>CM055126.1:25091298-26381007 GCA_029206835.1 Rana muscosa
GTGATGGGGCACTATTCCTCCCACTGATACCAGTGATGGGGCACTATTCCTCCCACTGATACCAGTGATGGGGCACTATTCCTCCCACTGATACCAGTGATGGGGCACTATTCCTCCCACTGATACCAGTGTTGGGGCACTATTCCTCCCACTGATACCAGTGTTGGGGCACTATTCCTCCCACTGATACCAGTGTTGGGGCACTATTCCTCCCACTGATACCAATGATGGGACACTATTCCTCCCACTGATACCAGTGTTGGGACACTATTCCTCCCACTGATACCAGTGTTGGGGCACTATTCCTCCCACTGATACCAGTGTTGGGGCACTATTCCTCCCACTGATACCAGTGTTGGGGCACTATTCCTCCCACTGATACCAGTGATGGGGCACTATTCCTCCCACTGATACCAGTGATGGGACACTATTCCTCCCACTGATACCAGTGATGGGACACTATTCCTCCCACTGATACCAGTGATGGGGCACTATTCCTCCCACTGATACCAGTGATGGGGCACTATTCCTCCCACTGATACCAGTGATGGGGCACTATTCCTCCCACTGATACCAGTGATGGGGCACTATTCCTCCCACTGATACCAGTGATGGGGCACTATTCCTCCCACTGTTACCAGTGATGGGGCACTATTCCTCCCACTGATACCAGTGTTGGGGCACTATTCCTCCCACTGATACCAGTGATGGGGCACTATTCCTCCCACTGATACCAGTGATGGGGCACTATTCCTCCCACTGATACCAGTGATGGGGCACTATTCCTCCCACTGATACCAGTGATGGGGCACTATTCCTCCCACTGATACCAGTGATGGGGCACTATTCCTCCCACTGATACCAGTGATGGGGCACTATTCCTCCCACTGATACCAGTGATGGGGCACTATTCCTCCCACTGATACCAGTGATGGGGCACTATTCCTCCCACTGATACCAGTGATGGGGCACTATTCCTCCCACTGATACCAGTGATGGGGCACTATTCCTCCCACTGATACCAGTGATGGGGCACTATTCCTCCCACTGATACCAGTGATGGGGCACTATTCCTCCCACTGATACCAGTGATGGGGCACTATTCCTCCCACTGATACCAGTGATGGGGCACTATTCCTCCCACTGATACCAGTGATGGGGCACTATTCCTCCCACTGATACCAGTGTTGGGGCACTATTCCTCCCACTGATACCAGTGTTGGGGCACTATTCCTCCCACTGATACCAGTGTTGGGGCACTATTCCTCCCACTGATACCAGTGTTGGGGCACTATTCCTCCCACTGATACCAGTGTTGGGGCACTATTCCTCCCACTGATACCAGTGTTGGGGCACTATTCCTCCCACTGATACCAGTGATGGGGCACTATTCCTCCCACTGATACCAGTGATGGGGCACTATTCCTCCCACTGATACCAGTGATGGGACACTATTCCTCCCACTGATACCAGTGATGGGACACTATTCCTCCCACTGATACCAGTGATGGGGCACTATTCCTCCCACTGATACCAGTGATGGGGCACTATTCCTCCCACTGATACCAGTGATGGGGCACTATTCCTCCCACTGATACCAGTGATGGGGCACTATTCCTCCCACTGATACCAGTGATGGGGCACTATTCCTCCCACTGATACCAGTGATGGGGCACTATTCCTCCCACTGATACCAGTGATGGGGCACTATTCCTCCCACTGATACCAGTGATGGGGCACTATTCCTCCCACTGATACCAGTGATGGAACACTATTCCTCCCACTGATACCAATAATGGAGCACTATTCCTCCCACTAAAACCAATGAGGAGGCACCCTTTACTTCCACTGATGCCAAGATGTTTTCTAATTCCACTGGCCACAGTCTGCCCCCCCCCCTCTAAAACCTGAAGGACGGGTAACTGGCCCTTTGTTTAGAAAGTTTGGAGACCCCTGGTCTAACCAGCATGTTCACTTGCTGCCTAATATATCCCACTCACTTTCAGGTGCCTTTGTAATGAGATAATCAATGTTTTTCAATTTACCTGTCTGTGGTCATAATGTTTATGGGGCTGATCTGTGTATGTGTATCTATCTATCTATCTATCTATAGATATATATATAGATATATATATATATCTATATATATATATACAGTCCCTGACAAAAGTCTTGTCGCTTCCCTATTTTGTAGAAACTCCTGCTATTAACCTGACTTTTAATTAATCAATTGGTGTTAGAAATCGCTCCTATGAAAAGCTAGAGCCCTCCCAAATGATGTTTAATGCACTGAAATAAATTAGTTTCACTGAAAAAAGATTTATCATTTAATCAAGACAGACAGGTCAAATTTTGGCAAGACAAAACTTTTGTCGCCTATACAGAAATTGAACAACTTTACTGAAAATCCAAAAATATGTCAGAAAATTAAGTAGTGGTGCTGTGAGATCCAAATTTAATATCTTGTATGACTTCCATGAGCTTGAAGGACAGCATCCATGTGGTTTGGCAAGGATTCATACAATTTATTGATGAAGTCATCAGGAATAGCAAAGAAAACAGTCTTGCATGCCTCCCAGAGTTCATCAATAATCTTTGGTTTCGTCTTCCATGCTTCATCTTTCATCCTACACCACATATGCTCAATGATGTTCATGTCTGGTGACTGGGCTGGCCAATCCTGGAGCATCTTGATCTTCTTTGCCTTAAGGAACTTTGATGTGGAGATGGAAGTATGCGATGGAGCACCATCCTGCTGCAAAATTTGGCCTTTTTTATGGTTGGGAATATAAGAGGTAGCTAAGATTTCTTGGTATTTTAGACTATTGATGTTGCCTTACACCCTACAGATCCCTCGCACACCCCCATACTCAGGGCAGGACTTAGGGTGGTGGGGGCCCCTGGGCTTGAGTCACTTTCGGGCCCTACCTTCTATACAAATACATTACTTTAAATAGACGTAATACGTAACTGCCAATAACCAATCAGCAAACCTCAAGATGACTGACATTTAATTTAGCTAATTAAATTACATTTTATATATATATATATATATATATATGTATATATATATATTTATATATGTGTATATATATATATATATATATATATATATATAAATTGTGGTTTAAGATTGTAGATCGGGAGGTGAGGTATCTGATGTTGTTAATAGCTGTCAGCCTGCTCTGAGCCTGCCACTGATGCCCTCAGCCGAAGTCTGTCCTGTCCTCAGCACTTACTTGCTGAAGGAGGCAGGCAGCGGGAAAGCCAAGTATATCACTCCACCAGCAGCAGGAACTGTGACCCAGGACTTTATGCAAGTGCGGCACTGGTTTTTGTGTCAGTCTGCCAGTACTGAAAAGGAAAAAAGAAGTCCCTCTATTCTGCAGTCTCTTGAGCCCCTCTGGATGAACTGAATGCCCCCCCTCCCCACCCAGTAAATATGATTCACCACCAGTGGGCCACAGGGGAACATTATTTGTTCACACTATGTATGCCATGTATACTACATTATGAAGTTTAAAGCTGCCGGCCCCCCTGTTAAAGTGATGGGACCGGGCCCCCTACAAGAGGCCCGATGGTACTCCCCATCAGCAGCCCTGGCTGCAGACATTCCACTGGTCTGATGGGGGGGGGGGGGGTGTTTTTGCTGCTGGACACAGCTAAATTATAGATATGCACATATATATATATATATATATATATATATATCTGTGTCCAGCAGCACCCCCCCACTGGTTATCAGCTATATTATATACAGGTATAGTGGCTGAGCTGCCCACCCTGAGACGGTCTGATAACTGGGCGGGGCGAGGCTGGGAGTGCTGCTGGACACAGATATATATAATTTAGCTGTGTCCAGCAGCACTCCCAGCCTCCCCCTTGGTTATCAGACCATCTCAGGGTGGGCAGCTCTGCCACCATACCTATATATAATATAGCTGATAACCAGTGGGGGGGGGGGGCTGCTGCTGGACACAGCTATATTTTATATATATATATATATATATAAAATATATGATATACCTGTGTCCAGCAGTAAAAACAACCACCCCCCTCTTAGCACTCCTCCTTCTTACCACAGCAGCTCTGGTCAGCTCTGGTGTGACTGGTAGGGTTGCCACCTTTTCTTCAAGCCAACCCCGAACACTATAGTGGCGCACGAGTTCTTTTTTTTTTTTTTTTGTATATGCTATAAGATTGTAAAAGACAAGACCTGGGACACTTGGTTGCCTCCAGGAGAACAGTAATGCGTAGCGCAGTGGATGTGGCCGAATTGTGAGTGTTATGCATGGAATACAGGGGTCAGGAATATTTACTGTGCAAAATGCAGGGGACAGGAGTGTGGAATGCATAGTAGGAGTCATGACTACAAAACAAAAAGAGTACAGAAGTCAGGGGTGTGTAACACAGTGTAGGGGTAAGAAGAGCGCAAAATTCCCCCCCGCAAGCAATACTCTCCTCCATGGTACACTTTTATCAAATATCCCAACTCCCTCTTCTGCGAAAAAAAAATAAAAAAGCCAGCACTAATCTTTATGCTCACTCTCCACGCCACCAACAAAAATAATTCCCCCCTCAAAACAAATCCTCTTCCCCCCTTCCTCAGCACAAGTCCTCCTCCACTATGCCCAGTCCTAGCCCCCCTTCTTCCTCATCCCAGCACTTATCCCTGCCCCCCTCAATTCCCCCTCCTAATAGAAATCCTCTTTCTCAACCAGTACAAACCCTCCTTCCCCCCAATACCCCTCTCAGAAATAATCCTCTGCCACCACAAATCCTACCTCCGAGCACAGCCTCCCATTCCAGTAGAACATCCTCCCCCCAACAAAAAAATCTCCTGTAGTATAAATCTTTCTCCTCCTCCCACTCCCCCACCAAAAAAAAAAAGGAAATCCCACTTCTAGCACAAACCTCTCCCTAAAAAAAAAATCCCCCTTCCCAGCACAAATCCCTATCCCAGCACAGCTCCTCATCCCAGCAAAAATACCCCACCCCAACATCCCCCAAGCATAAATCCTCCTCCCAGTACAAATTCTCTCCCCCAAATCGGGGAAGGGGGTTCCAGCACAACATGCTCCTCATCCTGGAACAATTCCTCTCCCCTTGTCCTCTCCAGCGCAAATCCTCTTTCCTCCAAGCCCCTCCTACACAAATCCTCTCCCCAGTTCCATCACATACCTTCTCACCTAAATCCCCCCTGCCAGTACAAACTTTTCCCCCACAAACAAATCCTTTCCCCCCTTCTAATCCAAACCTCCATACTGTCCCAGTTTTAATGGGCTTTTCCTGAGATTTGAACAAAATCCCAGCGTCCCATGAATCCGGGCTGAGTCCTGGCACTAGGCTCAGCCAACTTGCCAAGCAGGAGCTAGTGTGGGCCTCCAGGGCAAAATGTCCTCCATCTCTTGGGGGTCTTGGGGTCCCAGATGCCATGATCATGCCCTCTGTGAGAAGTTGGATATGTGCTGGTGGGGGGATATCTGGGAGGGAGAGGGCTAGTGCTGGAAGGGGGGGTGGATATGTGCTGGGGGAGGGGGTTGGAAAGGTGCTGGGGGGAAAGGAGGATAGTGCTGGAAAAGGGGGGGGGGGGTGGAAATGTGCTGGGGGGGAAAGGAGGTTAGTGCTGGAAGGTGGGGGGGTGGAAATGTGCTGGGGGGAAAGGAGGTTAGTGCTGGAACGGTGGGGGGGGGGGGGTGGAAATATGCTGGGGGGAGAGGAGGTAAGTGCTGGAAGGGGGGGTGGAAATATGCTGGGGGGGGGAGAGGAGGTTAGTGCTGGAAGGGTGGGGAGGGGGTGGAAATATGCTGGGGGGAGAGGAGGTAAGTGCTGGAAGGGGGGGAGAGGAGGTTAGTGCTAGAAGGGTGGGGGGGGGGTGGAAATATGCTGGGGGGAGAGGAGGTAAGTGCTGGAAGGGGGGGGGTGGAAATATGCTGTGGGAGAGGAGGTAAGTGCTGGAGGGGGGGGGGGTGGAAATATGCTGGGGGGAGAGGGGGTAAGTGCTGGAAGGGGGGGGTGGAAATATGCTGGGGGGAGAGGAGGTAAGTGCTGGAAGGGGGGGTGGAAATATGCTGGGGGGAGAGGAGGTAAGTGCTGGAAGGGGGGGTGGAAATATGCTGGGGGGGAGAGGAGGTAAGTGCTGGAAGGGGGGGTGGAAATATGCTGGGGGGAGAGGAGGTAAGAGTGCTGGAAGGGGGGGGTGGAAATATGCTGGGGGGAGAGGAGGTAAGTGCTGGAAGGGGGGGTGGAAATATGCTGGGGGGAGAGGAGGTTAGTGCTGGAAGGGGGGGTGGAAATATGCTGGGGGGAGAGGAGGTAAGTGCTGGAAGGGGGGGTGGAAATATGCTGGGGGGAGAGGAGGTAAGTGCTGGAAGGGGGGGGTGGAAATATGCTGGGGGGAGAGGAGGTTAGTGCTGGAAGGGTGGGGAGGGGGTGGAAATATGCTGGGGTGAGAGGAGGTAAGTGCTGGAAGGGGAGGAGAGGAGGTTAGTGCTGGAAGGGTGGGGGGGAGGAGGTAAGTGCTGGAAGGGGGGGGTGGAAATATGCTGGGGGGAGAGGAGGTTAGTGCTGGAAGGGGGGGGGGGTGGAAATATGCTGGGGGGAGAGGAGGTTAGTGCTGGAAGGGGGGGGTGGAAATATGCTGGGGGGAGAGGAGGTTAGTGCTGGAAGGGGGGGGTGGAAATATGCTGGGGGGAGAGGAGGTAAGTGCTGGAAGGGGGGGTGGAAATATGCTGGGGGGAGAGGAGGTAAGTGCTGGAAGGGGGGGTGGAAATATGCTGGGGGGAGAGGAGGTTAGTGCTGGAAGGGGGGGGTGGAAATATGCTGGGGGGAGAGGAGGTAAGTGCTGGAAGGGGGGGTGGAAATATGCTGGGGGGAGAGGAGGTAAGTGCTGGAAGGGGGGGTGGAAATATGCTGGGGGGAGAGGAGGTAAGTGCTGGAAGGGGGGGTGGAAATATGCTGGGGGGAGAGGAGGTTAGTGCTGGAAGGGTGGGGAGGGGGTGGAAATATGCTGGGGTGAGAGGAGGTAAGTGCTGGAAGGGGAGGAGAGGAGGTTAGTGCTGGAAGGGTGGGGGGGGGGGTGGAAATATGCTGGGGGGAGAGGAGGTAAGTGCTGGAAGGGGGGGGGGGTGGAAATATGCTGGGGGGAGAGGAGGTTAGTGCTGGAAGGGGGGGGGGGGGTGGAAATATGCTGGGGGGAGAGGAGGTTAGTGCTGGAAGGGTGGGGAGGGGGTGGAAATATGCTGGGGTGAGAGGAGGTAAGTGCTGGAAGGGGAGGAGAGGAGGTTAGTGCTGGAAGGGTGGGGGGGGGGTGGAAATATGCTGGGGGGAGAGGAGGTAAGTGCTGGAAGGGGGGGGGGTGGAAATATGCTGGGGGGAGAGGAGGTTAGTGCTGGAAGGGGGGGGGGGGTGGAAATATGCTGGGGGGAGAGGAGGTTAGTGCTGGAAGGGTGGGGAGGGGGTGGAAATATGCTGGGGTGAGAGGAGGTAAGTGCTGGAAGGGGAGGAGAGGAGGTTAGTGCTGGAAGGGTGGGGGGGGTGGAAATATGCTGGGGGGAGAGGAGGTAAGTGCTGGAAGGGGGGGGGGGTGGAAATATGCTGGGGGGAGAGGAGGTTAGTGCTGGAAGGGGGGGGGGTGGAAATATGCTGGGGGGAGAGGAGGTTAGTGCTGGAAGGGTGGGGAGGGGGTGGAAATATGCTGGGGTGAGAGGAGGTAAGTGCTGGAAGGGGAGGAGAGGAGGTTAGTGCTGGAAGGGTGGGGGGGGGGTGGAAATATGCTGGGGGGAGAGGAGGTAAGTGCTGGAAGGGGCTGTCATGTTTCAAATGGAATCCCACACTGACTTCTGGCATGTGTCCTTTCTCATACCAAAGCACATATCCTCCTAACCCCCCAATCACCCCACCAACTGTACATCGTTTTAGTTTCCTCCATCCCAATCCCAGCCACTCTCTCCCCCTCCTCCCTGTCCATCTACAAAGCATAGAAACTGTTTTTACAGACCTGAAGTCAGCGCGTGTTCCTGCTGCCCCCCCCCTACTCTTGTGTGTATACAGAGCTGAAGGAGGAGGGGGAGGAGACAGCTTCGTTCTGCTGTGTGTGAATGAGACAGGCATCTGATGATCGTGCAGACAGCAGTGAGAGGGGACTCACGGCTCAGCTCAGCAGAGCAGTAGTGAGAGGGGACTCGAAGGAGAAAAAACAGAGACAGAAGCAGCCCCAGCGCGCCGGATGTGTTCAGGCTAAAAAAAAAAAAAAATGCCAAAGGAAGACAGTTTGTCTACATGGACAGAGCGGGGCCCCCTATTGGACGGGGCCCATGGGCTTGAGCCCAGTCAAGCCCAATGGTAAGTCCGGCCCTGCCCATACTGGATGTAACCCCAGACCATGATTTTGCCTCCACCAAACGTCACTGTTTTCTGGGTAAATCTCGGCTCCATGCGGGTTCCAGTTGGTCTCCTGCAATATTTGCGGCGACTGTGGTGTAATTCAACAGAAGATTCATCTGAAAAATCCACCTTCTGCCACTTTTCCAGAGTCCATCCTTTTAGCAGGCTGTGGCCCTTGGCAAATGCCACACGGTATTTCAATTGTCTTTTGTTTAGTGCTGGCTTATGGGCACTGATTCGACCATGGAGGCCATTTCGAGACAGAATCCAGCAAACTGTTCTGGTTGACACAGGGACTTCAGGTGACCAGGTCTCATGGAGCTCTGCTGCAGTGGAAAATGGTCTGGCCTTGGATTTTTGAGCCAACAAACGGTCCTCTCGAGCAGTTGTCTTGCGGGGTCGGCCTGACTTGGCTTTGTCCAAACGTCTCCAGTCTCTTCAATTCTTTTTTTTATCCTCTGAACTTGACGCTGAGTCACATTGAAGGTGTCGGCCACATCAGCAGTGGATCTGGTCTTCAGCCTCTTGATAATCAACACTTTAGTCTCCGGGTGAATCTTAGGCATGTTTGCAGAGGTCTAGTTGCAGTTGAGAAGGACTCTAGTGTACTGGTGTTCTTTTTATACACACCTGAGACCTAATTGATCCATTATTAGTCACAGGTGAAGCTCATATAACAAGGCGACAACACTTATGTCTTGGCAAAAATTTACTCAATGGGCTTTACCAAGCTGTGAATATTAGAATACTTTTTGTCAGTTTCGTTTTGCACTGAAACATTATTACAAAAGCTGTTGGGATTAAAAATGACCAATTTCTTGTAACAAAATCTTGTTTAGAAATATATTTTAGCAGCACTTCAGGTCAATTTGTACACAAGCGACAAGAATTTTGTCAGGGACTGTATATCTATAGATAGATAGATAGAGAAACTATGCTGATAGAATCAATCAGGGTGAAAATTGCTGTACTTTCACTATGTGATTCCTATATCATTGGCACCATCTAGTGGTCACAATGTTTTTGTCCTGATTATTTCTGGTAAAAAATGCATTATGGCCAATAGGTGGCAGTGATGATATGGGAATCGCACATAACAGAGCAAATATGGCAATTTTTGCCCTGATTGAGCGAATGTTTGTGACATCCGCACAACAAACATTTTGTACATTTTTAAAAAACAGTGTGATAAATACCATTCACCATATAACAAGTTACTATGTTTCACATGGCAAACTCAGTTTTCCAAGCATAAATTAGTATGCATGCCTTTCAAAAATCTCTAGTGTGACATATGGGACTGAAGATTCCAAAATAGACATTATTTGGAATTTAGAGCACCAATCCTTGTGAAATCAAGCTTACCCATTGCAGAAATGTTTCCATCAGTTTTAAAATATTTTCTTTCTTTTCAGGACATACTGCGTTCTTACAGCGACTGCAGCTCCGTAGGATACAGAATACCAGAAAGTTAGTTCATTTTTGGTTTCTTCTTTGTAAGGAATAAAGTTAGGGGTCACTATAATTTTTTCTATTCAGGGCAAAGTTGAGGTTCTTCCTGAGAGGCCACTCAGCTAGTAAAGTATAGTCACTCATCTGAGGTCCCTCACTACCTCCCTGCTCCATCACTCGAAGGCCTCATTCACATAGACGCTGAGCATTGTAGTCCATGAATGGGTCGTGTGTTTATGCAGCTTGAGCTAGCAGGTGCTGTGTGCAGGCAGCCTCAGTTCAAGCCTATGGGAATGCAGCGGCTGCATGGACACAGCCCCTTGTCCCAATATGACCGGTGCAGGTAAGTGGCTCCCGAACGCGCAAACTGTTTGTGTTTGGGGTCACTCACCCATCCCTGCACACACATCATGGCGCTTGAATGGACTGCATACACCCATCACCTGTTGGCTCAAGCTACATAAACACAGCCCATTGACAGACTATGGGTCTCAGTGCCTGTGTGAGGTCTCTCAGGTTGGACCTTCTGTGTATGGGAGAACATGTAACCACCAGTGCCACAGAGCTTGGATTTGAGTGGCCAATCAACAGGCCTGACCACTGTGGGGTGGTGGGCGTAGTTATGGTCCCTTTTTTCCATTTAGGGCAAAGTGACAGTGCTTCCCGATAGCTCAACCTCCAGTGAGGTAAACGCCTCCTCACTCCATCACTTTATTGGAGCGGACTTCCAGGTACGGGAGAACATATAACCTCCCCCATGTCACAGCACTTGGGCTTAAGTGGCTAATCAGCAGGCCTGAAAACCATGGTGCCAAGGCAATGTCCCCAACGTACAAGTTGTTCAAAATGGCTGAGGAGTGAGTGGTAGCCTTTGCAACCACAGGCTGGAGACCGGAAGGACTTCAAGGCAAGAAACATGCCACCATCACTTTGTTGTCATGAGCATCTGGGTGCGGGAGAACATATAACCTTGCCTATGTGACAACTCTTGGGCTTAAGCAGTCAATCAGCAGGCCTGATCTCCATGGGGCTGAGGCAATGTCTCAAACGTTCCTGAAAATAGCTGAAGAGTGAGTGGGTGCTGTAGCAACCACTGACTGAGGACTGGAAGGATTTCGATGCTAGAAATATGTCACCGGCACACGGGGAACTCCATAAAAGGGTCCAACGCTTGATTGATCACAGCAGAAGATAGTGACATTTTGGGGCCACACAGGACCGCTTCATCAGGCATGTTACCACATGCCTGGTGACATATTTCTTGCCTGATGACAATGCCCCCCCCCCCCCCCAATGGTTATCAGGCAAAATGACCATGGGGGACATCAGTCATGCCATTCACCTGGGTATGCACCAACATCAAAGACTACGCTGTCCTCCTCCATCGTTGATTGGTGGGTATAACGTACCTTAGTTGGGTAAGGGCTGTCAGGAGACACCGTCGGAGAAAGAATCCGTGTCCCTTTAATATAAAGGTCATCAGAAAACTGGAATATTTATGATCGTGACATCTATTTACTGTATTTCTTGTTTCTTTGTACATCCGGTGATATGATAAGTCTGCTTTTTCTAGGCCGTCTTTCTGTGGATTCACAAGATTGTGACAGTGGCTTGGATTCTGGAACAGAAAGGATACCATCTCTTAGTGAGGTGGGGAAGATCAATTGAACTATTTGCTTTTTTTTATTTTTATATATTTTTTTATATTTTTAAAGGTGAACCCTGAAAATTAAAATTTTCTCCATTTGTCCAGCTTGGCTTGATATAAGTATCCATATCTAATGTCCGGAGGGCCACTGGAGATGCTGTAAATACTAGGTTCTATGCAGACATTGTCCCCTCTGCTCATTGATCACAGGGGCTGCCTGCTTGACACCTCCACCTATGAATACAAGGCGTTTTCTGATTGGACCAGGGGGAGATTGTAACCTCACCCCCTACTCTTCACCTCATCCAATCAGGAGACCCCTTGTATTCATTGAAAAAAAATACAAGGTGTTTTATGAATGGCAGCCGTGCCAAGCGAGTGACCCCCCTGTGGTCAGTTTGCAGAGGGAAATACGCTGGCACAGAACCCGGAAGATTGCTGCTATCCCTGTATATAGTAATGACTACTACAGTGATTTACAGCATCACCAGTGGTGTGGCCCTCCCAATATTATATGCATACTGACATCAAGCCAAGCTGGACCAATGAAAAAAAAAAATCAAATTTCTGGAGTTCAGCTTTAAACTTCTGTTTATATAGCAATATGCTTTACGAACAAATAAATGATGACTGTTTAGGATGATCACTGTATGGTTTCAGTACTCTGTTTGGATCTTAAGATAAGTGGATTCATTTTAGAGATTGTATGGATCTGTCGGTTGTATCACTTTCTGGTTAATCTGACTATTTAGACCTCTCTGATCCATGGCGAATGCTGTAGCTCATTAACGTGGAACTCCAGCTATACTTTGTTAGCGTTGGAGTGGTAAAGGGCTAGAACCTCTGTCCAGTCACTCCCTCTCTTCCTTCTGGAAGTAAAGGTGGCAGGGCATTGACAACCAGTCGTCTATGAATTCTTTGATAATGTACATGTGTTATATGTGTGCTGTATGGCAACATTTTTCAGATCCTGC
Source organism: Rana muscosa (assembly GCA_029206835.1). Classification (NCBI taxonomy): domain Eukaryota; kingdom Metazoa; phylum Chordata; class Amphibia; order Anura; family Ranidae; genus Rana; species Rana muscosa. The sequence goes on from CM055126.1 coordinate 25,103,758, forward strand.
AGAAATGCGGACTATGGAGTCTTTTTTATAAAACATTTGTTGCACAAATGTCAGAAGCATTCGTGCAAGTTTAATAAAATGTCCTGTATTTTTTCTAAGAGATTAACGCCCGTATCGTCAGCTCCATCTAGTGGGCTATATAGTTTTTCTGAAATACCTCAATGAGAAAACTATACTGCATTTTGGCCACTAGATGGAGCTGAAGATGCAAGCATTAATCCCTTAGAAAAATATGGGACATTTTGCATGTGCAACAAATGTTTTATAACTAGACCCCATAGTCTGCAATACTGCAGGATCTGAAATATGTAGTCTTATAGCACACTTGTGTAGGTCATCAAAGATTTTTTTTTGTTTGTTTTCTGGTAAAGAATGTGTGTGTGTGTGTGTATGTATGCAGATATGTGGCCCCGCGGAAAAAGCCCAGTCCAGTGGGGCAGCGTATTTGCATACGGTCAGCGTGAAGGGGCTAAATTTATTTATTTATATATATATATATATATAATGTATGTGTGTGTGTGTATATATATTTATTTTATTTTTTTCTAACCCCTTCACGCTGGCCGTAAGCAAACACGCTGCCCCACTGGACTGGGCTTTTTCCCGTGGGGCCGCATATTTGCATATCTCCCTTATTTGTGCTGGGAGCACGCCGCATGGCGACTGGGGTCTCAGCGGGAGCCCCGTTCTCTGTACTAACGATCGGGATCTGGAAACCCGATTCTGGGTCACCTGATAGCCAATAAGAGTAGCCCAGCGATTACAGTGATCAGTCACTGTAAAGCCCACCTCTGTGTTTTCTTTGTGAATGGGGGAGAGAGCTGCATCTTATATCTCTCTCTCCTTGCAGAGAAAAAAAAAAGGGGGTGTAAAAATCAAATAAAAAATATTAATAATAATTTATTTTTTATTTTTTTATAAATACCTAGATTAAGGTTTGATCTAGGTCAGTGCCAGTTAGTGTTTGGGTCAAGGTCAGGGTCAGTTTTTTTATTTTATTTTTTTAATTCTTATCAGTGTCTTTGTATTTTAGGTTAGATAAACAAAAGCAAAATGCACACTATAGTTTCTGGGCTGTACGACGGGAACAAACAACAACTAACATACACATATTGGGTATCGCTGTAATCGTCAGGAGCAGGAGAGTTTAATTTGAGTTGTTCTTTGGTGGAATTATGGTAATGGCAAGAAATATACAGCTAAATCGGCTACATTTAAAAAAAATATATTTTTTCTTTTACTATGTTGGGCCAGTGTTCCTTTGATTAAGGCCCCTTTCACACATGCGGACCGTATGTTCGCTTTTTCATCCATCCGTTTACAGATAAAAAAGGGACATACATTGGTCCCTACGAGATAGCGGGTGTCGGCGGATGAACATCCGCTGACACCCAATCTCATCCGTGTCCGCAATCCTCCGATTCTGCAGACGGAGGAAAATCCTATTTTTCAATCCGTCTGCGGATCGGATGAACACGGACAGACGGTCCGTGTTCATCTGATCCCCCCCATAGGGGAGAGCAAAGATCTGACAGGGTGGTCCCTGCACAGTGTGTGGGGACCGCCCAGTCATCGGCTGGCTCAGCGGTGATCAGCGGCGCGATTCCCGCTGAGCAAGCAGAGGTTCATCACGGATCCGCCCCGTGTGAAAGGGGCCTAAAAAAAAAAAAATCAAGAGATATCCATTACCATTTACCACTAAGTAACAGGCCATTTTGTCCTAAAAAAAAATTTGTGGTATAATCCACCTGAATGCACACAGTAGTCGCGATCATATGTACAGTTTTAAGGTTGAATATATTTTTTATTAATCGTTTTTAAAGCGGTTGTATACCCGCTGCTGTATTTTTTATTTTTTTCATACCTGTAAGGCAAAAGGCATAATGAGCTAGTATGCACCGCATACTAGCTCATTATGAAATACTTACCTTAGAACGGGGCGTCGGGAACTTACCTGGTCCACGCCGAGGGAGATGTCATCTTGCCTCGGCATGTCTTCCGGGTATCGCCGCTCCAGCTCTGTGAGTGGCTGGAGCGGCGATGTCGTCACTGCCGCGCGTTGGCAAGGTCCGGCGGCTGCCGGCCTTTAGCCGAGAATCCCCGCTGCGCATGCGCCGCTGCATTCAGCGGCTCATTGCGAGGGGAATATCTCCTAAACCGTACAGGTTTAGGAGATATTCTTTTTACCTACAGGTAAGCCTTATTATAGGCTTACCTGTAGGTAAAAGTAAAAAATTTGGGTATACAACCGCTTTAAGTAAAGCAATAGGGGATACAAAATAAGGAAAAGGGGAAGGGAGAGCAGTGGTAAACAAATACCACTAAGCATGTGTAGCGGGGTTCCTTTAAATGCTCTCGAACTACTGTTCCCAGAACCCCACTGGTTCCCAGGATGTTTTGCTTCTGCCCCAGAGACTCATGGGTGGGGATATATAAGGAAGGGGCGAGGCCTGGCTCGGCCTCTTTGGACACGGGACGGCAGAGACTGATACACCTGTGCTGGGTAAGGCCTGAAGCCTGGGGCCTTCCGCAGCCGACCAAAGAGCCTTCCACCCCACTGCGAGCCTGGGTGGCATCCGACATCTCTACTTACAGCCTGGATGGGATCGGGGACCCGATCGCAGCAACCGCTGTGGGCGAGTGAAGTCACAGCCGGTGGAAGTTCCGGACGGAGATCGTGTCCGGCGGGTGAGCGAGCGTAAGCTCATTCCCTAACCTGTTTGCTAGTACTGTGCCTATAAACTGCCGAGGCCTACTACCTCATGTTAAAGACTCTCACTGGAGATTCACAGCAGGACTGATCCAGAGGATCTCCAGTGAAGTGTTGTCAGTTATCAACTTTCCTTTTCCTGGATTACAATTGTTGTTTATTCTTAAGTGCACCACCTCTACAGATGCCGGTGAAGAATCCATCATTCATACAGGACTGAGTTCTAGAGTTAGGAATCAGGCCTGATTCATTAGGGACCTAGTTTAGTTATTGCGCCACCGGGCGTCTAATTAACAGTCGCCCCACGTGGCGTCTCTTTATCAACCCCCCCTCCCCCCCCTTTCTCCATGGTGTAGTGTGACTGATATTGTAATATTGCAGGTCTCTGTGAATATTCTAATGGTCAAGTTGTTATCACTGTTCATTCCCTTTGCATAGCTGAAAGTAAAATCTGTTATTCCTTTATAACTACTCCGTGTCTGAGTCTCTCGTAAAGTATAAGTATTAAATGTGTATACCCCTAAACTAACTGTTTCAGAAAGGGTCGAGTAGATTGCCCGGGGTTGGCGGAGCTGTACTCAGGGCCCAGACCAAATCTGCGGCCCTCTTAGTTGAGGGTAACGCTACACGTGGGGGTTCTCGTCCGGGATCCTGATAGAACAGAAAACCCACCAAGAGGTACCGGCATGGACCTGAAAGACATCAGAACGTGGTGTGGTGTAGCTAAGACAGATCCAAGCCAGTCAGTGGTCATTAACATGCCCGGTCAGGAATGGTCGACCGAGCCGGTGGAAGGATTAATGAAGTCAGTGACCCCAAATGGTACACCGTGGGTGATGGGAACAAAGTTAGACCCAGACACCTCACACCAGTATGCACTAGTGGAGTATTCAGATGGGAACCCAGAAGTTTGCAAGCGCAAATATACGCAGACGTCGGATAACAGATCTTATAGTCTGGCGCATGCTATTAAGAAGGAGCCACCCCTAACGGGACCACCGCGGACTGCGGCCCGTACCTCACCAGAGAGGAGAGATGGAGCGACACCTCCGGTGACGCCTGCACCTGCCACGGCCATATCACCCGAACTGATAAAGGCGTTAGGGGACCTACTAACAAACTGTCAGAAGGCAAGCACGGTGCACGTAGAGACTAGCTACCGGAGACTAAAAGCATTCTCGGGGAAGCTTCCCGTCCCTGCGGGGAGGAAGATTTTGACACTTGGGTGGAACAGGCATTGCAGGCAGTAGAGGCATGGAGGTGCCTGAGGCACAGAAGAGACAGCGAGTCTTAGAAAGTCTGAAAGGTGCCGCGGCAGAAGCGGTGAAGAGCTTCCGGTTTGGAAATGAAAACTGTACAGCTCAAGATTGCCTGGCCATGCTGCAGGAAGAGTTTGGTCAGCTGGAGAAGGTGTCAGAGATGATCTATCAATTTGAACACACTCTCCAGCAGCCGAATGAGAAACTGTCAGAATATGTTAGAAGGCTGAACAGGCAGTTATGCAAGATTGTACTGAAGAAGGGAATGCTGCCCAAAGATGCAGATGAAGCACGCATGAAGCAGATCATGAGGGGAGCGCGGCGCTCAGACCCGGTCTGGCTGCACCTGAAAACCTCAGGAGGAGGAATGTCACTAACCTACTCTGATCTAATAAACATTATTAGGGACGAAGAGGCGCTGCAGGAAGATCAGCAGGTGGCCAAGGCGAATGTCACACCTGTACCAGTGTTGGTCCATTCGGTCAAGAGCCCGGAAAGAGATGCGGAGGTTGACACTTTGAAATCGCAAATGGCCCAAGTGTTGGAGATGCTGACCTCTTTGATGGAGAAAGATCAGAGAAGACCAGAGAAACCAAGCCCAAGAAAGGAGTTGTTCCCGAACACCTCAGCACCGGCCTCCCTACAGGACCGAGAAGAGGTGATTTGCTATAACTGCGGAGGGAGTGGCCACTTTGCTAACGTATGCTCCAGCCCAAAGAAGAAGAGAACAGATAATTGCAAGCCGGCGGGAAACTCCAAAGGGCCCCGGTGAAGGAGTCAACCGGGTGCCCATCATCTTCAGTGCGCTCCAAACTGAAAAAAAAGGCCAAGAATGGAGGAGACAAAACTCCTAGGAGGAGGTATAGTACCCCCCCACCAAGATGTACCCCAGAGGGAGGGGGCAAGACCCCTCAGTGGAAATACAGCACCCCAAAGAAGGAACATCCACCTAAGAGGAACAATAACATCCCTCAGCGGGTTTGTGCCCCCATTGAGAGGGAGAAAGTCAATGCATGCCAGGCTCAGGAAAAATTAAAGTCCAAAAGGAGCAGGGCAAGGAAAAGCCCAAAGAAGAAGGTGACCCCAGTCCGGCCATACCCAAAGGAACTGGTGGGCCCGTCTCCTACTGTGCCCATTCAAGTGGAAGGAGTCTATACTAAAGCTCTTTTGGACACCGGAGCACAGGTGACTTTACTATACTGGGACTTCTATGATAGGCACTTGAGTCATCTGCCTATCCAGAAGATAGAAGAGCTGGAGATATGGGGACTTGGAACCCAGAGTTTCCCTTACGATGGGTACCTGCCCATAAAGATGACTTTCGACCCATCCGTGGCTGGGAAGGCTGAAGTGTTTGACACCCTGGCAGTTGTGTGTCCTCGGCCGCCTGGAGCCAGCAAGATTTCCCTGATCATTGGGACAAACACGGATCTAGTCAGGAGACTCCTGACCCCTCTAGTGAAAGAGAGAAACCATTCAGCCACCAAAATCCATCCCATGCTAAAGACGGCCTACCAGCGACTGGTCTTAGAGCAGAAGACCCCGGGAGAGGGGATAGGGAAGGTGTGGAGACTTGGCAGAGAAGGAGTAGTGCTACAGCCCGGAGAAGTAACCTGTCTTAGGGCCACTGTGAAGCTTACGTGGGAACAACCTGGCCCCTTTGTCATGCTGGAATCCGACCCAAGGGAAGAGTCCTCAGGCCTGGAAGTGATACCAGAAGTGATTCCGTTCAAGGCCCTGAAGAAGGCCCATGGCAGAGTTCCGGTGAGTGTTAGGAACACTACGGGATGGCCCATGGAGATTCCTGCCAGAGTGTTGCTGGGTCAGGTGAGCCCTGCTGCCCCGGTCACTTGGTCCGAAGTCAAAGGGACGGGTGACGGAGGAGATGTTTGGGAGAAGCTGTCCGTGGAAAACCCGAACCTACCCAGGGCTTGGAAAGAAAGAGCCAAGGCCCAGCTGACCAGGTGGGAGAAGATCTTTTCCGAAGATGAATTCGATGTGGGGTGTGCAAGAAGTGCCACCCATCGGATCCGCCTCCAAGAAGATAAGCCCTTCCGAGAGAGGGTCAGGGGGGGCCCCCTGGCAGATCTGGAGGATCCGAGGGAACAACTTGTAGAACTAAAGAAGACTGGTGTGATCCGGGAGTCTAGAAGCCCCTATGCCTCCCCAATCGTGGTGGTCAGAAAGAAGAATGGATCGTTGAGGCTTTGTATCGATTACAGGACTCTCAACAGGAGAACCATCCCTGACCAATACACCACGCCAAGGATAGAAGATGCCTTACAAAGTTTGTCTGGAGCCAAATGGTTCAGTGTGATGGACCTCAAGAGTGGGTACTATCAAATCCCTATGCACCCAGAAGACAGGGAGAAGACAGCCTTCATAACCCCGGTGGGATTCTTCGAATTCAATGGGATGCCTCAGGGTCTATCTGGAGCTCCTGCTACCTTTCAACGCCTTATGGAGTAGACTGTTGGAGACATGAATCTTATAGAAGTCCTTGTGTACTTGGACGATGTCATTGTCTTCGGGAGAACCTTGGAAGAACATGAAGCCAGGCTGGAGAAAGTATTGAGAAGACTCAGCGAAGAGGGACTTAAGCTTTCCCCCGAGAAGTGTCGGTTCTACCAGTCTTCTGTGAACTATCTGGGGCACATAGTGTCTGAAGAAGGGGTGGCCACAGATCCTGAGAAGTTGGAAGCAGTCACTTCCTGGCCACGACCCACCACAGTAACAGAGCTCAGATCCTTCCTGGGGTTCTGCTCCTATTATAGGAGGTTTGTGGAGGGGTTTGCTCGGATTGCCCGCCCGTTGAATGAATTGCTAAAGGCAGAAGGGGAAGAGGATGACTCAGGGCCCAGGAGGCCTGGTGAGTCAGTTCAAGATCAGTGGAACCCAAGGTGTGAAGAGGCCTTTCAGGCCCTGAAGAGGAGCTTAACCACTGCCCCAGTCCTGGCCTACGCCGACCCTACCAGACCTTATGAATTACATGTGGATGCCAGCCATGAGGGTCTAGGCGGTGTGCTTTACCAAGAACATGAAGGACAACTGCGACCAGTGGCCTATGTGAGCAGGAGCCTGACCCCCTCAGAAAAGAATTACCCCACTCATAAGCTGGAATTCCTGGCCCTCAAATGGGCGGTAGTAGACAAGCTAAAAGACTACCTGTATGGGGCAGAGTTTACTGTGAAGACAGACAACAACCCCCTGACCTACCGCTTCACCACCGCAAAACTAGATGCCACCGGACACAGGTGGTTGGCCGCATTGTCTGGATTCAACTTCAGTCTGAAGTACAGACCAGGAGCTGGAAATAGGGATGCAGATGCCCTGTCCCGGAGGTCTCATGCCACGACAAATGACTGGGAAGATTGGACCCAAGTGGCACCGGACGGGGTGCGGGCCCTTTGTCAAGGGGCTGAATTCCAAGCCAGAGGAGGCTCCAGAGCAGAAGAAATAGGGGTTACCATGGTAGGAGTCCCCAAACACTATTGTGGAGTAACTCAACTGGAGGAAGACAACCTACCGAGACTGTCCAAGAAGGAGTTGAGGTGTGACCAATTGGAAGACCCCATGGGGAGATTGGTCCTCGAAGCCCTGGAGAATCAGGATCCCAACAAACTCCTACATCACCCCTCAAAGGAGGCTCGCCTGTTGAGGAAGGAATTGGACAGGCTGCAGGTACATCAGGGAGTGGTCTACCGAAGGGGCCCCTCTGATGACTCAGAAGATAAGTGGCAGTTATTTCTTCCAGAGAAGCACCGAGAGACTGTACTAATTGCCCTGCATGACCATCATGGTCACCTAGGGGCAGAAAGGACCTTCCAGCTTGTCAGAAATCGGTTCTATTGACCCTGCATGAGGGCAGAAGTAGAGGAGTATTGCCATTCCTGTGCACGATGCATTCAGAGAAAGACCCTACCCCATCAAGCTGCCCCAATGGGCCACTTACAGAGTCAAGGCCCAATGGATCTGGTATGCATTGACTTTCTCTGCCTCGAACCCGACCTGAGTGGATTGGGGAATGTTCTGGTAATAACCGACCATTTCACCCGCTATGCTCAAGCTTTCCCAACCAAAGACCAGAAGGCATCCACCGTGGCCAAGATACTTATGGAGAAGTATTTTGTCCATTACGGACTACCACAGAGACTCCACTCAGATCAAGGAAGGGACTTTGAGAGTCGGTTGACCCGAAGACTTTTGGATTCATTGGGAATAAAGAAGACCAGAACCACGCCTTACCACCCACAAGGAGATGCTCAGCCGGAGAGATTTAACCGGACCCTGCTCAACATGTTGGGAACCTTAGAAACAGAGAAGAAGCAACACTGGAGTCAACACATATCAGCCCTAGTGCATGCCTATAACTGTACCACAAGTGACGCCACTGGCTACTCCCCTTATCGACTTATGTTTGGGAGAGAAGCAAGGCTACCCGTGGACCTGGCCTTTGGCACTTCTTTAGACAATACCTCAGCTACATCCCACAAGGGATACGTGGACAGACTTAGACGTAGCTTACAGTTGGCCTATGAACAAGCCCAGGCGGCTTCGGATCAAAGGGGAGCCCGCAACAAGAGAAATTTCGATCTGAAGGTTCGAGTGCAAGATCTGCAGCCCGGGGACCGAGTACTGCTACGCAATCTGGGGGTCCCTGGAAAACACAAGCTTGCCGACAGATGGAGATCTGAACCCTATGTCGTCTGTAGGAAGTTGCCTGGTTTGCCTGTCTACAAACTAAAGCCAGAAGGAAAGGTGGGTCCACTGAAGACGTGGCATCGAAACCACCTGCTCCCACTTGCTGAGGCAGTCAGAATACCTCCCGTGAGAGACTCCCCTGAACCGGCCTCTATCCTGGATATTCCTAGGCCGAGCACTCGGTACCAGACTTCTAGAGTTGAAGATGGGGAGGCCTCCCAATTGAGTGCAGATGAAGGTGGAGAACTGGACTGGCTGTGGCCTCCCTCGACTCTGGGAATGTCCGCCATAGATCTCGCAAATGGAGGGGATACCCCAGATGCAACGCTGAATCCGGAGGCTACTGAATTCATACCCTTCAGTCCCTCAGCTGATTACTGGGAAGATGTTCCTGACACTTGCGCAGAGGAGGACCCTAGAGATTCCATACGTCAGTCGACTTCTGATTCAGAGGTTCCAGAACCAGCAATATTACCTGAACTTACTCCTGAAGAAGAGCCTGTGGTGCCAGAGTCAGAAGCACCAAGAGAGCAGAGGGCTCGCAGAGTCATCAGGCCTCCCAAGAAACTAACTTACCCCCAAATGGGGACGAGCTCAGAGGACTCTGTTGTAACGGCTAGGAGAAGTGTTGAGCAACCTGATCCCTCCACTGTCCATTTGGTGGAGGGCAACCCCAGCTCACTCTCTGGCACAGTTAGGCAGGCCACTCATGGTAGTGTGACCTGTGGGCAAGAGAGTTTCACCCCAAAGTTTTGGTGGGAATTCCCTATGCCAACATCATGCTCGACACTGTCCAAAATGGTAAACAGTATTTGTTGAAGTTTATCTTTGGGGACCAAAGAGTTTAAGTGGGGGGAGTGTGTAGCGGGGTTCCTTTAAATGCTCTCGAACTACTGTTCCCAGAACCCCACTGGTTCCCAGGATGTTTTGCTTCTGCCCCAGAGACTCATGGGTGGGGATATATAAGGAAGGGGCGAGGCCTGGCTCGGCCTCTTTGGACACGGGACGGCAGAGACTGATACACCTGTGCGGACCTGTGCTGGGTAAGGCCTGAAGCCTGGGGCCTTCCGCAGCCGACCAAAGAGCCTTCCACCCCACTACGAGCCTGGGTGGCATCCGACATCTCTACTTACAGCCTGGATGGGATCGGGGACCCGATCGCAGCAACCGCTGTGGGCGAGTGAAGTCACAGCCGGTGGAAGTTCCGGACGGAGATCGTGTCCGGCGGGTGAGCGAGCGTAAGCTCATTCCCTAACCTGTTTGCTAGTACTGTGCCTATAAACTGCCGAGGCCTACTACCTCATGTTAAAGACTCTCACTGGAGATTCACAGCAGGACTGGTCCAGAGGATCTCCAGTGAAGTGTTGTCAGTTATCAACTTTCCTTTTCCTGGATTACAATTGTTGTTTATTCTTAAGTGCACCACCTCTACAGATGCCGGTGAAGAATCCATCATTCATACAGGACTGAGTTCTAGAGTTAGGAATCAGGCCTGATTCATTAGGGACCTAGTTTAGTTATTGCGCCACCGGGCGTCTAATTAACAGTCGCCCCACATGGCGTCTCTTTATCAACCCCCCCTCCCCCCCCCCCTTTCTCCATGGTGTAGTGTGACTGATATTGTAATATTGCAGGTCTCTGTGAATATTCTAATGGTCAAGTTGTTATCACTGTTCATTCCCTTTGCATAGCTGAAAGTAAAATCTGTTATTCCTTTATAACTACTCCGTGTCTGAGTCTCTCATAAAGTATAAGTATTAAATGTGTATACCCCTAGACTAACTGTGCCAGAAAGGGTTGAGTAGATTGCCGGGGGTTGGCGGAGCTGTACTCAGGGCCCAGACCAAATCTGCGGCCCTCTTAGTTGAGGGTAACGCTACACATACGATACCAGACATAAAAAAATATATACATGTGTGAGAAAATATGTACAGTTTTACTAACACATGTCAAAGTTGCAAAATTGTGCTTGGGCATTTAGATTTGGTTTACCTCTAGGCGCGAAGGTGTTAAAATGTCTATTTAATGTTTAAACTGGAGCTGCCCTATAAACAACATGGTTCTCTTTCCCCAGTATTCCATGAATCGAACCTCTATCCTATCTGACCTAGGATTGGACAGCTCTCATACCTCCCCAGTCATCTCTACAAAGATTTTCCAGCACCGGCGGCAGGGCTCAGATACTACCTTCATTCCAGGAACAGACCAGGTACAGAGAAGGGCTACAGTGGTAACAGTCGGGGGGGGGGGGGGGGGCTTTATGGTGAAATACTTCTGTAATATATAATTTTATTTTATTTATTTTTTCCTCCCGACACCATCATTGACCTCCATTACTTAACACGGATATTTTTTTTCCCTAAAAATAAAAACATTTAAAAATAAAAAACAAACTGTGCTTAGTGAAAAATGAACAAATAAATGAAATCAATATAAATAAACGAGTGAAATCAATATTAATGTGAAAAATAACCGCAGCACTCAGATACCAGAAAACAGCAAAACCTAAATTACTACATATTAACAATATGTATTGTGCTGCATTTTATCCCTTTTAGTAATGTAAAAAATTCAGATATGAAAAATACCTAATAAAGTAAGTCCACTTAAAAAGTCCAACAGTGATTCCGCTTTATTTTTTTCTTAACTCAAAAGGATTTTTTTGAGAAAAACAAACATAGGAAATATACAAACAGTACAGGCTCCAGTCAAAATAGTTTCATGGGCGTATACCGTGTTTCCCCGAAAATAAGACCTACCCCGAAAATAAGACCTACCCCGAAAATAAGACCGAAAATAAGACCTAGCATTATTTTCCAGGAGGGCTGCAATATAAGCCCTACCCCGAAAATAAGCCCTAGTTTAAAATGCTTGTAAAGTCCCATAATCCACTCCATTACAGTAGTATATAATGTACAATGTGTGTGTTTCTGTAATATAATTGCGGGGAAGAGAGCTCCGGCAGGTCACAGAAGTGCAGAGCGGCGCTATAACTAAGGTATTTGGCACAATTCTATTACAGAAACACACACATTGTACATTATATACTACTGTAATAGAGTGGATTATAGGATTTTACAAGCATTTTAACTTGGTTCACACTGGGGATTCCTGTCAGGCAGGGAGAGGGGGAGAGAAGAGAGCACATTACATGGTAAGACCTACCCCGAAAATAAGCCCTACTGTGTCTTTTGTTGCCAAAATGAATATAAGACTCGGGCTTATTTTCGGGAAAACGCAGTATATATACGAAATCACCGTTTCCACACATTGCAACACTCAGTAAATACCCTTCCTCCTCCGTCTCCCAAACCACGAAATATGAGCATATGCATCCTCCTTTAAACACTCCCCCCTATTTACCCCGGTAGTAGAATTTAAAGAAGTATATAGATGTCCAGAATAAGGTCAACTTGGGTTAGGCCAGGTGTGTTCAACAATGGGGACCACATCAAGTCAAATTTTCCAGGGCGGCCATGGTGCTGGAAGATGTATTTTCTCTAAGCGTCTTCCAGGACAGCCCATGAGACCTAGGGCTCCTCCTAGGCTGTCCTGGAAGACTCTCAGAAAAGGAGTTACCGGTAAGTCTAAAGCCTCGTACACACGATCGGACTTCCAGTGGACCTTTCCGTGGATTTTGGCTGTTGACCGTGAACTTGTTCTGCATACACACGGTGCAACATTTTCAGCCAACATTCACCAAGCCACGTGGTTTTTCAGCTCTTTACCGCCACCCTTTGGGCAACTTCTGCTATTGTTTTCTGATGTTTAGCATTGGTTCCGAGCATGCGTGTTTGTATAGCTATGCGTGTAGCTATGACTAAGCACCGTGTCTGGTGTGAAACATGTCAGCGGCAGTGCAGTTAGTCTGTACCGACTTTTGATGCCTTGATTTTAACTTTACAATAAAAGGTGAATATTTGGAGTGCGGCTATCCAGCTATTTCTTTTTCAATCATCTCTGTTGCAAAAAGAGCCAGCAACCCTGTTCAGCTGCGGAGACAGATGATCGTAGGAGAGGTAATTACCTTGGAGCGGTGAACTCCCACATGCGTGTTTGTACTTTTGGATTTTAGTTGGATGGACTTGTGTACACATGATCGGATAAACAAACGTAACAGATTTATTGCCAGACAGTTGGTAAGCATGAACAGCCAACATTTGTTGTCGTTAATTCAGCCAACAATTGTCTGATGGAGCATACACGCGGTTGGATTATCCGACACAACACGTCCATCAGACAATTATGGCCATAAAATTGGATCGTGTGTACGGGCCTTAACTCTGCTTTTTCTAATCTCAAGGTAACTCCCTTTTGGCTATCCACTCCTTCAGAGTAGGAGGCTCAATTGCTCGGAGGATACGTTTACGGGCTTGGAAAAGAGCCCTTGTAATTGCCTGCTTAGGGTTGTCTTCAATTGGGAGGTCATCTAGGACAGGGCTCCACAATCCCCAGGCGCCAGGTCGCAAATGCGACTAGAATTAGCGACCTGGCGCCTAGAGCAGCACAGCTGAGGTTTCCTGTATCTCCGTGCCATTCCCCCCACCCCCAAAGATCGCGTGATCTCGTCGGGCCGCGCCAGCCGGTAATTTAAGCCACGGCTTTGCGGCCTTCTGGAGGCCTAGGCTTCATTATGTAATCTGGCGCCATCTTGTGGTGGCCGTTGGTATGACAAGACAACCAGCAATACTTGCCTGTTTCACTGCCCGCCCATCTCCTTCCCTTTACTTAGAAGTTAACCCCCAAACATCATATATATTTTTTATTCTAACACCCTAGAGAATAAAATGGCGGTCGTTGCAATACTTTCTGTCACACCGTATTTGCGCAGCGGTCTTACAAGCGCACTTTTTTGAGGAAAAAAAATAGGATTTTATAACAGCTTACCTGTAAAATCCTTTTCTTGGAGTACATCACGGGACACAGAGCGACATAGTCATTACTAATGGGTTATATAGATACCGTCAGGTGCTGGCACTGGCAACTTCCAAAACCGGAAGTACCCTCCCCTATATAAGCCCCTCCCATCCGGGAGCACCTCAGTTTTGTAGCAAAGCAATAAGTGTCCCCAAAGAGGGGCGGGAGCTCTGTGTCCCGTGATGTACTCCAAGAAAAGGATTTTACAGGTAAGCTGTTATAAAAATCCTATTTTCTTTTTCGTACATCACGGGACACAGAGCGGCATAGTCATTACTAATGGGACGTCCCAAAGCAATGCCAAATGAGGGGAGGGATACATAAGCTGGGCGCCATCAGGCATGAGGATCTTTTGCGGCCTGCAACACACTGCGCCCAAAGGCGACATCCTCCTGACTTCTAACGTCCACCTGGTAGAACCTAGTAAACGTGTGAACTGAAGACCATGTTGCGGCCTTACAGATTTGAGCCAGGGAGGCCTGGTGATGCACTGCCCATGAAGTTCCAACTGCTCTCGTGGAGTGCGCTCTAACTTTGAACGGAGGCGGTCTCCTTCTCAAGCCATAGGCTTGTATTATGACCTGTCGAATCCACTTGGCTAAAGTAGATTTTTACGCTGCCTGACCCTTTCTGGGGCCTTCCGGCAGAATAAACAAAGTATCCGTTCTACGAATCTGAGCAGTGGCTTTTAGATAAGCTTTAACTGCTCTTACTACATCCAAAGAATGCAATAACTTTTCCTCTACCGAACTAGGTTTGGGGAAAAAAGAAGGAAGAACCACATCCTGGTTCAAATGAAACCTCGATACCACCTTAGGAAGAAAGGCTGGATGAGGACGTAACACTACTCTGTCCTTATGGATAACCAGATATGGCTCCTTACAGGACATAGCTGCTAATTCCGATACTCTTTTAGCCGAACAAATGGCTACTAGAAAAATCAATTTCCTGGTGAGAAGCACCAAAGAAATATGCTGTAATGGTTCAAATGGTTGTTTCTGTAGAACCGACAGAACCAAGTTTAGATCCCATGGACATATGGGAGTATTAACCGGAGGACTAATACGCATCACTCCTTGTATAAAGGCTTTGACTAGTGAATGCGAAGCTAAAGGGCCTTTGAAAAAATATTGACAAGGCCGAAATCTGACCCTTGATAGTACTCAAGGCAAGCTTCCTATCTACAGCCCATTGTAGGAAGTCCAGAATCCTACCTATTACGTATTTACGTGGATGCCATTTCTTGGCCTCACACCAGGCGATGTACGCCTTCCAGATTCTATAGTAAATCTGCCTGGATACCGGCTTCCTGGCATTGATCATGGTAGATACCACAGCATTAGAGAGCCCTCTCTTTTTTAGAATGTGGGCTTCAATAGCCAGGCCGTCAAACCTAGGGCTGGTAAGGAAGGGTGGTATATCGGTCCTTGCGAAAGCAGGTCCGGACGATGTGGGAGGGTCCAAGGACTCCCCACAGACATTTTTACAATCTCCGCGTACCATGCTCTTCGGGGCCACGCTGGAGCCACCAGAATCACTGGTTTCTTTTCTACCCTGATTCTGCGGAGTAATCGAGGTAACAATTGTGGCGGTGGGAATGCATATATCAGCTTGAACTGATCCCAAGGGAACACTAGGGCATCCGAGCCGCAAGCTAGGGGATCCCTTGTCCAAGAGACAAACCTGTCCACTTTTGTGTTGAATCTGGATGCTAGCAGATCTACATCCGGTGTTCCCCACCGCTGACATATTGTCCGGAAAACCTCGGGATGAAGGGACCATTCCCCTGGGCATAATTGTTGGCGACTTAGAAAGTCCGCCTTCCAATTCTCCACTCCTGGAATGAATACCGCAGATATGGCTGGGACATATCTTTCTGCCCATCTCAGGATGTAATTTACTTCCCTTTAGGCTGCACGACTCCTGGTGCCCCCCTGACGATTGATATATGCCACTGCTGTGGCATTGTCTGATTGAATTCTGACAGGGGACCCTTGGAGTTTGGATGTCCATGCTACTAGGGCATACCGGGCTGCTCGTATCTCTAAGAGATTGATGGGCAGGGCCTTTTCCGCATCCGACCATCTGCCCTGGAGAGACCATTGCTCCAGTACTGCTCCCCAGCCTATAAGGCTGGCATCTGTAGTGACCACCTTCCAGGAAATCGGACTGAAGGATTTCCCTCTTTCCAGATTCTGGGGAACCAACCACCAGCGGAGGCTCTTGCGAACGGAAGGGGACAAGGACATTGGTAAGTCCAGAGCCTGAACTTTTTTGTTCCAGGCTGACAGTATGGCCCTTTGCAACTTCCTTGAATGGAATTGACCGTAGGGTACTGCTTCGAATGATGCCACCATTTTTCCCAGCAGCCTCATGCACAGGCGTATGGATGGCTGTCTTTTTGAACCCACTAAGTGGATCAAATCTCTCAAAGACGACCCCTTTTCTTGAGGCAAGAAAATTTTTCTCTGGTCTGAATCCAGCCTTAGCCCCAAGTATTCCAGACTTTTGACTGGTTTTAGGGCTGACTTGTCTCGGTTGATAATCCAACCGTGATATTCCAGATACTTGATTGTCTCGTGAACAACCACTTCTAGTTTTTCCACTGAGTGGTCTATCAGCAACAAGTCGTCTAGATATGCCATTATCGTTACACCTCGTGTTCTTAGATTGGCCAATAATGGGGCCAGAATTTTTGTGAACACTCTTGGTGCTGTGGCCAGACCGAAGGGTAAGGCTCTGAACTGAAAATGGCGCCCTTCTACTGCAAAGCGTAGAAATTTTTGGTGGGCTGGAAAGATGGGAATGTGCAAATAAGCATCTTTGATGTCGATCGAGGCTAACCATTCCTCCCCTTGTAGGGCAGTGGCCACCGATCGGATCGACTCCATCCGGAAAATAGGATTTTTATAACAGCTTACCTGTAAAATCCTTTTCTTGGAGTACATCACGGGACACAGAGCGACATAGTCATTACTAATGGGTTATATAGTTACCGTCAGGTGCTGGCACTGGCAACTTCCAAAACCGGAAGTACCCTCCCCTATATAAGCCCCTCCCATCCGGGAGCACCTCAGTTTTGTAGCAAAGCAATAAGTGTCCCCAAAGAGGGGCGGGAGCTCTGTGTCCCGTGATGTACTCCAAGAAAAGGATTTTACAGGTAAGCTGTTATAAAAATCCTATTTTCTTTCTCGTACATCACGGGACACAGAGCGACATAGTCATTACTAATGGGATGTCCTAAAGCAATGCCAAATGAGGGGGGGGATACACCATATATAAGCTGAGCGCTATCAGACATGAGGATCTTTTGCGGCCTGCAACACACTGCGCCCAAAGGCGACATCCTCCTGACTTCTAACGTCCACCTGGTAGAACCTAGTAAACGTGTGTACTGAAGACCATGTTGCGGCCTTACAGATTTGAGCCAGGGAGGCCTGGTGATGCACTGCCCATGAAGTTCCAACTGCTCTCGTGGAGTGCGCTCTAACTTTGAACGGAGGCGGTCTCCTTCTCAAGCCATAGGCTTGTATTATGACCTGTCGAATCCACTTGGCTAAAGTAGATTTTGACGCTGCCTGACCCTTTCTGGGGCCTTCCGGCAGAATAAACAAAGTATCCGTTCTGCGAATCTGAGCAGTGGCTTTTAGATAAGCTTTAACTGCTCTTACTACATCCAAAGAATGCAATAACTTTTCCTCTACCGAAGTAGGTTTGGGGAAAAAAGAAGGAAGAACCACATCTTGGTTCAAATGAAACCTCGATACCACCTTAGGAAGAAAGGCTGGATGAGGGCGTAACACTACTCTATCCTTATGGATAACCAGATACGGCTCCTTACAGGACATAGCTGCTAATTCCGACACTCTTTTAGCCGAACAAATGGCTACTAGAAAAATCAATTTCCTGGTGAGAAGAACCAAAGAAATATGCTGTAATGGTTCAAATGGTTGTTTCTGTAGAACCGACAGAACCAAGTTTAGATCCCATGGACATATGGGAATATTAACCGGAGGACTAATACGCATCACTCCTTGTATAAAGGCTTTGACTAGTGAATGCGAAGCCAAGGGCCTTTGAAAAAATATTGACAAGGCCGAAATCTGACCATTGATAGTACTCAAGGCAAGCTTCCTATCTACAGCCCACTGTAGGAAGTCCAGAATCCTACCTATTACGTACTTATGTGGATGCCATTTCTTGGCCTCACACCACGCGATGTACGCCTTCCAGATTCTATAGTAGATCTGCCTGGATACCGGCTTCCTGGCATTGATCATGGTAGATACCACAGCATTAGAGAGCCCTCTCTTTTTTAGAATGTGGGCTTCAATAGCCAGGCCGTCAAACCTAGGGCTGGTAAGGAAGGGTGGTATATCGGTCCTTGCGAAAGCCGGACGACGTGGGAGAGTCCAAGGACTCCCCACTGACATTTTACAATCTCCACGTACCACGCTCTTCGGGGCCACGCTGGAGCCACCGGAATCACTGGTTTCTTTTCTACCCTGATTCTGCGGAGTAATCGAGGTAACCATTGTGGCGGTGTGAATGCATATATCAGCTTGAACTGATCCCAAGGGAACACTAGGGCATCCGAGCCGCAAGCTAGGGGATCCCTTGTCCGAGAGACAAACCTGTCCCCCTTTGCGTTGAATCTGGATGCTAGAAGATCTACATCCGATGTTCCCCACCGCTGACATATTGTCCAGAAAACCTCGGGGTGAAGGGACCCTTCCTCTGGGCCTAATTGCTGGCGACTTAGAAAGTCCGCCTTCCAATTCTCCACTCCTGGAATGAATACCGCAGATATGGCTGGGACATATTTTTCTGCCCATTTCAGGATGTAATTTACTTCCCTCTGGGCTGCACGACTCCTGGTGCCCCCCTGATGATTGATTGATTGAATTCTGACAGGGGACCCTTGGAGTTTGGATGTCCATGCTACTAGGGCATACCGGGCTGCTCGTATCTCTAAGAGATTGATGGGCAGGGCCTTTTCTGCATCCGACCATCTGCCCTGGAGAGACTATTGCTCCAGTACTGCTCCCCAGCCTATAAGGCTGGCATCTGTAGTGACCACCTTCCAAGAAATCGGACTGAAGGATTTCCTTTTTTCCAGATTCTGGGGAACCAACCACCAACGGAGGCTCTTGCGAACGGAAGGGGACAAGGACATTGTAAGTCTAGGGCCTGAACTTTTTTGTTCCAGGCTGACAGTATGGCCCCTTGCAAATTCCTTGAATGGAATTGACCGTAGGGTACTGCTTCGAATGATGCCACCATTTTTCCCAGCAGCCTCATATACAGGCGTATGGACGGCTGTCTTTTTTGTACCCACTAAGTGGATCAAATCTTTCAAAGACAACACCTTTCCTCGAGGCAAGAATATTTTTCTCTGGCCTGAATCCAACCTTAGCCCCAAGTATTCCAGACTTTTGACTGGTTTTTAGGGCTGACTTGTCTCGGTTGATAATCCAACCGTGAGATTCCAGATACTTGATCGTCTTGTGAACGACCACGTCTAGTTTTTTCACTGAGTGGTCTATCAGCAACAAGTCATCCAGATATGCCATTATCATTACACCTTGTGTTCTTAGATTGGCCAATAAAGGGCCAGAATTTTTGTAAACACTCGTGGTGCTGTGGCCAAACCAAAGGGTAAGGCTCTGAACTGAAAATGGCGCCCTTCTACTGCAAAGCGTAGAAATTTTTGGTGGACTGGAAAGATGGGAATGTGCAAATAAGCATCTTTGATGTCGATCGTGGCTAACCAATCCTCCCCTTGTAGGGCAGTGGCCACCGATCGGATCGACTCCATCGGAAAGTCCTGATATACAGGAATTTGTATAGCCCTTTTAGAATTAATATGGGCCTCCCGTCCGCGTTTGCTTCGGGACTGTAAAGAGGTTTGAGTAAAACCCGAACCCTCATTCTTCCAGGGGAACCTCCATAATTACTCCTTGGAGCAATAGTTGTTCTAGTGCCAACAGGAGGGACTCTCTCTTCCGGGGATCCCTTGGCACGTTTGACCTCAAAATGGGAAGGAGGAGAGTCTTTTAACTCCAAACTGTATCCCAAACCTACTGCGGAGAGCACCTATCTGTCTTGATCGTGTCCCGCCAGGTCTCTTGCGAACAACTGGAGTCCTCCCCCCACCCGACTGAGTGGGGGCTTCATGAATTTAACTTTGGGGGAGGTTTTGTACCTCCCCTGACCCAGGGTTTCTCATTACCCTGCTACTGTCCCTGTTTTTTACCCCCGGGATTTGACCGAGGAGGCCGTCGGAACTGTTACACAGCCGATGCCCCAGGGACTGGAGAAGCAGGCCTCTTAAAGAGGGACCTCTAACTCTGCTTTTAACCGGCAAGAGCGTATTTTTACCGCTGGAAATTTTCTGGATATTTGTCCAGGTTTTCCCTGAATAAGCGTTCACCATGAAATGGGACGCTAACCAGCCATTCTTTACAGGGAGCTTCAGCAGACCAGTTTTTGAGCCATAGGAGCCTACGCGTATGTACTATAGACAGCGTAAGGCGGGAGGCCTGATGGACTGAATCCTCTATGGCGTCAACCGCAAAGCCTAAGGCTCTAGGTAGATCAGCTAGGGCAAAGCCTGCTGATCTGTCAAGTCCCTCAAGACCTGTTTCAACTGATCCTTCACTGCTTAGCAGACCCCAATAGCTGCTACTGCTGGTTGTATCACCAAGCAGATTTTCATAAGGACTCCAATCTTTTATCTATTGGGTTCTTGAACATTTGGACATTATCCACTGGACATGTCAGTGATTTATACATACAAGAGATGGCTGCGTCCATTGTAGGGACCTTCCATTTTTTTTTTTGATGAACTTATCCTCCATGGGATAGACCACCGGAAATCTCTTGGGGGAATAAATATTTTCTCAGGACGTTCCCAATCCTGGTAAATGAGCCCTTTCAGTAAAGGGTGAAGTGGAAAAGAACAAACAGTCTGGGGGCTTCTAGCGACCCCAACGAGGATACAGTAGTGGTTGATGGTTCCGCAAGGTGCATTTTTAAATGCTGATCGGACCATGTTAGTCAGAGACTGAACCCATAATCTTTCAGCTTGAGATGCTGAGAAAAGGTTCCCCCACTGTTGATTCCTCTATAACAGAATCAACCTTATCCTGATCCCCTTCAGGCAGGTCGATCCCTGTATGGGACTGTTGCTCTGCTAACAGGCACTCTGAAGGAGGAGACGGAGATCGGGCGTGCTTTCCCTGACAGGGAGGCAGCGATAAATTTTGACAATCTCTCTCTAATCCTCCCAGAGCTGAGGAAAAAACCTCCTCTGTTACATACACAGGAGCAGGTGACTGAGGACAGCCACAGTACCAAGTACCCCTGCGGGGTCTCTACGGTCACTTACCTCTGAACTTCAGGGGAGACTGGTGCAGCAGGAGTATGCCCAAGATCCTCAGAGCCCGATGAGACCCCCTTCGCTTCCTGGAAGATTCAGTTCCGGAGCTACTGGACGGCATATTCCTAAGCCTAAAGCTGAGGTATTCCAGCCGTAATACACCACTTTTACTGAGAATAGTCTAGCACAATTGCTGCTATATCACAGTTGGTGTCTACTAATGTGCCTTTCTAGGGGATGCCTGTATCAACCGCTTGCTGTATGCCTTTAAATGTTGCCAGCTCTGTCTCTGTACTTCATAGCCAGCTTACTGCAATAATGTGGCTTTTTAAAAACCTGCTGGGACGCCCGCACATGCGCAGAAGCGCTGCGGCGCGCACAGAGCGTCATCCCCCAGGCCCCGCCCCTTTTTCCGGCCACCTCTATATATAGAGGCGCGTGCACGCGCACGCGCGCGGCCACGTGCGCCTCGGCGCTAATTTTCAAACATGGAAACCAGGGACAGGAGCCAGGGCCCCCTTTGCCGCAGGCCGGGGGATAGACGAACACTGCAACATGGCAGAGGAAACAGTTTCCTGTAGGAGAACTCACCAGCTGCCTGGACTTTGTTCTCTGAGAAGAAACTAGTCCATATGACAAGAAAAACATTCCACAGCGGCCTCTAGTGGACAAACACAGGTACCGCAGTTTAATATACTAAACATATATAAAAAAACATTCTTTTTTTTTTTCTTGACCACCATTAAAAATTATTACATTTTTTTTTTAGTAGTTACAGGCATGCACAGATATTAGCGGGAATACCGTTAGGTAACAGACAGAAAGACAAATTAGGCTTGGGGGTCCCCCAATCCAGGGCCCCCTCCACTTACCTGTTCCCCGCCGCAGGACTTTGTTTGGTCCACAAAAGCCCAAACTTCACCTATCACGGCAGGCATTGTAATCAAACCTTCAGGGACCGGGTTCCCAAGGATTCCACTCCCCTGGACCTGTATAGCACCCTGCACAGAAAACATCTTGGTCGTGGGTATGACCAGAGCTCTGGATCCCAGGGTCCAGCTCTCCTAAGAGAAGCATTACAGGCAGAACCTTGCTCTTCTCTGCAAGGCCCGGGTACCGACCGTTTAGCTATGAAGCTTTTTTGGTCGGATCCGGAATAGCTTACTGAGGCCCAAAAGAACCTGTACGCAAGCTCAGTGAAAAACACATGTTTCTTCTTGGCCAACACCTTAGACACTGGCAAAAAACTGAGGTGCTCCCGGATGGGAGGGGCTTATATAGGGGAGGGTACTTCCGGTTTTGGAAGTTGCCAGTGCCAGCACCTGACGGTAACTATATAACCCATTAGTAATGACTATGTCGCTCTGTGTCCCGTGATGTACGAGAAAGAAAGTCCTGATATGTAGGAATTTGTTTAGCCCTTTTAGATTTAATATGGGCCTCACGTCCCCGTTTGGCTTCGGGACTGTAAAGAGGTTTGAGTAAAACCCGAACCCCCATTCTTCCAGGGGAACCTCTATAATTACTGCTTGGAGCAATAATTGTTCTAGTGCCAACAGGAGGGATCCTCTCTTCTGGGGATCCCTTGGCACGTTTGACCTTATAAAGCGGGAAGGAGGGGAGTTTTTTAACTCCAATTTGTATCCCAGATTTACTGCGGAGAGCACCCATCTGTCTCGGATCGTGTCCCGCCAGGTCTCTGTGAACAACTGAAGTCTTCCCCCCACCCGATTGGGTGGGGGCAACCCTTCATGCATTTGACCTTGGGGGAGGTTTTGTACCTCTCCTGCTCCAGGGCTTCTTGTTACCCTGCAATTGTCCCTGATTTTTACCTCCGGGATTTGACCGAGGAGGCCGTCGGAACTGTTTCACAGCCGATGTCCTAGGGACTGGAGAAGCAGGCCTCTTAAAAGAGGGACCTCTAACTCTATTTTTAACCGGCAAAAGTGTACTTTTACCGCTGGAAATTCTCTGGATCTACTTGTCCAGGTCTTCCCCGAATAAGCGCTCCCCATGAAATGGGAAGCTGACCAGCAATTTTTTACAGGGAGCTTCAGCAGACCAGTTTTTGAGCCACAGAAGCCTACGCATATGTACTACAGACAGCGTAAGGCGGGAGCCTGATGGATTGAATCCTTTATGGCGTCCACCGCAAAGCATAAGGCTCTAGGTAGATCAGCTAGGGCAAGAGCCTGCTGATCTGGCAAGTCCCTTAAGACCTGTTTCAACTGATCCTTCACTGCTTGGCAGACCCCAATAGCTGCCACTGCTGGTTGTGTCACCAAGCTTGCTGTAGAAAAAGCAGATTTTAATAAGGACTCCAATTTTTTATCTATTGGGTCCTTGAACATTTGGACATTATCCACTGGACATGTCAGTGATTTATTCACACAAGAGATGGCTGCGTCCACTGTAGGGACCCTCCATTTTCTGATGAACTTATCCTCCATGGGATAGACCACCGGAAATCTCTTAGGGGGAGTAAATATTTTGTCAGGATGCTCCCAATCCTGGTAAATGACCCCTTCCAGTAAAGGGTGGATTGGAAAGGAACAAACAGTCTGGGGAGCTTTTAGCGACCCCAGCGAGGAAACAGTAGTGGATGATGGTTCCGCAAGGGGCATTTTAAATGCTGATCGGACCATGTTAGTCAGGGACTGAACCCATAATCTTTCAGCATGTGATGCTGAGAATGGCTCTTCCACTGTTGATTCCTCTACAACAGAATCGACCTCATCCTGATCCCCTTCAGGTAGGTCGATCCCTGTATGGGACTGTTGCTCTGTTAACAGGCACTCTGAGGGAGGAGACGGAGATCGGGCGCTTTTCTCCTGTGACAGGGAAGCCGCGATCAATGCTGACAATCTCTCTTCCAGCCCTCCCAGAGCTGAGGAAAAAACCTCCTCTGTTACATACACAGGAGCAGGTGAACTGAGGACAGCCACAGTACCAGGTACTCCTGAGGGTGCTCTACGGTCACTAACCTCTGATTCTTCAGGGGAGACTGGTGCAGCCAAAGCATGCCCAAGATCCTCAGAGCCCGATGGAGACCCCCTATTCCTCCTGGAATTTCTAGTCCCGGAGTTTTTAGACGGCATATTCCTAAGCCACAAAGCTGAGGTATTCCAGCCGAAATACACCAGTTACTGACAATAGTCTAGCATAAATGCTGCTATAAGAAACAGTTGGTGTCTACTAATGTGCCTTTCTAGGGGATGCCTGTATCAACCGCTTGCTGTATGCCCTTTTTTAAATGTTGCCAGCTCTGTCTCTGTACTTCATAGCCAGCTCACCACACAAAATTGTGATTTTTAACATGCTGGGACGCCCGCACATGCGCAGAAGCGCTGCGGCGCGCACAGAGCGTCATCCCCCAGGCTCCGCCCCGTTTCCCGGCTCACCTCTATATATAGAGGCGCGTGCACGCGCACGCGCGCGGCCACGTGCGCCTTTGGCGCTAATTTCGAAAAATGGAAACTAGGGACAAGAGCCAGGGCCCCTTTGCCGCAGGCCGGGGGATGGACGAGCATTGCAACATGGCAGAGGAAGCAGTTTCCCATAAGAGAACTCACCATCTGCCTGGACTTGCTCTGCTGAGAAGAAACTAGTCCACATGACAAGAAAACATTCCACAGCGGCCTCTAGTGGACAAACACAGGTACCGCAGTCTAATATATTAAATATATATAAAAAAAAAATTTTTTTTTTTTTTCTTGACCACCATTAAAAATTATTACATTTTTTTAGTAGTTACAGGCATGCACAGAATTTTGCGGGAATACCATTAGGTAACAGACAGAAAGACAAATTAGGCTTGGGGGTCCCCCAATAGAACCAAGTTCCTGGGGGCCCCCACTTACCTGTTCCCCGCCGCAGGACTTTGTTTGGTCCACAAAAGCCCAAACTTCACCTATCACGGCAGGCATTGTAATCAAACCTTCAGGGACCGGGTTCCCAAGGATTCCACTCCCCTGGACCTGTATAGCACCCTGCACAGAAAACATCTTGGTCGTGGGTATGACCAGAGCTCTGGATCCCAGGGTCCAGCTCTCCTAAGAGAAGCATTACAGGCAAAACCTTGCTCTTCTCTGCAAGGCCCGGGTACCGACCGTTTAGCTATGAAGCTTTTTTGGTCGGATCCGGAATAGCTTACTGAGGCCCAAAAGAACCTGTACGCAAGCTCAGTGAAAAACACATGTTTCTTCTTGGCCAACACCTTAGACACTGGCAAAAAACTGAGGTGCTCCCGGATGGGAGGGGCTTATATAGGGGAGGGTACTTCCGGTTTTGGAAGTTGCCAGTGCCAGCACCTGACGGTATCTATATAACCCATTAGTAATGACTATGTCGCTCTGTGTCCCGTGATGTACGAGAAAGAAATACACTTTTTTAAATAAAAAAATAAGACAACAGCCGAATTTTTTTTTATATTGTGAAAGATAATGTTACGCTGAGTAAATTTGATACCCAACATGTCACGCTTCAAAATTGCGTCCGCTCGTGGAATGGCGACAAACTTTTACCCTTTAAAATCTCCACAGGCGACATTTAAAAAATTCTACAGGTTGCATGTTTTGAGTTACAGAGGAGGTGTAGGGCTAGAATTATTGCTCTCGCTCTAACGATCGCGGCGATACCTCACATGTGTGATTTAAACACTGCTTTCATATGCGGGCGCTACTCACGTATGCGTTCGCTTCTGCACGCATTGGTCGTTAAAAAAATAAAAACCTGGCTCCTGACTTTTTTAGCTGGCTCCTAGATTCCAAGCAAATTTGTCAAGCCCTGATCTAGGATACCTAAAATGCACTGTTTGGGGTCTAGTGGGGGACACTGACCGGAAATACCTGATTAATGGTTGCAATAACTCCCGTCCAATGCAGATGCAGTTTTGGGCAACGCCAGAGTAAATGAATAAGGTCCCCATGGCCTCTAGAGCACCTAGTACAATCATAATTTTCTCTTATGGCCACCCTATACAGTCTGGCTGGTGTAAAATGTACCCGTAACACTATAAAAAGCTTGTGCTGTATTAAGAGAGCACAATTGTATGGTGCGTAGCACTTCTTCCCATTGGTCCTCCTCAAACGTGCCCACATCGCTCTCCCAGCTGGTGATTACTCTGGTTGGGATTGGGAAGTTATTTTGAAATATAGACATTAGCATAGAATAAGATCTGGAGATAAAGCCCTGAAAGTGGGATACTTCTGTCATGTAGTGGAAGACAGGAGCTGGAGATTGTATCCCTAAGGCTCCGCCTGCTTATGACTTTACTGCATGGTGTAGCTGCAAATCAGGAAAATACATGGATTGGGGCAACGCTTCCAGCCCTGTGGAACCTCTTTATTATTGAATCTCCTTCACCACCTCCAGGGCTCCAGCCACCGCCACCACATAAACATGGTTACCAGAGTCCAAGACCTCACAGCACAAGAGGTCTAAGATTGCATGGATTGCTTTCTCTCTGCAGGATATTGGTCACATCAAAATCCGCTCTCACATATGAAAGAGAGGAAGGAGGAACCTCATAATCCCAGGTAACATACTACAAGGGACAGCCAGGCATTAACAGAAAAACACCATTCATCCGGGCTGACGTGATGACGTCACTGCTGGACTCCATCCACCCTTGTGCTTTTCTTCACCCAGAATGTTGTCCAAGGGATGCGAGTTACCTGGATTTCTAAAAAAAAAGTTGCTAAAAATTACTACACTATGAGGTTCTTGGACTTGCATTATTAGTTATTTTTTATACCTGAATTTATTAAATTACTGAAATTATAATACATTTTTTTGATTATAGATTTTTTTTCCCTGTTTGAGCGATACCATACTTTTTAAGATTTTTTGCCAGCTAGCGTTCTGTTTATGGAGGTTTTCTATTATCGGTTGAATTAGATGGACTTTTGTCTTTTTTTTTTCATCCTGAGCAGCTATGTTACTATGTTATATAACCTTAAAATGGTTGTAAACCCTCACCCTGTGAAACAACCCATCCAGTTTAAAATAGAAATGAAAGGCAAAGCATTATAAATACAGTGGAACCTTGGTTTATGAGTAACGCGGTTAACGTGCATTTTGAATAACGATATAAACAGGGCCATGGATGAATCCATGGGAAAAAAAACAAGCTTACTTACCGACCAGCTCTCAGTCAACCAATTAAACCTGTCTAACAGTATGCGTTAAAAAGAGTAGTTTAGTCCGCCCGCATTTAAATAACGAGCAACTTTTTTTTTAAATTCTGACTCGGTTTACGAGTGTTGTCTCGCAAAACGAGCAGAATTCAAGCTAATGGGCAGTACCGCATTTGGCCAGAGGTGCGGGGGCGCCGGTGACACTTTGAATGGTTCGGAGTAGGGCTGCAACTAACGATTATTTTCATAATCGATTAGTTGGCCGATTATTGTTTCGATTAATCGACTAATCGGTTAATAAACTTAACAAAAAAAAAAAAAAGGTAATTTTGCTGCGATTTGCATTTTTTTTTTTTTTTTTGGCCAATTTGTTGTTGGGCAGATTACAAAACACAGAATGCCGCAAAAACACATTACATGCTTTTCTGCAGCTTCTCCATTGAAGTATATTAAACCCAAAAAAACAAAATAGCACCGTTTTGCGTTAAAAAAAGTCCTTGCCCTTTCCAAATACGCAGCAGCTGAAAAAATCATGGATGTGAACGTGTCCCATAGGAAACCATGTAAATGAACTGTAGTGTGTTTCTGAAAAAAGCACCAAAAAACACAGAGGAGTGACCCAGGCCTGAGAGGTTTAGTAACATAATGGGGTTAAAAAAACAAAAATTAGTACAAAAAGAGCAAATAATCGCTACTGAAAGGGGTTAATTTTTTACTGTGGGACAGTGAAAGTAATATTTACAGTAGCGATTTGCTCTTTTTGTACTATAAAGGGCTTATTTATTTTTATTTTTTTAACCCCATTATGTTACTGGCCGATTAATCGATTATGAAAATTGTAATCGATTAATTTCATAATCGATTAGTTGTCGATTAATCGATTAGTTGTTTCGGCCCTAGTTCGGAGCCGTTCGGAAATATTTGGAAATACACGGAAATACTCCGTTCCCGAATGTTTCCGAACCTTTCCGAGATCAGCAGAGCTGTCCCCGAGTATTTCCGAGGCTCTCCGGTGCTCCCCCGCTTCTGGTCACATGCGGTATTGCATGCCATAGAAGTCAATGCGGAACAAATTATCTTAGTTTCCATTGACTTCTATGGGGAAACTCGCTTTAATATGCGAGTGCTTTGGATTACAAGCATTCTCCTAGAACGGATTATGCTCGTAATCCATGGTTCCACTGTACTTTTTTCCCTTTTTTTTAAGTCATCACATTCTTTCTGTTCTCAACTGAATAAGAGCTGGCAGGAGGAAAAACAGCACAACACCAATCTTTCCAGCAAATGGCTGTGGGGTGGAAGGAAGGGGGACAAGTTTGATAATTTGAGGAGAACACACAGAGTTCCCAGCACAGCTAGAGAACTGACTACGGTGTGCTCTCCAGCTTAGTGTAGTCAGTTTTTAATAGGAAAGCAGAGGGACTGGCAGGAACACCAGGGATTTCACACAAAGGAAGCAATACAAAGAACAGGAGACTTTCTCATACA
Source organism: Rana muscosa (assembly GCA_029206835.1). Classification (NCBI taxonomy): domain Eukaryota; kingdom Metazoa; phylum Chordata; class Amphibia; order Anura; family Ranidae; genus Rana; species Rana muscosa. Next base: position 25,132,351 of record CM055126.1, read on the forward strand.
TACATACATGGTACAGCAGCCACATACCAGGAATGTGAACTGTTGGGTTTACATATGCTTTAAATTGTAGGTCTACTTTAACTAAAACTAGCAATGGGTAGTAGAATCCACATAAATCCTATTCTCCAGGGCTATCACATTGCTGTGTGGTTTGGAACTTTGAGTTGGGAAACCCCCTCTAAAAAAAAAAAAGTTGAAAAATGAAAGTCAAAATGTTGCTCTTGGTAACTCTGGTCCTATGTGTTGTAAAGCACCATGTATATCACATGATATTCTATTCTCAAACGTGAGCAGCAGTAGGTAATAATACTTTTTTGGTTCTTTAGACCGACAACAGCCGAACTCCAATCATATGCCCAGAAGACGATTATGACCACGGAGACTATATCACAGAGGTAAGATTTTTTCATGGTACCAACACATAAAAACCAATGTTGTTTCGTACCTGCATTCAGTGATATTCGTGTTTTATACCTTTTTATGATGATCATCTTTTTTTAAAGTGTAACTGAACAGAGTAAAAAGTACTAAACTAACCTGCAGATAGGCAAAGACGGGTCAGATCTCACCATTCATGCTGCAATCAGTCTGACAGCGCACTGACGCCCCCCAATGCAAATGTATATGTAGCGGGTATTTAAATTGGGGGGGGGGCATCTGGGTTATTTAACCCAGATGTACTAATTGTTAGGGAATCTGAGAATCCCTTTTTGTGGTTCTTGGAGGACTCTGGTGGGGTGAGGTTCCCTGTCGCCTGCTGGTGGTGTTGTCGCCCTGGGCTGGAGTTGAACCTGCACCGCAAGACTGCTCCCTTTTTGTCCTTTCCTGGTGCTGGTACAGCGGGGCGGGGAACCCGCTGTGACGCAAAGGGAGAGGGGATAAAAGGGGCGGACGGCCTGACCTTGGGTTCAGAGTTGGAGGACGCGGCCGCACCCAGGCACCTTCAGCCTGGGTGCTGGCATTCCGGAGTTCCGGGCCCAGGTGCCCTTGACCTGGCCGGAGCGAGAGATGGAGTCCATCCCAGGCACCTTAAGCCTGGGGTGAGGTACTACTGCCGGAGCCTGGGGCTCAGTAACTTCGACTGAGTTCCGCGAGGGTGGAGGAGTCCGAGGGGCCCTAAGGTGTTGGGAACCCCGTATCTGAGGCGAGGAGGCCGGGGAGTGTAACCCTTCCGGATGGTCTGGTACAGCATTAATCCGGTGACGGCGGGGCCTCTGGTAACTCCCTTGGAGGGATGTCTTCCCCCTGACAGGGGCTGCAACGTAGCGAAGGTAACTCCAGTTCCTGTTCACTAGAGTCGCTGGAAGAGACTCTGAAGCCAAAAAGTCCATTTAACAGCCACTGTGCTTAGCAACCGTTGGTGAAACCTCAACGGTTTATTTTCTTTAAGGATTGTGCCTTGACCTACTCCCCACCAATACTGAACTGTTCTATGGGTCTCAAACTGTCTGCTCGCAAAGGACTATTTGTTTGCCGTTATGGAATAAATAAGTGTTGGACCTTTTCAGTGTGTGGTACTCCAATTACTGGGAGCAAAGGGGGTTATCAGCAGAACAGACTTGGCTCTGAGCGTATACACAGGCCCGAATACAACTAGATACTGGCCTTCACCTCTACATGCTGTAATCGAGAGGACATGGGCCGTGGCGCACCTCGCTCTCCCCTCCAAGATACCCCTAGACCAGAGCCAGAATAACCGATAAAGAAGGGGGTGAGGGTGAAGGCCGCTACATATACATTGACTTTCTTACACCTGCCCGTATTACCATTTTTGGACCTATTGATAGTCCATGTGGGGTGTGCCTACTGTCAGGAATCAGCATCAGGGATAGCCAAATTTGTGTGCATGCTTTAAGTGATATTTATTTACGGTGAAACATAACCCATCCAAATACCAGCGAATAGAAAACATAAAGCTATAAGTCAACCTAAGACCCTGTGACAAAATACCTAACTAAATTATCGAATAGAATAACAGAAATAGACATGTGCAATTCGTTTAGTTCCGAATTCGTTTTTTAACCACTTAAGCCCCGGACCAATATGCAGCATAAAGCCCAGGCCCCTTTTTGCGATTTGGCACTGCGTCGATTTAACTGACAATTGCGCGGTCGTGCGACGTGGCTCCCAAACAAAATGGACGTCCTTTTTTCCCCACAAATAGACCTTTCTTTTGGTGGTATTTGATCACCTCTGCGGTTTTTATTTTTTGCGCTATAAACAAAAATAGAGCGACAATTTTGAAAAAAATGCAATATTTTTTACTTTAATAAATATCCCCCCCCCAAAAAAAAAAATATATATATATATATATATATATATATATATATATATATATATATAAAAAAAAAAATTCCTCAGTTTAGGTCGATACGTATTTTTCTACATATTTTTGGTAAAAAAATCGCAATCAGCGTTTATTGATTGGTTTGCGCAAAAATTATAGCGTTTACAAAATAGGGGATAGTTTTATGGCATTTTTATTAATATTTTTTTTTTACTAGTAATGGCGGCGATCAGTGATTTTTTTCATGACTGTGACATTATGGCGGACGCTTTGGACACTTTTGACACATTTTTGGGACCATTGTCATTTTCACAGCTATCGGTGCTATAAAAATGCACTGATTACTGTGAAAATGACACTGGCAGTGAAGGAGTTAACCTCTAGGTGGCGCTGTAGGGGTTAAATGTTCCCTGCATTGTGATTCTTACATCGGAGCCAAGATCGGTGTCATTGTCACTAGGCAGAGCAGGGAGATGCTTGTTTACACAAGCATCTCCCTGCTCCATACCTCCGTGAGACGATCGCAGGGATCGATCAATCGAGTCTGCGGGACCCGCGGTCCGACTCACGGGGAAGGCAGCAGGGTCATATTATTATTTATTCTTAATTCGTTCCATTTGTTTAGGTGCGGCATTCGTTATTTTGGATGATTCGTAACTTTGGATATATTTGTTACATTCACTAATAGCCAAATTTGAAAGGAAATTCCAATACCTAAAATTTAATAGTTAGTTATTATTAGTTATTCTTTAGAATTTTCGGATTTTCTTTCTTATTTTCGAATTTACGAATTTTCGAATTGCGATCATAATGAATGACCCGAAAAAAACAAACGAAACGAAAATGAACACATTTTTCGGCAGGGCACATGTCTAAACAGAAACCCTAACTTTATAACTAACTATATACAAATATATACAAATGGGGACCACAGGAAAGCAAGATCAGCCCGGAGGCGCAGGGAACATATAGAAAGGGGGAACCAAAACTGGGATCAGGAACTAGTAGGAGTAGGAACAAAGCGGCAGGGTTAGGCAGAGAGCGTGATCAAAGAGCAGGAACAAAATAACGGCCAGCAGTATTTGACAGCAAGCAAAATACTGGAGCAAGGTTTAAAAGAAGAAGCGGGAATAAATACCCTCCCAGCAGCCAGCATCAGGTGGAGCTGATTACTGGGATCTGCTGGCTGTTGAGAGACACCTGCTGGTGCACACTGGAACTACGAACTGCATAAACAGGACCTGACACCTACTTTCACCTCCATACCACTAAAACTGGCCATTAAACTTGCAGTCTGATGGATGAACAATTTTCTTTAGCTCTACCAACAAAAAGTCCAAGAGCCTACCTGACTACATACAAATGGACTGGCTTGTTTAAGCAGGGCCTCTAATCGTTTTGGTACATCTAAAAGAGATTGGATAGATAGAGCTTGCATATTCATTTAGGAAGATGTATATCCAGCTTGAAATTCAACATGTTTTTGCGGCTACACCAGTACTGTTTAGAGGTCTTGCTGGTACAAGGACTAGCTCCTCATGGTGCGTACTTTCTTGCAGTTTAACCTCTTCAGCCCCGGAAGGATTTACCCACTTCCTGACCAGGCTATTTTATGTGTTACGGCACTGCGCCGCTTTAACTGACAGTTGCACGGTCGGGCGACGTTGTACCTAAAATGAAATTGATGACCACCAAGAGCTTTCTTTTGGTGGTATTTGATCACCTCTGCGGTTTTTATTTTTTGCGCTATAAACAAAAAAAGAGCGAAAATGTTTTTGTTTTTTTTTGCTATAATAAATATCCATAAAAATCAAAAAAAAAATCAAAATTCTTCATCAGTTTAGGCCAAATTGTGTTCTACATATTTTTGGTAAAAAAAATCACAATAAGTGTATATTGATTAATTTGCGCAAAAGTTATAGCGTCTACAAAATAGGGGATAGATTTATGGCATTATTATTATTATTTTTTATTTATTTTTTAACTAGTAATGGCGATTTTTAGCGGGACTGCGTCATTGCGGAGGACAGATCAGACATTTTTTTGGGACCAGTGACATTTATACAGCGATCAGAGCTAAAAATAGCCACTAATTACTGTATAAATGTCACTGGCAGGGAAGAGGTTAACACTAGGGGGCGATCAAGGGGTTAAGTGTTTTCTAGGGAGGTGTTTCTAACTGTGGGGGGAGGGGACTGACAGGGAGTAGAGAGAGATCGCTGTTCCTGATCACTTGGAACAGCATATCTCTCTCTACTTCCCTGACAGAACAGGAATCTGTCTGTTTACATTGACAGATCCCCGTTTTGGCTCTCTGAGGAGCGATCGCGGGTCGCCCGGTGGACATCCTGGCCACCGGCCGCGCGCATTGGCTCCGGTGCTGCGCCCCCTATAGCTCTTAAAGCGTTCGCCAAACACCTACGGCGAATCGTGCAGCCGTGCCAACCTGCCGCAGTATAATGACGGCGGCTGGTCGGCAAGCAGTTAATTTAGTATTTTATCTATTACTTGCTACTACATTACTATCTTTGAACCCTTTTTTTTGTGTGATCTACAAATTTTCCTGTATTGTGTCTCAGGCAGCATTTTCTCTGAAATTTGTGTCTTATCACCCTATTAGGCTCGGTTTCCACTAGTGCCACTTGTCATGCGACTTGGGACTGCAAAGTCGCATCACAAGTTTTACCCCATGATTTCCAATGAGAACCGTTCATGTTTGTGCGACTTCAAAGTAGTCCCTGCACTACTTTGGTCCCACTTTGATGCGACTTGAGGTCCATAGACATCAAGAATAAACAGGCATTGCTTCAAGTCGCATCAAATTTGTGGCAAAAAATCATGGCAAAATCGTGCGACTTTGGGGTTGAAATAGTGGAAACAGAACCTAAATGCTGAATTCCAAAAATTCAGCCACTTTGTAAAAAGTGAAGACACACTAGGAGTTAAGTCCAACAAGGTGCATGCCACCTCATGGACTTATCTCTTTTATTCATATCTGACCGGTTTATTGAGCTCCTGGAGGAGACACAGAGACTGTGAGAGGAGAGAAGCATACAGAGCAGCTATACCCACCCCTTTTCTCTGCTGCTGACTCTACTGTTGAAGATGCAGAAGGTCCAGCATTGGGCTCCCAGAAATACAGTGATAGCTGTCTCCCGGGAGCTCTATTAAAGTGGTTGTAAACCCTCAGGTAGAACTTTCACCTACAGGTAAGCCTAGATTAATGCCCCATACACACGATCGTTTTTCATGCCGTTAAAAATGCCATTAAAAAAAATGGCCATTAAAAATGATCGTGTGTATGCTCCAGAGCATTTTTAACGACGTGAAAAACGGGCATTAAAAATTTCGAACATGCTCTCTTTTTTCACGTCGTTTTTCATGTCGTTTTTTTTAACGACGTGAAAAACGATAGTGTGTATGCTTTAACGACGTGAAAAAAAATGCGCATGCTCAGAATCAAGTATGAGACAGGAGCGCTCGTTCTGGTAAAACTAGCGTTCGTAATGGAGATAGCACATTCATTACACAGTCACGGACTGAAAAGCACGAGACTGAAAAGAGCGAATCGTCGCTCAACAAACTTTACTAACATGAAGGGTGGCGCCATTCGAACGGAACTTCCCCTTTATAGTGCCGTCGTACGTGTTGTACGTCACTGCGCTTTGCTTGATCGTTTTTTAAAATGATCGTGTGTACGCAAGACAGGCTTGAGAGTAAACATGAAAAAAAAACGACGTGAAAAACGGCAAGAAAAAAAATGGCAAGAAAAACGATCGTGTGTATGGGGCATAAGGCTTACCTGTAGGTGCAAGAAATATCTCCTTAACCTACACGGTTTAGGAGATATTTGCAAAAAAGACTGTACCGATGTCTACGGCGCATGCGCGCTGTAGACAATGGCGCAGGCGCACTGAGCGTGCCGTTTTATGAATGGGTCATGCCGTAAGTGGCGCGGGAGTGACGTCACACGCTGTCACGCTACTCCGGACAGTCACAGAGCCGGAGTTTGCGGCCCCCGGAAGAAGAGGGGTGAAGATGGACGCTCGCTACTAGCGAGGAAGACCGGGACATCGTGGGCTTCTCCTGCAGGTAAGTGACACATAATGCATAGTAGCCCATTATGCTTTACCTTTGCAGGGAAACAAAGAGGAAGTAAACCCATTAGGGTTTACTTCCTCTTTAACCTTTCAGATATAAATAGGAAAGAGACGTCCACACCGATTCCCAAAAGTACTTTTTACACTACTTTTGGCCTCTTTGGGGGGCGATTTCAATAGACATCTGTGCATGAACCCACGCAGATGTCTGTCAAATCGCCCCCCCGAAATCAGACTGAAAAGCCTTCTAAGTTCAGCTTGTTCAGTTAAGGTTTGACAAAAAAAAACTGGAAGCTGATTGGTTTCTAAGCAGAGCTGCACCAGATTTTACACACTCCACAGTTTTAGTAAATCAACCCCTTCTTTTGAAATTAAGTACCGTATATACTCGAGTATAAGCCGACCCGAATATAGGCCGAGGCCCCTAATTTTACCACAAAAAACTGGGAAAACATATTGACTCGAGTATAAGCCTAGGGTGTCCATCTGCATGCCTCACTGTGCCTCACTTTGCCTCACTGTGTCCATGACTAGACTGTCGTTTAACATGGAAGTCTATGGAAACTTTGCACACTTACGGTATATAGGAGAAATGGAGCTACATGTGTGCCAAGTTCCGGGTCTAGGGGACCTAAGACCCGCTGGTACTGGGTCCCCAAATTCACCAGAGAAATGACCGTTTAACATTGGAGTCTATGGAAGGGGTTCCCGGGTTTGAAAAATCGGCGCTCCCCGGCCAACAAACTTTGCACACTTGTAGAGGAAGAGTAGGGTTACATGTGTGCCAAGGTTGGGGTCCAGGAAACCTACGGCCGGTCAGTGCCATGTCCCCAAAGTCGGGGAGATCAGCCGCAAAAAGGGGACTCGAGTATAAGCCAAGGGGGGCATTTTCAGCACAAAAAATGTGCTAAAAAACTCGGCTTATACTCGAGTATATACCGTACATACCTCGGTACAACTAATGGGCCCACCCAACTGAGCTATCGTACTTTAATTGAAATCTTAAGATGACTCTTTGTGGATAGTAATGTTTATTCTCTTTTTTGTCTTGCAGTATGACAGTCTAGATCTGGAGAAGCTGAAAGCTCGGCCAGCCCATATGGGGGTGTTTATGAGATATATCTTCTCTCAAGCGGAAGCTGACCCTAATCCACTGGTAGCCCTTTTGTGACCATTTTTTACATTTGAAGTAATGACCTATGCACACAATTTGATATGCTGGGTAGGCGAGACATTTTGAAGAGGTTCTGCTCATACAACTTTTGGGGGTCTGCTTATCATTTTATTTTAACCCGCATCTTACACCCTGGCTTCTGCCTACAGCGCTGGGCAAGGTTGATGTCTTGGACCTGCAGGTGAGATCCTGGGTAACATGAGGATCCCAAATCCCATGAAAAGCAGCTCCAGCATGCTGATGGGAAATTGTTTTAATGATAATTGGGAGGTTTTATTGGCCAACCAGGTTTTTACGATATAAAAATAGCAGTGACGTCATCGCTGTGCTGTATATAGCCTGTGCAGAGAGCAGAGCTGTGGGAGGGACCCAGCAGACTCTAGTAACAGTTTTGGGCAGACTGACCTTCTACAAATTACATGTTTTCAGAATCGACTTAACCACTTCAGCCCTGGACCATTTCACTGGTTAGACCAGGCCACTTTTTGCGATTCGGCACTGCGTCGCTTTAACTGACAATTGCGCGTTCGTGCGACATGGCTCACAAACAAAATTTATGTCCTTTTTTCCCCACAAATAGAGCTTTCTTTTGGTGGTATTTGATCACCTCTGCGGTTTTAACTTTTTGCGCTATAAACAAAAATAGAGCGACAATTTTGAAAAAAAAATGCAATATTTTTTACTTTTTGCTATAATAAATATCCCCAAAATATATATAAAAAAACATTTCTTTTTCCTCAGTTTAGGCCGATACGTATTCTTCTACATATTTTTGGTAAAAAAAAATCGCAATAAGCGTTTATTGATTGGTTTGCGCAAAAGTTATAGTGCCTACAAAATAGGGGCTAGTTTTATGGCATTTTTATTAATATATTTTTTTTTTACTAGTAATGGCGGCGATCAGCGATTTTTATCGTGACTGCGACATTATGGCGGACACATCGGACACTTTTGACACCGTTTTGGGACCATTGTAATTTTTACAGCAATCAGTGCTATAAAAATGCACTGATTACTGTAAAAATGACACTGGCAGTCAAGGGGTTACCCTGTAGGGGGCGCTGAAGGGGTTAAGTGTGCCCTGGGGAGTGATTCTTACTGTTAGGAGGCGTGGCTTGGTGTGACACGTCACTGATCGATGTTCCCGATGACAGGAAACAGACGATTACTGACAGTGCCACTAGGAAGAACGGGGAGATGTTTGTTTACACTTACCTCTCCCCGTTCTTCAGCTCTGTGACCCGATCTCGGGACACCGGCGGCGATCGGGTCTGCGGGTCCCGCGGGCGTGGTCACGGAGCTCCCGACCGCGCCGGCGGCGGCGTGCGTACGACCCACGGCTGGAATCTTAAAGGGGACGTACCTGTATGCCCAGCCGTGCCATTCTGTCGACGTATATCATCGTGCGGCGGTCGTCAAGTGGTTAAAGCAGAAAGGTTGTACTGTGTCGGTTGCATGCATTACAGACTCACAGTTTGTGTAGGGTGCTGGTAGTGAATTGGTGGACCGTGCCACCAAAAAAGAAGAAAAGGATTATTCATCAGCACACCTGGAAACTTGGCCTGTGGTGCCTGTTGCTTTATGTGAATAATTAAAGCACAAGAATATCACAATATCAAGGTGTGCTGATCTCCAAAATAAATTCACATGTTGCACAGTTGCATGTAGATGACAGGTCCTCTATGGTGGGGCCTCGTTTGAAAACGTTTTTTTGCATTGCTGCTCTTACTAATGCATCTTTACTCTATATTCTATCCTGACAGCTCTTCTACCTGTGTGCGGAGGTGTGTCAGCAGCAGAATGCCAGGGATGCCTTTGCATTGGGCAAAGAGATTTGGATCACCTTCTTGGATAAAAATGCTGTAAGTTACTGTAACAGCCCCTACCATCCTTCTGTCATAGACAATCAGCAGGGGACGCCTTTTCCTGGCCTGTTGGGCAAGCTGCAGGTCATAAAGACTGACTCCATCCAAACCTGATATTTCTGGTTGGCATGATTGCTGGTTGGTCAAATTATATATTTACCCGAGGGTGCCAGTGGTGAGATATCCACTCCAGAATTTCACTGCTGTGATCAGTGCAAAGCCAAATGAGGGTCTCTGTTGGATTCTCATTAATGTGATAAAAAAAAATATTTGGGGGTCCAGCCTTGAGAGCATCACTAGTTACAGTGCATCCGGAAAAGTATTCACAGCGCTTCACTTTTTGCACATTTTGTTATCTTGCAGCCTTATTCCAAAATGTATTCAATTCATTATTTTCCTCAAAATTCTACAAATAATACCCCATAAGGACAACATGAAAGACGTTTGTTTGAAATCTTTGCAAATTTATTAAATATAAAATACGAAAAAATCCCATATAAGTATTCACAGTCTTTGCCATGACACTCAAAATTTATCTCAGGTGCATCCTGTTTCCACTGATCAACCTTGAGATGTTTCTACAACTTGATTGGAGTCCACCTGTGGTAAAGTCGTTTTTTTTTGGACATGATTTGGAAAGGCACACACCTGTCTATATAAAGGTCCCGCAGTTAACAGTGCATGTCAGAGCACAAACCAAGCCATGAAGTCCAAGGATTTGTCTGTAGACCTCTGAGACGGGATTGTATTGAGGCACAGATCTGGGGAAGGGTACAGTAAAATTTCTGCACAGTGCATACACACGAAAAGCACCGCTCTGACTGTGAGGACCTCCAAATGTGGTGGTTAATTATTGGTATCCCCACTCCAGGTGCTCAGATTCAGACATCCTCCCACTTGTTACGAACACTTGAATAGAAATAAATTAGAAGAACCTGGACTCTGGAATCCATCCATATGCTTTATTGAGATAAAACCAAGTTATAACATAACTGCTGACATGTTTCGTGGGTAGCCTTTTCACAGCATGAACGAGCATGAGCACAGTGGCCTCCATCATCCGTAAATGGAAAAAGTTTGGAACCACCAGGACTCTTTCTAGAGCGGGCCGCCAGGGAAAGTGAGCGATCAGGGGAGAAGGTCCTTAGTCAGGGAAGTGACCAAGAACCCGATGGTCACTCTGACAGAGTTCCAGCTTTTCTCTGTAGAGAGAGGAGAACCTTTCAGAAGAACAACCATCTCTGCAGCCCTCCAACAATCAGGCCTGTATGGTAGAGTGACCAGACGGAAGCCACTCAATAAAAGGCACATGACCGCCCACCTGGAGTTTGCCAAAAGGCACCTGAAGGACTCTCAGACCATGAGAAACAAAATTCTCTCAAAGATTGAACTCTTTTTGGCCTGAATGGCAAGCATAATGTCTGGAGGAAACCAGGCACCGCTCATCACCTGGCCAATACCATCTCTACAGTGAATCATGGTGGTGGCAGCATCATGCTGTGGGGATGTTTTTTCAGCACCAGAAACTGGGAGACTAGTCAGGATCGAGGGAAAGATGAATGCAGCAATGTATAGAGACACCGTTAAAGAAAACCTGCTCCAGAGAGCTCTGGACCTCAGACTGGGGCGAAGGTTCATCTTCCAACAGGACAAAGACCCTAAGCACACAGCCAAGATAACAAAAGCGTGGCTATGGGACAACTCTGTGAATGTCCTTTAGTGACCCAGACTTGAACCCGACTGAACATCTCTGGAGAGATCTGAAAATGGCTGTGCAACGACGCTTCCCATCCAAGCTGATGGAGCTTGAGAGGTCCTGCAATAAAGAATGGGAGAAACTGTCCAAAAATAGGTGTGCCAAGCTTGTAGCATCATACTCAGAAAGACTTGAGGCTGTAATTGGTACCAAAGGTGCTTCAACAAAGTATTGAGCAAAGGCTGTGAATACTTATGTACATGATTTTTTTCGTTTCTTAGTTTTAATAAATTTGCAAAGATTTCAAAGAAACTTCTTTCACGCTGTCATTGTGGGGTATTGTTTGTAGAATTTTCAGTTAAATAATGAATTTAATCCATTATGGAATAAGGCAGTGGCGGCCCGGGCGCCGCCCCCCTCCCCCTCCTGAAATCACAAAAAAAAAAAAAAAAAACGGGCCCTTTAAGAGTTTTTTATTTTAAATTTTTTTTTAAATGTCTTTTTTTCCACAACACACGGTGCGTCCATAGTGGGCGCAGAAGCGCCGCCCCCGCTCGCTCCTGCGCCCATCACTCACCACAACAATACATAGGTTCATGCATTGCATGAACCTATGTATTGCTGCCACCCACTATTCAGATGGCCGGCCCCTTGAGCGCCGGCCATCTGAATAACAGCCTCTGGTTGGCCTCTGGTTGGCCTTTAGAAGTGCCTATCAGAGCCAGCGGCTCTGATAGGCTTCCCGACTACAGCCTGAGGGCTGTAATCGGCTTCTAAATACCTAATGAGAGGACGCACGGGGGTGCGTTCCCTGGCCAATCAGGTTCACCGGGTCTGGTTACCGGTAACCTGATTGGCTGAAGCGACATTGAGGGCGGGAGAAGACATCGAGGATGGAAGAAGGACGTCGCTGACCCGAGGAAGGTAAGTGCAGGGCTGGGGGGGACAAACTGGCTGCATTTGGGGGACAAACTGGCTGTATATTGGGGGGGACAAACTGGCTGCATTTGGGGGGACAAACTGGCTGCATTTGGGGGGACAAACTGGCTGCATTTGGGGGGACAAACTGGCTGCATTTGGGGTACAAACTGGCTGTATATTGGGGGGGACAAACTGGCTGTATATTGGGGGGGACAAACTGGCTGCATTTGGGGGGACAAACTGGCTGCATTTGGGGGGACAAACTGGCTGCATTTGGGGGGACAAACTGGCTGCATTTGGGGGGACAAACTGGCTGTATATTGGGGGGACAAACTGGCTGTATATTGGGGGGACAAACTGGCTGCATATTGGGGACAAGCTGGCTGTATATTGGGGACAAACTGGCTGCATATTGGGGGACAAACTGGCTGCATATTGGGGACAAACTGGCTGTATATTGGGGGGACAAACTGGCTGTATATAGGGGACAAACTGGCTGTATATAGGGGACAAACTGGCTGTATATAGGGGACAAACTGGCTGTATATAGGGGACAAACTGGCTGCATTTGGGGGACAAACTGGCTTCATTTGGGGGACAAACTGGCTTCATTTGGGGGACAAACTGGCTGCATTTGGGGGACAAACTGGCTGCATTTGGGGGACAAACTGGCTGTATTATTGGGGACAAACTGGCTGTATTATTGGGGACAAACTGGCTGTATTATTGGGGACAAACTGGCTGTATTATTGGGGACAAACTGGCTGTATTATTGGGGACAAACTGGCTGTATTATTGGGGACAAACTGGCTGTATTATTGGGGACAAACTGGCTGCATTTGGGGGACAAACTGGCTACATTTGGGGGACAAACTGGCTGCATTTGGGGGACAAACTGGCTGCATTTGGGGGACAAACTGGCTGCATTTGGGGGACAAACTGGCTGCATTTGGGGGGACAAACTGGCTGTATATTGGGGGGACAAACTGGCTGTATATTGGGGGGACAAACTGGCTGCATATTGGGGACAAACTGGCTGTATATTGGGGACAAACTGGCTGTATATTGGGGACAAACTGGCTGCATATTGGGGGACAAACTGGCTGCATATTGGGGACAAACTGGCTGTATATAGGGGACAAACTGGCTGTATATAGGGGATAAACTGGCTGTATATAGGGGACAAACTGGCTGCATTTGGGGGACAAACTGGCTTCATTTGGGGGACAAACTGGCTTCATTTGGGGGACAAACTGGCTTCATTTGGGGGACAAACTGGCTGCATTTGGGGGACAAACTGGCTGTATTATTGGGGACAAACTGGCTGTATTATTGGGGACAAACTGGCTGTATTATTGGGGACAAACTGGCTGTATTATTGGGGACAAACTGGCTGTATTATTGGGGACAAACTGGCTGTATTATTGGGGACAAACTGGCTGTATTATTGGGGACAAACTGGCTGTATTATTGGGGACAAACTGGCTGTATTATTGGGGACAAACTGGCTGTATTATTGGGGACAAACTGGCTGTATTATTGGGGACAAACTGGCTGTATTATTGGGGACAAACTGGCTGCATTTGGGGGACAAACTGGCTGCATTTGGGGGACAAACTGGCTGCATTTGGGGGACAAACTGGCTGCATTTGGGGGACAAACCAGCTGCATTTGGGGGACAAACTGGCTGCAAAGTGGCTGTATTATGGGGGACAAAGTGGCTGTATTATGGGGACAAAGTGATTGTATTATGGGGGACAAAGTGGCTGTATTATGGGGGACAAAGTGGCTGTATTATGGGGGACAAAGTGGCTGTATTATGGGGGACAAAGTGGCTGTATTATGGGGCACAAACTGGCTGTATATTGGGGCACAAACTGGCTGTATATTGGGGCACAAACTGGCTGTATATTGGGGGACAAACTGGCTGTATTTTGGGGGGAAACTGGCTGCATTTGGGGACAAACTAGTGGCGTTTGGGCACAGTGGCTGCGTTTAATGGGCACAGTGGCGACAATTTTATTTTATTTTTCTTCAGTTTGTTTGCGCCCCCCCAAAAAATTTGAGCACCAGCCGCCACTGGAATAAGGCTGTAACATAACAAAATGTGCAAAAAGTAAAGCGCTGTGAATACTTTCCGGATGTACTGTGTAACACTCCTTTTTGGGAAAAGCCTTGAAAAAAGGGAAGCTGCAGCAACATCTCCCTGGTTAACTTGTATCAATGTAGAGTAGCATATGTCACCAACGCCATGGATCCATTTCATACAATCCAGATATTTCTAAAGGCAATTGCATCACGGTGCAAATAGCATACGCCTGGTGAAAGGGGCCTGCGCAGCCCCAAAACTATGTACTAGCCCTAATTGCGCTGTGATGTGATCACTGTAATAAATGTTAAGATCATACAATATGGATTCATGGTATTCTGGTAACCTATATTTCCTTTGACAGCATGACACCTTCACTATGACAATATGGAAAAGGATGGAGAGATTTCTCTTTACTTCTTGTGAAAGTGTTTCAGAATGGGAGCGAAAAGAAACCTCTCCAATAGGAAAAGCAACAAAAACCTGTTCAAGGTTCCAGTTCTTGTCCTAATTCCTGTCCTGGTAACCCAACATCACTGACACAGGAAGAGAAGAGGAACCTCCTCTATAGAGACAGACTGGAGTGGAGACTTTAAAAAAAAAAGTATTCAAAATACTATGGCTGCCCTTTCACTCCGGAGCAAGTGGATTGTCATATGCTTGCCTCTTCAGTCACTTTGCTTTTATATACCATAATGCTGTGTATGTCTATACATAAATAGAAAGAAATGCCGGCAACACGGAAGGCTCCGGCCGAAACGATATAGATGTAGCACTGCTGTTAGTGTGGCATTTCTTGCTATTTTGATGTTCATGGGACACAACAAGCCTGAGCACCAATATTCAGCTCATTACTTTACAATTGTGCGGTAGAGCTTGGGTGTCTTTTGCCTCGTACACACGACCTTTTTTCCGACGGGAAAACTGCTATGAGAGCTTTTTGTCGAGAATCCCGGTTGTGTGTATGCTCCATCACAGTTTTTCAGGATCTCTTTTTTCCCGTCAGGCCAAAAATATGAGGGGAAATCTGTTCGTCTGCTCAGAATCAAGTATGATACGGGAGCGCTCGTTCTGGTAAAACTAGCATTCGTAATGGAAATAGCACATTCGTCACGATGTAACGGACTAAAAAGCACGAGGCTGAAAAGCGTGAATCGTCTCTCACCAAACTTTTACTACCACGAGATCAGCAAAAGCAGCCCAAAGGGTGGCGCTGTTGGAATGGAACTTCCCCTTTATAGTGCCGGCGTACGTGTTGTACGTCACCGCGCTTTGGTGGGGTGGACTATTGTCTGAGTGTGTGTATGCAAGGCAGGGTGAGAGGAATTCTGTCGGGAAAACCGTCAGATTTTTATCCGTCGGAAAAAACGGTCGTGTGTACTAGGCATGAGTCTACATTATGTCTATATCTAGGCTGTATCTATCAACTGTCGCCTTCAGATCATGTCAACTATTTTGTCTCGTTTTTCAGCCTCTGAGGGTCAAAATTCCTGAACAGCTGCTGAATGAAATTGGTATGTAAATGATCAATCTTCATATATTTATAAAGGGTGGAAATACTTTATTACATGTTGTCTTTATGATGTCTGCTTTGTAGTCTGGCAATTCTAGCCCATTTTAGAAATTCTCTGGTGTGAGTATTGAGGAGCACTTGATACAAAAGTTTATAACCCCTTAAAGTTTTTTAGAAATGTTTGGTTTGAGAGAATCGCATACATCGAGCATGTTTCCCCCGTCTTCGGGGCTTGAGCAGTTAATGTTATTTCATCCACTAATAATATCCACCACTCAAGCCCTGATGAAGGTGAAGACCTTTTCCCTGAAACAAGTTGGTTGTATTTGATGCTCTTAAACAATAAACATTTCATAAAGACATTTAGAGTGGGAGAAAACTTCCATGGTTGACATTTACCTATAGGTAAGTTTATAATAAGGCTTACCTATAGGTACAGTAAATCTCACCTAAACGGGCACATTTAGGAGATATTTACTTGCGAATGGGCCTGTGACGTCACGGCGCATGCGCTCTGAAAGAACGGTCACCCGGGTCGTTCGCCCAGAGTCCTGTGCTGTTAAAAGCGGCAACCTGCACGCATGCACGGAAGTGACGTCATCATGGCGCGGCCAATCAGAAGTCCAGAAGACGCGAATCTGGAAGGAAGTCCAGGTGAAGTTGGAAGCCCTGTCAGCGGTGACAGTGAGTCGCTGGAGGGCTTTGTTTTAAGGTAAGTTTCACATAATGTGCTAGTTATACACATTATAACTTTACCATGCATGTTTAAAAAAAAAAAAAAAGCATGGCGGTTTACAACCGCTTTAAGTGATATGAGTTTTTGTACAAGGCGCTCCTCAATAGCCACTCCAGTTTAGCATCTTCTGAGCACTCCTTTTGCCGCAAACAACAGAAGGGTATGAACCTAGGACCAGAACAAGGTCCACATACATTATACCTTCATCAGAGATCAGCAATTTTGAAGGAAGACACACTCTGTTGTATATCCAGCAGAGCCAAGTCTCACGTCTATTGGTCAAGTGCTATCGCACACATCGGAAGCCCATTTTAGAAGGGCTGATATATCTCAGTGCGCCATGTGAACCTCTAGGCTAGTCCAGTTTTATTAAAATAGGAATATGCTTCATCTTTAGTATAGCCTGAATTTTCACCTATTATATTTAAGTAATACTAAAGGCTCATATTTTTTTTAGCTAAAATAAAGAGGAGGTTTATACTTGCCTGCTCTGTGCAAGGATATTGCACAGAGTGACCTTTTACCTCCTCGTCTTTGACCCCCCACCGGCATTGTCCACTCCTGCTCTCCTGAGTTTGCCCCCAAAGCAAGCTTTACTCGGCGTAACATCATTTGTTATATTTTACCAAAAAAGTGGATGTTTGTGTGCACTAAAATTCATTAAAGTGTGTTTTGTACAGAAAATTTGCATTTGATGATCCGCTGCACAAATATCTTGTGACATAGAAAAATTGCAACAACAACCATTTTCTTCTGAATCAAAAAAAAGACTGGACGGCCGCACTCTGTTGACACCTTTATTGAAGACGGTTTAAAAATTCTTCTGGTACAAAGACATCAGAGGCACAGGATCAATGAAAAGATGACCTGTTTCACACCACTATGTGAAACAGGTCATCTTTTCATTGATCCTGTGCCTCTGATGTCTTTGTACCAGAAGAATTTTTAAACCGTCTTCAATAAAGGTGTCGACAGAGTGCGGCCGTCCAGTCTTTTCTTTGATTCATTCCTACATGCAAAGCCAGCACCTGTTTCCATTAGCAGGTGGGATGCATTATGAGATGTCTGTCTATAGCGGTGTTCTTTTGTTGTAACCATTTTCTTCTCCAGGGCCTCTGGTTAAAAGAATATATAATGTATGGGGGTTCTAAGTAATTTTCTAGCACCAAAATGTTGATTTTTACATTTAGGTAAAAATGTCAGAATTGGCCTGGGGGGGTCAAGTGGTTAAACAAATACAGAAAACTAACTGTTGATGTGCCAGTAAAATAGTGAGCTCCTGCCTTCCTTTCCGACCTGACCACACAGCTCTCTATTTCTAAGCATGTGGTGTCAGCCCTGCCTACTTCATTTCTGAAAGATTCCAAAGAACACAGATCTCTCCTCTTCTCTTTTCCTCCTCGTCCTCTCGATAATCCCTTCTTTTGTACAGCCAGAGCGAAGTTAGGAGCTCACAGGATTTCTGACAAAATCAACAGGTATTTTTGCACTTATAAAATCGATATAACAAAACACTTTCAATGGTATATTTAGAAGCCCAAAAGGAAGCAACTAAAGCCTCGTACACACGGTCAGACTTCCATCTGACTTTTCCGTGGATTTTTGTCCGAACGGAGTTGGCCGGGCACACCCATAGCATACACACCACAGGACTTTTCTGCAAACTTTCCCAAAACTTTTTCCAACATCACGTGGTTTTTCTGCTCTTTACCGCCACACTTTGGTCAACTTCTGCTATTGTTGGTTGATTTTAACATTATTTGTTTTGTCCATCGGACAAAAGTCCTATGGTTTTCTGTACACACGGTCGGACTTTGCTCCATCGGACTTTTGTTGGCCAAAAGTTTGTCCGTTTGCAGACCGAACTTTTGTCTGATGAAAACAAAAAAAGTTTGTCCGATGAAGCGTACACACGGTCGGATTTTTTGTCAAACTTGCTCAAAATGAAGTTTGTTGGCAAAAAGTCCGACCTTGTGTACGGGGCTTTAGACACGACTTCCAGCGCGACTTTGGGAGGCAACTTGGACACGACTTGAGTTTGAATCACAGCGCGACTTGGGGTGACTTCTGCTTGAATTGGGGCGACTTACAACATGACTGAAGTCGCCTCCAGGACAAGGAGGCTTTCCAGTGGCCAATCAAACAAGAATCAGCTCTGTGGGAGGGGGGAGGGAGGGAGGGGTTTGCCTGAGAAATGTATGTTCTCTTCCTGGAAAGTTGCTTCTGTTAAGACAGGGAATCCGACTTCTGAGGTGACTTCCATTGAAATCAATGGGTACAAGTCGCCTAGAAGTCGGATTGAAGTAGTTCCAGAACCTTTTTTGAAGTTGGAGCGACTGCAGTAGTGTGCATTAAGACGGCTCCATTCACTTGCATTGATTTTCTCATGCAGCGCGACTTGAAGCCGGATCCAAAGTCGTCCCTGTGTGAATGGGCTCTAAGAGAAGTTCATTATTAGGGTTTACATATCCTTCAACGAAAGGTGGTCAGTGCACTTCAGTGAAAACTAACATATGCCAAGGCTACATTTCTGCAAACCAGTATAGCTTTAGCACTGATACATTTTACAATACTTCCCAACATATGGGGCAGCATGGTGTTTAGTTCATTTGTTCAATGCTTGGGCTCTGAATTCCATTTCCTTTTGGAATGCTGTCTGCTTGTAGTTTGTATGTTCTGGTTTGTTATTGGCGTCTGTCTACTTTGGCTCTAGTCTTCTTAGTCATGGCCAACCCCATGCTAAGAAAGGAAGTGGGTAGGACACCAAGCAAGCTATCCAGCCCTACAAACTGAAAACTCAGACGCAGAACT
This sequence comes from Rana muscosa, assembly GCA_029206835.1. NCBI lineage: Eukaryota > Metazoa > Chordata > Amphibia > Anura > Ranidae > Rana > Rana muscosa. The sequence continues at coordinate 25,151,543 of CM055126.1, forward strand.
TGTTTGAATTTTAATCTAATGTAATGTAGTTTGTATTTTTATAGCAGAACTGCTGCACAGTGTCCAAGAGGGACCTACGTCCTAATTTTACAAAGATCTATTTATTTTTTTCTCCTGCGTTTGCCCCAGTGGACTTTTCATTTGACTCTCGTGCAGCAGTCACAGAATAAGAAAACCGCAGATTTGCTGGTAATTTATTTGGTGTCTTCCAAAACTTTGATTTGAAATGTTTGGCTTCAATAGATTCCCGTTTACTGTGCTCTGAAGATATTCGTAGTGCATTGAGTGATGCCCAGGAAGCCATGATACCAGAGATCCAGGAGCAGATACAAGATTATAGGTAATCTCCTCCTTTACTTTTGAGAAATGTTGAAATGAAAGACTAAACAAACCATCTTCTACTCAGTGTGCGTGTGTGTGTATATATATATATATATAATACATACATACATACATAAAATGTAGTTTTTTGGTTCAGCACTATAGTTTTTTTTTTTTGCAGAAATTAGGCTTGCAGTGGAAGTGTCTTCCATGCAAGATGATGTGGAGGGGCTTAAGTGGGTTTAGAGAAGATCGAGTTCAGACTTTCATAGTGGGATTCATCATTATGCAGATATTACACTATGTGGTCAAAAGTCTTTTAACCGCTTCAGCACCGGAAGGTTTTACCCCCTTCCTGACCAGAGCACTTTTTACAATTTGGCACGGAGTCGCTTTAACTGACAATTGCGCTGTCGTGCGATGTTGTACCCAAACTAAATTTGCGTCCTTTTTTTCCCACAAATAGAGCTTTTTTTTCGGTGGTATTTGATCACCTCAGCGTTTTTTGTTTTTTTTTACGCTCCAAACAAAAATAGAGCGACAATTTTTGAAAAAAAAAAAAAATATTTTTAACTTTTTGCTGTAATAAATATCCCCAAAAGTTTTTTTAAAAAAACATTTTTTTTTCTAAGTTTAGACCAATATATATTCTTCTACATATTTTTGGTAAAAAAAATCGCAATAAGTGTATGTTGATTGGTTTGCGCAAAAGTTATAGCGTCTACAAACTATGGTAAAGATTTTTGGCATTTTTATGGCATTTTTTTTTTTTTTACTTGTAAAGGCAGTGATCTGCGATTTTTAGCGGTACTCCGACAATGCGACGGATAGATCGGAGACTTTTGACACTTTTTTGGGACCATTGGCATTTATGCAGCGATCAGTGCTATAAAAATGCACTGCTTACTGTGTAAATGTCACTGGCAAGGAGGAGGTCAACACTAGGGGGCGATCAAGGGGTTAAATATGTGTTCCCTCTGCATGTTCTAACTGTGTGGGGGTGTGAATGACTAGGAGAGAAGCCCTATCATAGGAAGAAGCGATAGGGCTCCTCTCCTCTGACAGCACAGGGATTTGTGTGTTTACACACACAAATCCCAGTGCTGGCGATCGCGCTTAGCCGGCCGTGATCGTGCCCGCTGGCCACGCGCATCGGGTCCCCCGCCGTGCAGCGGCACGTGCGCGCTCTGGTGGCCGAAAACGGGTAGGACGTACCCGTATGGGATTTCGCCCACCAGTGCCATTGTGCCGCAGTATATGTGCGTGACACAGTCGGCAACTGGTTAATAACTAAGGCTACAGCAACATTTAAGTGAATTCTGAACTTTCAGTTTGCAAAAAAGGTTATTTTCTGTTCCAGCATGACTTTTCCCTTGTACACTTAGCCAGCTCCATAAAGATATGGTTTGATGGGTTTGGTGTGGGGAAACTCGAGTGACCAGCACAGATTACTGACCTCAACCCTACTGGAATGGTTTGGAAAGCTGACTGTGATCTAGGTCTTCTGTTTTAACATCAGTATCCAACCTCACAAATGTTGTTTTGGCTGACGGAGTACAAATCCCAGCAGACAAAATCCAGTCTCGTGGAAAGCCTCCCAAAAAGTTTAGGCTGTTATAACCACCAGGGTGGGGGGGGGGGGGTCATATTAATGCCCATACTATTGGAATGGGATGTCCAATCAACAAGCTCATAGAGATGTGGTTGTCTGGCATTATTCAAACACTTTTGTCCGTATAGTGAGGTAGCAGCCCAGATAACAGGTGGAGAGTAGGGCAGTGCTGTAGAGTATTATGAACTACAGGCTCTGAAAAGTTTCCTTGGAACAGGAGTATGTGCATTACTTTACATGTCCTTTTGGTAGCTAACTAGATATTTTCATCCTGTCTTCTTCCAGGTCAAAGCGAACAATGGGCCTTGGTAGTCTGTACGGAGAGAATGACCTTCTTGACCTTGATTCAGACCCACATAGAGAGCATGATGTTGCCCTTAAGCAGATGGAACATCTGAGGGAAATCCTGTGAGTTTTCGTCTAGTAGGAAGTCACAAAATACACTTTCATCTTTTGTTAGAAGTTGAATGTGTGATCTTCTTAGTTCCCCATAGAAGTGCATTTTACCAATAGGACTTCTGCTGTGCCCTTTCCACCCTCTATGTTTCCCATAATAAAAAAATAGAAAAAATTGCGCTACCAGTGAAGAATAAGTGTATACAAAAAGGAGCAGCTAGCATGGACAATAAGATGATATTGCTGTGAGGGTAGAAAAAAGAAAACAAACATGCAGCGCTAGGAGATAGGTTGTAACCGGAAGAAACCTGATGAAAATAACTGCAAAAAGTGACCTCCGGAACTCCCTCCACTCAAACTATACCGTGAAGAGTGCAGAAAAAATGTTGTGTAGGTTATCATAAGTGTACCTAAAACATAAGTGAAAAAGATACCCAAGCTCCGAAAGAACTTGGGTAACAAACAATAAAGTGTCCAGTAAAAACCACAAAGTCTGTATTGATCGTTGGTGGATGTGCCAAGTCAAATATAAACCGTGGACTGTCACCGTGGCAGATGTTACTTCAAAACATCCCAAGCATACTTGAAGTGTTATCCAGCATCAATAATAGGCTAATACGTAATGGGTACTCTTACCATGAGTCAGATGTAAATGAGCATAAACGAAATCCCAGAACCAGGTACTCGAGAGGGGGTATCTTCAATCCAAGTTTCCAAGCACCGGAAGTACTATGGTACCGAAGGACCTCTCTCCACAGGGTTAACACAAGAGGCGTGTGCCCCAACGAACCTCCGGTGGTGGGTATCCTCTTAGGCCAGGTAGCATATGGGAAAAACGAAATAGCTCCACATAGTGAGAGTAACTCCAAAGTGTGGTAAAAAATAAACCGCCTTTAGAGCCCATTCACACAGGGGCAACACGACTTCCAGCGCGATTTTATGAGGCAACTTAGACGTGACCTGAGTATGAATCACAGCGAGACCTGGAGCTACTTACAAGGCAACTCCAAGTTGCCTGCAGGACAAGAGACATTCCAGTGGCCAATCAAACAAGAATCAGCTCTGTGGGAGGGAGGGGGGAGAGAGAGTTTTGCAGGAGAAATGTATGTTATCTTCCTGGAGAGTCGCTCCTATTAAGACAGTGAGAGGCGACTCCCATTGAAATGAATGGTTACAGGTCGCCTAGGAGTCGGATTGAAGTAGTACAGGGACCTTTTTTGAAGTCGGAGCGACTGCAGTAGTGTGCATAAGGACGGCTCCATTAACTTACATTGATTTCTTCAGCCAGCGCGACCTGAGGCGACTAGGGGCGACCTGGGGCGATTTGGAGTTGGATCCAAAGACGCCCCTGTGTGAATGGGCTCTTATTGGTGTTCAAGCATCCAGAAAATAATAAACAAAACATGTAGCCTTAATAGATACAAGTAAAAATTGATCCTCAAGGTAAAATGTATAAAAAGCGTGATGACAAAGGTAATAGCAGGCTAAAAACCTATGTTTCCCATAATACTATCTTTTCCTTCAGAGCCCTGAACTTAGTTACAAAATTTTGGTTACGTTAGTAAACGAATAACCTTTCCTGAAATGCTGTCTGGTACTGGCGGACTTTGCTCCTCTCTATGTTTTTCAGTCTGTGTCTTAACTCTTTTTTCTGTTCCACCCCCCTACATTGTACGTTCTCATCAACCCAGCTCATGGCAAGACTGATAGTAGTTAGGCACATTCCACTGGACTAGTGCTGTAATGTTAAAGACTTTTCACCACTTATCCAAGTGGCTTTTTTTGGTTCAAATGAAGGTTGGTAATACCTTCTTTTTGTTATATTTCCTACATTGTTTGTTCTCATTAATCCAAGTCATGGTATAGCTAGTAGTAGTTAGTCGCAGTCACCTGGACTGTAATGCACTAATACTGACCAGTAAAAACTTGACACTTCAGTGCTCAGAAATCACAGAGACGGTAACCATCAGATGTGCAAGAGCAATGACCACTGTGCAACTCGGAATGGATAGTTATGTTAATGCTGCCCTCCTCAGATTGGGGAATCTTGAACTGCACAAACAACAAAAAACAAAACAGCGCCAACGCCTAGTGCATTATCCACAGCACTTTATTAAAAGATAAAATATACAAATTATACCCACAAACCAAAGTAGATTAGTAGCGTATCATAAATACAGAAACCACAAGTCCATCCTCAAACTTCATACGACCACATGGATGACAAAACAATTGACGTGTTTCGGGGACTGGCCCCCTTCCTCGGAGCAATGACTGGTTAACCACCAACCCCCACCTTCTTCTTTTTTTTTTTTTAACAATAAAAAAAAGAAAACATCCACCTTCTTAAATAAGAGTTATACATGGATCCTCCCTTTAAAGGGAGGAGGAGTCGCTTAGAGGGTAACACCACCCCTGATGGTCTGAGGTGGCAGGATGACAGTGGCACACACCATCCTCCAATATCCCAATTTTCCCAATCAATTATCCCTCATACAGAAGAAGTATGCTAACAAAGCTAAGAAAACTGACTTTTGGCGGCACACAGGTAAGTCAGGTAAAAAACTAGGGATATTTTATTAATAGAAAAAGGATAATGAGAGATACACAGATACATTCACAAATGTTATAAAATATTCTTGATTTGTATATGGCCTAGGGTAATACTCAAATGCTGCTTAAAAATATTGTAATAACATAAAGTAACCTCAATGTATAAAAAATACAGAGAATACAGAACAGATATTTAGGCATTATACATATCCAGCATTGGGTATTTAATCAGAGGTACGTTGGCACACTCATACCTGTGCATCCACATTATCACCCTGTGAGGATGCACGTTTAAGCAAAAAATTCTAAATATCCCTCATACAGGTCGACACCCAATTATAGTTACTCATATTTAAGGAGGTTGGTGATTAACCAGTCTTTGCTCTGAGGAAGCGGCACAGCCCCCTGAAATGCATCAGCTGGTTTTGTCATCCGTGTGGTCCTATGCGGTTGGAGGGCGAACTTCTGGTTTCTGTATTTATGATACGCTACCAATCTACTTTGGTTTGTGAGTATCATTTCTATCTTTTAGTTAAATGCTGTGGATAATGCACTAGGCGTTTGAGCCTTTCGTTTTTTTGTTGTAGTGCACTAATGTTGAAAACATTTCATCACTCATCCAGGTAGCTTCTTTAGTTCAAATGAAGATTGGGATTTATACTCGGCATTTATAACCACGTGGGTCTTTCAGTCACCTTAATCTTGTATTGTAGGCAGGGCCGGCGCTACCACTAGGTGGACTAGGCAGCCGCCTAGGGCGCACTGCCGCCTAGGGCGCAGCCAGGACCGCTGGTTTCTCTACTTTCCACCGTGAGCTTGTCAGTGCCTTGTTCCCCGTAGTCCAGCATGCATAGGGCGCGCACGGTGAGAGCACACTACCAAGGCCGGCCGCCTCGGCTCCACTCACACACACACACACACACACACACACACACAGAGCGGCGTCTTCGTGGGCGCTCCGCTCCACCCCCAGTCTACCTGTCACTGCTTACTGAAAGGGAGGAGCGAGGGAAGTGTGGGAATCCCTTCCCAATAACAGGGGGAGGCTGTCCCGCCCCAGGGCGGGAACACTTGACAAGTGACCACACATACGCCGTCCTCCCCTCTCTGCTCGGCGCTTACTTGAGCCCTGGGGCAGCACAATACACAGATAGCCATTGGCCACGCCCGCCGCCACGCCCACCACTGCTATCGATTGGCCGCGGCACAACAAACACACAACTCTCTGAGAAGCTGGCACTAACGACCAACACAGTGAGTGGAGATCTGACACCTATCACACTGGCCCCCCACCACCACCTGTCACACTGGCCCCCCACCACCACCTGTGTCACTGGCCCCCCACCACCACCTGTGTCACTGGCCCCCCACCACCACCTGTGTCACTGGCCCCCCCACCACCACCTGTCACACTGGCCCCCCACCACCACCTGTCACACTGGCCCCCCACCACCACCTGTCACACTGGCCCCCCACCACCACCTGTCACACTGCCCCCACCACCACCACCACCTGTCACACGGGCCCCCCACCACCACCTGTCACACTGGCCCCCCACCACCACCTATCACACTGGCCCCCACCACCACCTGTCACACTGGCCCCCCCACCACCACCTGTCACACTGGCCCTCCCACCACCACCACCACCTGTCACACTGGCCCCCCACCACCACCTGTCACACTGCCCCCCCACCACCACCTGTCACACTGCCCCCCCACCACCACCTGTCACACTGGCCCCCCACCACCACCTGTCCCACTCTCCTCCTCCTGTCACACTGGCCCCCCACACTGTTCCCCCACCTGTCACACTGCTGGATGTGCAGGCCTCTTTGCTATATAAGGTTGTCTCTTTGCTGAATTTGGCTGTCTCTTTGGATTGGGTTGTCTATTTTCTGGATTTGGCTGTCTCTTTGATATATGTGGATGTTTCTTTGCTGGGTTAAGCTGTTTTATTTTTGTTTTTTTTTTTGCTGGATTGGGCTCTCTTTTTGACATTTTATGGCATGAATTTTTGCAAAGTAAAAGAAATTTAGCAGTTTCGTGTTTAGATGTTTTAATATTTTATCCTGGGGTTTTTTTTTTGAGGGGGGGGGGGTGCGGGGATTAGCGCAAGTAGCTGGTCTTGCCTAGGGTGCAAAAAAGTCTAGCACCGGCCCTGATTTGTAGGGGTGCTAAAGGCATTTTACTGCTCATCCAAGTGGCTTTTTTAGTTTATACGAAGGTCAAGACTTACCTCCGCATTTATATCCACATGGGTCCCGCAGTAACCTTAATCCAGTAGTGAAGGAATGTTGAAGACATTTCAAAACTCATGCAAGTGGCTCCTTTAGTTCAGATCAAGGTCAGAAATGTACCCCAGCATTTATACCCACCTGGGTCTCAATCAACATGGTGGCTTGAAGTTTTTCAAGGCATATGTTGATTGGCCAAGAACATGATAGGAGGTGTGAACGTTGTTAATAAGCACCATGTTCTACCTAAAATAATTATATATACACCATGGCTCCATGAGGTCTGGGACAGAGCTTCATGAGACAGGAACTTTGAATCGTTTTGATCTGTTCCTGTTAGATGGAGGTCAGTCCTCATTTATGTAGTCACAGGAGTTTATAAATCCCCACAAAATCGGCATGCTTTCATCCAGTACTGCTGAAGGGCTCTTTGCATCATCTATTAGGCAGATGTTATTCATCTTCCCATGTACCTCTAGACCAGGTGTCTCCAAACTTTAGCAATAAAGGGCCAGTTTACTGCCCTTTAAAGTTTAGGGGTGCCAGACTGGCCAGTAGGAGTAGGAAATGCCTCATTAGTAGGAGCAGACAATGTCTTAAGCTTAGTGTTCAGTGGGAGTAAAAAATTACACCATTGGTGTCAGTGGGAGGAATAGTGCCCCATAACTGGTGTCAGTTGGAGAATTAGTTCCTAGTTCCCCATCTTTGGTGTCAGCGGGAGAAATAGTGCCCCATAACTGGTGTCAGTTGGAGAATTAGTTCCTAGTTCCCCATCTTTGGTGTCAGCGGGAAGAATAGTGCCCCAAGTGCCGGATAAAGGCAAGCAAAGGGCCACAGTTTGGAGACCCCTGCTTAAGACTCATGGTACATGCAGCCCTGTGATATCACAGTCTTGAGTTTACAAGTTCCTGTGGTCTCATGTAAGAGAAAGGCATTCCTCTACAAAAGTGTAGTTCAGTGCTGAAGGACCCCCACTCCTTCCACTTATAGTTTGTCTTCCCATTTGCCTTCTTGCATCATATGCAGCCCTGTCCTCTCTTGCACCATCACGTGACTGGACAGATCAGTGCACCCTCCCATTTTTTGGAAGCACGTTGCTCTCCCGAATCAAAAACAAACAAAATTTCAGCTAGCAGCTAGCTTGCAACAAAACCAAATTGAACCTCTCCAACAGTTCACGTTAAAAGCAAACAAAGGGGTTTAATTGCAAGCGTTTGCAAACATGTGTAAGACGCAGTGGCCACGTCAAGGCACCCCAGTTTATTGCGCTCCTAACTCTGTAATTTTGAGAGTCTCCCAGATTGGAGGCACAGTAGTTGGGTAAATTTAAGGCAGGTGTGCCTGGAGGGAGCCCACCCCTCCTTTAAAGTAAAGGGATACCCTCTCCTGAATTAAATTGGATTATCTATTTGTTTTGCTAGCTATTTTTCCATCTCTCTCCTCCCATTTTTCTCCATTAACCATTCACTGTTGTTGAAATTCACGGTTTCATGCATTAATTCATCCTTTTTCTTTTCAGGTCAAAGTATGAAGAGGAGCGAAGGTATGTTGATACTTGTGGGCTTATTCACTTTTGAATTGGTAGGAAGTCAATATACCGCAAAATTTGTCTGATCTGTTTTTTTTGATCAATTAGTTCTAATAAATAACAAATTTTGTTAAAACGGAGTAAATAACTTTTCTTTATCGTACACCACGGGACACAGAGCTAGTCATTACATAATGGGTTAAGGGTCACCAGCGGTGATTGGACACTGGCACAACCAATGGAAGACAGTTCCCCTCCATATAACCCCTCCCATCAGGGAAGTACCTCAGTTTTTTCGCCAGTGTCGAAAGGTGTTGGACGCGTTAGGAGGTGCTAAAGGAAAGCTCTACCAAAGAGACCCTCTGGGGGTAAAAGAGCTATGCTTTCGGATCCATCCAAGACGCCTACAAATGAGCTGAATCTGGATGGGATCCGGGCCTCATCCATGAGGCGTCGCCTGTAATGTCTCTCTTCGGAGGACTGGGCTCTAAGATCCAGCACTTTCGCTATTTCGCTATAAAGTCCTGGTAAGAGTCTTGTACAAGGCCCAGGGGAGAGGTATCCTTTAAATAGGAACCCATATCCCTGAAGGTTGGCACACATAGCCCACCGTGAAGGGTGAAGTTTGGTATCTGTCTGAAAACTTTCAGCAGAAAAACCTGCGGCGTGGATAAGGTGAGAACTAGGTTGGGACCTTTTTCAAAAAGTGGATGTCTTCTTTTTTCCACCACTGGGGGGAGTAAAGAGCTGAATATACTCACCTCACTCTGTTCAGTGTCGGCTTCGGCGAAGTACACTGCTCGTCACCTCCGCTGCTGAGCTTGCTTGAGCACCCCGCTCCTCCTTCCGGTGGCCGATACAGACACCTGCAGATGCAGGTAAGTGGGGACAGGGGCTGATGAGAGTCCTCTCTCACTATGGCCACCACCATAGCGCTAAAGGCCGCGCGCGCGCGCGCGCGGGAGCGCGCTTTATCGGAGGGGGGGGGGGCCGAGGCGTGCGCGGGCACGTGGCGCGCGCAGGCACAGAAACGGCGCCAAATTTAAAAGACTGTCAGTGTAAAAAGCACTGCAGCAGCAAGCAAGCTCGTTAGTTCTCTTGTTCCTGGCAGAGAAACACAGCAGCTATACAGGGACGTAAGACTCCATGTGGTTGGATTGGGTACTTCCTAGAAGACATCCATGTTATGCATAGTTATGTGTTAAAAGTTGCATACTTAATGTATTTGCTAAACTGAACACGGTAGTATATGCATTTAGGTACCTTGTATTTTGTCTAAACAGAAGTCTTCCAGGGGAAGTAATGCGGACAAAAAGAGATAAAAGAGCACCGCCGCCTGAGACAGGGGGCTCTAGCTGTGCTGACTCGGTACCTTCCTCTCCTGTGTTGCCAAAAGCACCTGTACAGGATGAGCCATTACCTCTGTCAGGTATGGCGGCTTCCCCAGTGAAGCCTGGGCCTGCATATGTCACTGAGGACACTTTATCAGCTGCCCTAAATAATCTGGAGGAGAAAATTGCTACTTTAATCGCTAAATCCTCTAAAAAGGACAATAAGCGAAGCAGATCTCCTCCAGTATTGGACCTCCCTTCAGAAGTACCTGAGGAGGAGGAGGATGAGGAGGAGGCTACATCAGCAGAGGATGAGGAGTCAGACGGATCAGGGATATCGGATGAGCCTTTTTCGGTATCCCAGATTTTAAAGTCACAGGTGCAATGCTATGCAGGAGCCGTGCGAGCTGCATTTAGGTTACCCTCTTTGGAGGTAACAGAATCACCTGTCTCCTCCCTAGGATCATTAAGATCCCTGCAAGGTGCATGCTCCTTCCCGGTTCATCCGTTACTAGAGGATCTATTGTACGCAGACTGGCAACATCCAGATAAGCGTTTTTCACCTCCAAAAAAGTTTAACATTCTTTATCCTATGGAGGAAAATTTTTTAAAGAAATGGAGCCTGCCTACGGTAGATGCGGCTATTTCTTGTGTAAATAAAAACCTGACATGTCCAGTGGATAATGTACAAGTGTTTAAAGATCCTTCTGAGAAGAAGTTGGAATCCTTACTGAAATCCTCCTTCCTTTTGGCCGGCTCAATTATCCAACCTGCAGTAGCAGCAGTCGGTATGTGTCAGGTCGTCAGCCAACAGGTAAAGCAGGGGCTGAAGGAGCTGCCTTCAGAGCAGGCTAAAAATTGGGAGAATTTACCTAAAGCCTTATGCTTCACAGTGGATGCCATGAGAGATTCTATCATACAGGCATCACGCCTTACACTCCAGCTGGTACAGATGCGCAGAGTACTTTGGCTTAAGCATTGGTCAGCGGAAGCCCCATGCAAAAAGTTGTTGGCAAGTTTCCCGTTCCATGGCGAACGCCTTTTTGGGGAAGATTTAGAAAGATATATCCAAAAGATATCAAGTGGTAAAACGACACTTTTACCTGAGAGAAAGAAAAACAAGAGACCTTGTTTTAAACACACTCTCTCCCCAGCTCCCGGGAAATCGGACTCCAGCCAGTGGCGACGGCCTTTTCAGCCGCCCAAAAAAGCCAAAGAACAGGCTCAGAAGAACAAGAAGCCGTGGGGTTCAAGAGCTAATAAGCAAGCCCCCAAAACCTCTCATTGAAGGGGCGCCCCCGCTCGGCCGAGTGGGGGGAAGGCTTCGTCAGTTCTCAGCGACTTGGCGGACAGAAACCCAGGACAAATGGGTGGTATCCACAATATCCTCAGGGTACAGACTGGAATTTCGAGAGATCCCATCTTCTCAATTCCGAAGTTCAAGACTCTCCAAGGATCCACAAAAAAGAGGATCCTTCTTCAAAGGTTTGAATCACTTAATAGCTCAAGGTGTGGTTACAGAGGTACCCCAAAAGGAGCAAGGTTCAGGTTTTTACTCAAACCTCTTTGTGATTCCAAAACCGAACGGAGAAGTCAGACCCATCCTGGATCTAAAAAATCTAAACCAGTTTCTGAACGTTCGCCATTTGCGAATGGAAACGATTCGATCCGTGGTCGCTACTTTAAAAGGCGGAGAATTCATTGCGTCCATAGATATCAAAGACGCATATCTACACATACCAATCCTCCCCGCTCACCAAAGATTCCTAAGGTTTGCGGTAGAAGATCGCCACTTTCAATTTGTGGCCCTGCCATTTGGTGTAGCCACCGCGCCCAGAGTATTCACAAAGGTGCTAGCTCCTCTGTTAGCAAACCTAAGAACACGGGGCATTGCGGTAACAGCCTATCTAGACGATCTACTATTAATAGATCAGTCAAAGGAGGGGTTGGATCACGCTGTAGACACTACAGTAGGATACCTGGAGCATTTAGGATGGATTATAAACTTACAAAAATCCTCTCTCCAGGCCCAAAGAAGGATAGTGTACCTGGGCATGATCATAGATACAGCCCAAAACAGGGTATACCTGCCAGAGCCAAAGATACAGTCTCTGAAAGACCTGATCCACAAGGTCAAAGCAAACAAGAGGCCGTCTATTCGCCTTTGCATGAGACTATTGGGAAAGATGGTAGCCTCCTTCGAGGCGGTCCCTTACGCCCAGTTTCATTCGAGACTACTTCAAGGCAATATTTTAGCCTCCTGGAACAGGAAGAGCCAAGCTCTGGATATACCCATGCGCCTGTCCTCACAAGTACGCCACAGCTTCAATTGGTGGCTAGAAGCCAGGAATTTACGGAAGGGAAAGTCCTTCCTCCCAGTGGCCTGGAAGGTGGTATCTACGGATGCCAGCCTATCGGGCTGGGGTGCAGTATTCGAGGAGGCTTCTACCCAGGGAACCTGGGCCAAGACTCAGGGGATCCTGCCCATCAATGTGCTAGAGATCCGGGCGGTATATCTAGCCCTCAAAACCTGGACATACAGGTTACAGGGCTACCCAGTTCGGGTTCAATCCGACAATGTTACGGCAGTAGCTTACATCAATCACCAAGGAGGCACCCACAGTCGGGCAGCCCAAAGAGAGGTGAACCGGATCTTGGCATGGGCAGAAGAGCATGTACCTTGCATCTCTGCAATCTTCATTCCAGGGATAGAAAACTGGCAAGCAGACTACCTGAGTCGTCAGCAGCTGCTACCAGGAGAGTGGTCTCTTCACCCAGAGATCTTTCAGGCCATATGTCTGAGATGGGGAAACCCAGATGTAGACCTGCTAGCTTCCAGGTTCAACAAGAAATTGGACAACTTTGTGTCCAGAACGAGAGATCCTCTAGCCTACGGGACAGACGCTCTAATAACTCCATGGAATCAGTTCTCACTGATCTATGCATTCCCTCCGATCCCTCTTCTACAAAGACTGCTTCGCAGGATCAAGGAGGAGGGAATACCAGTAATCCTAGTGGCCCCAAACTGGCCCAGGAGGCCTTGGTACGCCGAGATTGTAAAAATGGCGATAGGAAGGCCCTGGAAGTTTCCACTTCGACACGACCTGCTGTCACAGGGTCCAGTATTCCACCCTTCCTTACAAAGGCTAAAGTTGACGGCCTGGCTGCTGAGACCCACATTTTGAAAAAGAGAGGGGTCTCTGGTCCGGCTCTTTCTACGCTCATTAATGCTAGAAAGCCAGCCTCCAGACTCATCTATCAGAGAGTCTGGAGAGCATACGTTTCCTGGTGTGAATCCAGATGTTGGAATCCTCAGAAATATGAAATAAGTAGGATTCTTGCTTTTTGCCAGTTAGGAGTGGATATGAATTTAGCCCTTAGCACCATCAAAGGGCAAATATCGGCTCTATCAGTCTTCTTTCAGAGACCATTGGCATCTCACTCCCTAGTTCAGACATTCATTAAGGGGGTACTGAGGATAAATCCTCCAGTTAGGACTCCCTTGTGTCCATGGGATTTGAATTTGGTATTGTCAGTGTTGCAAAAGCAACCTTTTGAACCTATTCGCCATATTCCTTTAATTATATTGAGTAGGAAGTTGGCCTTTCTGATTGCTATAGCTTCTGCTAGGAGAGTATCAGAGCTAGCAGCTCTTTCTTGTAAAGAGCCTTATCTAATTTGTCACAAGGACAAAATCGTACTACGACCCCATCCGGCTTTTCTACCTAAGGTGGTGTCGGCTTTTCACTTGAATCAAGACATTGTTCTGCCTTCCTTTTTTCCAAACCCGCGGACTGCGGGGGAAAAATTATTACACTCTCTAGATCTAGTGAGAGCGGTAAGGGTGTATCTGCAAGCAACCGCTCAGATACGTAAAACAGATGTTTTGTTTATTTTACCAGATGGGCCCAAGAAGGGCCAAGCGGTATCAAAATCCACCATTTCCAGGTGGATTAGACAAGTAATTGTTCAAGCTTATGGTTTAAAGAACAGGACTCCTCCTTTTCCTGTTAAGGCGCACTCTACCAGGGCGATAAGTGCTTCATGGGCAGTGCACCACCAGGCTTCGATGGCTCAGATCTGTAAAGCTGCAACTTGGTCTTCAGTCCATACATTTTCCAAATTCTATCAAATAGATGTGAAAGGACATGAGGATTCCGCCTTTGGGCGAAGTGTGCTGCAGGCAGCAGTATAGGGCTTCTGGTCCGCAAGCGGCCTGTTTTGATCTGTGTCTCCCCCCCTTCATATGAGCATTGCTCTGGGACGTCCCATTATGTAATGACTAGCTCTGTGTCCCGTGGTGTACGATAAAGAAAATAGGATTTTTATAACAGCTTACCTGTAAAATCCTTTTCTTGGAGTACACCACGGGACACAGAGGTCCCACCCTTCTTATGGGAACCTTACTGCTTTGCTACAAAACTGAGGTACTTCCCTGATGGGAGGGGTTATATGGAGGGGAACTGTCTTCCATTGGTTGTGCCAGTGTCCAATCACCGCTGGTGACCCTTAACCCATTATGTAATGACTAGCTCTGTGTCCCGTGGTGTACTCCAAGAAAAGGATTTTACAGGTAAGCTGTTATAAAAATCCTATTATTCCGCGTACACACGGTCGGAATTTCCGATGGAAAAAGTCCGATGGGGCATACACACGGTCGGAATATCCGATGAAAAGCTCCCATCGGACTTTTCTCGTCGGAATTTCCGACGGAGTTAGATAGAGAGCAGGTTCTCCGAGTTTTGCACGATGCAAAGTCCGGCCGTGTGTACGCGGCATTAGTATTTGGTTTCACATTATAAATTTTACCACAATAAAACATCAAGTGGCTGCACCATATAGCGGCCTTTCTCAACACTTTTAAAATGGGGGAACGCTTGAAATACATTTCAGGTTTCAGGAAACCCCTGCCAATAATAATGTAAAGCTCATTGTACATTGTCAAGGTGGTCAGTAGGAAGAAGAATACCCCCTATCAGATAGCTAATATGAGTATTGATGTCAGTTGTGAGAGGCACAAGTTACTCAAGCAACCCCTATTAAACTCTGGAAGAACCCTAAGGTTCCATTGAACCCTAGTTGAGAAGGGCTACTACTGTATATAGATCTGGGTAGTGAATAGTCATTTGTTTGGTTCCAAGACATAAAATGTAAAGCTAGGAACCAGAATAAAGACTTGGTTCAATAGCAAAGTCTCAAGTTACCTTCATTAAAGTCTTTGAATAGTAAAAGTACCAAAAACCATCATTTAAAATATGATCGCATAATTGGTTGTCCTACTTCCTATTTTAAAAGGTGCAGCCTGGTAGGGGGGTTGTTGCAAAGGCTCAGATTGATAATGGGATTTAGGCACATGACACTGGTAAGAAAGCGAGATACTCAGTAGACATGCCTATATTATCAATTGGCTTATATGAGTGGGGAGATAGTCACTAAAATCAATGGAGGGTTCCACCTTCAGTGCATAATAGAAGTCGAGGTGGCAAAATCACTGAAGCTTAATTTAAGTGCCACCCCTGTAGCCCATAGAAACTTTTACTCAATATTTCAACTGATTTATTGAAAAGTAGCAAAGATAAGGCCTAGGTTCACACTTGGTAGGCATGGTTATACTGTCAACTGGCCTCTATGTATGGGATGATGGTCACTGATATCAATGGAGGATTCCACCTCTGGATGATGGTCACTGATATCAATGGAGGATTCCACCTCTGGATGATGGTCACTGATATCAATGGAGGATTCCACCTCTGGATGATGGTCACTGATATCAATGGAGGATTCCTCCTCTGGATGATGGTCACTAATATCAATGGAGGATTCCACCTTTGGATGATGGTCACTGATATCAATGGAGGATTCCACCTCTGGATGATGGTCACTGATGTCAATGGAGGATTCCACCTTTGGATGATGGTCACTGATATCAATGGAGGATTCCACCTCTGGATGATGGTCACTGATATCAATGGAGGATTCCACCTCTGGATGATGGTCACTGATATCAATGGAGGATTCCACTTTTGGATGATGGTCACTAATATCAATGGAGGATTCCACCTCTGGATGATGGTCACTAATATCAATGGAGGATTCCACCTTTGGATGATGGTCACTGATATCAATGGAGGATTCCACTTTTGGATGATGGTCACTAATATCAATGGAGGATTCCACCTCTGGATGATGGTCACTCAAATCAATGGAGGATTCCACCTTTGGATGATGGTCACTGATATCAATGGAGCATTTCACCTCCAATGCAAAATTAAAGTCTTGGTGGCAAAATCGAGAGCACACTGGACCTCGATAAACAAAAAGTTGATGGCTTGCAATTCTGAAGAGTCTGGGACAGTAGTCTTATGCTTTGTACACACGATCAGAATTTCTGATGGAAAAAGTCCGACTGACTTTTTCCATCGGAAATTCCTACCGTGTGTGTGCCCCATCGGAGAAATTCCGATGGATTCCATCGAAGTTTAGCTATAGAACATGTTCTATTTACTCTGATGGAATTCCGTCAGAATTCCGATGTGAGTTTGGTCAGACAAAGGTCCGATCGTGTGTACGGGGCATTAGACTACTGGATCTCTGATGGTTTCACTTGTGTAATTGTATCACCACTGGCCCAGGTGCCCCTTTTCCTTCGCACTAATTCTGATCTTGCTATGGATCGCTCCCCTTCTTCTCTTCCTCTCTCCCCTATGCTTCTTTCCTTTCTCTCTTCCCTCCATTACCCTTCAATTTCCTAACACGACATGACAGTATGCTCTTGTAAGTTACCCCTACAGTATCTCTTTGCTACAATGTAAAGTAGTGAGTGTACAGCGTGTATAACAGTGTAAATTTGCTGTCCCCTCAAAATAACTCAACACACAGCCATTAATGTCTAAACCGCTGGCAACAAAAGAGGGTACACCCCTAAGTAAAATTGTCCAAATTGGGCCGAATTAGCCATTTTCCCTCCCCGGTGTCATGTTGTGACTTGTTAGTGTTACAAGGTCTCAGGTGTGAATGGGAAGCAGGTGTTAACTTTGGTGTTATCGCTCTCACTCTCATACTGGTCACTGGAAGTTCAACATGGCACCTCATGGCAAAGACCTCTCTGAGGATCTGAAAAAAATTATTGTTGCTCTACATAAAAATGGCCTAGGCCAGTGATGGCGAACCTTGGCACCCCAGATGTTTTGGAACTACATTTCCCATGATGCTCATGCACTCTACAGTGTAGTTGAGCTTCATGGGAAATGTAGTTCCAAAACATCTGGAGTGCCACGGTTTGCCATCACTGGCCTAGGCTAGAAGAAGATTGCCAAGACCCTGAAACTGAGCTGCAGCACGGTGGCCAAGACTAGAGGTTGACCGATATATCGGCCGATATTTGGAAATTTTGGAGAAATCGGCATCGGCCGATTATTATCCAAATTAGGCCGATATTGAACACTGGCCGCACCTCTGCCAGCAAAGTGTGAAGAAGGGAGGAGGAACGTGGTGTTCCTCCTCCCTTCTCCACACTCCGTTGGCAGAGCAGTTGGAAGAGCAGCGCAGCGGTGTGTGGAACTGTATGGAGAGAGAGAGAGGAGCTGTAAAAATTAAGGTTGGATGTCAGAGGTGGGCGGGACCCAGCTATCCAACACCAGCCAATGGGATGGGATCTGGGCGGGCCGCTACGTGTATGTGGCCCGCCCCTTTCTTAAACAGCCCAATCATTGGCTGGATAGCTACTGGGTCCCGCCCACCTCCGACATCACTCTGAATTTGTCAGCTCCTCTCTCTCTCTGTCTCTCTCTCTCTCTCTCCATACAGTTTCACACACCGTGGCTCTGCAGAGAGCATTCAGTTTCACACAGTTACACTATCGGCTGTGAAACCTGCCATTGCCATCCAGTGCCACCTGCCAATGCCAACCAGTGCCTGCCAATGCCAATCAGTGCCACCTGCCAGTGCCAACTAGTGCCTGCCAGTGCCACCTGCCAGTGCTAATAAGTGCCTGCCGGTGCGATCTGCCAGTGCCAATTAGTGCCACCTGCCAGTGCCAATCAGTGCCTGCCAGTGCCACCTGCCAGTGCCAACCAGTGCTGCCAATCAGTGCCATCTGCCAGTGCCACCTGCCAGTGGCAATTAGTGCCACCTGCCAGTGCCACCTGGCATTGGCAATTAGTGCCACCTGCCAATCAGTGCCAATCAGTGCCGCTTACCAGTGTCAACTGCCAGTGCCAACTTGTGCCATGTGCCAGTGCCAATCGGTGCCTTCTGCCAGTGCCACCTGTCAGTGCCTGCCAGTGCCACTTGCCCCAAAAAAAAACATTCGGCCTGAAATATCGGCTGCAAAAATCGGCATCATATATCGGCCGCCCCGATTTCTAATTATCGGCATCGGCCAGAGAAAAACCCATATCGGTCAACCTCTAGCCAAGACCATACAGCGGTTTGCGGGCCTACGCATTACTTTTGTGCATATAAGGTTGTGTGTTCAGCAGCTCGGAATATATACATCCCACAAATCCCTCTGTTTAACTTGCACCACCCAACCAGAGCAGAAATGTGTATATAGCTTGTCACATCTTGCAGGCTTTTAAAGCTCATTGCATTTACAGTGCACAATTACCAGGTTATATAGACTGGCAATGTATGTAAAATACATGTAGAGTTACCACACCATAAAAGGATCTGAAATTCATGACAGTTTATATAGCTGCTGAATATTATCTAAACTGCCATCCAGATATGGTCTTTAAGGCTCCATACAAATATATATATTTTTTTTGATAGCAGTAAAAAAACATTTTTATTCAGTTTTTTTTTTTTGTGGTTACAGCCTGGACTGACAAATAAGACATTGTACACGTTGGCCCATAGCCATTCTGTATGATGCTCTTATTACAACACTTGTGTGATAGTCGGGTATGTCCAAATATATCACACGTGATTTAGGCTTCTATTAAGAGCAATGACATTTTCACAGGTTAATAAATTCATATATAGGAGCTGCTTAGTCTGCAAGGGGTTTGTATTTCTGTCCAGCCAGCCCCAAGATTTACACCGCTCTGACACACAGCACGGGCCTGCCTTCCAGGGCTGATCTTTGTCTGCTGCTGTGTCACTTTAATTTACAAGTCTCCTCCCCACTTCCACTCTGTGACTGGACAGTGAAAGGAGAAGCAGCAGATTGGTGAGCTCATCCCTCTGTCACTCAGCTCTCTCCTCTATCAGCATGCTCATTACACACAGCAGCACACTCAGGGGTGGGCAGGAGGGGCGGGTGCCCTGGGCACTGTGGTATCATGGTGGGGTGGGGGGTGTTGTGAGGAGATTTGGGGGTGGGGATTTGTGTTGGGAGGGGGAATTTGGGGGGCAGCAGGGGGTAAAAAGTGTTCTAGGAGGGGAAATGGGGGGGGAATTAGGAGTGGGGATTTAGGGGGATTCGTTTTGGGAGGTAGGATGGGGAAGAGGATTTTTGCTGAGGGAGTTGTGTTCGGAAAGGTGATATGGTAGAGGGGGGAGGGGAATTGTGCATGTAGGGGATTTTTTTTTGGGGGGGGGGGTGTTTGTGCTAGGAGGGGAATTTTTTTTGGTGGGGGGGAATTTGTGCTAGGAGGGGGGGATGATGTGTACTCAGAGGGGAATTTTGAAGGGTAGAGGATTTGTGCTAGGATGGGGAAATTTATGTGGGGGGGTGTTTGTGCTAGGAGGAGAAATTTTGGGGGGGGGTGTTTGTGCTAGGAGGGGGAATTTGGGGGGGGGGATTTGTGCTAGGAGAGGGATGGGAGGGGGGATGATGTGTACTCGGAGGGGGAATTTGAGGGGTAGAGGATTTGTGCTAGGATGGGGAAATTTATGTGGGGGGGGGGTGTTTGTGCTAGGAGGAGAAATTTGGGGGGGGGGTGTTTGTGCTAGGAGGTGGAATTTGGGGGGGGGATTTGTGCTAGGAGAGGGATGGGAGGGGGGATGATGTGTACTCGGAGGGGGAATTTGAGGGGTGGAGGATTTATGCTAGGAGGGGGAAATTTATGTGGGGGGGTGTTTGTGCTAGGAGGAGAAATTTGGGGGGGGTGTTTGTGCTAGGAGGGGGGATTTGTGCTAGGAGAGGGATGGGAGGGGGGATGATGTGTACTCGGAGGGGGAATTTGAGGGTTAGAGGATTTGTGCTAGGAGGGGGAAATTCATGTGGGGGGGTGTTTGTGCTAGGAGGAGAAATTTGGGGGGGGTTGTTTGTGCTAGGAGGGGGAATTTGGGGGGGATTTGTGCTAGGAGAGGGATGGGAGGGGGGATGATGTGTACTCGGAGGGGGAATTTGAGGGTTAGAGGATTTGTGCTAGGAGGGGGAAATTTATGTGGGGGGGTGTTTGTGCTAGGAGGAGAAATTTGGGGGGGGGGTGTTTGTGCTAGGAGGGGGAATTTGGGGGGGGGATTTGTGCTAGGAGAGGGATGGGAGGGGGGATGATGTGTACTCGGAGGGGGAATTTGAGGGGTAGAGGATTTGTGCTAGGATGGGGAAATTTATGTGGGGGGGGTGTTTGTGCTAGGAGGAGAAATTTGGGGGGGGGGGGTGTTTGTGCTAGGAGGGGGAATTTGGGGGGGATTTGTGCTAGGAGAGGGATGGGAGGGGGGATGATGTGTACTCGGAGGGGGAATTTGAGGGGTAGAGGATTTGTGCTAGGAGGGGGAAATTTATGTGGGGGGGGTGTTTGTGCTAGGAGGAGAAATTTGGGGGGGGGGTGTTTGTGCTAGGAGGTGGAATTTGGGGGGGGGATTTGTGCTAGGAGAGGGATGGGAGGGGGGATGATGTGTACTCGGAGGGGGAATTTGAGGGGTGGAGGATTTATGCTAGGAGGGGGAAATTTATGTGGGGGGGTGTTTGTGCTAGGAGGAGAAATTTGGGGGGGGTGTTTGTGCTAGGAGGGGGGATTTGTGCTAGGAGAGGGATGGGAGGGGGGATGATGTGTACTCGGAGGGGGAATTTGAGGGTTAGAGGATTTGTGCTAGGAGGGGGAAATTCATGTGGGGGGGTGTTTGTGCTAGGAGGAGAAATTTGGGGGGGGTTGTTTGTGCTAGGAGGGGGAATTTGGGGGGGATTTGTGCTAGGAGAGGGATGGGAGGGGGGATGATGTGTACTCGGAGGGGGAATTTGAGGGTTAGAGGATTTGTGCTAGGAGGGGGAAATTTATGTGGGGGGGTGTTTGTGCTAGGAGGAGAAATTTGGGGGGGGGGTGTTTGTGCTAGGAGGGGGAATTTGGGGGGGGGATTTGTGCTAGGAGAGGGATGGGAGGGGGGATGATGTGTACTCGGAGGGGGAATTTGAGGGGTAGAGGATTTGTGCTAGGATGGGGAAATTTATGTGGGGGGGGTGTTTGTGCTAGGAGGAGAAATTTGGGGGGGGGGGGTGTTTGTGCTAGGAGGGGGAATTTGGGGGGGGATTTGTGCTAGGAGAGGGATGGGAGGGGGGATGATGTGTACTCGGAGGGGGAATTTGAGGGGTAGAGGATTTGTGCTAGGAGGGGGAAATTTATGTGGGGGGGGTGTTTGTGCTAGGAGGAGAAATTTGGGGGGGGGGGTGTTTGTGCTAGGAGGTGGAATTTGGGGGGGGGGATTTGTGCTAGGAGAGGGATGGGAGGGGGGATGATGTGTACTCGGAGGGGGAATTTGAGGGGTGGAGGATTTATGCTAGGAGGGGGAAATTTATGTGGGGGGGGTGTTTGTGCTAGGAGGAGAAATTTGGGGGGGGTGTTTGTGCTAGGAGGGGGAATTTGGGGGGGATTTGTGCTAGGAGAGGGATGGGAGGGGGGATGATGTGTACTCGGAGGGGGAATTTGAGGGTTAGAGGATTTGTGCTAGGAGGGGGAAATTTATGTGGGGGGGGTGTTTGTGCTAGGAGGAGAAATTTGGGGGGGGTGTTTGTGCTAGGAGGGGGAATTTGGGGGGGGGGGGATTTGTGCTAGGAGAGGGATGGGAGGGGGGATGATGTGTACTCGGAGGGGGAATTTGAGGGGTAGATGATTTGTGCTAGGATGGGGAAATTTATGTGGGGGGGGTGTTTGTGCTAGGAGGAGAAATTTGGGGGGGGGGGGGTGTTTGTGCTAGGAGGGGGAATTTGGGGGGGGATTTGTGCTAGGAGAGGGATGGGAGGGGGGATGATGTGTACTCGGAGGGGGAATTTGAGGGGTAGAGGATTTGTGCTAGGAGGGGGAAATTTATGTGGGGGGGTGTTTGTGCTAGGAGGAGAAATTTGGGGGGGGGGTGTTTGTGCTAGGAGGTGGAATTTGGGGGGGGGATTTGTGCTAGGAGAGGGATGGGAGGGGGGATGATGTGTACTCGGAGGGGGAATTTGAGGGGTGGAGGATTTATGCTAGGAGGGGGAAATTTATGTGGGGGGGGTGTTTGTGCTAGGAGGAGAAATTTGGGGGGGGTGTTTGTGCTAGGAGGGGGGATTTGTGCTAGGAGAGGGATGGGAGGGGGGATGATGTGTACTCGGAGGGGGAATTTGAGGGTTAGAGGATTTGTGCTAGGAGGGGGAAATTCATGTGGGGGGGTGTTTGTGCTAGGAGGAGAAATTTGGGGGGGGTTGTTTGTGCTAGGAGGGGGAATTTGGGGGGGATTTGTGCTAGGAGAGGGATGGGAGGGGGGATGATGTGTACTCGGAGGGGGAATTTGAGGGTTAGAGGATTTGTGCTAGGAGGGGGAAATTTATGTGGGGGGGGTGTTTGTGCTAGGAGGAGAAATTTGGGGGGGGGGTGTTTGTGCTAGGAGGTGGAATTTGGGGGGGGGGATTTGTGCTAGGAGAGGGATGGGAGGGGGGATGATGTGTACTCGGAGGGGGAATTTGAGGGGTAGAGGATTTGTGCTAGGAGGGGGAAATTTATGTGGGGGGGGGTGTTTGTGCTAGGAGGAGAAATTTGGGGGGGGTTGTTTGTGCTAGGAGGGGGAATTTGGGGGGGGGGATTTGTGCTAGGAGAGGGATGGGAGGGGGGATGATGTGTACTCGGAGGGGGAATTTGAGGGGTAGAGGATTTGTGCTAGGAGGGTAATTTTTTGTTTTTGGGGGGGGGGGGCATATTAGCTGGGGGAATTTTGGGGATAGGGTAAAGATTTGTGCTGGGAGGGGGGATTTTTGCTGACACATAATGCTCATACATCTTGGGGGGGGGGGCACAGTTTGGCATGTTTGCCCTGGGCTCTAGATGACCTTGTCCCCAGGACTGAGCGCACTAGATTGGCTTCTCTTCCAGTCTGAGCTCTGCTGTACAGGAGGCCGAGGCTGATACCGGGTCCAACTCAGATACTTACACTGCTTGCATTTAAAAACACAATTGGTACTGTATTACTTATAACATAGTTGCATATGTGTTTTTATGTTTGCCTGGAGTTTAGATTTAAATGACATTAGCTGTCTTCCTTTTTTTTTTTCCTTGAAAATTATTGTTTGTGCCGATCATGGACAAAATATTTTTTTGATATTTTATTTGTTTTTGGAGAAATTTCAGAAAGGTAGAAGTTTTAATAAAATGACCTCTTCTCCTCTTTCCTTACAGCTCCCATATGAATTTTGCACTGAGGACATATATGAGTCACGCTGGCATTAGTTTTCGAGAATTCCCTTCTGCCAGCGTCTCGGAGAAATCCCAAACTATTCCCGACAAAGACAAATGGCTTCCTTTCCTAAACAAGGCAAAGAAGGTGAGTGATGTTTGTAACTTGGTGAAGTCTGCATCTGTCTTTTTATATGCTTTACCTACTTCAGCTCCGGGAGGTTTTGCCACCCTCTTCCTGACCAGGCCATTTTTTGCGATACGCCACTGCGTTGCTTTAACTGACGATAGCGCGGTCGTGCGACGCTTTACCCAAATAAAATGTACGCCCTTTTTATCCCACAAATAGAGCTTTCTTTTGGTGGTATTTGATCACCTCTGTGGTTTTTATTTTTTGTGCTATAAACAAAAAAATTATTGAAAAAATAAATTTGTTTTTTACTTTCTGCTATAAAACATATCCAATAATAAAAAAAAATAAAAAAATCAAATTTCTTAAAAAATTCTGCTGCATATTTTGGGTAAAAAATAAAATAAAATCCACAATTCATCGAAATAACGAATGCCGCATCTAAACAAATGGAACGGAACAATTTTAATAATAAAGAAACAATAATAAAAAGTTTTTATTATTATTATTATTATTATTATTGTTTATTATTATTAATTTGTTACATTCCATGTGTTTAGATACAACATTCGTTATTTCGGATAATTCGTAACTTCGGATAAATTTGTATTCGTTACATTCACTAACAGCCAAATTTGAAAGGAAATTCCGATACCTATCATTTATTAGTTATAGTTAAGTTATTATTAGTTAGTAATTATTTCAAATTTTCAAATTTACAAAATTACACATTTTCGAATTTATGAATATTTGGAAAAATTTGTTAAACGGGTTTTTGTTAATTCAGATGTTTCCGAATGAAATTATTTGTCAAAATTCGTTAAAAAAACAAATACCAATTGCACATTGCATATCCACTTAAGCCCCGGACCATTTTGTTGCTAAAGGGCCAGGCCACTTTTTGCGATTCGGCACTGCGTCGCTTTAACTGACAATTTGCGCGGTCGTGCGACGTGGCTCCCAAACAAAATTGGCGTCCTTTTTTTCCCCACAAATAGAGCTTTCTTTTGGTGGTATTTGATCACCTCTGCGGTTTTTCTTTTTTGCGCTATAAACAAAGATAGAGCGTCAATTTTGAAAAAAAGTACGGTACATATTTTTTACTTTTTTCTATAATAAATATCCCCAAAAAATATATAAAAAAACATTTTTTTCCCTCAGTTTAGGCCGATATGTATTCTTCTACATATTTTTGGTAAAAAAAAATCGCAATAAGTGTTTATTGATTGGTTTGCGCAAAAAGTTAGAGCGTCTACAAAATAGGGGACAGTTTTATGGCATTTTTATTATTATATATTTTTTTTACTAGTAATGGCGGCGATTAGCGGACACATCGGACACTTTTGACACATTTTTGGGACCATTGTCATTTTTACAGCGATCAGTGCTATAAATATGCACTGGTTACTGTGAAAATGACACTGGCAGTGAAGGGGTTAACCTCTAGGTGGCGCTGTAGGGGTTAAGTGTGACCTAATGAGTGATTCTTACTGTAGGGGGGGCGTGGCTTGGTGTGCGACGTCACTGATCGTCGTTCCCTATGACAGGGGAGAGACGATCACTGACATGCCACTAGGAAGAACGGGGAAAGGTTTGTTTACACTTACCTCTCCCCGTTCTTCAGCTCTGTGACCCCATTGCGGGACACCAGCGGCAATCGGGTCCCGCGGGCGTGGTCATGGAGCTTCGGACCGGGTCGCGAGTGCGGCAGCGCGCGTGCGACCCACGGATGGGTTCTCAAAGGGGACGTACCTGTACGCCCTTGTGCCTGTCCGTGTCGTTCTGTCGACGTATATCGTCATGTGGTGGTCCTTAAGTGGCTATAGAAGCTGTGTATCCTATCCAATATCAATACTTTCATATTCTTCAGCTACAGAGGCTTTATCTTCAATTTACTATGATCAGACATGTTTTCACGGCCCCATGCAAAGGTGAGCAATATGCACTCTGGATATCCAAAATCTGCTTTTCTGATCTTCTTAGAGGTTCCCCCGTCTTTTCTTATGTTTGTAGCTCATTCCTAATAGAGTTCTTATTTTATTATTCTTCTAGTACATTTTGTTTCCTACATGTAACTAATCCTGACCCCGGATTTTTTGTCTTCACAGAACAGCAATGCAAAGAAGGAGAAAGACCGTGAGTCGGCAGATGACAAGAAGCGAAATCCCATCCTTAAATATATTGCCAAACCTAAGACTTCTCAAAGCAGTGAGTATGGGATTATGGGAAGCAGCACCCATATATACAGTTAAAGGGTGGTGACCATTTGTTTTTTTCTATGCCATAGTGTCTGCATTGATTAATTCACCAAAAAGTGATGTTTTAGTTCTAGGTAGAGCATAGTGGGCTGAGTCAACCCGTGGTTTCTTATGATACTGCAACAGTGAGCTCTTCCTTCCATAATTTCCAGTTCTGTTATTCATTCACCAAGGAGTTTTGGGTGTTCGACCCATACGTGATTCAGCTCCTCCCGGTTTATTCTCTATAACCCTCTTGCCCAACCCGTGGGCTGAGGGCCACATTCTGGCCCATAGGCAGGGGTGTATCTACCGTGAGGCAAACAAGGCGTTTGCCTTGGGTGGCATTTGCCTTGGGCGGCATCTGCCAGCTGGCCATGCTTTGATTGGCTGTTCGTAACAGTTAACTGGAAGCAATGACGCGACATCACTTCCGGTTTACTCAGAAACAATCAGGGCCAGTTTTAAAAATCGAAAGCATTCAAAAGCACAGATCTTGCCGATTTGAATGCTTTTAAGTGCAGAGGAGGGATTTGGAGTCTTATAGACCCCAGATCCCTCCATAAAGAGGACCTGTCACATGTCTATTACTGTCACAAGGATGGGTACATTCCTTGTGACAGCAAAAAAAGTGATCAAAAAATAAATAAATAAATGAAAGCAACAGTGTACAAAAAAAAAAAAGAATAATTCAAAAAAATTAAAGTACCCCCATTCTCCCGTGCTCTCACGCAAAGGCGAACGCGCGTGTCAGTCTCACACGCACACAAATGGCGATCGTCTCACACATGTGAGGTAGCGCCGCGAACATCAGATCATGGACAGTAATTCTAGCACCAGACCTCTTCTCTAAAACTAAAGTGGTAACCTGTAAAGGCTTTTAAAGCATCTCCTATGGAAAGTAAAATTTACATTTGGTCACCGTTGCACAGGCGAGTGCAATTTTAAAGTGGCTGGGGTGTGACACATTTAGATGGGGGGGCGCCCAATTTTAATCCAAGGGCAGCACAAAACCAAAATACACCACTGCCCATAGGTGTGTGTTGTGCGGTCCTCAGACCTCAACAGTCTGTAGTAGGAACATTGATTAAGGTGACAGCATTGATCTCTACTAACCTCATGTCACACGTTCCCAGTTTTGTATTGTTTTCTGTAGCATATCCCCAACCAAAAATGTATCCTGTCCATACACTCTGACCTTCATTTCCTCTATTAGTTCTGCAGTTTTTGATGGTTCTCTCAAGCCTTACATATATTGAACATTATGTGCAGCCCTTTAGGCCCCGTTCACACCTGTGCGAATTGGTTGCGGCTTAAACTGCATCCAATATGCATAACATTATAAAATACATTGATTTTAATGAGGCTGGTTCACATATGTGCGATGCATTCGCACTGCGCATTGCCCAAAAAACATGTGCGTTTTCTAGGCATTGCGGTGGGGCTTAGGTTGCAAATTCAGGCCCATTATCTTCTATAGGCACGCATCTGATTCACAGATGTGTTCAGTTCTCATCAGGATTTCTCTCCTTCACCTCACTACACTTCCCCCCCTCCCCCTCCTCTCTCCCAGGTCACCAAATTTGCAGCTAAAACGGAGATGATCTGCTGAGCAGTTCTCTTATATTTTTGCAGAGATAAGAGAGCTGGAATTCGCACCGCACAAGTGTGAACCCAGCCTTAATGATGTCAGGAGCCGCATTTGAGGCCCTCTTTAGCTCATATGTTCTCCACCACTGCTCTATAATAATAAAAAAATCCAGTAGGGAGATATAACTTGTTCCAACAATGGCCCAAACAGATGTGCATACCTGGGGATTGAACACGAATGGAGTTCCTGAGAAATATAAGAAAGTGTCAGTTGATATAGTTCACTTACAGAGCTGTTTGTCCTATGAAACCACATGTGCATTCCTTCTGTGAAAATGGGGGCAAAACTGAATGTTTTTAGTCAATTTTCTCTCCAGGTTGAATGTTTTTAGTCAATTTTCTTTCCAGGTTGAATGTTCTTCATTTATACAGAATAGGTGGAATCAGGAAAATACCACATTATGACCTCTAGAAGATGCTGATGATCATAGAACATACGTAATTATTTTGATCGCCAGCTCCATCTAGTGGCCATAATGTAGTTCCTGATGCACACTCTATGAAGAACATTCAACCTTTGGAGAGAAAAAACAAACAGCTTTTGATTTTGCCCCTAATCACAGAGATCAAATTTACATGCGGTTTCACAGAATGAGTAGCTCTGCAAATCTTTTACAAAACACCCCCAAAGTGTCAACTGGGACTTTTGGATGCAAAAACTGCAGTGTGATAATTTTCTATAGTGGTAATTTAAAGTAGCAGTTCAGCCTAAAATGAACGATCTCTAAATCTACTCGCAGCAACATTCTAATGCCGCGTACACACGATCAATTTTTTTCGACGGTGAAAACACCGTTGAGAAAATCGGCGTGAAAAACGAGGAACAGCTTGTTCCCCCCACACACGGCCGTTTTAAATTACATTTTTTTTTTGGTCGAAAAAAACGACCGTGTGTGGGCTCCCCGGCAGTGTTTCCCTATGGGAAAACTGCCGCGGAAAAAAACAACGGGAATCACGAAGAGAAAAATTAGAGCATGTTCTAATTTTTCTCGTTGTGATTAATGCCGTTTTTCCCGTCGGGAAAAATGACAAAAAGCCCACAGACGGCCGGTTTTCTCGTCCAAAGGAAAAAATTTCATTTTTCCCGACGGGAAAAATGATCGTGTGTACGCGGCATAAGACTAACCTATCTAACACTTTAAAGCAAAAATCTTTATGCTTACCTTTTCTGAAGCCGATCTAGTCTGGTCTCCATCGGTGGATGCTGTGTGCAGAAGATAGTCGACAATGGCTGGGAAGTGACGTCACCCATACTATGGGGCTTCTGTTGTCGGCTGCCTCTTCTGCACACGCCCACACAGAGAAGCCCCCGCTGACAGCTCAGCATGGGACCAGACCGGCTTCAGAAAAAGTACCTAGAGCGATTTCTTCTTTAGACGGCTAGCTAGATTAGTCTAAAGCCTCGTCTGTTGTCCTAAAATCTTACCGTTAGTACGCTCCTTTTGAAAATTGTTGTCCAACATTCGGCCAACAAATGTTGGATGACAGGCTAGTAAATTTTCGGCGGACAACTGTTTGACGTCAGATTTTCGGATGGTCTGTACACACATCCGTCACACAAAAGTTGAAAGTAAAAACGCACATAGTCGGAATCAATGCTCACCAAACACAAATTTAGCAGAAGGGGCCCAAAAGGTGGCACTCAAGAGCTGAAATTCCTCAGTGCACAGTGTGCAGCTGTCTCCTGGGGGCATATCTTTACACACCTTACGGTTTCTAGTGCTTGGCTGACATGTGCTAAGTGGATCCTTGTCATTATTTGGCTGGTCTTGGATGTTGGATCGCAGGCAGCACACTCTGCCTGGCTACATCTGTAGCCTTGTGTGTCCTAACTATATATGCCCCCATTAATCACCAAACTACTTCACCATTGAAGTCTGACCAACAAGGTGATTATTCTTGTCTAGCTGACGACCTCCGTATTTTGTGGATATTTTCCCATACAGGAAGCATCTACTATGCTCACTTGGTGTGCACACTAGACGCTTAAGGTCTTGGCCAGATATATCCTTGTGGACCTTTTCTATATATTTTTTATATCTCCTGACTGCTGGACAACGATACATTGGACCCCGTCCATCCCAAGATAGTGAGATCTGTACTCTTTTTCTTGCTATCTCTGTTCGTCCTGAAAAAGCCTTGCGGCAAAAACGCGTAGACGCACAAGGGACCGCATCTGTATATTCCATCATGTATACAGTTTTAATTCTTGAACTATTGTAGTTACTGTCCACTTGTCTTTTCATTAATAAATTCTATTTTTGTTTATTCACTGTGTTGTTGCCTTAAAAGTCCGACCCTTGGTTGCTCTCCTTGAACAATCCTCCATGTTTTCCTTCAAAATTACGGATGTGGCATTGTGAGTGCTTTCCCTTTCCCTGTTTCATATGCAAGACAAGATCCTGGCACATGCCCTTTTGACAAAAAGCAGATGCTCGGTTGGCCAATAATCGTACCGTGTGTACGAGGCTTTAGAATGTTGCTGCGAGGTAGGTTAGATTAGAGTTTAAGCTGAACTTCTACTTTAAAGTATAGGCAGGAGGCGGGGCAGTGACACAGTCTGTTGTTTGTTAATGTTTTGAAATGTCACCACTCTTCTTACGTGTCCACATATCTCAGAATATTCCAATATTGTATCCATTGCATATATCCAATATTGATGTCTGTGTTACACTTGTGTATGTAGCTATTTTCTTGATTTGCCCTTTAATTATCGTTTTTTCCTCTTCTTAAAGGCTCTCTGCTCTAATTCCTCTACTGATCACTTTATTAATGAAGAGTTAATTCCTAATTTTTTTCCCTTGTAGCATTTCATGTCCCCTTGTCCCCCGGTGAAGGTAAAACCTCATATCAATCTCTCACCTTAAGCAACTTTTCTGCCTTTCATGGAGTCTTCCTCCACTAATCCTAACTCTAATGTATTTGTCCCAATTGGTTGCCTCTTATAAATTGCTCTAACTCTTTACCCACTTGAACTTCTTTCTGGTATTATGTTTTATTGTATGGTATGAAGAGTGGAATACCAGACACAAGGTTTGTTTTTAGCTCCGATTTAGCATCCGGAGTGTGGAAGGGTTGGAACCTCCATATCAAATGTTTATCGCTGTCTTTCAATGTCCCCATTGCGGAAATCCCCTCAAATCCTTTCCTGGTGACCACGAACAAGGCAGAAAGTGAAGGGAAATCTCCACAGTCGGGACAAGGACAACATTAAAATCATGATTTAAGGAAGAATTCCAAGTATGGATATATTTTAATATAGTTACATTGGCCCAACTTGGACCAATGTATCTATGCATATACCATACTGTGGGATCCCTCTAGAAACTGAAAATCACTGTATTTAATACCACTCGGGGTCCTGTGCTGAGTGGCTGCCCCGCTACGTTGTGAATACAAAGGTTGACCGCTTGGCATGGGCGCCATTCAAAGATCGCTTTGCATTTTCTAAGTGGATGCAAAGATTGGACCAGGTGGAGAGGTGGGGGTAGTGATGTCACAATCTCCATCTCATTCAGTCAAAGAATGCTTTGTATTGAACCCTTCCCTACTCTAGCCAACCTTTCCCTACTCTAGCCAAAACCGAGCAAAAAAATGTTGCCTGAAATTCCACTTTAATGGCCATGTCTGCTGTCTGAGGAGCTTACAGTCCAACTGCAGTTACCAGTACCAAGTTTTTTATTTTTTTTTATAATTCAAGACATTTGTGCACGTTCCATATCTTCAAAATATCCACTTACAAAATTAGCCAATGAAGGAACATTTGTAGCAAACTGTTTTCACAAGCATTGGTTGTTGAAGGCTTATTTAAATGTGACGTTTCGGTCTTGGGTGGAAATTGAAGCCCAAAACCAAGCACTGGCCTAAATCTGGTTGGAAATACAGCAGCAATGTAGCATAAGGTAAGCCGTAGATTAATCATTTTTTTTCCTTCCACCACTGGTGGAAGGAAAGAAAATCGCTTGATTCCTCCACTGACTGTGTTTATGGGGGAATGCCTCCCATTGAGCCATTGTGTTCTGCCAGGGGTATTGGACGTGGGGAGCCTCCCTAACTGGCAGAACACAGTGATTTCTGCTAGGGGCTATAGCCACCGGCTGTAATTAAATGCTAAAAATCAGACAGGCTAGTTGTACCCAAGTTTATCGATGGATCGCCTTGGGTACATTTAGCCTGCCCGTAGATGGGTTGAATCTCAGCCGGTCCCTGCTGAACCGGCCGAGGTTTGATCCATCTATGGCCAGCTTTATGCAGCAGCATGTTTTCAACTCCAGAATACAAGTGATATTTCAGGCACCTGGGAGAATCCCAGCAGTCAAAGGTCAGGTCCAGATAATTGGTCTTCAATTTGCCTCCTCTTCAGGTTTGCTGTATGCATGGCAAACATTTTTGCATACTTTTTTGCTGACTGCTACTTTTGGTTCTGATGATCATGAGAATAAACCATGGCAGTGCAGCTGAAAATTTTCAACAAGAGTGTTAGAGGTATTGTTATAAATACACCATATGGATTGTAGATACCTGACTATCACACCAAAGATACGTGGACATGCCTCCAAATCATTGAGTTCTAGTGTTTCTAATGAAGAGTACTGGTAATTTTTCAGCATCCAAAGATATTTTCAACAATTGTAGACTCCTGAATTTGTGACAATAGTTTGGGGATGGTGATTTTTTGCTTTTGTGTGACTGTCCCTAAGTTCACAAATCCAGATCCTTTTTTTTTATTTTTATTGAGCAATTTACAGTTTAAACATATTTCTGCAGGTTAAAAGGCAATACTGTGGAAATGCATATAACAAGGATATGTGGCTTGTGTACATGTACATACAAGTCAGGAACTCATACAGGTTTAACCATGTGCTCAGCGAATCTCAATTGGGTGGAAACCTTCTGTCTATGCTAATCATGTGGTTCCACGCTGGGAGGGGTTATGGCTCTATGAACCACCAGTGCATGTGTCCGCGGACTCAAGCCACCTGTCCCAGATTTTGATGTACTTATCTGGACAACCTCTGTTAATGTATATGAACTGCTTGTAGGGCAGTGTGTTATTTATATCTATTTTCTAGTCATTGAAGCCGGGGGGAGTGGGCCTCATCCACTGCCTGGCTATAATTTTTCTTGCAGAAAACAGTGTTTCATGTAGGAATGTTTTTAGTGAATTTGTCTATCTCAGAATCAGGGAATATCCCTAGTAGACATTGTTTGGGGTCTAGGGTCAAAGGGGATCCCATGTCATCATGGAGGAAGTCCACAATCTGCTTCCATTGACTCTGAAGGACTGGGCACGCCCAAATTAAATGGGAAAAAATTTGCCCGTCGCCTGTTTACACATTGAGCATGAGGTAGAAGACTGTTGCCTAAAGCGGGCTACTCTTAGGGGGGTAAGATATGCTCGGTGCACAATATACAACTGGGTCAGCCTGTCAGAGAGTTTGGGGGATACAGTCTTGCATGAGTCAAGCGCTTCACTCCACTCCTCATCCTCCAGCGGACCCACCTCTCTTTCCCATCTTGGTTTAAGGTTGTAGGCTAGCACGGTGGATGATGGGGTTAGGAGCACGACATAAAAATCAGAAATCAGCCTTCGTGGATCCTCACGCTTAACTACTGCCATAATGACATTAGGAGCAGACTGTGGCAAGGGTTGGGTGAACTATAGTGTACCTGAAAGAATCTAAAGAGTATTGAATTGGGTAGTAGGAACTCGTTTTGGAGTCTCTCAAAATTTTTAAGTGTGCCATCTGAGAATATGTGGTGCAAGAAATATATCCCATGTTCCCTCCATATCTGTGTCAGGGATCGAGAGAAACTCTGGGAATCTTTTATTGTGCCATAGAGGGCTATAATCGTTGTGTTTAGGGGTCTCCTACATTTTGATGGCAATGTCCCATATGCGCCTATATTACAAATTGAGATCCTTAGACATGGATTGATGAGTTCAGTGTGAAGGAACTTGAGAGGCTTTCAGATCCTTGACCATTGAAATGATTTTAAACCTTAATTATGAGCCAAACCTTCTCGTACATCAGTACCTAACCAGACAAATGCTCTTTTGCCTGAATGGACACAAATTCTCCCAGACACACACTGAAAACCTTTCCCAGAAAAAATATAGTCACAATGGGGAAGGGGGGTAACTCCACGTTAATGTCCATGGTTTTGGAACAGGGTGTCCATCAAGTTCATATAGATGTTTAAATATTTCAAAGTGCAGTGCAACAGAAAAAATAATATATATAAGAAACTCTACAGATTTCATAAACAAATTTAATTCCCAATATATATATATATATATATATATATATATATATATATATATATATATATATATATATATATAAATAAAACGTGACCAAAAATTATCTTCAATTCAATAGTGTAATCACAAATAATCATTACTGTGTACCAGTCCTTATTTAGATCATAGTCCACAATCTTCCTCTTAAAACTGTGTAGTTCATAATTTTAAATAATGCGTTTTTACATGCATGCTAAAAAAAAAAGTAAAAACAAAAAGGATGAAAGTGCTACCCGCAGTGTCCCACCAACTGTCACTGCTGCCTCTTACCTCAAAAGTCGACCCACACAATGGGTAGGGTCAACCAAAGCTTCCCCAGACACCTGGGTCAAGTCACTGTAGCAGGTCTCACTCCACTCTGTGCCTCAGAAGCCGTCCCACTCAGCAGGAATTATAAAAATAAAACCATCCATAGTATAGTATGAACCCATTAAAAAGCTTTATAACCAGAAGATAAAATATCACTCACTCACAAAATAAATGCACTTATACATCCAGTGCACGGGGTAGGGTCGCCTTTTTAAATGACATGCATATCCCCCCCTTAAGCATTGACATCTATGATGAGGACATGAAAAGATTGGCATGATGGCGTCACGTGATACAGTGACTTCCTCCTAAGGAAAAGTGATGGTCTGGTGTCCACAAATTCTTGTCCGTATAGCCTCAGCATTATTTGAAATATTGCAGCCCTAGAATCCCATGAGACGGGAGTAAGTGCTTCATTAGAGGTGCAGTAAGGTTCACAAAGCCCTGCAGAAAATGTTGGCTCCCATTATGTTGATCTTATCTCTAGTGTGGAAGGGTTAGAACCTCTGTTAACTTTTTCCATGTGTTCCATTTGAGAGATTTCCCCTCACTTTCTGTCCTAGTGAACACTTGCAATTTTGACAGGAAGTGAAAGGAAATTTGAATGCTACAAGAGACCCCATTGGAGAGATTGTGTCAGACCGAACTGGAAGTGAAGAAATATTTAAATGGCAGGGAGGCGGATATTGGTGTAGATGTAATTATCGAACCATAGGTGGTACCATCCCCAACTCATAAACATACAATACTTCAATCAACATAAAGAGGACTTTGTATACCGTTTTTCTCTGATGGTAACTCATAAACACAATGGGTTGATTTACTAAAACTGGTGCGGCTGTGCACAGTAAACAATCAGCTTCTAACATCAGCTTGTTTAATTTAGCTTTGACAATAAGCCCAGGTTCACACTGGGGCTGCGGGAGTGAAGCCGTGCGAGTTCAGCTGAATTCGCACGATTTCACTCCCGCCTATCAGTCCCGATTTCGGCCGCGATTACAGAGACATCTGTGCAGGTTTCTACACATATGTCAATGTAAATCGTGGGCCGAAATAGCAAAAAGTAGTACAGAAACTACTTTTTGAAATCGGTCCAACGCCGCAGATGCGGCGTCGCCCGGATTAGGACGGTGCCATTGCCGGCAATTGCCAGCAAATGCTGCCGTTTTGACATGCGATTTGACATGTCAAGTCGCATGTCAAAATGCACCAGTGTGAACCAGGGCTTAAACCTGGAAGCTGATTGGTTAATATGCACAGCTGCACCACATTCTGAGTGAACCAGTTTTAGTAAATTTCCCCCCAATGTTACATAGAAGTCATAAAATTGTACTTTTATTCACATTTGATAATAAAAACAATCCAAAAGGGGGCATAAAAACACCAGCTTAGGTGAGGAGGTACCCAACCTTTTAAAGAGCAAGGGCCACTTAAGCGTCTTGGTAACCGTTCATGGGCCACAATGAATGGAGTGGGCAGATGACAGGTCACAGTCCACTCTACTCTATGGGACCTCCAATCCGATCCTCCCAGACGGTAGGGGACAGATCCCCCTCTGTTTGTTAGTGGATCGGATTGGATGTAGGCAATCCTGGAGAATCATAAAGATGAATGGAGGGTCCGACTGGGCCTGAAAAACGGACAGGCGGCCCGATCGTGTGAAAGGGGCCTAAGGCTGCTTTCACACTGATGCACTGCAGTTTACCTGCACTGTGGGTGCAGTGCAGGGCACCTGTGGCTTTCCTGTGGGTTACAGGAAAGCCACTGTGGGTTGCTGGCACTTTGCTATAGAATTCTATTATATCCTGCAGGTGTGGTGCACTTAGGCACTTTAGGAGTTTAGGAGTTTTGGTGCGCTTTTAGAAAACCTGCTGGTAATAACAGAAGTCTATGACTCAGTGCAGGTAACTCACAGGTGCACTGCACTGCACCTGCGGATCAGTTTTAAAGCAGCCCAGAGTACAGTAGAGAACAGGTGTGCCCATTGCTGTTTGATTTTAATTAAAAAAAACTGACCTCAGTCTTCAATTTTTCTTCAATTTTTCCTCAGGATTTCTGCAGGTATCTGTCCCAGGTGGGTATTGCTGGCTGTTGCTGTCCAAGGTGGAGTCGAATTGCTATCACTTCGCCTGTGACAGGAGCCGGTGCTTTACCAGAAGCATTGGTTCTACTATCTACTGCAGCCACATGCTTCCTCTACCGCTGGCTCCATTTATACCACTGATGCTCTGGGATGGAGGGTCAGGCACCCACAATCTGGGCTTGCCGACCCACCATCACAGAGCAGGAGATCGCGGGCCACATCAGAGGGCACCGTAGGCCAGCGGTTGGGTGCCCCTGGTTTAGATGTTCATCATAAGACCCCAGGAGATGATGCAATGTTAATACAAAATGAGAACCACACGTTTCACTGAAGAAATTCACTTCTTCAGGACTCTTCTGGTCTCAGAAGTTTGGCAATCCTTATATTTTATAGAAGGAAACACCACAGAAATGTCATAAGACAAAAATCATGAAAAAAAACACACAAAAATGATATTCTGTATAACCATGTGGATTTTTGTCATATGATGTTACTGTGGTGTTTTTCGTGGAAAATATGAGGATTGCTATACATCTGAGACCAGAAGAGTTCTGAAGAAGCAGATTTCTTCTGCGAAACATGTAGACCTTCTTATTTTGTGTTAACATTGTATTTGCTCCTTATGATAATGAACACCTTAGCTAAATGTTTTTATGCTGACTTTTTAGTTTTTATCAAAGTTGAAAAAAGTAATAATTTAAGACTTCTATGTTACACTGTGTTTATGAGTTGCCATCAGAGGTATATACAAAGTCTCCCTTTTTTCGATTGGAGTATAGTGTGAAGAAATATTTTCTCCCTTTCCTATTTATTTTATGTGTCAAAACAGGAAGTAAAGAGAAATTCTCCCTCCCTTCCCCCCAATGGGTACATCAACAGCAATAACACATTTTCTACTAGAGTTATGATCTTTAGAACCTTTGGTAGAATTTTATTGCTGCCCATGCCGCGCCATGAGGGAGATTTCGCCTTACTTCCGGTCCAGGTGACAGGTGTCAGACAGAACAGGAAGAGAAGTGAAGTGAAGTCTTCACTGTGGAGATGTAGACAACATTCAAAAGTATTATCCCAACAGGGACATATACAGCAATAAGACCAAGACAAGAGTTCTAACCTTTTTCCAGCTCTATTCAAGATTAAACGTTGGCTGGTCTTGAGCTTTAAATTAAAATTTTACCAGAAATCTTCTATAATTTGGTAAATGTTGGAGCTACGTCAAAGCAAAATTAATGTAACCATAGAAGATGCAGTGGTCTTGTGATAAGGCCAGTTAAGTTAGTAACATCAATCGCACTTCCAGCTATTTAATGTCTTGGTGACTTAACCGCAATTGGCCTATAATCACTTCAGCTTTTGACCTAATTGCACTAACACAATATTTCTCTGCAGAAACTGTGCCTTCTCTCATATAAACTCTGCTAATCTACTAGACTCTGGGTGTTCTCTCTCTGCGTTGTTTCTGCTTTCCTCCTTCATGTCTCTTCCTGTACGATGACCTAACTTCCTTCCAAAGGCCATACAAGTGGTAGCTGGCTGGATTAGCTTTGGCGTTTTTTTAGTTTCATGCCTCAATCCTTCATCTCTTCTCAGTAAAACCTGGTAACGTAAGGAACATCATCCAACATTTTGAAAATAACCAACAAAATGACCTTCTGGAGCCTCCAACCATGCAGCGACTGTCCACCGGAAGCTTCCCCGAAGACCTGTTGGATAATGACAGGTACGAGTAATTAATTTTTTTGTTCTGGGTTTGGGTTTGTGGTTAGAGTAATATTAATTTACTTATTCTCATCCAGTTAATCTCTAGACCATTTCCTTTTGGAACTTGTCCCTCATATATCCATAACTCCCCTTACTTTAGGACAAAGTGCATTTACTTAAAGCGGAGGTTCTGCGGCGATTGTTTTTTTTTTTTTTTTGGTGCATTCTATTGGGTTTCACAATACAAGGTTAAACTCACTTGTTTGGTGTCTTCAAATATCCCCTGTCCGTTTTCATGGCAAATAAGAACTTTTAAAATCGGTTCCTGACAATTTCCATTTTGCTTGTGGGCATTGTGAAGCCCACAAGCAATCATTTCCTGGAAGCGCCTGCAGTGTTTACGGCGAGTAGCTGTATCGATAGAACACCGCCCCTATGAGAAAAGCATTGGCTGTATAGAACGAGCGAGCGGCGTGTATAACCAATGAGCGACGAGCAGCATCCCCAGCTGACGAACTGTTCAGACTCGGGGATTTCCGTCGGATTCAATTGCGCCTGCGCAGACCATCCCGGAACCTATCCGATAGCAGAACCGGCACGATAGAACAGCAGCGTTCCGTATTGTCTCCTGGGAAACATGACTCTGTGCTCCCAGGAGACATTGCGGCGCCGAGGAAAGGAGTAGGAACGCCTACTCCCGCGGGAGGGAAAGCCTGGAAGTGGCAGCTAAAAACTAAAATCTAAGGTATTTACACTATAATTTTTTTTTTGATGTGGCTATTTAACTTGGTGATAGTGTTCTGCTTGTGCCGGGATGTAGTTGTTTTTCTGGGTGGAACTCCACTTTAAAATATAGTATTCACTCATGACAAAAAGAAGAGCAAGGGGCGGGACTTTGCATGAGGCACACGGAAGCAAATACACATTGAGTAAAAAAAGAAACCTTTAATGGGTTCAAATTGTTATATAGTTTCACTTTTGGATTGTGCATTGTGCTACAAAACAAAATTACTTGAACAATACTTTGGAACCAATTAGTACATAGTAGGGTTGTCCCGAAACCACTTTATTAAGACCGAGTACAAGTACCGATACTTTTTTTCAAGTACTCGCCGATACCGATACTTTTTTTTTAATCACGTGTCAGTTTTTTTATTTTTTACAGTTTTTTTTATTTATTTATTTTTTACAATGCTTTATTTTTTTAAGGGGGGGGGGGGGGGGGGTGGACAGTGTCAGTGTGTCAGTGTGTGTGCGTCTTTTATTTTTTATTATTTTTTACAATTCTTTTTTTTTTTTTATTCTTTTTTTATCAGCCCTGTTGGGGGGCTTTGGTGAGATATCAGGGGTCCTAACAGACCTCTGACATCTCCCCTTTGAGACGGAGAAAGGGACTAGGGACAGATTCCCCAGTCCCTTTCTCAGCAGTTTCAGCTGCACTGAAAATGAATGGAGAGAAGACAGCGGCTTCTCTTCATTTATAAACTGAAACATCGTAAACACAATTTACGATGTTTCAGTTATGTGGATCACTGACTCTGTCCATTACGAACAGTAAGGAGCTGGATTTACCGGCTCCTACCTCCGCTCTCCACCCTGACAGTAAGAGGGGGTGGAGGAGGAGCACGGAGGGGATCGGCAGCACGGAGGGAGACCGCAGCATGGAGGGGGACATGAAGGGAGGCACGGAGGGGGACGGCGGCATGGAGGGAGACCGCAGCATGGAGGGGGACATGAAGGGAGACAGCTGAAAAACGGAGGTGGCTGAAGGAGGATACGGGGACAATCAGCGGTGATCGTGTGTGGGGGAGTAACAAGCACTGATCACCGCTGATTTTAAAGCAACTGAAAGCCGCGGGGGGGGGGGGGGGGGAGAGAGAAGGGAGAAACAGCTGTCAAACTTTTACATCTATGCAGCGGTGATCAGTGCTTGTAACTCCCCCGCACACGATCACCGCTGACTGTACAAAAGTATCGGGTGAAGCATCAGGAGCATTTGCCCGAGTACTCAGGCAAATGCTTGGTATCGATACCGATACTAGTATCGGTATCGGGACAACCCTAGTACATAGTAGATAATATTCCAACAAGGAGGAATTACTTCCACTTTCAATGTCAACTGTACCTCTAGTACAGTCGTCCTTTAATACCTCCATCCCCTGAGTGCAGCTCACTTTTTATAAATACTTAACCTTCTCCTGGATTCAATAATCTTCATTGTGTAACCTTGTCCAGGACTGCACAGCCTTTCCACCAAAAACAACCCCATGGGGTCCTCTAAGTGTGCATTCATGACGTGGCACCATTCATTCCTATGGGGCTAGTCATGCTCCATTGGACTGCTGGTGGGCACAATGAGTATAGTTCAATATACTAGTTCACTGGCGGGCTCTGGCTTCAATAATGTCAAAGTTACTGACCAGAAATGAGCATTCAGCAAGAAAGTCAGAAGTTCAGATCGGCATACATTTTCCAATTCAACAAGAAAGTATTTAAATAAAATGGTCAACATAACTGCTAAGCAGGTAGAACTTTTTAGGAGGAGGTGATCAATGGCAGCCTCCATGTTTCACTCATAACAGGTTTAATTAAATATAATATATCTTAGCAGCTGGTGTAAACAATTTCCAAACCCTCAAAGGAGGTTCCTATATTGAAACAGGACATGCAGGCTCTGACTACCAGTACTAAACAGTAACTTTTGGTCACTGCTTTTCCATCCATGTAAAAGCTTCTATAGACGTTGGAGAACATTCAGCCTTTTTGCCATTTAAGCCTCGTACACAGGACCGTTTTTCTCGGCAAGAAAACTGCTGGGAGAGCTTTTTGCTGAGAAAACCGTTCGTGTGTATGGTCTCTTAGCAGGAAAACTGCCGGGAATCTCGACGAGAAAAATAGAGAAACTGCTCTCTATTTTTCTCGTTGGGATTCTTGGCAGAGTGTTTCCTGCCGAGAAACCCGGTCGTCTGTGTGCTTACCTGTCCAGGGAAACCCACGCATGCTCGATGAGACTTCGACACATGCGCGGTAGCAAACAAGGGTAGTGTAGGGTGAAGATGGCGGCGACGGCATCGAATGTGACGAGCGCCACCTCGTTGTAGTCGATGACGTCACCACGTTCTTGCCATTCAAAAGAACGTTGGTTCTTTTGAATGGCGCGTGTGTACACAGGGCTTGGCAAGACAAAGTTGCCAGGAATCCCTTCGAGAAAACCAACGTTTTTTTTCGACGGGATTCCCGCCTGTGTGTACGAGGCTTAACAGTTGGATCTTGAAACTTTTTTATTTCTGCAGGCCTTAAATGGTGCCTGATGGCAGCGCCTACTTAGAAGATTTTTTCAGCTGGGGTAGTTTTTCCAGGATGATTGCTATTGTTTCCTCCATGACATGACATTATGGAAAACCTACACCTGAGTTTGTCCTGTTCACCCAATAGCAGCCCTGCCATCTTTCTCGCTTCTCTGCAGCCACTGGTGCAATCTTCATGGAAGCTTCTCCTGCCCCCTTTGATGATTTGTATGCATTTAATAATACATTTCCCATCGATACGCAATAGATGTGCACCGTCATTTCACCGTCATTTCACTGGACCTTACTCTTACAGATGAGAAGGGAGCACACTGTACTGGGCATTAGCAGTGATACAAAAAATATGCTTGCGAAAAGAGTGAGTCTTTTCTACCCCAAAATAGAATTTTGCTAGAATTTTGTTGCTTTTTGCTCCAGAGGACACACGGGATATAGAGCACGGAAAAAGGCAGGCGGATGGCTATGGAACCATCTATATAAACCGTGTAGGCCAGGCAGATGGCTATGGAATTATGTATATAAACCTTGTAGGCCAGGCAGATGTCTATGGAACCTTGTATATAAACCTTGTAGGCCAGGCAGATGGCTATGGAACCATGTATATAAACCTTGTAGGCCAGGCAGATGGCTATGGAATTATGTATATAAACCTTGTAGGCCAGGCAGATTGCTATGGAATTATGTATATAAACCTTGTAGGCCAGGCAGATTGCTATGGAACCATGTATATAAACCTTGTAGGCCAGGCAGATAGCTATGGAATTATGTATATAAACCTTGTAGGCCAGGCAGATTGCTATGGAACCATGTATATAAACCTTGTAGGCCAGGCAGATGGCTATGGAATTATGTATATAAACCTTATAGGCCAGGCAGATGGCTATGGAACCATGTATATAAACCTTGTAGGCCAGGCAGATGGCTATGGAACCATGTATATAAACCTTGTAGGCCAGGCAGATGGCTATGGAACC
Source organism: Rana muscosa (assembly GCA_029206835.1). Taxonomy (NCBI): domain Eukaryota; kingdom Metazoa; phylum Chordata; class Amphibia; order Anura; family Ranidae; genus Rana; species Rana muscosa. Next base: position 25,193,742 of record CM055126.1, read on the forward strand.
TTGTATATAAACCTTGTAGGCCAGGCAGATAGCTATGGGACCATGTATATAAACCTTGTAGGCCAGGCAGATGGCTATGGAATTATGTATATAAACCTTGTAGGCCAGGCAGATGGCTATGGAACCTTGTATATAAACCTTGTAGGCCAGGCAGATTGCTATGGAGCCATGTATATAAACCTTGTAGGCCAGGCAGATGGCTATGGAACCATGTATATAAACCTTGTAGGCCAGGCAGATGGCTATGGAACCTTGTATATAAACCTTGTAGGCCAGGCAGATGGCTATGGAACCATGTATATAAACCTTGTAGGCCAGGCAGATGGCTATGGAATTATGTATATAAACCTTGTAGGCCAGGCAGATGGCTATGGAATTATGTATATAAACCTTGTAGGCCAGGCAGATTGCTATGGAATTATGTATATAAACCTTGTAGGCCAGGCAGATTGCTATGAAACCATGTATATAAACCTTGTAGGCCAGGCAGATAGCTATGGAATTATGTATATAAACCTTATAGGCCAGGCAGATGGCTATGGAACCATGTATATAAACCTTGTAGGCCAGGCAGATGGCTATGGAACCATGTATATAAACCTTGTAGGCCAGGCAGATGGCTATGGAATTATGTATATAAACCTTGTAGGCCAGGCAGATTGCTATGAAACCATGTATATAAACCTTGTAGGCCAGGCAGATGGCTATGGAATTATGTATATAAACCTTATAGGCCAGGCAGATGGCTATGGAACCATGTATATAAACCTTGTAGGCCAGGCAGATGGCTATGGAACCATGTATATAAACCTTGTAGGCCAGGCAGATGGCTATGGAACCTTGTATATAAACCTTGTAGGCCAGGCAGATAGCTATGGAACCATGTATATAAACCTTGTAGGCCAGGCAGATGGCTATGGAATTATGTATATAAACCTTGTAGGCCAGGCAGATGGCTATGGAACCTTGTATATAAACCTTGTAGGCCAGGCAGATTGCTATGGAGCCATGTATATAAACCTTGTAGGCCAGGCAGATGGCTATGGAACCATGTATATAAACCTTGTAGGCCAGGCAGATGGCTATGGAACCTTGTATATAAACCTTGTAGGCCAGGCAGATGGCTATGGAACCATGTATATAAACCTTGTAGGCCAGGCAGATGGCTATGGAATTATGTATATAAACCTTGTAGGCCAGGCAGATGGCTATGGAATTATGTATATAAACCTTGTAGGCCAGGCAGATGGCTATGGAATTATGTATATAAACCTTGTAGGCCAGGCAGATTGCTATGGAACCATGTATATAAACCTTGTAGGCCAGGCAGATAGCTATGGAATTATGTATATAAACCTTATAGGCCAGGCAGATGGCTATGGAACCATGTATATAAACCTTGTAGGCCAGGCAGATGGCTATGGAACCATGTATATAAACCTTGTAGGCCAGGCAGATTGCTATGGAATTATGTATATAAACCTTGTAGGCCAGGCAGATTGCTATGGAACCATGTATATAAACCTTGTAGGCCAGGCAGATAGCTATGGAATTATGTATATAAACCTTATAGGCCAGGCAGATGGCTATGGAACCATGTATATAAACCTTGTAGGCCAGACAGATGGCTATGGAACCTTGTATATAAACCTTGTAGGCCAGGCAGATGGCTATGGAACCATGTATATAAACCTTGTAGGCCAGGCAGATGGCTATGGAATTATGTATATAAACCTTGTAGGCCAGGCAGATGGCTATGGAATTATGTATATAAACCTTGTAGGCCAGGCAGATGGCTATGGAATTATGTATATAAACCTTGTAGGCCAGGCAGATTGCTATGGAATTATGTATATAAACCTTGTAGGCCAGGCAGATTGCTATGGAACCATGTATATAAACCTTGTAGGCCAGACAGATGGCTATGGAACCTTGTATATAAACCTTGTAGGCCAGGCAGATGGCTATGGAACCATGTATATAAACCTTGTAGGCCAGGCAGATGGCTATGGAATTATGTATATAAACCTTGTAGGCCAGGCAGATGGCTATGGAATTATGTATATAAACCTTGTAGGCCAGGCAGATGGCTATGGAATTATGTATATAAACCTTGTAGGCCAGGCAGATTGCTATGGAATTATGTATATAAACCTTGTAGGCCAGGCAGATTGCTATGGAACCATGTATATAAACCTTGTAGGCCAGGCAGATAGCTATGGAATTATGTATATAAACCTTATAGGCCAGGCAGATGGCTATGGAACCATGTATATAAACCTTGTAGGCCAGGCAGATGGCTATGGAACCATGTATATAAACCTTGTAGGCCAGGCAGATGGCTATGGAACCATGTATATAAACCTTGTAGGCCAGGCAGATGGCTATGGAACCATGTATATAAACCTTGTAGGCCAGGCAGATGGCTATGGAATTATGTATATAAACCTTGTAGGCCAGGCAGATTGCTATGGAGCCATGTATATAAACCTTGTAGGCCAGGCAGATAGCTATGGAACCATGTATATAAACCTTGTAGGCCAGGCAGATGGCTATGGAACCATGTATATAAACCTTGTAGGCCAGGCAGATGGCTATGGAACCTTGTATATAAACCTTGTAGGCCAGGCAGATGGCTATGGAACCATGCATATAAACCTTGTAGGCCAGGCAGATGGCTATGGAATTATGTATATAAACCTTGTAGGCCAGGCAGATTGCTATGGAACCATGTATATAAACCTTGTAGACCAGGCAGATAGCTATGGAATTATGTATATAAACCTTGTAGGCCAGGCAGATGGCTATGGAATTATGTATATAAACCTTGTAGGCCAGGCAGATGGCTATGGAACCATGTATATAAACCTTGTAGGCCAGGCAGATGGCTATGGAACCTTGTAGGCCAGGCAGATGGCTATGGAATTATGTATATAAACCTTGTAGGCCAGACGGATGGCTATGGAACCATGTATATAAACCTTGTAGGCCAGGCAGATGGCTATGGAACCATGTATATAAACCTTGTAGGCCAGGCAGATGGCTATGGAACCTTGTATATAAACCTTGTAGGCCAGGCAGATGGCTATGGAATTATGTATATAAACCTTGTAGGCCAGGCAGATTGCTATGGAACCATGTGTATAAACCTTGTAGACCAGGCAGATAGCTATGGAATTATGTATATAAACCTTGTAGGCCAGGCAGATTGCTATGGAACCAGGTATATAAACCTTGTAGTCCAGGCAGATGGCTATGGAATTATGTATATAAACCTTGTAGGCCAGGCAGATGGCTATGGAACCATGTATATAAACCTTGTAGGCCAGGCAGATGGCTATGGAACCATGTATATAAACCTTGTAGGCCAGGCAGATGGCTATGGAATTATGTATATAAACCTTGTAGGCCAGGCAGATGGCTATGGAACCTTGTATATAAACCTTGTAGGCCAGGCAGATGGCTATGGAACCTTGTATGGAACCACGTGTGATCTATATTATGTATGCTTTTAGTGATTAGGAGATCAGCTAACCTAAAGAGATAGGTTCAAGCTTTATTCATCCTTTTAATCATTTGTATTAATATTTGTTGTGGTTGTTTTGTGACTGGTTTTGCCATAAACTGCCTCTTTGATGCATATGCAATACAGTTTTCCTGTTTGTTTTTTTTTGTTTGTTTATTAAATTTTGTTTTAGACTCTGGAAAATTAAACTGCAGTATGTAAACCCTAATGCCACGTACACACGATCGGAATTTCCGACAACAAATGTTCGATGTGAGCTTTTGGTCGGATGTTCCGACCGTGTGTTGGCTCCATCGGACATTTGCTGTCGGAATTTCCGACAACAAATGATTGAGAGCTGGTTCTCAATTTTTCCGACATTTTCGGAATCAATTCGACGCATGCTCGGAATCATTGTACTTACTTTTCCTCGGCTCGTCGTAGTGTTGTACGTCTCCGCGTTCTTGACTATCGGAATTTTCAAGCAACATTTGTGCAACCGTGTGTATCCAAGACAAGTTTAAGTTAACATCCGTCTGAAAAAAAATCCACGGTTTTGTTGTCGGAAATTCCGATCTTGTGTACGCGGCATAAGAATAAACTTCTCCTATTTGGTCTCTCTTGGTTTGTTAAGTATATCATTGAAAATGTTTTATATTTGTTTATGTGCCAAAAAAAACTTGTTGATCCTGCCAGAAATCTTGTGCGCTGATAACTTTCTGTCATCTTGCCTGTGCTGACTGTTGTCTTCTCAGTTTTCTATGTGGACTACGGAACACTTTCACAATGCTATAGGGAAGAGGTGATGGTCTGTAGTCCTTTTATAAAGTGACAATGTTACTCCTCCAAAGATACAGTACAGTTAGTGAGTGTCGTCACTCTAGGACAGGAAGTTTGTTACTGGCAGGATCACCACATCTAAGGACTGGTGATATGCCCCATATTACATTTTTGTTCTTGGGTTTGGATATACTTCAAGTTTTAATTTATTGCATGTAAACCATCGCTTGATTTGTGAATGAGTTCAGGAGCTATTCTTGATGTCTTAAAAGTAGAGAACAGATTCAATGTGACAAAATGCCCACATTTCATCAGTAAGTCCTAATTCTGAATAGATTCCAATGACTGCTGAGGCGCAATGGGCCTAGGTACGAATCAACTGTAATAATGGGATAAAATCCCCCCACATCCTTGCCCCCTTACCCATTTAATAAAACACACTTGCAACCATTAGGTTGGAAAGGGCAAGGCCACAGCTTTATTTAAAATTCCATTACCACATTAACACTTTAAACCAGTGCCAGTCACGGTTGCACTGTGAGCACGCAATTCCAAAAGAGAAGGCCTGTCCTTACCATAAGTGCTGGACAGACAGCCTACTTCCAATTTTCCATCAAGGGCATAGCCCATTACAGCAACTTTACTGCTGGCAAGGTCAAGAAACCGCAGCAAGCTGTGACATACCAAAAAGAAAAAAAGGGGTGGGAGGGTGGGAAGCTCTTCCAGCCACGTTCTTCTTCCAAAAGGCCCATAATTCCCTGGGGCAATACTTTACTGAGCTCTGGCCCAGCCCATCCCCCATATTTTGACCAATCATGACCTTACACCTAACTAGTCTAGCACCTGGCCATGCCCCCATCAGTCAAGGCTCTCTTTCCCTAGGTGGTTCAAGAGGCCTTCATTTGTATTTGTAGTCATCTTTGACATTGAACAATTTTAATTTTTACATTGCCCTTGTGAAAGCATGTTTTATTATATTCAGTGGAGGATAACCAAACTTTTTTAGGAGGTGGAAATGTTTGCTTGACATATAAGTGCAAAAGGAAACTTATGTTTTGTCAGACTTTAAAGCTGAATTTCAGATATGGATATTTGTGCATGGTCCAGCTTGGCCAATGTAAGTATACATATTACCTACCTGTGGAAGCTGAAAATCACTGGACTAGTCGCTGCTACTCAGTGGTGTATTTAGGTTTTGTGCTGCCCTAGGCCTGACTAAACTCGTGCACCCCCTAATTTAAATATGATCCACCCCTTCCTGTCAAGGGCACACCCCTTCCTGTTTAAGACCTGCCCTGAAATTTTCCAGTTGGGACACTAGTTCTGAGGGCCTTGGGGGGGATTCCCTTAATCTGCAGAGATTTCCTCTAACTTCCTGTTTGGCTATGGGGCAGGAAATGAAGGGAAATGAACGGATGGCCAAAAAATTTTAACAGGGGCTATAACTATCCCTTACTCAATCCAAAATGGGAAAAAAAGTGTTGCCTATAGTTCTACTTTAAGCACAAATTTATGCAAAATTTATGGAGGACTATGAGGATATATAACTATGCCAGTGGTGCAGCAGAAAACATATAGCCCAGTAATAGAGGTATGTGGTCCAGGCAGTGAGCAAAGGAAGGATTGGGGGCAGGAACAAATAAATCCATCTGTTTATTTTTCTTATCAGCAATCAACAGAAATAAAATTAAAGGGGTTGTAAAGTTTTGTTTTTTATTTTCTAAATAGGTTCCTTTAAGCTAGTGCATTGTTGGTTCACTTACCTTTTCCTTCGATTTCCCTTCTAAATATTTTTTTTCTTTGTTTTCTTTGTCTGAATTTCTCACTTCCTGTTCCTCCTCAGTAAGCTGTTCAGTAAGCTGTTCTGGGTGACTAAACACCACTCGGATGATGGTGTGAAGTTTACTGAGGAGAAACAGGAAGTGAGAAATTCAGACAAAGAAAAAAAACATTTAGAAGGGAAATCAAAGGAAAAGGTAAGTGAACCAACAATGCACTAGCTTAAAGGAACCTATTTAGAAAATAAAAAACAAACCTTTACAACCCCTTTAAGATTCCTTAATATGTACAACTGACACAAGCAAAGTATTGCAGGAGAGCCCTACTACCTACGTGCCAGGTATAGGTGACCATGTCTGTGTCCCTTGTGTCTGCGCCATCCTTATCATATCGGCACCAGTGCGGCCACTTTATGGGGGTGCCAGACCAATTTGTCTTGCAGCCCAGTCCACCTCATAAGACTGGCGCTACACTAAAAGTGTAGCGCAAGCCAGCAGGGACTCTTTTTATGCTGCCCCCCTGCAAAGTGCTCCCTTAGGCCTGGGCCTTGTTGGCCTAGGCCAAGATACAGCGTTGCTGCTACTACAATGATCGCTGTAATCTACCGGGACCAGTGCCAATCAGCTGCCCTGTTGCATACCAGGCACAGGGGATCATTAACTCAGCATGGGCACTATTCAGAGAACTCCTTGTATTTTTCTCAATGACTGCTAAGTGGTCTCTGATTGGATGAGGTAGAGATTGTGACATCACCGCTCCACCTCGTCCAATCAGAGAATGCCTTGCATTCTTTGAGAAAAATGTAAAGGGTTCTCTTAATGGTGACCATGGCAAGCAAGCGACCCCTGTGGTTACTATGCAGTAGGGCTGCTACTTGGCTCGAGTCCTTGAAGACCATTGCTAGTCATTTCTACTACAGTGTATGGAATATGTCCAAGCTGAACCAATGTAATTATGCAATACAAACCATACCTGAGGTTCAGCTTTTAAATTGGAACTCCAGCCAAGAGGCTTTTTATTTTTTAGCCAAACATTTTTTCCAAAGCACAGGATAGTTTGTGGAAGGACTAGAAGCTCTGGTCTGTGAGATATCTCCTTACTTGTTTTCTGTGTTGCTGTTGGAGAGACTCGACCTTGCTTACTGGTCAAGTAGCAGCTGTTACCAGGACAAGAAGTAAAGGGCTTTCACGCTCTATCCAGTGATTTTGAAAAAATATTTGGCTAAAGGTCCATCTAAAGTAGTTTTCAACATAGGATGTTTGTTTGATGGTTGGAGTGAAACAGGTTGGAGTGGCCCCAGAAAAAATGGTTGACAATTGTAGTTCGGCAGGCTGGAGTGGCCCCTGAAGAAATGGTTGAGGGTTATAGTTCAGCAGGTTGGAGTGGCCCCAGAAGAAATGGTTGACGGTTGTAGTTCAGCAGGTTGGAGTGGCCCCAGAAGAAATGGTTGACGGTTGTAGTTCAGCAGGTTGGAGTGGCCCCAGAAGAAATGGTTGAGGGTTGTAGTTCAGCAGGTTGGAGTGGCACCAGAAGAAATGGTTGAGGGTTGTAGTTCAGCAGGTTGGAGTGGCCCCAGAAGAAATGGTTGAGGGTTGTAGTTCAGCAGGTTGGAGTGGCCCCAGAAGAAATGGTTAAGGGTTGTAGTTCAGCAGGTTGGAGTGGCCCCAGAAGAAATGGTTGAGGGTTGTAGTTCAGCAGGTTGGAGTGGCCCCAGAAGAAATGGTTGAGGGTTGTAGTTCAGCAGGTTGGAGTGGCCCCAGAAGAAATGGTTGACGGTTGTAGTTCAGCAGGTTGGAGTGGCCCTAGAAGAAATGGTTGAGGGTTGTAGTTCAGCAGGTTGGAGTGGCCCCAGAAGAAATGGTTGTAGTTCAGCAGGTTGGAGTGGCCCCAGAAGAAATGGTTGACAGTTGTAGTTCAGCAGGTTGGAGTGGCCCCCGAAGAAATGGTTGACGGTTGTAGTTCAGCAGGTTGGAGTGGCCCCAGAAGAAATGGTTGAGGGTTGTAGTTCAGCAGGTTGGAGTGGCCCTAGAAGAAATGGTTGAGGGTTGTAGTTCAGCAGGTTGGAGTGGCCCTAGAAGAAATGGTTGAGGGTTGTAGTTCAGCTAGCCCTGGAAAAAAATGTTGACGGTTCTGGTTCAGCAAGTTGAGGTAGCCCTAGAATAAATGGTTGAAGGTTGTGGTTCAGCAGTTTGGGATGGCTCTAGAATAAGTGGTTGCTGGTTGTAGTTCAGTGAGTTGGCATGGCCCTGGAATAAATGGTTGACGATTGTGGTTGAGCAAGTTGGGGTGGCCCTAGAATAAATGTTAGGACTTCCCTGCCTATCCAAAAGCATGTCTATTTTATATAAATATATCATGGATATATGACGAGTGAACCTGAAGTACTGTTTTTGTTTTTTTATATGTATGCATACCTTCCGGGGAATTAACTAGGCTTCCTGCGCTATTATATTGGTGCAGGAAACTGTCAGTAGTGACGCATGGCACATTAACCTAAGCAGACAGACCAGTTTCAGGTGTATCTTTGCCACCCAAACCAGTTTATATTTCAGAGTGAAATAGAAACTAGCACAGGTAAAACTGCTGCAAATTCCCACCAGGTGTGACCTGTTGTACGGGATGCAAGCTGTTGGCAGGTTTTTTATGTAGATTTTACAGAGCGTCCCAACTTTTTTGGAATTGTGGTTATAAATAGAAGATCTCCATATACAGAGTCCAAAGGAAGGCAAAAAAAATCCCTATCAAGCATGGTCCAGTTTTGCATTTTTCAATTTGCATTTGATTTGTTGTATAATGTAAATGGGCCCTTTAATAAACATTATATAATCTTTTTTATTTCATGTGCAAAAGTCCCCCTATTTTCAACCTGAGCTAGTTATATTTGAATATACTTGGCAGTAATTGCAACTGAAGCGCCAAAATAAAAGACCTGAGATTTTGGATAGAAGTGTAACGGATTTAGAGGACAGGAGTGATCAGCCTCGCATGTCTTGTATGTGACATTGCTCAGCATCTATATTTATAAGCTCCCGGTTTGCAGCGTTGGTGTTGTTTGTCCAGCGCCTGGCTGTCTTCAGCTGTATTAGGCAGCTGTGGGAAGATGGAATCACGGACCACGACGGTCTCCTCTCCTGTTTTAATTATCGCTGGCATTTAGGTGTCAGGACGCATGCTGTGTCCGTGTGATGGGGCGGTCTCTCTCCCCTCGGATGCCTGCTCCGTTCTGTCCAGAGCACCATTGATTTTCATTGCTCTCGTTAGAGATGGGATCAATAGACGGCTCGCTTGTAATCTGCCTCCGAGCTCTGTCAGGACGAGCAGGTCTCGGCGTTGTGTAGGCCTCACGATGGAGATGGCGGGGATGGAGCCGTGGGGAGATATAGACAGGGCCTGAGCAGCGATGGAAATCTAGCGAGAGAGAGAGAGGGGCGTGCAACAATAAGATGGATAAAAAGAAGATGGAGAGGAAATTATGGAAGAGGTAAGGTACGAGCTGCATTGCTTAACCTCTGCAGTGCTGGAGGCTTGGGAGAAGCAGCCATTGCATTATTCCTATACAGATGCACAGGCACACAGATATCAGAATACTGATGCATGCAGATTGCTGTAATCTTGCTTTATAAAAATCTGAATATATGGCTATATTGGAGTAGTAGATTTTATTTTTTATTTATTTTTTAAACCCGAAAAACCACAATGATGAGCAGTTGATGGAAACCAATCAGAAGTCGTCTTTGAAGCGTCTGATTGCAATATGATGCTTTACGTCAATTGATGGCTAGTCACCATAGGATACTACAAATTGTGACTGTTTTATAATACGCCTTCGAGGGTCGGCAAGGCTTGTTTGTGCAGGAGAACTGTATTTAGTGGTATTGTTTTAAATTTGGGATTTCTGACATAGCAAATAATCTTGAAGCAGATGTTCGACTTAAGTAGTCACTTTCATATAAAGGTGTGTGCTATCTCGGGTCAGAAAGCATGCCAATGCTTGGGAACCTGATGGCGCAAAGCAAGATTCCTGCTGTTGGTTTCTAACTGCTCCTGTGTCTTGGGGTTAGTGAGGTTGTTATGGTCGGCTTCCTACGAAAAATCTGCAGACTGTTACACCTTGCTGCATGCTTTCAGGATTGTGTTCTGGGTATCCATCCATCCATCCATCCATCCATCCATATTCTTTAGCCAGTCTCCTTTTTTTTTTCTGAATGCTTCATATTATTCACTTAATTAATTAAATTGTTTTAGAGTATTTCATTTAGTTGATTGGCTTATTTGGGATTTTTATTTGGTAGTTTCTTTTTTTTGTATCTTTGTTCCCTTTCTTTACTTTCTCTTTCCTTTCCTTTCTTTTGCTTTCCTATCCTTTCATTTCCTTCTTCTTTTCTTTCCTCTCCTTTGCTTCTTCTTTCCTTTCCTTTCCTTTTCTTTCCTTTAATTTTCCTTTCTTTCTTCTTTCAGTCCCTTTCCCTTCCCTTTCCTTTCCTTTCCTTTCCTTTTCATCCTCATTCATTTCCTTTTCTTTCTCATTCCTTTCCTTTTCTTCCTCATTCCTTTCCTTTCTTTTTTCCTTTCTTTTTTCCTTTCCTTCTTCTTTCCTTCTTTTCTTCTTTTCTTCTTTTATTTTCCTTTCCTTTGCTTTCCTGCTTCTATTTTCTTTTCCTGCTTTTTTCCGTTCCTTCTTCTTTTCTTTCCTCTCCTTTGCTTCTTCTTTCCTTTCCTTTCCTTTTCTTTCCTTTAATTTTCCTTTCTTTCTTCTTTCAGTCCCTTTCCCTTCCCTTTCCTTTCCTTTCCTTTTCATCCTCATTCATTTCCTTTTCTTTCTCATTCCTTTCCTTTTCTTCCTCATTCCTTTCCTTTCTTTTTTCCTTTCTTTTTTCCTTTCCTTCTTCTTTCCTTCTTTTCTTCTTTTCTTCTTTTATTTTCCTTTCCTTTGCTTTCCTGCTTCTATTTTCTTTTCCTGCTTTTTTCCGTTCCTTCTTCTTTTCTTTCCTCTCCTTTTGCTTCTTCTTTTCTTTCCTTTCTTTTGCTTCTTCTTTCCTTTCCTCTCCTTTGCTTCTTCTTTTTCTTTGCTTCTTCTTGTCTTTCCTTTTCTTCTCCTTTCCTTTCCTTTCTATTCTTTTATTTTCTGTTCTTTTTCTTCTTCTTTCCATCCCTTTCCCTTCCCTGCCTTTTCCTTCCTCATTCCTTTCCTTCCTTGTTCCTTTCATTTTCTTCCTCATTTCTTTCCTTTCTTTTTTTCATTCTTCTTTTCTTTCTTCTTTTCTTTTTCCCCTGCCTCCTTCTTTTCTTTTTTCCTTTCCTCCTTTTTCCTTTTCATTATTTTCATTTCCTTTGCTTTCCTTTCCTGCTTCTTTTTTCCTTTCCTCCTTTTCTTCTTTTTTTTCCTTTCCTTCTTTTCTTCTTTTCTTCCTTACCTTCCATCACCTTCTTTATCTGTTCCTTATCCTTCCCTTCCACGTCCTTTCTTCTTTTCCCTCACTTTCTTTACTTTTTGTCCTCTTCATATTCCTTCCCACCCTCTTCCTCCCTTTTCTTATGCTTCTCTTCCGCTCATCTCCTCTTTGACTTTCTTCCCCCCAGTTTTCCTGCAGCCGCTTAACACGGAACACAGAAGCCAGTGGCAATCATTTTAGTAGTGGTGCCTACTACAGTGATTTCTGGCTTCAACGGGGATTCCACAGGTATGGCACATACTGTACATACTTACATTGGTCCAAGCTGGATCAACGTAACTATGCAAAAATATCCACACCTAAAGTTCGGCTTTAAGGATGAATTACTCTGAATGAATGGCATTGGAACATCTCTGATGTTCGCACTAGTTTTATTCAGAAAAAAATAAAATAGCATTAGGCAGCTGTCTGGTAGTCGTATGGAATATAATTTTCCGCTGTGCCAGTTTTCATAATCTACATCTAAAATTGCTGCTTTATGCTGGGGGACAGCAATGAGTGAAAGCTGTCAGGACACATCCGACTGGTACCGGCTGAGATATAGGGACTTCTATTTCATAGTTACTGCATTGAACTATAAAGTTGCATTTACATTTTGAGCTGACCGACTTTCGTCATTTTTTCAGACTTTATTTAGCATTTGTGCAGGCATTTATTTTTTTATTTTTTTGCTGAGGTTTTCACTTGCCTGGTTCTTATTTTTAGCTAATAGAAAGCTAGTTACTTGGGAGAAAAAATGCACAATATTTGTTTCTAATGCCCCGTACACACGACCGGTTTTCCCGACGAGAAAACTGCCATTTTTTAGATTGCTCGGGAAAACCGGTCGTGTGTATGCTCCATAGCAGTTTTCCCGACGAGAAAACTGCCCGCAAAAAATTTAGAACCTGCTCTATTTTTTCCCGTCGTGTTTCCCGTCATTCTTTTTCTCGTCGCGAAAACCGCTCGTGTGTATGCTTTTCCGAGGGGAAAAAAAACGCGCATGCTCAGAATCAAGTATGAGACGGGAGCGCTCGTTCTGGTAAAACTAGCGTTCGTAATGGAGATAGCACATCCGTCACGTTGTAACGAACTGAAAAGCACGAGGCTGAAAAGCGCGAATCGTCTCTCACCAAACTTTTACTTACACAAGATCAGAAAAAGCAAGCCCAAAGGGTGGCGCCATTTGAATGGAACGTCCCCTTTATATTGCCGTCCTATGTGTTGGACGTCACAGCGCTTCAGTCAAGCGTTTTTTTTTAATGAATGTGTGTATGCAAGGAAGGCTTGAGAGGAATCATGTTGGGAATCACGTTGGGAATCACGTTGGGAAAAACGTTGGTTTTTGGCATGTCAGAAAAACCGGTCGTGTGTACGGGTCATAACAGTTTTTGGGCTTTTCCTTTGAAGTCTACAGGGACCAAAAACTCCTGAAGTTTATAGCTCAAAGAAGCTCTTGTACTTTTTAGAGCTAAAAAGCTTCAAGCAACACTATGCTCAGGAATGAAAATGCACAGTTGAAAACCATAAGACTTTTTATGTTGAGCGCTTTGGAGTGTTGAGCTACAAAACGCTCAGATGTGAATGGGGCCCCAGACTTGTGCTGTTCATACTTTTTGTCTTCCCCTTCAAGGACATACTCATCTTTTATTCCTTGTTCTCATTTATTTCCCAAAGTATCTTCTCCAACCAGTGGATGATCAACTCTTGTAACACTCACTTGTTACAATCTCCCACTTTGCCATTCAAGACTTCTTACGTGCTGCGTTTTCACCCTAATGCCGTGTACACACGACCGTTTTTAATGTCATTGAAAAAAAACAGCATTTTTCTCGACGTGATTCTTCTCAAGCCTGCCTTGCCTACACACTATCATGGAAAAAAATGCTTGAGTAAAGCGCGGTGACGTACAACACGTACGACGGCACTATAAAGGGGAAGTTCCATTCGGATGGCGCCACCCTTCATGTTAGTAAAGTTTGGTGAGCGACGATTCGTGCTTTTCAGCCTCGTGCTTTTCAGTCCGTTACAGCGTGACGAATATGCCATCTCCATTACGAACGCTAGTTTTATCAGAACAAGCGCTCCCGCCTCATACTTGATTCTGAGCATGCGCATTTTTTTTTCACGTCGTTAAAGCCCACACACGGCCGTTTTTCATGACGAGGAAAAGGACGATGTGAAAAATTAGAGCATGTTCCAATTTTTTCATGCCCGTTTTTCACGTCGTGAAAAATGCTCTGAAGCCCACACACGATCATTTTTAATGACCATTTAAAAAAAATTCATTTTTCTCGTCATTAAAAACGGTCGTGTGTACGCGGCATCAGGCTTCCGTTTCTCATGGTGGTCCAATAGTATGGAGATTACACCTCCCTGGCAAGATGGTAATACTCACTAGTTGCCTGCTATCTCCTTGAAAATACAAGCTCTTCCACTATGAACAGATCATCAGAAAAATCTGCCTGGTCTCCGGCAACACTGGTTTCCCAAAGTCCCCACGAAGTGAATGTTTAAAGTTAATACGATAGAGAAATTATCCAATAATAGTACCAAAAATACTGTAGCCCTACCTAGTTTCACACATTTGCAAATATGTGTGAAAGCCACACTGCCTCACCAAAGCACCTTTGCTAAGTGCAGTCCTAACTCTTATATTTTCTTATACTTTGTGAGTCTCCAAGTTGGAGCGTATATAGCAGTGGATAAAAGGGCAGGCAATACTGGAGGGAGCCCATTCCCCTTAACCACACCGGAAGGTTTACCCCCCTAACTGACAATTGCGTGGTCCTGCAACACTGTACCCAAATAAAATGTATGTCCTTTTTTTCCCGCTTTCTTTTGGTGGTATTTGATCACCTCTGTGCTTTTTATTTTTTGCGCTATAAACAAAAACAGAGCGATAATTAAAAATAAAAAAATAAAACTATATTTTTTACTCTCTGCTATAAAACACATCCAATAAATAAATGTAAAAGATCTAATTTCTTCATCAATTTAGGTCAATATGTATATTCTGCTACATATTTTTGGTAAAAAAAATCCCAATAAGTGTGTATTGATTGGTATAGCATCTACAAACTATGGGATATTTTTATGGAATTTTGTATTTATTTATTTTTTCACTAGTAATGGCAGCGATCAGCGATTTTTAGCGGGACTGCGACATTGCGGCAGACAAATCTGACACTAAGACCCCTTTCGCACGGAGGCAGTTTTTAGGCGTTTTAGCGCTTGAAATGGCCTCTAAAAAGCGCCTGAAAACTGCCTCCCATTCTGTGCAGTGTGTGCTTTGACACTGGGGCAGTGCGCTTGCGGGACGTTAGGAAAAGTCCTTTGGGGCGGGTTGGGAGCGCTGTATTTAGCACTCCCAAAACGCCCCTGCCCATTGCACTGAATGGGCAGCGCTTACAAAGCGCCACGAAAGTGCCTCAAAACTGGACTTTTTACCTTTTTTTTTCTTAAGGTAAGTCCCGCCAGTGGCCAAAAAGCACCGCTAAAACACAGCTAAAGAACCGCAGAAACGAGCGTCACTTTAGCGCTAATGGCACGGCGCTGCAGTGTGAAAGGGGTCTTAGAGACATTTTTTTGGGAACCAGTGACATCATTACAGTGACCAGTGCTAAAAATATGTGCTGATACTGTACTAATGACACTGGCAAGGAAGAGGTTGACACCAGGGGCGATAAAGGGGGTTGAGTGTGTTCCCTCAGAGTGTTTTCTAACTGTGTGGGGCAGTGTTTCTCAATTCCAGTCCTCAGGCGCAAAAACAGGTCATGTTTTCAGGCTTCCCATTATTTTTCACAGGTGATTTGATCAGTTTCACTGCCTTAGTATTTACCACAGCTGTTTCATCTGAGGGAAATCCTGAAAACATGACCTATTGGGGCACCTTGAGGACTGGAATTGAGAAACACTGGTGTTGGGGATGGACTGACTGGGACAACACAGAGATCCGTGTTCCTGCTTAGCAGGAAGACAAGATCTCTGTGTCCTCCCCTATCAGAACGGTGATCTGACTTGTTTACATAGGCAGATCCCTGTTCTGCCTCTGTGGGGAACGATCGCGAGTGGCTGGGGGACGCCATCCCACTGATTGCCTCTCCCTCTGGCCAATCGCGCTCCCACAGGGTCTAGTGCACGAAACAACGTACAGGTACATTGATTTGTGCAGCTGTGCCACCTTGCCACAGTTCAACTTCGGCGGGCCGTCGGGGCATGTGGTTAAAGGCGCAGGGGAAAATTAGAAGCCCAGGAAAAGCACAATGGCTTCTAAAGGTGTCCAATGTGTCCCCACACCAAATCCACCAAGCAAACTATACAGAAATGGCAACCACCTCAATTTATAACTAGCTTTGAAAGTAAGGTGCACATGGGAGGGCCTTGCACATCGCAAGCAAAATATTTCCCAGCATACTTGCCAGCTAGGCTGCAAAACAGAAAATATTGATCCGACTAACAATTCACGTTAAAAACAGAGGGTTTCATGACATACATTTGCAAATAAATGTGGAATATATGGAATACTCTAATCTATCCTGGGCCACTTTGCATCCCAACAAGTCATTTGGATAAAACAGAACTTGCCATTTTCCACCATCTAAGTATGCTAACCCATCTGAGCACATAAATATCCTTAGGTCCTTTGGAGTAATCCTTTATCCTGTATACCTCACATTCACTCGATCACCACCTCCATGGCTAAAATACCAGTGCATGATCGTTTTCTAAAAGTAATTATGGAAGTTTCCTGACCTTCTTTGGCCAATTATTAAGCTTGGCAACATAGCTGTGCTCCCCTGCCTCTATGCATTGTTGGGAAGCTGCAGACATGGCATAGGTAGGGCACAATGGGGTTGATTTATACAACTGGAGAGTACAAAATCCAGTGCAACTGTGTGCATGGTAGCCAAGCATCTTCTAACTTCAGCTTGTTCAATTAAGCTTTGACAAAAATGAAGAGCTGCACTAGGTTTTCCACTCTCCAGTTTTAGTAAATCGACCCCATTTTTTACCCCATGGATCTCAGCAGCATACTTGCACGCTGCATAACAAATCCTAATGCATGCAGGTGGCAACTTTGTTTTTTCTTGATGGGAGAGACAAGCCCAATCACCACCTCCAGGAAGCTATGCTCAGACCATGGTGGCAGCGCCAGAAGGTGAAACTCCATGGTTATGGGTGATAGACTTACCTCTTGTTTCTGCCTACTACCGTTAATGATACCATTTTTATTATAACAGTAATAGATTTCTTTATTTTGCAGTGCCAGGGCAGAGGTGAAACTTGGTCGCTCAGAAAGCCTGAAGGGCCGCGAGGAACTGAAGAAATCCCGCAAAGCTGACAATGTTCCCCGCTCCCGAAGTGATGTGGACATGGATGCTGCCGCAGAGGCCACCCGATTACATCAGTCGGCATCGTCCTCAGCTTCCAGTCTGTCCACAAGGTCAGTGTTGCCTTTTTGGGCTTTCAGAGTATTTTACACACCTACCCTTTGTAGGTTAAAATCCACAGTGTATGCCAAAGCTCTTATCAATTTATTACAACAAATGTTTGTGGACACGAGACCATCACAGCTATACAAGTGTGTTTGACATCCCATTCCAAAACCATGGGCATTTATATGGAGATGACCACCCCTTTGCTGCTATAACAGCCTCCAATCTTCCGAGAAAGCTTTCCACAAATATTTGGAATGTGTCTGAGAATTTGTACCCTTTCAGCCAAAAAGTATTTTATAGGTCTGTTAGATGTTCAGTAGGGTTGAGGTTTGGACTTGTGGAGGACACCTGATTCCTTCACACCAAACTCATCAAACCATGTCCTTACGGAGCTGCACAAGGGCGCGGTCATGCTGGAAAAGGAAAAGATCTTCCCCAAACTAGTGTTAAAGAGGAGGTCCACCCGATTTTTTTTTAAAAGCCAGCAGCTACAAATACTGCAGCTGCTGACTTTGAAAAAATGGACACTTGTCTGTCCAGCGCGCCTGCGATGTCAGCAGACAAGGCCGAGCAATTGCTCGGTCCTCGGATGCTTCCGCCGCCATCCTCGGTGAGGGAATCAGGAAGTGAAGCCTTGCGGCTTCACTGCCCAGTTCCCTACTGCGAATGCGTGAGTATCGCGTCGCGCCGTCACTGGTCCCCGCTCTCTCCTGGGAACAGTGTGTTTCCCAGAAGACAGCGGGGGGTGACACGAAGGGGCGGGACTCCTGCAGGAGTCATAACCCGTAAGTGGTGCAAATACCTGTATTAGACAGGTATCTGCACCCCCCTCCCCCCTGAAAGGTGCCAAATGTGACACAGGAGGGGGGGGGGGGGGGTTCCAAAAAGCGGAGGTAAACTTTTTGTGTGAACCTCCGCTTTAAGAGGTTGGAAATGGACAAATGTTTAAAATGTGTTTGTATAGGTCTATGTCAACAGGCTTTTGTTCGCTTCACATGGATTTTGCATTCCCCTAAAAGTATGGAAATGCAAAACCCAAATGAAGTAGGTCATATGCACCAGGTAATTATTTTGAATGATCTCAGAACTCTCATACCGATGTCAAGCCGATGCCACTGACACAAGCCCAAAGCACATCAACACAGCCCCTCTTCAGTAGCATTACCAGTACCCCTCGCCTAAAGTCAATAATTTGGAGGGATATCCACATTCTTTGGCCATAGCATGTAGATTAATTATTTAAATTTGAGGTACAGTTCTACACATGGCATCAGGGTGAGTTACAATCAATGAAACAAAGAAATATGGAACAAGGGTGGAGCCTTTGCAACAGCCATTCAGGTTTACCTTTTAAAGTTAAAAGACCTTAACCTTTAAAATAAAAAATGTTGCTTTATTTGAATCAAATTGAGCACATGTCAGCATTATCCAATCCCATTATTGTTGTGAATAAAAAGGAGCCTTTCCTTACCCTGAATAAAAAATAAAATGGCCGAACTTCTCCAAACTTTTCCTAAAGCCGTGTACACACGATCTGTTTTACCGATGAAAACAGTCCGATGGACTTTTTTCGTCGGACAAACCGATCGTGTATGGGCCCCATTGGACTTTTTTCCATCGGTGATTAAAAATAGAACATGTTTTAAATTTATACGATGGAAAAAAGAATGATAGCAAATTCCGATCGTCTGTGTGGAACTCCATCGGAGAAAAAACCCACGCATGCTCGGAATCAAGTCGACGCATGCTCAGAAGCATTGAACTTCATTTTTCTCGGCTCATCGGAGTGTTTTACGTCACGGCGTTTGGAACGGTCGGATTTTTGCCTGATGGTGTGTAGGCAAGACTGATGGAAGTCAGCTTCATCAGAAATCCGATGGAAAAATCCATCGGAAATCCGATCGTGTGTACAGGGCTTTAGTCCTGGGCAAAGGCTCACATGATTTCTGGCTGCTAGTATTGGCGTAGGTGTTTCCTGCCATTATGGCTGCAGAAAGTCTTTAATAGATTTTTTTTAATTATAGTAAAAACCTCCTTTTTATTAAAAAAAACAAAACTGTTGATGAAATCACAGCTGCCTTTGATGAATAAAACACCTGTGTGGTCCTATTATAATTAGACCTCATGCACACAAGTCAATAGGCTAACCCGGATTTGGTATTTTCCAGATGGGAGGTCAGCAAAGGCAACTTCCATGTCTCACCCAGGAAAGGAATCCTGTGAAGAATGAATCTTAAGAAATAATCGCTAACAAGTCGCAACATAAATAAATAATATTGTATTTATTCCACAGGTCGCTGGATAACCCAACGCCACCGTACACTCCCAAACTGACCCGCAGGTAGGTGATGCCACCACTTTACTATTCTGATGCAATGGGCACATTATATTAAGATTACTACCGTTATGAATATTAATTCAGCACCATCATTTATGGTGCTGTACAAGGGTTTGTATAGCGGTCTAGAAAAACATACACAGAAATAACTACATTAGAATAAAGAGCTCTGTCAGTAGAATTTTTCAGTCTAGAGTGCTATAGAGGGGCAAGCTGTTGTTGATTAGTTGTTTCCACCAGAGTGCGACCCGCTATCGAAGGGATTAATTGTTCGATTAAGCCTAGCATGCAGATGGCCTTAGAAGGTTGTAACGGTAGGGTGGTGACTTGGGTTATGAAAGTTAATATCTCATTCCAGTACCCGACAATAGCCGGGCAAGTTCAGAAGATATGTGTGAGGTCCCCGGGAGTCCCCCTGCAACGCCAACACCCAGGGGGAGTCGGGATTTATTTTGTGTAGTCTGTGGGGGGTTTAGTATGCACGGTGGACCATTTTGAATTGAATCAGGCGATCTCTTAGTGAGACAAGGGAGCTGAAGGGGAAGTCCCATATGGATGTTAAGGAATGAATTTACATCTTACATAGGCAGTCTTCCTTATATGGGAAATTTAATTTTTTTTCATTTTTAAAAAAAAATCTGTTTATTGATTTTCAGAAGACACAAAAACAGAACAACATACATTGGTCATAAAGGGTATCGGGGCGACCCTTGCAAAGAGCATGTCATCTAGAAGTCAGTTGTACAAAACAGAGCAGGAGAAATGGGTCACTATAATAATAGGATTTTTATAACAGCTTACCTGTAAAATCCTTTTCTTGGAGTACACCACGGGACACAGAGCTAGTCATTACATAATGGGTTAAGGGTCACCAGCGGTGATTGGACACTGGCACAACCAATGGAAGACAGTTCCCCTCCATATAACCCCTCCCATCAGGGAAGTACCTCAGTTTTGTAGCAAAGCAGTAAGGTTCCCATAAGAAGGGGGGGACCTCTGTGTCCCGTGGTGTACTCCAAGAAAAGGATTTTACAGGTAAGCTGTTATAAAAATCCTATTTTCTTTATCGTACACCACGGGACACAGAGCTAGTCATTACATAATGGGACGTCCCAGAGCAATGCTCATATGAAGGGGGGGAGACACAGATCAAAACAGGCCGCTTGCGGACCAGAAGCCCTATACTGCTGCCTGCAGCACACTTCGCCCAAAGGCGGAATCCTCATGTCCTTTCACATCTATTTGATAGAATTTGGAAAATGTATGGACTGAAGACCAAGTTGCAGCTTTACAGATCTGAGCCATCGAAGCCTGGTGGTGCACTGCCCATGAAGCACCTATCGCCCTGGTAGAGTGCGCCTTAACAGGAAAAGGAGGAGTCCTGTTCTTTAAACCATAAGCTTGAACAATTACTTGTCTAATCCACCTGGAAATGGTGGATTTTGATACCGCTTGGCCCTTCTTGGGCCCATCTGGTAAAATAAACAAAACATCTGTTTTACGTATCTGAGCGGTTGCTTGCAGATACACCTTTACCGCTCTCACTAGATCTAGAGAGTGTAATAATTTTTCCCCCGCAGTCCGCGGGTTTGGAAAAAAGGAAGGCAGAACAATGTCTTGATTCAAGTGAAAAGCCGACACCACCTTAGGTAGAAAAGCCGGATGGGGTCGTAGTACGATTTTGTCCTTGTGACAAATTAGATAAGGCTCTTTACAAGAAAGAGCTGCTAGCTCTGATACTCTCCTAGCAGAATCTATAGCAATCAGAAAGGCCAACTTCCTACTCAATATAATTAAAGGAATATGGCGAATAGGTTCAAAAGGTTGCTTTTGCAACACTGACAATACCAAATTCAAATCCCATGGACACAAGGGAGTCCTAACTGGAGGATTTATCCTCAGTACCCCCTTAATGAATGTCTGAACTAGGGAGTGAGATGCCAATGGTCTCTGAAAGAAGACTGATAGAGCCGATATTTGCCCTTTGATGGTGCTAAGGGCTAATTTCATATCCACTCCTAACTGGCAAAAAGCAAGAATCCTACTTATTTCATATTTCAGAGGATTCCAACTTCTGGATTCACACCAGGAAACGTATGCTCTCCAGACTCTCTGATAGATGAGTCTGGAGGCTGGCTTTCTAGCATTAATGAGCGTAGAAAGAGCCGGACCAGAGACCCCTCTCTTTTTCAAAATGTGGGTCTCAGCAGCCAGGCCGTCAACTTTAGCCTTTGTAAGGAAGGGTGGAATACTGGACCCTGTGACAGCAGGTCGTGTCGAAGTGGAAACTTCCAGGGCCTTCCTATCGCCATTTTTACAATCTCGGCGTACCAAGGCCTCCTGGGCCAGTTTGGGGCCACTAGGATTACTGGTATTCCCTCCTCCTTGATCCTGCGAAGCAGTCTTTGTAGAAGAGGGATCGGAGGGAATGCATAGATCAGTGAGAACTGATTCCATGGAGTTATTAGAGCGTCTGTATTATTAGAGCGTCTGTCCCGTAGGCTAGAGGATCTCTCGTTCTGGACACAAAGTTGTCCAATTTCTTGTTGAACCTGGCAGCTAGCAGGTCTACATCTGGGTTTCCCCATCTCAGACATATGGCCTGAAAGATCTCGGGGTGAAGAGACCACTCTCCTGGTAGCAGCTGCTGACGACTCAGGTAGTCTGCTTGCCAATTTTCTATCCCTGGAATGAAGATTGCAGAAAGGCAAGGTACATGCTCTTCTGCCCATGCCAGGATCCGGTTCACCTCTCTTTGGGCTGCCCGACTGCGGGTGCCTCCTTGGTGATTGATGTAAGCTACTGCAGTAGCATTGTCGGATTGAACCCGAACTGGGTAGCCCTGTAACCTGTATGTCCAGGTTTTGAGGGCTAGATATACCGCCCGGATCTCTAGCACATTGATGGGCAGGATCCCCTGAGTCTTGGCCCAGGTTCCCTGGGTAGAAGCCTCCTCGAATACTGCACCCCAGCCCGATAGGCTGGCATCCCTAGATACCACCTTCCAGGCCACTGGGAGGAAGGACTTTCCCTTCCGTAAATTCCTGGCTTCTAGCCACCAATCGAAGCTGTGGCGTACTTGTGAGGACAGGCGCATGGGTATATCCAGAGCTTGGCTCTTCCTGTTCCAGGAAGCTAAAATATTGCCTTGAAGTAGTCTCGAATGAAACTGGGCGTAAGGGACCGCCTCGAAGGAGGCTACCATCTTTCCCAATAGTCTCATGCAAAGGCGAATAGACGGCCTCTTGTTTGCTTTGACCTTGTGGATCAGGTCTTTCAGAGACTGTATCTTCGGTTCTGGCAGGTATACCCCGTTTTGGGCTGTATCTATGATCATGCCCAGGTACACTATCCTTCTTTGGGCCTGGAGAGAGGATTTTTGTAAATTTATAATCCATCCTAAATGCTCCAGGTATCCTACTGTAGTGTGTACAGCGTGACCCAATCCCTCCTTTGACTGATCTATTACTAGTAGATCGTCCAGATAGGCTGTTACCGCAATGCCCCGTGTTCTTAGGTTTGCTAACAGAGGAGCTAGCACCTTTGTGAATACTATGGGCGCGGTGGCTACACCAAACGGCAGAGCCACAAATTGAAAGTGGCGATCTTCTACCGCAAACCTTAGGAATCTTTGGTGAGCGGGGAGGATGGGTATGTGTAAATGTGCGTCCTTGATATCTATGGGCGCCATGAATTTTCCGCCCTTTAAAGTGGCGGCCACGGATCGGATCGTTTCCATTCGAAAATGGCGATCGTTCAGGAACCGATTTAGGGATTTTAGATCCAGGATGGGTCTGACATCTCCATTTGGCTTTGGAATCACAAAGAGGTTTGAGTAAAAACCTGCACCTCGCTCTTTTTGGGGTACCTCTGTAACCACACCTTGAGCCATTAAGTGATTCAAACCTTTGAAGAAGGATTCTCTTTTTTGTGGATCCTTGGAGAGTCTTGAACCTCGGAATTGAGAAGGTGGGATCTCTCGAAATTCCAGTTTGTACCCTGAGGATATTGTGGATACTACCCAATTGTCCTGGATTTCTGACCCCCAAGTCGCTCAGAACTGATAAAGCCTTCCTCCCACTCGGCCGAGCGGGGGCGCCCCTTCACTGAGAGGCTTTGGGGGCTTGCTTATTAGCTCTTGCACCCCACGGCTTCTTGTTCTTCTGAGCTTGCCCCTTGGCTTTTGTGGGCGGCTAAAACAGGCCGCCGCCACTGGTTGGAGTCAGATTTCCCGGGAGCTGGGGAGAGAGAGCGTTTAAAACAAGATCTCTTGTTTTTCTTTCTCTCAGGTAAAAGTCGTTTTACCACTTGATATCTTCTGTATATATTTTTCTAAATCTTCCCCAAATAGGCGTTCGCCATGGTACGGGAACTTGCCAACAGCTTTTTGCATGGGGTCTCCGCTGACCAATGCTTAAGCCAAACTACTCTGCGCACCTGTACCAGCTGGAGTGTAAGGCGTGATGCCTGTATGATAGAATCTCTCATGGCATCCACTGTGAAGCATAAGGCTTTAGGCAAATTTTCCCAATTTCTAGCCTGCTCTGAAGGCAGCTCCTTCAGCCCCTGCTTTACCTGTTGGCTGATGACCTGACACATACCGACTGCTGCTACTGCAGGTTGGGTAATTGAGCCGGCCAAAAGGAAGGAGGATTTCAACTTCCTCTCAGAAGGATCTTTTAAACCCTTGTACATTATCCACCGGACATGTCAGGTTTTTATTTACACAAGAAATAGCCGCAACTACCGCAGGCAGGCTCCATTTCTTTAAAAAAATTTCCCCCATAGGATAAAGAATGTTAAACCTTTTTGGAGGTGAGAAACGCTTATCTGGATGTTGCCAGTCTGCGTACATTAATAACGGATGAACCGGGAAGGAGCATGCACCTTGCAGGGATCTTAATGACCCTAGGGAGGAGACAGGTAATTCCGTTACCTCCGCAGAGGTTAACTTAAATGCACTGCTATAGCATTGCCTTAAAATCTGGCTCCTCATCCTCTGCTGATGTAGCCTCCTCCTCCTCATCCTCCTCCCTCAGGTACTTCTGAAGGGAGGTCCAATACTGGAAGAGACCTGCTTCGCTTATTGTCCTTTTTAGAGGACTTAGCGATTAAGGTAGCAATTTTTTCCTCCAGATTATTTAGGGCAGCTGATAAAGTGTCCTCAGTGACATATACAGGCCCAGGCTTCACTGGGGAAGCCGCCATACCTGACAGAGGTAATGGCTCATCCTGTACAGGTGCATTTGGCAACACAGGAGAGAAAGGTACCGAGTCAGCACAGTTAGAGCCTCCTCTCAGGCGGTGGTGCTTTCTTATCTCTTTTTGTCCGTATTACTTCCCCTGGAAGGCTACTGTTTAGACAAAATACAAGGTACCTAAATGCATATACTACCGTGTTCAGTTTAGCAAATACATTAAGTATGCAACTTTTAACACATAACTATGCATAACATGGATGTCTTCTAGGAAGTACCCAATCCAACCACATGGAGTCTTACGTCCCTGTATAGCTGCTGTGTTTCTCTGCCAGGAACAAGAGAACTAACGAGCTTGCTTGCTGCTGCAGTGCTTCTCACACTGACAGTCTTTTAAATTTGGCGCCGTTTCTGTGCCTGCGCGCGCCACATGCCCGCGCACGCCTTCGCCCCCCCCTCCGATAAAGCGCGCTCGCGCGGCCCTTAGCGCTATGGCGGTGGCCATAGTGAGAGAGGACTCTCATCAGCCCTTGTTCCCACTTACCTGCATCTGCAGGTGTCTGTATCGGCCACCGAAAGGAGGATCGGGGTGCCCCAGCAAGCTCAGCAGCGGAGGTGACGAGCAGTGTGCTTCGCCGAAGCCGACACTGAACAGAGTGAGGTGAGTATATTCAGCTCTTTACTCCCCCCAGTGGTGGAAAAAAAGAAGACATCCATTTTTTGAAAAAGGTCCCAACCTAGTTATGGACCTTCTAATCTCACCTTATCCACGCCGCAGGTTTTTCTGCTGAAAGATTTCAGACAGATACCAAACTTCACCCTTCACGGTGGGCTATGTGTGCCAACCTTCAGGGATATGGGTTCCTATTTAAAGGATACCTCTCCCCTGGGCCTTGTACAAGACTCTTACCAGGACTTTATAGCGAAATAGCGAAAGTGCTGGATCTTAGAGCCCAGTCCTCCGAAGAGAGACATTACAGGCGACGCCTCATGGATGAGGCCCGGATCCCATCCAGATTCAGCTCATTTGTAGGCGTCTTGGATGGATCCGAAAGCATAGCTCTTTTACCCCCAGAGGGTCTCTTTGGTAGAGCTTTCCTTTAGCACCTCCTAACGCGTCCAACACCTTTCGACACTGGCGAAAAAAACTGAGGTACTTCCCTGATGGGAGGGGTTATATGGAGGGGAACTGTCTTCCATTGGTTGTGCCAGTGTCCAATCACCGCTGGTGACCCTTAACCCATTATGTAATGACTAGCTCTGTGTCCCGTGGTGTACGATAAAGAAACATACATTAGACTGGCTCCCGGGGTTATGAATCAGTGCAGATCCCTGGTGTACTGATCAGAGCAGGACATTAAATTACCATCTCTACACGACTAGCATCTGGCAAGGAGTATCCTGAGGATCTGGATCGTTTAGGGGGCTTCGGAGGCTGTAGAAGGGTCTGCTAGCCATTTGGACCAGATCTTGTCATATTTTTGAGGGCAGCCTCTATTAGCATAGGTGTCTTTGTAGAGGGGCAAGCTGTTGTTGATTAGTTGTTTCCACAGGGAGAGGGGAGGGGGGAGGGGGGGTAGGCTTGCGCCAGCTGAGGGCTATGGCTTTGCAGGCATAGAATAGGAGCAACCCCACCAGAGTGCGACCCGCTATCGTAGGGATTAATTGTTCGATCAAGCTTAGCATGCAGATGGCCATAGAAGGTTGTAACGGTAGGGTGGTGACTTGGGTTATGAAAGTTAATATCTCATTCCAGTACCCGACAATAGCCGGGCAAGTCCAGAAGATATGTGTGAGGTCCCCGGGAGTCCCCCTGCAACGCCAACACCCAGGGGGAGTCGGGATTTATTTTGTGTAGTCTGTGGGGGGTTTAGTATGCACGGTGGACCATTTTGAATTGAATCAGGCGATCTCTTAGTGAGACAAGGGAGCTGAAGGGGAAGTCCCATATGGATGTTAAGGAATGAATTTACATCTTACATAGGCAGTCTTCCTTATATGGGAAATTTAATTTTCTTTATCGTACACCACGGGACACAGAGCTAGTCATTACATAATGGGTTAAGGGTCACCAGCGGTGATTGGACACTGGCACAACCAATGGAAGACAGTTCCCCTCCATATAACCCCTCCCATCAGGGAAGTACCTCCGTTTTCTTTCTCGTACATCACGGGACACAGAGCGACATAGTCATTACTAATGGGTTATATAGTTACCGTCAGGTGCTGGCACTGGCAACTTCCAAAACCGGAAGTACCCTCCCCTATATAAGCCCCTCCCATCCGGGAGCACCTCCGTTTTTTTGCCAGTGTCTAAGGTGTTGGCCAAGAAGAAACATGTGTTTTTCACTGAGCTTGCGTACAGGTTCTTTTGGGCCTCAGTAAGCTATTCCGGATCCGACCAAAAAAGCTTCATAGCTAAACGGTCGGTACCCGGGCCTTGCAGAGAAGAGCAAGGTTCTGCCTGTAATGCTTCTCTTAGGAGAGCTGGACCCTGGGATCCAGAGCTCTGGTCATACCCACGACCAAGATGTTTTCTGTGCAGGGTGCTATACAGGTCCAGGGGAGTGGAATCCTTGGGAACCCGGTCCCTGAAGGTTTGATTACAATGCCTGCCGTGATAGGTGAAGTTTGGGCTTTTGTGGACCAAACAAAGTCCTGCGGCGGGGAACAGGTAAGTGGGGGCCCCCAGGAACTTGGTTCTATTGGGGGACCCCCAAGCCTAATTTGTCTTTCTGTCTGTTACCTAACGGTATTCCCGCTAATATCTGTGCATGCCTGTAACTACTAAAAAAAATGTAATAATTTTTAATGGTGGTCAAGAAAAAAAAAAAAAAAAAAAGAATGTTTTTTTATATATGTTTAGTATATTAAACTGCGGTACCTGTGTTTGTCCACTAGAGGCCGCTGTGGAATGTTTTTCTTGTCATATGGACTAGTTTCTTCTCAGAGAGCAAAGTCCAGGCAGCTGGTGAGTTCTCCTACAGGAAACTGTTTCCTCTGCCATGTTGCAGTGTTCGTCTATCCCCCGGCCTGCGGCAAAGGGGGCCCTGGCTCCTGTCCCTGGTTTCCATGTTTGAAAATTAGCGCCGAGGCGCACGTGGCCGCGCGCGTGCGCGTGCACGCGCCTCTATATATAGAGGTGGCCGGAAAAAGGGGCGGGGCCTGGGGGATGACGCTCTGTGCGCGCCGCAGCGCTTCTGCGCATGTGCGGGCGTCCCAGCAGGTTTTTAAAAAGCCACATTATTGCAGTAAGCTGGCTATGAAGTACAGAGACAGAGCTGGCAACATTTAAAGGCATACAGCAAGCGGTTGATACAGGCATCCCCTAGAAAGGCACATTAGTAGACACCAACTGTTTATTATAGCAGCATTTATGCTAGACTATTATCAGTAACTGGTGTATTTTCGGCTGGAATACCTCAGCTTTGTGGCTTAGGAATATGCCGTCTAAAAACTCCGGGACTAGAAATTCCAGGAGGAATAGGGGGTCTCCATCGGGCTCTGAGGATCTTGGGCATGCTTTGGCTGCACCAGTCTCCCCTGAAGAATCAGAGGTTAGTGACCGTAGGGCACCCCCAGGAGTACCTGGTACTGTGGCTGTCCCCAGTTCACCTGCTCCTGTGTATGTAACAGAGGAGGTTTTTTCCTCAGCTCTGGGAGGGCTGGAAGAGAGATTGTCAGCACTAATTGCTGCTTCCCTGTCACAGGAGAAGAGCGCTCGATCTCCGTCTCCTCCCTCAGAGTGCCTGTTAACAGAGCAACAGTCCCATACAGAGAACGACCTACCTGAGGGGGATCAGGATGAGGTTGATTCAGTTGTAGAGGAATCAACAGTGGAGGAGCCGTTCTCAGCATCACATGCTGAGAGGTTATGGGTGCAGTCCCTGACTAATATGGTCCGATCAGCATTTAAAATGCCACTTGCGGAGCCATCCTCCTCTTCTGTCTCCTCGTTGGGGTCGCTAAAAGCTCCCCAGACTGTTTGTTCTTTTCCGATCCATCCTTTACTGGAGGGGCTCATTTACCAGGATTGGGAGCATCCTGACAAAATATTTACTCCCCCCAAGAGATTTCCGGTGGTCTATCCTATGGAGGATAAGTTCGTCAGAAAATGGAAGGTCCCTACAGTGGACGCAGCCATCTCTTGTGTGAATAAATCACTGACATGTCCGGTGGAAAATGTCCAAATGTTCAAGGACCCAATAGATAAAAAATTGGAGTCCTTATTGAAATCTGCTTTTTCTACAGCAGGATTGGTGACACAACCAGCAGTGGCAGCTATAGGGGTCTGCCAAGCAGTGAAGGATCAGTTGAAACAGGTCTTAAGGGACGTGCCAGATCAGCAGGCTCTTGCTCTAGCTGATCTACCTAGAGCCTTATGCTTTGCGGTGGACGCTATAAAGGATTCAATCCATCAGGCCTCCCGCCTTACGCTGTCTGTAGTACATATGCGCAGGCTTCTATGGCTCAAAAACTGGTCTGCTGAAGCTCCCTGTAAAAAATTGCTGGTCAGCTTCCCATTTCATGGGGAGCGCTTATTCGGGGAAGACCTGGACAAGTATATCCAGAGAATTTCCAGCGGTAAAAGTACACTCTTGCCGGTCAAAAATAGAGTTAGAGGTCCCTCTTTTAAGAGGCCGGCTTCTCCAGTCCCTAGGACATCGGCTGTGAAACAGTTCCGACGGCCTCCCCGGTCAAATCCCGGAGGTAAAAATCAGGGACAGTTGCAGGGTAACAAGAAGCCCTGGAGCAGGAGAGGTACAAAACCTCCCCCAAAGTCAAATGCATGAAGGGTTGCCCCCACCCAATCGGGTGGGGGGAAGACTTCAGTTGTTCACAGAAACCTGGCGGGACACGATCCGAGACAGATGGGTGCTCTCCGCAGTAAATCTGGGATACAAATTGGAGTTAAAAAACTCCCCTCCTTCCCGCTTTCTAAGGTCGAACGTGCCAAGGGATCCCCAGAAGAGAGGATCCCTCCTGTTGGCACTGCAACAATTATTGCTTCAAGCAGTAATTATAGAGGTCCCCCTGGAAGAATGGGGGTTCGGGTTTTACTCAAACCTCTTTACAGTTCCGAAGCCAAACGGGGACATGAGGCCCATATTAAATCTAAAAGGGCTAAACAAATTCCTGCATATCAGGACTTTCCGGATGGAGTCGATCCGATCGGTAGCCACTGCCCTACAAGGGGAGGAATGGTTAGCCTCGATCGACATCAAAGATGCGTATTTGCACATCCCCATCTTTCCAGCCCACCAGAAATTTCTACGCTTTGCGATAGAAGGGCGCCATTTTCAGTTCAGAGCCTTACCCTTCGGTCTGGCCACAGCACCAAGAGTGTTCACAAAAATTCTGGCCCCATTATTGGCCAATCTAAGAACACGAGGTGTAACGATAATGGCATATCTAGACGACTTGTTGCTGATAGACCACTCAGTGGAAAAACTAGAAGTGGTTGTTCACGAGACAATCAAGTATCTGGAATATCACGGTTGGATTATCAACCGAGACAAGTCAGCCCTAAAACCAGTCAAAAGTCTGGAATACTTGGGGCTAAGGCTGGATTCAGACCAGAGAAAAATTTTCTTGCCTCGAGAAAAGGGGTCGTCTTTGAGAGATTTGATCCACTTAGTGGGTTCAAAAAGACAGCCATCCATACGCCTGTGCATGAGGCTGCTGGGAAAAATGGTGGCATCATTCGAAGCAGTACCCTACGGTCAATTCCATTCAAGGAAGTTGCAAAGGGCCATACTGTCAGCCTGGAACAAAAAAGTTCAGGCTCTGGACGTACCAATGTCCTTGTCCCCTTCCGTTCGCAGAAGCCTCCGTTGGTGGTTGGTTCCCCGGAATCTGGAAAGAGGGAAATCCTTCAGTCCGATTTCTTGGAAGGTGGTCACTACAGATGCCAGCCTTTTAGGCTGGGGAGCAGTACTGGAGCAATGGTCTCTCCAGGGCAGATGGTCGGATGCGGAAAAGGCCCTGCCCATCAATCTCTTAGAGATACGAGCAGCCCGGTATGCCCTAGTAGCATGGACATCCAAACTCCAAGGGTCCCCTGTCAGAGTTCAGTCAGACAATGCCACAGCAGTGGCATATATCAATCGTCAGGGGGGCACCAGGAGTCGTGCAGCCCAAAGGGAAGTAAATTACATCCTGAGATGGGCAGAAAGATATGTCCCAGCCATATCTGCGGTATTCATTCCAGGGGTGGAGAATTGGAAGGCGGACTTTCTAAGTCGCCAACAATTATGCCCAGGGGAATGGTCCCTTCATCCCGAGGTTTTCCGGACAATATGTCAGCGGTGGGGAACACCGGATGTAGATCTGCTAGCATCCAGGTTCAACACGAAAGTGGACAGGTTTGTCTCTTGGACAAGGGATCCCCTAGCGTGCGGCTCGGATGCCCTAGTGTTCCCTTGGGATCAGTTCAAGCTGATATATGCATTCCCACCGCCACAATTGTTACCTCGATTACTCCGCAGAATCAGGGTAGAAAAGAAACCAGTGATTCTGGTGGCTCCAGCGTGGCCCCGAAGAGCATGGTACGCGGAGATTGTAAAAATGTCTGTGGGGAGTCCTTGGACCCTCCCACATCGTCCGGACCTGCTTTCGCAGGGACCGATATACCACCCTTCCTTACCAGCCCTAGGTTTGACGGCCTGGCTATTGAAGCCCACATTCTAAAAAGGAGAGGGCTCTCTAATGCTGTGGTGTCTACCATGATCAATGCCAGGAAACCGGTATCCAGGCAGATCTACTATAGAATCTGGAAGGCGTACATCGCCTGGTGTGAGGCCAGGAAATGGCATCCACGTAAATACGTAATAGGTAGAATTCTGGACTTCCTACAATGGGCTGTAGATAGGAAGCTTGCCTTGAGTACTATCAAAGGTCAGATTTCGGCCTTGTCAATATTTTTTCAAAGGCCCTTGGCTTCGCATTCACTAGTCAAAGCCTTTATACAAGGAGTGATGCGTATTAGTCCTCCGGTTAATATTCCCATATGTCCATGGGATCTAAACTTGGTTCTGTCGGTTCTACAGAAACAACCATTTGAACCATTACAGCATATTTCCTTAGTGCTTCTCACCAGGAAATTGATTTTTCTAGTAGCCATTTGTTCGGCTAAAAGAGTATCGGAATTAGCAGCTATGTCCTGTAAGGAGCCATATCTGGTTATCCATAAGGACAGAGTAGTGTTACGTCCTCATCCAGCCTTTCTTCCTAAGGTGGTATCGAGTTTTCATTTGAACCAAGATGTGGTTCTTCCTTCTTTTTTCCCCAAGCCTACTTCGGTAGAGGAAAAGTTATTGCATTCTTTGGATGTAGTAAGAGCAGTTAAAGCTTATCTAAAAGCCACTGCTCAGATTCGCAGAACGGATACTTTGTTTATTCTGCCGGAAGGCCCCAGAAAGGGTCAGGCAGCGTCAAAATCTACTTTAGCCAAGTGGATTCGACAGGTCATAATACAAGCCTATAGCTTGAGAAGTAGACCGCCTCCGTTCAAAGTTAGGGCGCACTCCACGAGAGCAGTTGGAACTTCATGGGCAGTGCATCACCAGGCCTCCCTGGCTCAAGTCTGTAAGGCCGCAACATGGTCTTCAGTACACACGTTTACTAGGTTCTACCAGGTGGACGTTAGAAGTCAGGAGGATGTCGCCTTTGGGCGCAGTGTGTTGCAGGCCGCAAAAGATCCTCATGTCTGATAGCGCTCAGCTTATATATGGTGTATCCCCCCCCTCATTTGGCATTGCTTTAGGACATCCCATTAGTAATGACTATGTCGCTCTGTGTCCCGTGATGTACGAGAAAGAAAATAGGATTTTTATAACAGCTTACCTGTAAAATCCTTTTCTTGGAGTACATCACGGGACACAGAGCTCCCGCCCCTCTTTGGGGACACTTATTGCTTTGCTACAAAACTGAGGTGCTCCCGGATGGGAGGGGCTTATATAGGGGAGGGTACTTCCGGTTTTGGAAGTTGCCAGTGCCAGCACCTGACGGTAACTATATAACCCATTAGTAATGACTATGTCGCTCTGTGTCCCGTGATGTACTCCAAGAAAAGGATTTTACAGGTAAGCTGTTATAAAAATCCTATTTTTTCGCCAGTGTCGAAAGGTGTTGGACGCGTTAGGAGGTGCTAAAGGAAAGCTCTACCAAAGAGACCCTCTGGGGGTAAAAGAGCTATGCTTTCGGATCCATCCAAGACGCCTACAAATGAGCTGAATCTGGATGGGATCCGGGCCTCATCCATGAGGCGTCGCCTGTAATGTCTCTCTTCGGAGGACTGGGCTCTAAGATCCAGCACTTTCGCTATTTCGCTATAAAGTCCTGGTAAGAGTCTTGTACAAGGCCCAGGGGAGAGGTATCCTTTAAATAGGAACCCATATCCCTGAAGGTTGGCACACATAGCCCACCGTGAAGGGTGAAGTTTGGTATCTGTCTGAAAACTTTCAGCAGAAAAACCTGCGGCGTGGATAAGGTGAGATTAGAAGGTCCATAACTAGGTTGGGACCTTTTTCAAAAAGTGGATGTCTTCTTTTTTTCCACCACTGGGGGGAGTAAAGAGCTGAATATACTCACCTCACTCTGTTCAGTGTCGGCTTCGGCGAAGTACACTGCTCGTCACCTCCGCTGCTGAGCTTGCTTGAGCACCCCGCTCCTCCTTCCGGTGGCCGATACAGACACCTGCAGATGCAGGTAAGTGGGGACAGGGGCTGATGAGAGTCCTCTCTCACTATGGCCACCACCATAGCGCTAAAGGCCGCGCGCGCGGGAGCGCGCTTTATCGGAGGGGGGGGGGGGGCCCGAGGCGTGCGCGGGCACGTGGCGCGCGCAGGCACAGAAACGGCGCCAAATTTAAAAGACTGTCAGTGTAAAAAGCACTGCAGCAGCAAGCAAGCTCGTTAGTTCTCTTGTTCCTGGCAGAGAAACACAGCAGCTATACAGGGACGTAAGACTCCATGTGGTTGGATTGGGTACTTCCTAGAAGACATCCATGTTATGCATAGTTATGTGTTAAAAGTTGCATACTTAATGTATTTGCTAAACTGAACACGGTAGTATATGCATTTAGGTACCTTGTATTTTGTCTAAACAGTAAGCCTTCCAGGGGAAGTAATGCGGACAAAAAGAGATAAAAGAGCACCGCCGCCTGAGACAGGGGGCTCTAGCTGTGCTGACTCGGTACCTTCCTCTCCTGTGTTGCCAAAAGCACCTGTACAGGATGAGCCATTACCTCTGTCAGGTATGGCGGCTTCCCCAGTGAAGCCTGGGCCTGTATATGTCACTGAGGACACTTTATCAGCTGCCCTAAATAATCTGGAGGAGAAAATTGCTACTTTAATCGCTAAATCCTCTAAAAAGGACAATAAGCGAAGCAGATCTCCTCCAGTATTGGACCTCCCTTCAGAAGTACCTGAGGAGGAGGAGGATGAGGAGGAGGCTACATCAGCAGAGGATGAGGAGTCAGACGGATCAGGGATATCGGATGAGCCTTTTTCGGTATCCCAGATTTTAAAGTCACAGGTGCAATGCTATGCAGGAGCCGTGCGAGCTGCATTTAGGTTACCCTCTTTGGAGGTAACAGAATCACCTGTCTCCTCCCTAGGATCATTAAGATCCCTGCAAGGTGCATGCTCCTTCCCGGTTCATCCGTTACTAGAGGATCTATTGTACGCAGACTGGCAACATCCAGATAAGCGTTTTTCACCTCCAAAAAAGTTTAACATTCTTTATCCTATGGAGGAAATTTTTTTAAAGAAATGGAGCCTGCCTGCGGTAGATGCGGCTATTTCTTGTGTAAATAAAAACCTGACATGTCCAGTGGATAATGTACAAGTGTTTAAAGATCCTTCTGAGAAGAAGTTGGAATCCTTACTGAAATCCTCCTTCCTTTTGGCCGGCTCAATTATCCAACCTGCAGTAGCAGCAGTCGGTATGTGTCAGGTCGTCAGCCAACAGGTAAAGCAGGGGCTGAAGGAGCTGCCTTCAGAGCAGGCTAAAAATTTGGGAGAATTTGCCTAAAGCCTTATGCTTCACAGTGGATGCCATGAGAGATTCTATCATACAGGCATCACGCCTTACACTCCAGCTGGTACAGATGCGCAGAGTACTTTGGCTTAAGCATTGGTCAGCGGAAGCCCCATGCAAAAAGTTGTTGGCAAGTTTCCCGTTCCATGGCGAACGCCTTTTTGGGGAAGATTTAGAAAGATATATCCAAAAGATATCAAGTGGTAAAACGACACTTTTACCTGAGAGAAAGAAAAACAAGAGACCTTGTTTTAAACACACTCTCTCCCCAGCTCCCGGGAAATCTGACTCCAGCCAGTGGCGACGGCCTTTTCAGCCGCCCAAAAAAGCCAAAGAACAGGCTCAGAAGAACAAGAAGCCGTGGGGTTCAAGAGCTAATAAGCAAGCCCCCAAAACCTCTCATTGAAGGGGCGCCCCCGCTCGGCCGAGTGGGGGGAAGGCTTCGTCAGTTCTCAGCGACTTGGCGGACAGAAACCCAGGACAAATGGGTGGTATCCACAATATCCTCAGGGTACAGACTGGAATTTCGAGAGATCCCATCTTCTCAATTCCGAAGTTCAAGACTCTCCAAGGATCCACAAAAAAGAGGATCCTTCTTCAAAGGTTTGAATCACTTAATAGCTCAAGGTGTGGTTACAGAGGTACCCCAAAAGGAGCAAGGTTCAGGTTTTTACTCAAACCTCTTTGTGATTCCAAAACCGAACGGAGAAGTCAGACCCATCCTGGATCTAAAAAATCTAAACCAGTTTCTGAACGTTCGCCATTTTCGAATGGAAACGATTCGATCCGTGGTCGCCACTTTAAAAGGCGGAGAATTCATTGCGTCCATAGATATCAAAGACGCATATCTACACATACCAATCCTCCCCGCTCACCAAAGATTCCTAAGGTTTGCGGTAGAAGATCGCCACTTTCAATTTGTGGCCCTGCCATTTGGTGTAGCCACCGCGCCCAGAGTATTCACAAAGGTGCTAGCTCCTCTGTTAGCAAACCTAAGAACACGGGGCATTGCGGTAACAGCCTATCTAGACGATCTACTATTAATAGATCAGTCAAAGGAGGGATTGGATCACGCTGTAGACACTACAGTAGGATACCTGGAGCATTTAGGATGGATTATAAACTTACAAAAATCCTCTCTCCAGGCCCAAAGAAGGATAGTGTACCTGGGCATGATCATAGATACAGCCCAAAACAGGGTATACCTGCCAGAGCCAAAGATACAGTCTCTGAAAGACCTGATCCACAAGGTCAAAGCAAACAAGAGGCCGTCTATTCGCCTTTGCATGAGACTATTGGGAAAGATGGTAGCCTCCTTCGAGGCGGTCCCTTACGCCCAGTTTCATTCGAGACTACTTCAAGGCAATATTTTAGCCTCCTGGAACAGGAAGAGCCAAGCTCTGGATATACCCATGCGCCTGTCCTCACAAGTACGCCACAGCTTCAATTGGTGGCTAGAAGCCAGGAATTTACGGAAGGGAAAGTCCTTCCTCCCAGTGGCCTGGAAGGTGGTATCTACGGATGCCAGCCTATCGGGCTGGGGTGCAGTATTCGAGGAGGCTTCTACCCAGGGAACCTGGGCCAAGACTCAGGGGATCCTGCCCATCAATGTGCTAGAGATCCGGGCGGTATATCTAGCCCTCAAAACCTGGACATACAGGTTACAGGGCTACCCAGTTCGGGTTCAATCCGACAATGCTACGGCAGTAGCTTACATCAATCACCAAGGAGGCACCCACAGTCGGGCAGCCCAAAGAGAGGTGAACCGGATCTTGGCATGGGCAGAAGAGCATGTACCTTGCATCTCTGCAATCTTCATTCCAGGGATAGAAAACTGGCAAGCAGACTACCTGAGTCGTCAGCAGCTGCTACCAGGAGAGTGGTCTCTTCACCCAGAGATCTTTCAGGCCATATGTCTGAGATGGGGAAACCCAGATGTAGACCTGCTAGCTTCCAGGTTCAACAAGAAATTGGACAACTTTGTGTCCAGAACGAGAGATCCTCTAGCCTACGGGACAGACGCTCTAATAACTTCATGGAATCAGTTCTCACTGATCTATGCATTCCCTCCGATCCCTCTTCTACAAAGACTGCTTCGCAGGATCAAGGAGGAGAGAATACCAGTAATCCTAGTGGCCCCAAACTGGCCCAGGAGGCCTTGGTATGCCGAGATCGTAAAAATGGCGATAGGAAGGCCCTGGAAGCTTCCACTTCGACACGACCTGTTGTCACAGGGTCCAGTATTCCACCCTTCCTTACAAAGGCTAAATTTGACGGCCTGGCTGCTGAGACCCACATTTTGAAAAAGAGAGGGGTCTCTGGCCTGGTTCTTTCTACGCTCATTAATGCTAGAAAGCCAGCCTCCAGACTCATCTATCATAGAGTCTGGAAAGCATACGTTTCCTGGTGTGAATCCAGAAGTTGGAATCCTCTGAAATATGAAATAAGTAGGATTCTTGCTTTTTGCCAGTTAGGAGTGGATATGAAATTAGCCCTTAGCACCATCAAAGGGCAAATATCGGCTCTATCAGTCTTCTTTCAGAGACCATTGGCATCTCACTCCCTAGTTCGGACATTCATTCAGGGGGTACTGAGGATAAATCCTCCAGTCAGGTCTCCCTTGTGTCCATGGGATTTGAATTTGGTATTGTCAGTGTTGCAAAAGCAACCTTTTGAACCTATTCGCCATATTCCTTTAATTATATTAAGTAGGAAATTGGCCTTTCTGATTGCTATAGCTTCTGCTAGGAGAGTATCAGAGCTAGCAGCTCTTTCTTGTAAAGAGCCTTATCTAATTTGTCACAAGGACAAGATCGTACTACGACCCCATCCGGCTTTTCTGCCTAAGGTGGTGTCGGCTTTTCACTTGAATCAAGACATTGTTCTGCCTTCCTTTTTTCCAAACCCGCGGACTGCGGGGGAAAAATTATTACACTCTCTAGATCTAGTGAGAGCGGTAAGGGTGTATCTGCAAGCAACCGCTCAGATACGTAAAACAGATGTTTTGTTTATTTTACCAGATGGTCCCAAGAAGGGCCAAGCGGTATCAAAATCCACTATTTCCAGGTGGATTAGACAAGTAATTGTTCAAGCTTATGGTTTAAAGAACAGGACTCCTCCTTTTCCTGTTAAGGCGCACTCTACCAGGGCGATAAGTGCTTCATGGGCAGTGCACCACCAGGCTTCGATGGCTCAGATCTGTAAGGCTGCAACTTGGTCCTCAGTCCATACATTTTCCAAATTCTATCAAATAGATGTGAAAGGACATGAGGATTCCGCCTTCGGGCGAAGTGTGCTGCAGGCAGCAGTATAGGGCTTCTGGTCCGCAAGCGGTCGGTTTGATCTGTGTCTCCCCCCCTTCATATGAGCATTGCTCTGGGACGTCCCATTATGTAATGACTAGCTCTGTGTCCCGTGGTGTACGATAAAGAAAATAGGATTTTTATAACAGCTTACCTGTAAAATCCTTTTCTTGGAGTACACCACGGGACACAGAGGTCCCACCCTTCTTATGGGAACCTTACTGCTTTGCTACAAAACTGAGGTACTTCCCTGATGGGAGGGGTTATATGGAGGGGAACTGTCTTCCATTGGTTGTGCCAGTGTCCAATCACCGCTGGTGACCCTTAACCCATTATGTAATGACTAGCTCTGTGTCCCGTGGTGTGCTCCAAGAAAAGGATTTTACAGGTAAGCTGTTATAAAAATCCTATTTTTTTTCATTTTTAAAAAAAAATCTGTTTATTGATTTTCAGAAGACACAAAAACAGAACAACATACATTGGTCATAAAGGGTATCGGGGCGACCCTTGCAAAGAGCATGTCATCTAGAAGTCAGTTGTACAAAACAGAGCAGGAGAAATGGGTCACTATAATACATACATTAGACTGGCTCCCGGGGTTATGAATCAGTGCAGATCCCTGGTGTACTGATCAGAGCAGGACATTAAATTACCATCTCTACACGACTAGCATCTGGCAAGGAGTATCCTGAGGATCTGGATCGTTTAGGGGGCTTCGGAGGCTGTAGAAGGGTCTGCTAGCCATTTGGACCAGATCTTGTCATATTTTTGAGGGCAGCCTCTATTAGCATAGGTGTCTTTGTAGAGGGGC
Source organism: Rana muscosa (assembly GCA_029206835.1). Taxonomy (NCBI): domain Eukaryota; kingdom Metazoa; phylum Chordata; class Amphibia; order Anura; family Ranidae; genus Rana; species Rana muscosa. Next base: position 25,232,369 of record CM055126.1, read on the forward strand.
AAGCTGTTGTTGATTAGTTGTTTCCACAGGGAGAGGGGAGGGGGGGGTAGGCTTGCGCCAGCTGAGGGCTATGGCTTTGCAGGCATAGAATAGGAGCAACCCCACCAGAGTGCGACCCGCTATCGTAGGGATTAATTGTTCGATCAAGCTTAGCATGCAGATGGCCATAGAAGGTTGTAACGGTAGGGTGGTGACTTGGGTTATGAAAGTTAATATCTCATTCCAGTACCCGACAATAGCCGGGCAAGTCCAGAAGATATGTGTGAGGTCCCCGGGAGTCCCCCTGCAACGCCAACACCCAGGGGGAGTCGGGATTTATTTTGTGTAGTCTGTGGGGGGTTTAGTATGCACGGTGGACCATTTTGAATTGAATCAGGCGATCTCTTAGTAAGACAAGGGAGCTGAAGGGGAAGTCCCATATGGACGTTAAGGAATGAATTTACATCTTACATAGGCAGTCTTCCTTATATTAGAAAGGGGAAATGCTTTGAAGATGAACTCCAGGCAACGGGCTAAATACACAGGAAAAAATGCATACAAGGAGCTCCTTTGTATTTTTGTTCATCCTGTCCTGGGATTTACACAGCTGTGACCATGTGGTGGTCTGGCAGTACTAGCAAGACTGATTTTGCTCTGCTCCAGTGAAAACTAAATTCTGGAATCGGCATAAAAACACCCTTGAAGTTCCACCCCGGACTTCAAAGGATTAAATGCTTCTTATGCCTAGGGGTAGGGGAGTAAGGTATAATGCCATATTCCTTGCTCTGGAAGGCTTTGAATCTCTCTGACGTTCCAGATTGGGGGAAATCCTCGCCATCCTAACATATAAAGCAGATCTATTGGTCCTGCATTGTTCTTGATGACCTCAGCATGTGACTACTGGCCTGAGCATCTTATCAAAGAGGGTTTGGGGGACTGGTCGGATAGATGGAGGAAACCTTATTGCTCTACCCCCAGACGTAAAAAGCACTCAACTCTTGCAGTCTGGGTGACCCCACTTCAAAATTATCTTTTATTTCATTCTTCGAGTTCAGCTTTAAAGTTGCATTCCAGTCATACCCTAACTAAGCCTAAAACTACTTTAACCCCCATTTTAAGCCTATTCTATCTACCCTGTAAAAGAAAAGCTGTCTATACTTTCACATTCTAAGGATGCTCTGGTACGGTCACATGACTGGCGCTTCAGTGTAAAGAATAGGCAGCGACAGCGGCTACAGAGTCTGGGCAATGATGTCCCCCATAGGCTTACTATGGGACAGCCGTTGTCTGGTGCCCCTCTTCTACACTAAAGCCGGTCATGTGACCAGACCGGAGCAGCTTCAGAATAGGTAAGTATGGACCCCTTTTCTTTTACAGGGTAGAAAGAATAGTCTTAGAATGGGGGTGGGAGCAGATTTAGGCTTGGGGTAGGACTGGAATTCCACTTCAAGTAACTCTTAAGCCCTGTACACACGATCGGATTTCCTATGGATTCTAATCCGATGGATTTTTCCATCGGAATTCCGATGAAGCCGACTTCTATCAGTCTTGCCTACACACCATCAGTCAAAAATCCGACCGTCCCAAACGCCGTGACATAAAACACTCAGACGAGCCGAGAAAAATGAAGTTCAATGCTTCTGAGCATGCGTTGACTTGATTCTGAGCATGCGTGGGTTTTTTCTCCGATGGAGTTCCACACAGACGATCGGAATTTGCTATCGTTTTTTTTCTATCTGATAAATTTAAAACCTGTTCTATTTTTTCTCACCGATGGAAAAAAAAACGATGGGGCCCACACACGATCGGTTTGCCCGATGAAAAAAGTCCATCTGACTTTTTTCATCGGTAAAACCGATCATGTGTACAGGGCATTAGAGATCTTGATCCTCCCCCAGCCTATGACTGGGTAGAGAGGCAGCAGACTGGTGAACTCATCACTCTGTCATTTGTTTCCATCCTCCTATCAGCATTTACCTTGTTAGCACATGAGCTCTGCAGCACAACTGATTGACTCCTATTGCTGCTTCTACCTCTCCCAGCCTGAGCTCTGCTGTGCAGAGGATTATAAGAGGTGGATGCCGAATCACATGTAGGTACCTACACTGCTTGCATTTAAAATAATACATTTAGTGATCCAGCTCTGCTGGATCCAGAGCTGAATTAATTCATACTTGCCAGGAGTTCAGCTTTAGTCAAATTTAAATGACCATTTAAAGTAGACTGAGTGACCAATGTTCTATCCACGCAACCAGCATTTTCAAAAGCAATCCAGCAATATCAGCCTCCATATATCTCTCTGCATGGATTGCCCATAAGTGCCAGAATCTGATCATATTTTGGAGATATGTATGTGACCTGTTCTTCATTTTCTAGGAGCATGGAGTCTCCAAACCTGAGCATTACAGGTGAATCCTTGCTTGCCAATCTGCAGGAAGATGACCTGGGACATCTCTCAGACCTAGATGTGGAGCCGGATGCCCAGAACTGGCAGCACACCGTGGGTAGGGATGTGGCGCAGCATTTGTCTCCAAAAGAACGAGCGCGGCAAGAAGTAATACATGGTGAGCAACTTTTGACAGGTATTGGTGATGATGTATGCTGTATTTAAAGCTTAGTTGACCTTTACCAAAAACAAAAACTACCTATGCAGGGGCACCTGTAGATAAAAAAAACTCTGCAGCTTTGACTAAAGTTGGATAATGTCCTTGTTATAGGTGTAGGCCATGTACGTACTACTCCGAAGCCTGACTGAAAAACTCCAAAAGATGGCATCATCCCATTCTGCTTTGTTGCTAGGATGTTGCTAAGACATTTCCAGCTGATTCAAACCCCCTGCTTTCTTTCTCCCCCCATTGTAGTAGCTCTTGGGTCCGTGATACTGCATTGGAGGAGAGAGTAGACCACACATGTGGGAGTTTGAGAGCTCGCTCCTGTGATGGTGGGGGTGAGCAGTAACGGTTGGGAGTATCTTTCAACAAGGCAGGATGGGGGAGCACCATTTCTTGGAGTTTCTTGGCAAGGCTTTGGGAGGTAAGTAAATGGTCTACACCAGTGATGGCGAACCTTGGCACCCCAGATGTTTTGAAACTACATTTCCCAACTACACTGCAGAGTGCATGAGCATCATGGGAAATGTAGTTTCAAAACATCTGGGGTGCCAAGGTTCGCCATCACTGGTTTACACCTATATAGCAATGGCAATATCCAGCTGCACAGTTTGTTTTTTTATCTATGGATGCCCCTTACCTGCATAGGCACATTTTTTGGTAAAGGTCAACTAACCGTTTAAGGGTATTGAATTAAGGCAGGGAAGTCCTAGCATAATGTATAACGTACCATTTTTTTTTTGGTATTTATGGGTTTGTATCTAAAGTATAAAGGAGGAAAGTAAATTTCAGAATAATAATAAAAATGCAGAGGCGTAACTAGAAACTTCAGGGCCTCGGTGCAAGAAATCATGAAGGCCCCGCCCCCCCCATCATTGGCAGCAGTTGTGTTGAAGGGGGGTGGCAGTGGTAGTGTTGGGGGGGCAGCGGTGGTGTTGAGGTGGGGCAGCAGTGGTGTTGAGGGGGGATGGCAGCGGTGGTGTTGAGGATGGGTAGCAGCAGTGGTGGTGGGGGGATGGGATCAGTAAAAGGCAGAGGTGGTGGAGGTTGGGATCGATCGCACTGGCAATTTGTCACTTACTTGGGTCAAGCAATCGATTCCTCCTCACGGTGAGTCAGCCCAGGGATGCTTTTGCCTCATAGGGACTCCTGGCAGTCGCAGAAGAGAGAGCTCCTCCCCCATCACTCGATTGGTGTCAGCTGGTCAGCTGACTTTCTTTTTCAGTGACCACCCCCGCCTTCCTACATTCTCTCAGGTTAGGCGGAGCGGTCCACGTCCACTGTTTCAGCTCTGCCTTCTGTCCCCTCAGTGCTGTCAGCGGGCGAAAGCCCCCACCCCTCTGCGGCAAAGTTAACTGGCGGGCGGGGGGGCCCACGGGCCCCCTCACACTGGCAGACTGACGGGCCCTCCTGAAGTGGCGGAACTGCAGGGCCCAGTCGCAAGTGCGACTGCTGCGACCCTGATAATTCCGCCACTGTAAAAATGTAACATTTAGCAAGTTATAAGATAAATCCTTTATAATTATTATATTACTGGGTCTTCCACAATAGCAACTGTACTTTACTTTAGGTTTGACTTTAAACTTTTGATCTCCTTTAGAACTGTTTATGACGGAAGCTTCTCACCTGCGGGTCCTCCGTGTTCTGGATCATATTTTCTATCAGAGGATGCGTAAAGATAATCTGCTGTCTACAGAAGAACTATCGCTGGTCTTCCCCAATCTTCCTGAGCTCATCGAAATTCACAGTAAGTGAGCAGAAAAGAAAGTATATAGTAATGGACTTATACAGAAGGACGCCTAACCATCACGCCTATTTGACCTTGTTGGATCCCCAGTTCCAAGTCATCATTAAAACCTTACAAAATTATGTTTCATATTCGCCCCTCTGATGGATAATTTACAATAGTTAATACAGCACTTTGACCCTCAAAAGTGTCCATGCATGATCCATGTGTAGAAAAGCACTAGGTGTCCTCATATTGTTGCATTACTTGAGCGCTCCAAGGCCTCCAAGGTTTCTCAGCCAACCGCTACTTCTTCGGGGGCAAATAAGAGTATCACAATAATAAAAGGAGAACAGAACATTTGACAAGTTTAGCTAACCACCTAGGCATCTATAGCAGGGACAATTCCAACTCCTTCCCAGCCCACGGCAGGGAAACTGGTGTCAAAACACTGTACCATAGAGGAAGGAGACCGAAGCCACAACCAGTGCAGCACCCCCAGATAGTCAGACTGTCGTGTAATATAGCAAGTCACCCTGTGTCAGACTGTCGTCTAATATAACAAGTCACCCTCCAGGAAAATGTCATCCGGTGCCTTTATAAGATAAGTTCACTTTTTTTACATGTTCCACCCGTGGCGAGAAATTCCCCATACTAGCTGTCACTTTTTGAAATCGGCGCGGTCGTGTGAGGATCCGCCCACACAGCCACATCATTCATACACAGAGCTTTTTGTATGAATGAACTACAAGTCGAGACATCCTATGCGGATGTCGGATTGCAGTTCTCAGTGAACTACCACACGCTGTGGAGTGCCATGGTAGTTCATTGATTCTTCCTGTCAGTATATCTGCTTGCCCGTACGGGATTTACAGACACACAGATACACCGACAGGTCTGCAGGAGACTTGCATGGCACCAGCAATCTGCTGATTGCTGGTGCAATGCTTTACAGGCTCCCCCCCCCCCCCCCAAATAAATAAATAAATAAATTCATATATTTTTACCTGCAAAAAGATGTGCATTTTTTTTAAAGTGAACTTTAAACCCGACAGTTTATCCAACTCTATGCTCACAGATACAACGACAGGTCTGCAGGAGACTTGCATGGCACCAGCAATCTGCTGATCGCTGGTGCAATGCTTTACAGGCTCAGTTTATCTAACTCTATGCTCAGTCAGCAGCACATTGCAATGGTTTGTAGCACATGACAACGTGCTTCATAAAAATGCATCATTTTCTACTTTTTTTTAGTGCACACCAATGCAGCATGCTAGTGTGAACTGAAATATAGGACATAAGGCCAATTGCCTTGTCTGTGTGTTGGGAAACGCTGCCCAGCACAGTCCAACGAAGCTGGTATAAATGAGTCCTAACACGAAATTGGAGCTATAACAACCTCCACTCTTTTGGCATGGCTTTATGCAAGAATTTGGAGTGTGCTTATATGAATTTGTGCCCATTCTGCTAAATGAGCATTTGAGGTGCTCATGTTGGATGAGAAGACCTGACACGCAATCGGTATTCCAATTGATCCCAAAGGTGTTCAGTTATGGTTGTGGTCAGGGCTTCATGCAGGTCACTCCTCCACACCAAACTGGTCAAGCCATGTCTTCATGGAGTTGGCTTTGTGCACGGAGCACAGTCCCACTAGAACAGAAAAGGGCCTTCAAACTGTTTTCACAAGGCTGGAAGAGCATAATTGTCTAAGATGTCTTTGCGTGCTGTGACATTAACAGTACTCGGTGGAAATGCATGAACTCAAAAATTCAGTTTCCAAAAATGTTTGGCCATAGATTGTATGTAAGGAATAAGATTCTTTTTGAGTCCAGTGGGATTAGCGATGCATCCCTTAAGTCAACCATGGGTTGCAGAAAAGAAAATTGCGTTATTTCCCCATCAACACAGTCAGGAATCCCTCCCGCAGAGCTATTATGTTCTCACGGTGAGGGGGCAGGGGGAGTCGTCCCAGCCGGGAGAACACACAGTGATTATTGCTAGTGGCTACAGCTGCTGGCAATAATTACATGAAAAAGCCAACAGGCTGGTTGTACCAAAGTTAGTTGATCGATCGATCAGCCTGGATACAACCAGCCTGCTCATACACGGTTCAAATCTCGGCTAGGCCCTGCTGAACTGGAGGAGATACGAACCATCTATGGCCAGCTTTACAGATAATACATTTCTTATGCCGCGTACACACGATCATTTTTCCCGTCGGGAAAAATGAAATTTTTTCCTTTGGACGAGAAAAACGATCGTCTGTGGGCTTTTTGCCGTTTTTCCGGACGGGAAAAACGGCATTAATCACGATGAGAAAAATTAGAACATGTTCTAATTTTTCTCGTCGTTTTTCCTGACATTTCTTCCGCGGCAGTGTTTCCTGCCGCGGAGCCCATAGACGATCGTTTTTCTCGTCATTTTAAAAAATGACGAGAAAAATGACCGTGTGTGGGGAACAAGCTGTTCCCTCGTTTAAAATGTTATTATTCACGGCGGTTTTTAAACCGCCGTGAATAATGATCGTGTGTACGCGGCATAAGCCTTAAGCAAGGCCATACACTGTCTAATTTCGAACAAATTTTCTTTTCAAAATCGTTTTTTTTTTTTTTTTTGTGATCCGATGATGCCACCATTGATTTTCGAAATTCGGCTGACCAATCCTTCATGTTGCTACAGAAAAGAATTTCTTTCTCGTACATCACGGGACACAGAGCGACATAGTCATTACTAATGGGTTATATAGATACCGTCAGGTGCTGGCACTGGCAACTTCCAAAACCGGAAGTACCCTCCCCTATATAAGCCCCTCCCATCCGGGAGCGCCTCAGTTTTTTGCCAGTGTCTAAGGTGTTGGCCAAGAAGAAACATGTGTTTTTCACTGAGCTTGCGTACAGGTTCTTTTGGGCCTCAGTAAGCTATTCCGGATCCGACCAAAAAAGCTTCATAGCTAAACGGTCGGTACCCGGGCCTTGCAGAGAAGAGCAAGGTTTTGCCTGTAATGCTTCTCTTAGGAGAGCTGGACCCTGGGATCCAGAGCTCTGGTCATACCCACGACCAAGATGTTTTCTGTGCAGGGTGCTATACAGGTCCAGGGGAGTGGAATCCTTGGGAACCCGGTCCCTGAAGGTTTGATTACAATGCCTGCCGTGATAGGTGAAGTTTGGGCTTTTGTGGACCAAACAAAGTCCTGCGGCGGGGAACAGGTAAGTGGGGGCCCCCAGGAACTTGGTTCTATTGGGGGACCCCCAAGCCTAATTTGTCTTTCTGTCTGTTACCTAATGGTATTCCCGCAAAATTCTGTGCATGCCTGTAACTACTAAAAAAATGTAATAATTTTTAATGGTGGTCAAGAAAAAAAAAAAAATATATATTTTTTATATATATTTAAGATATTAGACTGCGGTACCTGTGTTTGTCCACTAGAGGCCGCTGTGGAATGTTTTCTTGTCATGTGGACTAGTTTCTTCTCAGCAGAGCAAGTCCAGGCAGATGGTGAGTTCTCTTATGGGAAACTGCTTCCTCTGCCATGTTGCAATGCTCGTCCATCCCCCGGCCTGCGGCAAAGAGGGGCCCTGGCTCTTGTCCCTAGTCTCCATTTTTCAAAATTAGCGCCGAAGGCGCACGTGGCCGCGCGCGTGCGCGTGCACGCGCCTCTATATATAGAGGTGAGCCAGGAAAGGGGGCGGAGCCTGGGGGATGACGCTCTGTGTGCGCCGCAGCGCTTCTGCGCATGTGCGGGCGTCCCAGCATGTAAAAACCACAGTTTTGTGTGGTGAGCTGGCTATGAAGTACAGAGACAGAGCTGGCAACATTTAAAAAAAGGGCATACAGCAAGCGGTTGATACAGGCATCCCCTAGAAAGGCACATTAGTAGACACCAACTGTGATATAGCAGCAATTGTGCTAGACTATTCTCAGTAAAAGTGGTGTATTACGGCTGGAATACCTCAGCTTTAGGCTTAGGAATATGCCGTCCAGAAGCTCCGGAACTGAATCTTCCAGGAAGCGGAGGGGGTCTCATCGGGCTCGGAGGATCTTGGGCATACTTCTGCTGCACCAGTCTCCCCTGAAGTTCAGAGGTAAGTGACCGTAGAGACCCCGCAGGGGTACTTGGTACTGTGGCTGTCCTCAGTTCACCTGCTCCTGTGTATGTAACAGAGGAGGTTTTTTCCTCAGCTCTGGGAGGATTAGAGAGAGATTGTCAACATTTATCGCTGCCTCCCTGTCAGGGAAAGCGCGCCCGATCTCCGTCTCCTCCTTCAGAGTGCCTGTTAGCAGAGCAACAGTCCCATACAGGGATCGACCTGCCTGAAGGGGATCAGGATGAGGTTGATTCTGTTATAGAGGAATCAACAGTGGGGGAACCTTTTCTCAGCATCTCAAGCTGAAAGATTATGGGTTCAGTCTCTGACTAACATGGTCCGATCAGCATTTAAAAATGCACCTTGCGGAACCATCAACCACTACTGTATCCTCGTTGGGGTCGCTAGAAGCCCCCAGACTGTTTGTTCTTTTCCACTTCACCCTTTACTGAAAGGGCTCATTTACCAGGATTGGGAACGTCCTGAGAAAATATTTATTCCCCCAAGAGATTTCCGGTGGTCTATCCCATGGAGGATAGGTTCATCAAAAAAAAAAAAAAAAAAAAATGGAAGGTCCCTACAGTGGACGCAGCCATCTCTTGTATGTATAAATCACTGACATGTCCAGTGGATAATGTCCAAATGTTCAAGAACCCAATAGATAAAAGATTGGAGTCCTTATGAAAATCTGCTTGGTGATACAACCAGCAGTAGCAGCTATTGGGGTCTGCTAAGCAGTGAAGGATCAGTTGAAACAGGTCTTGAGGGACTTGACAGATCAGCAGGCTTTGCCCTAGCTGATCTACCTAGAGCCTTAGGCTTTGCGGTTGACGCCATAAAGGATTCAGTCCATCAGGCCTCCCGCCTTACGCTGTCTATAGTACATATGCGTAGGCTCCTATGGCTCAAAAACTGGTCTGCTGAAGCTCCCTGTAAAGAATGGCTGGTTAGCGTCCCATTTCATGGTGAACGCTTATTCAGGGAAAACCTGGACAAATATATCCAGAAAATTTCCAGCGGTAAAAATACGCTCTTGCCGGTTAAAAACAGAGTTAGAGGCCCTCTTTAAGAGACCTGCTTCTCCAGTCCCTGGGGCATCGGCTGTGTAACAGTTCCGACGGCCTCCTCGGTCAAATCCCGGGTGTAAAAAACAGGGACAGTAGCAGGGTAATGAGAAACCCTGGGTCAGGGGAGGTACAAAACCTCCCCCAAAGTTAAATTCATTGAAGCCCCCACTCAGTCGGGTGGGGGGAGGACTCCAGTTGTTCGCAAGAGACCTGGCGGGACACGATCAAGACAGATAGGTGCTCTCCGCAGTAGGTTTGGGATACAGTTTGGAGTTAAAAGACTCTCCTCCTTCCCATTTTTGAGGTCAAACGTGCCAAGGGATCCCCGGAAGAGAGAGTCCCTCCTGTTGGCACTAGAACAACTATTGCTCCAAGGAGTAATTATGGAGGTTCCCCTGGAAGAATGAGGGTTCGGGTTTTACTCAAACCTCTTTACAGTCCCGAAGCAAACGCGGACGGGAGGCCCATATTAATTCTAAAAGGGCTATACAAATTCCTGTATATCAAGACTTTCCGATGGAGTCGATCCGATCGGTGGCCACTGCCCTACAAGGGGAGGATTGGTTAGCCGCGATCGACATCAAAGATGCTTATTTGCACATTCCCATCTTTCCAGTCCACCAAAAATTTCTACGCTTTGCAGTAGAAGGGCGCCATTTTCAGTTCAGAGCCTTACCCTTCGGTTTGGCCACAGCACCACGAGTGTTTACAAAAATTCTGGCCCTTTATTGGCCAATCTAAGAACACAAGGTGTAATGATAATGGCATATCTGGATGACTTGTTGCTGATAGACCACTCAGTGAAAAAACTAGACGTGGTCGTTCACAAGACAATCAAGTATCTGGAATCTCACGGTTGGATTATCAACCGAGACAAGTCAGCCCTAAAAACCAGTCAAAAGTCTGGAATACTTGGGGCTAAGGTTGGATTCAGGCCAGAGAAAAATATTCTTGCCTCAAGGAAAGGTGTTGTCTTTGAAAGATTTGATCCACTTAGTGGGTACAAAAAAGACAGCCGTCCATACGCCTGTATATGAGGCTGCTGGGAAAAATGGTGGCATCATTCGAAGCAGTACCCTACGGTCAATTCCATTCAAGGAATTTGCAAGGGGCCATACTGTCAGCCTGGAACAAAAAAGTTCAGGCCCTAGACTTACAATGTCCTTGTCCCCTTCCGTTCGCAAGAGCCTCCGTTGGTGGTTGGTTCCCCAGAATCTGGAAAAAAGGAAATCCTTCAGTCCGATTTCTTGGAAGGTGGTCACTACAGATGCCAGCCTTATAGGCTGGGGAGCAGTACTGGAGCAATAGTCTCTCCAGGGCAGATGGTCGGATGCAGAAAAGGCCCTGCCCATCAATCTCTTAGAGATACGAGCAGCCCGGTATGCCCTAGTAGCATGGACATCCAAACTCCAAGGGTCCCCTGTCAGAATTCAATCAGACAATGCCACAGCAGTGGCATATATCAATCATCAGGGGGGCACCAGGAGTCGTGCAGCCCAGAGGGAAGTAAATTACATCCTGAAATGGGCAGAAAAATATGTCCCAGCCATATCTGCGGTATTCATTCCAGGAGTGGAGAATTGGAAGGCGGACTTTCTAAGTCGCCAGCAATTAGGCCCAGAGGAAGGGTCCCTTCACCCCGAGGTTTTCTGGACAATATGTCAGCGGTGGGGAACATCGGATGTAGATCTTCTAGCATCCAGATTCAATGCAAAGGGGGACAGGTTTGTCTCTCGGACAAGGGATCCCCTAGCTTGCGGCTCGGATGCCCTAGTGTTCCCTTGGGATCAGTTCAAGCTGATATATGCATTCACACCGCCACAATGGTTACCTCGATTACTCCGCAGAATCAGGGTAGAAAAGAAACCAGTGATTCCGGTGGCTCCAGCGTGGCCCCGAAGAGCGTGGTACGCGGAGATTGTAAAATTTCAGTGGGGAGTCCTTGGACTCTCCCACGTCGTCTGGACCTGCTTTCGCAAGGACCGATATACCACCCTTCCTTACCAGCCCTAGGTTTGACGGCCTGGCTATTGAAGCCCACATTCTAAAAAAGAGAGGGCTCTCTAATGCTGTGGTATCTACCATGATCAATGCCAGGAAGCCGGTATCCAGGCAGATCTACTATAGAATCTGGAAGGCGTACATCGCGTGGTGTGAGGCCAAGAAATGGCATCCACATAAGTACGTAATAGGTAGGATTCTGGACTTCCTACAGTGGGCTGTAGATAGGAAGCTTGCCTTGAGTACTATCAAGGGTCAGATTTCGGCCTTGTCAATATTTTTTCAAAGGCCCTTGGCTTCGCATTCACTAGTCAAAGCCTTTATACAAGGAGTGATGCGTATTAGTCCTCCGGTTAATATTCCCATATGTCCATGGGATCTAAACTTGGTTCTGTCGGTTCTACAGAAACAACCATTTGAACCATTACAGCATATTTCCTTGGTGCTTCTCACCAGGAAATTGATTTTTCTAGTAGCCATTTGTTCGGCTAAAAGAGTATCGGAATTAGCAGCTATGTCCTGTAAGGAGCCATATCTGGTTATCCATAAGGACAGAGTAGTGTTACGTCCTCATCCAGCCTTTCTTCCTAAGGTGGTATCGAGGTTTCATTTGAACCAAGATGTGGTTCTTCCTTCTTTTTTCCCCAAACCTACTTCGGTAGAGGAAAAGTTATTGCATTCTTTGGATGTAGTAAGAGCAGTTAAAGCTTATCTAAAAGCTACTGCTCAGATTCGCAGAACGGATACTTTGTTTATTCTGCCGGAAGGCCCCAGAAAGTGTCAGGCAGCGTCAAAATCTACTTTAGCCAAGTGGATTCGACAGGTCATTATGCAAGCTTATGGCTTGAGAAGGAGACCGCCTCCGTTCAAAGTTAGAGCGCACTCCACGAGAGCAGTTGGAACTTCATGGGCAGTGCATCACCAGGCCTCCCTGGCTCAAATCTGTAAGGCCGCAACATGGTCTTCAGTTCACACGTTTACTAGGTTCTACCAGGTGGACGTTAGAAGTCAGGAGGATGTCGCCTTTGGGCGCAGTGTGTTGCAGGCCGCAAAAGATCCTCATGTCTGATAGCGCTCAGCTTATATATGGTGTATCCCCCCCTCATTTGGCATTGCTTTAGGACATCCCATTAGTAATGACTATGTCGCTCTGTGTCCCGTGATGTACGAGAAAGAAAATAGGATTTTTATAACAGCTTACCTGTAAAATCCTTTTCTTGGAGTACATCACGGGACACAGAGCTCCCGCCCCTCTTTGGGGACACTTATTGCTTTGCTACAAAACTGAGGTGCTCCCGGATGGGAGGGGCTTATATAGGGGAGGGTACTTCCGGTTTTGGAAGTTGCCAGTGCCAGCACCTGACGGTATCTATATAACCCATTAGTAATGACTATGTCGCTCTGTTTCCCCGTGATGTACTCCAAGAAAAGGATTTTACAGGTAAGCTGTTATAAAAATCCTATTTTTCGTGGCCGGGAATATTCTTTTCTCTCCGGTAATTTTCTTTTCTTGCACATGCGCATTTTTTTTTCTATTACATTTCTTGCACGATTCTCCCATCATTGATTAGAAAATCGTTCGTCTTTCAAAAAATTTTCAACATGTCCGATTCCTCAAATTTGATTGCCGCACGAAAATCGGCTGTTGCTGCAGCCCACTAACGGTGCGAAATTCATACGAAAATTCTTAGATTCGATTTTCGAAAGAAAATTATTTTGAAATTCGAACCGTGTATGGCCGGCTTTATAGCTGGAATATTCGTCTTCTGACTGTGGTTTGAACACGTTTGCTTGGCATAAGTAGGACTTGGACGTGATTACCAATTGACTCCGGAACATATAACCAGTCTAGGTTTCACAGCCATCTCCTCCACGCTCTTCTGTTATCTTGTAGCAGTTGCTTCTGGCAGGCTTCCCACTCTGCAGCAAAGCCAACCTGATTACCATCCTTAAGGCCGTTAATTATGCAGCTGAGAAAATCATATCTTGTATTTCAAACACAGCCAATAAGCCATCATTTGTCTTGCCAATTTAAAGACCAGCTGCAGCCAAAACCTTATTTTTTTTTTTATAATAAAGCAAGGATGGGTTACACCTGCTTTTAGGTTTTTTCTGCTGTCTGTCAATCCAGTGGGGGAGATATTCCTGCAAATCTCACGATACCGTGCTGCAATGTTTATATATACCCAAAATCACCATTAAAACCATTATTAATTAATTAATCTTCTTTAGTGAAAGATGTCTCATGACTTATAATAGTCCTAATTCTTCTCAATCTTCTGCTCCACACCAATCTTCTTCTGTGAATCACCCCGTGTTCAACACACCTTCACCACAATCTGCTCATCTGGTGTTTTGACTATAAAAACTACGTCAGGGTGCGCCTTCCCTTTTAGGGGGTATTGTAGCCTGGATTGGTGTTAAAAGAGAAGTATGGGTTTGGGGGTTATTGCATTTTTATACTTGCCTAGGTGGATGCAGCATCTGTCCCCCACCACCTCTGCACTGAGAACTGAGCGATCCAACATCGCCGATGTCTTGGCTCTCTCTCAGCTCGACTCCCCGAGCAGAGAGCTGTCAATCAGTAGCTCTCCAGCTCTGCTCCTCCACGCTCACTGGAGCACTGAGCTGTGGAGGGGCGGGGAGCTGCCGTCTCAGAGGCTCGCTGAGAGGCACAGACAGCTATCAGTCCAGGCACCTTCCAGATCCAGACTCGGGATGATGTGGTGCCTGGACTGATATTGGTGACTTCAGCAGAGAGCAGATTTCAGACCGATCTCTGCTGAAAACAGGTCACAGGAGTGCAAAATGAATTGCACTCCTGCAACCCAGAAGAGGAGCCCAGCCAAACAAGCTCAGGCTGGACTTCTCCTTTAAAGCCCAGATGGACCCTTATTTTTACTTCATACAGCTATAATGTTACTTATATATTCCATATACAGTATTTTCTTCAACGGTACTCAAAACAAAAAAAATGTAAACCATCAAATCTCATCATCATGTTTCTAACTACATGTATATTTATTCAATCATAAAAACACTCCCATGGTATTGTGCACTGATCTGGTGCACTACAGAGTTCAGGCTTGCATTGTCCCCTTAAGGTGTGGATGGATGCCACATACTGCATTTGCTTTATTCTGCAAGATCTTAAGCCGACCATAGACAGAGCAATTTTCGTTCCTGCAACCATGGGTTGTAGGAAAGAAACTCGCTCAATTCACCCATCAACACAGTCTGAGCCACTGTGTTCTCCCTTGGCGGGGGGGGGGGAGCAGTCCCTGCTGGGAGAATGCAGTGATTATCGCTAGCATTTATACCAGCTGCTAGCAATAATCTCATGTAAAATCCGACAGCCTGGTTGTACCCAAGTTGATCGATCAATCGACTTGGGTCCCTTCAGCCTGCCCATGCATGGTTTGAATTTTGCCCGGTTCCTGCTGAACCGGCCACAATTTGACCTGTTTATGGCTGGCTTAAGACATGAATAGGTTCTGCTTTCTGTATTTGCCGAGCTGACTCCCTTCCCCCAGAGTTCCTGTTGTTACATGCTTATGCTCATTAACTCCACCCTTTACGCGTTACACCACCATCACGTGGCTTCATTAGAGGGTCTGGAGTGCCGTGACGTATTGCCAGGTTTTATACAGGGCTTTGTTGATATATGTCTCTATGGGAATCACCTGTGCTATGTTTACATGCCCATTCAGCTAGCATTTTTAGAAGGAGATCATGCCAATGATCTCTTTCCCAATATGCAAGTTAACCTTTTATTTTACCTATAGGGCATAAACCACAATTCTTGCTAAAAACATGAAAAATTTCATTGTAATTTTTTTGTAAAGAAATGTGTTTTAATTTTTTAATTCCCAATAATTTTTGTTCTTTTGCAAAGATGTGTAACACAATTACAAATGCTATTTAAACATGGCAGTGGATATTACCATAACAGAGCAAAAGGTAAAAACCGATGTCCAACATTATAGAGTACACATTAGGTACACCCACAAAACAATACAGGGAATAGGTAAACTAATTCCAGAGTATATAATCTCGTACCGATCACTGGCCAAAAAGTCCTATAAAATTTCAATGCAGACAAAGACATTTATCTGCAGGTAGGAAAAGGAACGAAAAAGAGAAAAGAAAAAGGAAAAGGGAAGTGGCTGTGTAACCACACCTTGTGACCCAAAATGGGCACTAGGTGTTCACCAAGAGATATTTGATCCATGGGTCACATGGTTTTTCCAACTCCTGTAATTTTATCATTCAAGATAGCCAAAAGCCTTTCAATAATCATTATGCAGGATAATTTAGACTTAATCAAGTCAAACAGGACTATAGAAGACTTACAAGACCTGGCTATAGCAATTCTTGCAACTACAAAAACAAATGCAATTAGCCGTCTTGCGAACCTAGGAGCCTCTAGCACAGGGTGGCCCAAAAGGCCTGTTGTTTGGTTTTTATAAGGTTCGTCCCTGTCAAAGTATAAATTTAAATATGAGCCCTTATGCAAAATTTTTGAGAACGCCTATCAGAAGGAACGAGCCTTCTTGTCCATAACCCCTGAAACATAATGACGAGGCTCCGGAGACCAATCTAGACGGGACCATGTATTATCGGAGTAAAACTTTACGGTTTGACTTGGATGCATGGCCCACCACCTTATACCATTCATCCAGTTCCATGTCCAGATTGAAATTTTGTTTCCATCTGACCATATACAGTGGGGTAAAAAAGTATTTAGTCAGCCACCAATTGTGCCAATTCTCCCACTTAAAAAGATGAGAGAGGCCTGTAATTGTCATCATAGGTATACCTCAACTATGAGAGACAAAATGTGGAAACAAATCCAGACAATCACATTGTCTGATTTGGAAAGAATTTTTTTTGCATATTATGGTGGAAAATAAGTACTTGGTCAATATCAAAAGTTCATCTCAATACTTTGTTATATATCCTTTGTTGGCAATGACGGTTTCTGTAAGTCTTCACAAGGTTGTCACACACTGTTGCTGGTATGTTGGCTCATTCCTCCATGCAGATCTCCTCTAGAGCAGTGATGTTTTGAGGCTGTCGCTGGGCAACACAGACTTTCAACTCCCTCCAAAGGTTTTCTATGGGGTTGAGATCTTGAGACTGGCTAGGCCACTCCAAAACCTTGAAATGCTTCTTACGAAGCCACTCCTTCGTTGCCCGGGCGGTGTGTTTGGGATCATTGTCATGCTAAAAGTCCCAGCCACGTTTCATCTTTAATGCCCTTGCTGATGGGAGGAGGTTTGCACTCAAAATCTCACGATGCATGGCCCCATTCATTCTTTCATGTACACGGATCAGTTGTCCTGTTCCCTTTGCAGAGAAACAGCCCCAAAGCATGATGTTGCCATCCCCATGCTTCACAGTAGGTATGGTGTTCTTTGGTTGCAACTCAGCATTCTCTCTCCTCCAAACACAACGAGTTGTGTTTCTACCAAACAGTTCTACTTTGGTTTCATCTGACCATATGACATTCTCCCAATCCTCTTCTGGATCATCCAAATGCTCTCTAGCAAACCTCAGATGGGCCCGGACATGTACTGGCTTAAGCAGGGGGACACGTCTGGCACTGCAGGATCTGAGTCCCTGGCGGCGTAGTGTGTTACTGAGGGTAGCCTTTGTTACGTTGGTCCCAGCTCTCAGCAGGTCATTCACTAGGTCCCCCCGTGTGGTTCTGTGATTTTTTCTCACCGTTCTTGTGATCATTTTGACCCCACGGGGTGAGATCTTGTGTGGAGCCCCAGATCGAGGGAGAATATCAGTGGTCTTGTATGTCTTCCATTTTCTAATTATTGCTCCCACAGTTGATTTATTCACACCCAGCTGCTTGCCTATTGCAGATTCAGTCTTCCCAGCCTGGTGCAGGTCTACAATTTTGTTTCTGGTGTCCTTCGACAGCTCTGTGGTCTTCACCATAGTGGAGTTTGGAGTGTGACTGTTTGAGGTTGTGGACAGGTGTCTTTTATACTGATAACAAGTTCAAACAGGTGCCATTAATACAGGTAATGAGTGGAGGACAGAAGAGCCTCTTAAAGAAGAAGATACAGGTCTGTGAGAGACAGAAATCTTGCTTGTTTGTAGGTGACCAAATACTTATTTTCCACCATAATTTGCAAAAAAAATTATTTCTAAATCAGACAATGTGATTGTCGGGATTTGTTTCCACATTTTGTCTCTCATAGTTGAGGTATACCTATGATGACAATTACAGGCCTCTCTCATCTTTTTAAGTGGGAGAACTTGCACAATTGGTGGCTGACTAAATATTTTTTTGCCCCGCTGTATGGCTGTTTGGATGATTTTGACATACAGTAAGTAACGAGGTGCTGTAAGTTTTTTTTATATAACGTTTTGTTTTCTCTCTCAGATTCTCTGGCAGAAGTCATGAAACGGGTGAGGGAAGAAGGACCTGTCGTCAAGGAGATCGGTGATCTCATGATGTTTCGGGTAAGGCTGTTTGCTCAGGTTGATTATAAAATGAATTTAGCATGCCTCACGTTAGCTAGGGTTCGGTTGGGTCCTAAAAAAGCACATGTAAAGTGTTCCTAAACCTACATGAAAAAAAGTCAATATATAGATACATTAGTGTTACTAAAGGCAAAACTTTTTCTTGGCACTAAGCATGTTTCTGGTAGTACCATAGCCATAGATTGGTGCCAGGAAAAGAAAATTACGGTAAGTATTTGATAAAATTTTCTGTTTTCCTGGCACCAACATGGCAGAAAACTACCACACGATGGCTGCCATAGATTCGTGCCAGAAAAACTGAAAATTACAGCAAGCATTTGATACAATTTTCTGTGTTGTTTGTTTGTTTGTTTTTTTAATTTTCGGTCGAGTAAGGGAGGGTTATAACACTAGTTTGTTTTTTTCCATCTGTGTCCCATTGGGAGATTTCCCTTCACTTCCTATCCCATATCCAAAACAGGAAGTGAGACAAAGGAAGTGAGGTGTGTGACCACTAGGGTCACCAGAACTAGCGTCCCCATTGGAAGATCCTCTCTGTTTTAACGTCAACATCCCAAAATGTGGGATATTCTTTTACTTTCGCTGTCAATGATAACAGTAAACAGGACAAATGGAGAGGGTGAATCTCCCTAACGGGGGCAGAAATTTGCAGCATGGTGGACATTCATTATGTGTCCACTCCAGTGTTTCTCAACTCCAGTCCTAAAGGCGCCCCAACAGGTCATGTTTTCAGGCTCTCCATTGTTTTGCACAGGTTATTTGATCAGTTTAACTGCTTTAGTAATTCCCATAGCTGTTTCATCTGGGGGAAATCCTGAAAACATGACCTGTTGGGGCGCCTTGAGGACTGGAGTTGAGAAACACTGGTCTACTCTTTTCTTTCATGCCAGGGATAGTTTATTTCTTCCACAGCCTCATATTACCAGCCAAGTCCCTATGGAACCACTGCGGTATGTACGCTTTCCCTGGGACTAGGCTGTTGCGCTCTGCCACTCTGTCCGGTGACACAGAGAGGCAGGACTTGAATAAAACCTTTGCAACACCCTCCTTTCCATCCATTTATTTTTGACAGACATAAATTCAGAAATATTCTAAGCATGCATACGAGTTGGAATATCACACTCCGTGAATCATGGTACATGTAGTCCTGGTTCAGTGATAGGGGGGGGGGGGGGGGGGGTGGTGTTGTGTGTAAGCTTTTTGAGAGGAAGTGATTGGTGGAAGCATAAGAACCAAAGAGGTAGCACTGTCAGTTCCAAATAAGATGGGTAGCATGAGTTTTAATCATTCCCTACTCTATAAAAAGTTAAAGTATAATTGTGGCTTTAGATAGTTTCTATTTTTGGGTACAGCCCAAGTCCTATAAGTTTTCTCCACCCCAGGCCCCTCCTCTTTGACGATTGCGCCCATGAAAAGCTGCTTTCCATGGGGGCACCCATGGTGCTCGCTCCCGAGTCCCAGTGCCCCGCCCCCTGCTTCCATGTCACAGAATTTGATTGACAGCAGCTGCAGCACAGAAGGTTATTCACCTTAATGCATAGAATGCATTAAGGTGAAAAACCTTAACATGTTACCAAACCCAGGACCCTGCATATCTGGACTCCCACAGTACACAGAACATGGAAATGCAATAATTTTAGTAAATATAAACTGCTATAAAATACCTATTCTCATTAGCAGTATATAGCAGTCTTGTGACTTCTATCAATGCCTGGTTAAAGCTTGTAGGAGGAGTTTTCATACTGCAACTGGCTGTCCTATCAGGATGCAGGACCTTTGACCCTCTGTCTGGACAGTGCTGATTGGACCTTTGCTGATCACATGCACTCTCTCAAGAAAAAAAATTGCTCTCTAGCAATACACACCAAACTGAGCATGCGCAGAGTCACTCCATTTACTGTCTTATCTTGACATGTTTTGAGAAAACCGGCCGTGTGTATGATTTCTCGTCGGGAAAACTGCCGGGAATCTCAACAAGAAAAATAGAGAACCTGCTCTCTATTTTTCTCGTCTGGATTCTCGGCAGAGTTTTCCTGCCGAGAAAACCGGTCATCTGTATGCTTACCTGTCCGAGGTAAACCCGCGCATGCTCGAAAAGACTGACGCATGCGCGGTAGCATACAAGGTTTGTGTGGGGTGTAGCAAGATGGCGGCGACCGCATCGAATGTGACGAGTGTCGGCTTGTCGTAGTTGATGACCTCACCGCGTTCTTGCCATTCAAAAGAACGGCGGTTCTTTTGAATGGCCGTCAGTACACAGGGCTTGGCAAGACAAGCTTGCCAGGAATCCCGTCGAGAAAACCGACGGGTTTTTTTTCCCGCTGGGATTCCCGCCCGTGTGTGAAGCTCTATGAGTAATATCTGGCATCAATGGAGCTAGGATTTGTACAGCCAAATGAGCACAGGATACTCTCATGAGAGGTAACCTACAGTTGGTGCCGCCGATATTGTGTCAATCTCGCCTCTTCTAGCGGCGAGATTGACACCCTACGAGCTCCGTTGCGAGAGCCAGCGCCGAGCTGTCTCGTAATCGGGAAAGGAAAAATGTTGTTTTTCTTTTCACAATGAGCGACACGCATTGCCGGAGATCCGACGTAGATTCCCGCCAATACCAGGCACTGTGTTTGGTATGAATCCTGAGCGGGAACTCCACGCCAATTTTTAAATAAAAAACCGGCATGGGTTCCCCCTCCAGGAGCATATGAGGCCCTTGGGTATGGTCTGGATTTGAAGGGTAACCCCCTACGCCGAAAAAACGGCGTGGGGGTCCCCCCCCAAAATCCAAGCCAGACCCTTATCCGAGCACGCAACCTGGCAGGCCGCAGGGGAAGAGGGGGGGGACGAGAGAGCGGCCCCCCCTCCCTCCTGAACCGTACCAGGCCGCATGCCCTCAACATGGGGGGTTTGGTGCTCTGGGGCAGGGGGGCGACCAGCTGCCCCCCCCACCCCAAAGCACCCCGTCCCCATGTTGATGAGGACAGGGCCTCTTCCCGACAACCCTGGCCGTTGGTTGTCGGGGTCTGCGGGCAGGGGACTTATCGGAATCCGGGAGCCCCCTTTAATAAGGGGGCCCCCAGATCCCGGCCCCCCCACCCTATGTGAATGAGTATGGGGTACATCGTACCCCTACCCATTCACCTGGTGGAAAAAAATGGCAATAAAAAAAACACACACAGCTTTTTAAAGTAGATTATTGCACAGCTCCGGGGGTCTTCTTCCGACTTCGGGGGTCTCCGGTCTCGTCGCCGCGCTCTCCGGTTCTATCTTCTTCCAGCTCTTTTGCTAGCGGAGGCCCGGTCTTCCCCGTCGTCTCGTCCGGCTCTCCGTTGTCCTTCTGCTGGCCCCTCCACTATGTTCTTCCAGCTCTTTTGCTAGTGGAGGGGCCGGTCTTCCCGTCGTCGGCGTCTTCTTCCCTCTTCTCCTCCTCGATGTTGACTCGTCGCTTCCTCTCGCTATAAATGCTAAATCTTCGGGCCGCAGCAATTTATATAGGCTTCTCATGACGTCACAGTCACATGCTCCGGGTGGCCCTGGAGCATGTGAATGTGACGTCATGGGAACATGTGACTGTGACGTCATGAGAAGCCTATATAAATTGCTGCGCCCGAAGATTTTGCATTTATAGCGAGAGGAAGCGACGAGTCAACATCGAGGAGGAGAAGAGGGAAGAAGACGCCGACGGCGACGACGGGAAGACCGGCCCCTCCACTAGCAAAAGAGCTGGAAGAACATAGTGGAGGGGCCGGCAGAAGGACAACGGAGAGCCGGACGAGATGACGGGGAAGACCGGGCCTCCGCTAGCAAAAGAGCTGGAAGAAGATAGCGGAGGCCCGGCAGAAGGAAGAAAGAACCGGAGAGGAGAAGAGGGAAGAAGGCGACGGAGAAGACCGGGCCCCGCTAGCAAAAGAGCTGGAAGAAGATAGCGGAGGCCCGGGAGAAGAAAGAACCGGAGAGCGCGGCGACGAGACCGGAGACCCCCGAAGTCGGAAGAAGACCCCCGGAGCTGTGCAATAATCTACTTTAAAAAGCTGTGTGTGGTTTTTTTATTGCCATTTTTTTCCGCCAGGTGAATGGGTAGGGGTACGATGTACCCCATACTCATTCACATAGGGTGGGGGGGCCGGGATCTGGGGGCCCCCTTATTAAAGGGGGCTCCCGGATTCCGATAAGTCCCCCGCCCGCAGACCCCGACAACCAACGGCCAGGGTCGTCGGGAAGAGGCCCTGTCCTCATCAACATGGGGACAGGGTGCTTTGGGGTGGGGGGGGCCGCAGGTCGCCCCCCTGCCCCAGAGCACCAAACCCCCCATGTTGAGGGCATGCGGCCTGGTACGGTTCAGGAGGGAGGGGGCCGCTCTCTCGTCCCCCCTCTTCCCCTGCAGCCTGCCAGGTTGCGTGCTCGGATAAGGGTCTGGCTTAGATTTTGGGGGGGGGACCCCCCACGCCGTTTTTTTCGGCGTAGGGGGTTACCCTTCAAATCCAGACCAGACCCAAGGGCCTGGTATGCTCCTGGAGGGGGAACCCATGCCGGTTTTTTATTTAAAAATTGGCGTGGAGTTCCCGCTCAGGATTCATACCAAACACAGTGCCTGGTATTGGCGGGAATCCACGTCGGATCCCCGTTCAATACAGTGCCGCGTCTCCTCGCTATTGCAGCGAGCGCGAGATGTGTCGCCACCCTGTCGCCGAGATGTCGGCACCCCTGTCGCCGAGAATCTCCGCGATAGGATCGCAATGAATATACAATGTCGGCGGCACCTACTGTATATGATTTGTGCTGTTGCCAAAATATATATTGATTGTACAATACGGAACACAAGCAAAGTATTTATAGACCTTGGGTTATAAAGGGTTTATAAAACCTTTGCCCTTGTTCTGTACTGTGCTCCAAGATATGGAATGTACAGGTACTTGCTCTTTATTTTTGCCTTAAAAAAGTGCTACAAAATTTGAGGAACATGACATGCTTGGCCAAACCTCACAATTTTGTCTCCCCATATAAAAATCTTCACTTGTGTAAGTTGTGAGCATGCTCATGATCAAGTCTCATCATTCTTTTTACTTTCTATAGTTCGATGGACCTCCTGGAGAGGAAGTTTGTGAAGAAACAGCCAAGTTTTGTTCTTGCCAAACCATTGCTCTTGACCTGATCAAAATCAAAAAGAGGAAAGAAGCGCGGTTTAATCTCTTTATGCAGGTGATGTCCTACTTCGTCACATCTTATTCTCTTGTCTTCATTTTTTTCATTACTTATTTTCTCATTTTTGTGTCTTTTAACAACATTCAGGGAAATTGTTAAAGATCTACGACACTCTTTAGAATTCTGATGTGCCTCCACATGACCAATGTCGTGTGGGTGATAGATTCATGTACCTGTTGTAGACAGGTGCATGGGACAGGCACCATATGTGGAGGAACACTGAGACTGGAGCTTCTATATGGACACTCTGCCCTGATTACAATTGGGCTTCCTCCCCACTGCTGTCAGTGAGATTTGTACCTGGGGCGGAGCCTGATGGGGATTCATAGACATAAGTTCCCCATCAGGTTTACTCCATGTTTGATTGTACAGGAGGCAGTGGACGGATCCTTAGCCAAAAGATAGCTGGCTATTGGCTTTAGAATCCACCCTTTGCTTGCTGTCAATTACAAGGCGAGAGTGGACTTGATGGGGAACTAATGTCTCAGCTTTCCCATTAGGCTCCACCCGTTTAAAGGATAAGTTCACCTTTTGTAACATGTTACACCATTATTCAGATGTATCTGCCCCCGATTCTCCATCTTGACAGCAAGCGGGGTATGTTCTCCCACCGCTCGCTGTCGCAATAAAAAATGTGTTCTGTGAATGGGAAACTACAAGTACCAACAGCCTTTGCGGCTGTCGGCTTGTAGTTCTCAATAAACTACCAGGGGGCTGTTGAGTGGGGCTGCGAGTACTCATGTCAGACTGTAACTGCCTTCCTGTACGAGGTAGACTGACAGTCTGCAAGAGCCCTGCATTGCACTTGCGATCTGCAATGCTTTGCAGGCTTATAGTAACATTTTTTTATAAATGCAATTTCTTTTTACTGGAAAAATGGGCATTTATCTTTTAAAGTTTTACAAAGGTGAACTTTATCCTTTAAGCTTCATTGGTTGCTAGGGGGTCCTTAGGAAGTCCTTTACAGCCAGTTGCAGGGAGAGGGTAACGGTTTTAAATATGGCGCTTTGCTACACTGCATACAGGGACAGGCGCTGTGCCTGCCTCTGTATGCAGAGATGGAGTAGGTCTTAATTACCTACAGTGTCCTTATCTACAAACTCAAGGTAATTACTTTTGAATTTAGTCCATTAATAGTGCCACTTTGGAAAAGTGAGGCCATTTTAAAAAGGCCCTAGCGCCAGACATCTGTCGGTAGTGCTTACTTGAATTCCCTGATTGTCCCCTGTGCATTTTATTCTTTCGAATTCCAATTTTTATTCACCATGTTCTTGTCTTTTCTTAATGATAGGAGGCAGAGAGCAGTCCCCAGTGTCGGAGGCTACAGCTTAAGGATTTAATAGTGTCAGAAATGCAGCGATTGACCAAATACCCACTACTACTGGAGAACATCATCAAACACACGGATGGTAAGATTATTCATTAGGGGTAATTGTTATTGGCAGAAGTTGTGTGACAGCTTCTCTTCAAAAATTTTATTACCTGGAATTCAAGGAGCTCATTCAGGACTAATATGATTCTGTTGGAGCCATGTTATCCAGCTATTCCCTAGTTGCTGCTTGTGCTCCGCAACACGCAAGCATGTTACAGAACTGCTGATCAAATTTATTTAACCTTCTTAGAGCCTAGCCATTCTCTAACAAATAAAGCCTTGAAGAAGGGGGTGGCAATTCCCCTGAAACACATTGGCTGTACTTGTATTCTTCTATCATCATGAAATGATTATAATAAATCACGAGGCATCTTTCTGGACACTGGGTGCTCCTCTTCAATTACCCAAGTGTTCTCTGCAGTAACGGCCCCATTATTGTTACCTGAGAGGTAGCAGCCCTAGACCCCAATGGAGTCTATCACCTACCACCTACAATTGGTGTACAACCCACTGGAAGCGATTCCCTCTATACTCTTGACATAGAGACCTGCCACCAGGCAGCCTCCAACCCAAAAAACAAACAAAGGCTCAAACGCCTAGTGCATTATCCACAGAACTTCATCAAAAGATAAAAAGAGCACATACTCACAAAAGCCAAATATGTAACAGAGTTGTACCTACAGTAAGCCAAGGAATGGGATGGAACTTCTCTGTTTCAAATGGATATTATAAAACCAGTTGCTGCTCTTCAGGGATGGTCCCCCTTTGAGTTGAGTTGAGAGGTATCTTAACCACTTCCATACAGGGCTTTTTGTACCACTTCCATACCGGGCCTATTCTAGCACTTCTCTCCTACATGTACAAATCATCATTCTTTTGCAAGAAAATTACTCAGAACCCCCAAACATTATATATGATTTTTTAGCAGACACCCTAGGAAATAAAATGACGGTCATTGCAACATTTTTCTTTCTCGTACATCACGGGACACAGAGCGACATAGTCATTACTAATGGGTTATATAGATACCGTCAGGTGCTGGCACTGGCAACTTCCAAAACCGGAAGTACCCTCCCCTATATAAGCCCCTCCCATCCGGGAGCACCTCAGTTTTTTGCCAGTGTCTAAGGTGTTGGCCAAGAAGAAACATGTGTTTTTCACTGAGCTTGCGTACAGGTTCTTTTGGGCCTCAGTAAGCTATTCCGGATCCGACCAAAAAAGCTTCATAGCTAAACGGTCGGTACCCGGGCCTTGCAGAGAAGAGCAAGGTTTTGCCTGTAATGCTTCTCTTAGGAGAGCTGGACCCTGGGATCCAGAGCTCTGGTCATACCCACGACCAAGATGTTATCTGTGCAGGGTGCTATACAGGTCCAGGGGAGTGGAATCCTTGGGAACCCGGTCCCTGAAGGTTTGATTACAATGCCTGCCGTGAGAGGTGAAGTTTGGGCTTTTGTGGACCAAACAAAGTCCTGCGGCGGGGAAAAGGTAAGTGGGGGCCCCCAGGAACTTGGTTCTATTGAGGGGACCCCCAAGCCTAATATGTCTTTCTGTCTGTTACCTAATGGTATTCCCGCAAAATTCTGTGCATGCCTGTAACTACTAAAAAAATGTAATAATTTTTAATGGTGGTCAAGAAAAAAAAAAAAAAAAAAAATTTTTTTTATATATATTTAATATATTAGACTGCGGTACCTGTGTTTGTCCACTAGAGGCCGCTGTGGAATGTTTTCTTGTCATGTGGACTAGCTTCTTCTCAGCAGAGCAAAGTCCAGGCAGATGGTGAGTTCTCTTATAGGAAACTGCTTCCTCTGCCATGTTGCAGTGCTCGTCCATCCCCCGGCCTGCGGCAAAGAGGGGCCCTGGCTCCTGTCCCTTGTTACCATATTTGAAATTAGCGCCGAAGGCGCACGTGCCCGCGCGCGTGCACGCGCCTCTATATATAGAGGTGAGCCGGGAAAGGGGGCGGAGCCTGGGGGATGACGCTCTGTGCGCGCCGCAGCGCTTCTGCGCATGTGCGGGCGTCCCAGCAGTTTAAAAAAACCACAATATTGTAGTGAGCTGGCTATGAAGTACAGAGACAGAGCTGGCAACATTTAAAGGCATACAGCAAGCGGTTGATACAGGCATCCCCTAGAAAGGCACATTAGTAGACACCAACTGTGATATAGCAGCAATTGTGCTAGACTATTCTCAGTAAAAGTGGTGTATTACGGCTGGAATACCTCAGCTTTAGGCTTAGGAATATGCCGTCCAGAAGCTCCGGAACTGAATCTTCCAGGAAGCGAAGGGGGTCTCATCGGGCTCGGAGGATCTTGGGCATACTCCTGCTGCACCAGTCTCCCCTGAAGTTCAGAGGTAAGTGACCGTAGAGACCCCGCAGGGTACTTGGTACTGTGGCTGTCCTCAGTTCACCTGCTCCTGTGTATGTAACAGAGGAGGTTTTTTCCTCAGCTCTGGGAGGATTAGAGAGAGATTGTCAACATTTATCGCTGCCTCCCTGTCAGGGAAAGCACGCCCGATCTCCGTCTCCTCCTTCAGAGTGCCTGTTAGCAGAGCAACAGTCCCATACAGGGATCGACCTGCCTGAAGGGGATCAGGATGAGGTTGATTCTGTTATAGAGGAATCAACAGTGGGGGAACCTTTTCTCAGCATCTTAAGCTGAAAGATTATGGGTTCAGTCTCTGACTAACATGGTCCGATCAGCATTTAAAAATGCACCTTGCGGAACCATCAACCACTACTGTATCCTCGTTGGGGTCGCTAGAAGCCCCCAGACTGTTTGTTCTTTTCCACTTCACCCTTTACTGAAAGGGCTCATTTACCAGGATTGGGAACGTCCTGAGAAAATATTTATTCCCCCAAGAGATTTCCGGTGGTCTATCCCATGGGGATAAGTTCATCAAAAAAAAAAAAAAATGGAAGGTCCCTACAGTGGACGCAGCCATCTCTTGTATGTATAAATCACTGACATGTCCAGTGGATAATGTCCAAATGTTCAAGAACCCAATAGATAAAAGATTGGAGTCCTTATGAAAATCTGCTTGGTGATACAACCAGCAGTAGCAGCTATTGGGGTCTGCTAAGCAGTGAAGGATCAGTTGAAACAGGTCTTGAGGGACTTGACAGATCAGCAGGCTTTGCCCTAGCTGATCTACCTAGAGCCTTAGGCTTTGCGGTTGACGCCATAGAGGATTCAGTCCATCAGGCCTCCCGCCTTACGCTGTCTATAGTACATATGCGTAGGCTCCTATGGCTCAAAAACTGGTCTGCTGAAGCTCCCTGTAAAGAATGGCTGGTTAGCGTCCCATTTCATGGTGAACGCTTATTCAGGGAAAACCTGGACAAATATATCCAGAAAATTTCCAGCGGTAAAAATACGCTCTTGCCGGTTAAAAGCAGAGTTAGAGGTCCCTCTTTAAGAGGCCTGCTTCTCCAGTCCCTGGGGCATCGGCTGTGTAACAGTTCCGACGGCCTCCTCGGTCAAATCCCGGGGGTAAAAAACAGGGACAGTAGCAGGGTAATGAGAAACCCTGGGTCAGGGGAGGTACAAAACCTCCCCCAAAGTTAAATTCATGAAGCCCCCACTCAGTCGGGTGGGGGGAGGACTCCAGTTGTTCGCAAGAGACCTGGCGGGACACGATCAAGACAGATAGGTGCTCTCCGCAGTAGGTTTGGGATACAGTTTGGAGTTAAAAGACTCTCCTCCTTCCCATTTTTGAGGTCAAACGTGCCAAGGGATCCCCGGAAGAGAGAGTCCCTCCTGTTGGCACTAGAACAACTATTGCTCCAAGGAGTAATTATGGAGGTTCCCCTGGAAGAATGAGGGTTCGGGTTTTACTCAAACCTCTTTACAGTCCCGAAGCAAACGCGGACGGGAGGCCCATATTAATTCTAAAAGGGCTATACAAATTCCTGTATATCAGGACTTTCCGATGGAGTCGATCCGATCGGTGGCCACTGCCCTACAAGGGGAGGATTGGTTAGCCACGATCGACATCAAAGATGCTTATTTGCACATTCCCATCTTTCCAGTCCACCAAAAATTTCTACGCTTTGCAGTAGAAGGGCGCCATTTTCAGTTCAGAGCCTTACCCTTCGGTTTGGCCACAGCACCACGAGTGTTTACAAAAATTCTGGCCCTTTATTGGCCAATCTAAGAACACAAGGTGTAATGATAATGGCATATCTGGATGACTTGTTGCTGATAGACCACTCAGTGAAAAAACTAGACGTGGTCGTTCACAAGACGATCAAGTATCTGGAATCTCACGGTTGGATTATCAACCGAGACAAGTCAGCCCTAAAAACCAGTCAAAAGTCTGGAATACTTGGGGCTAAGGTTGGATTCAGGCCAGAGAAAAATATTCTTGCCTCGAGGAAAGGTGTTGTCTTTGAAAGATTTGATCCACTTAGTGGGTACAAAAAAGACAGCCGTCCATACGCCTGTATATGAGGCTGCTGGGAAAAATGGTGGCATCATTCGAAGCAGTACCCTACGGTCAATTCCATTCAAGGAATTTGCAAGGGGCCATACTGTCAGCCTGGAACAAAAAAGTTCAGGCCCTAGACTTACAATGTCCTTGTCCCCTTCCGTTCGCAAGAGCCTCCGTTGGTGGTTGGTTCCCCAGAATCTGGAAAAAAGGAAATCCTTCAGTCCGATTTCTTGGAAGGTGGTCACTACAGATGCCAGCCTTATAGGCTGGGGAGCAGTACTGGAGCAATAGTCTCTCCAGGGCAGATGGTCGGATGCAGAAAAGGCCCTGCCCATCAATCTCTTAGAGATACGAGCAGCCCGGTATGCCCTAGTAGCATGGACATCCAAACTCCAAGGGTCCCCTGTCAGAATGCAATCAGACAATGCCACAGCAGTGGCATATATCAATCATCAGGGGGGCACCAGGAGTCGTGCAGCCCAGAGGGAAGTAAATTACATCCTGAAATGGGCAGAAAAATATGTCCCAGCCATATCTGCGGTATTCATTCCAGGAGTGGAGAATTGGAAGGCGGACTTTCTAAGTCGCCAGCAATTAGGCCCAGAGGAAGGGTCCCTTCACCCCGAGGTTTTCTGGACAATATGTCAGCGGTGGGGAACATCGGATGTAGATCTTCTAGCATCCAGATTCAACGCAAAGGGGGACAGGTTTGTCTCTCGGACAAGGGATCCCCTAGCTTGCGGCTCGGATGCCCTAGTGTTCCCTTGGGATCAGTTCAAGCTGATATATGCATTCCCACCGCCACAATGGTTACCTCGATTACTCCGCAGAATCAGGGTAGAAAAGAAACCAGTGATTCCGGTGGCTCCAGCGTGGCCCCGTAGAGCGTGGTACGCGGAGATTGTAAAATTTCAGTGGGGAGTCCTTGGACTCTCCCACGTCGTCCGGCTTTCGCAAGGACCGATATACCACCCTTCCTTACCAGCCCTAGGTTTGACGGCCTGGCTATTGAAGCCCACATTCTAAAAAAGAGAGGGCTCTCTAATGCTGTGGTATCTACCATGATCAATGCCAGGAAGCCGGTATCCAGGCAGATCTACTATAGAATCTGGAAGGCGTACATCGCGTGGTGTGAGGCCAAGAAATGGCATCCACATAAGTACGTAATAGGTAGGATTCTGGACTTCCTACAGTGGGCTGTAGATAGAAAGCTTGCCTTGAGTACTATCAAGGGTCAGATTTCGGCCTTGTCAATATTTTTTCAAAGGCCCTTGGCTTCGCATTCACTAGTCAAAGCCTTTATACAAGGAGTGATGCGTATTAGTCCTCCGGTTAATATTCCCATATGTCCATGGGATCTAAACTTGGTTCTGTCGGTTCTACAGAAACAACCATTTGAACCATTACAGCATATTTCCTTGGTGCTTCTCACCAGGAAATTGATTTTTCTAGTAGCCATTTGTTCGGCTAAAAGAGTATCGGAATTAGCAGCTATGTCCTGTAAGGAGCCATATCTGGTTATCCATAAGGACAGAGTAGTGTTACGTCCTCATCCAGCCTTTCTTCCTAAGGTGGTATCGAGGTTTCATTTGAACCAAGATGTGGTTCTTCCTTCTTTTTTCCCCAAACCTACTTCGGTAGAGGAAAAGTTATTGCATTCTTTGGATGTAGTAAGAGCAGTTAAAGCTTATCTAAAAGCCACTGCTCAGATTCGCAGAACGGATACTTTGTTTATTCTGCCGGAAGGCCCCAGAAAGGGTCAGGCAGCGTCAAAGTCTACTTTAGCCAAGTGGATTCGACAGGTCATTATGCAAGCTTATGGCTTGAGAAGGAGACCACCTCCGTTCAAAGTTAGAGCGCACTCCACGAGAGCAGTTGGAACTTCATGGGCAGTGCATCACCAGGCCTCCCTGGCTCAAATCTGTAAGGCCGCAACATGGTCTTCGGTACACACGTTTACTAGGTCCTACCAGGTGGACGTTAGAAGTCAGGAGGATGTCGCCTTTGGGCGCAGTGTGTTGCAGGCCGCAAAAGATCCTCATGTCTGATAGCGCTCAGCTTATATATGGTGTATCCCCCCCCTCATTTGGCATTGCTTTAGGACATCCCATTAGTAATGACTATGTCGCTCTGTGTCCCGTGATGTACGAGAAAGAAAATAGGATTTTTATAACAGCTTACCTGTAAAATCCTTTTCTTGGAGTACATCACGGGACACAGAGCTCCCGCCCCTCTTTAGGGACACTTATTGCTTTGCTACAAAACTGAGGTGCTCCCGGATGGGAGGGGCTTATATAGGGGAGGGTACTTCCAGTTTTGGAAGTTGCCAGTGCCAGCACCTGACGGTATCTATATAACCCATTAGTAATGACTATGTCGCTCTGTGTCCCGTGATGTACTCCAAGAAAAGGATTTTACAGGTAAGCTGTTATAAAAATCCTATTTTTCTTGCACGATATTTGCGCAATAATTTTTCAAACGCCTTTTTAAAAAAAAAAAAATGGTTTCATGAATTAAAAAATAACAAAACAGTAAAGTTAGCCCAATTTTTGGGGAAAATATGAAAGATAATGTTACGCCGAGTAAATAGATACCTAACATGTCACGCTTTAAAATTGCGCACACTCATGGAATGGCGCCAAACTTCGGTACTTAAAAATCTCCATAGGCGACGCTTACATTTTTTTACAGGTTACCAGGTTAGAATTGCAGAGGAGGTCTAGTGCTAGAATTGTTGCACGCGCTCTAACGCATGCGGTGATACCTCACATGCGTGGTTTGAACGGCGTTTACATATGTGGGCGACTTACGTGTGCATTCGCTTCTGATCATGAGCTACCGGGGACAGGGGCGTTTTAAATTTTTTTTTTTATTATTATTTATTTCATTTTTTTTACTTTTTTTTTTTTTTTTTACAATGATTTTACTTTTATTTTATTTTATTTATCACTTTTATTCCTATTACAAGGAATGTAAACATCCCTTGTAATAGGAATGTGTGCGACCGGTCCTCTTTATTGAGAGATGCGGGGTCAATAAGACCCCACATCTCTCCTCCAGGCTGGAAAGCATGATATCAGTGAATTTTTTTTCACTGATCTCATACTTACAGCCGCAATGGCGGCTTTGTTTACATTTGAGGCCCGGGCTTGACGTCATCACATCGCGCTCGGGCCTCCGGCGATCATAGAGATGACTGGTGACCATCTGGTCACCAGTCATCTCTATGCTCATCACGTGACCCCACCAACGACGCCGGAAGATTCGCTCCGGGTCCCCGATCGCAAGAGAGAGCCCGGAGAAGCACCGGATGGCAGCGGGAGGGGGGGATGTCCCCTCCCGCCACCTATAAGAACGATCAAGCGGCGGAACCGCCGCTATGATCGTTCTTATGGTGCGCAGAATCGCCGGCACTTCAAAAGGATATCTGAATGATGCCTCTAGCTGCAGGCATCATTCAGATATCCCCCTACAAAGCCAAGGACGTCATATGACGTCCACCCAGGATGGGAGATCCCATCTGTGGACGTCATTTGACTATGGCTGGGTAGGGAAGTGGTTAATATAGCGCGGTCTTACCCCGAAGGGTCCCTTTGTCAGAGCACCAGTCCAGAGCTATCTCCCACCCAAACTAACAGGTTCGGTTAGTGTCGGGGGCTAGGGTGCGGAACTGCTCCCCCTTCCCTGGTTCTAATATACAGTATCTCACAAAAGTGAGTACACCCCTCACCTTTTTGTAAATATTTTATTATATCTTTTCAAGTAAAAACACTGAAGAAATGACACTTTGCTACAATGTAAAGTAGTGAGTGTACAGCTTGTATAACAGTGTACATTTGCTGTCCCCTCAAAATAACTCAACACACAGCCATTAATGTCTAAACTGCTGGCAACAAAAGTGAGTACACCCCTAAGTGAAAATGTCCAAATTGGGCCCAAAGTGTCAATATTTTATGTGGCCAGCATTATTTTCCAGCACTGCCTTAACCATCTTGGGCATGGAGTTTACCAGAGCTTCATAGGTTGCTGCTGGAGTCCTCTTCCACTCCTCCATGACGACATCACGGAGCTGGTGGATGTTGGAGACCTTGCGCTCCTCCACCTTCCATTTAAGGATGCCCTACAGATGCTTGATGGGGTTTAGGTCTGGAGACTTGCTTGGCCAGTCCATCACCATTATCCTCGGCTTCTTTAGCAAGGCAGTGATCTTGGAGGTGTGTTTGGGGTCATTATCATGTTGGAATACTGCCCTGCGGCCCAGTCTCTGAAAGGGAGGGAATCATGCTCTGCTTCAGTATGTCACAGTACATGTTGGAATTCATGGTTCCCTCAATGAACTGTAGCTCCCCAGCACTCATGCAGCCCCAGACCATGACACTCCCACCACCATGCTTGACTGTAGGCAAGACACACTTGCCTTTGTACTCCTCACCTGGTTGCCGCCACACACGCCTGACACCATCTGAACCAAATAAGTTTATCTTGGTCACATCAGACCACAGAACATGGTTCCAGCAATCCATGTCCTTAGTCTGCTTGTCTTCAGCAAACTTTTTGTGGGATTTCTTGTGCATCATCTTTAGAAGAGGCTTTCTTCTGGGATGACGGCCATGCAGACCAATTTGATGCAGAGTGCGGCGTATGGTCTGAGCACTGACAGGCTGACCCCCCACCCCTTCAACCTCTGCAGCAATGCTGGCAGCACTCATACGTCTATTTCCCAAAGGCAACCTCTGGATATGACACTGAGCATATGCACTCAACCTCTTTGGTCGACCATGACGAGGCCTGTTCTGAGTGGAACCTATCCTGTTAAACTTAAGTTGCGCTTATAATATAAACACTCCAAAAAAGTGACATCTAAAAATAGTGATAACAAAATTTTATTGATAGGGAAAACAAAAGTAAATTGAGTCCATACATAAATTGAGGAAAAAATACTGATGGAAGAAAACAAGTCCAATGAGAAGACAAGATCCAGGGTTCGTCCACCTTCACCAAGGGAGAAAGGAGGGGAAGAGGAGATGTGAAGGAGTCTCCAATTGGAGATAAGATCCCACTCTGTATGTGAGTGCCCTTACCGGAAACGGTGGACCCCCTGAATAGCGAGGTCTTAAACGCAAGCAGATTCAGCCCTCTGCAGGGACAGATAGATCTCCTGTGCCACCGGAATCTCTGTGTTGTATTCAGATCTCCGTGGTGCTCAATAGAAGGGGAGCTTGAACTCCAATCTGGGGCAGTCACTCTTCTTGTATCTCCCTCCTGGCGTCCCCATTCAGCCCCGCTCCAGCACTTAGTCAAATGTGAGCCGGGGTGGGCTACACTGTCTGCTGATTGGCTGTGGATCAGCAAAATCCGTGCAAATTTTTCAAGGATGAGAGCTACTCTCCAGGACTGGGAGAGAATATTGGCATCAATGGGCACAGAACAGAAATGGGAATTCTTCAAAAAGACTGTTACCCATGGGTAATAAGTTTAAAAGCCTAAAAAATAAAACCTATGTGGCTCACGGCCAAAGTTAAAAAAGCTATAAACTATAAGAAAAGCGCTTTTAAAAAATATAAAAATGAAGGAACACTAGTGTCATTTAAATGTTACAAAGAATATAACAGAATATGTAAAAAGGAAATCAAGGATGCAAAAATTCAAAACGAAGGACAGATTGCAAAAAATTGTAGGACAAGCCCCAAAAAATTATTCAAATATATTAATAGTAAAAAGGTCAAGTCTGAGCATGTAGGCCCTTTACAAAATAATCTAGAGTGGGTGACTGGGGACAAAGAGAAGGCTAATTTATTAAATACTTTCTTCAGCTCTGTGTATACAAAGGAGCCTGGGGGAGCTCATGTCCATAATGGGGGTGGTAGTGACACAGCCCCAAATCCACAATGGCTCAAAAGTGATATGGTCCAGAAATATTTAGATGGAATAAAGGTGGATAAAGCACCTGGACCAGATGGCATACACCCACGGATCCTAAAAGAATTGAGCTCTGTAATTTCAAAGCCATTGTATCTAATTTTTAGGGACTCATTAATGACAGGAATAGTACCACTGGATTGGCGCAGGGCCAATGTGGTGCCTATATTTAAAAAGGGAACAAAGTCTTTAACAAGTAACTATAGACCTGTTAGTTTAACTTCTATAGTTGGGAAGATACTGGAGAGATTAATAAAAGACCACATAGATGAGTTCTTGCTGGAAAAAAAATATTTTAAGCAACAGGCAACATGGATTCACGAAAGACAGAAGTTGTCAAACAAACCTGATTTCTTTTTATGAAGAGGCAAGTAAAACCTTGGACAGAGAGGGGTGGCGGTGGACGTGGTATACTTTGATTTTGCACAAGCGTTCGATACAGTTAAGTCTACAAGCTTGGAAATATCAGTTTGTAAATGGATAGAAAACTGGCTAAAAGACAGAATTCAGAGAGTAGTGGTAAATGATTCAAACTCTGAATGATATAATAAAAAAACCCGCGCCAAATATTGATTGATAAATTAAGCTGCTCCTCAAATAATCAGTGATCGCTGAAAACAAAGTGAAAAATTGGTAAAATGTGAGGGCGCTAATTACGAGTCCCAAAATAATTGTATAAGGACCCCCTATATATGTTAAATGTGAAATGAGATAAATGACACCCACCTATCTCAATAGTGCTAATAAATGTGCCAAAAAAGAAAAATGAACAATATATTTGTGAAGTGATAAACGCAGTCCTACCCAACAGATAGGAACAAGCAATAAAGTAACCACACTCAAAATGTGAATTGTGCAATGGACAATGTGCAGAAAAAAGTCAAAACATAAACACAAAAGTCCTCCCAGCAGTAGTGCACAATCTTAATCAAAAGAACTCTCTGCATGTGTTAGGAATCTTCCAAATGCTCAATGTTCAAAGTGATGATCAAATAAATCTTGTGACTTTATAATCCACCTTCACCGTAATCAATATCACCCGATAGTGCTATGATAAAGATGGCAGCTTACCCCAAAGAGTTGACCCTTTTAACTAAAAAAGAGGTCTAGTACGCTTTCTGCAAGTATCCACTTGCTGGGTAGTATGGAAGGTGGTATCAGCTATACAGGCGATATTAAGCTCTGAGATAACTCCGGTGGTATGCAAATAAGAGAAGAGAAGCCGAAAATAGTGTAATCCTATTTAATGAACAATTAAAATGTAAAAAAGCCAAAAACGCGCTTACTTTGAAAGTGCCCCGAACCCGGCACTGAGGC
Source organism: Rana muscosa (assembly GCA_029206835.1). Classification (NCBI taxonomy): domain Eukaryota; kingdom Metazoa; phylum Chordata; class Amphibia; order Anura; family Ranidae; genus Rana; species Rana muscosa. The sequence continues at coordinate 25,268,581 of CM055126.1, forward strand.
TGTAATGGCGTGGATCAAATGAATGGAAGTCCCGGTCCTGTGAGAGCTGGCGTGCGTTCCACCTCTAGGAACAGACAACCAAGCGGGACCGGAAGTGACGTCAGTTGCGTGACCTGTATTGCGCCTCGACGTACGTTTCGTATTCCTTCATCAGGAAGCGTACCAGGTCACGCTAGAGGTACAATATATATGTGTCACTCAATTTGCATATGGGAGGGGATGAATTGGCAAACAGCCTCTGTCCCGGCACGGCGGCACATCCTATTATGAACACCAATGCAGTGGCATATACAATTCATATGAATTTGATAAAACATTCTATATTTATTAATACAATGAAATAAAAAGTAATTCTTGGAATAAGAAATACTGATTAAAATAATGATTAAAATAATAGGAATCACATAATCATTGTAAAAATACCGTATATACTCGAGTATAAGCCGACCTGAGTATAAGCCGAGGTACCTAATGTACCACAAAAAAATGGGAAAACTTACTGACTTGAGTATAAGCCGAGGGTCAACAATGCCCATTTGCATGCCTCACTGTGCCCATTGCAACTTCACTAAGCCACTGTTCCCATCCTCACGGTTCCTCACTGTTCCCATCCTCACTGTTCCTCGCTGTTCCCATCCTCACTGTTCCTCGCTGTTCCCATCCTCACTGTTCCTCACTGTTCCCATCCTCACTGTTCCTCACTGTTCGCATCCTCACTGTTCCTCACTGTTCGCATCCTCACTGTTCCTCACTGTTCCCATCCTCACTGTTCCTCGCTGTTCCCATCCTCACTGTTCCTCGCTGTTCCCATCCTCACTGTTCCTCGCTGTTCCCATCCTCACTGTTCCTCGCTGTTCCCATCCTCACTGTTCCTCGCTGTTCCCATCCTCACTGTTCCTCGCTGTTCCCATCCTCACTGTTCCTCGCTGTTCCCATCCTCACTGTTCCTCACTGTTCGCATCCTCACTGTTCCTCACTGTTCCCATCCTCTGTTCCTCGCTGTTCCCATCCTCACTGTTCCTCGCTGTTCCCATCCTCACTGTTCCTCGCTGTTCCCATCCTCACTGTTCCTCGCTGTTCCCATCCTCACTGTTCCTCACTGTTCCCATCCTCACTGTTCCTCACTGTTCCCATCCTCACTGTTCCCATCCTCATTGTTCCCCTAAAATTTTAATTGAACATTGTAAATTGTACCTGAAACAAAATAGAGAGGCTGCGGCGTCCATCGTTAAAAACTTGCGGTCTCTTCCTTTCCGTGATAGGCGTTTTCTAAGCAGACACAGTTCCGCCTATCACGAACGTTCTCTCATCCTCAGTTTCCCAGCAGACGTCCGTGATTGGCGGAACACTGAACACAGTGATGGGTGAGGATGAGAGAACGTTCGTGATAGGCGATTCTCAGCAGACACAGTTCCGCCTATCACGGAAGGGACCAGGAAGAGACCGTGAGATTTAAACGATGGACGCCGCAGCCTCTCAATTTTTTTTCAGGTACAATTTACAATGTTTCATTTCGCTGACTCAAGTATAAGCCGAGGGGGGGACTTTCAGCCCAAAAAAAGGGCTGAAAATCTCGGCTTATACTCGAGTATATACAGTATATTGAAATATTTAAAACATATTAAGTATTTAAAATATATTAAAAATAACTATGACCCCTATAGATGCAGTATCTATTCGTTAGTGAGGAAACAATTTAAATCCAGGTCAATATTTAAACCCAATGGCTGCATCGATCTGAGACGATACAACCACTGAGTTTCATTCTGGGAAATGGCCTTTTTAAGATCTGTTCCTCTCCAATGACCAACAGCCCTATCAATCCCATAAAACGTCAATTTCCCAGGATCCTGGTCATGATATTGAGCAAAATGGCGTGTGGTTAGGAAATCCCTTGAGGATATTTGTCACGTGCTCATTTATCCTAACCTTCAGTTCCCTTGTGGTTCTGCCCACATATTGAAGGGAGCATGGACACTCCAAGACATATGTGACATGTCTGGAGTCACAAGTTATAAGAGGTTTGATTGAAAATTCCTGCTGGGTGACATTGGACTTAAATTTACTGATTTTTCTTGTGTGTCGTTTAGTTCTCCAACAAGATTTACAACGGGTGCAGTAATAGAAACCCAAACCGTCCAAAAAGGTGGGAGGTCTCTTAGGGGGATCAGGTATATTGGGTGCAATAATGTTTCGCAACACAGGTGCCCTTCTATAGATAAATTTCGGTTTGGGAGGTAAAATTTTGGCCAAATCAGCATCTTTAAGGAGTATAGGCCAAAATTTCTTGAATGTTTTTTCCACATCTCTGTATTGCCTATGAAAGCCCGAAAGGAAGGCAAGATCACCTGAAAAAGGGGGCTTTTTCTTGGAAACCAGGAGAGATTCCCTATCCATCGCAAGCACTTCATCTTTTGCCTTCACAAGTGTGTGTTGAGGGTAACCTTTTTCCCTAAACCTCTCAGTAAGAGTGGCAGCCTGAGATTCAAAATCTGAGATTTGATCGCAGTTGCGCCGGATGCGCATGTATTGCCCCTTCGGGACCGCACCTAACCATTGAGGGTGGTGACAGCTCGAGGTCGGTACAAATCCATTCCTATCCGTAACTTTAAGGCTCCATGTACACAGAAGCTCAAAAACGGCCGTTTTTAAAGCAGCAGAAAAAGCTAGCTTTTATCAGCGTTTTTTTACTAGCTTTTATTAGCGTTTTTCAGTGTAGCTTTTTTTAGCTTTTAAAAAAAAAAAAAAAAAAAATTTCAATGGACTAAAAAACGCTCGCGGCCAGCGTTTATGAGCGTTTTTCGGCGTTTTGCGTTTTTTTGCGTTTTTTTTCTGCCGAAAAACGGCACTTTGAATGCAAATTTCCTGCGTTCAGAAAAAAGCCCATTAACTCCACTGCTCATTAAAGCTAAAAAACGTTATGTGTACATGAACACATAGGCTAACATAGAGTGCAGTTAATGGGCTTTTAAAAAAAACGCCAAAACGCCCATTAACTGCAGTTTATCAGCTTCTGTGTACATGGAGCCTAAAGTATGTCTTTGTGCATACCCTCCCCTCTTTCTTAATTAATGTTAAATCTAAATAATTGATGGAAGTGAGACTACTCTCTGCTGTAAACTTGAGGCCATAATGATTCACATTCATGGCCTCTAAAAAGGTTTCAAACAAGGGTAATGACCCCTCCCACAGCAGAATAATATCGTCAATAACCTTTTGTAGTAGATCAGACACCTAGAAATGTTAAAGTAGATTGACTCGTTTTCCCATTTGTTAAGGACCAAATTGGCTACGCTGGGGGCATAACAAGCCCCCATCGCCACGCCTTTGATCTGATTATAAAACTTGCCTTGTGCCCAAAAATAGTTGTTACCCATGACTTGTTTCAATCCATCCACCAAAAAATGGATTTGTTCCATAGATAGATGTGAATGTTCTGTGAGAGCCAATTCAACCGCCACAGAAGCATCACCTTGCTTAATATTAGTGTAAAGAGACTCTACATCTATGGTGACCATCAGAGTCTCTTGCGTGACTTCTATGGAAGACAGTGATTTAATGAGTTCTCTACTGTCTTTAAGATAAGACTTCCCTTGTGTGACCAAGGGTTGTAGATATATGTCCAAATATTCTCCTACCCGGGAGTAGAGTGAACCAATCCCGCTAATAATTGGACGGCCAGGGGGATTATCTTTGTTCTTATGAATTTTCGGTAGTATATATAGTACCGGCGTACGGGGCACTCGGGGTATAAGGTATTGAGCTTCCTTAGTATTCAAAATATTTCTATCAGCTCCCTCCGTGACCCAAATCGAAAGGTCTTCTTTGAGCCTTCTCATAGGGTCACCAGGGAGCGGTTTGTAGGTGCTCTGATCTACCAATAGACGATCAATTTCAGCATGATACTTTTCCTTGGAAAGTACCACCACCCCTCCCCCTTTGTCTGCGGGGCGAATCACAATATTTTTGTTTTGTTCAAGTGATCTAATTCCCTCCATCAACGAATGATTGTGTCTAGCCTGTTGTATCTTTAAGTCTTTAATGTCATCTTGCACCATATGTTTGAACACCTCAACATGATGGTGTGTACCTTTCTTAGGGTTAAATGTGGAATTATTTCGTAATCCACTATGTAAGTAAATATTCTCCTCCACACCTGAGGGAGTAGTGGATGTTTGGGAAGCAAAATGTTTTTTGATATTTAACTTTCTGACATATTTTTCAATGTCAATAAAAATAAAGAGATCAAATTTGTTGATCTTCTTATCTGGGGCAAATTTTAAACCTTGCGATAAAACCCTTAACTCTGCCTCCGTAAAGTCAGTTCCCGCAAGGTTGAAAATTCCTTCCTTTAGTTGTCCCGTGGTCTTTTTCTTTCTGGTTCCCCCTCTTCTACCTCTTTTTCTAACTGTTCCTTGGGGTATTGTGGGGTAGTGGATGGGATTTTGTAGGGCTCTTTCCATCCCCTCCATTCCCCCCCCCCCTGTGAATAGTTGTTTTGATGTTGAACTGGTCTCCCTCTATAATTTCCTCTAAAATGACCTCTAGGTGGTCTAGGGGCATGATGATTGGGTCCCTGATTGTAGTACTGATAGTTGTAATCCATGGGTCTATTATCCAGAGGGGCATATCTATTGTGTGTAGGTGCCATGTAAGGTGCTGGATAATAGTCATTGGACTGCGAATACCCACCTCCATAGTGCGAGGCGGGGGGGGGTGGTGGTGGCGGCCCCCTCCCATTGGAACTAGCTGGCCCCCTTACTCTTAGATGGAGTTTTATAATCAGATCAAAGGCGTGGCGATGGGGGCTCGTTATGCCCCCAGCGTAGCCAATTTGGTCCTTAACAAATGGGAAAATGAGTCAATCTACTTTAACATTTCTAGCTGTCTGATCTACTACAAAAGGTATATTGACGATGATATTCTGCTGTGGGAGGGGTCATTACCCTTGTTTGAAACCTTTTTAGAGGCCATGAATGTGAATCATTAGGGTCTCAAGTTTACAGCAGAGAGTAGTCTCACTTCCATCAATTATTTAGATTTAACATTAATTAAGAAAGAGGGGAGGGTATGCACAAAGACATACTTTAAAGTTACGGATAGGAATGGATTTGTACCGACCTCGAGCTGTCACCACCCTCAATGGTTAGGTGCGGTCCCGAAGGGGGCAATACAAGCGCATCCGGCGCAACTGCGATCAAATCTCAGATTTTGAATCTCAGGCTGCCACTCTTACTGAGAGGTTTAGGGAAAAAGGTTACCCTCAACACACACTTGTGAAGGCAAAAGATGAAGTGCTTGCGATGGATAGGGAATCTCTCCTGGTTTCCAAGAAAAAGCCCCCTTTTTCAGGTGATCTTGCCTTCCTTTCGGGCTTTCATAGGCAATACAGAGCTGTGGAAAAAACATTCAAGAAATTTTGACCTATACTCCTTAAAGATGCTGATTTGGCCAAAATGTTACCTCCCAAACCGAAATTTATCTATAGGAGGGCGCCTGAGTTGCGAAACATTATTGCACCCAATATACCTGATCCCCCTAAGAGACCTCCCACCTTTTTGGACGGTTCGGGTTTCTATTAATGCACCCGTTGTAAATCTTGTCGGAGAACTAAACGACACACAAGAAAAATCAGTAAATTTAAGTCCAATGTCACCCAGCAGGAATTTTCAATCAAACCTCTTATAACTTGTGACTCCAGACATGTCACATATGTCTTGGAGTGTCCATGCTCCCTTCAATATGTGGGCAGAACCACAAGGGAACTGAAGGTTAGGATAAATGAGCACGTGACAAATATCCTCAAGGGATTTCCTAACCACAGTGTCTCACACCATTTTGCTCAATATCATGACCAGGATCCTGGGAAATTGACGTTTTATGGGATTGATAGGGCTGTTGGTCATTGGAGAGGAACAGATCTTAAAAAGGCCATTTCCCAGAATGAAACTCTGAATGGTCTAAGGCAGTGGTTCTCAACCTTGCTAGTGCTGTGACCCCTTGATAAAATTTCCCAAGTTGTGGGGACCCCTAACAGTAAAATTATTTTTGTAGCGTGGGTTGTCGGCACCCAAGGCAAGACAAGTAATGTGCGCCCCTAACCCATGGAAATGTAGTGCTCCCTGAGTCCCTTTCCACTCCTACAATATTAAAACCCCTTATGGTACATTTTAGGATGTACCACTCTTTCTCTTTGATCTCCTTTCTTAACCTTTTATCTCTCTCCATGCTAATTTTCTTTTTTTGCCCCCCAGCCGTTTTTCTTGTTCTTTCTCTTATTCTTTCTCTACCTTTTTCTTTGTTCCTCCCCCTCTTTTTCACTCCTTTCCATGTATTCTCTATTTTTTTTCCTTCTCTTACTCCTTGGTGAGGGGGTGGGGAGTTGTAATGAGTCGCAATGCTGCGGAGAGTTCTGATCGGCCAACTTAGGTGCTCTTGATTAAGGTGATCTGCTGATCTGAGAACTGTAGTGGGGACTTTTATTGGCAACTATAATCACAGGTAGTGTTACTCTCTGTGTCTCCTGCTTCACTCTGTCTCCGACTTTGTGGTGTCTCGTAGCAGTGACACCGATGCCGAAATCAGGAGCTAGGGTCTCCTCCAGCCCCTCCCACTTCACATTCCTCACCAGTCAGCTGACCTCTAATCTCTGCCCCCCAGCCTTGCCATGAACTCAATGGGTGGCTGTGAAGAGGCCGAGTGTGCTGCTGCGGGCTCCAGGAACAGCCCTGCTGGGTGGCCGCAAAAATGCTGGGAGAGCCAGGAACAGCCCAGGATTTGGTGACCCCTGGCAAACCATCATTTGACCCCTGAGGGGGTCCCGACCCCCAGGTTGAGAACCACTGATCTAAGGTGATCAGTGGTGTACCCCAAGGTTCAGTGTTAAGACCCTTATTTTTTAATATCTTTATAAATGATATTGGGTCTTGGATAAAAAGTAACATTTCTGTCTTTGCAGATGACACCAAGCTATGCAGTGGAATAACGTCCTTACAGGATGTCTCCATTTAACAAGCCGACTTCAATGCTCTGTCTAATTGGGCGACTATGTGGCAGATGAGGTTTAATGTTGATAAATGTAAAGTTATGCACTTGGGGGCTAAGAATATGCACACATTATACATACTAGGGGGAGTACAACTGGGGGGGTCCATAGTGGAGAAGGATCTGGGGGTTTTGCTAGATCATAAGCTCAATAATAACATGCAATGCCAAGCTGCGGTTTCCAAAGCGAGCAAAGTCCTTTCTTGTATTAAGAGAGGTATGGACTCCAGAGAGAGCGATATCATTTTTCCCTGTTCAAATCATTGGTAAGACCTCATCTAGAATATGCAGTTCAGTTTTGGGCACCAGTTCTCAAAAAGGATATTGGGGAACTGGAGAAAGTGCAGAGAAGGGCAACCAAACTGATAAGAGGTATGGAGGAGCTCAGCTATGAGGAAAGATTAGAGCAACTGAATTTTTCTTTCTCGTACATCACGGGACACAGAGCGACATAGTCATTACTAATGGGTTATATAGATACCTTCAGGTGCTGGCACTGGCAACTTCCAAAACCGGAAGTACCCTCCCCTATATAAGCCCCTCCCATCCGGGAGCACCTCAGTTTTTTGCCAGTGTCTAAGGTGTTGGCCAAGAAGAAACATGTGTTTTTCACTGAGCTTGCGTACAGGTTCTTTTGGGCCTCAGTAGGCTATTCCGGATCCGACCAAAAAAGCTTCATAGCTAAACGGTCGGTACCCGGGCCTTGCAGAGAAGAGCAAGGTTTTGCCTGTAATGCTTCTCTTAGGAGAGCTGGGCCCTGGGATCCAGAGCTCTGGTCATACCCACGACCAAGATGTTTTCTGTGCAGGGTGCTATACAGGTCCAGGGGAGTGGAATCCTTGGGAACCCGGTCCCTGAAGGTTTGATTACAATGCCTGCCGTGATAGGTGAAGTTTGGGCTTCTGTGGACCAAACAGAGTCCTGCGGCGAGGAAAAGGTAAGTGGGGGCCCTCGGGAACTTGGTTCTATTGAGGGACCCCCAAGCCTATTTTGTCTTTCTGCCTGTTACCTAAGGTATTCCCGCTAATATTCTGTGTATGCCTGTTACTACTGAGAAAATGTAAAAATTTTAATAGTAGGCAAGAAAAAAAAAAAAAAATGTAAGACCGCGGTACCTGTGTTAGACACTAGAGGCCGCTATGGTTCTTTTTCTTGTAATGTGGATTTTTTTCTTCCAGAATCAAATCCAGGCAGTTGGTATGTTCTCTCCTGGGAAGCTGTCTCCTCTGCCCTGTTGCTGCGCTCATCCATCCCCGGGCCCTGCGGCAAAGGGACCCTGGCTCCCATCTAGCTCCTTATTGTTTTCAAAAAAGGCGCCGAAGGCGCACGTGCCCGCGCGCGTGCGCGAGCACGCGCCTCTATTCATAGAGGCGATCTGGAAAAAGGGGCGGAGCGGGTGGATGACGCTCAGGTGTGCGCCGCGGCGCTACTGCGCATGTGCGGGCGTCCAGCGTGTTTTAAAGCACATTATAGCTGGCTATTGAAGTGCACAGACAGAGCTAGCAACAGTATAAAGGCACACAGAGGCGGTTGATGCAGGCATCCCCTAGAAAGGCACTTTAGTAGACACCAACTGTGATATAGCAGCAATTGTGCTAGACTATTCTCAGTAAAAGTGGTGTATTACGGCTGGAATACCTCAGCTTTAGGCTTAGGAATATGCCGTCCAGAAGCTCCGGAACTGAATCTTCCAGGGAGCGAAGGGGGTCTCATCGGGCTCTGAGGATCTTGGGCATGCTTCTGCTCTACCAGTCTCCCCTGAAGTTCAGAGGTAAGTGACCGTAGAGACCCCGCAGGGGTACTTGGTACTGTGGCTGTCCTCAGTTCACCTGCTCCTGTGTATGTAACAGAGGAGGTTTTTTCCTCAGGTCTGGGAGGATTAGAGAGAGATTGTCAACATTGATCGCTGCCTCCCTGTCAGGGAAAGCACGCCCGATCTCCGTCTCCTCCTTCAGAGTGCCTGTTAGCAGAGCAACAGTCCCATACAGGGATCGACCTGCCTGAAGGGGATCAGGATGAGGTTGATTCTGTTATAGAGGAATCAACAGTGGGGGAACCTTTTCTCAGCATCTCAAGCTGAAAGATTATGGGTTCAGTCTCTGACTAACATGGTCCGATCAGCATTTAAAAATGCACCTTGCGGAACCATCAACCACTACTGTATCCTCGTTGGGGTCGCTAGAAGCCCCCAGACTGTCTGTTCTTTTCCACTTCACCCTTTTACTGAAAGGGCTTATTTACCAGGATTGGGAACGTCCTGAGAAAATATTTATTCCCCCAAGAGATTTCCGGTGGTCTATCCCATGGAGGATAAGTTCATCAAAAAAATGGAAGGTCCCTACAGTGGACGCAGCCATCTCTTGTATGTATAAATCACTGACATGTCCAGTGGATAATGTCCAAATGTTCAAGAACCCAATAGATAAAAGATTGGAGTCCTTATGAAAGTCTGCTTCTTTCTACAGCAAGCTTGGTGACACAACCAGCAGTAGCAGCTATTGGGGTCTGCTAAGCAGTGAAGGATCAGTTGAAACAGGTCTTGAGGGACTTGACAGATCAGCAGGCCTTGCCCTAGCTGATCTACCTAGAGCCTTAGGCTTTGCGGTTGACGCCATAAAGGATTCAGTCCATCAGGCCTTACGCTGTCTATAGTACATATGCGTAGGCTTCTATGGCTCAAAAACTGGTCTGCTGAAGCTCCCTGTAAAGAATGGCTGGTTAGCGTCCCATTTCATGGTGAACGCTTATTCAGGGAAAACCTGGACAAATATATCCAGAAAATTTCCAGCGGTAAAAATACGCTCTTGCCGGTTAAAAACAGAGTTAGAGGTCCCTCTTTAAGAGGCCTGCTTCTCCAGTCCCTGGGGCATCGGCTGTGTAACAGTTCCGACGGCCTCCTCGGTCAATTCCCGGGGGTAAAAAACAGGGACAATAGCAGGGCAATGAGAAACCCTGGGTCAGGGGAGGTACAAAACCTCCCCCAAAGTTAAATTCATTGAAGGGTTGCCCCCACTCAGTCGGGTGGGGGGAGGACTCCAGTTCGCAAGAGACCTGGCGGGACACGATCAAGACAGATAGGTGCTCTCCGCAGTATGTTTGGGATACAGTTTGGAGTTAAAAGACTCTCCTCCTTCCCATTTTTGAGGTCAAACGTGCCAAGGGATCCCCGGAAGAGAGAGTCCCTCCTGTTGGCACTAGAACAACTATTGCTCCAAGGAGTAATTATGGAGGTTCCCCTGGAAGAATGAGGGTTCGGGTTTTACTCAAACCTCTTTACAGTCCCGAAGCAAACGCGGACGGGAGGCCCATATTAATTCTAAAAGGGCTATACAAATTCCTGTATATCAGGACTTTCCGATGGAGTCGATCCGATCGGTGGCCACTGCCCTACAAGGGGAGGATTGGTTAGCCGCGATCGACATCATTTGCACATTCCCATCTTTCCAGTCCACCAAAAATTTCTACGCTTTGCAGTAGAAGGGCGCCATTTTCAGTTCAGAGCCTTACCCTTCGGTTTGGCCACAGCACCACGAGTGTTTACAAAAATTCTGGCCCTTTATTGGCCAATCTAAGAACACAAGGTGTAATGATAATGGCATATCTAGATGACTTGTTGCTGATAGACCACTCAGTGAAAAAACTAGACGTGGTCGTTCACAAGACAATCAAGTATCTGGAATCTCACGGTTGGATTATCAACCGAGACAAGTCAGCCCTAAAAAACAGTCAAAAGTCTGGAATACTTGGGGCTAAGGTTGGATTCAGGCCAGAGAAAAATATTCTTGCCTCAAGGAAAGGTGTTGTCTTTGAAAGATTTGATCCACTTAGTGGGTACAAAAAAGACAGCCGTCCATACGCCTGTGCATGAGGCTGCTGGGAAAAATGGTGGCATCATTCGAAGCAGTACCCTACGGTCAATTCCATTCAAGGAATTTGCAAGGGGCCATACTGTCAGCCTGGAACAAAAAAGTTCAGGCCCTAGACTTACAATGTCCTTGTCCCCTTCCGTTCGCAAGAGCCTCCGTTGGTGGTTGGTTCCCCAGAATCTGGAAAAAGGGAAATCCTTCAGTCCGATTTCTTGGAAGGTGGTCACTACAGATGCCAGCCTTATAGGCTGGGGAGCAGTACTGGAGCAATGGTCTCTCCAGGGCAGATGGTCGGATGCAGAAAAGGCCCTGCCCATCAATCTCTTAGAGATACGAGCAGCCCGGTATGCCCTAGTAGCATGGACATCCAAACTCCAAGGGTCCCCTGTCAGAATTCAATCAGACAATGCCACAGCAGTGGCATATATCAATCATCAGGGGGGCACCAGGAGTCGTGCAGCCCAGAGGGAAGTAAATTACATCCTGAGATGGGCAGAAAGATATGTCCCAGCCATATCTGCGGTATTCATTCCAGGAGTGGAGAATTGGAAGGCGGACTTTCTAAGTCGCCAACAATTATGCCCAGGGGAATGGTCCCTTCATCCCGAGGTTTTCCGGACAATATGTCAGCGGTGGGGATCACCGGATGTAGATCTGCTAGCATCCAGATTCAACGCAAAAGTGGACAGGTTTGTCTCTTGGACAAGGGATCCCCTAGCTTGCGGCTCGGATGCCCTAGTGTTCCCTTGGGATCAGTTCAAGCTGATATATGCATTCCCACCGCCACAATTGTTACCTCGATTACTCCGCAGAATCAGGGTAGAAAAGAAACCAGTGATTCTGGTGGCTCCAGCGTGGCCCCGAAGAGCATGGTACGCGGAGATTGTAAAGATGTCTGTGGGGAGTCCTTGGACCCTCCCACATCGTCCGGACCTGCTTTCGCAAGGACCGATATACCACCCTTCCTTACCAGCCCTAGGTTTGACGGCCTGGCTATTGAAGCCCACATTCTAAAAAAGAGAGGGCTCTCTAATGCTGTGGTATCTACCATGATCAATGCCAGGAAGCCGGTATCCAGGCAGATCTACTATAGAATCTGGAAGGCGTACATCGCCTGGTGTGAGGCCAAGAAATGGCATCCACGTAAATACGTAATAGGTAGGATTCTGGACTTCCTACAATGGGCTGTAGATAGGAAGCTTGCCTTGAGTACTATCAAGGGTCAGATTTCGGCCTTGTCAATATTTTTTCAAAGGCCCTTGGCTTTGCATTCACTAGTCAAAGCTTTTATACAAGGAGTGATGCGTATTAGTCCTCCGGTTAATATTCCCATATGTCCATGGGATCTAAACTTGGTTCTGTCGGTTCTACAGAAACAACCATTTGAACCATTACAGCATATTTCTTTGGTTCTTCTCACCAGGAAATTGATTTTTCTAGTAGCCATTTGTTCGGCTAAAAGAGTGTCGGAATTAGCAGCTATGTCCTGTAAGGAGCCATATCTGGTTATCCATAAGGATAGAGTAGTGTTACGCCCTCATCCAGCCTTTCTTCCTAAGGTGGTATCGAGGTTTCATTTGAACCAAGATGTGGTTCTTCCTTCTTTTTTCCCCAAACCTACTTCGGTAGAGGAAAAGTTATTGCATTCTTTGGATGTAGTAAGAGCAGTTAAAGCTTATCTAAAAGCCACTGCTCAGATTCGCAGAACGGATACTTTGTTTATTCTGCCGGAAGGCCCTAGAAAGGGTCAGGCAGCGTCAAAATCTACTTTAGCCAAGTGGATTTGACAGGTCATAATGCAAGCCTATGGCTTGAGAAGGAGACCGCCTCCGTTCAAAGTTAGAGCGCACTCCACGAGAGCAGTTGGAACTTCATGGGCAGCGCATCACCAGGCCTCCCTGGCTCAAATCTGTAAGGCCGCAACATGGTCTTCAGTACACACGTTTACTAGGTTCTACCAGGTGGACGTTAGAAGTCAGGAGGATGTCGCCTTTGGGCGCAGTATGTTGCAGGCCGCAAAAGATCCTCATGTCTGATAGCGCTCAGCTTATGTATGGTGTATCCCCCCCCTCTTTGGGCATTGCTTTAGGACATCCCATTAGTAATGACTATGTCGCTCTGTGTCCCGTGATGTACGAGAAAGAAAATAGGATTTTTATAACAGCTTACCTGTAAAATCCTTTTCTTGGAGTACATCACGGGACACAGAGCTCCCACCCCTCTTTAGGGACACTTATTGCTTTGCTACAAAACTGAGGTGCTCCCGGATGGGAGGGGCTTATATAGGGGAGGGTACTTCCGGTTTTGGAAGTTGCCAGTGCGAGCACCTGAAGGTAATCTATATAATCCCATTAGTAATGACTAAGTCGCTCTGTGTCCCGTGATGTACTCCAAGAAAAGGATTTTACAGGTAAGCTGTTATAAAAATCCTATTATTCTCTCTTGAGAAGAGGAGATTAAGGGGGGATATGATCAACATGTACAAATATATAAGGGGTCCATATAGTGAACTTGGTGTTGAGTTATTCACTTTACGGTCAACACAGAGGACAAGGGGGCACTCCTTACGTCTAGAGGAAAAGAGATTTCATCACCAAATACGGAAAGGTTTCTTCACAGTAAGAGCTGTGAAAATGTGGCTCCAGAGGTGGTTCTGGCCAGCTCAGTAGATTGCTTTAAGAAAGGCCTGGATACTTTCCTAAATGTACATAATATAACTGGTCACTAACATTTATGGGTAAAGTTGATCCAGGGAAAACCCGATTGCCTCTCGGGGGATCAGGAAGGAATTTTTTCCCCTGCTGTAGCAAATTGGATCATGCTCTGCTGGGGTTTTTCGCCTTCCACTGGATCAACTACGGGTATATGGGATTGTATCATATTATATATTTTAGTTTATTTTTATTTTTTATGGTTGAACTGGATAGACTTGTGTCTTTTTTCAACCTGACTAACTATGTAACTATGTTTCCGGTAAGGGCACTCACATACAGAGTGGGATCTTATCTCCAATTGGAGACTCCTTCACATCTCCTCTTCCCCTTTTTTCTCCCTTGGTGAAGGTGGACGAACCCTGGAACTTGTCTTCTCATTGGACTTGTTTTCTTCCGTCAGTGTTTTTTCCTCAATTTATGTATGGACTCAATTTACTTTGTTTTCCCTGTCCATCAAATTTTGTTATCACACTTTTTAGATGTCACTTTTTTTGAGTGTTTATATTATAAGCGCAACTTATGTTTTTTTACAATTGTGGTTCACCATAGAGATATTTGATGGTTTTTGTTGCAGCTGTATGTTAGATTTTTATCTCTAGCCCGTTATTAACCCCCTCACACTTTATCCTGTTAAACTGCTGTATGGTCTTGGCCACCGTGCTGCAGCTCAGTTTCAGGGTTTTGGCAAACTTCTTATAGCCTAGGCCATCTTTATGTAGAGCAACAACTCTTTTTTTCAGATCCTCAGAGAGTTCTTTGAAATGAGGTGCCATGTTGAACTTCCAGTTACCAGTATGAAAGAGTGAGAGCGATAACACAAGATTTAACACACCTGCTCCCCATTCACACCTGAGACCTTGTAACACTAACGAGTCACATGACACCGGGGAGGGAAAATAGTTAATTGGGCCCAATTTGGACATTTTCACTTAGGGGTGTACTCACTTTTGTTGCCAGCGGTTTAGACATTAAAGGCTGTGTGTTGAGTTATTTTGAGAGGACAGAAAATGTACACTGTTATACAAGCTGTACACTCACTACTTTACATTGTAGAAAAGTGTCATTTCTTCTGTGTTGTCACATGAATAGATATCTTAAAATATTTACAAAAATGCGAGGGGTGTACTCACTTTTGTGAGATACTGTATGCCATATAATAGATGCACCGCCCTGCGACCATTCTCTGCCCCCTGTTGCTTGGTTGCTATGGAGTGCTTACTACATGGTTGGCCAATTGCTTGCAAAATAGTTGCACAAGCATGGTGTTTTTTTCTTGTTAGCTGTGGGCATATGGGGTTGAGAGTGGGCATGTTGAAGTGCATATGACATCAGTAGCTGTTAGAGGAGACATGAATCTGCCACCTGCTGGTTGTCAGCCATTGATCTTGACTGCACCCTGGGCAGCTACCCTTCTGGCCCACCCCTTGTCCTGGCCCTGGGCCCATATGATATTTGAAAAAATATGTAAATTTTATGTAAATTTATGATTTTTTTATTTTCTCCACTTTATCTTCTCCATTTTATTTTTGTTTTCTTTATGTATTGCAAATAGCAGCATTCAGTTCAGTTAGATAAACAAACAGGGAAAACAAAAATAGTTCTTCAAAATGTCACATTTTTAAAAACCAAAATCTTTCTCTGGTCATGTAAACAGGATAACTGCTGGAGTCACTAATTTATTTAACTCAATATTAGTGCAATGGTTTATGAAACAAACGTGCAGTAAAACATATACTAAAGTTAATTTTCGGGCACACAAGCACAATAGGTTACCCATTTTTTTGTAAAAATATAAAAAGATGAGGTTTCGCTGAATAAATAGATACCCAACATGTCCAGCCTTAAAATCACATGTGCCCTTGAAAAAACAACAAACTTTGATACCGTATATTTTCCATTGACGACACTGAACAGTCCCTACAAGTCATCAATTTAGATTTAACCATGAACAAAGAGACTAGATGTATTGCTCTCATTCTGGTGTGCACGGTGGTATGTAACTTGTGTTTTGCAATAGACACTGTCTTGCGTAAGTGCCCCCGACGTATGCATTTACATTTGCACTGGCATGTATGTGGGGGGTTCCAAATGTATTTTTCTTTTTCGTACATCACGGGACACAGAGCGACATAGTCATTACTAATGGGTTATATAGATACCGTCAGGTGCTGGCACTGGCAACTTCCAAAACCGGAAGTACCCTCCCCTATATAAGCCCCTCCCATCCGGGAGCACCTCAGTTTTTTGCCAGTGTCTAAGGTGTTGGCCAAGAAGAAACATGTGTTTTTCACTGAGCTTGCGTACAGGTTCTTTTGGGCCTCAGTAAGCTATTCCGGATCCGACCAAAAAAGCTTCATAGCTAAACGGTCGGTACCCGGGCCTTGCAGAGAAGAGCAAGGTTTTGCCTGTAATGCTTCTCTTAGGAGAGCTGGACCCTGGGATCCAGAGCTCTGGTCATACCCACGACCAAGATGTTTTCTGTGCAGGGTGCTATACAGGTCCAGGGGAGTGGAATCCTTGGGAACCCGGTCCCTGAAGGTTTGATTACAATGCCTGCCGTGATAGGTGAAGTTTGGGCTTTTGTGGACCAAACAAAGTCCTGCGGCGGGGAACAGGTAAGTGGGGGCCCCCAGGAACTTGGTTCTATTGGGGGACCCCCAAGCCTAATTTGTCTTTCTGTCTGTTACCTAATGGTATTCCCGCGAAATTCTGTGCATGCCTGTAACTACTAAAAAAATGTAATAATTTTTAATGGTGGTCAAGAAAAAAAAAAAAAAAATTTTTTTATATATATTTAATATATTAGACTGCGGTACCTGTGTTTGTCCACTAGAGGCCGCTGTGGAATGTTTTCTTGTCATGTGGACTAGCTTCTTCTCAGCAGAGCAAAGTCCAGGCAGATGGTGAGTTCTCTTATAGGAAACTGCTTCCTCTGCCATGTTGCAGTGTTTGTCCATCCCCCGGCCTGCGGCAAAGAGGGGCCCTGGCTCCTGTCCCTTGTTACCATATTTGAAATTAGCGCCGAAGGCGCACGTGCCCGCGCGCGTGCGCGTGCACGCGCCTCTATATATAGAGGTGAGCCGGGAAAGGGGGCGGAGCCTGGGGGATGACGCTCTGTGCGCGCCGCAGCGCTTCTGCGCATGTGCGGGCGTCCCAGCAGTTTTAAAAAAAACACAATATTGTAGTGAGCTGGCTATGAAGTACAGAGACAGAGCTGGCAACATTTAAAGGCATACAGCAAGCGGTTGATACAGGCATCCCCTAGAAAGGCACATTAGTAGACACCAACTGTGATATAGCAGCAATTGTGCTAGACTATTCTCAGTAAAAGTGGTGTATTACGGCTGGAATACCTCAGCTTTAGGCTTAGGAATATGCCGTCCAGAAGCTCCGGAACTGAATCTTCCAGGAAGCGAAGGGGGTCTCATCGGGCTCTGAGGATCTTGGGCATACTTCTGCTGCACCAGTCTCCCCTGAAGTTCAGAGGTAAGTGACCGTAGAGACCCCGCAGGGGTACTTGGTACTGTGGCTGTCCTCATTCACCTGCTCCTGTGTATGTAACAGAGGAGGTTTTTTCCTCAGCTCTGGGAGGATTAGAGAGAGATTGTCAACATTTATCGCTGCCTCCCTGTCAGGGAAAGCACGCCCGATCTCCGTCTCCTCCTTCAGAGTGCCTGTTAGCAGAGCAACAGTCCCATACAGGGATCGACCTGCCTGAAGGGGATCAGGATGAGGTTGATTCTGTTATAGAGGAATCAACAGTGGGGGAACCTTTTCTCAGCATCACAAGCTGAAAGATTATGGGTTCAGTCTCTGACTAACATGGTCCGATCAGCATTTAAAAATGCACCTTGCGGAACCATCAACCACTACTGTATCCTCGTTGGGGTCGCTAGAAGCCCCCAGACTGTTTGTTCTTTTCCACTTCACCCTTTACTGAAAGGGCTCATTTACCAGGATTGGGAACGTCCTGAGAAAATATTTATTCCCCCAAGAGATTTCCGGTGGTCTATCCCATGGAGGATAAGTTCATCAAAAAAAAAAAAAAAAAAAATGGAAGGTCCCTACAGTGGACGCAGCCATCTCTTGTATGTATAAATCACTGACATGTCCAGTGGATAATGTCCAAATGTTCAAGAACCCAATAAATAAAAGGTTGGAGTCCTTATGAAAATCTGCTTGGTGATACAACCAGCAGTAGCA
This sequence comes from Rana muscosa, assembly GCA_029206835.1. Taxonomy (NCBI): domain Eukaryota; kingdom Metazoa; phylum Chordata; class Amphibia; order Anura; family Ranidae; genus Rana; species Rana muscosa. The sequence goes on from CM055126.1 coordinate 25,286,408, forward strand.
GCTATTGGGGTCTGCTAAGCAGTGAAGGATCAGTTGAAACAGGTCTTGAGGGACTTGACAGATCAGCAGGCTTTGCCCTAGCTGATCTACCTAGAGCCTTAGGCTTTGCGGTTGACGCCATAGAGGATTCAGTCCATCAGGCCTCCCGCCTTACGCTGTCTATAGTACATACGCGTAGGCTCCTATGGCTCAAAAACTGGTCTGCTGAAGCTCCCTGTAAAGAATGGCTGGTTAGCGTCCCGTTTCATGGTGAACGCTTATTCAGGGAAAACCTGGACAAATATATCCAGAAAATTTCCAGCGGTAAAAATACGCTCTTGCCGGTTAAAAGCAGAGTTAGAGGTCCCTCTTTAAGAGGCCTGCTTCTCCAGTCCCTGGGGCATCGGCTGTGTAACAGTTCCGACGGCCTCCTCGGTCAAATCCCGGGGATAAAAAACAGGGACAGTAGCAGGGTAATGAGAAACCCTGGGTCAGGGGAGGTACAAAACCTCCCCCAAAGTTAAATTCATTGAAGCCCCCACTCAGTCGGGTGGGGGGAGGACTCCAGTTGTTCGCAAGAGACCTGGCGGGACACGATCAAGACAGATAGGTGCTCTCCGCAGTAGGTTTGGGATACAGTTTGGAGTTAAAAGACTCTCCTCCTTCCCATTTTTGAGGTCAAACGTGCCAAGGGATCCCCGGAAGAGAGAGTCCCTCCTGTTGGCACTAGAACAACTATTACTCCAAGGAGTAATTATAGAGGTTCCCCTGGAAGAAGGAGGGTTCGGGTTTTACTCAAACCTCTTTACAGTCCCGAAGCAAACACGGACGGGAGGCCCATATTAATTCTAAAAGGGCTATACAAATTCCTGTATATCAGGTCTTTCCGATGGAGTCGATCCGATCGGTGGCCACTGCCCTACAAGGGGAGGATTGGTTAGCCACGATCGACATCAAAGATGCTTATTTGCACATTCCCATCTTTCCAGTCCACCAAAAATTTCTACGCTTTGCAGTAGAAGGGCGCCATTTTCAGTTCAGAGCCTTACCCTTCGGTTTGGCCACAGCACCACGAGTGTTTACAAAAATTCTGGCCCTTTATTGGCCAATCTAAGAACACAAGGTGTAATGATAATGGCATATCTGGATGACTTGTTGCTGATAGACCACTCAGTGAAAAAACTAGACGTGGTCGTTCACAAGACGATCAAGTATCTGGAATCTCACGGTTGGATTATCAACCGAGACAAGTCAGCCCTAAAAACCAGTCAAAAGTCTGGAATACTTGGGGCTAAGGTTGGATTCAGGCCAGAGAAAAATATTCTTGCCTCGAGGAAAGGTGTTGTCTTTGAAAGATTTGATCCACTTAGTGGGTACAAAAAAGACAGCCGTCCATACGCCTGTATATGAGGCTGCTGGGAAAAATGGTGGCATCATTCGAAGCAGTACCCTACGGTCAATTCCATTCAAGGAATTTGCAAGGGGCCATACTGTCAGCCTGGAACAAAAAAATTCAGGCCTAGACTTACAATGTCCTTGTCCCCTTCCGTTCGCAAGAGCCTCCGTTGGTGGTTGGTTTCCCAGAATCTGGAAAAAAGGAAATCCTTCAGTCCGATTTCTTGGAAGGTGGTCACTACAGATGCCAGCCTTATAGGCTGGGGAGCAGTACTGGAGCAATAGTCTCTCCAGGGCAGATGGTCGGATGCAGAAAAGGCCCTGCCCATCAATCTCTTAGAGATACGAGCAGCCCGGTATGCCCTAGTAGCATGGACATCCAAACTCCAAGGGTCCCCTGTCAGAATTCAATCAGACAATGCCACAGCAGTGGCATATATCAATCATCAGGGGGGCACCAGGAGTCGTGCAGCCCAGAGGGAAGTAAATTACATCCTGAAATGGGCAGAAAAAATATGTCCCAGCCATATCTGCGGTATTCATTCCAGGAGTGGAGAATTGGAAGGCGGACTTTCTAAGTCGCCAGCAATTAGGCCCAGAGGAAGGGTCCCTTCACCCCGAGGTTTTCTGGACAATATGTCAGCGGTGGGGAACATCGGATGTAGATCTTCTAGCATCCAGATTCAACGCAAAGGGGGACAGGTTTGTCTCTCGGACAAGGGATCCCCTAGCTTGCGGCTCGGATGCCCTAGTGTTCCCTTGGGATCAGTTCAAGCTGATATATGCATTCACACCGCCACAATGGTTACCTCGATTACTCCGCAGAATCAGGGTAGAAAAGAAACCAGTGATTCTGGTGGCTCCAGCGTGGCCCCGAAGAGCGTGGTACGTGGAGATTGTAAAATGTCAGTGGGGAGTCCTTGGACTCTCCCACATCGTCCGGACCTGCTTTCGCAAGGACCGATATACCACCCTTCCTTACCAGCCCTAGGTTTGACGGCCTGGCTATTGAAGCCCACATTCTAAAAAAGAGAGGGCTCTCTAATTCTGTGGTATCTACCATGATCAATGCCAGGAAGCCGGTATCCAGGCAGATCTACTATAGAATCTGGAAGGCGTACGTCGCCTGGTGTGAAGCCAAGAAATGGCATCCACGTAAGTACGTAATAGGTAGGAGTCTGGACTCCCTACAATGGGCTGTAGATAGGAAGCTTGCCTTGAGTACTATCAAGGGTCAGATTTCGGCCTTGTCAATGTTTTTTCAAAGGCCCTTGGCTTCGCATTCACTAGTCAAAGCCTTTATACAAGGAGTGATGCGTATTAGTCCTCCGGTTAATATTCCCATATGTCCATGGGATCTAAACTTGGTTCTGTCGGTTCTACAGAAACAACCATTTGAACCATTACAGCATATTTCCTTGGTGCTTCTCACCAGGAAATTGATTTTTCTAGTAGCCATTTGTTCGGCTAAAAGAGTATCGGAATTAGCAGCTATGTCCTGTAAGGAGCCATATCTGGTTATCCATAAGGACAGAGTAGTGTTACGTCCTCATCCAGCCTTTCTTCCTAAGGTGGTATCGAGGTTTCATTTGAACCAAGATGTGGTTCTTCCTTCTTTTTTCCCCAAACCTACTTCGGTAGAGGAAAAGTTATTGCATTCTTTGGATGTAGTAGGAGCAGTTAAAGCTTATCTAAAAGCCACTGCTCAGATTCGCAGAACGGATACTTTGTTTATTCTGCCGGAAGGCCCCAGAAGGGGTCAGGCAGCGTCAAAATCTACTTTAGCCAAGTGGATTCGACAGGTCATAATACAAGCCTATGGCTTGAGAAATAGACCACCTCCGTTCAAAGTTAGGGCGCACTTCACGAGAGCAGTTGGAACTTCATGGGCAGTGCATCACCAGGCCTCCCTGGCTCAAATCTGTAAGGCCGCAACATGGTCTTCAGTACACACGTTTACTAGGTTCTACCAGGTGGACGTTAGAAGTCAGGAGGATGTCGCCTTTGGGCGCAGTGTGTTGCAGGCCGCAAAAGATCCTCATGTCTGATAGCGCTCAGCTTATATATGGTGTATCCCCCCCCTCATTTGGCATTGCTTTAGGACATCCCATTAGTAATGACTATGTCGCTCTGTGTCCCGTGATGTACGAAAAAGAAAATAGGATTTTTATAACAGCTTACCTGTAAAATCCTTTTCTTGGAGTACATCACGGGACACAGAGCTCCCACCCCTCTTTGGGGACACTTATTGCTTTGCTACAAAACTGAGGTGCTCCCGGATGGGAGGGGCTTATATAGGGGAGGGTACTTCCGGTTTTGGAAGTTGCCAGTGCCAGCACCTGACGGTATCTATATAACCCATTAGTAATGATTATGTCGCTCTGTGTCCCGTGATGTACTCCAAGAAAAGGATTTTACAGGTAAGCTGTTATAAAAATCCTATTATTTTTCGGGAGGGGGGTGTAACTTTCATTTTTTACACTTTTTTTTTAAACTGTATTTTTCTCCACAAGTCCCCTTCGTGATGACTCTTTTGGTGTCATGTTGTCTTTAATGAGACATTAGGGGTCTATATGACCCCTGATGTCCCACCTGCCCTGCAATGAAGCTAATGGAGCCTAAATCATGCCCCATTAGCGTACTGGCTGGGGAAAGTGACACCAGGACCCAGGAGTGACATTTTGCACATCTCTTCCGGGTCACTAGCAGGAAGGAGAAGATCAGTGAACATCTGTCTACCCATCCTCTACCCGACGGCTCCTGCCATGCCAGTCCTGGGGGCTGATGATGGGCGCTTGTAGCCTAGGGGAAAAAGGGAGGGGGAGTACGGAAGGGGAGGTGGGACTGGCACTTATAGGGGGGAGGAGAAAGAATTAGGCCAGTTGCATGGCTACCAGATTGTTTCCATCTGGCAGCTGACAGTCGGCATGTCAGATTTACACATACCCCCAGAGACTGCAGCCACCAGGAGGGTGTGTTAACCCCGTTCGCCATCGTCATATGGCATACAGCAGTGACGGTAAAAGGGTTGATAAAGAGGCCAAGGTGGATTAATTATACCGCATTCAATACTGGATTTTTTTTTAAACCAATCTATGAATTTTAGTGTTTAAACCCAAGAACTCAAATGTAGTTTTATGCAGCTTACCAGTTCTTAGATGTGGCCTGCATTAGTTTCATTTGTTTAGACTCCTGTTTATTTTCATCTGGTGATCCTGCCAGTAACACATTTCCTCTTCTAGGGTTATAATGATCAATCACCATACTGTATTTATGGAGTAGCCATGTTGTTGCCCTAGGACATTGCTACAGAACATCTCTTCCTTTCCTTATCTCCATAACATAGTGAGACCGTGGTACAGTAATAGAAGTTCATTGTTTGGGTTTACATACATTTTAACACATTAGCACCGTGTCTTGCAGCCAGCTTACTGGAATACGAGAAGCTTTGCCGCTGCCGGGATCGATGTCGGGATATCCTGAAATACGTGAACGAGTCAGTGAAGCAGAGGGAGAATGGATATCGACTGGCGGAATACCAGAAACGTCTGGACACCACATCCCTGGAGAGGACCAGTAATCCATTGGCAGCAGAGTTTAAGGTGAGCGAGAGGACACAGTGTCTTCTCACCCAGCCCCGATGTCCCCTTAAGTAGGTCCCTACACCCGGAGGGGCACGCGATCATAATGAGAGACCATGAACTGTCTGACAACTCTGCCCAGAAACCTCAGTCATTCATGGACACAAATGTGCGAGCTGTGGGTGCTACAGCCCACCATCATTGCTGCTACACGTTGGCATTACGTGGGTTCATCTTCTATATTGTTCTGTATTTTGTTTTGATTTGTGACCTCGTGAGAGTCATTTGTAGAATATTACCAATACTGCATTTTTTCTTGGCTTCTTTCTTCTTTGTGTCTACCTTATATTGAAAGGAACAATTTTGTATTTTATGTGCAGGGAGAATAACGATCTGCTTTTCTGCTTACAGAACCTGGACTTAACAACAAGGAGAATGATCCATGAAGGATCTTTAACTTGGAGGATCACAAAAGATAAGACTATAGGTATGGGATCTTTATTGCAAAGTCCTAAAGGTGCCCATAGATGAAGAAAGATGGTCTGCTATGCAAGTCAAATCTGTCCAGCCCTCTACTACCATAAGCATACATGCAAGTGTTTGTGTATACCTATGGAATAATATGAAGGAGGCATAAACCATTGTCTCTAGCAACAGCTTATTTTTGGCCAATTAATAGCCACGGGGCAAGTTTTTGTTATATATCTTATCCTTTAATAACTAGAAAAATGTCTCTATAGATATCTAAATTTAGAGATCTAAAGGACATCACCATAGTTTAAGTAAAGACTGTGAAATCTTGCGAATTTGAAATACCTAGAAAAATGTCAGTTGGCATTGTCTACAGTGTCTACTTATAGACAGATCACCACTTAATGTGGCTATTTTCAAAGACCACCATCTTCTCTCTATAGATATTACATAGTTACATAGTAGGTGAGGTTGAAAAAAGTTAATGTGGCTATTTTCAAAGACCACCATCTTCTCTCTATAGATATTACATAGTTACATAGTAGGTGAGGTTGAAAAAAGACACAAGTCCAACCTATATTCAAATTCAGAGATCTAAAGGACAACACCATAGTTAGAGTAAAGACTAAACTCTTGCCAATTTGAAATACCGGAGGGTAGGAAATCTTAAAGGCTAAATTCCCCTTTTCCAGAAAATAGCCTACATAGTCAAGGGGCCACAATAGATATTAAAAAAAACGTGCAACTTTGTAAAATGGGCATACATTTTATTGTAATATCTGTAGGCCATATGTTCCCCCCTATAAGCCTGGTCAAAAAACTCCCAGCTAGCAATCCCCATGTCTTGTCCTGCTGGTAGGAGTTTTGGTTTCTACCCCTCCTACTAAGCATCCAATGACTTTTGTGTCCTAGCAACAAGGCAGGATGTGGGGATTGCTAACTGGCAGCTTTTCCGCCAGGCTTCCAGGTGGGCCCAAATGGCCTACAAGTATTACAAAGTTCATTAACATTTTACAAAGCTGAATTTTTTTTTTTTTTACATATCTACTGGGGCCCCTTGACTCCATACAGTATTTGCTGGAAAAAGTTAACTTGGCCTTTAAGGTTGGGTTAATTTAGAAGATTCAGTCCAGCTTTTTTTTTTTTTTTTTGTATATGTGTTGGAGCAGAATGATTCTTGTATTGGAGCTGCATGCCACCCCCACCCCCATAATCCATGATTGAGCTTAAGGATATTAAACATGAATACGAATCAATATAAAAGGGGTTACCTGCTGTATTTTTCTTTGTACATCATGTTTTTTTTTTATCTCATTCCTACAGACCTCCATGTTCTCCTCTTGGAAGATCTCTTGGTTCTACTGCAGAAACAGGATGAGAAGCTGGTGCTTAAATGTCACAGTAAAACCACGGTGGTCTCCTCTGATACCAAGCAGACGTTTAGCCCGGTGATCAAGCTGAACTCTGTGCTGGTGCGACCTGTAGCCACAGGTAAGTTTGGATGGATAGCAACTCTATAGCTCATGGCTCTTTAAAAAACATAACAGCACTGGAGTTGCAGTATCATCAGTTTTGGAAAAAGCTTTATTGTGAATGGACTATAAGGACTGTTAAAGATCACAGAGGTGCACAATTTTTTATATACTCTATATTTGTTTTTCCATTAATTATGTAATTTATTTATATCCGCACTGGTCTTGTACTTTCTTCATCGTACATCACGGGACACAGAGCACTATAGTAATTACTATATGGGTTATACGCCCACCTTCAGGGGATGGACACTGGCATAATCAAGACAGGAAGTCCCCTCCCTATATAACACCTCCAATACAGGGAGTACCTCCGTTTTTTCACTAGTGTCTAAGGTGTTGGTTACGGTTAATAGTTTGCTAAAAGATGCTCCATAGATGGCCTGGTCAGGGTCAGAGAGCTACGCTATTGGATCCATTCAAAAAGTCTATAAACAAAGACAAAAATGGATGGTACCCGAGCCTCGGTATGGAAGAATGAGGTCTTGCCTGTAATGTTTCTCTCAGGAAAGCTGGGCCCTGGGATCCAGCACCTTGGTCACATTGCTATACCACAGGTTTGCTCTGGCAGGGCACTATACAGGTCCAAGGCAGTGGACCCTACGTTCAGAGGGGACCCCGTCCTTGAAGGTCTGGCATGACACCAACCCGCCGTGATGGGTGAAGATTTGGTCACTGTGATATTCCAGCAGACCCTGCAGCGAGGAATGGTGAGTCTGCATTTGTTTGCAGTTTCTCTTTTAAAAGAGAGCAATCTAACTGTCTGTTTTCCCGGTGGCCACTGGGAGCAGTGTGCTGTTCTATCATGTTATGTACTCTATCTCATGCAGGCTGCTGTTTTTCCCCAACTAGAGGGTGCAGGTTTGCTCAAGTCTAGCCTATTTTTTATTTTAGGCAGGAAGAGCGGCCATTGCCATGTGTTGACAGGTCAGATAGGCCTTGGAGACAGAACGGTGAGCCATGAGTGTGTGAGTACTTGCTTGGGAACGGGGTGCAGATAAGTCATGATTACATGCTGCATATTTTCTGCCTTTCCGAGGGGCATGTACAACTGTAAGTAGATACACCCCTGGATGATTAGCAGTTCACTTTAAAAGTGTCATTATCTGCTTGTGGGCAGTAACAGCATAATATACGTGCTTGCAAATGTATTGCTTAATTGCATATTATTGAAAGTCATGTGCGTGGGTGCATTTTAAGGAGTTGTATCTCCATTATAGTTTATATGTGCTTGGTATCCTACAGGTCTAAAGTATAGGACCAACTGAAGTTGAACAGGTGCTTGCTTACAAACTTGCTAAATCGCACAGTTGCTAAATCGCACAGTTGCTAAAAAGCACAGATGCTGAAAAGCACAGTTGGTGGATCGCACAGTTGGTGGATCGCACAGTTGGTGGATCGCACAGTTGGTGGATCGCACAGTTGCTGGATCGCACAGTTGCTGGATCGCACAGTTGCTGGATCGCACAGTTGCTGGATCGCACAGTTGCTGAATCGCACAGTTGCTGCCAAAAGGCACAGTTGCTGAACAAACAGTTACTGAAGCACACGGTTGCTGAAGATAACTGTTTTTACCAGTTCACATGTTTGCATAAAGATACATGATCATGGGTGTTCAAAATGCATGTTTGGACATGTTTGTGTAAAAAAGAACGTTTATTTTTGATCACATAAAAACGCGTGATCGCATAAGGTGACAGGATCGCTTAAGGATACATGGTCACATAAAGATGCATGTTTATATTTGTATAAATATGCATGGTTTTTTCATAGTCGCATAAAAATGCTTGTTCACATAAAGATGCTCAGTCACATGATCTCGCATAAAGATGCTGGATCATATAAGGATGCATGATCGCCTAAAAGTTGCATGATCGCCTAAGGATGCATGATTGCATAATGAGGCATGGTAATATATGTTTACTTAAATATACATGCTTCCTCATGATCGCATAGGAATGCATGTCTGCATAGATACGTGTTGCGGAATGTTGCATAACACGTTTCATAAACGCATGCTTGCTATGCAAAGATGCTTGTTCCATGGTACACGTGCTACATGAATGCGTGTGCAGCACACACTTTTCATATTTTGCCTAAAAGCATATTTGTATGGACTCATGCTAAAACCATGAACGCAGGATTCCATAGAGGTATATTGCTTTAACACATGCTGCATACATTAAAGCTGTATACGTGTGTACTTGTTTTTTCTGGAACTTTTTTCCTATGGCCCCTTTCACACGGAGGTCCGTTCAGGTCCGCCTGTCAGTTTTTTAGGCGGACCTGAAACGGATCCTCCATGTACCCCTATGGAAGCACGGATGTCAGCGGAGACATGTCCGCTGACATCCGCTCCGCTCCGCTCCGCCAAAGTGTGACGGAGGAAAACCCTATTTTTCCTTCCGTCGGCGGAGCGGATCGGATGACAACGGACTCTACGGTCCGTCATCATCCGATTCCCCATAGGGGAGAGCGGCGCTCTGACAGGGCGGTCCCTGCACAGTGTGCGGGGACCGCCCAGTCATCCGTCGGCTCAGCGGGGATCAACGGAGCGATCCCCGCTGAGCAAGCGGAGCTTCACGGGGCGGATCTGCACGGATCTGCCCCGTGTGAAAGAGGCCTATGTGTTTATATGCATAGGACTGCAGAAGTGACTGAGGGCAGAAGCCTACAAAGCAGGCTCAATCGAGGTGGGGGGAAGACTTCTGTGGTATTCAGGGGCTTGGCAAGAAGAGATCCTTGACAGATGGGTCATCTCTGTGGTAGCCCTAGGCTACGCCCCAAAGACGTAATGAAAAGAAGGTCTTTATTTCTGGTGCTAAGAGCAGGGTATGTGGTTTTATTCAAATCTCTTCATGGTACCGAAACCGATTGGAGATGTCAGACCCTTTTGTTGATCTCAAAGATCTGAATCGCTTACTAAACATCCGTTCTTTCCGCATGGAGTCTATCCGGTCAGTCGTATCCACCCTACGGGGAGAAGAATTTCTAGCATCAATGGACATCAAAGATGCATATCTACATGTGCCAAGTTTCTGCGTTTTGCGGTGGAACAGCGCCACTTTCAGTTCGTGGCCTTACCCTTCGGTTTAGCCACCGCTCCCCGGGTTTTTACAAAAGTTTTGGCCCCAGTACTAGCAGGACTAAGGGCCAGGGTATATCAGCAATGGCATACCTAGATGACCTGCTATTGGTAGATCAGTCAGTAGCACAGTTAAACCAGGGGGTGTCCAGAATGATCAGGTATCTGGAACACCTAGGTTGGATTCTCAACCTGGAGAATATCATCCTTACAACCAGGAAAGAGACTGGAGTATTTGGGCTCGGTCATAGATACAGCCCAGGAAAGGGTGTTTTTGCCCCAGGCAAAAGTCAAAGCTATAAGAGAGCTGGTCCATGGTTAGGGCCAGGAAGGATCCTTCCATTTGCCTTTGCATGAGGTTGCTAGGGAAGATGGTGGCTTCATTCGAAGCAGTTCCCTATGCCCAGTTTCATTCAAGACTGTTGCAATACAGTATTCTGTCTGCTTGGAACAAGACATCCCAAGTTTTGGATTATACAATAAATCTGGCCCCAAAAGTGCGCCAGAGTCTCAGTTGGTGGTCGATAATCAAGAATTTACAGAAAGGAAAATCCTTCATTCCGGTTACCTGGAACGTGGTAACAACGGATGCCAGCCTATGGGGTTGGGAAGCAGTCCTAGGAGAGACCACTGTCCAAGGGAAATGGTCAGAGTCTGAGAACCTTGCCCGTCAACATCCTAGAGATTCGGGAAATACGTCTGGCTTTAATGGCCTGGACATTTCAGGTTACAAAATTGTTCCGTCAGCATACAGTCTGACAATGCCACAGCAGTGGCCTATATCAATCACCAAAGGGGCACCAGAAGTAGCGCAGCCCAGAGGGAGGTAAACTATATTCTGGCTTGGGCAGAGGAACATGTTCCTTGCCTGTCCACAATCTTCATCCCACCAACAGTTGTTCCCGGGAGAATGGTCCCTAAGTCCCATTGTTTTCTGGCCATATGCCAGAGATGGGGATCCCGGACATAGATCTGTTGGCATCCAGATTCAACAAGAAGTTGGACAGCTTTGTGTCAAGAACAAGGGATCCTCTCGCACTCGGGACAGATGCGTTAGTGACCCGTGGGATCAGTTTTCACTGATTTATGCATTCCCCCCAGTTCAGCTGCTACCGCGGCTTCTTTGCAGGATCAAGGAGGAATCCTAGTAGCCCCGGCGTGGCCCAGGAGATCCTGGTATGCAGAGATCATGAGGATGGCAGTAGGGGATTCGTGGACTCTTCCATCTCGTCCAGACCTGCTGTCGCAAGGGCCAGTATTCCATCCTACCTTACAGTCGCTAAATTTGACGGTGTGGGTGTTGAAACCCACATCCTAAAGAATCGAGGGCTTTCAGGTTCAGTGATTACCACCCTGATTAATGCTAGAAAGCCGGCCTCTAGGACCATGTATTTTAGGGTCTTGAGAGCCTATGCCTCCTGGTGTGAAACCAAGGGTTGCCACCCTCGAAGGTATGTCATAGAATTCTTGCCTTTCTACAGTTATGGGTAGAAATGAAGCTGGCCTTGAGTACGATCAAGGGTCAGATCTCGGTCTTGGGAGTATTTTTCCAAAGGTTGCTTGGTTTCGCATTTTTTGGTCCGGGACTTTATACAAGGGGTAACTCGGATAAGTCCGCCAGTCAGGTCACCCTTGTGCCCATGGGATCTGAATCTAGTTCTGTCGGGTTTGCAAAGACAGCCCTTTGAGCCAATACACAAAACCTCTGCAAGAAGAGTGTCAGAATTGGCTGCTTTTCCCGTAAAGAGCCATACTTGATTTTCATAGGGACAAGGTGAGGTTGCGTCCTTACCCAACCTTTTTTGCCTAAGGTGATGTCAGGTTTTTCATATGAATCAGGATGTTTCCCTACCTTTTTTTTTTTTTTCCAGAACCATGTTCTGCTGATGAGGAGTTATTACATTCTCTGGATGTAGTAAGGGCAGATAATTTTTATCTGGAAACAACTGCCCAGATACGGAAAACTGACGCTTTGTTTGTGTTGCCAGAAGACCCCAGAAGAGGGCAGGCAGCATCAAAATCGACCATTTCTTGGTGGATTTGTCAGGTTTTTACTCAGGCTTATGATTTCAAAGGGGAAGATTTTGCCTTTTCGTCCTAGAGCGCACTCTACCAGGGCAGTCATTACTTCTTGGGCAGTGCATCACCAAGCCTCTGTGGCTCAGATTTGCAAGGCCGCAACATGGTCATCAGTGCATACATTCACAATATTCTATCAGGTGGATGTAGGTCAGCAAGAGGATACCGCCTTTGGGCGCAGTGTTCTGCAGGCAGCAGTATAGGTCCTCACCTCTGACAGCAGTTTGCTTATTTTGTGGGTCTCCCTCCCCTCAGATGGCATTGCTTTGGGACATCCCATATAGTAATTACTATAGTGCTCTGTGTCCCGTGATGTACGATAAAGGAAATTATAATTTTTATAACCGCTTACCTGTAAAATCCTTTTCTTGGAAGTACATCACGGGACACAGAGGCCCCTCGCCTCTTATTGGGATATTTATCTATTGCTTTGCTACAAAACTGAGGTACTCCCTTTTTGGGAGGGGTTATATAGGGAGGGGACTTCCTGTCTTGATTATGCCAGTGTCCATAACCTGAAGGTGGGCGTATAACCCATATAGTAATTACTATAGTGCTCTGTGTCCCGTGATGTACTTCCATTAAAAGGATTTTACAGGTAAGCTGTTACAAAAATCCTATTATTCAAGTAGTGCAGCACTTACTTTACTTTATTGATATTTATGTTTAATGTGGGAGCACATGAAAGGTGTCGGCACCATTTTGGTGGGTAATTATTAGGTATTTAATCACTGAACATAATTGTATTTATAGTTAGAGTATTCACCTAAATAATTGTTAACGTTAACCTGCTGCTTTTCCTTGCATGGACCAAGCACATGTTTATTTTATTTGCCTTGGGACTTTTTAAATTGATCAAGCAGCATTTTTATGATAGTTTTTAGTTTATACTTTTAGTTGACATGTATTGCTAACTGGCGATCAATTAAATACGAATCAGCTTTTCATCTTGGTTTTCAGTTGTAAGACAGTAAAGTCAATATTCACCCATGTGTTATTATATGGTTTTAATATGTGATATAACCCAAAATATGTCCTTTTTTAAATTTATTTACAGACAAGAGGGCGTTCTTCATTATCTGCACATCGGAATTGGGCCCACAGATCTATGAGCTTATAGCCATGACATCATCGGAGAAAAATATGTAAGTTCTGCAGTAGAAGAGTGCTAGTTATAGATAAAGATATTGATCTGAGATTGACTGGGGTTCGGGGGAACCAGTTCATTTTTAGGTAGAATTAGAGTCTGCAACAGATCACTCTTCCCTGCTACTTTCGTGTTTGGGGAAATACCCAGTATGTGCATTTGTGGGTAAACGTCGATGCAGGATCGATCGTCCTTAAATGAGTATGGTCACTTACAGCCATTCCCCACTATTGGCAGCTGTACACGGCACCTGCGCCTCCCTGGAGGCACATATGCTCTGAGGATTTTTTTGCTTTAGGACTTTGGAGTGAATGTCTGTGTGCATAAGGCCTTAAAGTGTGGAAAAACGTCATCCAATACAAATAGAGATGGAAGAAGGAAAGCTTACAATGAAAAGAGGGCAGGGGGGAGAAGAAGAGGAGACCCTGCACCACCCAAAAGTAGGGTCCACTAGGAAAATGGATTTCAGGACAAAAGTGGATCTAGGAGCCCAGGTCAGACAGAAGTTATAAGTAAGTTATATTCACAGATGATTGTTTATTACTTTTGGGTTTTTTCCTAGGTGGAAAGAGCTGCTAGAAGAAGCCACGAAAAACGCAATGAAAAACCCTTCTTCTTCCATCAAACGTGTTTCTCCAGGCCTGCTTCACACAAGGGTGCCCTCTGTCGGGTAATTTTACTCCATAAAATTAGCTGCCTGAGGGAGAACTGTACTTGATAATAATGCAGAAAAACAGATCTGCCCACCCATTTCAAAGCTGGTGAACCTACCATGACTTTTTATGACCGACATATATGACAAATGACCGCAGTAGAGGTGTGCTGAAAGGACGGTTTCTTCTTCTATGCAGAAAAGCAGATTTTCCAACCTGCTTGTAAACCTTTGGTTTTACAAAGAATTTTATTGTTTTTTCAAGTTTTTACAATAAAGAGAAATAAACAGCAAATAAAGGCACAATGAAACAGTGTCACTAAGAAAGGCAGATCCCATCGGGGACTACAGTGTCTCAGTTGCAATGTTGGATTGAAATTGTTACCAGGGTATGCACAGGGATTTAAGAACCAAATGCCCCATACACATGGTCGTATTTTCCGTCGGAATAAACTCTGACGGGTTTTTCTGACGGAATTCTCTTCAAGCTGTCTTGCATACACACTGTCACAGCAAATTCTGACCGTCAAGAACGCGGTGACGTACAACACTACAACGAGCCGAGAAAAATTAAGTTCAATGCTTCCGAGCATGCGCCGACTTGATTCTGAGCATGCGTGGTTTTTAGTCCGTCGGAATTGCATCCAGACGAACGGAAATTCCAATAGAATATTTTTCCGTCGGAAAAAAAGAGAAGATGTTCTCTTTCTAAGTCCGTCGGAATTTCCGACGGAAAAAGTCAGATGGGGCATACACACGGTTGGAATATCCGATGCAATAATTCCGTCAGACTTTTTCCATCGGAAATTCTGAGCGTGTGTACGTGGCAAAAGAGAACAATGCAGTGCAACACTTAATGAAGGATGCTATTTGCCAATGATAGCCAACACCCTAATATGTGGTAAAGGGGGGGGGGGGGGGGAATATGAAAAATTTTCATTAGGGCATAAAAATTAAGAAGAAAGAAAAAAGTGAAAGTGCGGAAGAGTAGAAGCAGAGAATAGCATGTGGGAGGTGCAGCAGGAAAGAATTGCCTTGGAGCAAAAGAGAAGTAAGTTGGGGGGGGGGGGGGGGGAGATTACAAGACTGCTTGTAAACCTTTGGAAATAATAGTAAGGAATTCTGACTGCTGCGTGGATCTTAAATATGGTATTACAGAGATTGTCCCAGATATGTCAGTTGAATCAAGATGCAAGTTGGGTTCTCCGTGATACTTGCTACAGATATACATAGAGGTGTCTAGGGTATGTCATGCTAGAGAGGAAAGGAGGAGATTTTAAAGTAAGGAAAAAAAAATCATCTCCATAGTTATTATCAGTGAACCAACCATATCCTATAGGAAACTGATTCTAAGAGAACCATGCTGGCTGCCATTGCTGAATTGTCAATTTGCAAATGCAATTTTCTTGGCTGTTGTGTTGACCTTTTTCCTCCAAAGTGTTAAGTCACTAGCATGAATTAGTATGCAGGTAAGGAGTTCTGACTTCTATAATGTGACCTTCCTGATCTAGATACTTATTCCAGGTGTGCAACTCAAATTATTGAAGGCCAAGAGTCAGTACAACCACTTGTCAGCTAATAATTACAGGTCAACAATGGCAGCACCAATGTTTCTCTTAAAAAGTTAACTTTTTTTTTTTTTTAAAGGGTAAATTTTATTCATTTTTTTTTTCCAGAAAAAATAATTACACAGGTTACATTCCATAAAGCAGATTCAGTACATAGGAGATTATCTCTCGGATAAGTTTACTTTTTTAATTATAATTTTTATTATAAAACTCTCCAGAGGCAAGGAAACGCTGTAAAGGCAATGAAATGTTAAAATTCCTCAAATTACAAACAAAACCAGATACAGAGTCATATATAATAACCGATGGGTAATGTAAAAAAAATCATCATAGTTCTTTACCAAAAAGTTTATTACACAGATTTAACTCACTATTCAAATAGAAATAAAGTATACAATAGGAAATATGGATGGTAGCCATAGTGAGTATGGAAAAACAGCCAAAAAAAACCCCAAAACAGTACATCAAGTAAACAGGCAGTTGTGTCCAGACCTATAATGAAGGATATTCATAATGAAGTGTACAACAGGCACTAAAGAGGAGGTAGGGCCGCTCTGAGGAGGAGCAAAACCAAATGGAAACTGCCTAGACATGGAAAATCTCCAATGATCCAATCATGGAGAGAAGGGGATAATGGAAAATTAAAAAGAAGGCCATGGGGAGGGAAAAGAAAAAGGAAACTGGGAGAGCATAAAAAGAGCAGAGGAAAAAGAAGAGGAGGAAAAAAAGATGGAAAAGGTCCTAGGAGTCTTGATAGCTAAAAAATTAGATTGTCAGGAGGAGGCGATCAAATCTAGAAGGATGGGTGTATAAGATCCATGGGCATAAAATTCAGAGAAATTTGCCAGGATAGCCATCAGCTTTTCAATAATCCATGATATCATTCATGTGGTTTTTCACCACCTCAAAGCTAAAAAAAAATATCATAGTTCAAAGAATACACAGTATTCTTGTGGTAGTAGTATAAGCGTAGGTCTCTCCAACCGCCTAGAGATCCCTATTTTAAATGAAAGGAAATGTGATGGATTTTCAAAACAGAAAAGGGCAGAAAAGGGGTGTTGAATAGCATTTGAGCAGGGGGGAATAAAAATGAGCTATGGGGAAGAGGTCGAGGAAAAGGTCAGGGAAGGGGGAATTGGACACGAGGAGATAGGAGTAGCCTGTAACGGAGAAGTGCTTGGGGGTAGGGAGAGGGGTGGAAGACAAGTAATGGGAAAATTATTTGGAGAACCAATGGAGCCATGGTGGAGGTAGAGGACTAAGTCTCAAAAGCGT
Source organism: Rana muscosa (assembly GCA_029206835.1). Classification (NCBI taxonomy): domain Eukaryota; kingdom Metazoa; phylum Chordata; class Amphibia; order Anura; family Ranidae; genus Rana; species Rana muscosa. The sequence goes on from CM055126.1 coordinate 25,303,172, forward strand.
TATGACATAAGGGGGGGGGGGGGGGGTGCTGTAATCAGGAAGTCTAGCTAGAATTACCAGTTTTTCAAAAATGTTTCTTCTTGATGGTGGAGGAAGGTCTACCATTTGCATCGTCTCACTGATACGGGTGAACCAATGTGACACGGTGTGGATTGAGATTGTTTTCAAAGAATCAGAATGCAAGCTGTAGCGGCATTAAGTAGGTGGATTAGCAATGAATTTTTGCATCGCTTGGTGGAGAGGTTGGTTGACATGTAGTAAAAATTAGAAGGGGTCAAAACTGAGAGGAACATCAGATATTTTAAAGCAAATCCTCCTCACTAAGTTCCAGAACCGGTTAAGAAGAGGACATTCCCAAAAGATATGAAGAAGGGTACCTGTTAGGGATTGGTATTGGCCAACAGAGTGAGGAACTCTGGGAGTAAATTATTATTATAGGTATAGCACCATAAATTTATGCAACACTTTGCATACATATATTGTACATTCACATCAGTTCCTCTCCTTAGGAAGCCTACAATCTAAGGTCCCTAACTTCACATAAATACGTACACATACTAGGGCCAGTTACTATGCCAGCATTTCTTTGGCGCGTGGGAAGAAACTGGAGTGTCCGGAGAAAATCCAAATAGGCACATGGAGAACATGCACACACTCTGCATGTAGTGCCATGATTAGGATTTGAACTGACTACCCCAGTGTTGCTAGGTAGAAGTGCTAACCACTTAGTCACTGTGCTGCCCATCTTGTGAAGTTAATTTTGGAATTGTATACCAGCATGTAAGTAATTTATATTCCGATTCCTCAACCTTATTGGAATTTTGAGTGCTAGTAGCATGACACGTTCTATCTGGTTCTGTGTTAGAGGACACTTGAGTTTTTTTTTTCCCAAGCTCGGGGTGTGATTTATTTGAGTCCAAATTAGGAAAGGTATATTTTAAAGTTGAAGCATTGCTTGTTCGGCGCCTTCTCCATTCATAAAAAGCCTTGCCTTCTTTTAAACTAATACACAGTGCTCTGTAAATGGAGGAGGGTAGATTGTGCCATTTTTCGTGAGAGAGTGCAGATAAGATGAGTCATGGGACGCCCTTTCCACCAACACGGTCAGCTTGTGTGACCGTGTCTATTTAAAGCGGAGGTCGGCCAATTTTTTTTCTTTTTTTTTTTTTAAAGTCAGCAGCTACAAATACTGCAGCTGCTGACTTTTAAAATATGGACACTTACCTGTCCAGGGCGCCCGTGATGTTGGCACCCGAAGCCGATCTATCGCTCGGCTCTCGTGTGCTGCCGCCGCCATCTTCACTTCCTGGTTCCCTACTGCTCATGCGCGACTCGCGCTGCGAGATTTCACTGGTCCCTGCTGTCTTCTGGGACTTGTGAACAAAGGAAGTGGCGCAGATACCCGAACCACCCACGGGTATCTATGCCCGGAAGTGGTCCCTGGGTCCTCTTTCCCCAGGAACTCTGCTATGCGCGTCAGGACCCTTCGGGGTAAGACCGCGCTATATTAAAATACCTCTCAACTCAACTCTCAACTCAAGTTGGAGAAAATACCTGTATTACACAGGTATCTGCTCCCCCCTCCCCCCTGAAAGGTGCCAAATGTGACACCGGAGGGGGGGGGGGGTTCCAAAAAGCGGAAGTTCCATTTTTGGGTGGAACTCTGCTTTAACTTGACTGTATAGGACTACTGACCATTAGAAGTGATCATTGGAAGTAAGTGGAATCATGGACAGCAAGGAAAGCCTGACTGTTTTTTTTACTTCTTGGACTTTAATCTGGATTAGGTCCATTTTATGACTCAGATTCTACTAAATAATGTTCAGATACCACAACAGTCAACCCACTAGCTCTTTTTTAGAAGTTGGTTGCTTTCAGAAATTGCTGATCTTATAATTGATGTTGTCTAGTTTTCATCTTAAAAGTAATAAATCAATGATATTATGTCTTGACATATTGTCCATGTTGCTTGGTCTTTCAGTTCGGTGCTACAGGATACTGTTGCCATAAGAAGCAATAGCGATGATCTCTCAGCAGGTAGGTTGTACACATAACTTACGGTTTGTGTTTAAGTTTTATGCACCAAGCACCCTTGAGGCTACATTCACATTTAGGTGTAGCGTATTTAGGTCATTTTAAAGTTGTGTTTTTTGTGCTTTTCGGTTGTTACAGAGTTAATGTTGCAATATTTATGTGAAGTTTTTTTTATGCTATTTTGTTTTCTTTTCCATGTTTTCACGTTTCATTGGATCTTTTGTCCTGTATGTGTATTCTGAGGAGGAGTGCTCAGTGTCTCTTCTGAAAGTTGCTATAATAAGCTCAATTAACAATATCTGTCTGTCATATAAAGTTTGTCAGTTTGCTTATAGTAGTAGAGTTTTATGACTATTATGCCGTCTACACACGATCGGAGCTTCCGACAAGTAAACCGTGGTTTGTTGGCTCAAACTTGTGTTGCATACACACGGTCACACAAATCTTGTCTGACATTCCGATGGTCAAGAATGCGGTGACGTACAACACGTACGACGAGCCGAGATCAATGAAGTTCAATAGGCAGTTCGGCTCTTCTGCTTGATTCTGAGCATGCGTGTTTTTTTTGCGCGTCGGAATTTCATAGAGACAAACGGAATTTCCGAAAAATTTCCGGAAAATTTGAAAACCAGCTCTCAATCTATTGTTGGTGGAAATTCCGACAGCAAAAGTCCGATGGAGCATACACACGGTCGGTATTTCCGACCAAAAGCTCACATCGGACTTTTCTTGTTGGAATTTCTGACCGTGTGTACGCGGCATAACAGTTTCTTCTGCATCTATAGTAATTATAGGATTTCTAAACCCAAGAACAAAATGTAATATTTTGCAGTTTACCAGTCTTAGATGTGGTGGCTGCATTCGTTTTCAAGAACATTTTCAACAAGTACAGAAAATAAAGTTACATTAATATCATTAAACAAATTGTCATGGCTTTTCACATTTAAGAGAGATGTTGTTCAGTTGTTGGGTTAGCCACTGTTTCTTCTTTCATCCTCCTTTTTTATTCCTTCTTTCTTCCTCCTTCTACCTTCTTTCTCCTTCCTTCCGTCCTCCCTATCTCCTTCCTCGTTCTTCCTCCTTCTTTCTTCCTCCTTCTTTCTTCCTCCATCTTTCTTCCTCCATCTTTCTTCCTCCATCTTTCTTCCTCCATCTTTCTTCCTCCTTCTTTCTTTCTCCTTCTTCTTTCTTTCTCCTTCTCTTTCCTCTTTGTTCCTCCTACTTTCTTCTTTCTACCTCCTTCTTCCTCTCTCCCTCTTTCTTCTTCCTTCTTCCTGTCTTCTTCTTTCTTTGTCCATCTTTCTTCTACCTTCTTTCTTCATCTTTCTTCTTCCTTTCTCCTTTTTTTCTTCTTCCTCCTTCCTTGTTTCTTCTTCATTCCTCTCTGTCTTCTTCTTTCCACCTTCTTTCTCCCTCTTTCTTCTTTCTTCTTCCTTCTTTCTTTCTCTTTCTTTCTTCCTCTTTCTTCGTCAGCATGTCAGCTCATGGGTAGGTTGACTTTCCATTGCCTAGCACTAACAAGCTCCCCATTTGTTCCTGCAGATGACAGTCACAATGACTTCTTGGTTCATTCTCACAAACCTGATGTTCTCCTGGAGGAACCAGAAGGGATGGAAGAGGATGAAGCCCAAACCCCAACACAGGTGCCCTTCCCCTCTAAAGTGGAGGATGCAGGAGGCGGGGTGGAGGACCAATCTGATCTGAACCACCAGTGGCCTTCAGCGACCGAGGGTTTAGCAGAATCTGCATTAGAAGATGGTGAGCCAATATTTTCCCCTTTATGCTGCAGTGACCCATATGTGTAATGGTAAAATGCTGGGTTTTAACGCTCCCATGCTGCACATATGCGTTGCTGGTTGGGTAATGTCTATGTGCTGGGAGTGTGCTCCTATCACAAAGACCGAGCTGCCGAAGATGGCTCTTGGTCCTGAGAAGACATCAGTAGCCAGCAAGAGTGGCTTCCGATCATGTGACCACTGTTACAGCCAATCGCAGGGGCCACATGATCGCCGATCCTTTCCACCCCCCTGGGCTTTCAGAACTTTTAAAGGGGATGCCAGGGTGGGCGGGAAGGGGTTAAAGCTGAACTGCGTGTAAACGGTTAAATACACAGGAGAAATGGATCTATGAGAGCTTATACCTACCAGAAGAGTTTTTAATGTTTCACCAAACCCTAAGCAGCCGGTAGGTGTATAAATACACTTTCACTCCATTCACTCCTCTGCTGCAATGACTGGAATTGTTCTGTTCAGCCATTCCTGAGATTACACAGCTCTGGCACACAGCACTGCCCTATCTGGCAAGGCAGGATACCTGATTTTTGTCTGCTGCAGTTAAAAAAAACATTTACAGTATCTCACAAAAGTCAGTACACCCCTCACATTTTTGTAAATATTTTATTCTATCTTTTTCATGTGACAACACTGAAGAAATGACACTTTGCTACAATGTAAAGTAGTGAGTGTACAGCTTGTATAACAGTGTAAATTTCTTGTCCCCTCAAAATAACTCAACACACATTAATGTCTAAACCGCTGGCAACAAATGTGAGTACACCCCTAAGTGAAAATGTCCAAAGTGCCAATATTTTGTGTGGCCATCATTACTTTTCAGCACTGCCTTAACCCTCTTGGGCATGGAGTTCACCAGAGCTTCACAGGTTGCCACTGGAGTCCTCTTCCACTCCTCCATGATGACATCACGGAACTGGTGGATGTTAGAGACCTTGCGCTCCTCCACCTTCCATTTGAGGATTCCCCACAGATGCTCAATAGGGTTTAAGTCTGGAGACATGCTTGGCCAGTCCATCACCTTTACCCTCAGCTTCTTTAGCAAGGCAGTGGTCATCTTGGAGGTGTGTTTGGGGTCGTTATCATGTTGGAATACTGCCCTGCGGCCCAGCCTCCGTAGGGAGGGGATCATGCTCTGCTTCAGTATGTCACAGTACATGTTGGCATTCATGGTTCCCTCAATGATCTGTAGCTCCCCAGTGCCAGCAGCACTCATGTAGCATCAGACCCCGACACTCCCACCACCATGCTTGACTGTAGACAAGACACACTTGCCTTTGTACTCCTCACCTGGTTGCCGCCACACAGGCCTGACACCATCTGAACCAAATAAGTTTATCTTGGTCTCATCAGACCACAGGACATGGTTCCTGTAATCCATGTCCTTAGTCTGCTTGTCTTCAGTAAACTGTTTGCGGGCTTTCTTGTGCATCATCTTTAGAAGAGGCTTTATTCTGGGATGACAGCCATGCAGACCAATTTGATGCAGGGTGCGGCGTATGGTCTGAGCACTGACAGGCTGACCCCCCACCCCTTCAACCTCTGCAGCAATGCTGGCAGCACTCATACATCTATTCCCCAAAGACAACCTCTGGATATGACACTGAGCACGTGCACTCAACTTCTTTGGTCAACCATGGCGAGGCCTGTTCTGAGTGGAACCTGTCCTGTTAAACCACTGTATGGTCTTGGCCACCATGCTGAAGCTCAGTTTCAGGGTCTTGGCAATCTTCTTATAGCCTGGGCCATCTTTATGTAGAGCAACAATTATTTTTTTCAGATCCTCAGAGAGTTCTTTGCCATGAGGAGCCATGTTATAAACTTCCAGTGACCAGTATGAGAGAGTGAGAGCGATAACACCAAATTTAACACACCTGCTTCCCATTCACACCTGAGACCTTGTAACACTAACGAGTCACATGACACCGGGGAGGGAAAATGGCTAATTGGGCCCAATTTGGACATTTTCCCATAGGGGTGTACTCACTTTTGTTGCCAGCGGTTTAGACATTAATGGCTGTGTGTTGAGTTATTTTGAGGGGACAGCAAATTTACACTGTTATACAAGCTGTACACTCACTACTTTACATTGTAGCAAAGTGTAATTTCTTCAGTGTTGTCACATGAAAAGATAGAATAAAATATTTACAAAAATGTGAGGGGTGTACTCACTTTTGTGAGATACTGTATGCATCTCCCCAGGCTGTGGCTGGACAGTGAAATGAGAAGCATCAGACTGATGAGCTCACTATGCTCTGTCTCCGGTTATCAGCGCATTTTTTTGGTAGTACACAAGCACTGCAATACAGCTGATTAGCCCCGTGTGCTGCTTTTCTCTCTCCCAGTATAAGTTCTGCTGTACAGTGGCTTACAAGAAGTTGACACCGAGGGGTATATTTATAAAACATTGGTTGCATGAAAGTCATAAGCATTTGTGTACACTGGCTGAAATGTGACTGTAATTTTTGTAAGAGATTAATGCCTGAAGTCGAAAAATACGGCATCATTTTTTTCATTGGGGGGTTTCAGAAACCTATACCGCATATTGGCCACCAGATGGAGCTGAATATACAGGCATTATTCTCTTACAAAAAAAACTTTCTTAATTCGTTTAGTATGAATGCATCTGACATTCGTGGAAGGCATGTTTTATAAATAGACCCTTTTCACTATTCAAAGTGAATTTTTACCTAGTTTAATAAATGAAGTGTGCTTCAATTATCCAATCGGGTGCAAGCAAAAATCTTGTGTTTTTTTATTTGATTTTTTTCCTCTTTTTAACGTGACTGAATATTCTTTACAAAGTGAATTGTCACCTGGCTTCACCTCATTCACTGAATGGAAAAACATGCTCTGTTCCTTTAGCGAAGAACCCGCAGTGTTTATCTCCTACCAGATTTGTCACAAGTAAAATTACAATATAGGAGATAACATTGGAGTTAATTTACTAAAACTGGTGCAGCTCTGCATAGAAACCAATCAGCTTCTAGTGTTTTTTGTGAAAGCCTAATTGAACAAGCTGAATTTAGAAGCTGATTGGCTACCGGGCACAGCTGCTCCAGATTTTGCACTCTTCAGTTTTAGTAAATCAACCCCATTGTGTAGAGAAAGGTAAGTGACAAGGTCAGCCATGGAAGATGGGAATGCTTCAAGCCCTGTACACACAGGCCGAAAGCCGGGTGACATTGGCGGGTTTAATAAAAATGGTCGACTCCTGAGTGGAGTGTTCTGGCGGGGGGGGGGGGGGCATCCCGTTGACGACTTTGTAATATAATGTGTGTCTTCCTTTAGTCCAGCATCTCCGGGAGCTGATTCTACGAAGCCTTTACCCCATAAGGCATTCAGAGTATGATGCTGCCCCTGTGACTGAGCCAGAGGACGATGTCACACCCACACCATCAGTCACCGGTGGGGCCGGACACCCGTGGGAGACAACGACAGACTCAGTATTAGAGACAATAGATGGAGACGTTTTGGGTGATCACAGGGAAGATCCACCCTCCAGGCCTTCTAGTATTTCAGAAAGTGGTAGGTCTGTAGTGGACCTCACTAACCAGCACAAGAGAACATCTAACGATGGAGAGGAAAATGTTTGGAACCTGGTGGAGAACCACCCGCAAAGGACATCTCTCCTGCCCTCTGAGACATCTGAAGCTGCTTCTGAGGACCAAACTAACACAAGCTACAAGGTTGTCAGGAAAGGTAAAGAACATTAGGCACATTTAGCCTCCGTGTATATTCACTTGAGTTTTAGACTTCTAGGTGACTTTTTTATGCTGGATCTATCAAAAAGATATAACAGACAATTAGGCTATTGAAAAGGATTAAAGTGGTTGTAAATTTAGAAAGTCAAATACAAATAGAACACTAAATCTCATAAAGAACAAGGGCACAAATAATTTGTGCAAAGTATAGCTAGCAGAAGAACAACCTGTTATCTGAAATCCTCCCCACTGTACTAATTGAACCACTATGAAAAAAAATGGTGGTGCCACTACCCTTCTCCTTTCATTGACTGCCCTGTACCTCAAATATGAGTTTACTTTCACTTTTCTCTCTCCTTTCCTCTGGAGATACAGGTATAAAGTTTACTGAGAGAGAAACATGAGAGAGAGACCTCAGAGAGGGAGACGAGAGAGAGACCTCAGAGAGGGAGACGAGAGCGAGACCTCAGAGAGGGAGACGAGAGCGAGACCTCAGAGAGGGAGACGAGAGCGAGACCTCAGAGAGGGAGACGAGAGCGAGACCTCAGAGAGGGAGACGAGAGCGAGACCTCAGAGAGGGAGACGAGAGCGAGACCTCAGAGAGGGAGACGAGAGCGAGACCTCAGAGAGGGAGACGAGAGCGAGACCTCAGAGAGGGAGACGAGAGCGAGACCTCAGAGAGGGAGACGAGAGCGAGACCTCAGAGAGGGAGACGAGAGCGAGACCTCAGAGAGGGAGACGAGAGCGAGACCTCAGAGAGGGAGACGAGAGCGAGACCTCAGAGAGGGAGACGAGAGCGAGGCCTCAGAGAGGGAGACGAGAGCGAGGCCTCAGAGAGGGAGACGAGAGCGAGGCCTCAGAGAGGGAGACGAGAGCGAGGCCTCAGAGAGGGAGACGAGAGCGAGGCCTCAGAGAGGGAGACGAGAGCGAGGCCTCAGAGAGGGAGACGAGAGCGAGGCCTCAGAGAGGGAGACGAGAGCGAGGCCTCAGAGAGGGAGACGAGAGCGAGGCCTCAGAGAGGGAGACGAGAGCGAGGCCTCAGAGAGGGAGACGAGAGCGAGGCCTCAGAGAGGGAGACGAGAGCGAGGCCTCAGAGAGGGAGACGAGAGCGAGGCCTCAGAGAGGGAGACGAGAGCGAGGCCTCAGAGAGGGAGACGAGAGCGAGGCCTCAGAGAGGGAGACGAGAGCGAGGCCTCAGAGAGGGAGACGAGAGCGAGGCCTCAGAGAGGGAGACGAGAGCGAGGCCTCAGAGAGGGAGACGAGAGCGAGACATCAGAGAGGGAGACCTCGGAGAGGGAGACCTCGGAGAGGGAGACGAGAGCGAGACATGAGAGAGGGAGACGAGAGAGGGAGACATGAGAGAGGGAGACGAGAGAGGGAGGCATGAGAGAGGGAGACGAGAGAGCGAGGCATGAGAGAGGGAGACGAGAGAGCGAGGCATGAGAGAGGGAGACGAGAGAGCGAGGCATGAGAGAGGGAGACGAGAGAGCGAGGCATGAGAGAGGGAGACGAGAGAGCGAGGCATGAGAGAGGGAGACGAGAGAGCGAGGCATGAGAGAGGGAGACGAGAGAGCGAGGCATGAGAGAGGGAGGCGAGAGAGCGAGACATCAGATAATACAGAGAGAGGGACATCAGATAATACAGAGAGAGGGACATCAGATAATACAGAGAGAGGGACATCAGATAATACAGAGAGAGAGAGACACAGAGTGAGAGACTCTGGGGGTTATTTACTAAAACTGTATGGTGCAAAATCTGATGCAACTCTGCAAAGAAACCAATACGTTTCTAGGTTTTATTGTCAAAGCATAATTAAAAAATCTGAAGTTAGAAGCTGATTGGCTAACGCGCACAGCTGCATCAGATTCCGAGTGCACCAGTTTTAGTAAATCTCCCCTTCTGTATATAGGTGGGAGAGGAATAGTGTGATGTTAGGTCTCCACCCCGCAAGCTTTGGTGCTGTGCCATGCCCAGGGATTGTTAGATTTCTGAAGGCCACAAACAAATGATGATGACTTTTTGAAAGATACACACAATGTGAATATGGCTATAACAACATTATCTACTAAACTGTGCAAAAGAATGTGTGTTTTTTTTTTCTTTTTGAGGTTTTAGGTTTTACAACCACTTTAAATCTTAGATGCTTCATATTTTTATGAGGCTTCTGTGTGTTGGTTCAAATTTGGATTGTAGTGAGAATTTAGAGTGTTAGAAAGTACAGATTTGTTTCACTGCTTCCCAAACTTCCACTGTGTGTTGCTCATCAATTTGTGCCCCATTTTACACACAACCTGTAGTTCCATGTTAACACCTTTCATCAAGGATCTGTTACATGCTTACATTTCTGTTTGGCAGATAGGGGTCTAATAACATTATTACACCCAGGAGTCAAATGGTCCATCTCTGCTGAAGGTTTTGTGTTATAAATACAGAGCTCTATATTAAGAGGAAGGGCAGAGAATTGCCCAAGAACTCTAAAGAGCAGATTAGGAAACGGTCTTCCTTTTGGTAACCTTGAGAACAGACATTCCCAAGCAATGTTCTTTGGACCACAGGGGGTTCAGGGTCTACCTCTGCTTGGACATTTGACTTTCTCCTCTTCTTCCCATACAGCTTTGGATGCCTGAGTGGCCAATCACCAGGCCTGAATGCTAGGGGAAATGTTAGGGTTTTTACCCTGTGGAAGCTACAACCCAGACACAAAACTAACACAGGGATTTTGGAGGGGTCTACAGTAGGTGGACAAGGGAGTCAAATGAAAGGTAATTATTAGTAGAAGAAGGGTTAACCTATCCAATGAAGCTGTTACTTTGCCCTAAAGTGGATAAAATATCTAGCAATTAATATACACGTATCAGAAGGTGCTTAAGGAAAGTTGACCAATTCCAGGTGGTAACTGCAGATATTTATAAAGGAGCACATACTTGTATAAAGTTGGGAAGCATCCCAAACAAATATGGCAGATAGCTAACCGTTAACTAAACTAGGCCATTGTTGGTTAGTTACTGGTCCATCAGAAGACTTCACAGAAAACAGATCAGATTGTCTTCATTTATGCAGCACCGGCACTCAAGAAGGCCACAAAGTTGCCCATACTCATGATTATAGCTTATGCCTTATATACTGTACATTACTTTATTACTTACTCCTATAAATTATTGGCAACATTTATCTATTCTCCCTTCTTTGACATTGGTAGTCCAGGGCAGATAATGACAATTAATGATAAATGTGACAAAACTCTACTACTGTTTGCACTGTAAAATGTACAGTTGTCCATAATACTTGTATTATTAGGGGTCTGTTGATAAATATTGTTTGAGCATTTTTTTTCCAGTTTTTTCTTTCCCCATAGTTCACTTTAAAACAATGTCAGGTTTTTCCCACTGTTTTTCATTGGGGAAAGGAAATTTGCGTTTACTCCCAACATGAAGCACGATGAAATCTCTTCAATGTGAGGAAAACTGTCTTTTAGACAGTTGGCGCCACAACAAGCGTTTCTATTGGAAGATTTCCCCTATTTCTTCCTTTCCAATGATGACATAAAATGTTGGGTTTTCCCTCACTTTCAGTCCCAGTGACAGTGGTTACCAGGACAAATGGAAAGAGTAAATCTCCCCATCGAGGACACAGACATTGATACAACTAAACAGAGATTATAACCCTTCCACAATCTATCCAAAACTAAAAAAGAAAAGTTTGAGCTTTAGTTACAAAAAATAAAGTTGCTCGAAAAGTTGCATTGTTTAGGGGCAGTGTAAAATGGTGGACACCATTTTTTTCTCATCCATTGAGGGAAGTCTTTAACCTTCAGGTTATACTGTCACCTAAAGGAGGATTGGACCCTGCAATCAAGCTATAGACCAGCCCAGGATAACCCCTTGTACCTTGGTTATTTATTAGTGTCCTAGGAGTATGCACATCTTTTCTTGCTTCATCACTGCTGGAGCTTCTACCTAAAATTTCAGAAATCGTTGCTTGAACTGAGCATTACCCTGAGTACAGGTGCTGCCGGGTGAAGAAGTCTATTTTTTGGAATGTCTATGTCTGGAATGTATGCAATGGACAAGGCTGGAACACGAACTTCTGCCCAACACAGGATCCAATCTAACACTCTCTTGCCACAGCAAAACTTCTGGTATCTCCCTAATGGTTGATGTACACCACTGCAGTGGTATTGTATAACTGAATTTGGATTGGATTAACCTCCAGTAGAATGATTCAAAGTTGTAGAGATAGACAGTAGAATGCTTTCATGTGGTAGTGGCCTATTGATCAGAAGATGCTGTAGTGGCCTGTTGATCAGAAGAGACTCCTGCAGTGACTAAGTTCCCTGCACCGACGTCCTGGAGTTTTGGAAGGTTTGGTTGTCTCTACAGCATTGAACCATTCTACTGAAAGTTAATCCAAATCCAGTTGGATGTTCCAGGACCTGTGTTACAGGTGGGGGTTGCTGGATATAGTCCTCCAGGTTTAACAACTGGACAGTGTTGTCTCCAGGTTCTGGGATTCTCTAACGCAAGCAATGGATGCTCTGGTGGCTCCATAGGATCAGAATACCCTGACCTATGCCTTACTCCCCAAAACTTTTTCCTCGTCCGCTTTGCAGGGTTGAGATTGAAGGCATTCCATTGTTCTGCCAAGGCGATTGTGACAAGCCTATCTGGTAAGACTCTGTGGGCTCTGTCAGAATGTCAGAATCCTCTAAATCAAGGACTGATTTGTCATCCTGCTTTATAGTTTCTGGCTTTAGCAGAATAGCTGGCTTTTAAAGCCTAGTTTTGGGGGACAGTGGCAAGCTGGTGTTTCCTACGATGATAAAAACTAAGAAGATTACACCTCACAAGGTTTATCATTAGACATGGAAGGCCTACTTCACTTGTGTGAGTTTTGGGGTATTCACCCTAGGATTTTCTCCGCCAGGCAAATACTCTCTTCCCTGCAGTTGGGTTTGGACCAGTATTAGGCTCTCAGAACTGTCCAAGTTAAGGTTTTTGTCTCTTATATCTTGTTTCAGAGACCATTGGCCTCTTCTTCCTTGATTAAGGCCTTTGTACAAGGGGTTTCCTATGCAGCTCTCCCCATTCTTTCCCATGTAAGTCTGAGGGATCTGAATCTGGTTATGTCTGCACTTCAGAAACTGCAGTTTGATTTTTTTAGAAACATTCCTCTCTACTCTCACCCACAAAATGGTATTCCTGGTAGCTATCATCTCTGAGGCAAGTGTCTGAACTGGTGGTCTTTTCCTACAAGTCATTTTTCAAAGGGACAAGGTTTTGGTGAGATCCAGGTCTTCTTGTCTATGTTAGTTTTTGCCTTTCACCTCAACCGGGACATCATTCTTTCATCCCTCTATTCAAATCCAGTTCACCAAAAGGAAATTTACCTCCATTGCCTGGGTGTGGTTTAGGCTGTAAAAAGTATATCTCCCAGCCTTTCTTTCAGAAAGACTAACTAATATTCGCCTTCCCAAATGGTCTTTGTAAGGGTTCCCCTGTTTCTTGCTCCACCATTTTTAGGTGGCTGAGACAGACCATCATCCAAGCTCACGTTCTCAAGGATCAGGTCTCACCCTTTCCTGTCAAGGTGCTGTCTACTAGATCCTTGAGTGCTTATTGTTTTTTTTATTTTTATCAAACAACTGTTTTCCAGACCTTCAAGACTGCCACCTGGTCTGTTCACACATTCTTTATGTTCTACTAGGTGCATATTTTGGCCTCCTTTGATTCTCTGAGGTTGAAGACATACCGTACCCCTCATTGAATTACAAGAAAATTATTTTAGGGTGAATCCTCTCCTATCTACAATTTTTGGTTTATTTTTCATTATTGTCGAAATAAGAGAATAACAATTGATTTACCCTAAGACCATTTAGCCTTGTGGGCCTGCTTTTTCCCCTCTTCAGTGCCCTAGTCCCTTTTGTTGTTTCCAAGTTTCTCTCTATTCCTGTAGCCTCTAATTTCTCGTTGTTTCCAAGTTTTTCTCTATTCCTGTAGCCTCTAATTTCTCCCCATATCCTTATTTGCCCCTTTGTCTTTATTATGCTTTTTTACTACCTTTTACCTTTCCTGCAGGAAACTGATCTAGGTTTACCTATAGAAAAAGAAGAATGTTTATAATTGAATATTTTTATATTCTGTTATACTGTTATAATTGAAATCTCAACCACATCTGTTGCTCAGAGGAAATACCCTGAAAAACAAATGTTAATAAATTAACTAATCCAAGGGCTGTTCTACAATATACATACAGTACTTGCATTGTATTGAATGTGTGTGTGTGTCTCTATCACATTGCTGATTATTTAGTCACAGCTTTAGCAACCTCCTTATATCACCTACAGTAAATTATTCTTCCTCAGAGTTTTCAATCAAATGTGCACACTAACGTTCTTTCAGCTGATTTTCTGTTTTATCTTCTAAATTTTATTTTTGTTTTGTCTTTCCACCATATTCCCCCTTCCCTTTTTTTTTTTTTTTTACTTTGTTCTTTTTTTATTTTATTTTCTCTTTTTCTGGTGTCTTCTGCACAGCTGAGGTGGTGGGCAATAATGATGTCATACCGTTGCCAGACAGCAGCCAATCAGACAGAGTGTTGCAGGAAGCTGGCGGCAGAACAGTTTTAGATGGTAATTCTTTTTGAGTTGTAAGAATGGCCAGGAGGAAAGGCGGATCTAGTAACTGAGATGATGCATTGCTATCTATCCTCTTGCCATCACTCTTAGCATACAGTGGCATCACCCTTTGTATCCAAGTTCACGCAAAAAAAAAAAAATTGGTAAAATATTTACATTTCTTTAAAAAAATATATGTAAAACTTCCCTCAATTTTTTTCAAGTCAACATTTCAACGGTGGTATTGTTTTATCAGTTTGGAGAAGCCGATTTTCTTTTTAGATTTGAACAAGTGGTAAAAAAAATGACTTTATCATTGTGTATATTAAAGTGGTCATATATTTTGTGCTTTTTAAAAAAAAAATTATTACCCTATATACTCGAGTATAAGCCGAGTTTTTCAGCACATTTTTTTGTGCTGAAAATGCCCCCCTTGGCTTATACTTGAGTCTGTGTCCATCTTCAACTTTGTGCGCTCGATCCTGGCCAGCCATAGGGCCCCTGGAACCCAAACCTGACGTACATGTATCCCCACTCTTCCTCTACAAGTGTGCAAAGTTTGTTGTCCGGGGGACCTACCGCCGGGGAGCACCGATTTTTCAAAGCCGGGCACCCCTTCCATAGACTCCAATGTTAAACGGTCATTTCTCCGGTGATTTTGGGGACCCAGTACCGGCCGGTCCCCGGACTCCAAGCTTGGCACACATGTAGCCCCACTCTTAATTTACAAGTGTGCAAATTTTGTTGTCCAGGGGACCTACGGCCGGGGAGCATCGATTTTTCAAAGCTGGGCACCCCTTCCATAGACTCCCATGTTAAAAGTCAGTCTAGTCACACAGTGCCGGAGATCAGGTAGGGAGATTGGGCACAGTGAGGCATGGGCACAGTGAGGCATGAGCACAGTGACAGCGAGGCATGGGCACAGCGAGGCATGGGCACAGTGAGACATGGGCACAGTGAGAGCGAGGCATGGGCACAGTGAGGCATGGCCACAGTGAGAGCGAGGCATGGGCACAGTGAGGCATGGCCACAGTAAGGCACAGTGAGGCATGGACACAGTGAGGCACAGTGAAGCCCTAGGCTTATACTCAAGTCAATAAGTTTTCCCATTTTTTTGTGGTAAAATTAGGTGCCACAGCTTATACTCGAGTATATACGGTAATTAATTATTAATTAATTAATACTAAAGTACAAGGTTTACACATGTGGCAGCCCCCCACCCGATTACAAAACACATGATTAAAGCAATTAAAAAAAAGCAGTCCTCTTGCTAGATCATGAGAAAATTATTGATTCCCAAGTCCTAATCTTTCACAAGATCCTACTGTGATGCCGAGTTACATTAGCATTCAGCATTGAATCAATGGATGCAGAAAGTAAGGTAAGTATTTTCTATGTTTTCCTTTTTAGATTTTTCTTTTTTGTTGCTTTAATCTAATGTTTTGTCATCGGGGTGGGGGACTGATAACTAAGCAGACCTTGTATTTTAGTGCAAGGTCCGCTTTTAAGGCAAGACCACTTGGCTTCTGTTGGTGTCATTTTTGGATATTTCTGCTTTGGGAACCAGAGACTGTCATGATTGGTGAAAGCATGCAGTTTCTTCAAACGATAGAAGCAAATTTTTTTTTTTATAATTCCTTTGCTTATATTCTTTTATTTCACAAAACACTTAAAATGTTTATTAAAAGCCATAATTTTAAGCTTTTCCTAAATATCACCAATATTTAAAGCCTTTGAGGGACGTTTTACTTTTTTTCTGCTAATTTTACCATATCTGCCTTTTGCTTAACTGCCACATTAATATCTATTGTCTACTTCATACGTAAAGTAGTCATGTGATCCAATCTGCACTTTAAATTTGCAGGCAGCTGCTGACTTTTTTTTTTTTATCCTTTCACCCAATTTTGAGTCATTTTTTTATTTATTTTTTCAAATGGTCACCAAGCTGGTAATAAATTGAGAGAGGCTCATTATAATACAGAAGGAGTCGACTTACTAAAGCTGGCTGGACAGTGCAAAATGTGGTTCAGCTCCGCGTAAAAACCAATCCGCTTCCAGTTTTTTTTTTGTCAAAGCTTAATTAACCACTTTAGCTCTGGACCATTTGGCTGGTCGAAGACCAGGCCACTTTTTGCGATCCGGCACTGCGTCGCATTAACTGACAATTGCGCGGTCATGCGACGTGGCTCCCAAACAAAATTTACGTCCTTTTCTTCCCATAAATAGAGCTTTCTTTTGGTGGTATTTGCTCACCTCTGCGGTTTTTATTTTTTGCGCTTTAAACAAAAATAAAGCGTCAATTTTGAAAAAAATGCAATATTTTTTACTTTTTGCTATAATAAATATCCCCCAAAAAATATATATATAAAAAAAATGTTTTTCCTTAGTTTAGACCGATACGTATTCTTTTACATATTTTTGGTAAAAAAATCGCAATAAGCGTTTGATTGGTTTGCGCAAAATTTATAGCGTCTACAAAATAGGGGATCGTTTTATGGCATTTTTATTAATATTTTTCTTTTTACTAGTAATGGCGGCGATCAGAGATTTTTATGGTGACTGCGACATTATGGCGAACACTTTTGACACCATTTTGGGACCATTGTCTTTTTTACAGCGATCAGTGCTATAAAAATGCATTGATTACTGTAAAAATGACACTAGCAGAGAAGGGGTTAACCTGTAGGGGGCGCTGAAGGGGTTAAGTGTGTCCTGGGGAGGGGCTACGAGTGACACGTCACTGATCGCTGTTCCCGATGAGAGGGAACAGACGATCAGTGACATGTTACTAGGAAGAACGGGGAGATGTTGTGTTTACACTGACATCTCCTTGTTCTTCAGGTCCGTGACACGATCGCGGGACACCGGCGGACATCGAGTCCGCGGGCACGGTCACGGAGCTCACGGCAGGGTTGCGAGCGCGCCGGCAATTTAAGGGGACGTATATATATGCCCATTTGCGCAGCCGTGCCATTCTGTCGACGTAAAAAGTCGTGCGGCGGTCGGCAAGCGGTTAAAGATCCTGAAGTTAGAAGCTGATTGGCTACCATGCACAGCTGCACCATGTTTTTCACTCTCCAGTTTTAGTAAATCAACCCCAATGGGATTTAGTGAAGTGAGGTTGTTTAGAATAGCACATTAGTTATAACTTATGAAGTTATGAAAAAGCCCTAAGCCTAACGAGAGGTCAGTGCCATCGATGGAATGTAGTTCTGTGCAGCACACAAGATATTAGAAGCCATATTTACAGTATATGGTCAAAGGTTGGTGAATATTTGACCATCACGCCTACACTGCATGACCAAAAGTATATGAACACCCCTTCAAATTATTGAGTTCAGGCATTTTCCAGCGAAGGGTACCGGTAATGTTAGTTTGCGAAATGCCCTTTCTATTTCAGCAGGAGGTGCCTTTGTTCTCAAAGCCGGTTCCATAAACACAAATAGACAATTGTAGTATGCAGGAATTTAAGTGGCCTGCACTGAGCCCTTTGGGATGACTTGGAATGCTGATGGTAAGCTAGGTCTTCACATCTGATTTCAATGCCTGACCTTACAATTGATCATTTGGCTGAATAAGTTTGGCCAAAAAGTTTTTATTACACCATGGGTTAAGGTTTCAACCATATAATTACCCATGGTAATGGAATGGGATGTCCAAGAAACTTATGTAGATATGATGATCAGTTGTCCATAAAGTTTTACCCATGTAGTGTATTTCTCTAAAATAAACAAGCTACTGTAAGAATTAATTTAATGTTGTTAGCTAGGCTGTAGTCAATGCTTTACTGTAGTGCCCTTTTTAGTTTACATCAGATGATGTATTGTGTATTTCGTTGAGGAAGGACAAAACCGACCCTTGTGATGAATTATGAAGACTGTGTCTATAGACTCAGTTGTCATTTGAAAGACACATCCTAGAAGCATATTTTCATATTTTCAACAGGTGTCCAATATCTTTTTGTTTTTGCTAATTGCAAGCTCAGGTTCAAATTCCGCTAAAGTCAAAGTGAGCATGTGCTGATACTTTTGTCACCATACATTGCATGTGTTATATATTGTTTTTTGGTGACCAATATTGGACATGTTGAATCAGCACAATCTTCACTGATAGTAGGAGTACTGCCTATTCCGCCCATTAGCTCGCTTCCACTATGCTGTTCATGTTTTCTCCAAAAATGCATGAAAACAGTTGCCCTGTCTGCCATTCTGCAGCACATCATCCACCTTCATATTGTTTTTCCTGAAAACATTAAACTTTTCGACTTAGGTGGTCTGCCTGCCTGTTTTTAAGAAATGACGAGCTCAAACAAATGCAAATATTCCTCAGTAATGTGTGTCCTTTTCAAGGGTGATGCCTCATGATCTGCTCATCTAGCTTTGACATTTACTCTTCTCTTCACATAACTTCTGAGGTCTTGTCTTGTAGGCCTCCTAACTTCATGCTTCTACCATATTAACTTTGGAATGTTCAGATAGTTAAGACCCATCTAATCTGCTAATTTATTGTTTTAAACACTGAGAGATGAATTGACATGGCATCTAAATTTCTCCCATTCTGTTAAATATCATCACTCCTTTTGCCAGAAGTTCCTTTTTTTGCAAGACTAAGTGGTTGTTGCACGTGTTTAACCTCAAAATGACATTCCACTACACATCTCTCACCTGATCCTTTCTTGATCCTCCAAACTAGGAAATTTATTTTATGTGGTCATGCCAACTGTTCCGGTATTACCTCCACCTGAAGAAGAGCGGCCTAGAGAAACACAAGAATCTAGGGAACACATCCAACCGATGGGAAGTCCATCTTTGCCAAAATCCAGAGAAATTCACAAGATCCAGGCTTGCTCTTCAGACACTAGTAGCCCCCCAGCTCAAAGCTCAGAAAGTGATGTTTTGCACTCTAATTTGGCTCCAAATCTGGTTATTCAAGATGTTGATATGATCTTCCAAACAATTGAACAGCTAACGGCCAAATTACAAAGGTTACAGGTAAGAGCTTGTGACTTTTCTTACTTTTATTGCCTGATTTAAAAATATTGCGAATTGTGGTGGCATGCTTTAGAGTCCACTAAATTATGCTTTCAAACTTTTAAAGATTCCGTTCGACCAAAACGAATATATATTTTGAGGACAGTATTTTATTTTTGTGTCTACCTGGAAGGTCATTGCTTCTGTCCATAAATGCTGTTGCTCTACAGGTTGAATGATGCCCAGTGTCATATATTTTGAGCCCAGGTCTTGGGTGAAAAATTAAAGCTGCGTATATAGATGCTACAATTTATTCTTCCATTAAAGTGGATGTAAACCCTCCATACACCCAGTGAAGTGAACAGCCTCAGATGGTACACAGGGATGAACCAAATCTCCCTACATAGGTTTTACATACATATCTGCTGTCTTCACATTTACAGTCAGATCCATAAATATTGGGGCATCGACATAATTCTAATCTTTTTTGGCTCTATACAGTTTTGACATGAAACAAACAAGATGTGCTTTAACTGCAGAATTTCAGCTTTAATTTGAGGGTATTTACATCCAAATCAGGTGAACGGTGTAGGAATTACAACAGTTTGTATATGTGCCTCTCACTTTTTAAGTGTGGGCATACAGCCAAGATAGCTAACATTGCTGATTGGAGGAAAGGCACACACCCCCTCTCCACAGAGTCTCTGAGGTGTTATGTAACGGGGCCAGCTCCCTGCTAATCTATTTTAGCAACCTCCCCTGACAGAAATGTCAGGCTGCTTTTATCTGATGTGTCCGAGAATTTGTCAGGGGTTATCTGGCTGATAACAGAGGAACGGTTCAGGAGAGAGCTATGGGACTTGGCTCTTTGAAGAGAGATAACAAAATACTGCAGTTATGTGCCCAGCTCAAATTTCATGAATTGGGTTTACATCCATTTAAATGATAGATTTAGTCATGTGCTAAGAAGTTTTTTTAAATGATTTCTGGCAAAATATAGTCACGAAAAAATAAGAAAAATAACGCACTCAAACAAGAAAGGTGGAATAGATATATATGTGACAGAGGATTATTGCTTTCAAGACAAAAGTCTTTACCATCATATGATAAGATGAGCATCCAAATTAGGAGATAAGTAATATTTGACTCAAGGTTCCCATATTTTCAAAAATCTAGGCATTGTATTTAAAGCCGACGATATGGCCATTTTTGCATAGTTGCATTGGTCCATTTTAGACCAATGTAAGTATGTATGTGCCATACCTGGTAGACCCCATGAAAACTGTAGATCACTATAGTAGGTACTGTTACTGCATTGATGGTTGGTCGATTCCAGGTCCTAAGTGGATCTTCTGCTGCATAGTGAACACAGGAGGTCGCTCACTTGGCACAGATTCCATTCAGAGAACATTTTGCATTTTCTAGAAGGATAAGTTCACCTCTTGGAACATTTTACACATGTATTTAGGGTGCAACATGTAACATGTTCCTGCTTCCACTGCTTTCCAACATTCTGTAACATCAGCCGGGGGACCTTCTCCCCACACCCGCTGTCACATTTTGAAATGAACGTGGTTGTTCACAGTTTACTGTGAACAAATGAACTACAACTACCGTCAGCCATTGTGGCTGACAGCTTGTAGTTCTAAGGGTGCTTGTGAGCACCTTCGTAGTTCATTGATTCTACCTGCTCTCAAGTAACTGCCTGCCCGTATGAGGTACGGTCAGACAGCTATCTTGAGAGTCTGCTAGAGCCCTGCATTGCACCCATGATCTGTTGATTATGGGTCCAATGCTCTGCAGACTCTCTAGGAAAAAAAAAGAATGCACATTTTTTTTACCTGCTTAAAAATGTGCGTTTAAATTTATTTTTTTATGAAAAGGTAAACTTCTCTTTTAATTAATGTAAGGTGTTCTTTCCTTGGATGAGGTGGAGACCACCACCCTACCTATCCACCTTGTCCAATTAGAGAACAATTTGCATTTATTAACAATGCAATGTTCTCTGCTTCCAGAGGGGTCAGCCAGGTATGACATGTGCATTATTGGTTCTTTTGGAGCAGCGGATCGTCAGTGGATCTGTTGAGTGTGTAAGTTTAAAACATAACCTAACCAACAAGGTGAGAGAGGATTGGACAAAAATCAAAATTGGGTGAAGGTTTCTCTTTAAGTTTAAAGGACTCAAAACAATGTCAATTTACACTCACTGGCCACTTTAATAGGTGCACCTTTCTAGTACCTGGTTTGAACCCCCTTTTGCCTTCAGAACTGCCTTAATTCTTGGTGGCATAGATTCAACAAGGTGTTGGAAACATTCCTCAGATATTTTGGTCCATAGTGACATGATAGCATCACACAGCTGCTGCAGACTTGTCAGCTGCACATCCATGATGCGAATCTCCTATTCCACCACATCTCAAAAGTGCTCTAATGGATTAAGATCTGGTGACTGTGGAGGCCATTGGAGTACAGTGACCTACCTCATTGTCATGTCCAAGAAACCAGTGGTGAGATGATTTGAGCTTTGTGACACGGTGCATTATCTTGCTGGAAGGAGCCATCAGAAGATGGTTACACTGTAGTCATAAAGGGATGGACATGGTCAGCAACAATACTGAGGTAGACCGTGGCGTTTAAACGATGCTCAATTGGTACTAAGGGGCCCAAAGTGTGCCAAGAAAATATCCCCCACACCATTACACCACCAGCCTGAACCGTTGATACAAGGCAGGATGGATCCATTCTTTCATGTTTACTTCAAATTCTGACCCGACCATCTGAATGTCACAGCTGAAATCGATACTTATCAGATCAGGCAACATTTTTCCAATCTTCTATTGTCCAACTTTGGTGAGCCTGTGTAAATTGTAGCCTCAGTTTCCTGTTCTTAGCTGACAAGAGTGGCACCCAGTGTGTTGTGCGTTCAGGGATGGTATTCTGCATACCTTGGTTGTAACGAGTGGTTATTTGAGTTACTGTTGCCTTTCTATCATTCCGAATCAGTCTGCCTATTCTCCTCTGACATCAACAAGGCATTTTCATCCACACAACTGCCAATTACTGGATATTTTTTGGACCAATCTCTGTAAACCAGAGAGATGGTTGTGCGTGAAAATCCCAGTAGATCAGCAGATTCTGAAATGCTTCCACCAGTCCATCTGGCACCAACAACTATACCATGTTCGAAGTCACTTAAATCCCCTTTCTTCCCCATTCTGATGCTTGGTTGGAACTTCAGCAAGTCATCTTCACCATGTCTAGGTGCTTAAATACATTGAGCTTTTGCCATGTGATTGGCTGATAAGCAATTTGTGTTACCAAGCAATTGTATGGTAAGCACGTTTTCTTATTTAGCATTGTTATGTAATCTCAGGGTCAGGGGACATTTGTTAGGTGACCTCTGAGACTCAAGCGTAAGGCTTAAGCGAAGTAAGTAGAATAAAACAAGGAAGAAACATCATGCACAATTAAGCTGTACAGTTGTAATAATTTAATACAAAGTATTCAGATTCACGCATAAGCCCAATAATGACTGGTTCTCAAAGTTTCTGTTCAGAGTCGACAAGGGCACCTCAATTTGCTGGGCAGTCCACTATAATATACTTTTTGTTTTAGGAGGTGGAGTCAGCACATCAGGAGCTCTTAATGTCTTTTAGAAGAAAACCTCCGGAAGATATGTTGCAGGAGCCTGAGCCAATGGTGGAGGAGGACAAGCAGCCTGAGATACATCACGGGTCCAGTGTCAATGTCCATAGCAATTCTCTCTTCTTTGTGAAGAACAGTGTGTCTGTGTCAATCCATCGAGACAGTAAGTGGCATATGATAGATGGTGTTCTTTGTTCTTCTGCGGTTTTTCATTGGTCAGGTAGGATGTGATCTGTGATCGGGTTTAATCAGTAACCCCTGTAATTTACATTGTTTTTAGTAAAGGGAGATTTACAGGCCCTGATCCAAAGTAAACATACAGCAAGTGAAGTTATGAGCTTTGTTCAGCATACTTGTCCAAATTCATTGATCCAGAAACCACTGACATCACAGATAAATGGATAGCATTATTATAAGATCACCAGTGGTATCCTCAATATTTCAAAGAAGGTTTCCTTTGAAAGACAATTGTACTTATAACTGTGGTAGACCCAACCGGGACAGGGGCTTTTGGAGGGGACTGCAGGGTAGCCTCTTGCCTACTGAGTCTGGATCCTCGCTTTTGAGGGGGCTCTATTCTTTGGGGGGTGTGTGCCTGGGGGACATTTGGAGTGGCTTTGCTTTGGATTTGGGTCCATGTCTCCCTGAAACACACAGACTAGGGGAACCTATGACCTGCATACAAATTTGGGGCCCCTGTGTTTTGGGTTAGGAAATCAGCAGCCCAAGCCAGTCTTGACTGCTTCAACCCACTCCTAGACTGAGATACTCACAGCAGAAGATTATAATCAGGTCAAACAACCTGATGCTGGTGTCTCCTGCTGCTTAGTGTAAATCTGTTTATTAAGGTGTCTTTCTCTCATTGTAACATTCCCCCATCGTGTGCCTCCTAGATGTGAATTCCTATTGTTAATTGAGTCACTTATTGTTTCTGTCTGTCTGCTAATCCTCTTGGAGATGTGATTAGCAGCCCTCAAAAAATCCAGTCGCCTGCTCGCATTTTGCGAGTGGATTTTGAGGGCTGGCGAGGAAGGGCTGCCTGGGAGCGGAGGGGGGGCGAGCCATTAGCCTATGTGAAATGGGAGTCCTTCTCCCAGCGATCACGGAGGGGAAGAGAGAGAGAGACGCCCAGGTGTTCAGAGCCCGGCGCGGGGAACACAGTGATAACAGTTTTCATTTCTATAGCCGTGTTCCCATCCGCTCCTCTCAGATACAGCCCCTCCTCCTGGTCCCTGGACTTTGATAGACAGATCACCCGTTCAGTCCCAGTGACGGGTGATTTGTCAATCAAAGTTCCCCGACCAGGGGGCGGGGCTGTATATGACGTTGCGCGGCAGGAACACAGCTATTGAAATTAAAGCTGTTATCGTTGTGTTCCACGCGCTGTGCTCTGAACACCTGGGCAGCTCGCCTGTTCCTATCCTCAGCTGCACAGGTAGGCTGCAAGGTGGACACAAGACTGCATCGGTGGGCACAAGGCTGCAAGGTGGACAAAACACTGCATTGGTGGGCACAAGGCTGCATGGTGGGCACTAGGCACACAGCTGCATGGTGGGCACAAGACTGCATTGGTGGGCACAAGACTGCATTGGTGGTCACAAGACTGCATTGGTGGGCACAAGGCTGCATGGTGGACACAAGACTGCATTGGTGGGCACTGGGCACAAGGCTGCATTGGTGGGTACTGGGCACAAGGCTGCATGGTGGACACAAAGCTACATTGGTGGGCACAAGGCTGCATTGGTGGGCACAAGGCTGCATTGGTGGGCACAAGGCTGCATTGGTGGGCAAAAGGCTGCATTGGTGGGCACAAGGCTGCATGTGGGCACAAGGCTGTATTGGTGGGCACTGGGCACAAGGAGGAATTGGTGGACACAAGGCTGCATGGTGGACACACAGCTGCATTGGCTGGCACAAGGCTGCATGGTGGGCACTGGGCACAAGGCTGCATTGGTGGGCACAAGGCTGCATGGTGGACACACGCAGCCTGCATTGGTGGGCATGGATACAGTTGTTGTTAATATTTATTTTTATAACTTAATTCTGCATAATACATTTAAGTGTCATTTTATGAGAGCATGTTTTGGGGCGGAATTAGGGGTGGGGCGGGCTGGGTGGGGCAACTGGTGGCGAGTAACCCTTGAGGCCTGGCTAGTATCTCAGGACTTGAAATTTTGAGTCCTGTATTAGTATTGTGTCAATTTTACCTAGTTACCGAACCATTGAGGGATGTTTATGTTAGCTGTTCATTAGATGTACTGATGATATTACTGTTCAAAGTTTGCATTGTTTAGGATAATGTGATCACGATCTTATCTGATTTTGTGTAGTATAAATTCTGGGTGAGTTTTCAATAAATATTTCCAGTTTGCACCTAAGCTAGTGTCGTCTAGTTCTTGGGTGCAATTCTCAACTATAATACCTGGTTCCAGAGTGGAGGAAGATGCATCTTGGCAGAGGCACCCGGGTTGGGTGCAAGGTAGTCCGTCACAATAACTAACCTAAAGCCTGGTACACACAGTGAGTTTATTTTTCATTTTCTTTTTCGTTCAACCCAGCAGGCTGAATGCAAAAATAAATTAAACGGAGGAGCTCTCTGTACTAACTATGCTATATTAGTACAGCTATATCCTTGCTGAACTATTGTGTTCCGACAGGGGGACTGCCCACCTCTCCACCAGAACACACTGGTCTGTGCTCACAGCCATTGGCTGCCAGCGCTGATCGGATACCGATCAGCTGCTGGTTTTCCAGCATGTCCATTCTACAGAAACCGGATAGGCTGCTGTGCACACTGGCTGTTACTGTTGACCCGGGTGATACCGGCCAATATTCGGACACTGTGTACCAGCCTTTAGCCTAACAAGTCCCCAATACTCAAGCTACCTTTTAACTTATTTGTTATCCTTCAGATCATAGACCGATCTAGTCCAGAAGTTGCAGCCTATGCTAGCTAGCACTCCAGTCTCCCAAGGAGGGCCTGGAGTCACATGGTTTGGCTCATGGACAACCTTTCTCCATAGACCTAATGAAAAAGCAGTCTACTTGCAAGCCCAAGTCCACTCCTTTGTTAAAGTGGTTGTAAAGGTTCGTTTTTTATTCTCTAAATAGGTTCCTTTAAGCTAGTGCATTGTTGGTTCACTTACCTTTTCCTTCAATTTCAATTCTAAATGTTTTTTTTCTTTGTCTGAATTTCTCACTTCCTGTTTCTCCTCAGTAAGCTTGCCCCCATCATCCGAGCCGTTCTGGCTGGGAGTTAGTCAGCGTGCTCGCCCCCTCCCTTGGGACTACATCCCTGCGGGGAGATGCTGTGTTCACAGCGTCTCCTCGCAGGGATGTAGTCCCAAGGGAGGGGGCGAGCACGCTGACTAACCCCCAGCCAGAACGGCTCGGATGATGGGGGGCAAGCTTACTGAGGAGGAACAGGAAGTGAGAAATTCAGACAAAGAAAAAAAAACATTTAGAAGGGAAATCGAAGGAAAAGGTAAGTGAACCAACAATGCACTAGCTTAAAGGAACCTATTTACAAAATAAAAAACAAACCTTTACAACCCCTTTAAAGCCTATGAAGAATAAAGCATTTCCGTACGTGTGGGTCAATGACTCACTGAGTAGAGGAGCAAATATGAATGACAACTCCAGAACATGTTGGCAATTCCCATGTTTATATTCTGACAGGTCTCCTTTACATGTAACTGATATTGATTTCACTTAGCAGTTGTGTGGAAGTAATTTTTCTTGTAAATTTCACTTTTTTTCAGTGCTTGCTGTCTTATTTACAGTGTATGGCCATCTCAACTGTAACTTGTTGAATGTCCCATTCCTAAACCATGGGTATTAATATAGAGTTGCCCCACTTTGAGGCTATTACAGCCTTCCTTTTTCTGGGAAGGCCTTATACAAGATTTTAGAGTGTGTCTATTGGAATTTTGTGAGGTCGGGTCCTTATTTTTTATTAAGACAATGGTCTCCAAACTGCGGCCTGAGCCGGATGTGGCCCCTTGCTTGCTTTTATCTGGCCCTTGGGGCATTATTCCCCACACTGTCAGCAACAGTGGGCCATAGTTCCTGCCTCTTTATTCCTCATACTGGCACCAGTAATGAAGCACTAGTCCTCTCACTAACGATGGGACACCATTCCTCCCACTGAAACTAATGATGGGCACCATTTCTGCCACTGACACCAACAATGGGCCACTTTTCCTCCCACGGAAGTGATGGGGCACTATTCCTTCCCCCCTAATACCATTTTCTACTTCCACTGGCCACAGTCCGGCCCCCTAAAGTTGAAGGACCGTAAACTGGCCCTTTATTTAGAAAGTTTTTAGATGCCTGGTTTAAGACCTAGCTAGCAATTGGCTTTCCAGTTCATCCCAAAGGGTTTCAGTAGGGTTTAAGTCGGGTCACTTGTGTTCCTTCACACCAAACTGGTCAAATATTTTTTTTATGATATAAACATTTTTCATAGCCTTGCTTGAAAGTAGAAGGGACCTTAAAAACCTTCCTAGCCTGTCCAGTTACACAGCACTGTTTATTGGCACGGTGATTTTATAGCTAAAAAAAAAATTCATTAACAAAATTCTACAAATTTTAACTTTAACATTTCTTTTTCTTTTTCAGGCCTTACAGATCCACGTGGCAATGCTTTAAACTTCCCTTTAGGCCTTTAACGTTGTGCACAGATGCCAAAAACTGCTAGGGTCTCTACCACTACTGTTAAAGCTCCCGTCTGCTAAAGTACCGCCCCTGAGGAGCGGGGCACTTGGCATTCGGGTGCGGATAAACTGCTGCCAGTTTTGGACGAGGGCACTTTACAAATGGAAGCCTGTACTGAATAGCCAAAATAGGACTAAGGGGAGAGACGATGTTAAAAACTCTTGGAAGAATGAAAAAAAAAAAACTGGAATTATTATTTTTGGAAGAAAACACAAAGCATGTTAGCTTAATAAATTATAAATATATATATATAAATATATGTATAGTTATATACCTATTTAAAGAAAACGACAAAAAACTTCACTATTAATGGATTGAGTTCTAACAACAAAAAGGGGTTTGTGGCACCCCGTCCCTAAAACCACGCATGCTGTCGATATGGCTCTCCCGCTTAAAGGCCCTGGCGGAAGCAAGACCTCTAGTGGACGGTTTGTGAAGTGGAGAGAGATTCTGTGGCTTGTGATATCCCTCTGCACTGTGGAGAGTCTGTTCTGTAGACAATGCACTATTTCCAATGACAAGAGAAGCCCCTTGCATCTGCACACCGGGCTCCCTCCTTTGTTTTTGTTTTTCTGTATAAATATGTATGTATGTGCTTTTTTTTATTTTGTATATAGTTTTTTTTTCCGCCCTCTCTTCCGACTTGTAATAAAATAGGCTTTTTACCATTGCTGTTTTTTATCAAGTCAAAATACAGTTAAAAAAAATTATGTATTGTGTACAGTCTGAAATGTTAAACTACTATGTACTTCTCATATGTTTGCGTTTTTTTCAATATTGTTGTTACCTAAAAATTTATATTTTTTTTGTCTTGGACAAAGCATGGAAGCCTAAGACCCCCCTGTCAGGTTTACATTACTGAAATGTAGGAAACAGTTGTGGGGTCTCAATAATGGTGAGCAAGTCCAGATTGATATTTTAAATTATCAATGAAATAAAAGATAGAAGAAGAAGAGATGGGACTTTACATGAGGCATGTTGTTGAAGATAATGATAATAAATTAAGTGTATATAACCATGACTGAATTGTCGTAATCTCATATAATAAAACATAATACAATAAAACACAATGCACTATATAACAATAATTGACAATGTGTAAAAACATTAATCTATCAAATATAATAATGATAAAGTGTTTAAAGGGGGGTTCCACCCGCGATTTTTTTTTTTTAAAGTCAGCAGGTACAAACACTGTAGCTGCTTACTTTTAATAAGGACACTTACCTGTCCTACTCGCCTGCGATGTCAGCCCCCCCCCCCGAGGCCGATCCCTCGATCCTGGCAGCTCCCGGCACCGCCATCCTCAGTAAGGGAAACAGGCAGCCCATTTCCTACGGCGCATGCGCAAGCAGCGCAGCGCTTTGTGAATGGGCCGGCTGCTGGCACTCTGGGATACACACAGTTCCCAGAAGGCAGCGCGCCCCATTCACAAGAAGACACCGAGTGTAGGACGAGGAAGAAGATCCACCGCGGAGGATGAAGAGGCAGATTAGGGACTTCCGCATAGCAACCGCTATTTCTGGTAAGTAAAACATTTTTTTTTTCATTTATTTGTAGATTTTTGGTGAAATTTTTTTTTTCAGGGTGGAAATCCACTTAAGTGAATATTCAATAAACATGATTGGTACAGTATATACAACATAAATAATGCTAGGCACTATAAAGATATGATTGACAAAGTATACCCACATATACTCATACATCAATGATAAAAACATATACATATAAGGATTAAAAATTCATGGTTAAAACAAGCTCGTCTTGGCACTCTATGTTGAAAACTTGATGCGTTTCATGGCATAAAGCCACTCATCAGAAGTTAGATGCATAGTTAAACTAGAAGGATAAATGGATAATAAATTAATATGATACCCTCTAAGGGGAAAAGAACATCACGTAAACAAACCAGTTCTCAATTACTCACAGAGCAGCCCATAGACTGGGACCAACTCCTATGAGGTAGTGGACGGTGGGTGAAACAGCCTATCCAGGACCACTGTGACTTCTGATGAGTGGCTGTATGCCATGAAACACGTCAAGTTTCCAACATAGGATGCCAAGTCAAGCTTGCTTTAACAATGAATTTTTAATCCTTAAATGTATGTTTTTATCATTGATGTATGAGTATATGTGGGTATACTTTGTCAAACAAGTCTTTATTGTGCCTGGCATTATTTATTTTGCACAAACTGTACCTATCATGTTTGTTGAATATTGATTAAAAACGTTATCATAATTATGTTTGATAGATTAATTATTTTACACATTGCTAATTATTGTTATATTGCATTGTGTTTTATTGTATTATTATATGAGATTACGACAATTCAGTCATGGTTATATACACTTCATTTATTATCATTATCTTCATCGACATGCCTCATGTAAAGTCCCATCTCTTCTTCTATCAATAAAACCAGGGATGGAGGCATGCCATTGTTAAATCTGAGGCCTCGTACACACGACCGGCAAAAAACGACAAGAAAACTGTTGGGAGAGCTTTCTTGCAGAGAAAACCGTTCATGTGTATGCTTTCTCGTCGAGAAAACTGGCCAAAATCTCGACGAGAAAAAAGACGACCTGTGGTCTTTTTTCTCGTCGGAGTCTCATTTTTTCTCGGCGTGTTTCTCGTCAGACTGTTTTTGGACGAGAAAACCGTTCGTGTGTATGCTTTTCCGAGTCTTCAAAAACCGCGCATGGTCAGACTCAAGTATGAGACGGGAGCGCACCTTCTGGTAAAACTAGCGTTCGTAATGGAGATAGCACATTCGTCACACTGTAACGAACTGAAAGCACGAAGTCTGAAAAGCGCGAATCCTCTCTTCCCAAACTTTAACACGAGATTAGCAAAAGCAGCCCAAGGGAGGATGCCATGAGAATGGAACTTCCCCTTTATACTGCCGTCGTACATGTTGTACGTCACCGCGTTTTTTGACAGATGAGACTTTGGATTGATAGTGTGTATGCAAGGAAAGCTTCACAAGAATCTCGTCAAGCTTGACAAGAAAACCGTCGCGAAAAACAACGTTTTTTTTGCGACGAGAAACTCGGCCGTGTGTACAAGGCTTAAGGTTGTGACAGGTCCCACTCACCTTTTAGTTGTCAATAAAATAAAAGAACCAACGCATTTGGAGGTTCAAGCCCTGATGCTGTACTACCCACAGATATTAATAGTTGATGGGAGATCTGTATACACTTCCAGATCTCATTGAGTCCAAGCTTTCCTAAAGTTATTAGTCAAGCCTTGATGAATGGGGAGTGTATGAACCCCCAACATGTGTTTGCTCTTATTATCACTCTGCTTTTTATCGCTTTGCTTTGTTACCCCTACTGGCTTTCACGTATCTGGATTCTTTTAGGACCCCATTTTATGAATCGGGAGCTCTGGAGCGCATCACCATGGTAACTTAGCTTGATGGATAATACAGATGCTAGCAATGGACATTCATAATTTCACATTTTGAGGTTTGTTGCTTCTAAGCCATGTTTTCTAGGTTTATATTGCTGTCTGTGTCTCCGATGGTGTGATTTACCCCTTTATTTGTCCTAGTGACCATTGGCACCAAGACAGAATGTAAGTGAAGATCCAAAGAGGGGATTTCTCTCTCTTTGTAGAGATCTTCTCATTTCCCATCTTTTCATCTTCTTGAGACAAGACACAGCAAGCAATATACTGACCAAGGTTTTACCCTTCCTTACTCTTTCCAAAACTGAAAGGAGATGTTTTGGCTGTACAGTATACTGTATAATATACAGGTGATACTCGAAAAATTAGAATATAGTGCAAAAGTACATTTATTTCACTAATGCAACTTAAAAGGTGAATCTAATATATAAGATAGACTCATTACATGGAAAGCAAGATAGTTCAAGCCGTGATTTGTCATAATTGTGATGATTATGGCTTACAGCTCATGAAAACCCCAAATCCACAATCTCAGAAAATTAGAATATTACATGCAATCAATAAAACAAGGATTATACACAGAATAATATCGGACCTCTGAAAAGTAGAAGCATGCATATGTACTCAGTACTTGGTTTGGGCCCCTTTTGCAGCAATTACTGCCTCAATGCGGCGTGGCATGGAAGCCATCAGCCTGTGGCACTGCTGAGGTGTTATGGAAGACCAGGATGCTTCAATAGTGGCCTTCAGCTCTTCTGCATTGTTCGGTTTCATGTCTCTCATCTTTCTCTTGGCAATGCCCCATAGGTTCTCTATGGGGCTCAGGTCTGGCAAATTTGCTGGCCAATCAAGCACAGTAATCCCACGGTCATTGAACCAGGTTTTGGTGCGTTTGGCAGTGTGGACAGGTGCCAAGTCCTGCTGGAAAATGAAGTCAGCTTCCCCATAGAGCTCGTCTGCGGAAGGAAGCATGAAGTGCTCTAAAATCTGGTAGACGGCTGCGTTGACCCTGGACTTAATGAAGCACAGTGGACAAACACCAGAAGATGACATGGCTCCCCAAATCATCACTGACTGTGGAAACTTCACACTGGACTTCAAGCATCTTGCAGTGTGTGCCTCTCCATTCTTCCTCCATACTCTGGCTCCTTGGTTTCCAAATGAGATGCAAAATTTGCTCTCATCAGAAAAAAGGACTTTGGACCACTGAGCAACAGACTAGGTCTGTTTTTCTTTAGCCCAGGTAAGACGCTTCTGACGTTGTTGGTTGTTCAGGAGTGGCGGCTTGACAAGAGGAATACGACATTTGAAGCCCATGTCCAGGATCCGTCTGTGTGTGGTGGCTCTTGATGCTCGGACTCCAGCCTCAGTCCACCCCTTGTGAAAGTCCCCAACACTTTTAAATAGCCTTTTCCTGACAATCCTCTCCAGGCTGCGGTCATCTCTGCTGCTTGTGCACCTTTTTCTTCCACACTTTTCCCTTCCACATAACTTTCTATTAATGTGCTTTGATATACAGCACCTTGAGAACATCCAACTTCTTTTGCAATTACCTTTTGAGGCTTTCCCTCCTTATGGAGGGGGTCAATGATGGTTTTCTGTACAACTGTCAGGTCAGCAGTCTTTCCCATGATTGTGATTCCTACTGAACCAGACTGAGAGACCATTTAAAGGCTCAGGAACCCTTTGCAGGTGTTATGGCTTAATTAGCTGATTAGAGTGGGACACTTTGAGCCTAGAATATTGCACCTTTTCACAATATTCAAATTTTCTCAGATTATGGATTTGGGGTTTTCATGAGCTGTAAGCCATAATCATCACAGTAATGACAAATCACGGCTTGAACTATCTTGCTTTGCATGTAATGAGTCTATCTCATATATTAGTTTCACCTTTTAAGTCGCATTAGTGAAATAAATGAACTTTTGCACGATATTCAAATTTTTCGAGTATCACCTGTATACTATATATAGTATAGTATATACTATATATAGTATATTCAGCTTGGTTGTGTGGCAATTTTCATGGCATCTAGTAAAACAATGTTGTCTTATTAACCACTTAACGACCGCTCACTGTATATATACATCAGCAGAATGGCACCGACAGGCACAATCACGTAGAGCATACGTGATTGCCTTTGTACAGTTGGGGGGTCCAATCGGACCCCCCTCCTATACAG
The DNA here is from genome assembly GCA_029206835.1 of Rana muscosa. Lineage (NCBI taxonomy): Eukaryota > Metazoa > Chordata > Amphibia > Anura > Ranidae > Rana > Rana muscosa. Next base: position 25,336,236 of record CM055126.1, read on the forward strand.
TGAGCGGTGGCTAAGTGTCCGGGAGCGTTCCAGGATGAGGGGGCAGCTATTCGTTTCTGGCCACCCCCTCGCGATCGCTCCCGGCGAATGGAAATGCCCCCTCTGTCTGTGTCAGACAGAGGGAGTAGGAGGAAGTGATGTCATCTCTGGTGCGGCGCTCACATATACCGAGCGCCGTACAAGAGAAGCTATCAGGTCAGTGCACACAACACTACACTGACACCAGGACACATAGGGACATAAATCGCCCCCCCAGGCCCCCCCAGACACCCCAGATCATCCCCCCAGCCCCCAGTCACAGTGTCACTGATTGCAGTGACCATTTATTTAGTGATCACTGCAATCAGTGACATTTGTGACTGTAAAAGTGTCGCCAAAGTTTAGTCTTAGGTCCAGTGTAGCCCCCTAACCCCCCCTAATAAAGGTTTAACCCCCTGATCACCCCCCAGATAACCCTTTCACCCCCTATCACCACTGTCGCTTAGCGATCATTTTTCTGATCGCTGTCTTAGCGTCAGTGATGCCGATCGGCAGCCAGTAATTTTTTTTAGGTTCGCCGCAGGTTTTTATAGCGTCAGGTACCCCAATATATTATCTAATAAAGGTTTAACCCCCTTGATCGCCCCCCAGGTAACCCTTTCACCCCCTATCACCACTATCACTAAGCGATCGTTTTTCTAAACGCTGTCTTAGTGTCTGTGATGCAGATCGGTAGCCGGTAATTTTTTTTAGGTTCGCCGCATGTTTTTATAGCGTCAGGTACCCCCATATATTATCTAATAAAGGTTTTAACCCCCTGATTGCCCCTAGTTAACCCTTTCACCAGTGATCACCATATAAGTGTTACGGGTGACGCTGGTTAGTTAGTTTGCTTTTTATAGTGTCAGGGCACCCGCCGTCTATATAACCCAATAAAGGTTTAACCCCCTGATCGCCCGGCGGGTGATATCAATTAGGTTTTAGCGTCAGAGAGGGTCTGAGTCACACCCCAGGCAGCGTCAGGTTAGTGCCAGTAACGCTAACACCCACGCGTGAAGCATACACCCCCCCTTAGTGGTATAGTATCTGAACAGATCAATATCTGATCTGATCAGATCTATACTAGCGTCCCCAGCAGTTTAGGGTTCCCAAAAACGCAGTGTTAGCGGGATCAGCCCAGATACCTGCTGGCACCTGCGTTTTGCCCCTCCGTCCAGCCCAGGCCACCCAAGTGCAGTATCGATCGATCACTGTCACTTACAAAACAAAAACACACAACTGCAGCGTTCGCAGAGACAGGCCTGATCCCTGCGACTCCAGTGCTGTAGGAGGTGATTTCACCACCACAGTTAAAAAAAAAAAGCAAATATGCCGAAGCATTGGGGCAGCAGGGGCGGAGGAGCGATTTTGCTCCTAATGCCGCGTACATACGGTCGAAATTCCGACGGAGGCTTGCCCGTGGAAAAGTCCGACCATGTGTGTGCGGCATAACTTTTTTGCGGGAGGATGCCCCCATGCTTCGGCATATATAAATGGTGCGTGTATGCCCACCATTGGAAGTGGGTGGATGAAGGGCGGTATTCTAATGGTGGGCATACCCACCGATCAATCTCTTTTTTTCGTTCAGCCAACTGGCTGCATGAAATAAAAAGATTACAATACATGTCCAACAAGGACCAGCAACGTACTGGTATGTTGCTGGACTTTGAATGTTTATACCAGAATGATGCCTGCGGGTTTAGGTATCATCTTGGTATCATTCTTTTCAGCCTGCGGCCGGCTTTCATGTAAAAGCAATCCTAGCGGCCAATTAGCCTCTTGACTGCTTTTACAAGCAGTGGGAGGGAATGCCCCCCCCCCTGGATATAAAAAGCGCCATTGGGAAATTGGGAAAGCATTTTATCACACCGATCTTGGTGTGGTCAGATGCTTTGAGGGCAGAGGAAAAATCTAGGGTCTAGAAGACCCCAGTTTTTTCAAAAAAAGAGTACCTGTCACTACCTATTGCTATCATAGGGGATATTTACATTCCCTGAGATAACAATAAAAATGATAAAAAAAAAAAATACTTGGAAGGAACAATTTAAAAATAAAATAAAAAAGCAAAATTAATAATAAAAAAAAAAAAAAAAAAAAAAAGCACCCCTGTCCTGCCCTGCTCTTGCCCAATGGCGAACGCAAGCGTCGGTCTGGCGTCATATGTAAACAGCAATTGCACCATGCATGTGAGGTATCACCGCGAAGGTCAGATCGAGGGCAATCATTTTAGCAGTAGACCTCCTCTGTAAATCTACTGGGGTAACCTGTAAAGGCTTTTAAAGGCTTTTAAAAATGTATGTAGTTTGTCGCCAATGCGCGTTTGTGCGAAATTTTAAAGCATGTCGTGTTTGGTATCTATGTACTCGGCCTAAGATCATCTTTTTTATTTCATCAAACATTTGGGCAATATAGTGTGTTTTAGTGCATTAAAATTAAAAAAAGTGTATTTTTTAACCCAAAAAATGCGTTTGAAAAATCGCTGCGCAAATACTGTGTAGAAAAAAAAATGCAACACCCACCATTTTAATCTGTAGGGCCTTTGCTTTAAAAATATATATAATGTTTGGGGGTTCAACATAATTTTCTTGCAAAAAAAAAATGTTTTCATGTAAACAAAAAGTGTCAAAAAGGGCTTTGTCTTCAAGTGGTTAGAAGAGTGGATGTAAGCTTGTTGTGTATAAAATGTCAGAACAGTTCAAAACCCCCCCAAATGACCCCATTTTGGAAAGTAGACACCCCAAGCTATATACTGAGAGGTATGTCGAGTCCATGGAATATTTTATATGTTGACACAAGTTGCGGAAAAACGACAATTTTTTTTTTTTTTTTGCACAAAGTTGTCACTAAATGATATATTGCTCAAACATGCCATGGGCATATGTGGAATTCCACCCCAAAATACATTCTGTTGCTTCTCCTGAGTACGGGGATACCACATGTGTGAGACTTTTTGGGAGCCTAGCCATGTACGGGACCCCAAAAACCAAGCACCGCCTTCAGGCTTTCTAAGGGTGTAAATTTTTGATTTCACTTCTCACTGCCTATCACAGTTTCGGAGGCCATGGAATGCCCAGATAGCACAAAACCCCCCCCCAAATGACCCCATTTTGGAAAGTAGACACCCCAAGCTATTTGCTGAGAGGTATTGTGAGTATTTTGCAGATCTCGCTTTTTGTCACAAAGTTTTGAAAATTGAAAAAAAAAAATATATATATATATATATTTTCTTTCTTCATTTTCAAAAACAAATGAGAGCTGTAAAATACTCGCCATTCCTCTCAGCAAATAGCTTGGGGTGTCTATATTCCAAAATGGGGTCATTTGGGGGGGTTTTGTGCGATTTTGGCATTTTATGGCCTTCGAAACTGTGATAGGTAGTGAGGAGTGAAATCAAAAATTTGTGCCTAGAAATCCTGAAGGCGGTGCTTGGTTTTCGGGGTCCCGTACGCGGCTAGGCTCCTAAAAAGTCCCACACAGGTGGTATCCCCGTACTCAGGAGAAGCAGAAAAATGTATTTTGGGGTGTAATTCCACATATAACCATGGCATGTGTGAGCAATATATCATTTAGTGACAACTTTTTGTAATTTTTTTTTTTTGGCATTATTCAATCACTTGGGACAAAAAAATTATATTCAATGGGCTCAACAGGCCTCTCAGCAATTTCCTTGGGGTGTCTACTTTCTAAAATGGGGTCATTTGGGGGGGTTTTGTGCTATTTTGGCATTTTATGGCCTTCGAAACTGTGATAGGTAGTGAGGAGTCAAATCAAAAATTTGTGCCCTTAGAAATCCTGAAGGCGGTGCTTGGTTTCCGGAGTCCCGTACGCGGCTAGGCTCCCAAAAAGTCCCACACAAGTGGTATCCCCGTACTCAGGAGAAGCAGCAAAATGTATTTTGGGGTGAAATTCCACATATAACCATGGCATGTGTGAGCAATATATCATTTAGTGACAACTTTTTGTAATTTTTTTTTTTTTTAGTCATTATTCAATCACTTGGGACAAAAAAATAAAAAATTTAATGGGCTCAACATGCCTCTCAGCAATTTCCTTGGGGTGTCTACTTTCCAAAATGGGGTCATTTGGGGGGGTTTTGTACTGCCCTGTCATTTTAGCACCTCAAGAAATGAGATAGGCAGTCATAAATTTAAAGCTGTGTAAATTTCAGAAAATGTACCCTAGTTTCTAAACTCTATAACTTTTGCGCAAACCAATAAATATACGCTTATTGACATTTTTTTTACTAAAAACATGTGGCTGAATACATTTTGGCCTAAATGTATGACTACAATTGAGTTTATTCGATTTTTCTTATAACAAAAAGTAGAAAATATCATTTTTTTTCAAAATTTTCGGTCTTTTTCCGTTTATATCGCAAAAAATAAAAATCGCAGAGGCAATCAAATACCATTAAAAGAAAGCTCTGTTTGTGGGAAGAAAAGGACGCAAATTTTGTTTGGGTACAACATTGCATGTCCGCACAATTTACAGTTAAAGCAGCGCAGTGCAAAATTCTGAATTCACCTCTGGTCCTCTAGCTACCAAATGGTCCGGGCTTAAGTGGTTAAAGTGAGCCTTATCCTGTCTGAATATTTAACCACTTCAATACAGGGCACCCCCCCCCCTCTTCTTGCCCAGAACAATTTTCAGCTTTCAGCGCTGTCACACTTTAAATGACAATTTCATGGTCATACCGCACCAGAAAGGAAGCAGTAGATTAGAGAAGTAAACCCGGGGCTGAGGAACTGGTGTAGAAAGGAGGGGTTTGGGTTCCTGGAGAACTGGGCAGACTTTTCTGTCTGTTACGAGCTCTATAGAAGGGACGGACTGCACCTAATGAGGGTGCAGATCTGCTGGGAGTGAAGATGGCCGAAAAGTTAGAAGGGCTTTTAAACTAGGCAACGGGGGGAGGGTCCAGATGTAGAGATATTCAGTGTGGAACGTATTTCAGTGGGTATTATTTGGGGGCATTAGTGGTAGGTTGACTAAAGCACCTAAACCCATGGTAAGTATAGTAACAAGTCCTATTTGCAACCTTAGAGCACCCAATAAGGACATAGTATGCATCCGGACAAAACTACGAGGCATGTTCACTAATGCCAGGAGTTTTGGCAGACAAGATGGGAGAACTAGAGGAGGAATTCAATTTTGTGGTTATTTCAGAGACATGGTTCAATAGCTCTTATGAATAGCTGGCAACCATTATAGGGTATTCTCTATATCACAGGGAGGGTAAAAAGGGGGAGGGGTATGCCTGTATATTAAAAATTACATACAGATAAATGTGAGGGATGACATTACTATTGGAGCAAAGGAAGAGGTGGAATCCTTATGGGTAGATTTACAAAGGGAGAAAACCAAGGAGAAAGTAATACTGGGAGTATGCTATAGGCCCCATAACCTGAGGGAGGAGGGGGAGACGGACCCGCTAGCACAGTTTGGAATGGCGGCAAGAATGGGAAGTGTCATTATAATGGGGGATTTTAATTATCCAGACATAGACTGGGCGGAAGGAACCGCACATTTGTCAAAGTCTCGCCATTTCTAAAAAAAAAATTCAGGACAATTTCATGGGTCAGATGGTAAATGCACCAACAAGAAACAATACGTTACTTGATTGCGAATGTAGAAATACGGGGCAACTTAGGAAACTGCGATCACAGGTCAATTTGTTTCAGCATAAATCACACAAATAGGAAGCATAAGGGGAGAACAAAGACACTGAATTTCAAAAGAGCCAACTTCCAGAAACGACGATCCTTGCTAGAAGATACTAAATGGGATAAAATTCTAGGAACAAAGAACATGGAGGAAAAATGGGTGTGCTTTAGAAGCATATTAAATAAGGGTATTAGCCTTTACTGTTAAAAATAAATAAATAAGGGTATTAGCCAGTGCATCCCAAAGGATAATACATTTAAAAGAGCTAATAAAAGCCCTGGGTGGCTTAAAGCCAACGTAAAAATTCATATAAAAGCAAAGGCGAAAGTCTTCAAAAATTTCAAGGCTGAGGGGTCATCCTCAGCATTCCAACTGTACAAAGAATGCAGTAAGAAATGTAAGGGTGTAATCAGGGCGGCTAAGATAGAACACAAAAGGCGCATAGCGGAGGAGACTAAAAAAAAAAATCCCAAGAAATTACAATAAATAGTAAAAGAGGGAGGATAGATCATATTGGCCCCATAAAGAATGATGAAGGAAGTCTGGTTACAAAGGAGATGGCGAGGGTTTTGGATGTATTTTTCTCCTCGGTCTTCACGAAGGAAACGAGGGGGCTTCAGTAACCAAAACTGCAAGGTTTATCCTCATGACATGACACAGGAAGTATGTAAAAAGAAACAAATCCGCGCAATAAACTATAATGTACTACTAAGCAGCTGAACACTAAGGGTCAAATAATCAAAATCCCTGAGTATAACATAAAAATAAATAGTGCAGCGCTTTAAAAGTCCATATATCAAAGATAGAAAAACAGCACAGTAAATCAGTATATAATCCCCGTGATCTTCATAGATGACACATGGACTCTTGATTGCATGCAGGTGGTAACAGACACACACACAGTGAGAGACCTCCACCAACAGATAAATTGGCCGCTCACCTTCCAACATGGACCCTTTAATTATAGAGGGTCACTGAAAAACTTTCCCTTACGGGTTAATCCAAAGCAGATGAAGATGTAAACTTCCCCAAAAGGATTAGGGTCATCAATTCCATATAACATCAGGATCATTCAAAAACTTCCAGGTATTAAGTTCATAGGGCAGTGTTTACATGTGGAAAATATATAAGCAGACCATAGTGTTTCTCCGTAATAAAAAACAATTTAATGAAAAACGAAAGTAGTGCACTTACATTTAAAAGGCACTAAACCAGTGCCGAGGTACAACAGCGCGTCTGGTGAGACTGTGAATGAACTGCGGGTGACGTCACGAACTTCCCATCCGTACGCACGTTACGTCCCAGTAGGCGGGACTTCATCAGCGGATATGGGAAGAACGCCAGACACCCGCTCTTATAGCAACAAGGCGCCTGTGACTATGGAGACACGATGCAGCGTCACATGACGCCGATAGGGACGTCTGAATCACATGACATCAACCAGGAAGTGTCCCCGTGAGCCAGATATCCACACAAAGACTCCAAAGGCAACCAAAATACATGATAAAAACTTTGAAATAGAAAATATAAATATATATATATCTAAAATTCAACCAGTAAACCAGCCCAGTTGATTAATATAAAATATATGTATATTAATGCAGCGATCAACTCCTACAGTTACTACCGATATGGAGAAAGAAGCTGCTTATACATTGGATAAAAAATAAATAAACAAATCTGGACTGCAGACCTGAATATAGACGTGACATCAACCACAGCCCACAACAATCTCACCAAACCAAAATAAACATACTAAAACAATAATACATTAATAAATCACATATAATAAATGAAAAAAAAAAAAAAAAAAAAAAAAAAAAAAAAAAAAAAACATCTACGATCTAATTAGCGGTCAGTTATAAAACAATTTATGTCAAATTCGACATTTAACCCGTCAGGGCAAAGAACTCGTGTTTCATGAATCCAATGGGATTCTCTTTTGCTCAGCTGACGGATAAAATTGCCACCTCGCCAATGTCTAGTGACTTTCTCTATGCCCCAGAATCTCAAACCCTTGGGATTTTGTTGGTGGAACTGTTTAAAATGCCTAGAGACATTGTGGGTTTTGACCCCCTTTTTAATATTATTAACATGTTCTGCCACACGAACATGTAGAGGTCTCGAGGTTCGGCCTATATATTGGAGTCCGCAATCGCACTCCAGCATATAGACGACCCCCACCGTGGCGCACGTAATCAATTGTTTAATATTGTATTCTTTATTGGTGGCAGATGCCAAAAAAGACTTCCTTTTCTTAAGATTAACTTTGGAGGTCCTGCACGGGACACAACGGCCACATGCGTAAAATCCACCCAGGAATCTAAACATGCTGTTATCTGACGGTACAGGGGGGTTTAGGACACTAGGTGCCAATCGATCTCGCAAGGACGGGGCTTTCTTATAAATGAATTGGGGTTTCTCCGGTAGAACGGGACCAAGAATCTTATCTTGTTTTAAGATGGACCAATTTTTAACAATAATTTTCTCGAACTTTTTATACTGGACATTGTAGTCCAATATCATTCGAAAATTGTGAGAATCCCCATCAGAAGTTTTACTTCGATCAGTCAATAATGTCTGTCTATCAATCATCTTAACTTGTTCTACCTCTCGGAGCAGAACCTGTTCATCATAACCCTTTTGCACAAATCTAGTGGTCAACACTCGTGATTGGTTTACAAAATCAGATACTTGTGTGCAATTCCGACGCAACCTAATATACTGTCCCCTGGGGATGTTGCACAACCAAGAACGGTGGTGACAACTCCCCAGGGGAATGTACGCATTGCGATCGGTGGGTTTAAAGTGATTGATCAACTTAAACTGATCACTTCCCTTGGTGATGGTAAGATCCAAATAATCAACCTTCTCATTATCTATGGTCCATGTGAGGATAATATTTTTGTTGTTGTCATTAAGATGACTAATGAAAAAATCCAAAGCGGATCTATCACCCTCCCACACCAGGATCAAATCATCAATATAACGAAAATAACAAACTAATTCAGGGGGACGACATGCGAACACTGCCCGTTCCTCCCAGTGGGCCATAAAAATATTGGCCACACTGGGAGCAAAACGGGCCCCCATCGCAACTCCCCTAGTTTGTAAGAAAAAATCCCCATCGTACCAAAAATAGTTCCGGGATAAACAAAAATCCAAACAACTCAAAAGGAACTCCTGATGTCTACCAGACAGCGTAGAGGTGGACAGAGCCCATTCCACAGCCGTCAGTGCATCCTGGTGTCCTATAATGGTGTACAGGGACCCCACGTCTGCTGTCACCAATATACTTTTTTCAGAACACCCCAGAGATTGGAGGATCTGGATAATATGTTTAGTGTCTTTAAGGAATGCTGGCGTTTTAACTACCAGGGGTTGTAAGAATGAATCAATGTATTGCCCTAATCGGGCTGACACTGAGTCAATCCCATTTACTATGGGCCTCCCTGGAGGGTTAACACTGTCTTTATGTAATTTCGGTAGAAAATAAATGATAGGAGTTCTGCAAAACAATGGATCCAGGTAAAGAGCCTCTTTTATGGTCAATATTCCCTGATCTTTACCATCCTCAATGATATGGTGTAACTCATCCTTAAAGGACAACATAGGGTCTGTATGAAGAACTCTATATGTATCCTCATCTGACAATAGGTTACTCATTTCCATTTTATAGTATTCTTTACTCAGGATGACTAACCCTCCTCCTTTGTCCGCTGGACGAATTACAATTTCTTTTCTTTTTTCCAAAGATCCCATACCCCGTTTAATATATTGTGGATCTAATACCTTTTTAATTTACAATGACTCCAAATCCTTTACTACCATATTCTTGAAGACCTCCATATATTTGCTGTCAACATTAATGGGGTTGAATATTGATTTATTTCGTAAAGAAGAATGGTCACCCCTAACAAGTGGTGTAGCCCTACTAGTGTTGGATAAAAAATATTTTTTCATGTTCAAACTTCTAATGTATTTTTGCAAACTTACGTAAGTTTGGAATTTGTTCAAATTTTTGGTTGGGGCAAATTTAAGCCCTCTATCCAGGACTTTGATTTCATCATCATTTAATGTTACCCCACTTAGATTATAAATTCCTGCTCCCGTTATGGTTTCGACCTTTTGTAATCGCCTACCCCCTCTCCTTCCTCTCTGTCTTTTCTTTTTCTTGGGGTACCTACATTGGGCGGTGGATACTGTGGCAATTGTCTCCACCATTCCCCTAGGTTGGGTCTGTGTACAGGGGGTCCAGTTTGGTATCCCCCACGTGACCCTAAAAAATCCCCCCTATCGTGGTCAGAGTGGTTGGCTAACGGTGCAAAACTATTTTGCATAGGAAACCCCCTATTTTGGGGGTAATGGGGCCTCCCTCTATTGGATGGGTCAGCCCCATCTCCAAAATTACGAGAATCTCTCCATGGTTGGGATGCATTCTGATAATAAGATGATGTTGGATAATCATTTTCATAATGGGGGGTTGGTTGATAATTACCTTTACCTCTACCTCTTTTGTTCTTACCCCTTTTGGGGGGACCCCTATTAGGGTAATCATGAGGGGAAGAAAACCTCTCATGAGGGGGAGGTACATCATATTGATACACTGGTTGGTTTCTAAGTGTTGCCATTTTAGTGGCATTGAGAGTTTCGACTGGGGGATTGGCAGTGACATTACCACCACCTATGGGGGGAGCATTCTGCCATTTGAAAATGCTACCTCCAGTGAAATCATCCCAATCCCGTATAAACTTCTTCTTTTTCTTTGTTTGAATCTCAGCATCCCATTTCATAAGCTTATTTTTTAGCTCCCCTGAAAGTTTCAGAAATTCTTCACTTTCTTTATGGGGTTCTAAAAATGAAATGATCTCCCCAATCTGGGAGTCAAGGAGCTTTAATTTTCTTTGTTTCCGAGCCAAAAGAAATTCTATTAGCTCAAACCCTTTTTTGATGAAAAAGCCACTCCACTCAGACATAGAATCATCGTCAAGTAGACCATCATTAGGGGGCACATCCCACCTTAACCTTCTAGGAATAAGCTTGGCAGATAAATACTGTTCAAACGATGTAATATCCCACCAAGTTTTAGTCTTTTTTTCAAAAATATGCCCCAATTTACGAAATGCCTGGGAGATATCATTAATAGGTTCATTAGAAGAATTCCTAGAGAAAACTTCATTAATTTTAACTTCCCGTTTTTCTAAATATTGAAAAACATCCATTATTGCAGCGTGATTGTTGATAACTTGAGAAATCAGAGTATGTAAAAAGAAACAAATCCGCGCAATAAACTATAATGTACTACTAAGCAGCTGAACACTAAGGGTCAAATAATCAAAATCCCTGAGTATAACATAAAAATAAATAGTGCAGCGCTTTAAAAGTCCATATATCAAAGATAGAAAAACAGCACAGTAAATCAGTATATAATCCCCGTGATCTTCATAGATGACACATGGACTCTTGATTGCATGCAGGTGGTAACAGACACACACACAGTGAGAGACCTCCACCAACAGATAAATTGGCCGCTCACCTTCCAACATGGACCCTTTAATTATAGAGGGTCACTGAAAAACTTTCCCTTACGGGTTAATCCAAAGCAGATGAAGATGTAAACTTCCCCAAAAGGATTAGGGTCATCAATTCCATATAACATCAGGATCATTCAAAAACTTCCAGGTATTAAGTTCATAGGGCAGTGTTTACATGTGGAAAATATATAAGCAGACCATAGTGTTTCTCCGTAATAAAAAACAATTTAATGAAAAACGAAAGTAGTGCACTTACATTTAAAAGGCACTTTAAAAGTTCCTTTTGAGTTGTTTGGATTTTTGTTTATCCCGGAACTATTTTTGGTACGATGGGGATTTTTTCTTACAAACTAGGGGAGTTGCGATGGGGGCCCGTTTTGCTCCCAGTGTGGCCAATATTTTTATGGCCCACTGGGAGGAACGGGCAGTGTTCGCATGTCGTCCCCCTGAATTAGTTTGTTATTTTCGTTATATTGATGATTTGATCCTGGTGTGGGAGGGTGATAGATCCGCTTTGGATTTTTTCATTAGTCATCTTAATGACAACAACAAAAATATTATCCTCACATGGACCATAGATAATGAGAAGGTTGATTATTTGGATCTTACCATCACCAAGGGAAGTGATCAGTTTAAGTTGATCAATCACTTTAAACCCACCGATCGCAATGCGTACATTCCCCTGGGGAGTTGTCACCACCGTTCTTGGTTGTGCAACATCCCCAGGGGACAGTATATTAGGTTGCGTCGGAATTGCACACAAGTATCTGATTTTGTAAACCAATCACGAGTGTTGACCACTAGATTTGTGCAAAAGGGTTATGATGAACAGGTTCTGCTCCGAGAGGTAGAACAAGTTAAGATGATTGATAGACAGACATTATTGACTGATCGAAGTAAAACTTCTGATGGGGATTCTCACAATTTTCGAATGATATTGGACTACAATGTCCAGTATAAAAAGTTCGAGAAAATTATTGTTAAAAATTGGTCCATCTTAAAACAAGATAAGATTCTTGGTCCCGTTCTACCGGAGAAACCCCAATTCATTTATAAGAAAGCCCCGTCCTTGCGAGATCGATTGGCACCTAGTGTCCTAAACCCCCCTGTACCGTCAGATAACAGCATGTTTAGATTCCTGGGTGGATTTTACGCATGTGGCCGTTGTGTCCCGTGCAGGACCTCCAAAGTTAATCTTAAGAAAAGGAAGTCTTTTTTGGCATCTGCCACCAATAAAGAATACAATATTAAACAATTGATTACGTGCGCCACGGTGGGGGTCGTCTATATGCTGGAGTGCGATTGCGGACTCCAATATATAGGCCGAACCTCGAGACCTCTACATGTTCGTGTGGCAGAACATGTTAATAATATTAAAAAGGGGGTCAAAACCCACAATGTCTCTAGGCATTTTAAACAGTTCCACCAACAAAATCCCAAGGGTTTGAGATTCTGGGGCATAGAGAAAGTCACTAGACATTGGCGAGGTGGCAATTTTATCCGTCAGCTGAGCAAAAGAGAATCCCATTGGATTCATGAAACACGAGTTCTTTGCCCTGACGGGTTAAATGTCGAATTTGACATAAATTGTTTTATAACTGACCGCTAATTAGATCGTAGATGTTTTTTTTTTTTTTTTTTTTTTTTTTCATTTATTATATGTGATTTATTAATGTATTATTGTTTTAGTATGTTTATTTTGGTTTGGTGAGATTGTTGTGGGCTGTGGTTGATGTCACGTCTATATTCAGGTCTGCAGTCCAGATTTGTTTATTTATTTTTTATCCAATGTATAAGCAGCTTCTTTCTCCATATCGGTAGTAACTGTAGGAGTTGATCGCTGCAATAATATACATATATTTTATATTAATCAACTGGGCTGGTTTACTGGTTGAATTTTAGATATATATATATTTATATTTTCTATTTCAAAGTTTTTATCATGTATTTTGGTTGCCTTTGGAGTCTTTGTGTGGATATCTGGCTCACGGGGACACTTCCTGGTTGATGTCATGTGATTCAGACGTCCCTATCGGCGTCATGTGACGCTGCATCGTGTCTCCATAGTCACAGGCGCCTTGTTGCTATAAGAGCGGGTGTCTGGCGTTCTTCCCATATCCGCTGATGAAGTCCCGCCTACTGGGACGTAACGTGCGTACGGATGGGAAGTTCGTGACGTCACCCGCAGTTCATTCACAGTCTCACCAGACGCGCTGTTGTACCTCGGCACTGGTTTAGTGCCTTTTAAATGTAAGTGCACTACTTTCGTTTTTCATTAAATTGTTTTTTATTACGGAGAAACACTATGGTCTGCTTATATATTTTCCACATGTAAACACTGCCCTATGAACTTAATACCTGGAAGTTTTTGAATGATCCTGATGTTATATGGAATTGATGACCCTAATCCTTTTGGGGAAGTTTACATCTTCATCTGCTTTGGATTAACCCGTAAGGGAAAGTTTTTCAGTGACCCTCTATAATTAAAGGGTCCATGTTGGAAGGTGAGCGGCCAATTTATCTGTTGGTGGAGGTCTCTCACTGTGTGTGTGTCTGTTACCACCTGCATGCAATCAAGAGTCCATGTGTCATCTATGAAGATCACGGGGATTATATACTGATTTACTGTGCTGTTTTTCTATCTTTGATATATGGACTTTTAAAGCGCTGCACTATTTATTTTTATGTTATACTCAGGGATTTTGATTATTTGACCCTTAGTGTTCAGCTGCTTAGTAGTACATTATAGTTTATTGCGCGGATTTGTTTCTTTTTACATACTCTGATTTCTCAAGTTATCAACAATCACGCTGCAATAATGGATGTTTTTCAATATTTAGAAAAACGGGAAGTTAAAATTAATGAAGTTTTCTCTAGGAATTCTTCTAATGAACCTATTAATGATATCTCCCAGGCATTTCGTAAATTGGGGCATATTTTTGAAAAAAAGACTAAAACTTGGTGGGATATTACATCGTTTGAACAGTATTTATCTGCCAAGCTTATTCCTAGAAGGTTAAGGTGGGATGTGCCCCCTAATGATGGTCTACTTGACGATGATTCTATGTCTGAGTGGAGTGGCTTTTTCATCAAAAAAGGGTTTGAGCTAATAGAATTTCTTTTGGCTCGGAAACAAAGAAAATTAAAGCTCCTTGACTCCCAGATTGGGGAGATCATTTCATTTTTAGAACCCCATAAAGAAAGTGAAGAATTTCTGAAACTTTCAGGGGAGCTAAAAAATAAGCTTATGAAATGGGATGCTGAGATTCAAACAAAGAAAAAGAAGAAGTTTATACGGGATTGGGATGATTTCACTGGAGGTAGCATTTTCAAATGGCAGAATGCTCCCCCCATAGGTGGTGGTAATGTCACTGCCAATCCCCCAGTCGAAACTCTCAATGCCACTAAAATGGCAACACCTAGAAACCAACCAGTGTATCAATATGATGTACCTCCCCCTCATGAGAGGTTTTCTTCCCCTCATGATTACCCTAATAGGGGTCCCCCCAAAAGGGGTAAGAACAAAAGAGGTAGAGGTAAAGGTAATTATCAACCAACCCCCCATTATGAAAATGATTATCCAACATCATCTTATTATCAGAATGCATCCCAACCATGGAGAGATTCTCGTAATTTTGGAGATGGGGCTGACCCATCCAATAGAGGGAGGCCCCATTACCCCCAAAATAGGGGGTTTCCTATGCAAAATAGTTTTGCACCGTTAGCCAACCACTCTGACCACGATAGGGGGGATTTTTTAGGGTCACGTGGGGGATACCAAACTGGACCCCCTGTACACAGACCCAACCTAGGGGAATGGTGGAGACAATTGCCACAGTATCCACCGCCCAATGTAGGTACCCCAAGAAAAAGAAAAGACAGAGAGGAAGGAGAGGGGGTAGGCGATTACAAAAGGTCGAAACCATAACGGGAGCAGGAATTTATAATCTAAGTGGGGTAACATTAAATGATGATGAAATCAAAGTCCTGGATAGAGGGCTTAAATTTGCCCCAACCAAAAATTTGAACAAATTCCAAACTTACGTAAGTTTGCAAAAATACATTAGAAGTTTGAACATGAAAAAATATTTTTTATCCAACACTAGTAGGGCTACACCACTTGTTAGGGGTGACCATTCTTCTTTACGAAATAAATCAATATTCAACCCCATTAATGTTGACAGCAAATATATGGAGGTCTTCAAGAATATGGTAGTAAAGGATTTGGAGTCATTGAAAATTAAAAAGGTATTAGATCCACAATATATTAAACGGGGTATGGGATCTTTGGAAAAAAGAAAAGAAATTGTAATTCGTCCAGCGGACAAAGGAGGAGGGTTAGTCATCCTGAGTAAAGAATACTATAAAATGGAAATGAGTAACCTATTGTCAGATGAGGATACATATAGAGTTCTTCATACAGACCCTATGTTGTCCTTTAAGGATGAGTTACACCATATCATTGAGGATGGTAAAGATCAGGGAATATTGACCATAAAAGAGGCTCTTTACCTGGATCCATTGTTTTGCAGAACTCCTATCATTTATTTTCTACCGAAATTACATAAAGACAGTGTTAACCCTCCAGGGAGGCCCATAGTAAATGGGATTGACTCAGTGTCAGCCCGATTAGGGCAATACATTGATTCATTCTTACAACCCCTGGTAGTTAAAACGCCAGCATTCCTTAAAGACACTAAACATATTATCCAGATCCTCCAATCTCTGGGGTGTTCTGAAAAAAGTATATTGGTGACAGCAGACGTGGGGTCCCTGTACACCATTATAGGACACCAGGATGCACTGACGGCTGTGGAATGGGCTCTGTCCACCTCTACGCTGTCTGGTAGACATCAGGAGTTCCTTTTGAGTTGTTTGGATTTTTGTTTATCCCGGAACTATTTTTGGTACGATGGGGATTTTTTCTTACAAACTAGGGGAGTTGCGATGGGGGCCCGTTTTGCTCCCAGTGTGGCCAATATTTTTATGGCCCACTGGGAGGAACGGGCAGTGTTCGCATGTCGTCCCCCTGAATTAGTTTGTTATTTTCGTTATATTGATGATTTGATCCTGGTGTGGGAGGGTGATAGATCCGCTTTGGATTTTTTCATTAGTCATCTTAATGACAACAACAAAAATATTATCCTCACATGGACCATAGATAATGAGAAGGTTGATTATTTGGATCTTACCATCACCAAGGGAAGTGATCAGTTTAAGTTGATCAATCACTTTAAACCCACCGATCGCAATGCGTACATTCCCCTGGGGAGTTGTCACCACCGTTCTTGGTTGTGCAACATCCCCAGGGGACAGTATATTAGGTTGCGTCGGAATTGCACACAAGTATCTGATTTTGTAAACCAATCACGAGTGTTGACCACTAGATTTGTGCAAAAGGGTTATGATGAACAGGTTCTGCTCCGAGAGGTAGAACAAGTTAAGATGATTGATAGACAGACATTATTGACTGATCGAAGTAAAACTTCTGATGGGGATTCTCACAATTTTCGAATGATATTGGACTACAATGTCCAGTATAAAAAGTTCGAGAAAATTATTGTTAAAAATTGGTCCATCTTAAAACAAGATAAGATTCTTGGTCCCGTTCTACCGGAGAAACCCCAATTCATTTATAAGAAAGCCCCGTCCTTGCGAGATCGATTGGCACCTAGTGTCCTAAACCCCCCTGTACCGTCAGATAACAGCATGTTTAGATTCCTGGGTGGATTTTACGCATGTGGCCGTTGTGTCCCGTGCAGGACCTCCAAAGTTAATCTTAAGAAAAGGAAGTCTTTTTTGGCATCTGCCACCAATAAAGAATACAATATTAAACAATTGATTACGTGCGCCACGGTGGGGGTCGTCTATATGCTGGAGTGCGATTGCGGACTCCAATATATAGGCCGAACCTCGAGACCTCTACATGTTCGTGTGGCAGAACATGTTAATAATATTAAAAAGGGGGTCAAAACCCACAATGTCTCTAGGCATTTTAAACAGTTCCACCAACAAAATCCCAAGGGTTTGAGATTCTGGGGCATAGAGAAAGTCACTAGACATTGGCGAGGTGGCAATTTTATCCGTCAGCTGAGCAAAAGAGAATCCCATTGGATTCATGAAACACGAGTTCTTTGCCCTGACGGGTTAAATGTCGAATTTGACATAAATTGTTTTATAACTGACCGCTAATTAGATCGTAGATGTTTTTTTTTTTTTTTTTTTTTTTCATTTATTATATGTGATTTATTAATGTATTATTGTTTTAGTATGTTTATTTTGGTTTGGTGAGATTGTTGTGGGCTGTGGTTGATGTCACGTCTATATTCAGGTCTGCAGTCCAGATTTGTTTATTTATTTTTTATCCAATGTATAAGCAGCTTCTTTCTCCATATCGGTAGTAACTGTAGGAGTTGATCGCTGCATTAATATACATATATTTTATATTAATCAACTGGGCTGGTTTACTGGTTGAATTTTAGATATATATATATTTATATTTTCTATTTCAAAGTTTTTATCATGTATTTTGGTTGCCTTTGGAGTCTTTGTGTGGATATCTGGCTCACGGGGACACTTCCTGGTTGATGTCATGTGATTCAGACGTCCCTATCGGCGTCATGTGACGCTGCATCGTGTCTCCATAGTCACAGGCGCCTTGTTGCTATAAGAGCGGGTGTCTGGCGTTCTTCCCATATCCGCTGATGAAGTCCCGCCTACTGGGACGTAACGTGCGTACGGATGGGAAGTTCGTGACGTCACCCGCAGTTCATTCACAGTCTCACCAGACGCGCTGTTGTACCTCGGCACTGGTTTAGTGCCTTTTAAATGTAAGTGCACTACTTTCGTTTTTCATTAAATTGTTTTTTATTACGGAGAAACACTATGGTCTGCTTATATATTTTCCACATGTAAACACTGCCCTATGAACTTAATACCTGGAAGTTTTTGAATGATCCTGATGTTATATGGAATTGATGACCCTAATCCTTTTGGGGAAGTTTACATCTTCATCTGCTTTGGATTAACCCGTAAGGGAAAGTTTTTCAGTGACCCTCTATAATTAAAGGGTCCATGTTGGAAGGTGAGCGGCCAATTTATCTGTTGGTGGAGGTCTCTCACTGTGTGTGTGTCTGTTACCACCTGCATGCAATCAAGAGTCCATGTGTCATCTATGAAGATCACGGGGATTATATACTGATTTACTGTGCTGTTTTTCTATCTTTGATATATGGACTTTTAAAGCGCTGCACTATTTATTTTTATGACACAGGAAGAGCACCCTCATGGTTAACAGAGGATAAAATTAGAAGCAGACTTAAAAAACTTAACATAAATAAGTCACTGGGACCAGATGGCTTGTAACCGAGGATCCTTAAGGAACTCAGTCAAGTAATTGCCAGACCATTGTTCTTAATTTTTACAAAAAGTCTACTGACTGGTATGGTACCAGCTGATTGGAGAAAAGGCAATGTAGCACCAATCTTTAAAAAAAGGACCAAAGATATAGCCGGACATCGATAGTATGCAAGCTCTTGGAGGGGATGATAAGGGACTATATACAAGATTGTAGTAATGAAAACTGTATCATTAGCAGTAATCAGCATGGATTCATGAAGAATCATTCCTGACAAACATATCTGTTAACCTTCTTTGAGGAGGTGAGCTGCCATCTAGATGAAGGAAGGCCCGTAAACGTGGTGTATCTAGATTTTGCAAAGTCATTTGATACAGTTCCTGACAAACGTTTACTGTATAGACCTTAAGTTCTGTCGGCATGGACTAAAGGGTGAGTACCTGGATTGAAAACTGGCTACAAGGGCGAGTTCAGAGGGTAGTGATAAATTTGGAGTACTTGGAATGGTCCGATGTAGGAAATGGGGTCTCCCAGGGTTCTGTCCTGGGACCAATCCCATTTAATTTATTCATAAATGATCTGGAGGATGGGATAAACAGCTCAATCTCAGTATTTGTGGAGGATACTAAGTTAAGCAGGGCAATAGCTTCACCGCAGGATGTGGAAACCTAGCAAGAAGATCTGAACAAATTAATGGGATGTAAAAAGAAACAAATCCGCGCAATAAACTATAATGTACTACTAAGCAGCTGAACACTAAGGGTCAAATAATCAAAATCCCTGAGTATAACATAAAAATAAATAGTGCAGCGCTTTAAAAGTCCATATATCAAAGATAGAAAAACAGCACAGTAAATCAGTATATAATCCCCGTGATCTTCATAGATGACACATGGACTCTTGATTGCATGCAGGTGGTAACAGACACACACACAGTGAGAGACCTCCACCAACAGATAAATTGGCCGCTCACCTTCCAACATGGACCCTTTAATTATAGAGGGTCACTGAAAAACTTTCCCTTACGGGTTAATCCAAAGCAGATAAAGATGTAAACTTCCCCAAAAGGATTAGGGTCATCAATTCCATATAACATCAGGATCATTCAAAAACTTCCAGGTATTAAGTTCATAGGGCAGTGTTTACATGTGGAAAATATATAAGCAGACCATAGTGTTTCTCCGTAATAAAAAACAATTTAATGAAAAACGAAAGTAGTGCACTTACATTTAAAAGGCACTAAACCAGTGCCGAGGTACAACAGCGCGTCTGGTGAGACTGTGAATGAACTGCGGGTGACGTCACGAACCTCCCATCCGTACGCACGTTACGTCCCAGTAGGCGGGACTTCATCAGCGGATATGGGAAGAACGCCAGACACCCGCTCTTATAGCAACAAGGCGCCTGTGACTATGGAGACACGATGCAGCGTCACATGACGCCGATAGGGACGTCTGAATCACATGACATCAACCAGGAAGTGTCCCCGTGAGCCAGATATCCACACAAAGACTCCAAAGGCAACCAAAATACATGATAAAAACTTTGAAATAGAAAATATAAATATATATATATCTAAAATTCAACCAGTAAACCAGCCCAGTTGATTAATATAAAATATATGTATATTAATGCAGCGATCAACTCCTACAGTTACTACCGATATGGAGAAAGAAGCTGCTTATACATTGGATAAAAAATAAATAAACAAATCTGGACTGCAGACCTGAATATAGACGTGACATCAACCACAGCCCACAACAATCTCACCAAACCAAAATAAACATACTAAAACAATAATACATTAATAAATCACATATAATAAATGAAAAAAAAAAAAAAAAAAAAAAAAACATCTACGATCTAATTAGCGGTCAGTTATAAAACAATTTATGTCAAATTCGACATTTAACCCGTCAGGGCAAAGAACTCGTGTTTCATGAATCCAATGGGATTCTCTTTTGCTCAGCTGACGGATAAAATTGCCACCTCGCCAATGTCTAGTGACTTTCTCTATGCCCCAGAATCTCAAACCCTTGGGATTTTGTTGGTGGAACTGTTTAAAATGCCTAGAGACATTGTGGGTTTTGACCCCCTTTTTAATATTATTAACATGTTCTGCCACACGAACATGTAGAGGTCTCGAGGTTCGGCCTATATATTGGAGTCCGCAATCGCACTCCAGCATATAGACGACCCCCACCGTGGCGCACGTAATCAATTGTTTAATATTGTATTCTTTATTGGTGGCAGATGCCAAAAAAGACTTCCTTTTCTTAAGATTAACTTTGGAGGTCCTGCACGGGACACAACGGCCACATGCGTAAAATCCACCCAGGAATCTAAACATGCTGTTATCTGACGGTACAGGGGGGTTTAGGACACTAGGTGCCAATCGATCTCGCAAGGACGGGGCTTTCTTATAAATGAATTGGGGTTTCTCCGGTAGAACGGGACCAAGAATCTTATCTTGTTTTAAGATGGACCAATTTTTAACAATAATTTTCTCGAACTTTTTATACTGGACATTGTAGTCCAATATCATTCGAAAATTGTGAGAATCCCCATCAGAAGTTTTACTTCGATCAGTCAATAATGTCTGTCTATCAATCATCTTAACTTGTTCTACCTCTCGGAGCAGAACCTGTTCATCATAACCCTTTTGCACAAATCTAGTGGTCAACACTCGTGATTGGTTTACAAAATCAGATACTTGTGTGCAATTCCGACGCAACCTAATATACTGTCCCCTGGGGATGTTGCACAACCAAGAACGGTGGTGACAACTCCCCAGGGGAATGTACGCATTGCGATCGGTGGGTTTAAAGTGATTGATCAACTTAAAATGATCACTTCCCTTGGTGATGGTAAGATCCAAATAATCAACCTTCTCATTATCTATGGTCCATGTGAGGATAATATTTTTGTTGTTGTCATTAAGATGACTAATGAAAAAATCCAAAGCGGATCTATCACCCTCCCACACCAGGATCAAATCATCAATATAACGAAAATAACAAACTAATTCAGGGGGACGACATGCGAACACTGCCCGTTCCTCCCAGTGGGCCATAAAAATATTGGCCACACTGGGAGCAAAACGGGCCCCCATCGCAACTCCCCTAGTTTGTAAGAAAAAATCCCCATCGTACCAAAAATAGTTCCGGGATAAACAAAAATCCAAACAACTCAAAAGGAACTCCTGATGTCTACCAGACAGCGTAGAGGTGGACAGAGCCCATTCCACAGCCGTCAGTGCATCCTGGTGTCCTATAATGGTGTACAGGGACCCCACGTCTGCTGTCACCAATATACTTTTTTCAGAACACCCCAGAGATTGGAGGATCTGGATAATATGTTTAGTGTCTTTAAGGAATGCTGGCGTTTTAACTACCAGGGGTTGTAAGAATGAATCAATGTATTGCCCTAATCGGGCTGACACTGAGTCAATCCCATTTACTATGGGCCTCCCTGGAGGGTTAACACTGTCTTTATGTAATTTCGGTAGAAAATAAATGATAGGAGTTCTGCAAAACAATGGATCCAGGTAAAGAGCCTCTTTTATGGTCAATATTCCCTGATCTTTACCATCCTCAATGATATGGTGTAACTCATCCTTAAAGGACAACATAGGGTCTGTATGAAGAACTCTATATGTATCCTCATCTGACAATAGGTTACTCATTTCCATTTTATAGTATTCTTTACTCAGGATGACTAACCCTCCTCCTTTGTCCGCTGGACGAATTACAATTTCTTTTCTTTTTTCCAAAGATCCCATACCCCGTTTAATATATTGTGGATCTAATACCTTTTTAATTTTCAATGACTCCAAATCCTTTACTACCATATTCTTGAAGACCTCCATATATTTGCTGTCAACATTAATGGGGTTGAATATTGATTTATTTCGTAAAGAAGAATGGTCACCCCTAACAAGTGGTGTAGCCCTACTAGTGTTGGATAAAAAATATTTTTTCATGTTCAAACTTCTAATGTATTTTTGCAAACTTACGTAAGTTTGGAATTTGTTCAAATTTTTGGTTGGGGCAAATTTAAGCCCTCTATCCAGGACTTTGATTTCATCATCATTTAATGTTACCCCACTTAGATTATAAATTCCTGCTCCCGTTAAGGACCCACAATGTCTCTAGGCATTTTAAACAGTTCCACCAACAAAATCCCAAGGGTTTGAGATTCTGGGGCATAGAGAAAGTCACTAGACATTGGCGAGGTGGCAATTTTATCCGTCAGCTGAGCAAAAGAGAATCCCATTGGATTCATGAAACACGAGTTCTTTGCCCTGACGGGTTAAATGTCGAATTTGACATAAATTGTTTTATAACTGACCGCTAATTAGATCGTAGATGTTTTTTTTTTTTTTTTTTTTTTTTTTCATTTATTATATGTGATTTATTAATGTATTATTGTTTTAGTATGTTTATTTTGGTTTGGTGAGATTGTTGTGGGCTGTGGTTGATGTCACGTCTATATTCAGGTCTGCAGTCCAGATTTGTTTATTTATTTTTTATCCAATGTATAAGCAGCCTCTTTCTCCATATCGGTAGTAACTGTAGGAGTTGATCGCTGCATTAATATACATATATTTTATATTAATCAACTGGGCTGGTTTACTGGTTGAATTTTAGATATATATATATTTATATTTTCTATTTCAAAGTTTTTATCATGTATTTTGGTTGCCTTTGGAGTCTTTGTGTGGATATCTGGCTCACGGGGACACTTCCTGGTTGATGTCATGTGATTCAGACGTCCCTATCGGCGTCATGTGACGCTGCATCGTGTCTCCATAGTCACAGGCGCCTTGTTGCTATAAGAGCGGGTGTCTGGCGTTCTTCCCATATCCGCTGATGAAGTCCCGCCTACTGGGACGTAACGTGCGTACGGATGGGAGGTTCGTGACGTCACCCGCAGTTCATTCACAGTCTCACCAGACGCGCTGTTGTACCTCGGCACTGGTTTAGTGCCTTTTAAATGTAAGTGCACTACTTTCGTTTTTCATTAAATTGTTTTTTATTACGGAGAAACACTATGGTCTGCTTATATATTTTCCACATGTAAACACTGCCCTATGAACTTAATACCTGGAAGTTTTTGAATGATCCTGATGTTATATGGAATTGATGACCCTAATCCTTTTGGGGAAGTTTACATCTTTATCTGCTTTGGATTAACCCGTAAGGGAAAGTTTTTCAGTGACCCTCTATAATTAAAGGGTCCATGTTGGAAGGTGAGCGGCCAATTTATCTGTTGGTGGAGGTCTCTCACTGTGTGTGTGTCTGTTACCACCTGCATGCAATCAAGAGTCCATGTGTCATCTATGAAGATCACGGGGATTATATACTGATTTACTGTGCTGTTTTTCTATCTTTGATATATGGACTTTTAAAGCGCTGCACTATTTATTTTTATTTTAAATTAATGGGATGGACAACTACATGGCAAATGAGGTATAATGTATAAAAATGTAAAAAAATGCATTTAAGAGGAAAAATACATGAATGCAATCTACTCACTAGGAGGAGAACCTCTGGGGGAATCTAGGATGGAAGAATTGTAGAATTGATGGGCACTGATGGGCGACACTGATAGGCGGCACTGATGGGCACTAATAGATGGAACTGATAGGCAGCATTGATGAGGAGGTGCTGACAGGCATTACTAATGGGCATCTGTTAAAAGGCACTTCCTGGTTTACGCTGTGATTGGTCACAGCTGACCATGTGGTAAAGAGCCTCCGTCAGAGGCTCTTTACCACGATTGGAGGTGCAGTGTGTCAGAGTGGCACACCACACCACTGATCGCCGCGTTGCGTGCCCCTCCGGTCGCGCTCTGGTTTGTTATCCTGCTGCACTTCATATGACGCCCAGTCAGGATAACAACCACTTCCCGGCTGTCATCTTGCTGTAGACCAGGCAGAAAGTGGTTAAAGGGGTTTATAAAGTCTCAAGATTTTTCATCTTAATGCATTCTATGCATTAAGATGGAAAACTTTCTGTGCTGCAGCTGCCCCCCAGACTTACATTCTGCTGCGATTCTGAAATAGCAGGCAGAATAATGCAATGCCTGAGATTCCAGTACGCTTGTGTGTGAACGGGGCCTTAAAACTACAGAGCCCCTCCCTAGCTTCTCATCCCCGTAACATATGTAGGAGGTGTTCTGTGAGATAAACCGGACAGAGCTAATAACACTGCGCACTGCAGCATGCAAAGGCCACAGGGAAACACTGGATTATTGGCAGGATCAACTGGGTATTTTTGCAATTATTGAACAGTATTAGCAGAATGCTTTAAATGATATATTTATCCAAAACAAATAAAGGAAGTTTATTGTTGGAGGTAAATTGTATTGATCCTGTCCTGACCATAGACTTTTGATGCTCAGATGAAGTTTAGCAGCATTGGTATAAAATAGTCAAAGGGATGAGACCCCAAAATGGGAGCAATGTGTGGTTAGCAGAGGCGCCCATTAAATAAAAAGGTTTTAAAAAGAATAGAAGCTGATCATTGTAAGCTCCCCTGTCAGTGTTGAATGGTTAGTCCCAGCCCTGTAAACTGATATATCTGGAAGAGAGCTTGTTCTTTAGGAAAGCAACAGACTTGCTGGCTGGATCGCCAGATGAAAGATGAAAGATGATGAAGAAAGAAAGCCTAAAAAGAAAACGAATGCAGCCATCACATCTATGAATTGGTAAGTTGCAATATAATAAATGTTTGCTTTGGTGTTTTAAAACTGCTTGAAGAACCTGATATGTGTAAAATCGATCGGTTCTGTACTTGCTGATTTTACCAGTCAGTATGAGAGCTCCGGCCTGTCCACATTATCAGTCCTCCTTCAGCTCTAATCTGGAAGTAAGAGACCCGGCTCGGGAACAGAGCGAGGCCCATGGGTTGTTTGGGTCTCGGACGTGTTTACATCCAACACTGAGATGTATGGGGTGGGGGAGGGGAGGGGGGACCGGGCCCTGTGCAGATAAGGAGAAGACAAATGTATCCGGTCCTCACCACAGGATATAAGAAGGACAATGAAAGTAAACAATAACTATGAACGAGGATATGGCTGTATGTCACATGGATATGTTTTTATTGAAGGCTCATAGGAAAAAAGGTACCTTGTTACCAATACACACTGATTTCCTATACAGATATTTGCTCCCCCCTTAATTAAATACCCAAATGCCCATTTTATTTCTCTAATGCCAGAGTCACATGACCATCCTCTCTCCTTCTGTTTACTTCCTGGGGTCCTTCTTTGGGTGCCCACATCACTGCCTGTGTGGTGTCCACACCACCAGTTGGCGGAGGAGACACTTCCATTGGTCGGATCCTCTCTCCAGAGGCAGGAGAACTCACAGGGGGAGGTGAGGAGACCGGAGCCCAAGAAGATAATGAGAGGGGACAAATGTCTGGAGCACAGGGTGGGAAATGCGCTTGGCTCATAGAGGAAGCTGTGACTTTGATCCGTTACTCTGCAGGACGGCTTAGGAAGAGATGTTCAGAATCCAGGCTGAGGAGTAAGGTGACTGAGGCACAATGCACTATTTACACTTCATTTCTGCCCAGAGTTGGACTTTAGTTAACCACTTCAATACCAAACACTTTTACCCCCTTCCTGCCCAGGCCTGTTTTCAGCTTTCAGCGTTGTCACACTTTGAATGACAATTGCGCGGTCATGCAAAACTGTACTCATTAAATTTTCATAATTTTTTTCACACAACTAGAGCTTTTTTTTTGGTGGTATTTAATTTTTTTATTACATTTTTTTTTTTTAACAAGAGGAATAAAGTCTTACTATAGTAACACTGCTACTCTGGGGAAGTGATCAGGAATTTTCTTTTTTACAAATTATTATTGCATATACCAATGGATTTCATTCTTATAAGCAACCATTTTTTCTGAATGAAACTAGTTCATTCAGTGTCTTTTGTTGTGATTAGCTGTAATTTGTCAAAGCTAATCACATGGTACAGATGGGATGTGATTGGCCTGTCTGTACCATGTGTTCACTGTGATCAATCACAGTTAGCAACACAACTGTATACAGTGGATGGCATGAAAGGAAGAGATGAGATCATCCTGTCCTGTCTTGTTGCTACGAGAATCCAAACCCTTATGCCGCGTACACACGGACGTTTTTCTCGTCGAAAAAAACGACATTTTTCCCATTCGACGAGAAAAACGATAGTCTGTGGGCTTTCTGTAGTTTTTTTCGACGAGAAAAACGGCATTAAAAACGACGAGAAAAATTAGAACATGTTCTAATTTTTCTCGTCGTTTTTTTCGACATGTTTTCCGCGGCAGTGTTTCCCATAGAGAAACACTGCCGTGGAGCCCACAGACGGTCGTTTTTCTCGTCAAGAGAAAAAATGACGTGAAAAACGACCGTGTGTGGGGAACAAGCTGTTCCCCCGTTTTAAATGACATTATTCACGGTGGTTTTTTAACCGCCGTGAATAATGATCGTGTGTACGCGGCATTACTGTTCACCTCGATCATCATAGAAGTGAGCTTTTTCTATTATTCAAACCCCTTCATATGCGCTTTGTCTCCCCTGATGCAGTAACTCTGAGCTCAGCATTTGGGATCTTGCTCCTGTGATGGTGGAAGTGAACAATAACAGCTGGAGGGGTATCTCCATTTTTTTTCAGAGGTTGAAGATAAAAGTCAGATCCCCATAGCATTGTTCTAATAGGTTGATTGAGATTAAAAATACACCAATAATAAACCCTTGAATTTTATTTTATTTAGCACTCTCTTGTCACCCCCATGTTTTGCTGTGCTGTAATAAAAACCTTTAATTCTATTTGGCGCATTTTTATTATCCCCATATTTTGCCAAAGAGCATTATGCAATGCCGCAAGCAACGTATATTGAATTACATTTTTTTTACCAACATGATTACATAAAAAATATTCAGATAAACAAAATCTTGACTCCATTTTATTTGGCCTTTATTAGTTTTCAATTATTGTTATGATTACCACTAAAAAACTCCTTTGACATATAGAGGAATTTGGGGTGTTACAATATAACCCGGTCCGGGTGTCACCTACACTAGATATGCCTCGGGGTCAGATTTGGGTGACTCCTGGAGATAAACAGAAAATGTAACATTTCTGTACTCAGTGCTCAACATTCATCTAAATCTTACATTGAAGCAAACTGGCTCCACTTTACATTCTGTAGAGAATTAATTGTCAAGACGCAGAAAAAAACCTCCTTTCTAATACAATAATGAAAATTCCTTCCCAACGGTCTTTAGGCTCCAAAGCAAAACATGGGCTCAGCAGATAACTACCTCTTTGGATCTGATCTTTGGGGCCTATGAGATATTTCTGGGTTGGTATTGGCCTATCGATGGTGTGACAGCAGGAAGGTAAAGTCACCTGGTTGCATCCAGGGGGGTAGATATATTTCGCCCAGATTCAGGCTTTACGCCGACTTATACAACTAGGTGGAGAGTTGTATAAGGCTAGTGGGCTCATGGATGACTCATACCTCTAGGGAGAGGGCTGGGCGTCGTGCAGACAGGGAGTTGATGAGACCAGCTGAAGCTTGTCAGCTCATTTAGGCCTCTATAAGAACTCCCAGATTCATTAGGTGTTAGCTCATGCCTGGAACCAGACCTGTGTGGACTGTCTAGGGAGAGTGAACCCCTGTGCGGTGAGACAAAGCCTGTGTGGCTATTTGCTTGGACATTTAAAACCAGGGACTTAGGGACTAGGACAGCACTAGGCTGATCCCAGTTGTTAGTTAGGAAACCTGTATGTTTAGTCAGAGGTCAACTTGACCAGGATTTATTTTGGTTATGTTTCTTTTGCTTTGCTGTGTTTTGTCACTGTAAATAGAAAATAAACCGCACCTTTTTTTGATTTTGAAAACCACAACCTCCGTTTGCTGGGCCTGTTTTGTGTGGGGAGCCCATCCCGGGGGTCACACACACCTGCTGCCGAGCTAACCCCCTCACAGTTGGTGGAGAATGTGGGCAGGGTGGGAGCTCTACCCCAAGTTTGGCGAGAACAGCCTGGGAAATCAGCGGCTCAAGAGGCGGCAAGAAGGATCGTTTGCTACCGCTGCCGGCAAGCGGGACATATTGCAGCCAATTGCCCGGTTGTGGAGGAACCCATGCAGTGTGACTTTCTGACGGGCAGACGTCAGTCGCTGTGTGCGACAGTCGCATGCACTGCCATTCGAGGAACTGAGAAACATTTATGCAAAATGTGTGTTAATGGTAGAAATGTTGTGGTATTGCTGGATTCAGGTAGCCTTGTGACCCTGATAAAGGCTGAGTTAGTTAAAACAGAGGTCTCTGGGAATAGCAAGGTAGCTGTTATTTGTGTGCATGGGGACACCCGAGAGTATCCAGTGACTACAGTGTGTTTCGAGACCCCCAAAGGTACCCTCTCTCATCCAGTGGGCTTAGTATCTCAGTTACCGCATGACGCCATTGTGGGAAGGGATTTTCCGAAGTTCTGGGAACTGTGGGATGATCCTGAGCCCCTCACTGGTGCCCCTATGTACCAGGAATGTGATAGCCAGAACTCCCCTGAGAGTGGTGAGGACTCTCCGGAATTTCCCTTATCAGTATTGGCAGGGGAGACTCAAGAAACTGGAGAGGAGCCCACCTCCTCAGACGAAAACCTACCGTCTGTGGAGTTTTCTGATCTTGAGGTTCACAGGGAAAACTTTGCCACAGAACAGTTGAAAGACCCCGCCCTAATAAAGGCACGGGAAAACGTAGTGAAAATAGATGGCGAGTTAGTGAACCCAGATAATACCTGCACTTACCCATACTTCAGCGTAGAGAAGGACCTACTGTATCGGGTGGCAAAAAGGGCAGAAGAAACCGTTGAGCAGCTTGTGGTGCCCAAACCTTACAGGAAGTTGGTGTTGGAGTTGGCCCATGGGCACATTCTTGGAGGTCATCTGGGGACAGAGAAAACCAGAGAGAGGGTATTACAGAGATTCTATTGGCCGGGGGTGATGAAGGACATAGAAAATTATTGTTCCTCCTGCCCTGTGTGTCAGAGGTCGGCCCCGATGCCACATTTCCGTAGCCCGCTGGTCCCTCTACCCATCATTGAGGTCCCGTTTGAGAGGATCGCAATGGATTTGGTAGGTCCTATAATCAAGTCCGCTAGGGGGCACCAGTACATATTAGTTATAATGGACTATGCCACCCGTCATCCAGAAGCGATCCCTCTCCGAAATACCTCGGCCAAAACCATAGCCAAAGAGCTATCTCTTGTGTTTAGCCGGGTGGGTATTTGTAAAGAACTGCTTACGGACCAAGGTACACCCTTTATGTCCCGGGTTATGAAAGAGCTGTGTAAATTGTTCAAAGTGACGCAATTGCGTACGTCTGTGTATCACCCCCAAACCGATGGGCTGGTTGAAAGATTCAACAAAACCCTAAAACAAATGTTGAAGAAAGTGGTGGATAGAGATGGAAAGGATTGGGACTGTTTACTTCCTTATTTGATGTTTGCTATTAGGGAGGTGCCCCAATCCTCTACGGGATTCTCCCCCTTTGAGTTACTGTATGGGAGACACCCAAGAGGGCTGTTGGATATTGCCAAGGAAACTTGGGAAAGTGAGAGTTCTCCCCACAGGAGTGTGATTGAGCATGTCGCCCTGATGCAAGATCGAATTGCACAGGTAATGCCCATCGTGAAGGAACATTTGGCCCAAGCGCAGTTGGCACAGCAGAGAGTGTACAACCGTGGAGCCAAGACCCGTACCTTTTCCCCGGGGGATAGGATATTGGTACTTGTCCCTACGGTTGAAAGTAAATTCCTTGCCAAATGGCAAGGCCCCTACGAGATAATGGAAAAAGTGAGCGAAGTGAATTACAAGGTCAGACAACCAGGAAGGCGAAAGCCCGAACAGATCTATCACGTTAATCTGTTGAAAGCCTGGAGGGATAGAGAGTCCCTAGTCGCAGACACTTGGTCACCAGCTCAAACTGGTTGCGTGATTCCTGAGGTTGGAATAGCAGCCACCTTGTCACAACCCCAACAACAGGAGGTTAAGGAGTTTGTGCTTCGCAACAAGGAGGTATTCTCTGAGCTGCCGGGACAAACATCTGGGGTAGAGCATGACATCATTACCCCGCCCGGTGAAAGGGTGAAGTTAAAACCCTATCGGATCCCAGAGGCTCGACGGGAGGCAATACGGGAGGAAGTACAGAAAATGCTGAACTTAGGGGTGATAGAGGAGTCCCAAAGTGATTGGTCTAGTCCCATCGTGTTGGTGCCTAAACCGGATGGGAGCTGGCGATTTTGTAACGATTTTCGTCAGTTGAACAAAGTTACAAAATTTGACACCTACCCCATGCCACGTATAGATGAGTTGATCGACCGGCTGGGAACAGCCCGATACATGACGACTCTTGACCTCACAAAAGGGTATTGGCAAATCCCCCTGGCCAAGTCGGCCAAAGAGAAAACCGCATTTGTAACCCCAGACGGGGCGTTCCAATATAAAAGAATGCCGTTCGGGTTACAGAATGCGCCGGCCACATTCCAGCGGAAAATGGACCAGATGCTGAGGCCCCATCGGAAGTATGCTGCGGCTTACCTGGATGACGTAATTGTCCATAGCACAGATTGGGCCTCACATCTGCCAAAAGTGCAAGCAGTCCTGGACTCTGTTCGGGAAGCGGGGTTTACGGCTAACCCCAAGAAGTGTACCATTGGGCAGGAGGAGGCCAAATATCTTGGGTACACCATTGGGAGGGGAGTAATAAAACCCCAACTCAACAAAGTCGAGGCCATCCAGAGTTGGCCACGTCCCAACAGCAAGAAGCAGGTACGAGCCTTTCTGGGAATCGCTGGGTATTATCGGCGATTCATTCCCCACTTTGCTTCTAAGGCTGTGCCCCTAACCAACCTGACGAAGGGGAAAGGGTCGGTCATGATTAAATGGACCCCCGAGGCTGAGGCAGCATTCCAATTCTTGAAACAAGCCTTATGTAGCCAGCCAGTGTTGTACTCACCCGACTTCTCTAAAGACTTTGTCGTACAAAGTGATGCGTCAGATGTGGGGTTAGGAGCAGTATTGTCCCAGGTCTGGAACGGGGAAGAGCACCCAGTCATTTACCTCAGCAGGAAGTTGAAGTCCCATGAGGTAAATTACGCCACCGTTGAAAAGGAGTGTTTAGCGGTGAAGTGGGCTCTAAATTCCCTTCGGTACTACCTGCTAGGTAGGCACTTTGACATGGTTACGGATCACGCTCCGTTAAAGTGGATGGCTCAAAACAAGGAAACAAATAGAAGAGTGAATAGGTGGTTCCTGGCCCTCCAGGAATTCAACTTCACAGTAAAGCATCGCCCTGGCGTTCAAATGGGGAATGTGGATGCTTTGTCTCGAGTACATGAATGCCTGATTGCTGGTGTTCCAACCCTGAGGTTAAAACAAGAGGGGGGGGGTATGTGACAGCAGGAAGGTAAAGTCACCTGGTTGCATCCAGGGGGGTAGATATATTTCGCCCAGATTCAGGCTTTACGCCGACTTATACAACTAGGTGGAGAGTTGTATAAGGCTAGTGGGCTCATGGATGACTCATACCTCTAGGGAGAGGGCTGGGCGTCGTGCAGACAGGGAGTTGATGAGACCAGCTGAAGCTTGTCAGCTCATTTAGGCCTCTATAAGAACTCCCAGATTCATTAGGTGTTAGCTCATGCCTGGAACCAGACCTGTGTGGACTGTCTAGGGAGAGTGAACCCCTGTGCGGTGAGACAAAGCCTGTGTGGCTATTTGCTTGGACATTTAAAACCAGGGACTTAGGGACTAGGACAGCACTAGGCTGATCCCAGTTGTTAGTTAGGAAACCTGTATGTTTAGTCAGAGGTCAACTTGACCAGGATTTATTTTGGTTATGTTTCTTTTGCTTTGCTGTGTTTTGTCACTGTAAATAGAAAATAAACTGCACCTTTTTTTGATTTTGAAAACCACAACCTCCGTTTGCTGGGCCTGTTTTGTGTGGGGAGCCCATCCCGGGGGTCACACACACCCGCTGCCGAGCTAACCCCCTCACAATGGTTACACTGGGGCTGTGATTAGTGTGTAGACAGGTGCAGGTCCTCCTCCGTTCTATAGGTGGCGCTGTGCCATTATTACAGATGGAGTGGAGTCTGTTAGGGGAATTGTCCCCTTAGGGACACTGAGTTTCTCAGCTGTCTGATTGGATGCTGCAACCCTCTTGTGAGCTCTGGTAGTCATCTGGGTGTGGGACCTTATATAATAAGGTACCTGCACCATTTGGGTGTTCCTTGTCCTTGCATTTAAACTGTGTTGTGCAACACTGCTGGTGTGAACAATCCCTTAGCCTAGGTTCACACATATATGGTGTAATTTGACTAAGGTTTTTAGTGTGATTTCAACTGCGATTTGGATACAACTGTGAGTCTCTTTCTGGAAATTAGCTCAGAAAGACATTATAGCCTGCTAGAAACTGCACTGGTATCACTTAGTCTTTGAACACCTATGCATTTTCTATGCAGTTTCTGAGAGACTATATTGAGATGAAAACCGCATCGCACTGCACCAAACACACACAAGACCATTTAAAAAAAATGCATTGCATTCGGAGTGCATATATATGAACGGCCACCATAGAAAGTCCTATTATTTCACGTGTCATGCGATTCTATGCGTTCTGGAATGCATACAAAATCACATCAGTATAATCACATCTAGTTCTAGTCGAAGACTCTTACCTTCATATATGCAAAGTTACGTGTTGCCTGAATGTAATTCCACTTGGCATCCTCCAAGATTCTGAAAGATAAAGGAGTAAAACATATAAATATAATGAACAGACAACTAAAACTGGCAATAGACTTTATAGGATGTTCAGAACAGGCAGCACTATCCATTTGCAGCTGATGTGATTCTGAACCCCATAGAAAAGAAACCAAATAGAAAGAGAAGTAATAATGGAAACTTACGGTACTTTCTGGCCCAATCCTCCGTAAGTCCAGATCCAATTGAGAACTTTTTGATAAAGTCGGCAGCTGCATTTGGGCCGTTCAAGTCATAATTGTCATTGGTGCTGTAGAAGAAGTCCTCCGGCATCTGGTTTTCTATCTGCAAAATATCAAAATTAAATCTGATTAAAAAACTGGAAAATAAGTTATTGTGGAAAGAAGTAAATTTAGGGGCCTATTTACGTATATCAGAGAGCAGATGTCGCTATCGCCTCTCCATTATACTCCATAGGGCTATGCACACCGTGGTCCACATTTTACAGCTAACTTACAATGTAGGGTCACAGTGTGTTCTCTGTGCTAGTTCCTTGAGCTGCTCTGTGATTGGAGGAGAGCTGGTCATGTGTGTTCGACCAGTCAAATTACCAAGCTGTCCCCCAGTCTTTTTTTCTCACAACCCCATGGCTGCACTTTATAAATGCCCCCCTTCGTTATATGCTAATAGATTTACCTTAACTTTTTAAAGATGGCCTCTGCATCCTGCCAACTCCACTTCATGTCAGAAATGCACCTGAAAAGGAAAGTGTCGTTGAGATTAGTAATAGACAATCGAATGACAGGACATTTATATAAGGTTAATACACAAAACTCAACATTTAATTTCCAAGCAGCATGTAAATATAGTGGGAACAATTGTAAGCACAGAATTTCCCTCCGATTTCCTAGGTCGCCATTTTGTCAGAGATCCAGTGAATCGATTATCTCATTGGTAAGGGGCGACGATAAAGTAAGCAGCCTAGACTTCATACAGAAGAGCAGTAAAGGACTACACTCTTCTCTGAGCAGGAGACAATTCCACTATGGACAAGTACAATAAAGGTTTTGTACCACCAGGTAAAAATAGGCCGGTAGAAAAGGAAAAACTGTTGTCAAAGGGCTCATGTAGACGCATTTTGGGCTTGTGCCTATGACATCAGTTTGATATTAGTTTAAGAGATTTCTGAAATCATTCAGAATTCATTGACAGATGTATATGACCTGCAGTTGGCCTCCTTCTGACCTGCATTTGACTTGCTTCATACTATAGACCTATTTGTGAATGCAAAACCCACCCGAAGTGAAAAAAAGTCCCTCAGCATAAAATGCAAACTTAGAGATCACTAGAGTAATTCTGAGGCATGATAATAAAATTTAATAGCTTCCTCCATCGATCCTGCTGCTCCTAGTGTATTCTGACAGTTGCTAGTGATGGCCTTCAGAAGACCCAAACAGCAGCTGCATCCAGTCATTTTTTTTAATCAAAAAATGCCGGGTAAGAAGGTGGAGACAGGGCCACACATGGAATTTCAGCTGACTCCTGATGAAAAGCTCCTAGTGTATGGATGGACAGCTTTAACCACTTAAGCCCCGGACCATTTGGTAGCTAAAGGACCAGAGGTGAATTCAGAATTTTGCACTGCGCTGCTTTAACTGTAAATTGTGCGGACATGCAATGTTGTACCCAAACGAAATTTGCGTCCTTTTCTTCCCACAAATAGAGCTTTCTTTTAATGGTATTTGATTGCCTCTGCGATTTTTCTTTTTTGCGATATAAACGGAAAAAGACCGAAAATTTTGAAAAAAAATGATATTTTCTACTTTTTGTTATAAGAAAAATCGAATAAACTCAATTTTAGTCATACATTTAGGCCAAAATGTATTCAGCCACATGTCTTTAGTAAAAAAATGTCAATAAGCGTATATTTATTGGTTTGCGCAAAAGTTATAGCGTCTACAAACTAGGGTACATTTTCTGGAATTTACACAGCTTTTAGTTTATGACTGCCTATCTCATTTCTTGAGGTGCTAAAATGGCAGGGCAGTACAAAACCCCCCCAAATGACCCCATTTTAGAAAGTAGACACCCCAAGGAAATTGCTGAGAGGCATGTTGAGCCCATTGAATATTTTTTTTTTTTTTGTCCCAAGTGATTGAATAATGACAAAAAAAAAAAAAAAATTACAAAAAGTTGTCACTAAATGATATATTGCTCACACATGCCATGGTTATATGTGGAATTGCACCCAAAAATACATTCTGCTGCTTCTCCTGAGTACGGGGATACCACATGTGTGGGACTTTTTAGGAGCCTAGCCACGTACGGGACCCCGGAAACCAAGCACCGCCTTCAGGATTTCTAAGGGCGCAAATTTTTGATTTCACTCCTCACTACCTATCACAGTTTTGAAGGCCATAAAATGCCAAAATAGCACAAAACCCCCCCAAATGACCCCATTTTGGAAAGTAGACACCCCAAGCTGTTTGCTGAGAGGCATGGTGAGTATTTTACAGCTCTCATTTGTTTTTGAAAATGAAGAAAGAACATTTTTTTTTTTTCTTTTTTTTTTTTTCAATTTTCAAAACTTTGTGACAAAAAGTGAGATCTGCAAAATACTCACAATACCTCTCAGCAAATAGCTAGGGGTGTCTACTTTCCAAAATGGGGTCATTTGGGGGGGGTTTTTGTGCCATCTGGGCATTCCATGGCCTCCGAAACTGTGATGGGCAGTGAGGAGTGAAATCAAAAATTGACACCCTTAGAAAGCCTGAAGGCAGTGCTTGGTTTTGGGGTCCCGTACGCGGCTAGGCTCCCAAAAAGTCTCACACATGTGGTATCCCCGTACTCAGGAGAAGCAACAGAATGTATTTTGGGGTGTAATTCCACATATGCCCATGGCATGTTTGAGCAATATATCATTTAGTGACAACTACAAAAATTGTATTTTTTCCGCAACTTGTGTCAACATATAAAATATTCCATGGACTCGACATGCCTCTCAGTATATAGGTTGGGGTGTCTACTTTCCAAAATGGGGTCATTTGGGGGGGTTTTGAACTGTTCTGGCATTTTATACACAACATTAGGAAGCTTACATCCACTCTTCTAACCACTTGAAGACAAAGCCCTTTTTGACACTTTTTGTTTACATGAAAACATTTTTTTTTTTTTGCAAGAAAATTATGTTGAACCCCCAAACATTATATATATTTTTAAAGCAAAGGCCCTACAGAATAAAATGGTGGGTGTTGCATTTTTTTTTCTACACAGTATTTGCGCAGCGATTTTTCAAACGCATTTTTTGGGGAAAAAATACACTTTTTTTTATTTTAATGCACTAAAACACACTATATTGCCCAAATGTTTGATGAAATAAAAAAGATTATCTTAGGCCGAGTACATAGATACCAAACACGACATGCTTTAAAATTTCACACAAACGCGCATTGGCGACAAACTACATACATTTTTAAAAGCCTTTAAAAGCATTTACAGGTTACCCCGTTAGATTTACAGAGGAGGTCTACTGCTAAAATTACTGCCCTCGATCTGACCTTCGCGGTGATACCTCACATGCATGGTGCAATTGCTGTTTACATATGACGCCAGACCGACGCTTGCGTTCGCCATTGGGCAAGAGCAGGGCAGGACAGGGGTGCTTTTTTTTTTTTTATTATTAATTTTGCTTTTTTATTTTATTTTTAAACTGTTGCTTCCATATTTATTTATTTTTTATCACTTTTATTGTTATCTCAGGGAATGTAAATATCCCCTATGATAGCAATAGGTAATGACAGGTACTCTTTTTTGAAAAAACTGGGGTCTATTGGACCCTAGATCTTTCCTCTGCCCTCAAAGCATCTGACCACACCAAGATCGGTGTGATAAAATGCTTTCCCAATTTCCCAATGGCGCTTTTTATATCCGGGGGGGGGGGGGACATTCCCTCCCACTGCTTGTAAAAGCAGTCCAGAGGCTAATTAGCCACTAGGGTTGCTTTTACATGAAAGCCGGCCGCTGGCTGAAAAGAATGATATCAAGATGATACCTAAACCCGCAGGCATCATTCTGGTATAAACATTCAAAGTCCAGCAACATACCAGTACGTTGCTGGTCCTTGTTGGACATGTATTGTAATCTTTTTATTTCATGCAGCCTGTTGGCTGAACGAAAAAAAAAGATTGATCGGTGGGTATGCCCACCATTAGAATACCGCCCTTCATCCACCCACTTCTAATGATGGGCATACATGCACCATTTATATATGCCGAAGCATGGGGGCATCTTCTCGCAAAAGTTATGCCGCGTACACATGGTCAGACTTTTCCACGGGCAAGCCTCCGTCGGAATTTCGACCGTATGTACGCGGCATTAGGAGCAAAATCGCTCCTCCGCTCCTGCTGCCCCAATGCTTCGGCATATATGCTTTTTTTTTTTAACTGTGGTGGTGAAATCACCTCCTACAGCACTGGAGTCGCAGGGATCAGGCCTGTCTCTGCGAACGCTGCAGTTATGTGTGTTGTGTTTTGTAAGTGACAGTGATCGATCGATACTGCACTTGGGTGGCCTGGGCTGGACGGAGGGGCAAAACGCAGGTGCTAGCAGGTATCTGGGCTGATCCCGCTAACACTGCGTTTTTGGGAACCCTAAACTGCTGGGGACGCTAGTATAGATCTGATCAGATCAGATATTGATCTATTCAGATACTATACCACTAAGGGGGGTGTATGCTTCACGCGTGGGTGTTAGCGCTACTGGCACTAACCTGACGCTGCCTGGGGTGTGACGCAGACCCTCTCTGACGCTAAAACCTAATTGATATCACCCGCCGGGCGATCAGGGGGTTAAACCTTTATTGGGTTATATACGGCGGGTGCCCTGACACTATAAAAAGCAAACTAACTAACCAGCGTCACCCGTAACACTTATATGATGATCACTGGTGAAAGGGTTAACTAGGGGCAATTAGGGGGTAAAAACCTTTATTAGGTAATATATGGGGGTACCTGACGCTATATAAAAACCTGACGGCGAACCTAAAAAAAAAATTACTGGCTACCTATCGGCATCACCGACACTAAGACAACGATCATAAAAACTATCGCTTAGTGACAGTGGTGATAGGGGGTGAAAGGGTTACCTGGGGGGCGATCAGGGGGTTAAACCTTTATTAGATAATATATGGGGGTACCTGACGCTATAAAAACCTGCGGCGAACCTAAAAAAAATTACTGGCTACCGATCAGCATCACCGACGCTAAGACATCGATCAGAAAAATGATTGCATAGCGACGGCGGTGCTAGGGGGTGAAAGGGTTACCTGGGGGGTGATCAAGGGGGTTAAACCTTTATTAGGTAATATATGGGGGTACCCGACGCTATAAAAACCTGCGGCGAACCTAAAAAAAATTACTGGCTACCGATCAGCATCGCCGACGCTAAGACATCGATCAGAAAAATTATCGCTTAGTGACAGTGGTGATAGGGGGTGAAAAGGTTACCTGGGGGGCGATCAAGGGGGTTAAACCTTTATTAGGTAATATATGGGGGTACCCGACGCTATAAAAACCTGCGGCGAACCTAAAAAAAATTACTGGCTACCGATCAGCATCACCGACGCTAAGACATCGATCAGAAAAATGATTGCTTAGTGACGGCGGTGCTAGGGGGTGAAAGGGTTACCTGGGGGGTGATCAAGGGGGTTAAACCTTTATTAGATAATTTATGGGGGTACCCGACGCTATAAAAACCTGCGGCGAACCTAAAAAAAATTACTGGCTACCGATCAGCATCGCCAAAGCTAAAACAACGATCAGAAAAATTATCGCTGAGTGACCGTGGTGATAGGGGGTGAAAGGGTTACCTGGGGGGCGATCAAGGGGGTTAAACCTTTATTAGGTAATATATGGGGGTACCCGACGCTATAAAAACCTGCGGCGAACCTAAAAAAACTTACTGGCTACCGATCAGCATCACCGACGCTAAGACATCGATCAGAAAAATGATCGCTTAGCGACGGCGGTACTAGGGGGTGAAAGGGTTATCTGGGGGGTGATCAGGGTGTTAAACCTTTATTAGGGGGGGTCAGGGGGCTACACTGGACCTAAAACTAAATGTACTGACACTTTTACAGTCACAAATGTCACTGATTGCAGTGATCACTAAATAAATGGTCACTGCAATCAGTGACACTGTGACTGGGGGCTGGGGGGTGATCTGGGGGGGCCTGGGGAGGCGATTTATGTACCTATGTGTCCTGGTGTCAGTGTAGTGTTGTGTGCACTAACCTGCATCTTCTCCTGTATGGCGCTCGGTATATGTGAGCGCCGCAGGAGAGATGACATCACTTCCTCCAGCCTGTGTAAACAAGCACACAGGCAGGGGAAGCTCTCATTCGCCGGGAGCGATCGAGAGGGGGTGGCCGGAATCGAACGGCCGTCCCCTCATGCCGGATCGCTCCCGAAGGTAAAACGACCGCTCACTGTAAAGAAGGGGGGTCCGATCGGACCCCCCAACTATACAAAGGCAATCATGTACATATACGTGATTGTGCCTGTCGGTGCCATTCTGCTGACGTATATTTACAGTGGGCGGTCGTTAAGTGGTTAATCACATAAAAAACAATAGAATAGTAATAGAAACCCACTGAGGGCGCATGTTGGTCATGCTGGCAAATTCAAAGACCATCATGTTTTTGTTGGATGGGAAGATGGTCTGTCCCTCATGTCGGTAAAAACATTGTGGTGGAATTTGGCCTTCTGAATTCAGGAAGTTGAAATCATTCAAAGACTGTCCCCAGTCCCAGTTGTTTTCCCGGAGACACTTGTAAAGAAATATGGAGCTTAGGACGGGTTGTAGAAGACATAATAGAGCTTTTTTTATTTTGATAAAAGCAAGAAAAAAACATATGGACCCATTTAATTAAGTAAAATGGGTAAACCATTTGCTGGGTTTCCACATGTTCATATTGCTAAAGCTAAATGGGACTGACAATCTCATATAAGAACTTGTCAGACCTAGATGTTAAAGAATGGAAAACAAAAACAATGTGTGTGAAAACCATTCCCCAGAAACAGGGAGTCCCAACGGATTTAACAGAAACTAGAACTGTCATTATTAATCTGCACAATTATTAAATCCAACTCATTGATCAGATTGTGTCAGTTAGTGACAGTTGATCTGGGATCACACCTGTGAGAGGCAGCCCATGATTGGCTGGAGAAATTTAAAATTTAAAATCCATGGTCTATTTTTAGCTACAGACAGCAGACTGGTCGGTTCGGTTATATAACAGACAATAATATGATCTGTATTTCACATTACTGACACATTCAAAATCTCAGGATTAGCTGATCACTTATAAATAAATTCTCTTACTCTTTCGTCCATGGACCGACACAGCTTCTCTATTGACAAAGTGGGTATTATCCGTTAATTAGGAGTGACTAGGCAGAAAAACTTGTAAAAAGTGTTGCATCACACCTTCTACAGTACCGCCCAGGGGGCGGACCCTCTGGGTATACCCTCTCAGTCTGCACATCGCAGATCAGTTTTTTTCTGTCTAGCAAGGAGTAGGACATGGCTCCCTTCGGGCTCATTGGTCCGGGGAAAAAAGATATATATATTTTTTATTTTTTTGCTACATTTGTTGTTTCCTGCGATCTTCGATCAACTGCCGACTGGGTGACAGGCTGGATCCTCGATCCTTGTAGTCTCCCCAGTTTCGGCCATCGAGCGTGTGCCGACCCTAGCTACGCGCTGGGTTTTCCACGACATGCCCGTCGCTCCACGGGTGGCCGGTGAGCCTACGCTCCAGGGCCTGCATCGGACCGCTCAGCTTCGGCTGACCTTACGGCCGAGTCGCAGCAGCCTGGCCGGTGAGCTTACGCTCCAAGGCTTGCATCGGACCGCTCAGCTTCGGCTGACCTTACGGCCGAGTCGCAGCAGCCTGTCCGGTGAGCGTCATGCTCCAGGGCATACATATGATCGTCCCTTCTGGGTCCAATCACAGCATGCCTGGCCAACAGTCACCTTCCGTGCGCGGACGATGATCTGTTTGGAATGTCTTCCAGCAGAATACATGCAGGATAGGTAAGTAAAACTCCCCTGCCTCGGCTGGGTGATTTAGCTGGACATTCCTGGAGAGATCAAGTAAGTGGTT
Source organism: Rana muscosa (assembly GCA_029206835.1). NCBI lineage: Eukaryota > Metazoa > Chordata > Amphibia > Anura > Ranidae > Rana > Rana muscosa. Next base: position 25,377,735 of record CM055126.1, read on the forward strand.
GTGGCCCCTTTCTTCCCTCTCTCCCTGCCTTTCCCTCCTCCCTGGGCTTCTAGCTAAAGGTTGCTGGGTGCTGGGGGTCACCTAGGGGGTCCCACTGGAGCGGGGCTGGCTGTAACTAACATTTAAAAGAAATGTCATTTTTGCTTACCTGTGTTTCTGTGTCTCCATGCTGTCGGCGGCCATTTTGAGGTGGTCCATGCCAAGTTTGGCCTCTTGTAACTGCCTGGCGGCCATCTTCCTGTAGTTCGGCCACAAACCAGGTACTGAGAGACCGGGGCCTGTCAGACTCAGTAATTTCTACTGTGAGAAGTGCTCGGAAACCGTCCTCTAGGAAGGTCTATCACCGCACTTGGAGGGCCTACATCTCCATGTGTGAGGAAATGAAATGGCATCCGCGTACCTATTTGGTTTCCAGAATCCTGCTGTTTTTACAGCATGGGGTAGACCAAAGGCTTGCCCTAAGTACGATTAAGGGACAGATATCTGCCCTGGCTGTCTTTTTTCAGCGACCCCTGGCGACTCACTCTCTCGTGAGTACATTTGTGCAGGGGGTTCGACATGTGGCCCCTCCGGTCCGCCCCCCGTTACCTCCGTGGGACTTGAACCTGGTCCTCTCGGTGCTTCAGAAGGCACCGTTTGAGAATATTAGAGATATTCCCCTGTTGACACTTTCTCAGAAGGTGGTCTTTTTGGTGGCTGTTACGTCAGTTAGACGAGTCTCTGAGCTGGCAGCCTTGTCCTGCAAGGCTCCCTATTTGATTTTCCACAAGGATAAGGTGGTGCTGCGGCCGCAGCCTTCCTTTCTTCCGAAGGTCGTTTCGGCTTTTCATCTCAACGAAGACATTGTACTTCCATCCTTGTGTCCTCAGCCGTCGAATCCTAAGGAGTCGGCGTTGCATTCCTTGGACGTTGTCCGAGCTTTGAGAGTATACCTATCTGCTACTTCCCAGTTCCGGAAGTCAGACTCACTGTTTGTTTCGGTGGCTGGTCCCAAGAAGGGCCAAGCAGTCTCATCGGCCACCATCTCTAGGTGGATCCGACAGATAGTAATCCAGGCTTACGCCTTAAAGGGTCAGGCGCCCCCCTTTCCTGTCACGGCGCATTCGACCAGGGCAATAGGTGCCTCTTGGGCTTTCCGACATCAAGCGTCTGTTTCCCAACTATGTAAAGCGGCGACTTGGTCGTCCGCTCACACTTTCACAAAATTCTACAAAGTTGATGTAGGTGCATCTTCGGATGCCTCTTTCGGCCGCAAGGTTTTGCAGGCGGCTGTTTAGAGTTGCAACTCCTCCGTTGGAGGAGTGCTGTTTTGTGTTTTGGGGTGAAGTTTGTTTTTATGCTGTTACCACCCCTCGTTTTTTCTCTGACACTGCTTTGGGACGTCCCACTTTGTCAATAGAGAAGCTGTGTCGGTCCATGGACGAAAGAGTAAATAGGATTTTTTACTCACCGTAAAATCCTTTTCTCTGAGTCCATGGACCGACACAGCACCCACCCCTCCTTTTTAAGTTTGTACTGCTTTTTGACGAACTGATCTGCGATGTGCAGACTGAGAGGGTATACCCAGAGGGTCCGCCCCCTGGGCGGTACTGTAGAAGGTGTGATGCAACACTTTTTACAAGTTTTTCTGCCTAGTCACTCCTAATTAACGGATAATACCCACTTTGTCAATAGAGAAGCTGTGTCGGTCCATGGACTCAGAGAAAAGGATTTTACGGTGAGTAAAAAATCCTATTTTTCTATCCTGTCACTTTGTATTGATCCCCTACTGGTTATTGATGGGAAATATCAGATACTTCTTAGAAGGCTCAGCCTGGCATTCTGATGTTTTTTCTTGATGTTTTTTATTATTGAGGCGTTGATATGGACCGCTTTCTCCTACACGCAAGTAGGCGGTGCAATCTGATTTCACCATTTTGCCTGGAAAGAGATGTATACGTAGCGATACCCCCGTAGGAGCTGCTGGTTTAAATTTGGACCTGCCGTTACCTTACTGTTCCGTATGCTCGTCTCAGGGGTTCTCCTTGAAGAGTTGTCCAGAAGAAATTTGCACCAACACAAAGTCTCTTTCAAGGGTTTTATTGAACAAAGTTTCAACAGAGGGCATTTAAGGGATGGGGAGGACTCAGGTACCTTAGTTGCAGATCACATGAATTTTCCTAGGTCCAGAGGAACAACTGTCTCCACGCTGGACTCAGCAAACACCGAATAGGCCCAATCTCACTGGCCTAGCAGCCGATGCGTAGCTCGATCACATATAGTCTCTGCCACAGACTTGATGAAAATAGAACAGTCTCTGCCACAGACTTGATGAAAATAGAACAGTCTCTGCCACAGACTTGGTGTAACCCTTCCCTGGGTTACCTTCTGACTAAAGAACACAGCTCTCAGTGCCAGGATCTTCCAGCCATTCTGGCAACACTGTGAGGTAGATTATGATCCGGATGCATCCTCCAATTGAATCCTCAATTGCTTGGTCCCTTCCAGCAGGCAAGGCGACACAGGATCATCCCCGGATCAGTAGGCCCCCAGTAACTTCTGGGCCTACATTTCAGTAACGGAGCCTCAGGCCAACGCAGCCCCGAGGCGGAAACTGTCAGCACTTCCCTGAGGCCATGAGGGCCCTCAGATCGGGCAGGTGGTGCCCACCACCAACCAACGACCCCCAATTCTCCAAAACCCCTCCTCCTTAATGGTGCCTGTCACTTAAGTACCCTCTCCCAGCATGCACAGCGGGTACACCACGCCCCCCTGGGCTGCTGCTGGGAAAGAGATACCCAATACGTTCAGCTTGCTGCCTTTCCTATCCTGATCAGTGGTGACAGCGACACCCACTGTCAGGAGGAAAATCATGCAACCAACCAAACTGAAACAGTGCCATAATTTAAATGAACATTCTCTCTGGGCTAAACTAATGCCCAGACAACTAAATTTCAAATATAGCGCCCACTCATTGGGAGCAGGGCGCTACATATATATTCCTGGCAAGCGAAATTCAATATCCTGTAATTCTAGAGAAATCACCAGATCGCAGAGATCTAGTAAATCTCTGAATCACACTATAGACAATACGAATAATCACAGAGAAGAAACAGCGATGTTTACTCCTCAAACTCCAACTCCTAACTCCCACACTGAGCCTAGGCTCCACCCCCTTTTATAGACACTGCTGCAAGCTGCCACTACGACAAGTACACAGCTAGTTAACCCCTTAGCGACTGGGCGCAAGCAACTGTTAATGCCTCAATTTTGCAGCTTTGACATGCGATACTAAAATTGTACATATCATCACAATGACTTTGTGTATCCAGGTGGATTACACTGCGTTTTTTTAGAGGACAAATTGTGCTTTCTTCTGGTGGTAAATGGTAACGGATATATTTCCTCATTTCCTAATTTCTTTTTATATTATCAAAGGAAAACTGGCCAATATAGTAAAAAATTTATAATGATAATAATAAAAATAACTGTAATAATCGTTATTAATAATAAAAACTATAATATTGATTAATAAACATAATATTTTTATTATAATAGAAATTATCTGAATGTCTTTCGAATTTTCGTTCTTGTTTCCGCATTTTCGTTCTTTTGAATTTTCATTCTTATTTACAGATTTTCTTTACTTCTGATTTTCAAATTTTTGAATTTTCTGATTTTGGAATTTCATTCTTTAGAATTTTTTTTTTTCAAAATTTCGTATAGTCGTCCTTTTTGAATTTTCGAATTTCAGATTTTCATTATTTCAAATTTTCTTCCTTTTCAAAGATTTGTTTTTGAAAAAATTTCTTAAACGGTCTTCGTTAATTAGGATTTTTCCGAATTAACGAATATGCCGAATTTTCATGAAAAACGAATTTGGAACGAAACGAATTGTACATGTCCACTGTTAATAAAATGTTTGCAATATGTGTTGTGTTTTACTAATGGTGTCTTATCCCTGCTTTGCATTGATACAAAACACAGAGATTGTTCCCTCTGTACAGAACCCTATGGTCAACACAGGGCTCTGGGCTGTGTTTGGACACAGTCAATCAGCAGGTCCCAGCTATGAATCATTGGCCAGGACCTACTGACAGACTTCCGTTGTGTACAATCACCATGGATGCCAGCGCGGGGGGGGGGGGGGTACGTATCCGCGACCCTGAAACAGGCAGTGAAGTACCAGTATGTTGCATTGCCTATGCGGGCCGTCTATCTGCAGTACATTGAAGGCAGACGGGCTGCAAGTGGTTAATGCTACTCTTTGTCACCTTCATTTTGTTGCTTTGTATTAACTTACTGCCACGGGCTCATTGGATTTGTATTCAGTGTTTATTTCATGCCCGCATCATGACTCCTCCTTTTTTCCAACTGCTGGGAAATACTGAGTGTTCTTTGGCACGCATGAAATGCAAGTGGTTTAAAAGACCCTTTGTATATAAGCCTTGATGGTGGAAGGGCACAATATTGGCCATAAAATAGGACTGTTTTTGGAAGAATCTAAATTTCAACTCTTGGTCAAAGCAGTGTTGTCTAACCTCTTAGGAATTGCTGTTTGTGCTGTAATTCACTTGTATTCTGTCCCTTCCAGAGCAGAAATATTACCTTAGTGTAAATCTGTAGGGCTCCTACCAGGCTGACCTGTCATTTGCCTGATCTCTGGACTACAGCAGGATGTAAAAACTGTAAAGCCCTGTACACACGATCAGATATCCTATGGATTTTCGTCTGATGGATTTGTCCATCAGAAATCTGATGAAACTGTTTTCCATCAGTCTTGCCCACACACCATCAGTCAAAAAACCGACCGTTCCAAACGTGGTGACGTAAAACACTCCGATGAGCTGAGAAAAATGAAATTCAATGCTACTGAGCATGTGTCGACTTGATTCTGAGCATGCTTGGGTTTTTTATCTGATGGATTTCCCCACAGACGATCGGAAATTGCCATCGGTTTTTTATCCATCAGATAATTTTAAAACATGTTCTATTTTTTAAAACCGATGGAAAAAAGACTGATGGGTCCCATACACGATCAGTTTGTCTGATGAAAACAATCCATCAGACGGTTTTCATCAGTCAAACTGATCGTGTGTACAGGGCTTTAAAGAACAAATACTTGTTTCGTGATCGCTTCTTTATTTTTCTTTTATCTATCCATCCTTTTTTTTTTCCTGCAGTGCAAATACCTTTTATGTGTTGTAAATCCTCCGCTTCTGCTGTACCTCACCGCGGCGAGGTACCTCATGTCCCTCCGCCCATTGGCTCCTGGGATATGAGAGTCATCAATCCTTGGAGTCAATGCACAATGAGCGCGCCGCACTTTGTAGTTCATACACATGCGTGAGATCGGGAGGTGCAGTGCCGTATCCTGGAAGGAGATATCAGTGGGCTTCAAATGCCCACACTGAAGATGGGAGCACGCTCAAAAGGGGACAGAAGAGTGAGTTTAAAAAAAAAAAAAAACATTTCGAAAACCTACATTACCTACTCAAACTGTTTGGTATAGCATTAGGGGCAAACATCACAGGAGTGTTTAACAAAAAATAATAAATAAAACCGCTTTAAAGGGTAACTCCACTTTCATGGAAAAAAAAAAAGCAAATAAAAAGATAAAATAATATAGCATATACAATTGCGACACAAGTAATATTGTAATTGAATGTTATTAAAAATTACCTTTTGGGGCGTGTCCACGATGACCACCTAAGCGGCTGCACATTTCGGAGCTCTGCTGGCTACACTTACCTTTATCTTACTTCTGGGCGCTTTTACACCCTGCTGACGGGTGGTTCCTGTCCTGATGAGACGCCGCTCGTCTGGAGCGGCTTCTGGAAAGGAAAAAAAGCTCCGGTTCCCGCCGATTTAGGAGGTACAGCCTTTGTCCCCTGCTGCCCACGTGGAGTCCCGAGCCACATGGCGGACTAACATGGCGTCACAAACTGACCCACAGGACTCGGATAACTCTTCCCAGCCATCAGAGTTCAAGGAGAATTGTGCTACCAAAATGGCAGATTGCTTATCTTCCCTGACTATTCGGTGGAAACACAGAAGCTCAGGAAATTGTTTGATCAGGTGAAGGCAGCCCTGCAGGCTCACAATATTCATTACAGTATCCTGTTTCCTGCTCTCTGTGTCCAGGATGGGGAGACCGCTTTTTCACCTTCCCTCATGAGGCCTTCTCCCAGGTAGAAACTTTTTCTACCTGATCTATTGTTAAAAAAAAAAAAAAAGTTTCTACCTGATCTATTGTTAAAAAAAAAAAAACTTTTTTTTTTTTTTTAACAATAGGTCAGGTAGAAACTTTACTGCCTCTTTGCTGACCAGAGAATGGAGAGGTACTTTGCTTCAACACTGCTGTCTGGCTCTCATTGCCTTACTTTGCTGTTTAATGGGGACCCCCTCTTTGTTAAGCCTGTTGGCCTGTTAGAGAGTGATCCCCTCTCTAGCACCAGTTGTGTGTGCAACTTAACCTGTTTTTGCCAAAAGTATTGGGACACCCCTCCAAATCATTGGATTGAGGTGTTCCAATCACCTCCATGGCCACAGGTGTATAAAATCAAGCACCTAGGCATGCAGACTGCTTCTAAAAACATTTGTGAAAGAATTGGTCACTCTCAGGTGAATTCAAGCGTGCTACTGTGAAAGGGTTGCCACCTGTGCAATAAGTCTGTCTGTGAAATTTCCTTGCTACAAAATCCCTTGGTCAACTGTTAGTGGTAAAATAACAAAGTGGAAGCAACTGGGAACAACAGCAACTCAGCCACGTAGTGATAGGCAACGTAAAAAGATAGAGCAGGGTCAGTGCATGCTGAAGATCACAGTGCGTAGATGTCGCCAACTGTCTGCAGAGTCCATAGCTACAGACCTCCAAACTTTGTATGGCCTTCAGATTAGCACAACAACAGTACATAGAAAGCTTCATGGAATGGGTTTCCATGGCCGAGCAGCTGCATCCAAGCCTTACATCACCAAGTGCAATGCAAAGCGTCAGATGCAGTGGTGTAAAGCACATCGCCACTGGACTCTAGAGCAGTGGAGACATGTTCTCTGAAGTGACGAATCACGCTTCTCTGTCTGGCAAGCCAATGGATGTGTCTGTAATTGGCGGGTGCCAGGAGAACAGTACTTGCCTGACTGCATTGTGCCAAGTGTAAAGCTTGGTGAAGGGGGGACTATGGTGTGGGGTTGTTTTTCAGGGGTTGGGCTCGGCCTAGTGAAGTGAACTCTTATGGCGTCAGCATACCAAGACATTTTGGACAATTTCATGCACCCAACTTTGTGAGAACAGTTTGAGGATGGCCCCTTCCTATTCCAACATGACTGCGCACCACAAAGAAAGGTCCATAAAGACATGGAAGAGTGAGTTTGGGGTGGAGGAACTTTTTTTTTTGTTTACAAACTTTTATTTGGTATAAAGTGGTGGTACAAAGAGGAAACAACATTTTGGAAAAATGCGTCTTAAAAGGTATCCTACATATCGATTGAAAGAAAGACAGCTGTTGATATGATCATAAAAACATACAAAACACCAATGGAAATATCAATACAGATTAGTTGAAAATAAGAGGTCACGTATTCAAGGAGCTAAATAATACCTCAGAATGTTCAAACCAGGAGTTCCATTATTTTTATTGTATATTCTCATGGTATTATATCATGTATAATATCATTTTTCCATGAGGATTATATTATTTATTCTTGTTTTTAGTTGCATTAGTGGAACAGATGGTGATTTCCAGTGAAAGGGGTATCTGCATGCCTGAGATGCTGGAGGTGAAGTATCCTTTATTTTTTTTCCATATTTGTGATATTTCTTCACAGTCCCAGAAAATATGTGAGAACGAGCCTGGAGATAAACATCCTCTAAAACAAGTTTGAGGTACTGTAGGGAAAACGGTATGTAGTCTCATAGGTGTATAATACCATCTTGTAAACAGTTTTGTGGCACTACAACTCCCATTTGTGCATGTATGCAAATTTTCCCTCCTTGTCATTATTGATGGAATTGTTAAAAATCTCTGAAAATATGTAGTATAAAAATGTCTAATTTGGAGAAATCTGCGGAGTTCATCATTGGGGATATTGTATTTTGATTCAAGTGATGAATATAACGTTTTCAATACATTTTGGGAGAGTTAATGTCGTTATTGATCCACCAAGCAAATTCTGTGGCAATATGCATTGCCGGAAAAAAATTGGGGTCTCCTATGAAGGATGCTAATAGGGGAGTGTTATAGATCAATCCATATTTTGTTATTATGTTGTCTCCGAATTTGGTAAGATTGGAGTACCAGTTGGTTACTTGTTGCAAGAGAGTTTTGTGGAACACTATTGCTCCACAAAAATCCTGAGATTAAAAGTGAGAGGATTGAATCTCTTTCAAATCTGACCCATGGAATCTTCAAATTAAGTACTGTATTTATTCTCATATTGGCATATAACACTCACTTTTTTACCCTGAAAATAGAGGGTAAACTGTGCCTGCGTGTTATACGCAGGGGGCTGTGGAAAGTTTTTTTCCTGAAACCTCCCTCTTAAAGTTAGGGTGCCTGTTATACGCCTGTGCGTGTTATACGCCGATAAATACGGTGCCATTGTGCCATTTGTGACCAGCGTGCGGCCAAATAGTAGGACCAATATTCTAGGAGGCCCAATCCACCTCTATTGTGTGGTGTATATAAAATTGTTTTGGAAAAGCGCGGGGGGGTGGGCGTCTGACTAAACAAACTTATTAATTACTGATTGAAAATTTCAATCTCTTCTGATCAGGATTATTATCACTAGAGCAACTTTTTGGACAGTAATACGTAATACACCAATTTGCACTTTTGTCTCTGTGGATTGATGAAAATTGGGAGAAAAAATCTCTTTTTGGACACATGATATAAAGGAATAATTTTAATTTCTTTCACTGTAAGCTTGCTACACAAAATTTGTAAAAAAAATTTATGTTCATAGTTACATTTTTTAGCAATATTGATTTTCATTGTTTATGGCACTATCTATGTGTAGCGCTACCCCCCAGTTAAGAGAGCCGCTGGTTTGTTTTCGGGCCCTGTGTGCAGTACCGCCAACCCCCGGCAATCTTACTCGACCCCCGCTGGCACAGTTAGTCTAGGGCTATACTTATACCACATTCAATTGTATTGCATGAATTAATCTCTAAGCAGTAAGACAACACACTAAGGCGAGAGATTGATTATAACGGTTTTACTCTTATGGTAAATAGCATAGGTATAACATCACACATACAACTGGCTTGCAGAGCCCTGCAGCAATCAATTCAGCACACTATAATGGTGCTGCGCGGTACTCCACCACGCGTGGCTATTATGGTGTGCGCGCCCTATGGCGCACTAAACAATATACTATCTCCCCACCCGAGTCAGGCCTGACATGGAGTAAATCTCAGTCCCTTCCTATAAGGATTTCTTCGCATGCCAGCTTTCAGTGGTGCACTTGATGAAATTCTAGTTTGTAATCCACAACGGGCAGTAACTTGGAACAACTATACTGGGAGGGGGACCCTTCAACTCTGTCCTGCTACCGGTCCCCCCGTGGAACAGCAGATAAACGAACTGTGGGCCTATACAGTTCTATAGGCCTGAACACGACACAGTCTATTGGTCTGGGCAGGTGCCCGCTCACCACTCCGGACGCGATCCCAGTCCGGGACTTCCACCTGCTGTGTATCCGCACACAGCGTCTGCCACGATCGGGTCCCCGATCCAACTGATGTCCCCACTTGACAAGACAGGATCCACCCAGGCTCTGCAGTGGGGTGGAAGGCTCTTCGGAAGTCACGCAAGGCCCCAGGCTTCGGGCCTTGCACGGCAGCAGATCCGCACAGGAAGACTGGTTGCTTGCAGCGCGGTGTCCAAAGAGAGCAAACTCCGCCTCCGCTCTTCCTTAAATAGCCTCTCCCATGAGTCTCTGCGGGGGAAACTTTCCCCTGAGGCCGAATGGGGTTTTGGGTAACGTAGTCCCGGGGCCTTAAAGGAGACCCCGCTACACACTCCCCCCACTTAAACTCTTTGGTCCCCAAAGATAAAAGAACCTTAAATTACAGAACGTACAACATTATCAAAGTTTCATATGATGTCGGCAGAGGAAATTCCCACCAAAACCGAGGTAGTGAACTCCCCTGCCCACAGGACACACTAACTAACTGTGCCAGAGAGTGAGTTGGGGTTGCCTCCCACCAAATGAACAGTGGGAGGGTCAGGGTCTTCCATACTCCTTCTGGCAGTGACCACAGTGTCTTCAGCACTCCTCCCCATTTGTGGGTAAGTTAATCTCCTGGGAGGTTTTATGGCTCTTCGCTTCCTCTGTCCTCTTGGACTTTCTGTTGAAACAGGTTCTTCTTCTGTAACTGACTTAGGAATTTCCTCTGGTTCGGGAGCCTTGGATTCCCGAGCAGGGAGGTACATGGCTTCCCTTGGATCTTCCTCTGGGAGTAATTCACAGGCACTCTCCCAAGCATCTGACCAAGGACTGGACGGGATGAACTCCGTAGCTTCTGCATTCAGTGTTTGATCTTCGGTATCTTCGTCAGGTGGAAGATCAATAGCTGAAGTTGCCGGGGCCTGGGAAGGCCAAAGCCAACCAAGTTCTTCCCCCTCATCTTCACTTATCTCCGAGTCTTCTGTATCCTCGGTTCGAGGGGTCTGAGACCGAGTGTTTGGTCTAGGAGTGTCCATAATGGACGTTGGTTCAGGGGAATCCATCATAGGGGGTATCCGAACCGCCTCAGCTAGTGGGAGTAGGTGGTTCCGATGCCAGGTCTTCAAAGGCCCCAACTTCCCTTCTGGTTTAAGTCTGTAAACGGGTAGGCCCGGTAGTCTTTTGCAAACAACATAAGGTTCAGGTCTCCATCTGTCTGCAAGCTTGTGTTTTCCAGGGATTCCCAAGTTCCGCAGCAACACTCTGTCTCCTGGTTGTAGATCTTGGATCCTAACCTTTAGATCAAAATTTCTCTTGTTGCGTGCTCCCCTTTGCTCGGAGGCCGCCTGGGCCTGTTCATAGGCCACTTTCAAATTACGTCTGAGTCTATCGACATATCCCTTGTAGGAAGCAGCAGAACAATGATCTATGGAGGTGCCAAAGGCCAGATCCACTGGCAGTCTTGCTTTTCTCCCGAACATGAGTCTATAGGGTGAGTATCCTGTAGCGTCGCTGATAGTGCTATTGTATGCATGCACAAGGGCCGCTATGTGGTTACTCCAATGTTGCTTCTTTTCACCGCTTAAAGTTCCCAGCATGTTGAGCAGGGTTCGGTTGAACCTCTCCGGCTGAGCATCACCTTGTGGATGATAGGGGGTAGTCCTTGTCTTCTTGATCCCCAAGGTATCCAGGAGCTTTCGTATCAGTCGACTTTCAAAATCCCTTCCTTGGTCTGAATGGAGCCGTTGTGGTAGCCCGTAGTGTATGAAGTATTTCTCCATAAGTACTTTGGCCACAGTGGAGGCCTTCTGGTCTTTGGTTGGGAAGGCCTGGGCATACCGGGTGAAATGGTCGGTTACTACCAGAACATTTCCTAGTCCACTCAGGTCGGGTTCGAGGCAGAGAAAATCAATGCATACCAGATCAAGCGGGCTTTGACTTTGTAGATGGCCCATTGGGGCAGCTTGATGGGGCAAAGTCTTTCTCTGGATGCATCGTGCACACGAATGGCAGTATTCCTCAACTTCAGCCCTCATGCAGGGCCAATAGAAACGGTCCCTAACGAGTTGGAAAGTCCTTGGTTGTCATGCAGAGCAATCATGACAGTCTCTCTGTGTTTCTCGGGCAGGAACAACTGCCATTTGTCTTCTAGGTCATCAGAGGGGCCCCTTCGGTTGACCACCCCTTGACGTACCTGCAACCTGTCCCACTCCTTCTTCAACAGGCGAGCTTCCTTGGAGGGGTGACGTAGGAGTCTGTTCGGATCCTGGTTCTCCAGTGCCTCTAGAACCAATCTCTCCATAGGGTCTTCCAATTGGTCGGATCTCAACTCCTTTTTGGACACTTTTGGTAAGTTACCTTCCCCCAGTTGGGTTACCCCACAGTATTGCCTGGGAACTCCTACTATGGTAACCCCTATCTCTTCTGCTCTTGAGCCTCCCCGGGCCTGAAGTTCAGCCCCTTGACAGAGGGCCCGCACCCCGTCGGGTGCCACTTGGGTCCAGTCTTCTATACTGCAGGTGGGGACGTGAGATCTTCTGGACAAGGCGTCCGCATCTCGATTTCCCGCCCCAGGTCTGTATTTCAGGCTGAAATTAAAGGCAGACAGTGCCGCCAGCCATCTATGTCCTGTGGCGTCCAGCTTTGCTGTGGTAAAAAGGTAGGTAAGGGGATTGTTATCCGTTTTTACAGTGAAGTCTGCCCCATACAGATAATCTCAGAGTTTGTCAACTACAGCCCACTTGAGGGCCAGGAACTCCAATTTATGAGTAGGATAGTTCTTTTCGGAGGGGGTCAGGCTTCTGCTTACATACGCCACAGGTCTCAGTTGCCCCTCATGCTCCTGGTAGAGCACTCCTCCCAAACCATCATGGCTGGCATCTATGTGGAGCTCATAGGGCTTCTTTGGGTCTGCGTAGGCCAGAACAGGGGCAGGGGTAAGTTCTTTTTCAGCATCTGGAAGGCATCTTCACACTTCTCATTCCACTGGTCCTTGACTGACTCCCCCGGCTTTCTGGGCCCTGAGTCATCCTCTTCCCCCACCGTCTTCAGCAGCTCATTCAAGGGCCTGGCTATCCGAGCAAACCCCTTCACGAACCTCCTGTAATAGGAACAGAATCCCAGGAAGGACCTGAGATCTGTTACAGTGGTGGGCCTTGGCCAGGAGGTGACTACCTCCAATTTTCCAGGGTCTGTGGCCACCCCATCTTCAGACACTATATGCCCCAGATAGTTGACTGAGGACTGATAAAATTGTCATTTTTCAGGTGAGAGCTTGAGTCCTTCCTCACTCAGTCTCTTCAAAACCTTCTCCAGCCTTTCTTCATGTTCCTCCAAAGTTCTCCCGAAGACAATGATGTCATCCAAGTATACGAGGACTTCAATGAGGTTCATGTCTCCCACAGTCTTCTCCATGAGTCTTTGGAAGGTGGCTGGAGCTCCAGACAGGCCTTGAGGCATCCGGTTGAATTCGAAGAACCCTACCGGGGTTATGAAAGCCGTCTTTTCTTTGTCTTCTGGATGCATCGGGATCTGATAGTACCCGCTCTTGAGGTCCATAACACTGAACCACTTGGCTCCAGACAAGCTCTGTAGGGCATCCTCTATCCTCGGTGTGGTATACTGATCAGGTGTGGTTCTCCGGTTGAGGGTCCTATAGTCTATGCACAGCCTCAATGACCCATTCTTCTTCCGGACCACCACTATGGGGGAGGCATAGGGACTTCTAGATTCTCGAATCACCCCTGTTCGCTTGAGCTCGGCGAGCTGCTCCCTCAAATCTTCAAAGGTCTGCCAACGGAACCCGCCTAACCCTCTCCCTGAAGGGCTTGTCTTCCTGGAGGCGGATTCGATGGGTGGCACTCCTAGCACACCCCACATCAAATTCATCATGGGAAAAGATCCTTTCCCACCTGGTCAACTGGGCCTTGGCTCTCTCTCTCCAAGCTCTAGGCAGGTTTGGATTCTCCATGGAAAGTTTCTTCCACACAGTACTTTCTCCATCTGTCTTCTCCACATCTGATGAAGCAACTGGTGTAGCTGGGCTCACCCGGCCCAGCAACAACCTGGCTGGGATCTCCATGGGACCATCCGTGGTGTTTCTGACACTCACAGGCACTTTACAGTGGGCCTTCTTCAGGGCCCTCACCGGAACCACTTCTGGGACTACTTCTAAGTCCGAAGGTTCTTCCGTTGGATCGGGTTCCAACATGACAAAGGGGCCAGGCTGCTCCCAAGTGAGTTTCACTGTGGCTTTCAGGCAGGTTACTTCACCAGGCTGCAGCACTATCCCCCTTCTTCCCAGTCTCCAGACTTTCCCTACCCCCTCTTCCGGGGCCTTCTGTTCCAAGATCAGCCATTGGTAGACGGTCTTCAACATTGGGTGGATCTCTGTGACTGTGGGGTTCTTCCTTCTTGTCAGTGGGGCCAGAAGTCTTTGGACCAGATCCGTGTTAGTCCCTATTATTAAGGAACTCTTGTTAGCTCCAGGCGGTCGGGGGCACACCACAGCTAAGGTGCCGAACACTTCAGCCTTTCCGGCTATGGACGGTTAAAAGTCAGTTTTATGGGCAAATAGCCATCATAAGGGAAGCTCTCTGTCCCAATTCCCCATATCTCCAACTCTTCAATCTTCTGGATGGGTAGGTGACTCAGATGCCTGTCATAAAAGTCCCAATACAGCAGGGTCACCTGCGCCCCAGTATCCAATATGGCTTTTGTGTAAACTCCCTCCACTTGAAAAGATACTATTGGGGAGGGGCCCACCAGCTTCTCTGGATACCGCTTCGAAGGGGTCTCTTTCTTTTGATCTTTGCATTTCCCTTTTTGACTTTCTTTCTTCCATTTGTCTCTGGACTTAAGTCTCTCTTGGGCCTGGTATGCATTGATCTCCCCCCTCTTTAGGGGTGTAGCTACCCGCTGAGGGACATTACTGTCTTTCTTCGGAGTGCGTTCCCTCTGAGGAACCTTATGTTTCTTCTGAGGGGTCTTGTCCACTCCTCTCATGTGCTTCTTATTCAGTTTGGAGCTCACTGGAGATGATGGGCACCTGGTTGACTCCTTCACCGGGGCCCGCTGAAGTTTTCCGGCGGCTTGCGGTTATTCATCTTTTTTTTCTTTGGGCTGGCACACGCTTTGGCGAAATGGCCAGCTCCTCCACAATTGAAACAAATCACATCCCCCCAATCTTCCAGGGATGCGGGCGCTGAGGAGTTGGGAAACAGCTCCCTCCTCGGACTTTCCCTCTCTGGTTCCCTTGACTTCTTTTCCATCAGGGAGGTCAGCATCCCCAACACCTGGGACATCTGTGACTTCAAGGTATCCACCTCTGCGTCTCTTTCCAGAGTCATGGCCGTCCTGACCATCACGGGAGGAGGATTCACTGTCTCAATTGGTTGGCTCCTCTTCTTCTCCTCCAGCATAGCTTCTTCTTCTCTGACTACTCGGATCAAGTCAGGGTACTCCAGGCTCTTCCCGTCCTGTCTTGTACGTAGCGCCAATGCGATGGGGTCCAGGGGCTGAGATCCTCTCATCACCTGTTGAACACGGGCCTCATCCACCTTCCACGGATCAATCCCCTTCTTAAGGATCATCTTGTGCAGTATCTTATCCAGGCGCTTCATGAAATCCGACAGCATTTCTCCTGCCTTTTGGTAGCAGTGCTCCAGCTGGTAAGTGAGCTCAGTGATTTTCTCTGTTCCACCAAACACATTCTGCAGAATGTCCAGATAGTCCTGCACATCACAGTCTGTCTTGCTCATCTTAAGGTTGTGTATGGCCTTCAGAGCAGGTCCCTTTAAGCTCTCAGCAATTCTCTGCTTCTTTCTGTGGTCTGGGACTTCCCATTCTTCTAAGGCCTGAGTGGCACCGTCTAGCCACTCCTCAAACCCCTCTTCACCCGAAGGTACAGGTTTCCTCCCTGATAACATTCTGAGTTTTCGGTATCCTGACATTTGGTAATCTGGAGGGTCTATCTTACACTGGGCTATAATTTCCTCTAGGACCGCGCATAGTTCGGTGCTGAGGGTGCCCTGCGGCGACCCGGGACTCTCTTTCTTCTATCTTTTTACTGTTTTTGGGGTGAGTGGCAATGTGTGTATTAGGCTATAGGTTTGATCATCTGTCGCTTTTATACTTGGATTCTTGAAGTCCTCCGGGACTCCATCCTTCCACTCTATCAGTGCGTGCGTCAGCGAAGAATTCGACCTGACATCCACTATCCATGCCTTCTGGTGCGGGGACAGCGACGTCACTAGCTGTTTCACCGCTTCTTCTTGCCAGATCCCTGGGAGTTCTATAACTACTACCCCTCCTGGATCTGTGCTGACCACCTTGCACCACTTGAATACTTCCGATGGGTCCATGCTGGTACTTTTTGGCGCGTTACTTGCTGCACCAGGATCCCGGACTCGAGAGCCCCCACGTGTAGCGCTACCCCCAGTTAAGAGAGCCGCTGGTTTGTTTTCGGGCCCTGTGTGCAGTACCGCCATCCCCCGGCAATCTTACTCGACCCCCGCTGGCACAGTTAGTCTAGGGCTATACTTATACCACATTCAATTGTATTGCATAAATTAATCTCTAAGCAGTAAGACAACACACTAAGGCGAGAGATTGATTATAACGGTTTTACTCTTATGGTAAATAGCATAGGTATAACATCACACATACAACTGGCTTGCAGAGCCCTGCAGCAATCAATTCAGCACACTATAATGGCGCTGCGCGGTACTCCACCACGCGTGGCTATTATGGTGTGCGTGCCCTATGGCACACTAAACAATATACTATCTCCCCACCCGAGTCAGGCCTGACATGGAGTAAATCTCAGTCCCTTCCTATAAGGATTTCTTCGCATGCCAGCTTTCGGTGGTGCACTTGATGAAATTCTAGTTTGTAATCCACAATGGGCAGTAACTTGGAACAACTATACTGGGAGGGGGACACTTCAACTCTGTCCTGCTACCGGTCCCCCCGTGGAACAGCAGATAAATGAACTGTGGGCCTATGCAGTTCTATAGGCCTGAACACGACACAGTCTATTGGTCTGGGCAGGTGCCCACTCACCACTCCGGACGCGATCCCAGTCCGGGACTTCCACCTGCTGTGTATCCGCACACAGCGTCTGCCACGATCGGGTCCCCGATCCAACTGATGTCCCCACTCGACAAGACAGGATCCACCCAGGCTCCGCAGTGGGGTGGAAGGCTCTTCGGAAGTCACGCAAGGCCCCAGGCTTCGGGCCTTGCACCGCAGCAGATCCGCACAGGAAGACTGGTTGCTTGCAGCGCGGTGTCCAAAGAGAGCGAGCTCCGCCTCCCCTCTTCCTTAAATAGCCTCTCCCATGAGTCTCTGCGATGGAAACTTTCCTCTGAGGCCGAATGGGGTTCTGGGTAACGTAGTCCCGGGGCCTTAAAGGAGACCCCGCTACATATGCATTTGTAAGGATCAGTATCACACAGCGCTGCATTCTTTTGTTTTTTTAGATTGTAATTACTAGATGTTTTTTTAGTCCTTTCACATAATTTTTTATGATTTTTGTATTAAGTTAATAATATTAAATATAGTATTAATAGTATATTATTATTAATAATTGAATTAATAATTTAATTATTAATAATAATAATAATAATAATAATAATATTATTACTACTACTACTACTACTACTACTAATACTACTACTAATAATAATAATATTTTTATTACTATAATTTGCATTTTCAAATATAGTCTAGTAGCAAAAAGTCCCAATCTACAAATAACTTCTGTGTTGTATAAATATTCAATGAAAACAATTTGCAAATTAGCCACTAGATGGTGCTCACAGCATACAGAGGAGTGAATAGGGCACACACTACATTGTTCTCCAAGCAGAGATGAGTCAATCAATGGGCCTTCAGATACATCTTCCAGTATTATTGTCAATGATTGTGGCTGTGCAGATTTATGTCTCAATCTTTCATTTCATAAACCTTGATAGTCTAGATTTATAAATCACATGATTCTCTCGAAAGTTTTTGGGTGAAAAAAGTTGCTTTTTCAAGAATAATATGTGATTCGCTAAACTTGCAGGTCGATTCACTCATCTGCTACGCTGCTGTGCGCCAACCTTGTAGTGAGAAAAGTAGACTTTCAACCACTATGATGTCTCTTCAGTGCCTATTTTAACCCCATAAATGCTGCACCACATTTGCGTACATTGTAAGCGGTTGTTCGGCGGTTGCAGTGCAGCCCCTTTCATATGAGTTAGTCAGATTTGGAGGGTGGTAGTGCACACCAAATGTAACAGGGGTAGGGTTGCCACCTGTCTCGGATTCACCCTGACAGTCCTTTACCTCCCCCACCCCCAAATGTTCCCCCTTAACCTGTTACCTTTGCAGCTTAAAGGGGAACATTTGGGGGTGGGGGAGGTAAAAATTTGGCTAAACTACATGCTTCTACTGCTCCCAGCCACATGTGTCCTAATGCATTTGGCGTAAGTGGCCTAAATGTGGTGCTGTCACCGAGGGCTGCCCATTGGAAGTAAGTGAAATCCGTCAATTCCTAACAGGATCACAGTAAAATGTTTTTGAAGGATTCATTATTACCCTAAATCCTCGTACACACGGTCTGACTTTTTGCCAACAAACTTCAAAATGAGCAAGTTTGACAAAAAATACGACCGTGTGTACGCTCCATCGGACAAACTTTTTTGGTTTTCATCGGACAAATGTTCGGTCTGCAAACGGACAAAGTTTTCGGCAACAAAAGTCCGATGGAGCAAAGTCTGACCGTGTGTACAGAAAACCATCCGACTTTTGTCCGATGGACAAATAAGCATGCCCAGAACCAATGGTAAAACCAACCAACAATAGCAGAAGTTGACCAAAGGGTGGCGGTAAAGGGCAGAAAAGAGCAGAAAAAACCACGTGATGTTGGAAAAGTTTTGGGAAAGTTTGCAGAAAAGTCCTGCCGTGTGTATGCTATGGGTGTGCCCGGCCAACTCCCTTCAGGCAAAAATCCACAGAAAAGTTTGTTTGAAGTCCGACCGTGTGTACGAGGCTTTATTCTTACTAAATGGATGGGAATGAAGAAGGCCTGGCGCCTGGTGACAAATACCTGTAGATGTGTGTGAGATGTGTAATATACAATATGCAAACTGCAGAAACCAATAAGAAAGAATCCATATTATTTCCCGTATTCCTCTGCTCCGAATTGATGCCAGATGAAATCCTGTTGCTCTGGGATATTACACTGCACTGTCTTTGTACTAGTTTATTATATAATCCTATCTATTTATCTATCTATCTATCTTTATCCTGTCTCTACATATATCCAAAACCAATCCTCTGAAACAAATGTGTGTCTTGTGATGCAGAAAGGATACAATTTTATATTTAGCGGATTCTTCCCAGAGCTTCTACTAATTATGTCAAAAATGAAATGACATCCGTGCTGCATGTAATAGTTATTCCTGATGTGCCAGCTTACAATATAAATGTGGTTATACTGACATTTAAAGGGTAAGTTCACCAAAAATGAAAACAGTAACTTATACAAAGACAAAATACCCCCAGAAAGGTGGGACTTTAAAGGCAACTTAGTAAGAAAATCAAATATATATATTGAAAGGATTTAGCAAGATTTATTGAAATATTGTTTAAAAGCTAATAGGTGCATACATCACCGTATAAGACCTGAAATAAAAAATAAGAACGATGCAGTTGATATAATTCAGAAATGTCAATCTCCTTTGTATTTTGACCGACGCGTTTCAGGATCTTGAAAACATGCAAAACATGCAGCCTGTCGAATTTTTTAAACGTCCCCTTTGGAGATTTTTAAGGGTAAAAGTTTGTCGCAATTCCACTAACTTTGAAGCATAACATGTTGGGTATCAATTTACTCGGCGTAACATTATATTTTACAATATATAAAAAAAAATGGGCTAACTTTACTGTGGTCTTATTTTTTTATTCAAAAAAGTGTTTGTTTTTTTTCCCAAAAAAGTGTGCTTGTAAGACCGCTGCGCAAATACGGTGTGACAAAAAGTATTGCAACGACCACCATTTTATTCTCTAGGGTTTTAGAAAATATATATAATGTTTGGGGGTTCTAAGTAATTTTCTAGCAAAACACCAAATCTCAGAAAGAGGCTCGATCCTTAAAGGGGTTGTAAACCCTCCTGTTTTTTCACCTTAATGCATCCTATGCATTAAGGTGAAAAAACTTCTGGCAGTCACCGGCCCCCCAGCCCCCCGTTTTACTTACCTGAGCCCTGGAATGTCCCACGGCGAGGATGCGCTGTCTCTCTGCCCGGTGTTCTCCGCTCTTGATTGGATAGATTGACAGCAGCGGGAGCCAATGGCTGCTATCAATCAAATCCAATGATGCGGGCTCCGGGGGGCGGGGCCGAGTCCTGCATTCGGCGGCTATAGACGTTGAAGGATGGACTCGGGAGTGCGCCCGCAAGGTAGCCGCCCGGGAGAGCGCTTCTCCTAGGAGACACGAGAGCCGCCGAGGGACCCCAGAAGACGGTGTTTGGGGGCCACTCTGTGCAAAACGAGCTGCACAGTGGAGGTAAGTATGATATGTTTGTTATTAAAAAAAGGATGGAGGTGGCAATCCTAGATTACTGCACCCACTGACCCCAATGCTGGGGGTTATTACAGCACCCACTGACACCGGTGCTAGGGTTTTATTGCAGCCACAGACACCAATGTTAGGAGTTATTATGGAATCCACTGAAAATTATGGAGCTCACTTTTATCCTACTTTCTCCACAGTGTACCCCCAGACCCTATTATATTTCAAACATAGCAAAGGGGGGAAGAAGCCAAACTATAAGCCAAAACCTGTGAAGTGATACCCACTTTGCTGACCCTGCACACTCTTTGGCTACACAAAACATATTTTGGGCAGGCATGACAATTTATTTTTTGATCCTTTTAACCACTTTAATACCGGGCCTATTTTTCAAACTTGTTGTTTACCAGTTAAAATTATTATTTTTTGCTAGAAAATTAAGTAGAACCCTTAGCTAAACATTATACATTTCTTTTTTTCTAACACCCTAGAGAATAAAATGGCAGTCGTTTCTGTTGCATCGTATTTGCGGAGCGGTCTTGCAAGCGCACTTTTTTTGGAAAAAATACACTTTTTGAGTTTAAAAATAAGACAACAGTAAAGTTAGCCCAATTTTTTTTTAATATTGTGAAAGATGATGTTACGCTGAGTAAATTGATACTCAACATGTTACGCTTCAAAATTGTGCCCGCTCGTGGAATGGCGACAAACTTTTATCCATAAAAATCTCTATATGCAACATTTAAAAAAATTCTACAGGTTGCATGTTTTGAGTTACAGAGGAGGTCTAGGGCTAGAATTATTGCTCTCGCTCTACCGATCGCGGTAATACCTCACATGTGTGGTTTAAACACCATTTTCATATGTGGGTGCTGCTCACGTATGCGTTCGCTTCTGCACGCGAGCTCGGCGGGACAGGGGGCGTTAAACATTTTTTTTTAATTTTTTTTTACTCTTTATTTTATTTTTTTACACTGTTCTTTTAAAAAAAAAATTACATTTATTAAAAAAAAAGAAAAAAGAAAAAAAGCACGACAGGACCTCTTAAATATGAGATCTGGGGTCAAAAAGACCTCAGATATCATCTTTACACAAAAATACGATAAAAAAACCCATCCCTTTAAGAGCTATGGGCGGAAGTGACATTTTGACGTCCCTTCCGCACTGCAATGGTATGGAGCCGTGTGGGGGCCATCTTCCCCTCACTCAGCTCCATACCCCAGAGGGGAGAGGATGCGATCGCCTCTGCCGCCGGTAAGTGGCGGAGGGCACTGGAGCGCAGTTGGAGGGGGGGGGGGCCTATCCTGCCTCCGGTAAAGGTGATCTTGTGGTGAATCCGTGCTGAGACCACTTTTATCTGAAAGCGGACCGCCCGCTGAAGAAGAGGATACCAAGGTTATGGCAGCTAGCTGCTGCCATAACAACGATATTCCTCTTCAAAGTGCTGCCGTATAATGACGGCGGGCGGTCCATAAGTGGTTAATGTGCCATCTAATCCATGTAATCTAATGGATAGATAATAATGCAGATAATACTGGGGTGCCGTGAATTGGCTCTGAAGATTACCCATGTATTTTGCAAATGTGTGCAAACTAAAGCCCTGTTGGTAACAGGCTGGCTGGAGAGTTGAGCTGGAAATTTTCTTTGTTTTTGTTAAAAAATAAAACTGGACTTGGACTGTACCTGGACTGACACTGGAAATGAGTGTATGATACATAATTTTTCACTTCTTGTTTTTTTCTTTTTTTGATATCTGTATCCATGGCCACCATTTTTTATGTACTCTTTTTCCTCCAACTTGTGTTTAGGAATTTGTAGGAAGTTCACTAATCTGCTTCTTTCTCTTAGTTTGTAATTGTAATCATTACTTTAACATGCATCCTGATACCATGACCTAGGAGTATTATCTCTGTTTTGTAAAACTCAATAAAATTCCTGACATTGAAAATTGTAGATGGACTAATCTATGCCTTGTGCCATCTTTTATTTTTTTTGCTTATCAAAAAAGCGCTGTATTCTGACCAAGGAGTTTATGAAAATGACTTGTGGTGTGCTACACTGTATGGCCAAAGGTTCGTGCACCATCACGCCTACATGGCCTATATTCCTTCAAAAACCATGGGACCCACCTGTGGGAGATTTACTAAAACGGGTGCACACGAATCTGGTAACCAATCTGCTTCTAGGTTTCATTGTCAAAGCCTAATTGAACAAGCTGAAAGTAGAAGCTGATTGGTTACTATGGGCAGCTGCACCAGATTCTGTGTGCAACAGTTTTAGTAAATCTCCCCCATAGTGGTTTCCCTTTCTGGGAAGACTTTCCACAAGACTTTGGAGTGTGTTTTTGGGCATTTGAGCCCAACAGCTTGCAATCGGTAATGCAGTTCATCCCAGTGATCTTCAATAAAGTTGAAGTCAGAGCTCAACAATTAACATGTTTTTTTTTGTTGCCATGAGGTTGGTAGCACACAATCATCTAAAGTTTGTGCTGAAGCATTACTAGTACCCTTCAGTTTTTCAGTGCAACGGACAGAGGGAACACTGCTGACTGGGGCTGCAGACACATTTTCCAGGTGATACATGTCGGTAGGAAGAATAGTCAGTAGCATCACTCACGGTACTGTTGTAGGCATGGACTACAGCTGCAATATGATTTCCCCACAGTGCTGTTTCTTCTTTGAGGGCAGAGTCCTCAACATATTTAACAAAGTTTGATTAAACCTCTCAGGTTGAGGATCCCTTTGCGGGTGGTAAGGCATGGTCCGAGACTTCTTTATGCCTAGCAGGCAGCCCATAATGCATGAAAAACTTCTCTAGCGCACGGACCTTTCCCCCATCCTGCATGTAACTTGGCTCCTCGCAGGGGAAGAAAGGCACACTGCGCTATCAGCCCGTACCCCTTTGTGCAAAAGGTTGAGCGGTGTTATTGTTGGGTCTTGTCTGCAGCCAGGGCCAGAATCCTCCCCTGAATGATTCTCACCTCTACTGTGAGTAAAGGCAAGTTCTTAACTTCCCCAGTAACATGAATGTCCACACCAGCTGAAGCTCCAAATTAAGATTTATTCTCACTTTTCAATAAACAGTCTCTTGGATAGGAAAAAGGTTGGAGCAAAGAAAACAGAACAGCTCAAGGTGTGGAGGAGGTCCAGGCACAAACGTAGCTCTTCATAGTACTACTCAGATTCTCGAGCAGTATACTAGGCGCACAGTCTCTGCCACAGACCGTGAGTTTGGTCTCTGCCACAGACCCGGTGAATAAGACCACTGTCACTGACCTGTTGAATATGAACTTCATTTTTAGAACATGGCCCCTATCCAGGAGAAGACGTCCCCCTAGAGAGTCAACAGACCCTTCCTTCACCGTGACTCCCGCATCGGTCCTTCGGAATGATCCTCCCTTCTCTGAGAGTGCGGGTCCCCTCGCAAGGTGGCACCCTGGACTCCTCAATCCTTAGCGGACCCCAGCCGAAGGTGCTGGGCCCCGGGCCTTTTCCACATCCCCTGGGTCTTCATACCCAGGTGACCAGGACAGCAGGGTAGTACCTCACCCCAGGCCAAAGGTGCCTGAGTTGGAACAGGAACACAGCCTCCGGGCCTAGGGCACCCGGAGATGGACCGCACTCACTCCCAGGCTGAAGGTGCCTGGGGGTGGACCTCGATCAGGAGATGTCTGCCCCTTTTATATCCTCTCCCGGCATGCACAGCAGGTTCCCTGCCCCACCGTACGGCTGCCGAGAGGGGACACAAAAGGAACAGCACTACGCTCGTGGTTCAACCCTGGCCCAGAATGGCAGCACCACCCGCAGGCCACAGGGAACTCATCACCAGCATTATCCCCTGAAGACAAAAATGGTCCATAGCCACTAACAAATCAAGGTGTCTGAGCCTAATTACCACTCAGAGACTTCCCTTAAATTGACCACCCCGCTACACTTCTAAACAAGCACTTTGGCCACAGTGGTTGCCTGTTGATCTTTAGTGAGACAGGCCACTTAACAGGGGTAGTTTTGGCTGTAGAATCCGCCACTGACGCCTCGCCGCTTTCCTGCAAGCCGGTATCCACTTAAGCTGGCTAAGCTGTTACTTTCTCTGTCTTCGGGGAAGTCTTCGTAACATTCCGTGACCCTTGATTTTTCTCATCCAGCAAAGCTTATTCTTCTCTAACCAGTTTCATTAACTCTGGGTAAGTTGGAGCCCCTTGTGTTCCTTTCAGCAACAATCAGAGCACAATTGGATGATTGGGCCTAATCGCTTGCAAAATCATTTCAAGTCTGGCTTTATCAGCTTCCCGAGGATCAATCCCCTTCAGGATAATTTGATGCAGAATTTGATCCACTCTGACAACATAGTCAGACAACCTCTCTCCTCGACACTGATGGGTATGTTCAAATTTATGAAAAAACAATTAGTGCAGTGCTAAATGAATAATGATAAAGAATGAACAATAAAAAGTAATATCCACATGCAGATAAAAAAAAATGCAATATCTAGTAAAGTGCAAAATTATTCAAAAAAAGTGCCTATATCTCCAAACTTAAGGTGCAATGTGCTTAATATTTCACACAGTGTCCTTGTTTCATCCAATGGATAACGTGACAGTCTTTTATGTGCTATTTCAGACCAATGGGTGTAAACATGATATCTTCACACTGATCCACCTTTGTGCAAAAACAATCTTGTTCTTACCCTCCACCGGTTGTGCCCTCACCTTATAGGCTTAATAAAAAGCGCTTGTAAAAAAAGATTAATCCTCTGGGGTATTCCTTCTGCTGTTCCACCTTCATAGGGTTAATTCTCTAACTGAGACGCCCGATCAGCATATGGAGTGTTCCTTCCTGATAGTTGCCAGTAACCTTCACTCACATGTAAAGCAACAGAAGCTTGCAATAGTGCTTTATCGTTTACATACATTTATTCAAAAATCATACCACATATATACACTCACATTATTGTAATAAAAACAAGCCTTGGTGTGTAGAACCATATGCTCTGAGACAATGGTATCACCTGAAAACCGGCTCTGCAGCCCCGGTCAGCAATGTTCCCTCTGTCTGTTGCACTGAAAAACTGAGGGGTACTGAAAAACTTTTTTCCTAGACACTTCTTCATCCAGAGTGAAGGCACTTTAATACAAGAGGTGTGTTACTGGCCAGATGACCAGGAGGAAACAGAAGGAAAAAAGCCTAAACTTCTAATGATTGCTAAGCTGCAATATATGACATTTTAGGTTTTGGGTTTAATAATCCTTTAATCCTTGTTATATAAAATCACCATTTGTAATACAAAATAAATGAAATTTGGCTTTATGTAATGGAAGCCAAATGTTTAGTCTTTTACGTTAAAATCGGTGATTTTATACCATACAACAAGAATAATTTTTGTGCATTGATACATAAATGTACTTATATGCTACAGTACCATGAAAGTTTTAGGCCTGATGTGTTGAAGTACAACAGCATAGTTGCATATAAACGGACTATATATTGTATGCATTATACCTATCTATGCAGCAGGTGGCGCTGTAGTATTATAGTGTATAGTTCATGTATTCTATGATACAATAGGATGTATTGTCTATCTATGTTCAGTGTACTTGTTTGTGTTCGCTTCCTGTTCCATGATAAAGATATCCTCCATTAAAGCAAAGCTATTGCTGCAAACAAGAACCTTCCAGCGCATGATTTCAGTACTCAGCTAACATCATGCACACCTGTAAGCTTAAAAATTTCTTTTTTTTCTCTACAAGAGTTTGCAGCATCAAAAACGTGGTGAAAAAACGTTTTTGCATGTGCGCTAATGCATGTTCACGCATGTTGGCGCGCTCTCCCACATCTGGCATTAATGTACTCTATTGGGCAGAATTCTGACCATTAAAATGCGTTAACGCGGGAAAGCGCATTAATGCCTAGCAATAATGCATGTAGCGGGTGGAGGATATCAATGGTGTCCAGCTCCCTGCGGCCTATAGGTGGCGCTGTCGCCATAGGCCGTGGTTGAACCACCATTGGAGGGCTGTGCCCCTTTTGTCCTTCTGCGGCAGTAGTACAGCGGGGCAGGGAACCTTCTGTGCCTGCTGGGAGAGGGTATAAAGGGGCAGACATCTTCCGCTCAAGGTCCACGCCCAGGTACCTTCAGCCTGGGGGTGAGTGCTGGTGGTCTCCGGGTGCTCTCGGCATGGAGACGGAGCTGTGGTTCCACCCCAGACACCTTTGGTCTGGGGTGAGGTACTTCCTGGAGGCCTGGGGCCCAGTACCTTCGACTGGGTCCCGCATGTGATTGAGGATTCCTAGGGGCCCACCAAGTGAGGGGACCCGAATCTAGGGCAAGGGGGACCAGAGAGGCGACCTTCCCGAAGACCCAGCGCAGCATTGGCTGGTGACGGTGGAGGCCTCTGGTGCAGAGGCGTACTAAGTGGGGGGCGGGCCGCACCGGGGTGCCACACACTGGGGGGGTGTCAGGCCGGCGCCCCCCCCCCCCCGTGACTGAAGTGCACAGACAGCATCAGCGCGGCGGGACTTAGGCAGCGGCAGTCGGCGGCGATACAGGGGGGGAGGGGTGCGGGGTGACACCGCTGCACCATTCATCCCCTCCTTTCACGGCCGCGGGCAGTGAGCGGTGTTCGGCACAGTGGCACTTGCTTCACCTGTGACTAACTTCACAGAAGCACAGCCGAATGAAGCCGCCTCCCCCTCCTCTCTGTTTATGTGTACGGAGGGGGAGGGGACCCGACCTTCTGTCCATTTGCCGCCGCTGTGCTGATCTGAGGTACTGAATGGGGAGGGGGAGTTGCACTGAGGGGTGTTTGCGCTGGGGGGTGTTTGCACTGAGGGGGGTCTTGCACTGGGGGGTGTTTTCACTGGGTGGTCTTGCACTGGGGGGTGTTTGCACTTTGGGGTCTTGCACTGGGGGGTGTTTGCACTGGGGTGTTTGCACTGGGGGATGTTTGCACTGAGGGGTCTTGCACTGGGGGGTCTTTGCACTGAGGGGGGTCTTGCACTGGGGGGTGTTTGCACTGAGGGGTGTTTGCACTTTGGGGTCTTGCACTGGGGGGTGTTTGCACTAAGGGGTGTTTGCACTGGGGGGTCTTGCACTGAGGGGGGTCTTGCACTGAGGGGGGTCTTGCACTGAGGGGGGTCTTGCACTGAGGGGTGTTTGCACTTTGGGGTCTTGCACTGGGGGGGTGTTTGCACTGGGGGGTGTTTGCACTGATGGGTGTTTGCACTGGGGGGTGTTTGCACTAAGGGGTGTTTGCACTGGGGGGTCTTGCACTGAGGGGGGTCTTGCACTGAGGGGTGTTTGCACTTTGGGGTGTTTGCACTTTGGGGTCTTGCACTGGGGGGTGTTTGCACTGGGGGGTGTTTGCACTGGGGGGTGTTGCACTGAGGGGTGTTTGCACTGGGGGTGTTTGCACTTTGGGGTCTTGCACTGGGGGGTCTTGCACTGGGGGGTGTTTGCACTTTGGGGTCTTGCACTGGGGGGTGTTTGCACTGGGGGGTGTTTGCACTGAGGGGTGTTTGCACTGAGGGGTGTTTGCACTTTGGGGTCTTGCACTGGGGGGTGGTCTTGCACTGGGGGGTGTTTGCACTGGGGGGTGTTTGCACTGGGGGGTGTTTGCACTGGGGGGTGTTTGCACTTTGGGGTCTTGCACTGGGGGGTCTTGCACTTGGGGGTGTTTGCACTGGGGGGTCTTGCACTGGGGGGTGTTTGCACTGAGGGGTGTTTGCACTTTGAGGTCTTGCACTGGGGGGGGTTTGCACTGGGGGGGGGGTTGCACTGGGGGTCTTGCACTGGGGGGGTTTGCACTGGGGGGTCTTGCACTGAAGGGGGTGTCTGCACTGAAGGGGGATGTGAACTGAAGGGGGTCTGTGTAACATGCAGGGGGTCCAGAGCTCTGGAGGCTGTATAATGTAAAGGGGTCCAGAGGTGCAGGGGGCTGTGTAATGTAAAGGGGTCCAGTGATGCAGGGTGCTGTGTAATGTAAAGGGGTCCAGAGGTGGTGAAGGGGGCTGTGTAATGTAAAGGGGTGCAGGGGGCTGTGTAATGTAAAGGGGTCCAGTGGTGCAGGGTGCTGTGTAATGTAAAGGGGTCCAGTGATGCAGGGTGCTGTGTAATGTAAAGGGGTCCAGAGATTCGGGGTGATGTGTATTGTAAAGGGGTGCAGGGTGTTGTGTAATGTAAAGGGGCCCAGAGGTGCAGGGTGCTGTGTAATGTAAAGGGGTCCAGTGATGCAAGGTGATGTGTAATGTAAAGGGGTGCAGGGTGCTGTGTAATGTAAAGGGGTGCAGGGTGCTGTGTAATGTAAAGGGGTCCAGAGGTACAGGGTGTTGTGTATTGTAAAGGGGCCCAGAGATGCGGGGTGCTGTGTAATGTAAAGGGGTCCAGTGATGCAGGGTGCTGTGTAATGTAAAGGGGTCCAGTGGTGCAGGGTGCTGTGTAATGTAAAGGGGTCCAGTGATGCAGGGTGCTGTGTAATGTAAAGGGGTCCAGAGGTGCAGTTGTGGAGAGGGGGTACACAGTAGTGACAAAGAGATATTTGTTGATGCAGAGGTATGCCGGGGGCACAGTGGGGTGTTTTTACATTTTAATGTGGGGGGGGGGGGGTGCCAGATATAGGATCCGCCCCGGGTGCCAAATGCTCTAGGTACGCCCCTGCTCTGGTGACCGTCCGGGTGGATGTCTCTCCCTGACAGGGGCCGCAACTTAAGAAGGTAGTCCACGTTCTCATGGTCGGTGGCAGCGACCCAACTAAAAGCCAGGTCGGTGGCAGAGAACTAAAGTCTAATTCACCCGGTCGGTGGCAGCGACCATCCTCGCGGTCGGTGGCAGCGACCGTGCGCCAAGCCTGTTTGCGCATACCGAAACAGGAGTGTAACAAGTTCATGTTTGTGCCTGGACCTTCCTCCCCACCTTGTCTGTTCGTTGTCTAACCAGTCTGCTCTAAAAGGACTATTTATTGCTCTGAAGAATAAATAAGTGTTGGACTTTCAATGGTGTGGAACTTGAGTTACTGGGAGCAAAGATTATACCTCCACCTGTGTGGACGGTGAGAAATCATCCTCAAGGGAAGCAGAGGCTCTGGACAGGAACACAGACCCGAAGGTAAAGACTATAGCTCATTCCTCTGCACACACGAGGGTAAGAGCTGGTGGTGCGCCACACTCTCCTCCCTGGTCGCCTAGACAAGAGCCATACAAGCAGAAGATAAAAGGGGAGAGAGAGGTGGGGTCGCTACATGCACATTGATGCTTGTAAAAGTACTTTTGAAAGTTTTTTTATGTTCAAAAGCTCCTCTCCTGATGGGATTTTAATCTGCCTGTAAACTCCCCTGCCACTGTACTCCTGAAAACACCTATAGTGTGCATGAACACATAAGCTAACATGGAGGGGAGTTAACAGGCAGAGAAATAAAAAAAAATTAAAATAGTCTCAAACGCTCAAAGAAGCCGATTTTCTGAGCTGCAGTGTGCATGAGGCTTTATTCTATGTGGTATATTAACTGCTTGCTGACAGCCTCACGTAGGAGTACAGCAGCAGAGTGGCTGTCCTGTGCTGGATCATGTACATAACAGTAGCGGCCTATCCATACGGGGCGCAGAAGAGCCGCCCCCCCCCTAATCCATGCGCCCAGCCCCTAATCTACATTTTTTTTTTAAACACATGATTAGAGCCTGAGGCTCTAATTGGCTTCAATAAAGGGTGGGATCGGGGCGCAAAGCACTGTGCCCTGAGCCCACCCAGTTGTGTGACATTAGCAAATTAATATTCGCTATTGACTTCCTGATTCTCCTCTCGGACAGTCAGAAAGCGGGTTTTAAGAGAGGAGATGCAGAGAGGAAAAGCAATTGTTTTGGCCGCCGGGTGAAGATGGAGGGAATCCGCCTTGAAGCCTGAGAGGCATGGTGAAGCCGCCGCTGAGGAGGAGGAGACACTGGAAGAAGCCAAAGCTGCAGGTGACCTAGATGGGGTAAGTGCGGGGCTGTTTGACTGAGTGACCGACCGACCACTCTGGGAGGTGGTGGGGTTTTGTTTGCCGCCCCCTCTCTAAAATATACAGCACCAGCCGCCACTAGTACCTAGTATGTGATTCAGAACTTCCGGGCAGTGGGCATGTGCGCGCCACTGTGATTAGCGAGCCGAACAGCAGGTGTCAGCCAATGGATGTCTGCCGATGCCTGCTGATCAGCGAGGAGAGACACAGAACAGAGCTCTGCCTATGTAAACAAGAGCTCTGTTCTGTCAGCAGGGATGTGGTGGATTTTATTTCCCTGCAAAGTAGCTCATCCCTTCATAAAAACAGCATCTAGTAAACACAAAAACACTGGTTAGGCACACATTTAAGCCTTTGTCCGCCCTAGATGTTTAACCCCTTCCCAACCAGTGTCATTAGTACAGTGACAGTGCATATTTTTAGCACTGATCTATATATTAGTGTCACTGGTTCCCACAAAGTGTCAAAAGTATCAGTTAGTGTCAGATTGTCTACCACAATATCGCAGTCCCGCTATAGCGCAAAAAATTAAAAACCCAGTGGTGATCAAATATGTACATCATTGTGTAGCACTACCCCCGTAGAAGCTGTTGGTTATTATTTTGGGTCTGCACTCTGCCTGCCAACCCCAGAAATTTGGCTCCAACCCCCCTTGGCACAACTGGACAACAATATGTATGTGGGACCCAATGGCAAAAAGGACCACAACAACACCACACTGTAATATGTATAGACACCGTTACCTTGGCACTGGTCACCTAACTCTGAGCTGCAACAGATAGAGTTCCACACAAGATGTAACTTAACCAGTTGTAAAGTGTTTACTTGGAGAAAGTAGAACAATGGTTATACAGATATAATTGACTGTACACAGCTCCCTGCAAAGTCAATGAAATACAACTGGTTCAAGGTTTCTATATTGCAAGACCCAATTACTTTAACCTGGGTCAAATGTGAGTAAGTGTATGGTGGAGGAATCTCCCAACGATATGACACCAACGCTATGACACTGATGCTGGGACACTTCCCCACCAATTCTCACACACACTTACTATAACAGCAGCACA
This sequence comes from Rana muscosa, assembly GCA_029206835.1. Lineage (NCBI taxonomy): Eukaryota > Metazoa > Chordata > Amphibia > Anura > Ranidae > Rana > Rana muscosa. Next base: position 25,408,999 of record CM055126.1, read on the forward strand.
ACAGAGGCAATATAAACAGTTATATCAAACAAAATGCCGCGTGCACACGATCGTTTTTAATGTCATTGAAAAAAACTGCATTTTTCTCGACGTGATTCTTATCAAGCCTGCCTTGCCTACACACTATCGTGGAAAAAAATGCTTGAGTAAAGCGCGGTGATGTACAACATGTACAACAGCACTGTAAAGGGGAAGTTCCATTCGGATGGCGCCACCCTTCATGTTAGTAAAGTTTGTTGAGAGACGATTCGCGCTTTTCAGCCTCGTGCTTTTCAGTCCGTGACAAATGTGCTATCTCCATTACGAACGCTAGTTTTACCAGAACGAGCGCTCCCGTCTCATACTTGATTCTGAGCATGCGCATTTTTTTCACGTCGTTAAAGCCCACAATCGGCCGTTTTTCATGGCGAGAAAAACGACGACGTGAAAAATGACGAGAAAAATTAGAGCATGTTCCAATTTTTTCATGGCCATTTTTCACGTCGTGAAAAAATGCTCTGAAGCCCAAACACGATCATTTTTAATGACCATTTTAAAAAATTGAATTTTTCTCGTCATTAAAAACGGTCGTGTGTACGCGGCATAAGAGTTCTTATGGTTATATGACTCCCTCTAGTGGACAGTTCAAACTGGTGCGTGTCTCTTCACAGTAAACGTTGCAGAGAAATAAAGTGATGACTGTTCCTTAAAGTTCACTTGTCTTCTGGTAGCTCTGTTGGTGCACTTAAAGCGGAGGTTCACCCTAAATCCTGACATTATATTATACTAATCTATGTAGCAGATACATATACATATGCCTATTGTTTTGTTTTTTTTGCGGATGTACTTACCGTGAATCAGTCGTTCCGAATCAGGACTTCCGGGTATTCCTCCCGCGGGAGTGGGCGTATCTTTTTCTTTCCCCGGTGCCCTTTGAATGACGACACCCGTTATCATGGCAACCTCGCTCGCTCGCCGACAATACTGATGATACAGCGGTGAATGCTGGGATGCATTCACCGCATCCCGGAAGTCTCTGCTTGTGGGCTTCACAGTGCCCACAAGCAAAATGGCAAAAAGAAGATCAATTTATAAAAGTCAGAATTTAGAACTGAAATAGACGGGGGTTGTTTCTAATCGCAGGACAAGTGAGTGCTTACATGTTTTCTGTAACCCCATTACATGCACGTAGAAAAAAAAAAAACGAGGGACCGCGGAACCTCCGCTTTAAATTGTATTCCAAACAGTAGGTGAAAAGGGAAAGTAATCACTCAGTGAATGTAGAGTAGAAATAAAGGAAGCGCTAGTTCTCCCAATCCGCTGTCCCACTCTCGGGTAGAAAGGATCCCTATATGTGGCACTGCAAGTGTCAGCAAGTATAAGTGGGACTATAGGGACCACTCTTCAAAAACGTAGTTAATTATGCTGGTAGGCAAGTGCCGTCTCACCACCCGGAGTCCTCTCCTCACTGGTATCACCGTCAGGCAAGATGTCGCCGGTCCACCACGCGGCCGCTTATAAGGTGCAGGTAGATTGGATGGCGTCAGATGCGATGGAGCGTAGGACAGTCCCCTCTCTGTCTCAGTCAGCGACGCTGTCCACAAGGATCCCTCCGTCGGCGATCCGCTCTCCATCTTTAGGCTCAGGCTTCTACGGCCTAGGCACGCTCACAGCAGGCCTCTTGTCTGTTGAAAGATGGCGTCCAGAGAGAGCGGGCTGAGGCCCCGCCTCTGCCTTAAATCAGTTCTCCCAGCAGGCTGTGCGTGGCACACTGCACTTTGGTAGCACAATGGGATTTGTGGGTATTGTAGTTTCAATCCAACCCATGGCAATAGAGTCTCTGTCTCCTGCACTATAATGCCCACCATGCTTTGTTCTTATATGATAGAACCAAACAACTTTTCAACTAGAACACAAACGAGCACCAGAGGGAGCCAAGTTCCTCTTTAGGCATTAATTGCAGTCTGTTAAGATACGGTCTATAATAACACCTTGCTACACACTCCCCCCACTTGAAATCTTTGGTCCCCAAAGACAGCAGCAGCTGGTGACCTGTTACATGCTGTGTTCAAATACAAGGAGGAGGAAAAGACCATTTAGTGCATACAAGAAATAAGGCAGTTTGCATTCTCAAAAGAACCAGGCAGAGCAGGTTGTCCTGCCTACAGGCCACTTTGACTGGGATGGCCCAGCCAGATGTGCCAGGGGGTGAGCAGGGGTCGTCCTCCACTAAATGTGAAGTGGAAGAGCCAGGCATTTCAATTGTCCTTTTTGAGGTAAACGCAGCCTCTTCAGAGCTTTCACCCAATTGATCATAAGTCAGTCTCTTGGGTGGGTGAATAGCCCCTCTCTCTCCCTGCTCTTTTGGCTTTGGTGTTTCCAGCATGCTGAACTCTGTTCTTTCCTCAGCTTCCTCTTCCTCCTGCTCAGACACACTGCATTCTGTTTCCTCTACAGCTTTTTCTCTCTGCAAATCAGCTTCCACTTCTCCTTCTGTAAAATATGAGACTTCTTCAGGATCTCCTATTGACACGGAAGCTTGGTCATCCTCCAGCTCTTCGAACGGCAGACTCTGAGGCACAAACTCGGGGGCATCGGGTCTAAGGACTCCGGTGTCTGCCACTTCAGGTGGGGACAAAGGAGGGGTCGTGGATCCTGGTAATTTGAGATGACCACAACCAGTCTAGTTCCATCTCTTCATCCTCACTGTCTGTAAGGTACCTGTGATAGGTAGTGTCCGAAGTGGAACTTGTGTGCTGAGGATTCAGGCGAAAACGTAGTCAGGCAGATTAGGTTGGCAACAGATCAGGCAAAATGGTACACAATCGAAATCCAGAGAATGGTCAGGCAGGCAAAGGTCATACACGAGCTGGCAGTGAAGTACAAAATCAGCAGGCTGGAGAGTAGTCAGGAATTCAGGCAGAAGTTCAACACGAAAATCAGGATCAAAAAGCAGTCACAACACCCAGGGAGCTATTCCACACAAACGGGCGCTGAGAGATAGCATCACTTCCTTTTTAAGGGCTGCTTTGATTGAAAATTGTCCACAGCTGGCAGTAGGTGGGGCTAGTGAGTCCAAGGTAATGTTTAATACTGAGAGGACATTTCCAAAAGTCTAGATCTGCTCAGTAGCGCAACAGGTAAGGCTGCAGCTTTGGGACCAGGAAGGTCCCGGTTCAAATACACCCAGGTACATGACACTGTCTTCATCATCCACATCTCGCTGATTGAGACCTAGTGACTGGTCAAGCCCTTTGAGAGGCCGAAGGAGTCATCTGTGGATCTGACAGGGGTGACAGACGAACTGCTTCTGATAAAGGTAGTAGATGATTGCGATGCCAAGTCTTTAGTGGGCCTACACTCCCTTCTGGTCGGATCTGATACACTGGGAATCCTGGTAGTTGCTTACACATGACATAAGGCTGTGACTTCCAGCGGTCAGCTAACTTGTGCTTCCCAGGGACGCCCAGATTCCTTAGCAGCACTCTGTCTCCTCCTGGTTGTAGGTCCTGCACTCAGACTTTTAGATCAAAGTTCTTCTTGTTTCTCAGTCCCCTCCGGTCTGAAGTAGCTTGGGCCTTGTCATAGGCGGTCTTCAGGCTTTTCCGCTGATGATCTACATACCCTCTGTGGGAGGTTGCTGAGGTGTGGTCTAGGGAGGTGCCAAAGGCCAGGTCTACTGGTAGCCGGGCCTCCCGTCTGAACATTTGGCGATAAGGAGAGTACCCTGTGGCATTGTTTGCAGTATTGTTGTAGGCATGTACAATGGCGGTTCAGTAGCGCAACAGGTAAGGCTGCAGCTTTGGGACCAGGAAGGTCCCGGTTCAAATACACCCAAGTACATGACAGGGCCCCCTCCCCAGTGGACCCCTCCGGGGGCCTAGCGGGGCTTAGTGGGAAAGGAGGCATGGAAGTCTCGAATAAGAGAAGGGGCATGCAGATCTTTGGCTGGAACCCAGGAACGGTCTGTGACAGGAAATCCCTTCCAATGAACCAGATACCGAAGGCCACGACCCTGTCTTCTAGAATCAAGAATCTTGGAGACTTCAAACTCATTTTGTCCATCAACAAGAACAGGAGGAGGTAGCTGTTGCGTTCTGGAGTAGCGATTGAAAATTGCTTTTTTGAGGAGGGAAACGTGGAACACAGGATGAATCCGGAGAGAGGAGGGTAATTTCAACCGATAGGAGACTGGCCCGACTCGAGCAATAATTCTGTAAGGACCAATGAATCGAGGGCCCAATTTGGTAGAAGGTTGTTTCAGTCTCACATATTTGGTTGACAGCCAAACTCTGTCCCCCACCACATATGGAGGTATATGGCGTCTTCGTTTGTTGGAAAAAAGTGCATACTTGCCTGCTGACTTCCGTAGTAATAAGCGAATCTTTTTCCAATGTAGCAGAATATTTTTAACCCGCTGATCTGCTGCTGGTACACCAGAAGAAGGCTGAAGTAGGGGGAAAGTCTGAGGGTGATAGCCTAGGGCTGCGTAGAATGGTGTGGTATGAAGAGCACTGTGCCAACGGGAATTAATGGCGAACTCAGCTAAAGGCAAATACTCAGACCAGTTGGAGTGTAAGGCATTGACATAATGTCGAAGATAGGTTTCTAGGGTCTGGTTCATGCGTTCGGTTTGACCATCTGTTTGAGGGTGATGTGAGGTAGAGAGTGAAAGCGTTACTCCCAGTTTCTTGCAGAACGCTCTCCAGAATCGGGAAACAAACTGGGATCCGCGGTCTGAGACGACATTGGTAGGTATGCCATGATATCTCACAATATGGGAAAGGAAGAGAGTAGACAGTGCTTCCGCTGTAGGTAATCCCGGGAGCGGCACAAAATGAGACATTTTTGAAAAGCGATCCACTATGACCCATATAGCAGTCATGCCCTCGGACTTGGGTAAGTCTGTAATGAAGTCCATTGTCAAATGGGTCCAAGGCTGACGAGGTACTGAAAGTGGTTGTAACAGTCCAGTAGGCAATGTACGGGGTACTTTATTAGCAGCACAAGTTGGACAGGCAGCCACATAGTCAGTAACATCCCTTTTCATATGAGGCCACCAGACATGACGCTGCAAGGTCTTAAGAGTGATGGTGACACCAGGATGACCAGATAAAACACCATCATGTGCCCAGAGGAGTACAGGTTTTCTGAGGCTAGGGGCTACGAACAGGCGACCTGGTGGTATCTTCAAGCCTTGGGGAACACAATTCTGGGTTTCTTGTAACTGTTGGGAAAGAGCCGTAGAGATCTGTGCGACAATTTTGTGAGGTGGGATTATATACTGCTCGGTAGGTTGGTCTTCTTCAGAGGTAGCAAACTGTCTGGAAAGAGCATCGGCTTTCTTGTTTTTATGCCCAGGAACATAAGAAAGAACAAAATTAAAACGGGAGAAAAACAGAGCCCATCGAGCCTGACGTGAGTTCAAACGTCTTGCAGTCTGAAGGTACAGTAGGTTTTTATGGTCAGTGAGGATAGAAAAAGGTTTGGGAGCCCCTTCCAGAAGATGTCGCCATTCAGACAATGCCAATTTGATGGCCAGTAGTTCTCGATTCCCAACATCGTAATTCATCTCCGCTGGAGAAAACTTTCTAGAAAAAAATGCTACTGGATGGATTCTACCAGACTTAGGCTGTCTCTGGGAGAGCACGGCACCTGCTCCTACCTCAGAGGCATCAACCTCAACTATGTACTGGAGATCGGGATTTGGATGCTGAAGAATTGGAGCTTTGCTGAACATGTCTTTTAATTGCTGGAAAGCCGATTCTGCTTCTGAGGACCATACCTTGCAATTTGTACCTTTCTTAGGCATAGCAGTAAGGGGGGCCGCAATGGAGGCAAAACCTTTGATGAAGCGTCTGTAGTAATTTGCGAACCCTAGAAAGCTTTGGAGCCCTCTTAAAGTGGTCGGTTAGGGCCATTGCAAGACAGCGGAAAGTTTTTGAGGGTCCATTTGGAAACCGGCAGCACTTATAATGTATCCAAGGAAAGGAATACGGCTTTGATGGAAACTGCATTTCTCAATCTTCGCGTAAAGATGGTTTTCTCTCAGTCGTTGCAATACCTGTTTTACATGCGAGATCTGCTCTAGATGAGTCTTGGAAAAGATTAAAATGTCGTCCAAGTAGATGATCACAAAACTGTTGCTGAAATCATGAAAAATTTCATTCATGAAACGTTGGAAGACAGCAGGGGCGTTACACAACCCAAATGGCATAACTAGATATTCAAAATGTCCATTACGAGTGTTGAATGCTGTCTTCCACTCGTCCCCGTCTTTAATTCGAATTAGATTATAAGCCCCTCGTAGGTCTAGCTTGGAGAAGATAACAGCCCCCTTAAGTACATCAAACAGTTCAAGAATGAGAGGCAAAGGGTAGGAGTATTTTACAGTGATTTGATTTAACCCTCGATAGTCTATGCATGGTTGAAGACCCCCATCTTTTTTTTCAACAAAGAAAAAACCTGCCCCTACTGGAGAAGAAGAGGGTCGGATAAAACCTCTTTCCAAGTTGTCTTTTACGTATTCCTCCATGGATTTTTGTTCAGGCAAAGACAGGGGATAGGTCCTTCCTTTGGGAAGAGGTGCTCCAGGAATCAATTTAATTGCACAGTCAAAAGAACGATGTGGAGGTAAAACCTCTGCCTTTTGCTTGCAAAATACGTCTGCAAACGCATGGTATTCATGAGGCAAGGTAGGTGGGACGGCCACGGAAGCCAACATACAAGCAGGAAGTCTTTTGGGTTGAGACAAACAGTTTGAATGACAGAACGACCCCCAAGAGGTTAGTTCTCCATTTTCCCAATCAAAAGAAGGGTTATGTTGTTGTAACCATGGGTAACCAAGGATAACAGGCAGAAGTGGAGAATCAATAAGAGACAAGACAACTTCCTCTTTGTGGAGTACGCCTACCTGAAGGGTGATTGTCATAGTCTCAAATTTTACAATGCCATCTCCCAAGGGTTGTCCATTCACGGTGGTAATGTTCAGGGGTCTAGATTTTGGAACAAATGGGATATTATTTTTTTTAGCAAAAGTGTAGTCCAAGAATATGCCAGCAGCTCCAGAATCCACAAAAGCCTCACAGGAGACAAGTTTAGAGGGTAAATGGATAATTGCAGGAATGGTAATCTTGGTCTTGGAGGATATACCTGTAAGGTCTAAGCCAGCTCCTCCAACACTGGTTAGACCCTGCCTTTTACTGGACGGGAAGGGCAGACAGATAATAAATGCCCTTTAAGTCCACAGTATAGGCATAGGCCCAATGCACGCCTCCTTTGTTTCTCAGACTCAGTTAGGTGGAGACGGCTTACATCCATGGGTTCCACAGGTGTCTGGGGTTCAACTGAGATTTCAGGTTCTGGCTGAGGTGGTGCTTGGAAGTTAGGGGCCAAACGGTAGACTGGCCGAGGAAACTTGCGAGTTCTAAGTCTCTCTTGGCACCTTTCATAATACCGGACATCCAGACGAACACAGAGCTCTATGAATTTCTCTAGGTCTTCTGGGGAATCCTTATAGACTAATTCGTCTTTGATGCGATCTGCAAGACCTTTTCGGAAGGCTGCATGTAATGCCCTTGAGTCCCAAGTAGTCTCAGCAGCAAGGGTACGAAACTCAATAGCATATTGTGCCACAGACCTGGTGCCTTGTTGCATGTTCAAGAGTGAGTACTCAGCTGCAGAAGCTCTATCTGGCTTGTCAAATACAGTCTGGAGAGAAGCCAGAAATTTGTCAGCGTCTTGCAGCACAGGATCATTGAGTTACAGATAAGGAGAGACCCAGGCCAGGGCCTTCCCCTTTAACAAGGAAATTACAAAAGTCACTTTGGCAGAAGAAGTGCTAAAGGTCCCAGGGTTGTTGCGGAAATGCAAACGGCAAACATTTAAAAAGCCTCTGCAGTCCTCAGTATCACCACCAAATTTGTCAGGCATAGGAAGTTTGGGTGGTACAGAAGAGGTGGGTTGGATCGTAGCAGGAGTAGGATCCAGAGTCTGGACCGTTGCAGAGGAAGCAGGCAAACAAGATTTAAGCATAGTACAAAGTTCATCTAACTTGGCGTCCAGGGAAGAAAGATGCTGTTCATGAGCTCCAATCAATTGTCCCTGACGTGAAATCACCTTAACAATCTCAGCAGGGTCCACTGTCATTGTGGCCCGTTTGTAATGTAAGGTACCTGTGATAGGTAGTGTCCGAAGTGGAACTTGTGTGCTGAGGATTCAGGCAAAAACGTAGTCAGGCAGATTAGGTTGGCAACAGATCAGGCAAAATGGTACACAATCGAAATCCAGAGAATGGTCAGGCAGGCAAAGGTCATACACGAGCTGGCAGTGAAGTACAAAATCAGCAGGCTGGAGAGTAGTCAGGAATTCAGGCAGAAGTTCAACACGAAAATCAGGATCAAAAAGCAGTCACAACACCCAGGGAGCTATTCCACACAAACGGGCGCTGAGAGATAGCATCACTTCCTTTTTAAGGGCTGCTTTGATTGAAAATTGTCCACAGCTGGCAGTAGGTGGGGCTAGTGAGTCCAAGGTAATGTTTAATACTGAGAGGACATTTCCAAAAGTCTAGATCTGCTCAGTAGCGCAACAGGTAAGGCTGCAGCTTTGGGACCAGGAAGGTCCCGGTTCAAATACACCCAGGTACATGACACTGTCTTCATCATCCACATCTCGCTGATTGAGACCTAGTGACTGGTCAAGCCCTTTGAGAGGCCGAAGGAGTCATCTGTGGATCTGACAGGGGTGACAGACGAACTGCTTCTGATAAAGGTAGTAGATGATTGCGATGCCAAGTCTTTAGTGGGCCTACACTCCCTTCTGGTCGGATCTGATACACTGGGAATCCTGGTAGTTGCTTACACATGACATAAGGCTGTGACTTCCAGCGGTCAGCTAACTTGTGCTTCCCAGGGACGCCCAGATTCCTTAGCAGCACTCTGTCTCCTCCTGGTTGTAGGTCCTGCACTCAGACTTTTAGATCAAAGTTCTTCTTGTTTCTCAGTCCCCTCCGGTCTGAAGTAGCTTGGGCCTTGTCATAGGCGGTCTTCAGGCTTTTCCGCTGATGATCTACATACCCTCTGTGGGAGGTTGCTGAGGTGTGGTCTAGGGAGGTGCCAAAGGCCAGGTCTACTGGTAGCCGGGCCTCCCGTCTGAACATTTGGCGATAAGGAGAGTACCCTGTGGCATTGTTTGCAGTATTGTTGTAGGCATTGTGACAGCAGGAAGGTAAAGTCACCTGGTTGCATCCAGGGGGGTAGATATATTTCTCCCAGATTCAGGCTTTATGCCGACTTATACAACTAGGGAGGGAGTTGATGAAGCCCAGCTGAGGCTAGTGGGCTCATGGATGACTCATACCTCTAGGGAGAGTGCTGGGCGTCGTGCAGGCAGGGAGTTGATGAGACCAGCTGAAGCTTGTCAGCTCGTTTAAGGCCTCTATAAAAACTCCCAGCTTCATTAGGTGTTTGCTCATGCCTGGACCCAGACCTGTGTGGACTGTCTAGGGAGAGTGAACCCCTGTGCGGTGAGGCAAAGCCTGTGTGGCTATTTGTTTGGACTTTTACTAAACCAGGGACTTAGGGACTAGGACAGCACCAGGCTGATCCCAGTTGTTAGTTTAGGAAACCTGCATGTTTAGTCAGAGGTCACGCTGACCAGGATTTATTTTGTTTATGTTTCTTTTTGGCTTTGCTGTGTTTTTGTCACTGTACATAGAGAAATAAACCGCACCTTTTGATTTTGAAAACCACAACCTCCGTCTGCTGGCCCTGTTTTTGTGTGGGGAGCCCAACCAGGGGGTCACACACACCCGCTACCGAGGGAACCCCCTCACAGCATGTACAATGGCGGCTACATGTCTGCTCCAATGTTGCTTCTTCTCTGAGTTTAAAGTCCCAAGCATGTCTAACAGGGTTCGGTTGAATCTCTCTGGTTGAGGAATCCCTGTGGGGATGGTACGGAATGGTCCTGGACTTTTTGATGCCTAACAGGTCTAAGAGTCTTTTAATAAGGCTACTCTCGAAATCTCTCCCTTGATATGAGTGGATATGTTGAGGCAGGCCATAGTGCACAAAGAACTTTTCCACTAAAATTTTGGCCACTGTTGAGGCTTGTTGATCCTTTGTGGGGAATGCTTGGGCATACCTAGTAAAATGGTCAGTTACCACCAAAATATTCTTATATTATAGCTTGACAAAGGAGTGCGGCTGCCACGTCATACGCAGCCTGTACCTCTTGAAACGTGTCGCATTCCAGTGACGTCAGCATCCCTCGCCTGCCTCACCACCGCGCTCAAAGCCTCGTTCGGGAATTCCTCCTCCATCGCAGCCGGCTTTTTCCATCTGTCAGCGGTGAGAGCGAATTTTCAGCACCTCAGCGCCCCAGCAGGATTAGAAGTTGACTGACAAATCTGATGACCTCTTTCCCTTGGTTGGGAATTCCTTTATGCCTTCCTTACACCATCCAAATGTGAGTGGCTTATGTTTACTGCTCAATTAAAATGTTTTTAAAACTGCTACACCCAGAGGCGCCTCTTTCCTTGTGTTTTACCACCAGAATATTCCCCTGCCCACTCAGATCGGGCTCCAAGCACAGAAAGTCAATGCACACCAGCTCAATGGGTCCCTGACTCTGAAGATGGCCCATTGGGGCGGCTCGTGGGGCAAGGTCTTCCTTTGAATGCATCGGCTACAGGAGTGTCCCTCAGCTTCAGCCCGCATGTAGGGCCAGTAGAATCGGTCCCTCACCAAATAAAAAGTCCTCTCAGGCCCTAGATGGCCATGGTTGTCATGAAGGGCAGTTAACACTGTCTCTCTGTGTTTTCTGGGTAGAAACAGCTGCCATTTCTCTTCAAGGCCATCAGAGGGGCCCCTTCGGTAGACCACCCCTTTGATGCAGCTGCAGCCGATCCCACTCTCGGTGTAGTAGATGGGCCTCCTTTGGGGAGTCGGTGATGAGCATGTCAGAACATTGACTCTCCAGAGCCATCAAAGCCAAGTTACCCAGGGGGTCTTCCAACTGATCCCTTCTAAGGTCCTTCTTTGACAGTTTTAGCAGACCTTCATCTCCAACTTGGGTTACATTGCAATAACACTTGGGAACACCAGCTGCAGAAACTCCAATGTCTTCGGCCCTGGATCCTCCCCCAGCGCGGTGTCCGGCTCCCTGATACAAGGCTCGCACTCCTTCAGGTGTCAGCTGGGTCCACCCTTCCATGGCGTCACTAGAACCATGAGGTCTTCTGGACAGATCGTCCGCATCTCTGTTCCCAACCCCCGGTCGATACTTCAAACTGAACGTGAACCCCGATAGGGCAGCCAACCATCTGTGTCCTGTGGCATTAAACTTGGCTGTGGTGAGGAGGTAGGTGAGTTGATTGTTATCTGTCTTAATCACAAATTCTGCCCCATAGAGATAGTCTCTTAATTTATCCACCACAGCCCACTTCAAGGCCAGGAACTCGAGTTTATGTGTGGGGTAGTTCCTTTTTAGCTGGGCCCAAACTTAGGCTCACATAGGCAACAGGCCGTAGGTGGCCATCGTGTTCTTGGTACAACACCCCACCTAGCCCATCTCGACTGGCATCAACATGTAATTCATAGGGCTTGGTTGTATCTGCATAGGCTAAAACTGGGGCAGTTGTTAGACTCCATTTCAACTGCTTAAAGGCCTCTTCACACTTGGTGGTCCACTGGTCCTGAATGGACTCCCTGGGTTTTCTGGCTCCTCCTGCTGGTTTCACAGGTTTGACCGAGTCTGGGACATCATCTTCTCCTTCACTTCTTAGTAGCTCATTAAGTGGGCGAGCTATCTTTGCAAATCCCTCTACAAGTCTTCGGTAGTAGGAGCAGAACCCCAGGAATGACCGAAGCTCAGTCATATTAGTGGGTCTTGGCCAAGAGGTGACGGCGTCAAGCTTCTCAGGGTCTGTGGCCACTCCTTTCGCAGACACAATGTGGCCCAGGTAGTGGACTGAGGGCTGATAGAACTGACACTTTTCAATGAAAAGCTTCAGGCCCTCTTCATGAAGTCTCTTCAAGACCTTCTCCAGCCTCCTTTCATGCTCTTCCAGAGTCCTGCCAAACACTATGATGTTGTCCAGGTACACTAACACCTCAATCAGGTTCATGTCACCCACTGTCTTTTCCATCAATCTTTGGAAGGTGGCCGGGGCCCCAGACAGGCCTTGAGGCATACGATCAAACGCAAAGAAACCCACCGGGGTAATGAAGGCAGTTTTCTCATTATCCTCAGGATGCATGGGGATTTGGTAATACCCACTCTTCAGGTCCAGTACACTGAACCACTTGGCCCCTCACAGGCTCTGCAAGGCGTCTTCTATATGGGGGGTGGTGTACTGGTCAGGGATGGTTCTTCTGTTCAGCGTTCTGTAGTCAATACACAGTCTTAGTGACCCATTTGTCTTTCGCACCACCACTATCGGAGAGGCTTATGGACTCCTGGGCTCTCTGATGATCCCTGCTCTTTTGAGTTCTGCCAATTTGTTCACGCAGGTCTTCCAAGTCTCCCAGAGGTACCCGTTGGAACCTTTCTCTAAATGGCTTGTCCTCTTGCAGACAAATCTTGTGTGGCACTCTTCGCACACCCCACATCGAATTCACTCTTGGAGAATGCGGCCTGTCATCTGTAAAGCTGAATTTTAACTCTTTCTCTCTATTCTGGAGGGAGAGCAGTGTCCTTTGGATAGAACTCCTCTACTGAGACTTCACCCTTCTTTTCCCTCATCAGGTCAGACGGTTCGACCGGGGTGGCCATGCTCACTTGGCCTATCAACATTCGAGCTGGTATCTTCACAGGTGAGGTGGTTGTGTTGCGAACACTCACCGAGACCTTCCCACGATTCCTCTGCAAGGCTTTCAAGGGCACCACTTCAGGGATTATCTCTATTCCCTCGTCTTCCTTCTGTTGGTTTGCTTTGAGGACGATAAAAGGGCCTGGTTGCTTCCAAGTAAGCTTGACGGACGCCCTCAAACAGGTCACTTCCCCTGGCTGCAGCACTCTCTCTCTCCTGTCCAGATGCCAGATTTTTCCCACTCCTTCAGCTGGGACCTTCTGTTCTTGTACAAGGCGCTGGTACGCCTGTCTCAGCATGGGGTGAACGCCTGAAGTTGAAGCACTTTGTCCCTGAGCCAGTGGTGTTAGCAGTCTCCTGACTAGATCAGTGTTGGTCCCTATGATGAGGGAACTTTTGCTAGCCCCTGGTGGGCGAGGGCAGATCACTACCAAAGTGTCAAAAGTCTCTACCTTCCCAGCCACGGAGGGGTCAAAGGACAGCTTGACTGGTAGGTAGCCATCATGGGGGAAGCTCTGAGTTCCAATGCCCCATATCTCCAACTCTTTTAACTTCTGCAACGGCAAGTGTTTCAGGTGCTTGTCGTAGAAGTCTCGGTATAGTAAAGTCACTTGGGCTCCAGTATCCAGAAGGGCTTTGGTGTAAATCCCTTCTACTTGGACGGGGACAACTGGAGATGGCCCCACTAATTTGGCAGGAAACTTCCGGTGAGAGGCCTGTTTGGCTTGTTCAATGGTTTGGATCCTGACTCCTTTCTTTCCATTCTGACCTGGGTTTGACCTCTGCTGGGTCTGATGTGCATTGACTCTCCGCCCCTGGGCATGTTGTGTTAAAGGGCGTGGGACACAGGGTCGCTCAGAGACAACAACGGGGGCCCTTCGCAAGGGTCTGGACTCCCGAGGCTGTCTCCTCGCGTCGGCCTTCGGTACTGTGCCGCAGCTTTATCTGGACTTGGGCATACTTCTTGAACATGTCCGACTCCTCCACAGTTGAAGCAGGTTAACCGTTTCCTTTGCTTTTGCACTTGGGCAACAGTAGAACTTGGAAATTTCTTTGGTTCCTCTGAAACTGTTTCACTGGACAGAGCAGTGGGTTGGCTGGTCAACAAGGCCATCATCTCTATCAGCTATGACACTTGGGACTTGAGGGTTGCTATTTCAGAGTTTTGTTCCACTGCCCCCACGGGCCCGACTTCAACTAATGATGCAGAGGCTGGACGAACAACCACACGCTTGTCTTCAAACATGGCTTCTTCTTCTCTCACTACTTTAATGAGCTCAGGGTATTTTAGAGACAACACCCGCAGAGATCTTTAGCTGTAGCCAGACTGGATCAGAGCGTGGGGCCCCCTTTAGGATTTGCTGTATTCTGGCCTTGTCTATGGCAGAAGGCATCATTCCTTTTTTTTAGCACAATCTGGTATAGCATCTTGTTCAGTCGTCTGATGTATTCAAACAGACGTTCACCTTGGCGTTGAAGGGCATGCTCAAATTGATAGATCAGGTCAGCTGCTTTCTCTGTCTGCCCAAACTCCTCCTGTAGCATGGCCAGGTAATCATAAGCCGTACAGGTTGTGTTAGTAAATCTCAAGTTCCTGATAGCCTCAGCAGCGGCTCCCCGCAAACTCTCACTGATGCGTTGCTTCTTTTGGACCTCCGGCAGGTCCCACTCTTCGAGGGCCTGCATGGCTTGTTCCATCCAGACTTCACATTCTTCCTCTCCAGTGGGCACAGGCTGTTTTCCAGAGAAAATCCTCAGCTTCCGGTATCCAGCCCCAGAACACACTGGATTGCCCTGCTGATACTTCGATACAAATTCTCCCATGGCTGTGAAAAATTCTGGCCCAATTATGGCCAATGGTGATGGGGAGCGAACTTCTTCTGTATTAAATTCAGTTTGACTGCAGGTTGTAGGGCCCTCTTGTGGGACCTTCAAATCAATTACACAAAGTTCCGTCTTGTTGGCCAATTGCACACTGCCACCTTTGAAGTTGTCAGGAATTCCTAGTTTCCACCCTAGTAGTGCATAGGTGCGAGAAGTCCCATAGTCTGTTTTGACAGCAATCACCTACGCCTTTCTGTCTGGGGACAGTGTCTTTACAGCTTGGCTGATCTGTTCCTCGGACCAGGCCTCTCCTCGAAGTTCGATCACCGCGCTCAATTCTGAGTGGGCGCCTTCTTCCTCACACCACTGGATAGCAGCAGCAGGGTCCATCCTGGTGCCCTTAGAGGGGGGTGGGTTGGTTGCAGAGTCGCAGAGATCCCAGGTGAGCCCGCACATGTAGCACTACCCCCGTAGGAGCTGCTGGTTATTATTTTGGGTCTGCACGCTGCCTGCCAAACCCCAGGAATTTGTCTCAAACCCCCCTTGGCACAACCGGACAACAATATGTATGTGGGACCCAATGGCAAAGAGGACCACAACAACACCACACTGTAATATGTATAGTCACCGTTACCTTGGCACTGGTCACCTGACTCTGAGCTGCAACAGATAGAGTTCCACACAAGATGTAACTTAACCAGTTGTAAAGTGTTTACTTGAAGAAAGTAGAACAATGGTTATACAGATATAATTGACTGTACACAGCTCCCTGCAAAGTCAAAGAAATACAACTGGTTCAAGGTTTCTATATTGCAAGACCCAATTACTATAACATGGGTCAAATGTGAGTAAGTGTATGGTGGAGGAATCTCCCAACGCTGTGACACCGACGCTGGGACACTTCCCCACCAATTCTCACACACACTATAACAGCAGCACAACAGAGGCAATATAAACAGTTATATCAAACATAAGAGTTCTTATGGCTATATGACTCCCTCTAGTGGACAGTTCAAGCTGGTGCGTATCCCTTCACAGTAAACGTTGCAGAGAAATAAAGTGATGACTGTTCCTTTAAGTTCATTTGTCTTCTGGTAGCTCTGTTGGTGCACTTAAATTGTATTCCAAACAGTAGGTGAAGAGGGAAAGTAATCACTCGGTGAATGTAGAGTAGAAATAAAGGAAGCGCTGGTTCTCCCAATCCACTGTCCCACTCTCGGGTGCAAAGGATCCCTATATGTGGCACTGCAAGTGTCAGCAAGTATAAGTGGGACTATAGGGACCACTCTTCTATAACTCAGTTAATTATGCTGGTAGGCAATTGCCTTCTCACCACCCGGAGTCCTCTCCTCACTGGTATCACTGTCAGGCAAGATGTCGCCGGTCCACCGCACGGCCGCTTACAAGGTGCAGGTAGATGGATGGCGTCAGATGCGATGGAGCGTAGGACAGTCCCTACTCTGTCTCAGTCAGCGATGCTGTCCACAAGGATCCCTCCGTCGGCGATCCGCTCTCCAACTTTAGGCCCAGGCTTCTACGTAGGGTGACCACATTTCCAAACTACCATTCAGGGACACCCCCCTTCCCAAAAATCAGCTTGTGCTGTAACGAATCACAGTACAGTGATTGGACACAAGAGGCGGGATTTATGATTTCTCCAATCACAAGCAGGGGGCGGGGATTGTGCTCCTCCAGGCATTCCCGGCCAGGACAAGTACTGTCAGTGAGTAAAGCGGTGATGTGGCGGCCTTTTTTGGGGGCATCAGATTGGCCCGGGGGAGGTGGCTGTGTCAGTTTCATTCTGGGACACTGTATTGTCCTGGAATAAATGTGCCCGGGACAGACCTTCAAAATGCGGGACTGTCCCGGACAATCAGGGACACGTGGTCACCTTACTTCTACGGCCTAGGCATGCTCACAGCAGGCTTCTTGCATGTAGAAGATGGCGTCCCGAGAGAGCGGGCTGAGGCCCCGCCTGTGCCTTAAATCAGTTCTCCCAGCAGGCTGTGCGTGGCACACTGCACTTTGGTAGCACAATGGGATTTGTGGGTATTGTAGTTTCAATCCAACCCATGGCAATAGAGTCTCTGTCTCCTGCACTATAATGCCCACCATGCTTTGTTCTTATATGACAGAACAAAACAACTTTCCAACTATAACACAAACGAGCACCAGAGGGAGCCAATTTCCTCTTTAGGCATTAATTGCAGTCTGTTTAGATACGGTCTATAATAACACCTTGCTACAACTACATAACCACACAATTGTCAGTTAAAGTAATGCAGTGCCATATAATAAAAAATGGCCTGGTCATGGAGGGGGCTAAATTTTCTGGAGGGAAAGTGGTTAATGGTCTCCAAATTATGGGGCCAAATCCGGGCTGCTGCAAGATTTTATCACTCACACAGATCTGTACAGTCCATGTACTGCTGAGCTCAAACTGAGGGAGCATGCTGATAGGAGGAGAGAACATAGTGAGAGCAAGATGTGCATATTAGTCCACTGTTCTTCTATCACTATCCAATCAGAGGCAGACAATAAGAACAGATATTAAGAATTACACTCAGCATACAGAACAAGAGAAGTGGCATTGTGTACCCTCCATACATAGAGAACAAAACAGTTACTGGGAATTACACCCAGCATACAGAACAAGAGAAGCAGTACTGTGCAGAGCTAGTATCTACAGGATAAAACAGCAGTGGTGGTGCATCCATAAAGGGCACACGGGCGCCGTCCCCTCTCTCCTGTCACCTCTCTCTCATCACAGATAGATTCATGCGTTGCATGAATCTATCTACGGTCGCCGCTGCTACCCCCTATTCATTTGCCCGACCCCTTTTAGAGCGCCGGGCACCTGAATTATAGCGGCGGAGTATGTTTTGGAAGCACCTGATTAGAGCCGTAGGCTCTAATAGGCGTCCAAAAGGTTGAACAGCGGGCGCCATGCTGGGCGCTCGCTGTTCACTCAGCGTTGTGTTAGGAAAGCGAATGAATCGCTTTCCTAACAATGAACCGCCTTTCAGCCAATCAGGTGCTCGGGTCTCTTACCTGTCACCTGATTGGCTGAAACGACAGGCACTGTGATTGGACAACACCTATCAGGTGTCCAATCTTAGAAGAGGACAGGAAGAGAGGATGGGAGAAGACATCGAGGAGCGTGGAGGACATCGCCGTGACCCGCTGCCCCAGTGAGACAAGGTAAGTGCCGGGCGGGCGGGGGATGCACAGTGGCAGCATTTGATGGGCACAGTAGCGGTAATTGATGGGCACACTGGCAGCAGTTGATGGGTACAGTAGCAGCAGTTGATGGGCACAGTGTCAGCAATTGATGGGCACACTGGCAGAAATTGATGGGCACAGTAGCAGCAATTGATGGCACAGTGGCTGCATTTGATGGCACAGTGGCTGCATTTGATGGGCACAGTGGCTGCATTTGATGGGCACAGTGGCTGCATTTGATGGGCACAGTGGCTGCGTTTGATGGGCACAGTGGCTGCATTTGATGTTTTTTTTTCAGTTTGTTTGCGCCCCCCCCCCCCCCCCCAAAAAAAAAAAAAAATTTGGAGCACCAGCCGCCACTGTAAAACAGATATTAAAAAGTGGAAAACTATGTCACATTTATATAAAAAGTTAAAACTAGAAGTGTTAATTTATAATGAATGTTTGAATCTAACCTTCAACGATACAATAATTCCGTGGTTGAAGTCTTGTAAGATTGGAACAAAGCGGAGAATTAGAACGTTTCTTTAGCTTCTGAAGTGTGTGCTCTTTACCCTCCTCTACATTGTAAAGTGAACATGTAAAGCCCCTAATATGTAAGGAAAGGTCAGTAAAATGTTTTTTGGTTTATTTGGACATTTCTACAAAATCCTGAATTTTATATTAGGAGATTGTAGAGCAGAACTCCATACAGAAATATGAAGGATAAATCTGTTTTTCCCCAATATTCCCTATTTTCCCTGTTGTTGTCTTTATGTCCTATTTGTCTGTCCGATCTGTGTGCTGACACTTTGTCATTTTGCCAAATTGCATCCTCTGTAGAGTTTCCTTGTGAAAACTTCCTGTGAATTCCGAGCTTCAACACTTTTCCTGCAGCCTCCTCCCAGCCCCAGATAACACACAGCTCAGCCCCTCGTTCCTGTACAGACAGACTCTGCATCCTCCACTATTCCCCAATACAGGATTTACTCAACAAGAAGACTCCCAAAGTGTAGGCAGCTGCTGGGACCTTTATCCATCATACTAAGTATCCAACTTCTCAACTACCTGCTTCCCTGGGACATAACTGGCACTTCTGTTCAGCTATCTGCATCCCTGGGATTCGTCTAACTTTCCTGTTCAAGTACCTGCATCCCTGGTACTCAACTGACCCTTCTGTTCAACTATGGGTGCCCCTGACCCTTCTGTTCAACTACTTGTGCCCCTGGTGCTCAACTGACCCTTCCATTCAATTATCTGCATCCCTGGGACTCAACTGACCCTATTGTTCACCTATCTGTGTCCCTGAAACTTAACTGACTCTTCTGTTCAACTATCTGTACCTCTGGGAATCAACTGACCCTTGTGTTCAACTATCTGCATCCCTGGGACTCAACTGATTACTGTTTAACTATCTGAATCCTTGGGACTCAACCATCTACTCTGTCAACTACCTGAATCCCTGGGACTCAGCTGACCCTTCTGTTCACCTATCTGCACCCCTGGGACTCAGCTGACCCTTCTGTTCAACTATCTGCACCCTTGGGACTCAACTGACTCTTCTGTTCAACTATCTGCACCCCTGGGACTCAACTGAATCTTCTGTTCAACTATCTGCACCCCTGGGACTCAACTGACCCTTCTGTTCAACTATCTGCACCCCTGGGACTCAGCTGACCCTTCTGTTCACCTATCTGCACCCCTGGGACTCAGCTGACCCTTCTGTTCAACTATCTGCACCCTTGGGACTCAACTGACTCTTCTGTTCAACTATCTGCACCCCTGGGACTCAACTGAATCTTCTGTTCAACTATCTGCACCCCTGGGACTCAACTGACCCTTCTGTTCAACTATCTGCACCCCTGGGACTCAACTGACCCTTCTGTTAAACTATCTGCACCCCTGGGACTCAACTGACCCTTCTGTTCAACTATCTGCACCCCTGGGACTCAACTGACCCTTCTGTTCAACTATCTGCATCCCTGGGACTCAACTGATGCTTCTGTTCAACTATCTGCATCCCCTGGGACTCAACTGATGCTTCTGTTGAACTATCTGCACCCCTGGGACTCAACTGACGCTTCTATTCAACAATCTGCACCCCTGTGACTCAACTGACCCTTCTGTTCAACTATCTGCACCCCGGGACTCAACTGACCCTTCTGTTCAACTATCTGCACCCCTGGGACTCAACTGACCCTTCTGTTCAACTATCTGCACCCCTGGGACTCAACTGACCCTTCTGTTCAACTATCTGCAACCCTGGGACTCAACTGACCCTTCTGTTCAGTTCTATGCACTCCTGGGACTCAACCAATCCTTCTGTTCACCTGACGGGACATCCCATCCAAGTGTGAGTACATCTGAATTCCCTAACATCTGGACATGAGTCCAACTTAAGGTTCCCACACTCATTACTGTTTGGCCATGCAATTTCATCGAGTGATTGTAATTTTCATCCAAATATCGCAATAGCCATTCATTTGGAGACATAAAATGGTGGCTTCCATCTTATCGAAACCTGCCTTGCCTCGATCAATCTTGCTTTTTGACAAAATTACTGTTATATTATTAATTACATTTTTTCAAAAACCTGCTGATTGATAGAATTCAGATGGTCAATCGAACTCATAGGTGGTAGAGTGCATGGTCCGAAGTGCATACTATGTAACCTCTAACAAAAAATGTATCTTATGCTCCCTTTTGGTCTGTGAAACTGAGCCCTGGTTCACATTGATGCGGTTTGGCACGCAGTTTGACATGTCAAATCGCATTTGCCAAATCGGCGGCAATGGCAGGGTCCAAATCGGTGTGATGCCACATTTGTGGCGCCGCACCGATTCCTAAAAGTTGTTTCGGTACTACTTTTGGCAATTTTGGGGTGCGATTTCCATTGACATCTGTGCATAAACCCGCACAGATGTCTCTGAAATCGCCCCTGAAGTCGGGACTGACACGTGAGAATGAAATTGTGCAAGTTCAGCTGAACTCGCACTATTTCATTCCCGCAGTCAGTGTGAACCTGGGCTTATATCTGTTTGACAAGTAGCTGTTCATCCAGCCAGAAATCTTGGGAGCTGAGAAGTTCCTTCAGTCCGCCTGAAACCTGGACACTAGATTTAAAACCTGGACTGTCTGGGTGAATCTCGGACAGGTGGCAACCCTACTCATCACACATGTTACAATCTGATTGTATATTCTACTGCAGATCTATCAAAAACAACTACTACTAAAGGTAGCACAAGTACCTTCGTAATTTGCATACCAATTGATTGAATAGATTAGGTAGGTCCTCATATTACATAGCTTTGGTAAATGTAAAATTGATTGTATAAGGATTGTATGGTCAGATTGTAACATGTATGTTCCCTACTATGTCCTGTTATGGAGAAGAGAGGGAGCTGTTATGTAGTCCTAACACACTACCTGTCTTAGGGTGACAACACTGCTCAGTCGTCACACTTGGAAATGAAGTGTGTTAATGGCAGAGTGAAAAAAGAAAATGAATGCAAACATCACATCTAAAAACTGGTAAGCTGCAATATATTCAATTGTGTATTTGGGTTTACATCCACTTTAAGGCAACCACCTTCGATCAATCAGTCATGATTGCCTGAAATTTGGCATGTACATAACCAACCTAAGGCTATGATCACACGATCCGAATATCGTATGCAAACTGTCGTCCGAAGAAGAACCGTATGATAATCGGATCGTTAGTACAGAGCTTTCGAGAGCCGATCACGACAATTCATCCGATATTATTTGATCGGACATGCACGAAAATTTTCCTCGTACGATACCTAATCGTACGATTTTCGTTTAGTCAGTATAGTTGTCGTCCGAAAATACAATACAAATACATTACAACACATGACGTCACTTCCGATTTTTTTGTTCGTCGTACGAGAATTTTCGTAACTTTAGTAACCTATTCAATTCTACTTGTGACTATTAAGCAAAAAAAGTCAGACAATCTGTCGTCCGATTTTCGGATCGTGTGTACGGGCCATAAGGCTATGATCACATGGGGTGCTGATAGCTGCAAACAATCAGAAGACAAGTCTGACAGCTGCCACTGACGGCAGGCAACGTTTAGAACTTCCGGCAAAGATCTACTGATTATTGCAAGAAGTTATGTGCCTATGTGCGGCCGTGTCAGCGCAGGCTAACAACACATTTCTCGTATTTGCTTCCTTTTGTCAGCTACACCATTGAAAATAAACGAAAGTGAAAAAAGGAGCTGTTCATCCAGCCAGAAATTTTGCGTGGTCTCTGCCTCTGGACTGTTATCAATTAGCATTGTTCCCTGCTACCTCTGTAGACTACAAAACACCTTCCCCTGTTATGGAGAAGAGAGGGAGCCCTAAGTGTTTTGTAGCACTAACACACTCCCTACTGGGTGACAACTCTGTTCAGTATGGTTGTCACCATAAGACAGGAAGTGAGTTAAAGCGGAGCTCCACCGTTAAAAAAATATTAAAAGACTGCAGCTACAAATACTGCAGCTGCTGACTTTTAATATTAGGACACTTACCTGTCCTGGAGTCCAGCGACGTCTGCAGCAGAAGACGAGCAATCGCTCGTCTATCTGCTGCCCCCACCGCCATCCTCGGTGAGGGAATCAGGAAGTGAAGCGCTCCGGCTTCACTGCCCGGTTCCCTACGGCGCATGCGCGAGTCGCGCAGCGCCGTCCTCACTGGTCCCCGCTGTGTTCTGGGAGCCGAGTGTTTCCCAGAACACAACGGGCGGGGGCGGGAAGTGACACACTACCCGCAGAATACCCGCAGAGAGGACTCCGGGAAGTGGGTGCAAATACCTGTCTTAGACAGGTATCTGCACCCCCCTCCCCCTGAAAGGTGCCAAATGTGACACCGGAGGGGGGGAGGGTTCCGATGGCCCGTGAAGAACAGGGGAATGGGAGGCCACCGCCG
The DNA here is from genome assembly GCA_029206835.1 of Rana muscosa. NCBI lineage: Eukaryota > Metazoa > Chordata > Amphibia > Anura > Ranidae > Rana > Rana muscosa. The sequence goes on from CM055126.1 coordinate 25,431,751, forward strand.
TGATGACCCTGGAGAGCAGGGAAATGGGAGGCCACCTCTGTGATGATCAATGGAGAGCAGGGGAATGGGAGGCCACCACCGTGATGACCTGTGGAAAGCAGGGAAATAGGAAGCCGCCGCTGTGATGACCTGTGGAGAGCAGGGGAATGGGAGGCCGCCGCCATGATGGGCTGTGGAGAGCAGGGGAATGGGAGGCCGCCGCCGTGATGACCTGTGGAGAGCAGGGGAATGGGAGGCCGCCGCTGTGATGACCAGTGGAGAGCAGGGAAATGGGAGGCTGCCGCTGTGGTGACCCGTGGAGAGCAGGGGAATGGGAGGCTGCTGCCATGATGAACCGCGGAGAGCAGGGGAATGGAAGGCTGCCGCCATGATGACCTGTGGAGAGCAGGGGAATGGGAGGCCGCTGTGATGACCCTTGGAAAGCAGGGGAACGGGAGACCGCCGCCATTATGACCCGTGGAGAGCAGGGGAAAGGGAGGCCGCTGCCGTGATGACCCATGGAGAGCAGGGGAATGGGAGGCGCTGCCGTGATAACCCATGGAAAGCAAGGGAAGCCGCCGTTGAAGCGATGGGGTAAGTGCTACCAACCGATCGGCTGACCGACTGGGGGGAGGGGGGTTTGGGGTGTCGGCATACTGTTTGCCGCCCCCCAAAAAAAAATTACCACCGGCTGTCAATGACTATATGGTTCTTCCTACACAGAGGAGGGTAATTGGCAATGATCCAGTGGTCCTTCAGACCTTCTATACGGGACACGTCACATTTTACTTTCCATAATGCCCCTCCTCCTACCCCAGGCCCCACGGCAGCTGCATGGGCTGCCATGGCAATTGTTACACCACTGTCCCAAAGTTAACGCCAGAGCTGCCACTTCAAACTGGGTAGTGGTGGTCACGTCTCAAAAGAATAACAGACTTAAAATATGTATTATGGGGAGATTTTATTTTAAATAATGTATGCAGAATGCCAACATGGAAGAGTAGCATACATGAATGTGATAGTCACAATATTGTACCGAGGAGGCTGAGAGTAAGAATCCACAAACCCTGCCGCAGCATTTATGCATATTTGGTGGCAGGAAAAGGTTAATGAAAGCTGCAAATTTAAAAATCTTGAAATGAGATGAATAGGTTGGTTACATGTACTTTATTACAAATAGTCTTATCAGCAAGCGCTGGTATTTCAGGGAGCTTATTTCTGTATATAGTTTATAAAAGTATGTGTGCCTGCCCATATTTATCCATTACATGCGGGCTCAGCTTCCTGCTTCATATATCAATGATGACAAATTGCTTATCTCTCATTCCTATGAGTCAGTTCTCCGCTGCCTGATGACAACAAAGCTTATCTAAGTAGTCAATAACTCCTTAACATCAGTCATACACATATACGCTATATTTCCAAAAATATTGGGACACTTGCCTTTACATGCACATGAAATGTAACCACCTCAATACAGGGCACTTTCACCCCCTTCCTGCCCAGGCTATTTTTTCATCTTTCAGCGCTGTCAGTTTGAATGACAATTGCGCGGTCACCATGTGACATTGTTATAATTGCCTTCACACAAATAGAGCTTTCTTTTGGTGGTATTTAATCATTTAAAGACAGAAAATTGTGAAAAAAAGAAAAAGGTTTTCTTAGTTTCTATTAGTACATTTTGTAAATAAGTAATTTTTCTTCTTCACTGAAGGACGCTGATGAGGCGGCACTGATGAGGTGGCACTGATGAGAAGGCACGAATATGCCGCACTGATAGGTGGCACTGATATGTGGCACTGAGGAGCACCAATAGGTGGCACTGATGGGTGGCACTGGTGGGCACTGATGGGCACAGATAGGCGGCACTGGTGGGCACTGATGCGTGGCACTGGTGGGCACAGATAGGTGGCACTGGTGGGCATTGATGGGTGGCATTGATGGGCAGCAGTGATGGGCATTGATGGGCAGCAGTGATGGGCATTGATGGGCAGCAGTGATGGGCATTGATGGGCAGCAGTGATAGCCAGCACTGACTGGCATCACTAATGGGCACTTATTGTTGGCACTTGTGGACACTGAATGCTGGCACTCTTGGGCACTGGTGGGCACTCATTGCTGGCACTGTGGGGGCTTTATTGTAATCAGGGCACTATTGATCAGTGCCATGATTACATACCTAGATGTCCTCTGTGAGGAGATGCCGCTGATGGTCTCTCCTCTCCTCACACTCTGTCAGTGTGAGGCAAGGATCGCCGATTACCGGCATCTCCGTGTTTACAGTGACCGGCTGTGGTTGGACACAGCCGATCACATGGTTAAAGAGCCGTGGCTCATCCATGTTTTTATGGACCTTGATTTGTGCACTGGTCCAAATCATTTGGTGGAGGGGGGTTATGGTGTCGGGTTGTTTTTCCGGGGGTTGGGCTTGGCCCCTTAGTTCCAGTGAAGGGAACTCTTAAGGCATCAGCATACCAAGACATTTTGGACAATTTCAAGCTCCCAACTCTGTGGGAACAGTTTGGGGATGGCCCCTTTCTGTTCCAACATGACTGCACACCAGTGCATAAAGTAATAAAATAATAAAGTTAAAGTCCCCCTACAATATCGCAGCTCTAATTGGTTTCATAAACAGCCACCATATTGTGTAAGCGGAGTGGCTAAAAAATAATGGTACAGTGTCACATTTATATACTTATGCGGCGTACACACAATCGTTTTTCATGCCATTTTTTAAACCGACGTTTTTCTCGTCGTTTTTTTCATGTTTCCTCTCAAGCCTGTCTTGCGTACACACGATAATTTTAAAAAACGTTCAAGCAAAGCGCAGTGACGTACAACACGTACGACGGCACTATAAAGGGGAAGTTCCGTTCGGATGGCGCCACCCTTCATGTTAGTAAAGTTTGTTGAGTGACGAATGTGCTATCTCCATTACGAACGCTAGTTTTACCAGAACGAGCGCTCCCGTCTCATACTTGATTCTGAGCATGCGCGTTTTTTTTCACCTGGTAAAAGCATACACACTATAGTTTTTCACGTCGTTAAAAAAACGACATGAAAAACGACGTGAAAAAATAGAGCATGTTTGAAATTTTTAATGGCCATTTTTCACGTCGTTAAAAATGCTCTGGAGCATACACACGATCGGTTTTAATGCCCATTTTTAAAAAATTGCATTTTTAACGGCATGAAAAACGATCGTGTGTATCGGGCATAAGAACAAAAAACAAAGAATTATACCCAGTGTGTATAACAAAAGGTAAGTACTGTGCAACCAGTGTGTATATATATATACAGGTCCTTCTCAAAAAATTAGCATATTGTGATAAAGTTCATTATTTTCTGTAATGTACTGATAAACATTAGACTTTCATATATTTTAGATTCATTACACACAACTGAAGTAGTTCAAGCCTTTTCTTGTTTTAATATTGATGATTTTGGCATACAGCTCATGACAACCCAAAATTCCTATCTCAAAAAATTTGCATATCATGAAAAGGTTCTCTAAACGAGCTATTAACCTAATCATCTGAATCAACTAATTAACTCTAAACACCTGCAAAAGATTCCTGAGGCTTTTAAAAACTCCCAGCCTGGTTCATTACTCAAAACCGCAATCATGGGTAAGACTGCCGACCTGACTGCTGTCCAGAAGGCCATCATTGACACCCTCAAGCAAGTGGGTAAGACACAGAAAGAAATTTCTGAACGAATAGGCTGTTCCCAGAGTGCTGTATCAAGGCACCTCAGTGGGAAGTCTGTGGGAAGGAAAAAGTGTGGCAGAAAACGCTGCACAACGAGAAGAGGTGACCGGACCCTGAAGAAGATTGTGGAGAAGGACCGATTCCAGACCTTGGAGGACCTGCGGAAGCAGTGGACTGAGTCTGGAGTAGAAACATCCAGAGCCACCGTGAACAGGCGTGTGCAGGAAATGGGCTACAGGTGCCGCATTCCCCAGGTCAAGCCACTTTTGAACCAGAAACAGCGGCAGAAGCGCCTGACCTGGGCTACAGAGAAGCAGCACTGGACTGTTGCTCAGTGGTCCAAAGTACTTTTTTCGGATGAAAGCAAATTTTGCATGTCATTCGGAAATCAAGGTGCCAGAGTCTGGAGGAAGACTGGGGAGAGGGAAATGCCAAAATGCCTGAAGTCCAGTGTCAAGTACCCACAGTCAGTGATGGTCTGGGGTGCCATGTCAGCTGCTGGTGTTGGTCCACTGTGTTTTATCAAGGGCAGGGTCAATGCAGCTAGCTATCAGGAGATTTTGGAGCACTTCATGCTTCCATCTGCTGAAAAGCTTTATGGAGATGAAGATTTCATTTTTCAGCACGACCTGGCACCTGCTCACAGTGCCAAAACCACTGGTAAATGGTTTACTGACCATGGTATTACTGTGCTCAATTGGCCTGCCAACTCTCCTGACCTGAACCCCATAGAGAATCTGTGGGATATTGGGAAGAGAAAGTTGAGAGACGCAAGACCCAACACTCTGGATGAGCTTAAGGCCGCTATCGAAGCATCCTGGGCCTCCATAACACCTCAGCAGTGCCACAGGCTGGTTGCCTCCATGCCACGCCGCATTGAAGCAGTCATTTCTGCAAAAGGATTCCCGACCAAGTATTGAGTGCATAACTGAACATAATTATTTGAAGGTTGACTTTTTTTGTATTAAAAACACTTTTCTTTTATTGGTCGGATGAAATATGCTAATTTTTTGAGATAGGATTTTTGGGTTTTCATGAGCTGTATGCCAAAATCATCAATATTAAAACAAGAAAAGGCTTGAACTACTTCAGTTGTGTGTAATGAATCTAAAATATATGAAAGTCTAATGTTTATCAGTACATTACAGAAAATAATGAACTTTATCACAATATGCTAATTTTTTGAGAAGGACCTGTATATATATATATGTAGCGGGGTGTTCCCCTTTAATGCAGAGAGACAAGAAGTTCCAGGTGAGAGGTGAGTCGGGAGGAAGTAAAGAGACATTATGGAAGTGAAAGCAGAGGAGAGAGAGACTACATCTCCCAGTACATCTTGCAGCACCCAGGGTGCATTGCTCCAGAACAGAGACTGCTGGGGCAGACTTTATAAAGGGGAGGCAGAGTTTTGGTCGGCCTCTTTGGACCCCCCTCTCCTAGCAAGAGGATGTCTGTGCTGAACTGCTGTGTGCACAAGGCCTGAAGCCCGGGCCGTGTGCTCCTTTCCAAAGAGCCCTCTGCCAGCCTAGCAGAGCCTTAGAGACATCTAATCCTCCTTGCTGCAGTACACCAGAAGGATTGAAGACTTGGATGTCGGTGGATTCCTGTTCCTAGACGAATCGATGGAGGAAAGGGACTTGGACTTGTCCAGGTGGTGAGAGCTGTTTAAAGACAGATACTTTATCTTTACTATTCGTTGGGATTACAAAGTTGTTCTTCAAGTGCACCACCGAGAGATTGCTAGCGAATATTGTTTCAGTGAACTTCCATTTAGATCAGTCAGGCCTGACTGCATAGGTAGACATTGCTGGGTGTTAGTCTACCCATGAGGGGAAGTAGCTGTAAAAGGGCAGCGCTAGAGTTGCATAGCAATACTTTATTATTCTGATTACTCTGTTTATCTTTATTACTGTTTATTGCAGGGATCTGCAACTTGTTATACTGTTGTTTATTACTTGCCCATTAGCCTCAGTAAAATATCTGGGTAAAGTACATTTGGTGTCAGTTCCGCTTACTTTAATAGGAGTTTTAAAGTATATTCTGTGTATGTTTGTTATAGGACTGCGTCACCAACAGTTGCGATCACGCGGTCCTATCTCTCTATCACCAGCTGTGCCACGGGAGGTTAGAGCCGATTGCCGGGGGTTGACAGCGGTGCACTGCAGGGCCCAAATCAATATCAGCGGCTCTCTTAACTGGGGGTAGCGCTACACGTGGGGGCTCGAGTCCGGGATCCTTGTACGTTGCACGCTGCAATCAAGCCGGTCAGAAGTACCAGCATGGACCCGCTGGCAATGTCACAGTGGTGCGCAGCGATTGGCGCCGATCCAACCGCGGCGGTAGTCATTGTACTCCCGGGGGAAAGATGGAAGGAAGAGGAGATAAAACAGCTCGTATTGTTACTTTCTCCGAGCCACAAAGCATGGGTGATGGATTTTAGGCCAGATCCAGTGATCTCGTTTACATACGCACTGGTAGAATGGAAAAACAAAATCCCAGAGCATTTTAAAAGTCAGAGTATACAAGCCATAGATAATCAGATCTATCACTTGATACATACGCTGCCAGTGAAGGAAGAATGGTTTCAGACACCAAAGCCATCACTCCCACAATTATCTCCACCACTATCCCCTAAAGCAGAAAAGCTTAAGGAACTATTAAGCCCGGGATCACCGCTGGCCGCTATAGGGCCTGAATTGTTGAATGCTCTAGGAGACCTTGTAATTAAGTGCCAGAAAAGCAGTACGGTGCATGTGGAGGCCGGTTACCGGAAGCTTAGCACCTTCTCAGGGAAGCTCCCCGTCCCTGCGGGGGAGGAAGATTTTGACACTTGGGTGGAACAGGCATTGCAGGCAGTAGAAGCATGGGAGGTGCCTGAGGCACAGAAGAGACAGCGAGTCTTAGAAAGTCTGAAAGGTGCCGCGGCAGAAGCGGTGAAGAGCTTCCGGTTTGGAAATGAAAACTGTACAGCTCAAGATTGCCTGGCCATGCTGCAGGAAGAGTTTGGTCAGCTGGAGAAGGTGTCAGAGATGATTTATCAAATTGAACACACTCTCCAGCAGCCGAATGAGAAACTGTCAGAATATGTTAGAAGGCTGAACAGGCAGTTATGCAAGATTGTACTGAAGAAGGGAATGCTGCCCAAAGATGCAGATGAAGCACGCATGAAGCAGATCATGAGGGGAGCGCGGCGCTCAGACCCGGTCTGGCTGCACCTGAAAACCTCAGGAGGAGGAATGTCACTAACCTACTCTGATCTAATAAAAATTATTAGGGACGAAGAGGCGCTGGAGGAAGATCAGCAGGTGGCCAAGGCGAATGTCACACCTGTACCAGTGTTGGTCCATTCGGTCAAGAGCCCAGAAAGAGATGCGGAGGTTGACACTCTGAAATCGCAAATGGCCCAAGTGTTGGAGATGCTGACCTCTTTGATGGAGAAAGATCAGAGAAGACGAGAGAAACCAAGCCCAAGAAAGGAGTTGTTCCCGAACACCTCAGCACCGGCCTCCCTACAGGACCGAGAAGAGGTGATTTGCTATAACTGCGGAGGGAGTGGCCACTTTGCTAACGTATGCTCCAGCCCAAAGAAGAAGAGAACAGATAATTGCAAGCCGGCGGGAAACTCCAAAGGGCCCCGGTGAAGGAGTCAACCGGGTGCCCATCATCTTCAGTGCGCTCCAAACTAAAAAAAAAGGCCAAGAATGGAGGAGACAAAACTCCTAGGAGGAGGTATAGTACACCCCCACCAAGATGTACCCCAGAGGGAGGGGGCAAGACCCCTCAGTGGAAGTACAGCACCCCAAAGAAGGAACATCCACCTAAAAGGAACAATAACATCCCTCAGCGGGTTTGTGCCCCCATTGAGAGGGAGAAAGTCAATGCATGCCAGGCTCAGGAAAAATTCAAGTCCAAAAGGAGCAGGGCAAGGGTCGAAAGCCAAAAAAAAGAGGTGACCCCAGTCCGGCCATACCCAAAGGAACTGGTGGGCCCGTCTCCTACTGTGCCCATTCAAGTGGAAGGAGTCTATACTAAAGCTCTTTTGGACACCGGAGCACAGGTGACTTTACTATACCGGGACTTCTATGATAGGCACTTGAGTCATCTGCCTATCCAGAAGATAGAAGAGCTGGAGATATGGGGACTTGGAACCCAGAGTTTCCCTTATGATGGGTACCTGCCCATAAAGATGACTTTCGACCCATCCGTGGCTGGGAAGGCTGAAGTGTTTGACACCCTGGCAGTTGTGTGTCCCCGGCCGCCTGGAGCCAGCAAGATTTCCCTGATCATTGGGACAAACACAGATCTAGTCAGGAGACTCCTGACCCCTCTAGTGAAAGAGAGAAACCATTCAGCCACCAAAATCCATCCCATGCTAAAGACGGCCTACCAACGACTGGTCTTAGAGCAGAAGACCCCGGGAGAGGGGATAGGGAAGGTGTGGAGACTTGGCAGAGAAGGAGTAGTGCTACAGCCCGGAGAAGTAACCTGTCTTAGGGCCACTGTGAAGCTTTCGTGGGAACAACCTGGCCCCTTTGTCATGCTGGAATCAGACCCAAGGGAAGAGTCCTCAGGCCTGGAAGTGATACCAGAAGTGATTCCGTTCAAGGCCCTGAAGAAGGCCCATGGCAGAGTTCCGGTGAGTGTTAGGAACACTACGGGAGGACCCATGGAGATCCCTGCCAGAGTGTTGCTTGGTCAGGTGAGCCCTGCTGCCCCGGTCACTTGGTCCAAAGTCAAGGGGACGGGTGACGGAGGAGATGTTTGGGAGAAACTGTCCGTGGAAAACCCGAACCTACCCAGGGCTTGGAAAGAAAGAGCCAAGGCCCAGCTGACCAGGTGGGAGAAGATCTTTTCCGAAGATGAATTCGATGTGGGGTGTGCAAGAAGTGCCACCCATCGGATCCGCCTCCAAGAAGATAAGCCCTTCCGAGAGAGGGTCAGGCGGGTCCCCCTGGCAGATCTGGAGGATCTGAGGGAACAACTTGTAGAACTAAAGAAGACTGGTGTGATCCGGGAGTCTAGAAGTCCCTATGCCTCCCCAATCGTGGTGGTCAGAAAGAAGAATGGGTCGTTGAGGCTTTGTATCGATTACAGGACTCTCAACAGGAGAACCATCCCTGACCAATACACCACGCCAAGGATAGAAGATGCCCTACAAAGTTTGTCTGGAGCCAAATGGTTCAGTGTGATGGACCTCAAGAGTGGGTACTATCAAATCCCTATGCACCCAGAAGACAGGGAGAAGACAGCCTTCATAACCCCGGTGGGATTCTTCGAATTCAATAGGATGCCTCAGGGTCTGTCTGGAGCTCCTGCTACCTTTCAACGCCTTATGGAGAAGACTGTTGGAGACATGAATCTTATAGAAGTCCTTGTGTACTTGGACGATGTCATTGTCTTTGGAAGAACCTTGGAAGAACATGAAGCCAGGTTGGAGAAAGTATTGAGAAGACTCAGCGAAGAGGGACTTAAGCTTTCCCCCGAGAAGTGTCGGTTCTACCAGTCTTCTGTGAACTATCTGGGGCACATAGTGTCTGAAGAAGGGGTGGCCACAGATCCTGAGAAGTTGGAAGCAGTCACTTCCTGGCCACGACCCACCACAGTAACAGAGCTCAGATCCTTCCTGGGGTTCTGCTCCTATTATAGGAGGTTTGTGGAGGGGTTAGCTCGGATTGCCCGCCCGTTGAATGAATTGCTAAAGGCAGAAGGGGAAGAGGATGACTCAGGGCCCAGGAGGCCTGGTGAGTCAGTTCAAGATCAGTGGAACCCAAGGTGTGAAGAGGCCTTTCATGCTCTGAAGAGGAGCTTAACCACTGCCCCAGTCCTGGCCTACGCCGACCCTACCAGACCTTATGAATTACATGTGGATGCCAGCCATGAGGGTCTAGGTGGTGTACTCTACCAAGAACATGAAGGACAACTGCGACCAGTGGCCTATGTGAGCAGGAGCCTGACCCCCTCAGAAAAGAATTACCCCACTCATAAGCTGGAATTCCTGGCCCTCAAATGGGCGGTAGTAGACAAGCTAAAAGACAACTTGTATGGGGCAGAGTTTACTGTGAAGACAGACAACAACCCCCTGACCTACCTCTTCACCACCGCAAAACTAGATGCCACCGGACACAGGTGGTTGGCCGCATTGTCTGGATTCAACTTCAGTCTGAAGTACAGACCAGGAGCCGGAAATAGGGATGCAGATGCCCTGTCCCGGAGGTCTCATGCCACGACAAATGACTGGGAAGATTGGACCCAAGTGGCACCGGACGGGGTGCGGGCCCTTTGTCAAGGGGCTGAATTCCAAGCCAGAGGAGGCTCCAGAGCAGAAGAAATAGGGGTTACCATGGTAGGAGTCCCCAAACACTATTGTGGGGTAACTCAACTGGAGGAAGACAACCTACCGAGACTGTCCAAGAAGGAGTTGAGGTGTGACCAATTGGAAGACCCCATGGGGAGATTGGTCCTCGAAGCCCTGGAGAATCAGGATCCCAACAAATTCCTACATCACCCCTCAAAGGAGGCTCGCCTGTTGAGGAAGGAATTGGACAGGCTACAGGTACATCAGGGAGTGGTCTACCGAAGGGGCCCCTCTGATGACTCAGAAGATAAGTGGCAGTTATTTCTTCCAGAGAAGCACCGAGAGACTGTACTAATTGCCCTGCATGACCATCATGGTCACCTAGGGGCAGAAAGGACCTTCCAGCTTGTCAGAAATCAGTTCTATTGGCCCTGCATGAGGGCAGAAGTAGAGGAGTATTGCCATTCCTGTGCACGATGCATTCAGAGAAAGACCCTACCCCATCAAGCTGCCCCAATGGGCCACTTACAGAGTCAAGGCCCAATGGATCTGGTATGCATTGACTTTCTCTGCCTCGAACCCGACCTGAGTGGATTGGGGAATGTTCTGGTAATAACCGACCATTTCACCCGCTATGCTCAAGCTTTCCCAACCAAAGACCAGAAGGCATCCACCGTGGCCAAGATACTTATGGAGAAGTATTTTGTCCATTACGGACTACCACAGTGACTCCACTCAGATCAAGGAAGGGACTTTGAGAGTCGGTTGATCCGAAGACTTTTGGATTCATTAGGAATAAAGAAGACCAGAACCACGCCTTACCACCCACAAGGAGATGCTCAGCCGGAGAGATTTAACCGGACCCTGCTGTCATGGATATGCATTAATGTCTGTCTGCCATCTTACCTTCCTCCTCATGTGTTCATCTAGAGACCAGACCTCCTTCACCTGGCTTCCTTTATAATCTCCTCCCAGCCTGACTCCACCCCAGGCCCTATCACTGAACACTATATTAACCTGTGCACTGCAAGCCTGCTTTGCTGATCAACGTGTTTGTTAGGCATTGTGTGTTTGGGTTCCTGCCTGCCGTGTGCTACGTCTGTCTCTCTGTTACGTTATTGGCTTGTCCCCGACCATCCCTGTCTGCTCGTGACCCTTGACCTTCGGCTCGTTCTTCGTTATCCTTGTCTGCTTGTGGCCCCTGACCTTCGGCTTGTTATTCGGTTCTCTCTATCGTGTGCTGCTGCTTCCCCTTATCCTACGGGGCGTGAGCTAGGAAACTCCAGGGGCCGCGACCTGGTCCCAGCCTGCAGCGTAACATCCTCACCACTAGAGGCCCTGGAGAAGACCAGCTGGGTCTTAGACTCCGCGCCCTGGGGAATCTTGGCTCTCGCTTCCGTTGGGATCCCGGTTGTGCTCCTCTGGTCCCGCTTTCCACAACCACCCAGTTTCCTATCCACAGAAGCCAGCCATAGGGTTCACTACCTCGCGGTGCACTCCTGTCCCCCTACGGTGTGCATCTGTCACCTGGCCACAGGTGACCCTGACACCTGCTCAACATGTTGGGAACCTTAGAAACAGAGAAGAAGCAACACTGGAGTCAGCACATATCAGCCCTAGTACATGCCTATAACTGTACCACAAGTGACGCCACTGGCTACTCCCCTTATCGACTTATGTTTGGGAGAGAAGCAAGGCTACCTGTGGACCTGGCCTTTGGCACTTCTATAGACAATACCTCAGCTACATCCCACAAGGGATACGTGGACAGACTTAGACGTAGCTTGCAGGTGGCCTATGAACAAGCCCAGGCGGCTTCGGATCAAAGGGGGGCCCGCAACAAGAGAAATTTTGATCTGAAGGTTCGAGTGCAAGATCTGCAGCCCGGGGACCGAGTACTGCTACGCAATCTGGGGGTCCCTGGAAAACACAAGCTTGCCGACAGGTGGAGATCTGAGCCCTATGTTGTCTGTAGGAAGTTGCCCGGTTTGCCTGTCTACAAACTAAAGCCAGAAGGAAAGGTGGGTCCACTGAAGACGTGGCATCGGAACCACCTGCTCCCACTTGCTGAGGCAGTCAGAATACCTCCCGTGAGAGACTCCCCTGAACCGGCCTCTATCCTGGATATTCCTAGGCCGAACACTCGGTCCCAGACCTCTCGAGCCAAAGATGGGGAGGCCTCCCAATTGAGTACAGAAGAAGGTGGAGAACTGGACTGGCTGTGGCCACCCTCGACTCTGGGAACGTCCGCCATAGATCTCCCAAATGGAGGGGATACCCCAGATGCAACGCTGAATCCGGAGGCTACTGAATTCATACCCTTCAGTCCCTCAGCTGATTACTGGGAAGATGTTCCTGACACTTGCGCAGAGGAGGACTCTAGAGATTCCATACGTCAGTCGACTTCTGAATCAGAGGTTCCAGAACCAGCAATGTTACCTGAACTTACTCCTGAAGAAGAGCCTGTGGTGCCAGAGTCAGAAGCACCAAGAGAGCAGAGGGCTCGCAGAGTCATCAGGCCTCCCAAGAAACTAACTTACCCCCAAATGGGGACGAGCTCAGAGGACTCTGTTGTAACGGCTAGGAGAAGTGTTGAACAACCTGATCCTTCCACCGTCCATTTGGTGGAGGGCAACCCCAGCTCACTCTCTGGCACAGTTAGGCAGGCCACTCATGGTAGTGTGACCTGTGGGCAAGAGAGTTCCATCCCAAAGTTTTGGTGGGAATTCCCTATGCCAACATCATGCTCGACATTGTCCAAAATGGTAAACAGTATTTGTTGAAGTTTATCTTTGGGGACCAAAGAGTTCAAGTGGGGGGAGTGTGTAGCGGGGTGTTCCCCTTTAATGCAGAGAGACTAGAAGTTCCAGGTGAGAGGTGAGTCAGGAGGAAGTAAAGAGACATTATGGAAGTGAAAGCAGAGGAGAGAGAGACTACATCTCCCAGTACATCTTGCAGCACCCAGGGTGCATTGCTCCAGAACAGAGACTGCTGGGGCAGACTTTATAAAGGGGAGGCGGAGTTTTGGTCGGCCTCTTTGGACCCCCCTCTCCTAGCAAGAGGATGTCTGTGCTGAACTGCTGTGTGCACAAGGCCTGAAGCCCGGGCCGTGTGCTCCTTTCCAAAGAGCCCTCTGCCAGCCTAGCAGAGCCTTAGAGACATCTAATCCTCCTTGCTGCAGTACACCAGAAGGATTGAAGACTTGGATGTCGGTGGATTCCTGTTCCTAGACGAATCGATGGAGGAAAGGGACTTGGACTTGTCCAGGTGGTGAGAGCTGTTTAAAGACAGATACTTTATCTTTACTATTCGTTGGGATTACAAAGTTGTTCTTCAAGTGCACCACCGAGAGATTGCTAGCGAATATTGTTTCAGTGAACTTCCATTTAGATCAGTCAGGCCTGACTGCATAGGTAGACATTGCTGGGTGTTAGTCTACCCATGAGGGGAAGTAGCTGTAAAAGGGCAGCGCTAGAGTTGCATAGCAATACTTTATTATTCTGATTACTCTGTTTATCTTTATTACTGTTTATTGCAGGGATCTGCAACTTGTTATACTGTTGTTTATTACTTGCCCATTAGCCTCAGTAAAATATCTGGGTAAAGTACATTTGGTGTCAGTTCCGCTTACTTTAATAGGAGTTTTAAAGTATATTCTGTGTATGTTTGTTATAGGACTGCGTCACCAACAGTTGCGATCACGCGGTCCTATCTCTCTATCACCAGCTGTGCCACGGGAGGTTAGAGCCGATTGCCGGGGGTTGACAGCGGTGCACTGCAGGGCCCAAATCAATATCAGCGGCTCTCTTAACTGGGGGTAGCGCTACATATATATATATATATATATATATATATATATATATATATATATATATATATACACATATACACACACACACACATACAGTATGGCTCCCCCAGAAGCTGTGCAAGGAAAGGGGCCAGGTCAGGGCTCTGGTGAATGACAGGAATCCAAAGAAATCTGAACAACATGCAGAGTGAGAGGGGACAGAACAGGTTGACAAATCTGTGACAAGTAGGTGAGGCCCAGGGGGTCATCTATGACAAGTAGGTGCAGCCCAGGGATCACCTATGAAAAGTAGGAGCAGCCCAAGGGTAGGGTATAAAAATAGGTGCAGCCAAGGGTGACAAATCTGTGACAAGCAGGTACAGCCCGGAGGTCATCCATGACAAGCAGGAGCAGCCCAGGGGTCATCTATGACAAATAGGTGCATCCCAGGGGTCATCTATGACAAATAGGTGCATCCCAGGGGTCATCTATGACAAATAGGTGCATCCCAGGGGTCATCTGTAACAAATAGGTGCATCCCAGGGGTCATCTTTTTTTCACAGTAAGAGCTGTGAAAATGTGGAATAGACTCCCTGCAGAGGTGGTTCTGGCCAGCTCAGTAGATTGCTTTAAGAAAGGCCTGGATTCTTTCTTAAATGTACATAATATAACTGGGTACTGACATTTATAGGTAAAGTTGATCCAGGGAATATCCGATTGCCTCTCGGGGGATCAGGAAGGATTTTTTTCCCCTGCTGTAGCAAATTGGATCATGCTCTTCTGTTTTTTTTTTTGCCTTCCTCTGGATCAACTGTGGGTATAGAATTGGGTATATGGGATTGTACGATATATGTTTATTTTTATTTTTATTTTTTTATTTTTTTACGGTTGAACTGGATGGACTTGTGTCTTTTTTCAACCTGACTAACTATGTAACTATGTAACTATCTGTAACAAAGAGGTGCAGCCCAGTGGTCATCTGTGAGAAATCGATGAGGTCCAGGGGTCATCTGTGACAAGTAGGTAAGTGAGGCCCAGGGGTCATCTGTGACAAGTGCGGCCCAGGGGTCATCTGTGACAAGGATTTGAGATGCAGGTTTAATCTGTGACAAGTAGGTGAGGCCCAGGGTTCATCTGGGACAAGTCAGTGGAGCCCAGTGGTCATATGTGACAAGGATTTGAGACCTAGGGTTAATCTGTGACCAGTAGGTGAAGCCCAGTGATCATCTGGGACAAGTCAATGCGGCCCAGTGGTAATCTGTGACACGTAGGTGAGGCCCAAGGTCATCTGTGACAGGTGCGGCACAGGGGTCATCTGTGACAAGGATTTGAGATGCAGGGTTAATCTGTGACAAGTAGGTTAGGCCCAGGGGTCATCTGTGACAAGGATTTGAGACATAGGGTTAATCTTTGACAATTAGGTGAAGCCCCTTGATCATCTGGGAAAAGTCAATGCGGCCCAGGGGTAATCTGTGACACGTAGGTGAGGCCCAAGGTCATCTGTGACAGGTGCGGCACAGGGGTCATCTGTGACAAGGATTTGAGATGCAGGGTTAATCTGTGACAAGTAGGTGAAGCCCAGTGATCATCTGGGACAAGTCAATGCGGCCCAGGGGTAATCTGTGACACGTAGGTGAGGCCCAGGGGTAATCTGTGACACGTAGGTGAGGCCCTGGGGTAATCTGTGACACGTAGGTGAGGCCCAGGGGTAATCTGTGACACATAGGTGAGGCCCAGGGGTAATCTGTGTCAATTAGGTGCATTCCAGGGATTATCTGTGACAAATTGGTGCAGCCCAGGGGTCATTTGTGAGAAATAGATGAGGCTAAGGGGTCATCTGTGACAAGGATTTGAGATGCAGGTTTAATCTGTGACAAGTAGGTGAGGCCCAGGGTTCATCTGGGACAAGTCAGTGGAGCCCAGTGGTCATATGTGACAAGGATTTGAGACCTAGGGTTAATCTGTGACAAGTAGGTGAAGCCCAGTGATCATCTGGGACAAGTCAATGCGGCCCAGGGGTAATCTGTGACACGTAGGTGAGGCCCAAAGTCATCTGTGACAGGTGCGGCACAGGGGTCATCTGTGACAAGGATTTGAGATGCAGGGTTAATCTGTGACAAGTAGGTTAGGCCCAGGGGTCATCTGTGACAAGGATTTGAGACATAGGGTTAATCTTTGACAATTAGGTGAAGCCCCTTGATCATCTGGGAAAAGTCAATGCGGCCCAGGGGTAATCTGTGACACGTAGTTGAGGCCCAAGGTCATCTGTGACAGGTGCGGCCCAGGGGTCATCTGTGACAAGGATTTGAGATGCAGGGTTAATCTGTGACAAGTAGGTGAGGCCCAGAGGTCATCTTGGACAAGTCAGTGGAGCCCAGTGGTCATCTGTGACAAGTATTTGAGACCTAGGTTTAATCTGTGACAAGTAGGTGAAGCCCAGTGATCATCTGGGACAAGTCAATGCGGCCCAGGGGTAATCTGTGACACGTAGGTGAGGCCCAGGGGTAATCTGTGTCAATTAGGTGCATTCCAGGGATTATCTGTGACAAATTGGTGCAGCCCAGGGGTCATTTGTGAGAAATAGATGAGGCTAAGGGGTCATCTGTGACAAGTAGGTGATGCCCAGGGATTATCTGTGGTAAATAGATGCAGTCTTGGGGTCACCTGTGACAAGTAAGTGAGGTTCAGGGGTCGTCTACAACAAGTATGTGAGGGGTCATCTGACTGACATTTGTCAAGCCTTGCTGATAAAGTTTAAGAATACTAGTGATAGCTGGAAATCGCTTCCTTCCAATCAAAAGAGCATATAAACCGACTGTGGGGAGGTTGCAAGCCAAAGTATGTGTATCAGGGATTACCACAGCTGTTCCAATTTATGGAAGTCCGCTAAACATTACATATTTCTGCACTTGTGGCCTGTAGTTTTAAAACTCCACTGTTTAAATGACGGGTACATTTTAAGTGATATATTAGCGTGTATCACTAGCCCAAATTGTGTTTTAATGGTAAGAGTAGGAATGCCTAGAACCCCTTTTGGTTTTGTTTTGTTTTTTTCATCTGTGTCCTATTAAGGAGATTTTACCTCACTTCCTATCCTGCTGTCACAACAGGAAGTGAGTAAATATCTCCTCGTATGCCGCTTACACACGATCTGAGTTTCTGACAACAAAACCGCGTTTTTTTTACCGTCAGATGTTGGCTCAAACTTGTCTTGCACTCACACGGTCGCACAAATGTTGCTTGGAAATTCCGATGGTCAAGAACGCGGAGACGTACAACACTACGATGAGCCAAGAAAAGTTAAGTACAAGGATTCCGAGCATGCGTCAAATTGATTCCGAGCATGCGCAGCACTTTTGTGCGTCGGGAATGGCTACACACAGTCGGAATTTCCGATAAGAACTTTTGCCGTCAGAAAAATAGAGAACCTGCTCTCAATCATTTATTGGCGCAAATTCCAACAGCAAATGTCCGATGGAGCCTACACACGGTCGGAATTTCCGACAAAAAGCTCACATCGAACATTTGTTGGTGGAAATTCTGACCGTGTGTACGCGGCATTACACAGCTATCACCAAAATTGCTGTCCCCATTGGTAGATTTTCCTCACCTCTTGTTATAGTGACAACCATAGAATTTGTTATTTCCTATAACTTTTCTTACTGGCAGATTTTCCTCACCAAGTGTTATGGTGACAACCCTAAAATGTGGGATTTACTACAACTTTCCTTAGCAGTGACCATAGGTGTGCGCAGCCTATTGCATTAGAGTGTGCACCCCAAAGCTCAAACACAGAGAAAGGGACTGAGGACAGAGATTCCCCAGTCTCTTTCTCTGCAGCCAGCAGCAAGAGGAATCTGCGCAGCACAGGGTGATTAGGGTGTGCCTAGGCACACCTGACACACCCTGTGCGCACGCCTATGGCAGTGACAATGGTTAGAAGGGCATATAGTGAGAGTGACTGTCCCCAGTGAGAAAAGAGACAGCAATAGAATCAATCTCTACACCAACCATTCTTAACCAGGGTTCTTCTAGATCCATACGGTTCCTCCAGAGGTTGTTGGACGTTACTCGAGCTGTGGCTGTTTAACCTCCAATATAATGGAGCCTTCTTACTTTCGGAGCCAACACCACTTAGCAGAGCCTGCTGGACACCAATAATCTTTTTAGCTGTCTGTAGGAGGAGGATTCTGACCACCATTGTAAGGGGAGGGGGGTTATTGTTTTCTTTTGGCCACCAATCTAAGATAAGGTGACCAGATTTTTTAAATAAAATACGGGGACATATTTAATTTTTTTTATTGGCAAATGGTAAACTATTTTATAAGCATATTTTCCTCAAATTATATATGCAGTCAGTAGTGTAGCGTGGGTTGTCAGCGCCCGGGACAAGGCAAGAAATTTGCACCCCTCGCCAGATTTTTAGCACTCCGAGTCCCTTCCACTAGTACAGTAGTACTGACCAAGTTGATTCCTACACTGACCTACCTGACCACTGCACTAACCTACCTGATTCCTACACTGACCACTACAATGACCTACCTGGTTCCTACACTGACCACTACACTGACCTACCTGATTCCTACACTGTCCACTCACTACACTAACCTACCCGATTCCTACACTGATCTACCTGATCCCCACACTGACCACTACACTGACCTACCCGATTCCTATACTGACCACTACACTGACCTACCCGATTCCTATACTGACCACTACACTGACCTACCTGATTCCTATACTGACCACTACACTGACCTACCTGATTCCTATACTGACCACTACACTGATCTAGCTGATTCCTATACTGACCACTACACTGACCTACATGATTCCTATACTGACCACTATACTGACCTACCTGATTCCTATACTGACCACTACACTGACCTACATGATTCCTATACTGACCACTACACTGACCTACATGATTCCTATACTGACCACTACACTGACCTACCTGATTCCTATACTGACCACTACACTGACCTACCTGATTCCTGCACTACTCATACCCCCCCCCATTACTTGAACAGTGTAGATCGGTTGATTTTGCTCACCTCTCCATGGCCTCCATGATAATCCATCGGAGCAGGGCTCTCCCCAGCACCAGGTACTGTTCCCGACACCCAGCCGCTCCCCAGTATCCACTGCCAAGAGCTTCTCCAGTAGAACCCTCTCCTCTGCCGTTCTCACACACACACGGGCCACCCGCACCGGAGGGATCATGGGGGACAGGCTGGACCATAGGAGTCCCTGGGCGGGGGGGCAACACAGCACACTTGGGGGGCACAGTAGGGATTTTGGGCCCCCCCCCAATGTTGCACCCGGGGCGAGAGTACCAGATGCCCTCCCCCAAGTCACTGCAATCCGGGGACAGTGTCCTCAATCCGGGAACTGTCCCCGGAAACCGGGGATGTCTGGTCACCCTAATCTAAGGGGCATTTTAACTACCAACCCCCAATGAAATGGTTTTAGAAGAGGTAAATTATTTTGAGGGTTTCTATGGGGTATAAACGTTCAGAAGGGCAGCCCTACACTATTCAAAACTACAAAAACTGTTTTGCCTTGAAATACTGTATACTTTCAAGTGTCCCAGAAACCAAACTATCATTTCTATATTAGGTCTTTGCTGGCATCTCTCGGAAGAACTTGATGTTCTCATAATATTAAATTTACTCTGGAAAAACATGAACCCATTTTTCCCATTAGCCTTTTACATGTGAAGAGTGGCTTTACATGTTTTCCCACAACCCCTCTGAGACAGTGAACAAGATCACTGTGCAAAAAAATGATGTGTCTGATGAAGTGTGGCATTGAGTCATTTAAGGTTTAATTCATAAAGTATGAGAGGAATTAGTGTCACTGAGTAGGGACATTAGTATTTGCGTCTTTATAAACCGCCGCCTGGTGTTAGTACGTGATATCAGCACAGAACAGAAGGGGAAACTGATAATGACATTTGCTGCTATGACATGCATTGAGTGTTTTTTGTATTAAACATGAAACTCTTATCAAAGCCACTGACTCAGGGGCCTCATTATACAGACATTTTGAAGTGATTCAGCTTAGCCACTCTTATGCCGCGTACACACGCTCGGAATTTCCGACAACAAATGTTCGATGGGAGCTTGTTGTCGGAAATTCCGACCGTGTGTAGGCCCCATCGGGCATTTGCTGAGGGAATTTCCGACAACAAAAATTTGAGAGCTGGTTCGCAAATTTTCCGATAACAAAATCCGTTGTCGTAAATTCCGAGCGTGTGTAGACAATTACGACGCCCAAAACACGTTTATGGTTGGCGTTATATGCAAAACACGTAATAATAATAATAATAATGATACTTATAAACATTATATAAAGTGTGGTTAAACAAGATAGAAACTAAAATGGCGATTATGAATTTGTTTGAGAATACCATGATGCCATGGTACCACTAGGATATGTACCATGGGGACATGGGTCAACATGGTACTCTCATTCTGCAGCTGGGCTTGTGTGACTTGCTGATATTGAGCTGTATAGAGAGTCCTGGAGCAAAGACAAAAGAGAAATAAGCGGAGGGACGGCATGACAGGTGGGGCAGGCAGTAGCCTAATAGGGCTGTGGTCCCTTTAAGGAAAGGGGGGTGGCCGAGGGGTGAAAGGGGAGGGGGAACACAGTTCAGTCAGGGAGGAAGTGACGTTTTTCTCACTTCCTCCATCACTCACGAGGCAGAAAGCTTTACTGCTGGTGCTATGGCTGCTGTGGCTGAACTGGTGGCGCAATTGCGGGCCGCGGTGGCCGCGCAGGGGGCTGAGTGGCTGCAGGCGCAAGTGACTGCAGTTCTAGACGAGAGGGCGGCGGCGCCCACCGGGGGGGTCACTCCAGCACGCGCTAGGCGGTCCAGGCCGCCTGAGCGGTACAGTCCGGACGCATCCCCGAGTTTGGCGACTTCCGTCCGGAGACCCGACAGGGGCCCTCCGGTCGCATCCCCTTTCCGCACGCAGCCGGTGTTGGCGGGGGGCCGGGAGGAATCGGCGTCGTGGACGGAGTTCGGCGGTGGGGGAGACGAGTGGCCCTCTTGCCCCTCCCCCTCCAGCGCGGCGGAGATGCGGTGTGGCCCAGCGGGGAGGATCCAGTTTGCAGGCCAGTGGCCGGGAGTTGGTGGCGGTCAGGGGTCCGGTGGAGTCAACGGGATGATCGGTGAGGAGTTCGGCGTCAAGTGTGACGGATGGGAGTCGAGCGGATGACACCCGTGCCAGGGGGCGGACCCGCAGTCCTTTGTTGGAGGTCGCGAGTGGGTCGGGTGTGCCAGGATCAAGAGGGCGGGATGCACAGCCACGACAGCCCTTGCCACGTGGGTCGCGTCCGCACGGTGTGCAGCCAGCGCTTGTGTCGGCAGAATCGGATGACAGCAGGTCGGAGGGGGAGCTGTCCGGGTCAGACTGTGGTGAGGACACGGGACAACGGGCTTCGGTGGAGAGCAATTCGGCGGCTGGCGGACCCAGTCCTAGGCAGCCCGGTAAGTCCAACTCTTCTCTTGTTATTTGTTCTCTATTACAAGATTTACTGGGTCAAGGTAGTGTTGGGGGGGGGGGTTTAAGCGCGGCACCAGGGGCGCGTTCTTCCCCGCCGAGGCAGAGGGCAGCAGGGGAGACGCAGGATTTGTGGTCTGGGTTAGAGGATTTGGTCAGGCGTTTTAAGCCGGGCGGGGGCGACACGGCGTCGCCCGCGGCGGCATGGGGGCAAACAGGGGGTTCGTCCCAGGTAGCGGGGCTTTTCGGCGGCATCGTTGGCCACGGGCGTACAAGTGGTGGAGGTGTCAGGGGAGGTGCAGGCCTCATTAGAAGAGGGGGCTGCCACGGCAAGTGGGCAAGTTGTTGCAGGGGAGAAGAACAAGGAGGCAATCAAGCTGGCGGATGCCGCTAAGAACGAGATGTACATTTGTTTTGAGGCACCGTTAGGAGCGCACATCAAGCCGGAAGTCAGAGAAAAGCTTTGGAAGGGTGAGTATGTTGAGATCTTCTCGTTGCTCCCCTTGGACAAATTCAACCTGGATAGGGTGAGGCCGGAGGAGAGCAAGAAGGAGGATGAGGAAAAGAGGCGTTATCGTCTTATACCCCGTACTTTCACAAATTGGTTGCAAGCATTTGTGATCATGGCCTGCGTGATAGGGGAGAAGGCCCCGGAACATTGTTATGGGTTGTTCATTTATTTGGAGGCGGTTAGCGAAGCGTACAGGACGTATGGTGGCGTAGCTTGGTTGAGGTATGACGAACAGTCCCGGCAGAGGATGGCCATGAGACCGGGAATGCGATTGGATCACAAGGACATCAACTTGTGGATGCGTCTGATGACGGCGTCGCGGGCCTCCAATCAGTTTTTTCAGGGGGGGGGGGGGGGTCGGAGGTGCTGAGGCCTCAGGACAACCGACCGAAAAAAGGTGGGGCTACTGCTGGCAGTTCAACGATGGCACGTGCAAGTACGGAACGAGCTGTCGCTTCAAGCATGTGTGTTCAGGATGTGGGGGTAGTCATGCCTTTTCCAAATGCTTTAAGCGAGGCAAAGGTCGCCCCGGAGATTCTGCGGGAAAAGGGAACGACGCCTGTCCGGGTGGAAAGGATGCTTCCCTTTCTCAATAGGTGTCCCGACAGGGGTGCAGCTAGGTTGTTAGAGGAGGGTTTCGCCAGTGGTTTTTGGATTCCTTGTGCGCCTTTTGCAGTTCCCCCGGCAGCCAAGAACCTCCGGTCCGCCATGCTCCACCCCTTGGTGGTTTCTGAGAAACTGGATAAGGAAGTACAGTTGGGGCGCATGGCTGGACCGTTCACGGATGCGCCTATGCCTGATTTGGTGGTTTCTCCCTTGAGGGTTGTCCCTAAGAGGGAACCTCAAAAATTTTGGTTAATTCATCACCTTTCCTTTCCCAAGGGTGGGTCGGTTAATGATTCTCTTGCGCCGGAGGACTGCACGGTATCGTACACCTCCTTTGACGCGGCAGTGGCATGGGTACGCAGGTGTGGAAGGGGAGCGTTGTTGGCAAAAGCTGATGTTCAATCGGCTTTTCGGTTGCTACCGGTACACCCGGACAGCTTTCGTTTCTTGGGCTGCATGTGGGGTGGGGCTTACTACGTGGACCGTTGTTTGCCCATGGGTTGTTCCATCTCTTGCGCGCTCTTTGAGACTTTTAGTTCGTTCCTAGAATGGGTGGTCCGGGACGTGTCGGGGATCAGTTCGATCATCCATTATTTGGATGATTTTTTTGTGTGTGGGCCCTCCGGGGTCTAACGTTTGCAGTGTTCTGCTTGGGACGTTGCAATACGTGGCTGATCGTTTTGGGGTCCCTTTGGCTCCCGAGAAGACGGAGGGCCCCACATCGTCCTTGGTTTTTCTGGGCATAGAGCTGGATTCTGTGAGGATGGAATGCCGACTGCCAGAGGATAAGCTGGAAGCGTTGAAGGCGGAAGTGCGCAGAGTTATCGGCCGGCGCAAGATTCAGCCAGATGCAGTCGCTATTGGGTAAGTTGTGTTTCGCCTGCAGGATAATGCCTATGGGCAGGGTATTTAGCCGCAGGCTGTCGGCTGCGACTGCCGGGGTGCGGGTTCCTACTCATTTTGTGAACCTAACTAGAGCGCTTCGTGAGGATTTGGTAGTGTGGCATGGATTCTTGGAATCTTTTAACGGGCAGGCTTTGTGGATGGCTGGGCCTGTTAGCAACTTCGATCTGGACTTGTTTACGGATGTGGCAGGTTCCACAGGGTATGGGGCGTTCTGTCAGGGCAAATGGAGCGCGGCTCCGTGGCCAAAGGAGTGGGAGGAAGCGGGGTTCTTGAAGAACCTGGTACTATTGGAACTTTTCCCAATTGTGGTGGCGTTTGAACTTTGGGGGGATTCCTTCCGGAATCTCAAAGTGCACCTAAACTGTGACAACATGGGAGTGGTTTAGGTAGTAAATCGAGTGTCAGCCGCATCACAGCCAGTGGTGCGTTTGCTGAGACATTTGGTTTTGCGCTGCTTGCATATGAATGTATTTGTGTACGCAGTGCATCTTCCTGGCGTGGATAACACCCTGGCTGACGCTTTGTCTCGTTTTCAGTGGGACAGGTTCCGGGAGTTGGCACCAGCAGCGGAGCAACGCGGGGTTACCTGTCCCGACTGGATGTGCGACATTGCTTTGACAGCGCAGCACAGTGGATTAAACGGTCGGTGAGTGGGGTCACGTGGAAAGCCTATGCTAAGGTTTGGCAGGAGTGGAGGTCATTTGTTCGGGGGCTGGGAGTTTCCCCGGTGGGGGGTGAAGCGGGAGTGGCCCTGCTTTATTTTCTTACATTGAAAATGGAGCACGGCGTTTCTGTGTCCGCGGTGGACCGTACACTAGCAGGTTTGGCTTTTCTTTTCAAATGGCATGGTTGCAGGGACTATACAAAAGAATTTTGGGTGAAGCAGGCAGTGAAGGGGTACAGGAAAGGCCGGAAGGCGGCTGATAGCCGCAGGCCGGTCTCGTTCGGAATGCTACAAAAACTGTTCCTGCATTTACATTCCGTGTGCAGTTCGGAATATGAGTGTCGGTTGTTCCGGGCAGCATTTGCGCTTGCCTTTTTTGGAGCCCTGAGGGTTGGAGAGCTGGTTAGTTCTTCCAGACGGGCGCCGGGTGGCTTGTTGGCCCAGGATGTGGAATGTTCGGGAGACTCGGTGGGGATATGGGTGAGCAGGTCCAAAACGGATCAAGTTGGAAAAGGTATGCGGCTTCAGTTGTTTCGCATCCCGGATGCGTCAATCTGTCCTGTGCGGGCGGTGGAATCCTTTTGTTCCATGCGTCCGGGACTCGAGGGTTCTTTTCTTATACATCGGGATGGGTCAGCGCTGTCTAGGTTTCAATTTATAGCAGTGTTAAAAAAGTGTTCGGTGGCAGCGGGGTATGGCCTCTCACTCCTTCCGGATTGGGGCAGCTACGGAGGCGGCTAGGGCAGGACTGCAGGCAGACGCGGTGAGGAGGATTGGGAGGTGGGAGTCTGATAGGTTTCGACTTTATATTCGCCCACAGCTGTTACAGGATTAAGGTGCATTGGGTAGGGGTTGTGTGGGGACTGTGTGGTGGACGGATTGAACGTGCCAATAATTTGTTGTTTTGTTTTATTTTATTTCCATGTTTTTTTTTCAGGTGGTGAACCCAGACTAGTTTGGATTCTGGGTCACTCGTACGTGTTCTGGGGGGGCAAGACGGGCCGATGTTCGGCCCAATGGAAGGCAGTTGGGAATTCCACGACGAGAAGCCCAGGTCCGTTGGATTGGGGTGCCGGGCATGATGTGGAGTGGGGTTATGCCGGAAATACAGAGGTTCGCAGGTCGGGAGAGGGCACCGGATATCCTGGTGCTGCATGCGGGAGGTAACGACATGGGGGCCAGATCAATGCACCAACTGATACGGGATATAAAACATGATTTTTTAAGATTGCGCACAGCATTCCCTGGTATGGTTGTGATTTGGTCGGATATGGTGGGTAGGACATCTTGGCGTTGGGCATGGTCGGTGGAAAAAGTTAATAAGGCCCGGATAAAAGTTAACAAGGAAGTGGGGAAATTTTTTATGAGGAATGGTGGCCTCGTGGTGCGCCACCGAGAGTTGGAAGTCGATACTTGGAGGTACCTAAGTGGAGACGGGGTCCACCTGAATGCCGTGGGCATTGATCTGTGGAACATGGGTTTGCAGGAGGGCATTCAGCGGGCCCTGAGGGTGTTGGGATGCACGCAAGGGTAAGGCTTTACCCCTTGCGAGCTGTGGCAGGGTTTGGTTGCTGGAAGAGGAGTTAAAAGTGGAAGTTCTGGAGAAAAAGGTGGTACCCATAGGTGGTATGGGGTTGTTGAGTACCTTCCGGTCAACAAGGGTTAACCAGGAAGGGGGAAAAATGGTAGGGCACTGCGGCCAGGTGTACCGCCTCCGAGTCGGTGTCTTGCGACTGGAGGCCTAAGGGATATGTTAGTCCCAGTGCCCAAGTTGGGAGTTGGTGGTCTATAAGACCACCAGGGGTATTGTAAGTGTTAAAATGTTATTTAAACGGTTATTTAAATGGTTATTTATTTCATATAGAAGTTGTCAAAATAAATAGGCTGGAAGGCCAATTTTACTCCACAACCTTGTCAGTCGTTATTTATTAGGATTGGTACAAGGGGTGGGTAAGGTATATAGAGTTTAAGTAAGAGCGGAGGATCAGTCCTTAACATGTCATGAATTCAGAGCATACTGTGACGGCCTTGTATGTGTGCTCTCCGTAATTATGTAATGTAATTGCGTAACAAATAAACATGATTTGGAACTCTCTCAGTCTGAAGGTAATTTCACAGGTTTCCTGTAGAATAAGGAACTTGAGGTTAAATCTCTATTCATTACCCATTTCTAATCAGGCCATATATGTATATAGATATCTAAAGAATAAAAAATAATATTTACAATATATATATATGTATGTAGCTGTACCCCCGTAGGAGCTGCTGGTTTAGTTGTGGGTCTTTGCACATTACCTTACTGTTCCAAGTGTTCGGCTCAGGGGTTCTCCTTGAAGAGTCTATCCATAAGAAACGTCTGCACCGACACAAAGTCTCTCTCAAGGGTTTTATTGAATAAACTTTCCAACAGAGGGGATAGAGGAATGGGGAGGACTCAGGTATCTTACTTGTCAATCACGGAAATGTCCTAGGTCCAGAGGAGCGACTGTCTCCACGCTGGACTCAGCCACCACCGGATAGGCCCAATCTCACTGGCCTAGCAGCCGGTGCGAAGCTCGATCAAAAATAGTCTCTGCCCCAGATTACATAACCCCTCTCTGTGTTAGCTCCATCAGAAAGAACACAGCTCTCAGTGCCAGAATCTTTCAGCCGCTCCGGCAGCACTGTGAGGTAGATTTTAGGATCCGGGTGCATCCTCCAATTGAGTCCTCAATTGCTCGGTCCCTTCCATCAGGCAAGGCGACACAGGATCATCCCTGGATCAGCAGGCCCCAGTAACTCCTGGGCCTACATCTCAGTTGCGAGGCCTCGGGCCAACGTGGCCCCGAGGCGGGAACTGCCAACACATCCCTGAGGCCAGGAGGGCCCTCAGGTGAGGATCGAAGAACAAACCCCACCAAATGGCATCCGTCCCTTAAGTACCCTCTCCCAGCATGAACAGCGGGTTCACCACACCCCCTGGGCTGCTTCTGGGAAAGAGGTACCCAATACGTCCAGTCTGTTGCCTTTCCAACCCTGACCAGCGGTGACAGCAACACCCACCGATGGGGGGGGGAAATCATGCAACCAGCTGAACTGAAACAGCGCCGCAATTTGAATACAATCTCTCTGGGCCAAACTAATGCCCAGACAACTATAATTTTAACATATAGCGGCCACTCATTGGGAGCAGGGCGCTACATATATATATATAGTGGAACCTCGGATTGCGAGTAACGCAGTTAACGAGCATTTCGCAATACGAGCACTGTATTTAAAAAAATCCTAACTCGGTTTGCGAGTGTTGTCTCGCAAAACGAGCAGGATTCAAGCCAAAGTGCAGTACCGCATTTGGCCTGAGGTGGGGGGCACCGAAGCCGAACGGCGCCAATCGGCCGTCTGGAAATGCTCAGAAAGACTCGGAAATACTCAGTTCCCGAGCCTTGCCGAGGTCAGCCGAGCTGTCCTCGGGCCTTTCCGTGTGTTTCGGAGGCTTTCCGGCGCCCCCACCTCTGGCCGCATGCGGTATTGCATGCCATTGAAGTCAATGCGGAAAAAAATTATTTTCGTTTCCATTGACTTCAATGGGGAAACTCGCTTTGATATGCGAGTACTTTGGATTACGAGCATTCTCCTGGAACGGATTATGCTCATAATCCGACGTTCCACCGTATATATATATATATATATATATATATATATATATATATATATACACACACTTACTGGCCACTTTATTGGGCACACCTGTTCAATTGCTAGGTAACACAAATTGCTACAGGGCAGCAACTCAATGCATTTAGGCATCTAGACGTGGTGAAGACAACTTGCTGAAGTTTGAACCGAGCATCAGAATGGGGAAGAAAGGGGACTTAAGTGACTTTGAAAAGATTTGCAAGGGTATTTTTTGTGACTTTTGTGGGAATGCTAGTACCCCAAGTTTTTGTATTTGCGCGGCTCTATTAAGGAAAATGTGTATTTGTTAGTGTGAGTTATTATAGAACCTAATGCATGGTTTGCACCGTTTATTGAATAAATGACAGATTTAAGATTTTATATACTGCTCTTCTATGAACATTTACAGCCCACATACATTTTAGTGCTTGTTTACAGTACAATAACATGCGTTGTTTCGCCCCTTTAACACAAAATGCGTTAAAGCAGCCTATTCATTTGCGTTGGGTTTGAAATGTACAAGGCAGGCAAAAGCTGACATGACCCTTTTTTTTCAACACAAGCGCACTACAACACATAAGTATGTGCTGCAGTGTAGGGGGGGATGATGTTTTATTGCATTGGGGGCTACCATTCAAAAAGAAAATAGTTTAGTGCTGTTGCTCTTATTATTGTGGCAAGTTATGTAATAAGAATTCCCGTGTCCCTCTCATTCTCCCATTGCTGTAGGAAATGATGGAGCGCTGTTAGTTGGGTGTGACCCCATTGCCTGATGTCATAGTGACCAGCGAGAAAGAAATATGTGACACAGTCATAGTACTCAGCAGAGAAAAATTCCAAACATCCTGCGTACAGCGAGACTCAGAGTACAGACTGTACCACCAGCGCTGGATGTATATTACCAGCAAATGTGTCGCTCTATACAGGGGTCACCAGCACTGAGTACATGATGGTATAGGTCTATTACTATATCAGATAACATAGAGCAACGAAGGATGTTTAGATCATTAGCACAGGCTGGGAATCAGGCAGTTGGGTGTTCATAATAAAAAATACAGAGAAATGTAGTTCCTAATATAGACAAATGAAATCGGCCATGAATTTAAAACATACAATTCAAAAAATGAGCATTTAAATTATTATTATTTGTAGTGTAAATGTTCGTACACACTAGAAAATCAGGGCAAACTTTTCCGTCCAAAGAATTTTCGTACAATTTTCGTATAGTGTGTTCACAACTTTCGACAGCCGATTCCGAATGTTCGTACGAAAATTCCCAAAGGGACAAACTCCAAAGTTTTTCTCATATGGGAACAGAACGAACGATTTTAGTTTAATGTGTACTGTTTTCATATGATTTTCATACAAGAAAAATCCGAAAAGACTGCGCATGATCAGAAAAAAAAAGAAAAAGCCTTTATCGTACGAGAATTTTTGTAAGAATTTTCGTTCTTTGGTTCTGATTTGCTGTGAAACATCGAGGAAAATCGGACGATCGTTCGCCCGATTTTCTTATAGTGTGTACCCCATTTACCGTATATACACGAGTATAAAACGAGTTTTTCAGCCCTTTTTTTAGGCCTGAAAGGATACCCCTCAGCTTATACTCGAGTCAGTACCTCAAAATCGTGAAATTCCGCGGCCGGCGTCTATTGTTCAAATCTCGTGCCGTTCTCCCTGTCCCTTCGGCGATAGGCATTTCCAGAAAACACTGTGATGAGTGTTTGCGCCTATCACGGAGGTCCTCTTGTCCGACGTCCGTGATTGGCCGAGCACTGAACACAGTGCCTGCTGGGAAACGGAGTCGGCGAATGAGAGGACCTCCGTGATAGGCGCAAACACTCAACACAGTGTTTGCTGGAAACGCCTATCACGGAAGGGACAGGGAGAACGGCGCGAGATTTGAACAATGGACGTCGCCGCGGAATTACAAGATTTTGAGGTACACTGACTCGGGCACAGGGAGGCGGCAATGGACACAGTAAGGGGGCACAGTGAGGTGACAGTGGGCAGTGAGATGGCAATGGGCACAGTAAGGGGGCACAGTGAGACGACAATGGGCACAGTGAGGTAGGTGACAATGGGCAGTGAGGTGGCAGAGTGAGATGCCAATGGGCACAGTAAGGTTGGGCAATGGGCACATCCCCCCCCCCCCCCCCTCGGCTTATACTCGAGTCAATAAATTTTCCCAGTTTTTTTGGTAAAAGTAGGTACCTCGGCTTATACTCGAGTCGGCTTATACTCGAGTATATACGGTAAGTCATTATTTTGAGCCTCATAAAACAAAGCCATCTGACGGTGCGCTCACACTAGGTACAGTTGCCTTGTCCCGTGCCCGAGTACGATTGTCCCCTCTCCCCATAACCCGTCTGCACCCATGCTGTGATGGGCCTGAGCACGCTTACATCATCACCTCTACTAGAAAGAACTCCCCGCCAAACACAACCCATTGAGTCCCCAAAATTGGGCGACTTCCAGTGCAACTTTTCATTACGACTTCAATTCAATTTTCATGCCACTTTGATGCTTTACAACTTAGACCGCTTTCACACTGGGGCCGTGGCCGCGTTAGCACTAAAGCGTTGCTGGTTTTAGCGGCACTTTAGTACTGTTTAAGCTGCGCTTTTCGGCCACTAGCGGGGCGCTTTTAACCCCAAAAAAGGGGTTAAAAACTCACACTTTTCAGGTAATTCAGAAGAGCTGGCCATTCTATCCAATGGGCAGGGCATTTTGGGAGCGCTAAATACAGCGCTCCCAAACCTCCCCAAAGATGCTGCTTGCAGGAATTTTCGGAACGTCCCGCAAGCAGCGGCGGTTTTCAGGCGCTTAGCAGAGGCTATTTCCAGTGCTAAAGTGCCTGAAAACCACCGAAAGGGGTCTTAAAAAAAGCCTCTGAAGTTGCAGCCAGAGTCGCAAAGATATGACTACCATGTTTCCCCAAAAATAAGACCTACCCCGAAAATAAACCCTATTGTGATTTTTGGGGAGGGCTGCAATATAAGACCTAGTGTGGTAAGTGATGTGGGCTGTGTGTTCCGGATGCCTTTGGTATAGCGCCGATTGGCGCTCAGCTGGCCTCCCGCTGCTCTCCTCCTCTTCTCCCAGCTGTCAGTGGGGGATTACTCCCCCTCTCAGTGCTCGGAGCAGGAAGGAGAGCTCTGGCGGGCCATGGAAGCGGCTGGTGACACTCAGCTGATGTCCAGCTGATCTTCTCTTCTTTATGACAGCTGTCAGCGGGGGATTTGGGCCCCCCTCCCTCTGCAGTGCTCCGATGGGTCACGGAAGTGGGGCTATGGGAAGGTGTTTGTCACACATGGATTGCAGAAAGGTACACTTTTCATTATCTGATACTGTAATACAGTGCATTTTGGAGTTTTGCAGGCACATTTACTTGATTCCACTAGCCACTGGGTATTCCTGACAGGCAGGGAGGGAGATTGGGAGAGAAGACAGCACAAGCCCTACCCAGAAAATAAGCCCTACTGTGTCTTTTGTTGCCAAAATGAATATAAGACCCGGGCTTATTTTCGGGGGAAACACGGCACTGTACCTTGCAACTTTGTGATTTTAACATTGCAGTCTATGGCACTCATGTCACACCAGGAACTAATTTTTTGTCACTGTGGCTTGAGTTGCAGCAATTAAAGCGGAGCTCCGCCGTAAAAAAAAATATTAAAAGCCAGCAGCTACAAATACTGCAGCTGCTGACTTTTAATAAATGGACACTTACCTGTCCTGGAGTCCAGCGACGTCGGTAGCAGAAGACGAGCAATCGCTCATCTCTCGGCTGCCCCCACCGCCATCCTCAGTGAGGGAATCAGGAAGTGAAGCGCTGCGGCTTCACTGCCCGGTTCCCTACTGCGCATGCGCGAGTCGCGCTGCGCCGTCCTCACTGTTCCCCGCTGTGTTCTGGGAGCCGTGTGTTTCCCAGAACACGACGAGAGGGGGGCGGGGGGGGTGGGTTAACTGACGTACTGACCGCAGGTCCCCACAGAATCTATGCACCCACCTCCCCTCTGAAAGGTGACAATTGTGGCACCGGAGGGGGGGGGAGGAATCCGAGGAGCGGAAGTTCCACTTTAGGGTGGAGCTCCGCTTTAAGGCAGTACCCCATTAAAATGAATGTGTTTTTACTTGTCTTGAGACTTTCTGTGTCACAGGTTGCAGTTAGTTGCACCAGAAGTTGCAGCAGTGTGAACCAGGGCTAATGCTTCCTCACCACTTGTCAAATACCCTCTGAGGAGTTGTAACATAAGTATAAATGAGGCCTAACTTTTAGGCCTCGTTCACATTGAGAGCGGGTTTGAATTTGTGCGAGTTCAGCTGAACTTGCGTGATTTCAAACCGGCAATGCATACCTCCCAACTGGCACGGATTGGGCGGGACTTACCCGGAATGGCAACTCCTTCCGGCACTCCCGCGCAAGTTGTTTCGTTCCCCCATAACGATGTGAGCAGGAGGTCCTGCTGGGGAGAAGGATGGATGACAGGTTTCCGGCGGCTGCAACCCACCCCCCTGCTGACAAATGTAAGTAGACACCTGTCTCACTTACACATTCGAGGCCTGAGAATGCAGACAGACAGGAAGGTTCCCCCACTTGTTGGAGGTACCTATTTTTCCACGTGTTGGTGGCCGCCTTTGAAAGACTGAGCATAATGTAGCATAATGCCGCCTACACACGGTCGGAATTTCCGCCAGCAAAAGTCCGATGTGAGCTTTTGGACGGAATTTCCGACCGTGTGTAGGCTCCATCAGACTTTTGCTGTCGGAATTTTCCGCCAGCAAAAGATTGAGAGCAGGTTCTCAATTTTTCAGACGGAAAAAATTCAGATTGGAAATTCCGATCGTCTGTAGCAATTCAGACGTGCAAAATTCCGACGCATGCTCGGAAACAATTTAACGCATGCTCGGAAGCATTGGACTTAATTTTCTCGGCTCGTCGTAGTGTTGTACGTCCCCGCGTTCTTGACGGTCGAAAGTTCAGAGAACTTTTGTGTGACCGTGTGTATGCAAGCCAAGCTTGAGCGGAATTCCGTCGGAAAAACCATCCAAGGTTTTTACGACGGAATTTCCGCTCGTGTGTACGCGGCATTAGACTGCTAAAGATCACCATCATTACAGTCCTACAAATCAATGCTCCCATTACTAATTGCTAGGGCATGAGAGCCGCAAATAAGTACTATAGAGCCACGTGTGGCCCATGGACTGCAGGTTGGGCACCAGAGTTGAAAACAAAAACTGTCTGCTAGGCCAACCAACAGTTGCTTATTTAATTTTTTCCAAGTAATACTGGGAAAAGCTGATAAGAAATCCTCTGTTTTTGATCATTCGCTAGACCAGTGATCTCTAAACTTTGGCCCACATGCCAAATGTGGTCCTTTGCCTGCCTGGTCCTTGGAGCAATTTTTATTTCACTGATACGAAGCACAATTTCTCCCTCTGACACCAATAATGAGGCCCCA
This sequence comes from Rana muscosa, assembly GCA_029206835.1. Taxonomy (NCBI): domain Eukaryota; kingdom Metazoa; phylum Chordata; class Amphibia; order Anura; family Ranidae; genus Rana; species Rana muscosa. The sequence goes on from CM055126.1 coordinate 25,464,848, forward strand.
TTCCTTCCAATGTCACCAACAGTGGAGCAGAATTCCTTCCACTGACACCAACAATGGGGCTCTATTTCTTCCTTGAACACCAACAATAGGACATAATTCCTTCTATTGATATAAATGATAAAACACTATTCCTCCCACTGACACCAACGATGGGGCACTATTCCTCCCACTGACACCAACGATGGGGCACTATTCCTCCCACTGACACCAACGATGGGGCACTATTCCTCCCACTGACACCAACGATGGGGCACTATTCCTCCCACTGACACCAACGATGGGGCACTATTCCTCCCACTAACACCAATGACGGGGCACTATTCCTCCCACTGACACCAACGACGGGCCACTATTCCTCCCACTGGCACCAATGACGGGCCACTATTCCTCCCACTGGCACCAATGACGGGGCACTATTCCTCCCACTGGCACCAATGACGGGGCACTATTCCTCCCACTGACATGAATGACGGGGCACTATTCCTCCCACTGACACCAATGACGGGCACTATTCCTCCCACTGACACCAATGATGGGCACTATTCCTCCCACTGGCACCAATGATGGGCACTATTCCTCCCACTGGCACCAATGACGGGGCACTATTCCTCCCACTGACACCAATGATGGGCACTATTCCTCCCACTGACACCAATGATGGGCACTATTCCTCCCACTGACATGAATGATGGGGCACTATTCCTCCCACTGACACCAATGACGGGGCACTATACCTCCCACGGACTCCAATAACGAGGCACTATTCCTCCCACTGGCACCAACGATGGGGCACTATTCCTCCCACTAATACAAATGACGGGGCACTATTCCTCCCACTGACACCAATGACGGGGCACTATTCCTCCCACTGAACCAATGACGGGGCACTATTGATCTTTTATTGAAAAGAATCAAGCAACCAATTTTTATACAAAAGTAAAAAACAAAACCATAGTACAAAACTTCAACAGAAAACAAAGGAATACACATCCATGTTCAGAATATATACAATATATACATAATCCACTACCAAAACATCCCTAGAAAACTATCTACATAAAGCAGCAGAGAGGGCCTAAGAGGCACAACCCATCACCTATGTACGCAGCCATTTATCAAAAATTCATCAAAAATACTGATAATCTAGGGTGATAAGAGACAGACAGCCACACCCGGGAAAGAGACTCCTGGTAGTCAGGGAGGCCTGAAACCCCTCCATGCCTTCAACCAAGCCCCCTGACCCCGCTTGTCTCTCTCAAGCTCCCGAATCTTCCCCACCTCATGCAAAATGTCATACACCACCACCTCAACAGGAAGGATTTTTTGCCGAATGCTGACCTGACACCGTGCATTCCAGGTGAAATAACGGACTACTAGGCTAACTAAAAAAAGTGTATCCAAACAAAAAACTCCACCGGTATTGAATGCTCCGTACACCCACTCAGCATAACCCAGCCTGGAGAGGAAAGGGACACCGAGGGCCCGCCCCACCTGTTTGTACACCTCTATGTTAAAAGGGCAATGAAGCAGAAAATGGTCCATAGTCTCCTCCTCATCTGCACACTCCTCCCGAGGACAGCTACGATCCATCCCACTGCGGAATTTCAAATTGCCCCGAACATAGAGCTTCCCATGGAAGCACAACCAGGCCAGATCCCTAAATTTAGGGGGTACTCTATCCAAATTAATCAGTCTTAACCCCGCCCTCAAAACTGGGCCCGGGCAATCCCTTAAGGCCAGTGGGTCATGAAAGAATGACGGGGCACTATTCCTCCCACTGACACCAATGACGGGGCACTATTCCTCCCACTGACACCAATGATGGGGCACTATTCCTCCCACTGACACCAATGACGGGGCACTATTCCTCCCACTGACACCAATGACGGGGCACTATTCCTCCCACTGATACCAATGATGGGGCACTATTCCTCCCACTGATACCAATGATGGGGCACTATTCCTCCCACTGACGCCAACGATGGGGCACTATTCCTCCTACTGACACCAATGATTGGGCAATATTCCTCCCACTGACGCCAACGATGGGGCACTATTCCTCCCACTGATACCAATGATAGGGTAATATTCCATCTCCAACAGACCACAGTAACATTTTTTACTCCCACGGACCACCAAGCCTGACACAAGGAGCATTTTCTACTCTCTCCGGTCACAGCCCCCCTAAAGTCCCCATGTTTAGAACGTTTGGAAACCCCTGCCCTAGGCACAACAAGCAATTATATTCTAAACCAACTTGGGATGGGTTAAAGTTTCATTTATTCTTGCCCAGGGTTTCCGATTTAAACAGCCTTTCAGATTCTTCATACACAGGACGTATCTTAGAATTTGGAAATCATGCTAAAAAAGAATCATGTAAACCAATACAAAGCTATACAGCTAAGCCATGTATATACAATGGGCCCCTTTATCAAAATGTCTGCTGGAAGAATCATCTCACACAGTCTTGCCCACAGACATCAGATTCCCTTTTATGGTATAGCATATAGGAAAGACCAATAAATATGAAGAACACTAAATAATAACAAATAAAGACAGATAGACAGGGATTAAAAAAACAAAAAAAAAAAAAAAAAGGGCTTACAAAAGCTACAGAACGTATCGAGAGTTGGCCCAAAAATTTGCTATAACATCAACAGGATACCACAAGTTGATGGCCTCACTATAACGGGGCAGACCAATGAAAACGATCGGAAAATTCGACAAGAATAGTCCGATGTGAGCTTTTGGTCGACCGTGTGTATGCTCCATCGGACTTTTGCTGTCGCAATTTCCGCCAACAAAAGATTGAGAGAAGGTTCTCTATTTTTCCAATGGAAATTCCGATCGTCTATAGCAATTCCGACGCGCAAAATTCCGACGCGTGCTCGGAAACAATTCGACGTATGCTCGGAAGCATTGAACTTAATTTTTCCCGGCTTGTCGTCAGGGCCGTCTTTAATGTTGATTGGACCCTGGGCAAAAAAAATCTTGGGCCCCCCCCCCCCCCATGCAATTTTGCTTTCCACCTGCTCTGAGACATACAACAAATATCAGCTAGACTTAAAATCAGCTTACTGTATCAGATCAGGCAGTGATTGTGATTGGTTGCCAGAGGTTACAGCATATCATTACCACTTACTGACTGGTTGCTAGAGGTTACAGCACACATTACAGCTCACTGATTAGTTGCTAGAGGTTACAGCACACATTACAGCTCACTGATTATTTGCTAGAGGTTACAGCACACATTACGGCTCACTGATTAGTTGCTAGAGGTTACAGCACACATTACGGCTCACTGATTAGTTGCTAGAGGTTACAGCACACATTACGGCTCACTGATTAGTTGCTAGAGGTTACAGCACATATTACAGCTCACTGATTAGTTACTAGAGGTTACAGCACATATTACAGCTCACTGATTATTTGCTAGAGGTTACAGCACACATTACGGCTCACTGATTAGTTGCTAGAGGTTACAGCACACATTACGGCTCACTGATTAGTTGCTAGAGGTTACAGCACACATTACGGCTCACTGATTAGTTGCTAGAGGTTACAGCACATATTACAGCTCACTGATTAGTTACTAGAGGTTACAGCACATATTACAGCTCACTGATTAGTTGCTAGAGGTTACAGCACATGATTTCTTCTTGTTGATTGGTTGCTAGAGATTACTGTACAGTAATACTGCTCACTGATTGGTTTCCAGAGGTTACGGCACATCATCTCTTCACTGCAAAGGGGCATGATATACATATGAATGCCACCTTTATTTACATATGAATGCCGCCGGCCTCAGCTATTTACATGTGAATGCTGCCGCTATTTACATATGAATGCTCCCGTTATTTACATATGAATGACGGTTATTTCCATGTAAACACAGAGTCTGCAGGTGAGTCATCTGTACACAACAATAGGGCAGAGCTGGGCAGCATTAGTAGCAGCACTTCACACTGAGATATCAGGACACGGCAAAGGACTAAAACTTCAAGGGACAAAGGCATTTAAACTGGGATAGTTGGCAAGTATGAGGCAGCTGCTTTGGGCCCCACAACAATGACAGGGCCCAGGGCAGCTGCCCCTTTTGCCCTGCCTTAAAGACAGCCCGGCTTGTCGTAGTGTTGTACGTCATTGCGTTCTTGATTGTCGAAAGTTCAGAGAACTTTTGTGTGACCGTGTGTATGCAAGCCAAGCTTGAGTGGAATTCCGTCGGAAAAACCATCCAAGGTTTTTCCGACGGAAATTTCAATCGTGTGTATGGGGCATAAGGATTATTATACTGTGAATGAAGGAGACCGCGGTGGCCCATGGCACAATGCAGTCACAGAATCTCCTCAGTCTGGATTCAAAATACTAATCTACACTTACCGGCCACTTTATTAGGTACACCTTACTAGTACCGGAATGGACAGCTTCTGTCTTCAGAACTGCCTTAATTCTTCGTGGCATAGGATTCAACAAGGTTTTGGAAACATTCCTCAGAGATTTTGGTCCATATTGACACGGGGGTTTTTCACAGTCAGGGCGGTAAGGATGTGGAACTCTCTTCCACAATCGGTGGTGTCAGCAGGAAGTATGGATAGTTTTAGAAGACTCTTGGATGTGCATCTTAGCGAACACAATATATAGGGATATGGGAAATGATTATCTACAGTACACAAACACATACACACCAACACAGGTTGAACTGAATGGACTGTTGTCTTTATTCAACCGTACCTACTATGATAGCAGTTGTTGCAGATTTGTTGGCTGCACATTCATGTTGCAAATCTCCCGTTATACCACATCTGAAAGGTGCTCTATTGGATTGAGATCTAGAGGCCATTGGAGTACAGTGATCTCATTGTCATGTTCAAGAAACCAGTGGTGAGATGATTGGAGCTTTGTGACACGGTGAATTATCCTGCTGGAAGGAGCCATCAGAAGATGGGGGACACTGGAGTCATAAAGGGATGGACATGGTCAGTAACAATACTCAGGGAGGCGGTGGTGTTTAAATGATGCTCAGTTGGTACTAAGGGGCCCAAAGTGTGTCAAGAAAATATCCCCCACACCATTATATCACCACCAGCCTGAACCATTCATACAAGGTAGGATAAATCCATGCTTTCATGTTGTTTACGCCAAATTCTGATCCTACCATATGAATGTCACAGCTCAAATCGAGACTCATTAGACCAGTAAATGTTTTTCCAATCTTTTATTGTCCAATTTTAGTGAGCCTGTGTGAATTGTAGCCTCAGTTTCCTGTCCTTAGCTGACAGGAGTGGCACCCAGTGTGGTCTTCTGCTGATGTAGCCCATCTGCTTCAACGTTCGTTGTGTTGTGCATTCAGAGATGGCATTCTGCATACCTTGGTTATTTGAGATACTGTTGCCTATCATCTCGTCTGCCCATTCTCCTCTGACATCAACAAGGCATTTTTGTCCACACGACTGCCCCTCACTGGATATTTTGTGCTTTTCGGAGCATTGTCTGTAAACCTTAGAGAAGGTTGTGCATGAGAATCCCAGTAGATTGTCAGTTTTTGAAATACTCAGACCAGCCCGTCTGGCACCAACAACCATGCCACGTTCAGAGTCACCTAAATCCCCTTTCTTCCCCATTCTAATACAAAATTGTAACCTCAACAAATCGCCTTCACCACGTCTAGATGCCTAAATGCATTGAGTTGCTGCCATGTAATTGGCTGATTAGCAATTTATGTTACCAAGCAATTTGAACAGGTGTACCTAATAAAGTGGTTGGTGAGTGTATACTTCCATTGTGTTTTTGGTTTGTGCAATCAATACTATCTCATGACCTCTGAAGTTACTGCAATGCTGTGGTCCTACTATGGCATCCAGGTTGGGTCTACTTGGTTGGCACTATAAAAAGCTCAACGAACGTGGATGTGTGTACTCTGCTCATGCACAACAGTTGGGGACAATGATAAAAAGTGCTTGTTATGTCTAGGTCAGGGATATGCAATTAACGGACCTCCAGCTGTTGCAGAACTACAATTCCCATGAGGCATAGCAAGACTCTGACAGCCACAAGCATGACATCCAGAGACAGAGGCATGATGGGACTTGTAGTTTTGCAACAGCTGGAGGTCCGCTAATTGCATACCCCTGGTCTAGGTGGTAGAGATACAGGCTGTAATTCGTTTCCCTGACTCCCCATTCCAGCGCTGTCCTCTTCTATACAAAGCTCTGGTTTGTGGTATGTCCATTGCGTCATCATTTACAATGTAAGGCTATTAACCCTGCATTGTACATGGAGGAGGCAGGAGTGCAACCACAGCTGGGAACGCTCTAGAAAAGAGGCTTTGCAGGACCGGTTGCACAGCTGGAGGAATCTTGGTAAAACAAGGAATAAGGTATTAAACCTGGGTGAACTGCACCCCGCGCACCCCGTCTAGGATCGGCCCTGCACCTTGTTCATGCACCTCTAGACTTTACGAGTATTTGATCCTTGCAATGTGGGGGGTTGTTCTTGTTGTCTTTTTTCTGGAGTTTTGCTTTAACGAGTACAGTTGTGTTCTCTCTCCACCCCCATCCTTAACCACTTCCATACCGGGCACTTAAACACCTTCCTGCCCAGACCAATTTTCAGCTTTCTGCGCTGTTGCACTTTGAATGACAATTGCGCGGTCATGGTACACTGTACCCAAACTAAATTTTTATCATTTTGTTTCCACAAATAGAGCTTTCTTTTGGTGGTATTTGATCACCTCTGCGATTTTTATTTTCTGCAATTTTTTTTAAAAATGACCGAAAATTTTGAAAAAAAAACGTTATTTTTTTATTTCAGTTACAAAACTTTGTAAATAAGTACGTTTTCTCCTTCACTGATGGGGCTGCACTGATGGGCACTGATGAGGCGGCACTGAAGGGCACCGATGAGGCGGCACAGATGAGCACCGATGAGGCGGCACGGATGGGCACCTATAGGCGGCACGGATGGGCACCTATAGGCGGCACGGATGGGCACAGATAGGTGGCATGGATGGGCACAGATAGGCGGCACGGATGGGCACAGATAGGCGGCATGAAGCGGCACGGATAGGCGACATGGATGGGCACTGATAGGCGGCATGGATGGGCACTGATAGGTGGCACGGATGGGCATGGATGGGCACTGATAGGTGGCATGGATGGGCACTAATAGGTGGCACTGTACTGCAATGTGTTTTACTAATGGATGCCAATCAGTGCCAAACAATAATGCCTGCCAATCAGTGGTGCCCATTGTGGGCACTGATTGGCATCCATTAGAAATTTCTAATTTGCATCCCTGGTGGTCTAGGGTGGCATACCTTTAAGGTGGGCATCCCTAGCAGTCTAGTGGCATCCCTGGTGGTCCAGTGTGGGCATCTTTGGGGGGGCTGCACTGATAATGGATCAGCACAATACCCCCCTGTCAGAGGAGCAGCCTCTGACAGATGCGAGTGAGGAAAAGCCGCTGACCGGCTTTTCCTGTTTACATCGTGATCAGCCGTGATTGGACACGGCTGATCACATGGTAAAGAGTCTCGATCGGCAGACTCTTTACCTAGATCGGTGTTGCAGGGTGTCAGACTGACATCCCGCAGAAACGATCGCCGCGATGCGCCCCCGGGGGCGCGCAGCGGCTCAAAATCCTGAGGACGTCATATGACGTCCAGTCAGGATTTTAAAACCACTTTGCCGCCGTCAATCCGCTATAGGGCGGGCGGCAAGTGGTTAAGACTGGACAATGAAAGAGCAGCCACAAACTATTCTGGTCATCCTTCTGCTCACTCTGCTTTCCCTCCTGCCAGCATATTCCTTCTTAACACAACCAGATTGGCTCCCAGTCCTACTACCATTTCCTCTCCCAGCCTGAGTGTATAAGGAATTACAAGAGGCTGATACTAATGCCACGTACGCACGACTGTTTTTCATGACGAGAAAAATGCCATTTTTTTATTTGGTCATTAAAAACGATTGTGTGTGGGCTCCAGAGCATTTTTCACGACGCGAAAAATGGGCATTAAAAATTTGGAACATGCTCTAATTTTTCTCGTCGTTTTTCACGTCGTGAAAAACGACCGCGTATAGGCTTTAACGACGTGAAAAAAACGCGCATGCTCAGAAGCAAGTTATGAGACAGGAGCGCTCGTTCTGGTAAAACTAGCGTTCATAATGGAGATAGCAAATACGTCGTGCTGTAACGGACTGAAAAGCACGAGGCTGAAAAGCGCGAATCGTCTCTCACCAAACTTTACTAACACGAGGATCAGCAAAAGCAGCCCAAAGGGTGGCGCCATCTGAATGGAACTTCCCCTTTATAGTGCCGTCGTACGTCGCCGCGCTTTGCTCGAGCATTTTTTTTCACGATAGTGTGTAGGCAAGGCAGGCTTGAGAAGAATCACGTCGAGAAAAACTTAGTTTTTTCAATGACATTAAAAACGGTCGTGTGTACGCGGCATAAGAGAATTTGTATGTAATAAACAAGACATTAAAAAGACTCCATTCACACAGGGGCGACACGACTTCCAGCGCGACTTTGGGAGGCAACTTGGACACGGCTTGAGTATGAATCACAGCGCGACTCCAGGCAACTTACAAGGCAACTTCAAGTTGCCTCCAGGACAGGCGACTTTCCAGTGGCCAATCAAACAAGAATCAGCTCTGTGGGAGGGGTTTGCCTGAGAATTGTATGTTCTCTTCCTGTATTGTTGCTTCTGTTAAGACAGTAATCCGACTTCTGAGGCGACTTCCACTGAAATCAATGGGTACAAGTCGCCTACAAGTTGCCTAGAAGTCGGATTGAAGTAGTACAGGAACCTTTTCTGAAGTCGGAGCGACTGCAATAGTGTGCATTAAGACGGCTCCATTCACTTACATTGATTTTCTCATGCGACTAGGGGCGACTTGAAGTCGGATCCAAAGTCGTCTCTGTGTGAATGGGCTCTTAATAATGCCCTAATAAAATTTGTAATTATTTCTGTGAAATGTAACCCCTTCCTACCCAGCCCCAGCTTTCCCAATGGCTGTCAATATTCATTCGCTATTCTAACACACCTGGGTGGGCTCCAAGCGCAATGCTCTGCGCCTGGAGCCCACCCTATTTTAAAGCCTATTAGAGCCTCTGGCTCTAATCAGGTGCTTCAAAAAAACACCCCAGCCGCTGTAATTCATGCGCCCGGCATCCTGAAAGGGGCCGGACACATGAATAGGCGGTGGCGGCGGCAATGGAAAGAGGAGGCGGCGCCCGTGCGCCCTTAAAGTGATACTAAAGGATCTTTTTTTTTTTTTTAAATAACAAACATGTCATACTTCCCTCCACTGTGCAGTTTGTTTTGCACAGAGTGGCCCAAACAGACTTCTGGGGTCCCTCGGTGGCTCTCGCAGGTCCTCCCCGCATCAGATAACCCCCTAGGAGAAGCGCTCTCCCGGGGGGTTACCTTGCGAGCCTGCTCCCGAGTCATTCATTCGGCGTCCATTGACGCCAAATGTATGACTTGGCCCTGCCCCCCGCATCATTGGATTTGATTGACAGCAGCGGGAGCCAATGGCTGCGCTGCTATCAATCTATCCAATCAAGAACCGGGACCCCGTGGAGAAAGGCAGAGCGCGTCACTGCCGAGCGAATTCCACGGCTCAGGTGAGTAAAACGGGGGAGGGGGGGGGGCTGGGGGGCCGGTGACTGCCAGAAGTTTTTTCATAGGATGCACTAAGGTGAAAAAACAGCCCATTTAACCACTTGCTGACCGCCGCACGACGATATACGTCAACAGAATGGCACAGCTGCGCATATGGGCGTACAGGTACGTCCCCTTTAAGATGCAAGCCGGTCAGGAGCTTCGTGACCGCGCCCGCGGGACCCGCAGACCCGATCACCGCCGGTTTCCCGCGATCGGGTCACAGAGCTGAAGAACGGGGAGAGGTAAGTGTAAACAAACCTCTCCCCGTGCTTCCTAGTGAGAGTGTCACTGATCGTCTGTTCCCTGTCATAGGGAACGACGATCAGTGACGTCACACGCCAAGCCACGCCCCCTCACAGTAAGAATCACACATTAGGTCACACTTAACCCCTTTAGCGCCCCCTACAGGTTGACCCCTTCACTGCCCGTGTCATTTTCACGTTAATCAGTGCATTTTTATAGCACTGATCGCTGTAAAAATGAAAATGGTCCCAAAATAGTGTCAAAAGTGTCCGATGTGTCCGCCATAATGTCGCAGTCACAATAAAAAACGCTAATAAAAAAAGGGGAGAAAAAATGGCGCAGAATGAGTTCTAGGCAGAGTAAAAATCAAAGGGATCAATGAATGTTGATGTTGATGTTGCAAGCACTAGCGGCAGCTACCATGAGCAGAAGCAAACTCTGTAAAATATAATGAGGAAAGGAAGGTGCGCCAATCTAAGTGCAGTAAAACAGGCTTTAATTAGCAAATTGTATAAAAACAGCCAAATGGCTACTCACAGGATACAGGAATAATACAGGCATGTAAGGAGTTAAAGGTGGTCCGGAGTCATCTAAGGCGGTCCTCAGGGGAGATGTTGGTTCCAGATGGAGAGAGGTGTAGCTGAAGATGGCTGAAGGCAGGAAGGCAGGTTGCGGTGTCAGCAAGGGAAGTCAAGAACAACCAGGTATCCAAGCTGCAGATGTAGTGATGCGCCCTGTGTCATCAGGGTAGACATGGGATAACCAGGAAGCTGCAGTTCAGCGAGGACTTCAGCGTGCGCTTCAGCGTGGAGCGCAGCGTGCCGTCGGACCGGAAGTGACGTGTGGATAGAACGGACCAATAGGATGACGCGTTTCACAGCATCCGCTGTTTCATCAGATCCATAGAAGGCATTATCATAGGTGGGTGTGATATAGTAGAGAGACGTGGCGTGATTGGTTGAAATCATACTAGTGGAAGTAAATCAGCATGGTGATAGGTTGGAAGCAAGATGTAAGGGAGATGATGACACGGAATTTTTAGGGGGGTGCAGGGGGGCGAGGAGAAAAGGAAAATGGATGACAAGGGATTATAATATGAAATAAAGATACAATGTTTATATGGTGGTGAACAACGCTAATGTGGAATTTAAAATCATAAAGGATATAAATACATAGATGGTATTAGTACATAGGAGAGAGAGAAAAAAAGGAGCAGCACTATAAAGGGGAACGTATGTGGAAATAATTATATTGGAATTATAGGGGAAAAAATTATTTAATTAAATATTAAATTAGTTGGAGGGTATGAGAACAAGCTATGTATGGCATGAGAACAAATGGGTGCAACATGTAGGAGATGGGAACATATTAATGTGGACAAGGGAAGGAAAGGGAAAGGGGTGGTAAAAAAAGGAGGGGGTGGGGGGGTTGGGGGGTAAAAAAAAAAAAAAAAAAAAAAATATATATAATAATAATGAAGAATGATAATGAAAAAGTAATAATGAAAAATAAAAATAAATATAAATATAAATAAAAATAAAAATAAAAATAAAAATAAATGGACAATAATAATGAAAAACAAAAATGGGGGGGGGGGAAAGAAGCAAAGAGGACAAGATGGGGAAGCGGAAGAGATGGGTCAGTGAATGAATGATAAAGGCTGGCTATCATGTAGAAGTACTACAGAAGTATGATTCATAGTATAGAAAATACACATGCATGTGTATATATTCACACATATATATATACACATACACACACATCTGGAAGGGAACATCCATATATATATATATATAAAAATGAATGGATGATATAATAATATATAAATATATATAAAAAAACATATGTAAATTGCACATGGAGAAGTATAATATAACAAGTCAAAGCTTATTACCAAAAAAAGGGGGGGGGGTGTACATAATTATTGGTATAAAGGATATACCAAAGATGCAAGGCAGCATGAATGGTAACAGATCTATGAGGGCAACACAAGGTGCATACATGCACATATGACCAAGCATATATGAGAGTTGTGAGTAAACGCACACACATACACACATATACACGTATACACATATACACGTGTGCATACACATGCATGCACACAAATCTCCGACAGATGAAAGCACTAGTACGTGGAATGGACGAGCAGCACAGAGAAATATTAAAAGTGATTTGGAAATGAAAGCTTATTATAAAAATTATGTATCATAAAAAATAGGATGATAATCAAATCTGAATAAAATCGAATCAAATACAATAAAATAGAAAGAATAAATTAAAGAATCATCATAAAAAATATATATATGAGAAGATCGAATAAAATGATATATGAGTAAGAACGCACAAGAAATCGCACAGATGGAGAAAAGCGATTAATAGAATGGTGGTAATATAGGAATATTAGATTATGTTGTTGGTTTCGATTTCTTCATTGAGGCCATTGGGTGACATGGTATTTAAAGAAAAAATCCAATAAGTTTCTTGTCTACAAAGGCGTTGGAATCTTTCTATGGCAGTTGGGGTTTCTGGTATTGCCTCGATAACCCAAACCTGAAGGGCGCTGGTATCTTGGTGGTGGTGTGTTGCAAAGTGACGTGCCACGCTGTATTTGGGATTGTTCTTTTGGACTGCACGGCGGTGTTCTCCAAATCTGGTCCGTAGAGCTCTGATAGTTCTGCCTATGTATAGTAGGCCACATGGACAGGAAATACAGTACACTACATACGTGGTAGAGCAGTTGTAGAAAGAGCTGAGATTGAAGGTCTTACTGTTGGCCTTGAAGGTTTTTTGGCCATGGGTGACATGGGAGCAGGTAAGGCATAGGGCTTTTTTGCATTGATACATCCCTACAATGGGAATTAAAGTGAGCTGTTTGAGCATGTAGTTTTGGTGATGATTGGATGTTTTGGTTTTGCTGGGGGCGATCTTGCTTTTAATATTGGGGGCCCTTCGATAGGCAAACTTGGGAGTAACTGACACAGTTTTTGATAGGTAGGGGTCTTGGGTGAGGATGTTCCAGTGTTTTTTAAAGATATTCTCCATTTTTTTGTGTTTTGCGTGGTACTGGGTAATGAAACGAGTATTGGGTTCAGAGTTGGATGTTTTGGGGAGGGGCAGGGATTCTTGTTGATAGGTGGTGCGAGCTTCTTTAATCAAGTTGGGGGGATATCCTTTCTCGATGAATTTATTTTCGAGTAAAGTGCTTAAGGATGTATAATCTTCTAATCTGGTACAGTTACGTCGGAGTCGATTGAATTGACTCTTCGGGACGTTTTTGATCCACATGGGATGATGGCAACTAGAAAAATGTAAGTACGAATTTCCAGCTGTGGGTTTAGTGAAATTTTTGGCAAATATGGTATTGTCTTTATGGAAGAGCTCGAGATCTAAGAAGCATAGGGAAACAGGGTCCATAACTATAGTGAAAGATAGTCCAAAATTGTTGCAGTTGCAATAAGTTAAAAATTCTTGGACTGAAGTGGTGGGCCCATCCCAAATGATGATAATGTCATCTATGTAGCGACCATATTAAATAAGGTTGGCTGCAAAAGGATTGTTGGTGTCAATGAATCTGGACTCCCATAGTCCCATAGTGAGGTTAGCGTAGCTCGGGGCAAAATTGGCGCCCATGGCAGTACCTTGCTTTTGGAGGTAGAATTCTCCTCCTGATAGGAAGTAGTTGTGCTCAAGGCAGAACCGAGTGGCTAAAAGGATGAAGTCTATTTGTGTGGTATTGAGATTGGGATCGTCTTTCAGAAAATGCGCAACTACTTCGAGTCCAATGGAATGTGGTATGGAAGTGTAAAGAGAACATACATCTAGGGATACCCAGGTGTATGATGGTTCCCAAGTGTATGGTTTCAACAAATCAATTAAATGGGTACCGTCACGGATGTAAGACGGAAGGGCTTGGGCTAAGGGTTGGAGAAAATGGTCGATATAGAGAGAAAAACTGGTGGTGATGCTGTCCATGGAGGCAACGATAGGACGGCCCGGCGGGTTGGAGATGTCCTTATGAATTTTTGGTAGATGGTATAGGTAGGGAACTTGAAAAAATGGTTTCAGAAAGAAGGCAGCCTCTAGTTTGTTCAGTATTCCGTCCGTGCAGGCTTGTTTAATAATGATGGTGGCTTCTTCAGTGAATTTGGGCAAAGGGTCAGTATTTAATTTGACATACGTGTTTTTATCAGAGAGAAGTCGAGTGGTCTCTTTTATGTAGTTGTTTTTATCTTGTATTACTATCCCTCCTCCCTTATCAGCTGATCTGATGATGATATCAGGGTTGGCACTCAAAGATTTTAAAGCTTGGTATTCAGGTGGACTGAGGTTGTTATTGAACCGTTGAACTTTAGAGGATTCCAATGTACATAGGTCGCTGAGTTCTTTGAAAACTACTTGATAAAAGGTTGACAGATAGGGACCTTTCGATTGAGTGGGATTAAAAATGGATTTAGGTCTAAAAGAAGTGTGAACTATAGAAGGATTAGTTTGGGTGTATTGAGACCAAACTATCAGGTCATCGTCTTCGTCCACATTCCATAGGTCACATAAATCTTGGATGGCCTGTGCGTCCGCAGGGAAATCTGCTGGATCAAGTGTAATATCAGGGGAAGTAATTAATGAAGGATTAGTGTTGGCAGCTTTCATGTTGAAATGGCGTTGGAGAGTGAGGTTACGGATAAAGCGCCCTTCAGGTTTGGGTTATCGAGGCAATACCAGAAACCCCAACTGCCATAGAAAGATTCCAACGCCTTTGTAGACAAGAAACTTATTGGATTTTTTCTTTAAATACCATGTCACCCAATGGCCTCAATGAAGAAATCGAAACCAACAACATAATCTAATATTCCTATATTACCACCATTCTATTAATCGCTTTTCTCCATCTGTGCGATTTCTTGTGCGTTCTTACTCATATATCATTTTATTCGATCTTCTCATATATATATTTTTTATGATGATTCTTTAATTTATTCTTTCTATTTTATTGTATTTGATTCGATTTTATTCAGATTTGATTATCATCCTATTTTTTATGATACATAATTTTTATAATAAGCTTTCATTTCCAAATCACTTTTAATATTTCTCTGTGCTGCTCGTCCATCCCACGTACTAGTGCTTTCATCTGTCGGAGATTTGTGTGCATGCATGTGTATGCACACGTGTATATGTGTATACGTGTATATGTGTGTATGTGTGTGCGTTTACTCACAACTCTCATATATGCTTGGTCATATGTGCATGTATGCACCTTGTGTTGCCCTCATAGATCTGTTACCATTCATGCTGCCTTGCATCTTTGGTACATCCTTTATACCAATAATTATGTACACCACCCCCCCCTTTTTTTGGTAATAAGCTTTGACTTGTTATATTATACTTCTCCATGTGCAATTTACATATGTTTTTTATATATATTTATATATTATTATATCATCCATTCATTTTTATATATATATATATATATGGATGTTACCTTCCAGATGTGTGTGTATGTGTATATATATATGTGTGAATATATACACATGCATGTGTATTTTCTATACTATGAATCATACTTCTGTAGTACTTCTACATGATAGCCAGCCTTTATCATTCATTCACTGACCCATCTCTTCCGCTTCCCCATCTTGTCCTCTTTGCTTCTTCCCCCCCCCCCCCCATTTTTGTTTTTCATTATTATTGTCCATTTATTTTTATTTTTATTTTTATTTTTATTTTTATTTATATTTATATTTATTTTTATTTTTCATTATTACTTTTTCATTATCATTCTTCATTATTATTATATATATATATTTTTTTTTTTTTTTTTTTTACCCCCCAACCCCCCCACCCCCTCCTTTTTTTACCACCCCTTTCCCTTTCCTTCCCTTGTCCACATTAATATGTTCCCATCTCCTACATGTTGCACCCATTTGTTCTCATGCCATACATAGCTTGTTCTCATACCCTCCAACTAATTTAATATTTAATTAAATAATTTTTTCCCCTATAATTCCAATATAATTATTTCCACATACGTTCCCCTTTATAGTGCTGCTCCTTTTTTTCTCTCTCTCCTATGTACTAATACCATCTATGTATTTATATCCTTTATGATTTTAAATTCCACATTAGCGTTGTTCACCACCATATAAACATTGTATCTTTATTTCATATTATAATCCCTTGTCATCCATTTTCCTTTTCTCCTCGCCCCCCTGCACCCCCCTAAAAATTCCGTGTCATCATCTCCCTTACATCTTGCTTCCAACCTATCACCATGCTGATTTACTTCCACTAGTATGATTTCAACCAATCACGCCACGTCTCTCTACTATATCACACCCACCTATGATAATGCCTTCTATGGATCTGATGAAACAGCGGATGCTGTGAAACGCGTCATCCTATTGGTCCGTTCTATCCACACGTCACTTCCGGTCCGACGGCACGCTGCGCTCCACGCTGAAGCGCACGCTGAAGTCCTCGCTGAACTGCAGCTTCCTGGTTATCCCATGTCTACCCTGATGACACAGGGCGCATCACTACATCTGCAGCTTGGATACCTGGTTGTTCTTGACTTCCCTTGCTGACACCGCAACCTGCCTTCCTGCCTTCAGCCATCTTCAGCTACACCTCTCTCCATCTGGAACCAACATCTCCCCTGAGGACCGCCTTAGATGACTCCGGACCACCTTTAACTCCTTACATGCCTGTATTATTCCTGTATCCTGTGAGTAGCCATTTGGCTGTTTTTATACAATTTGCTAATTAAAGCCTGTTTTACTGCACTTAGATTGGCGCACCTTCCTTTCCTCATTATATTTTACAGAGTTTGCTTCTGCTCATGGTAGCTGCCGCTAGTGCTTGCAACATCAACATCAACATTCATTGATCCCTTTGATTTTTACTCTGCCTAGAACTCATTCTGCGCCTTTTTTTCTCCCCTTTTTTTATTATTGACTTTTGAAGCTTTTGAATGTGCCGCATTTTTTGTTCCTGACAGTGTATTTATCGTATTTATTTATCTTATTCATTTTACTTATGTGTATATCCTTCCCCCACGTTCTCACTGGTTGAAATCATCTATTGATTGGTCTTATCATCATCATTTTTTATTTTTTCATATTATATTATATATTTTTATCTTTTATCCTTATTTTTATATATATATATTTTATATTTATTCCCCCCCCCCCCCCCTCCACATATCACTTTCATAATGGACATTATTGAACAAATAGAAAAACATAAATATGATTTATTGGATGATTTGTATACTTTATTCCCTCCCACACTTTTTAGTCCCCATGTCCATTCCCGTACATGGCCGGATGTAAAGTATAGGGACACATGTATGAGAATGAGACGTCTAGAGGATCTCACCATATCGGCCAATCAACAATGGTGGGATTGCTTCTTTCTCAAACAATATTTCGCATCCAAAATCTCCCCTCGCGGACTACGTGTTCTTAAGGGGTGCTCTTTCCTTGAGATTGAATCACGTATAGAATGGGAGAACATAGCTGAATTTTGCACCCAAAAGTGGATCACCATTCTAATCAATCATAGAGAACAACGCTACCATACTCTTAGAGATAAAATTAAAGATAATATTTCTAAACTTCACTGCTCTTACCCCTCTTTGCCCCTTGAATGGTATAAAACTTTTAAAATAAACACCAAAAAAAGTGAAGATTCCCTCATACAAAACAAATTGGGGAAATTCCGTCGAGATCTGGATGATTATAACAACAAAAGGGTCTTCAATTGGAAACGGAATGCCTCCCATCCATCCCCTTGCTCCATCCCGTCCCTCCTATCCTTAACCTTACCCAAGCCTAAATCCATTCCTCCCCCTCTGAGAGGTCCCTCTGACCCCCCCTTACCCTGTCCCACTGCTACGGCCACTGCTCATGGATCCAAGCCACTTTCTATAGTGACATCCATCCCCATTCCTTCCCTCTCCCCTACCATCATATCCATAGACAGTACTCTAATAAATGACCCTAAAAATACTCTTCCCCCTGCTATCCAGTTATCTGTGGTCCCAACCCCTCAGGATATATCTAATATAACACCTATTATGGATTCTCAGGACTCAGCCAGATCTACACCTACAGATGTCATCACTATTACACCCCATAGTTCACCTACACCCACCCCTGCTGTCTCTTCATCTTTTTTAGTGCTGACCCCCCTGCTCAGCACATTTCCTCTAAAAACCAAAAGAAAGCACATAGAAGAGGAAAAAGAGGAAGAGGAGGGGGTCAACATAAACCTCAACCAATCCCGCCCGGACAAATTGAGAAAACTGTAAAAATTTACAATTTATCTTCTCTCAGTCTTACTGTTCATGAATCTTCGCTATTAGCCAGAGGCCTAAACTTTGCTCCTACCACTCTCCCCAACTCTTTTACCATGTTTAAGGATCTAAACAAATTTATCCGTAACCTCACTCTCCAACGCCATTTCAACATGAAAGCTGCCAACACTAATCCTTCATTAATTACTTCCCCTGATATTACACTTGATCCAGCAGATTTCCCTGCGGACGCACAGGCCATCCAAGATTTATGTGACCTATGGAATGTGGACGAAGACGATGACCTGATAGTTTGGTCTCAATACACCCAAACTAATCCTTCTATAGTTCACACTTCTTTTAGACCTAAATCCATTTTTAATCCCACTCAATCGAAAGGTCCCTATCTGTCAACCTTTTATCAAGTAGTTTTCAAAGAACTCAGCGACCTATGTACATTGGAATCCTCTAAAGTTCAACGGTTCAATAACAACCTCAGTCCACCTGAATACCAAGCTTTAAAATCTTTGAGTGCCAACCCTGATATCATCATCAGATCAGCTGATAAGGGAGGAGGGATAGTAATACAAGATAAAAACAACTACATAAAAGAGACCACTCGACTTCTCTCTGATAAAAACACGTATGTCAAATTAAATACTGACCCTTTGCCCAAATTCACTGAAGAAGCCACCATCATTATTAAACAAGCCTGCACGGACGGAATACTGAACAAACTAGAGGCTGCCTTCTTTCTGAAACCATTTTTTCAAGTTCCCTACCTATACCATCTACCAAAAATTCATAAGGACATCTCCAACCCGCCGGGCCGTCCTATCGTTGCCTCCATGGACAGCATCACCACCAGTTTTTCTCTCTATATCGACCATTTTCTCCAACCCTTAGCCCAAGCCCTTCCGTCTTACATCCGTGACGGTACCCATTTAATTGATTTGTTGAAACCATACACTTGGGAACCATCATACACCTGGGTATCCCTAGATGTATGTTCTCTTTACACTTCCATACCACATTCCATTGGACTCGAAGCAGTTGCGCATTTTCTGAAAGACGATCCCAATCTCAATACCACACAAATAGACTTCATCCTTTTAGCCACTCGGTTCTGCCTTGAGCACAACTACTTCCTATCAGGAGGAGAATTCTACCTCCAAAAGCAAGGTACTGCCATGGGCGCCAATTTTGCCCCGAGCTACGCTAACCTCACTATGGGACTATGGGAGTCCAGATTCATTGACACCAACAATCCTTTTGCAGCCAACCTTATTTATTATGGTCGCTACATAGATGACATTATCATCATTTGGGATGGGCCCACCACTTCAGTCCAAGAATTTTTAACTTATTGCAACTGCAACAATTTTGGACTATCTTTCACTATAGTTATGGACCCTGTTTCCCTATGCTTCTTAGATCTCGAGCTCTTCCATAAAGACAATACCATATTTGCCAAAAATTTCACTAAACCCACAGCTGGAAATTCGTACTTACATTTTTCTAGTTGCCATCATCCCATGTGGATCAAAAACGTCCCGAAGAGTCAATTCAATCGACTCCGACGTAACTGTACCAGATTAGAAGATTATACATCCTTAAGCACTTTACTCGAAAATAAATTCATCGAGAAAGGATATCCCCCCAACTTGATTAAAGAAGCTCGCACCACCTATCAACAAGAATCCCTGCCCCTCCCCAAAACATCCAACTCTGAACCCAATACTCGTTTCATTACCCAGTACCACGCAAAACACAAAAAAATGGAGAATATCTTTAAAAAACACTGGAGCATCCTCACCCAAGACCCCTACCTATCAAAAACTGTGTCAGTTACTCCCAAGTTTGCCTATCGAAGGGCCCCCAATATTAAAAGCAAGATCGCCCCCAGCAAAACCAAAACATCCAATCATCACCAAAACTACATGCTCAAACAGCTCACTTTAATTCCCATTGTAGGGATGTATCAATGCAAAAAAGCCCTATGCCTTACCTGCTCCCATGTCACCCATGGCCAAAAAACCTTCAAGGCCAACAGTAAGACCTTCAATCTCAGCTCTTTCTACAACTGCTCTACCACGTATGTAGTGTACTGTATTTCCTGTCCATGTGGCCTACTATACATAGGCAGAACTATCAGAGCTCTACGGACCAGATTTGGAGAACACCGCCGTGCAGTCCAAAAGAACAATCCCAAATACAGCGTGGCACGTCACTTTGCAACACACCACCACCAAGATACCAGCGCCCTTCAGGTTTGGGTTATCGAGGCAATACCAGAAACCCCAACTGCCATAGAAAGATTCCAACGCCTTTGTAGACAAGAAACTTATTGGATTTTTTCTTTAAATACCATGTCACCCAATGGCCTCAATGAAGAAATCGAAACCAACAACATAATCTAATATTCCTATATTACCACCATTCTATTAATCGCTTTTCTCCATCTGTGCGATTTCTTGTGCGTTCTTACTCATATATCATTTTATTCGATCTTCTCATATATATATTTTTTATGATGATTCTTTAATTTATTCTTTCTATTTTATTGTATTTGATTCGATTTTATTCAGATTTGATTATCATCCTATTTTTTATGATACATCATTTTTATAATAAGCTTTCATTTCCAAATCACTTTTAATATTTCTCTGTGCTGCTCGTCCATCCCACGTACTAGTGCTTTCATCTGTCGGAGATTTGTGTGCATGCATGTGTATGCACACGTGTATATGTGTATACGTGTATATGTGTGTATGTGTGTGCGTTTACTCACAACTCTCATATATGCTTGGTCATATGTGCATGTATGCACCTTGTGTTGCCCTCATAGATCTGTTACCATTCATGCTGCCTTGCATCTTTGGTATATCCTTTATACCAATAATTATGTACACCCCCCCCCCCCTTTTTTTGGTAATAAGCTTTGACTTGTTATATTATACTTCTCCATGTGCAATTTACATATGTTTTTTATATATATTTATATATTATTATATCATCCATTCATTTTTATATATATATATATATGGATGTTCCCTTCCAGATGTGTGTGTATGTGTATATATATATGTGTGAATATATACACATGCATGTGTATTTTCTATACTATGAATCATACTTCTGTAGTACTTCTACATGATAGCCAGCCTTTATCATTCATTCACTGACCCATCTCTTCCGCTTCCCCATCTTGTCCTCTTTGCTTCTTCCCCCCCCCCCCCATTTTTGTTTTTCATTATTATTGTCCATTTATTTTTATTTTTATTTTTATTTTTATTTTTATTTTTATTTTTATTTTCATTTATATTTATATTTATTTTTATTTTTCATTATTACTTTTTCATTTTTTTTTTTTTTTTTTTTTACCCCCCAACCCCCCCCCTCCTTTTTTTACCACCCCTTTCCCTTTCCTTCCCTTGTCCACATTAATATGTTCCCATCTCCTACATGTTGCACCCATTTGTTCTCATGCCATACATAGCTTGTTCTCATACCCTCCAACTAATTTAATATTTAATTAAATAATTTTTTCCCCTATAATTCCAATATAATTATTTCCACATACGTTCCCCTTTATAGTGCTGCTCCTTTTTTTCTCTCTCTCCTATGTACTAATACCATCTATGTATTTATATCCTTTATGATTTTAAATTCCACATTAGCGTTGTTCACCACCATATAAACATTGTATCTTTATTTCATATTATAATCCCTTGTCATCCATTTTCCTTTTCTCCTCGCCCCCCTGCACCCCCCTAAAAATTCCGTGTCATCATCTCCCTTACATCTTGCTTCCAACCTATCACCATGCTGATTTACTTCCACTAGTATGATTTCAACCAATCACGCCACGTCTCTCTACTATATCACACCCACCTATGATAATGCCTTCTATGGATCTGATGAAACAGCGGATGCTGTGAAACGCGTCATCCTATTGGTCCGTTCTATCCACACGTCACTTCCGGTCCGACGGCACGCTGCGCTCCACGCTGAAGCGCACGCTGAAGTCCTCGCTGAACTGCAGCTTCCTGGTTATCCCATGTCTACCCTGATGACACAGGGCGCATCACTACATCTGCAGCTTGGATACCTGGTTGTTCTTGACTTCCCTTGCTGACACCGCAACCTGCCTTCCTGCCTTCAGCCATCTTCAGCTACACCTCTCTCCATCTGGAACCAACATCTCCCCTGAGGACCGCCTTAGATGACTCCGGACCACCTTTAACTCCTTACATGCCTGTATTATTCCTGTATCCTGTGAGTAGCCATTTGGCTGTTTTTATACAATTTGCTAATTAAAGCCTGTTTTACTGCACTTAGATTGGCGCACCTTCCTTTCCTCACAATAAAAAACGCTGATCGCCGCCATTACTAGTAAAAAAAAAAAAATTAATAAAAATGCCATAAAACTATCCCCTATTTTGTAGACGCTATAACTTTTGCGCAAACCGATCAATAAACGCTTATTGCGTTTTTTTTTTTTTTACCAAAAATATGTAGAAGAATACGTATCGGCCTAAACTGAGGAAAAAAATGTTTTTTTTATATATTTTTTGGCGATATTTATTGTAGCAAAAAGTAAAAAATATTGCATTTTTTTTCAAAATTGTCGCTGTATTTTTGTTTATAGCGCAAAAAATAAAAACCGCAGAGGTGATCAAATACCACCAAACGAAAGCTCTATTTGTGGGAAAAAAAGGACGCCAATTTTGTTTGGCAGCCACGTCGCACGACCGCGCAATTGTCAGTTAAAGTGGCGCAGTGCCCAATCGCAAAAAGGGGCCTGGTCTTTGACCAGCAAAATGGTCTGGGGCTTAAGTGGTTAATGGACAGGCCACCCCTAGTCAGTGTCCTGGGAGAGAAGAAAACTTGGCCGCATGGAGTCAGATCCTACCATCTTTGCCACATATTCATTACTTGGGTAGCAAGAAGTTAAATGAATACCAAACGTAAATATTACCCTAAAAATATACAATTAAGATGATCTAAAACATTATTTTTACATGGACAGTTGTTTTCTAAGACACTTTCGTTTATTTGACCCGCAGATATAACGTTCGTTAGTTTCTGGTAGTTTATGAAAAGTGGACACGCCCTCTCCTTTGTTCCCATACATTCCATTCTCCCTGTCACTGATTGGGCCCCGGTGCCACGCTCGGCTTCCGCTCATTAAACTGTGCCGCGTGTAGTACCACCTGATGGCTTCCTTTTCCTTCCCACTTCTCGTTGCCTGAGACTTTCTTTACCCCCCTCCTCATTATTAGTGACACCGTTTCCTGCTTTTCTTGTGCAAGATTAAAATTTCCTCCCAGAATGCTGGAATGTCTGCTAACAAACACTCTATTACAGCAGGGAGCCCAGATAATATCTAGGAGTTATGTGTATGTGAGCAATAGCAATAGCAACAAGTGTGTGATGAGAAAGGAAAACTGCAGGCAATAAGGCCAAAATGCAAAGTATCTTCTTATAACCAGAGCAAAAAAATGATGGAAAATGATTGTCCAGTAAACAAGATTCACAAAGGATAATGCCGCGTACACACGACCGTTTTTAATGACGAGAAAAATGCCATTTTTTAAAATGGTCATTAAAAATGATCGTGTGTGGGCTCCAGAAAAATGGGCGTGAAAAAATTGGAACATGCTCTAATTTTTCTCGTCGTTTTTCACCTCGTCGTTTTTGTCGTCATGAAAAACGGCCGTTTGTAGTCTTTAACGACGTGAAAAAAATGCGCATGCTCAGAATCAAGTACGGGAGCGCTCGTTCTGGTAAAACTAGCGTTCGTAATGGAGATAGCACATTCGTCACGCTGTAACGGACTGAAAAGCGCGAATCGTCTCTCAAAAAACGTTACTAACACGAAGGGTGGCGCCATCCGAATGCAACTTCCCCTTTATAGTGCCGTCGTACGTGTTGTACGTCACCGCGCTTTACTCGAACATTTTTTTCAACGATAGTGTGTAGGCAAGGCAGGCTTGAGAAGAATCACGTCGAGAAAAATGCCGTTTTATTCAATGACCTTAAAAACGGTCGTGTGTACGCGGCATTATGCCGCGTACACACGACCATTTTTCTCGTCGGGAAAAATGAAATTTTTTCTCTTTGACGAGAAAAACGACCGTGTGTGGGCTTTTGGTCATTTTTCCCGACAAGAAAAACGGCATTAATCACGACGAGAAAAATTAAAACTTGCTCTAATTTTTCTCATCGTGATTCACGGCATTTTTTTCCGCGGCAGTTTTCCCATAGGGAAACACTGCCGGGGAGCCTACACATGGTCGTTTTTCTTGACCAAGAGAAAAAATGTCGGGAAAAACGTCCGTGTCCGGTCCTCGTTTTTCACGTCGATTTTCTCGACGGTGTTTTCACGACGAGAAAACCGCGTGTGTGTACGAGGCTACAAGCTTACCTGTCCTCCGGTAAGCCCACGCATGCTCGATGAGACTTCGACGCCTGCGCGGTAGCTTACAAGGGTAGTGTAGGGTGAAGCAAGATGGCGGCTACGGCATCGAATGTGACGAGTGCGGGCTCGTCGTAGTCGATGACGTCACCGCGTTCTTGCCATTCAAAAGAATGGCGGTTCTGTTAAATGACTGTCTGTATGCACGGCTTGCCAGGAATCTCGTCAGGAAAAAGAACGTTTTTTTCCTGACGGGATTCTTGGCCGTGTGTACAGGGCTTTACCCTGGGGCTGACCTAGATCAAACTTTGATCTAGATATCTATTTTTTTTTATTATTATTATTAAAATTTATTTTTTCTACACACACTTTTTTTTTCTCTTGCCAGGGAGACTTAAATATTCATAAATCAGAACTATTGTGTCTTCCCTATTGCCAGGGACAGTCCCCAACAGCAGGCAGAAGGAAGCGATAATCTGAGCCTAGGAAAAAATAAACGAACACAGATCTAGAACAATTCAGAGCTCATTGTGACTGCAGCCTAGCTGAAACCAGTGGCGTAGCGTGGGTTGTCAGCACCCAGGGCAAGGCAAGTAATTTGCGCCCCCCTAACCTGCGGACTTTTAGCACTCCCTTCCCTTCCTACAACAGTACTGACCTACCTGATTCTGATACTGACCTACCTGACCGCTAATCTACCTGATTCCTATACTGACCACTACACTAACCTCTACACTGACCTACATGATTCCTATACCCACAACTACACTAACCTACCTGATTCCTACAACGACCACTACACACTGACCTACCTGATTCCTTTACTGACCACTACACTACACACTGACCACTACACTGCACACTTACCACTACACACCACTGCACTGCACACTCACCACTACACACTGACCACTGACCACTACACTGCACACTTACCACTACACACCACTGCACTGCACACTCACCACTACACACTGACCACTGACCACTACACTGCACACTGACCACTACACTGCACTACACTACACACTGACCACTACACTACACACCACTACACTGCACACTGACCACTACACTGCACTACACTACACACTGACCACTACACTACACACCACTACACTGCACACTGACCACTACACTGCACTACACTACACACTGACCACTACACTACACACCACTACACTGCACACTCACCACTACACACTGACCACTGACCACTACACTGCACACTGACCACTACACTGCACTACACTACACACTGACCACTACACTACACACCACTACACTGCACACTGACCACTACACTGCACTACACTACACACTGACCACTACACTACACACCACTACACTGCACACTCACCACTACACACTGACCACTGACCACTACACTGCACACTGACCACTACACTGCACTACACTACACACTGACCACTACACTACACACCACTACACTGCACACTGACCACTACACTGCACTACACTACACACTGACCACTACACTACACACCACTACACTGCACACTCACCACTACACACTGACCACTGACCACTACACTGCACACTGACCACTACACTGCACTACACTACACACTGACCACTACACTACACACCACTACACTGCACACTGACCACTACACTGCACTACACTACACACTGACCACTACACTACACACCACTACACTGCACACTCACCACTACACACTGACCACTGACCACTACACTGCACACTGACCACTACACTGCACTACACTACACACTGACCACTACACTACACACCACTACACTGCACACTGACCACTGCACTACACTACACACTGACCGCTACACTACACACCACTACACTGCACACTCACCACTACACACTGACCACTGACCACTACACTGCACACTGACCACTACACTACACTACACACTGACCACTACACTACACACCACTACACTGCACACTGACCACTACACTGCACTACACACTGACCACTACACTACACACCACTACACTGCACACTGACCACTACACTGCACTACACTACACACTGACCACTACACTACACACCACTACACTGCACACTGACCACTACACTGCACTACACTACACACTGACCACTACACTACACACCACTACACTGCACACTCACCACTACACACTGACCACTGACCACTACACTGCACACTGACCACTACACTGCACTACACTACACACTGACCACTACACTACACACCACTACACTGCACACTGACCACTACACTGCACTACACTACACACTGACCACTACACTACACACCACTACACTGCACACTCACCACTACACACTGACCACTGACCACTACACTGCACACTGACCACTACACTGCACTACACTACACACTGACCACTACACTACACACCACTACACTGCACACTGACCACTGCACTACACTACACACTGACCGCTACACTACACACCACTACACTGCACACTCACCACTACACACTGACCACTGACCACTACACTGCACACTGACCACTACACTACACTACACACTGACCACTACACTACACACCACTACACTGCACACTGACCACTACACTGCACTACACACTGACCACTACACTACACACCACTACACTGCACACTGACCACTACACTACACACTGACCACTACACTACACACCACTACACTGCACACTGACCACTGCACTACACTACACACTGACCACTACACTACACACCACTACACTGCACACTGACCACTACACTGCACTACACTACACACTGACCACTACACTACACACCACTACACTGCACACTCACCACTACACACTGACCACTGACCACTACACTGCACACTGACCACTACACTGCACTACACTACACACTGACCACTACACTACACACCACTACACTGCACACTGACCACTACACTGCACTACACTACACACTGACCACTACACTACACACCACTACACTGCACACTCACCACTACACACTGACCACTGACCACTACACTGCACACTGACCACTACACTGCACTACACTACACACTGACCACTACACTACACACCACTACACTGCACACTGACCACTACACTGCACTACACTACACACTGACCACTACACTACACACCACTACACTGCACACTCACCACTACACACTGACCACTGACCACTACACTGCACACTGACCACTACACTGCACTACACTACACACTGACCACTACACTACACACCACTACACTGCACACTGACCACTACACTGCACTACACTACACACTGACCACTACACTACACACCACTACACTGCACACTGACCACTACACTACACACTGACCACTACACTACACACCACTACACTGCACACTGACCACTGCACTACACTACACACTGACCACTACACTACACACCACTACACTGCACACTGACCACTACACTGCACTACACTACACACTGACCACTACACTACACACCACTACACTGCACACTCACCACTACACACTGACCACTGACCACTACACTGCACACTGACCACTACACTGCACTACACTACACACTGACCACTACACTACACACCACTACACTGCACACTGACCACTGCACTACACTACACACTGACCGCTACACTACACACCACTACACTGCACACTCACCACTACACACTGACCACTGACCACTACACTGCACACTGACCACTACACTACACTACACACTGACCACTACACTACACACCACTACACTGCACACTGACCACTACACTGCACTACACACTGACCACTACACTACACACCACTACACTGCACACTGACCACTACACTACACACTGACCACTACACTACACACCACTACACTGCACACTGACCACTGCACTACACTACACACTGACCACTACACTACACACCACTACACTGCACACTGACCACTACACTGCACTACACTACACACTGACCACTACACTACACACCACTACACTGCACACTGACCACTACACTACACACTGACCACTACACTACACACCACTACACTGCACACTGACCACTGCACTACACTACACACTGACCACTACACTACACACCACTACACTGCACACTGACCACTACACTGCACTACACTACACACTGACCACTACACTACACACCACTACACTGCACACTGACCACTACACTGCACTACACTACACACTGACCACTACACTGCACACTGACCACTACACTGCACTACACTACACACTGACCACTACACTACACACCACTACACTGCACACTCACCACTACACACTGACCACTGACCACTACACTGCACACTGACCACTACACTGCACTACACTACACACTGACCACTACACTACACACCACTACACTGCACACTCACCACTACACACTGACCACTGACCACTACACTGCACACTGACCACTACACTGCACTACACTACACACTGACCACTACACTACACACCACTACACTGCACACTGACCACTACACTGCACTACACTACACACTGACCACTACACTACACACCACTACACTGCACACTGACCACTACACTGCACTACACTACACACTGACCACTACACTACACACCACTACACTGCACACTCACCACTACACACTGACCACTGACCACTACACTGCACACTGACCACTACACTGCACTACACTACACACTGACCACTACACTGCACACTGACCACTACACTGCACTACACTACACACTGACCACTACACTACACACCACTACACTGCACACTGACCACTACACTGCACTACACTACACACTGACCACTACACTACACACCACTACACTGCACACTCACCACTACACACTGACCACTGACCACTACACTGCACACTGACCACTACACTGCACTACACTACACACTGACCACTACACTACACACCACTACACTGCACACTGACCACTGCACTACACTACACACTGACCGCTACACTACACACCACTACACTGCACACTCACCACTACACACTGACCACTGACCACTACACTGCACACTGACCACTACACTACACTACACACTGACCACTACACTACACACCACTACACTGCACACTGACCACTACACTGCACTACACACTGACCACTACACTACACACCACTACACTGCACACTGACCACTACACTACACACTGACCACTACACTACACACCACTACACTGCACACTGACCACTGCACTACACTACACACTGACCACTACACTACACACCACTACACTGCACACTGACCACTACACTGCACTACACTACACACTGACCACTACACTACACACCACTACACTGCACACCACTACACTGCACACTGACCACTACACTGCACACTGACCACTACACTACACACTGACCACTACACTACACACCACTACACTGCACACTGACCACTGCACTACACTACACACTGACCACTACACTACACACCACTACACTGCACACTGACCACTACACTGCACTACACTACACACTGACCACTACACTACACACCACTACACTGCACACTCACCACTACACACTGACCACTGACCACTACACTGCACACTGACCACTACACTGCACTACACTACACACTGACCACTACACTACACACCACTACACTGCACACTGACCACTGCACTACACTACACACTGACCGCTACACTACACACCACTACACTGCACACTCACCACTACACACTGACCACTGACCACTACACTGCACACTGACCACTACACTACACACTGACCACTACACTACACACCACTACACTGCACACTGACCACTACACTGCACTACACTACACACTGACCACTACACTACACACCACTACACTGCACACTGACCACTACACTGCACTACACTACACACTGACCACTACACTACACACCACAACACTGCACACTGACCACTACACTACACACTGACCACTACACTACACACCACTACACTGCACACTGACCACTACACTGCACACCACTACACTGCACACTGACCACTGCACTACACTACACACTGACCGCTACACTACACACCACTACACTGCACACTCACCACTACACACTGACCACTGACCACTACACTGCACACTGACCACTACACTACACTACACACTGACCACTACACTACACACCACTACACTGCACACTGACCACTACACTGCACTACACACTGACCACTACACTACACACCACTACACTGCACACTGACCACTACACTACACACTGACCACTACACTACACACCACTACACTGCACACTGACCACTGCACTACACTACACACTGACCACTACACTACACACCACTACACTGCACACTGACCACTACACTGCACTACACTACACACTGACCACTACACTACACACCACTACACTGCACACTGACCACTACACTACACACTGACCACTACACTACACACCACTACACTGCACACTGACCACTGCACTACACTACACACTGACCACTACACTACACACCACTACACTGCACACTGACCACTACACTGCACTACACTACACACTGACCACTACACTACACACCACTACACTGCACACTGACCACTACACTGCACTACACTACACACTGACCACTACACTGCACACTGACCACTACACTGCACTACACTACACACTGACCACTACACTACACACCACTACACTGCACACTCACCACTACACACTGACCACTGACCACTACACTGCACACTGACCACTACACTGCACTACACTACACACTGACCACTACACTACACACCACTACACTGCACACTCACCACTACACACTGACCACTGACCACTACACTGCACACTGACCACTACACTGCACTACACTACACACTGACCACTACACTACACACCACTACACTGCACACTGACCACTACACTGCACTACACTACACACTGACCACTACACTACACACCACTACACTGCACACTGACCACTACACTGCACTACACTACACACTGACCACTACACTACACACCACTACACTGCACACTCACCACTACACACTGACCACTGACCACTACACTGCACACTGACCACTACACTGCACTACACTACACACTGACCACTACACTACACACCACTACACTGCACACTGACCACTACACTGCACTACACTACACACTGACCACTACACTACACACCACTACACTGCACACTCACCACTACACACTGACCACTGACCACTACACTGCACACTGACCACTACACTGCACTACACTACACACTGACCACTACACTGCACACTGACCACTACACTGCACTACACTACACACTGACCACTACACTACACACCACTACACTGCACACTCACCACTACACACTGACCACTGACCACTACACTGCACACTGACCACTACACTGCACTACACTACACACTGACCACTACACTACACACCACTACACTGCACACTGACCACTACACTGCACTACACTACACACTGACCACTACACTACACACCACTACACTGCACACTGACCACTACACTACACACTGACCACTACACTACACACCACTACACTGCACACTGACCACTGCACTACACTACACACTGACCACTACACTACACACCACTACACTGCACACTGACCACTACACTGCACTACACTACACACTGACCACTACACTACACACCACTACACTGCACACTCACCACTACACACTGACCACTGACCACTACACTGCACACTGACCACTACACTGCACTACACTACACACTGACCACTACACTACACACCACTACACTGCACACTGACCACTGCACTACACTACACACTGACCGCTACACTACACACCACTACACTGCACACTCACCACTACACACTGACCACTGACCACTACACTGCACACTGACCACTACACTACACTACACACTGACCACTACACTACACACCACTACACTGCACACTGACCACTACACTGCACTACACACTGACCACTACACTACACACCACTACACTGCACACTGACCACTACACTACACACTGACCACTACACTACACACCACTACACTGCACACTGACCACTGCACTACACTACACACTGACCACTACACTACACACCACTACACTGCACACTGACCACTACACTGCACTACACTACACACTGACCACTACACTACACACCACTACACTGCACACCACTACACTGCACACTGACCACTACACTACACACTGACCACTACACTACACACCACTACACTGCACACTGACCACTGCACTACACTACACACTGACCACTACACTACACACCACTACACTGCACACTGACCACTACACTGCACTACACTACACACTGACCACTACACTACACACCACTACACTGCACACTCACCACTACACACTGACCACTGACCACTACACTGCACACTGACCACTACACTGCACTACACTACACACTGACCACTACACTACACACCACTACACTGCACACTGACCACTGCACTACACTACACACTGACCGCTACACTACACACCACTACACTGCACACTCACCACTACACACTGACCACTGACCACTACACTGCACACTGACCACTACACTACACACTGACCACTACACTACACACCACTACACTGCACACTGACCACTACACTGCACTACACTACACACTGACCACTACACTACACACCACTACACTGCACACTGACCACTACACTGCACTACACTACACACTGACCACTACACTACACACCACAACACTGCACACTGACCACTACACTACACACTGACCACTACACTACACACCACTACACTGCACACTGACCACTACACTGCACACCACTACACTGCACACTGACCACTACACTGCACATGGACCACTACACACCACACTAACCTACCTGATTTCTATACTGACCACTACACAATACACTACCCACAGACCACTACTCAATACACTACCCACAGACCACTACACAATACACTACCCACAGACCACTACACAATACACTACCCACAGACCACTACACAATACACTACCCACAGACCACTACTCAATACATTACACACTGACCACTACACAATACACTACCCACAGACCACTAGACAATACACTACCCACAGACCACTACTCAATACACTGCACACTGACCACTACACTACACACACTGACCACTACACACTGACCACTACACACTGACCACTACACTGCACAATGACCACTACACACCACTACACTACATACTGACCACTACACTCAGGCTGAAACACAACATTTCAGATAGAGACACTCATGCTTAGAGCAGGGTCCATACACATCTCTTAGTATACTACTCACATGCGATTCTTCAGCAGTGCGATTGAAGCCATTATTCTGTATGACTCAAATCACACAGAATCCTTACCAAAATCGTGCAGTATCCTTTTTTTGGCCCCACCAAAATCAGATCCAATCTTGTAAAGAACAGATTTTAGGGTGTAGTAAACTTAACATACACACCCGCAGTGGTTTGCATGAACAGGGTGCGATTTGGATGCGGTGCAGAATCCGCACAGAATTTCGACTTTAACCACTTAAGGTAAGGTGACCAGATTTTTAAAATAAAATCCAGGGACATTTATATTTTTTTTACTAGTAATGGCGACAATCAGTGACTCTCTGCCTGTCGCCGCTGCCCGCCTCACAGCCTGTCAAGTCTTACTCTCCGGACCCGGCTACTACTGGGTGTGGAGCGGAGGAAGATCACTCCACCAGGGAAGGCAAGGAGATAAGCAGGCAGGCGGCTGGCCCGGACTTGAGCCAAGGCAGAAGAACATGCGAGCGGAGCTGAATGGGCACCCGAAACTGAAGAAATATTCCCTCCGCTCCGACCAGCACATGATCATCAGAAAGGGGTGCAGATAATGGAAACAATACACCCCCTAAGCTAATAGGAGCGGGGTGTGTAATTCAGATTTTTTTTTTTTTATTCTTCACTGAGTGTCTTTGAAATTGCCCCAGCCCCTGTTCAAATGCAATCTGGGGACAAAACCGGGGACAGACTTGGTCCGGGGACAGTGTCCTCATTCCGGGGACTGTCCCCTGAAACCGGGGATGTCTGGTCACCCTAACTTAAGGACCGCCTCACGCCGATATACGTCGGCAGAATGGCACGGCTGGGCACATCAACGTACAGGTACGTTGCCCTTTAAGAGCCCAGCCGTGGGTCGCGCGCGCGCCGGCGCACTCGCGACCCGGTCCCAGATCACCGCCGGTGTCCCGCGATCGGGTCACATAGCTGAAGAACAGGGAGAGGTGAGTGTAAACAAACCTTTCCCCGTTCTTCTCCGTGGCATGTCAGTGATCGTCTGTTCCCTGTCATCGGAACAGACGATCAGTGACGTGTAACGTGTAGTCACGCCCCCCCCTACAGTAAGAATCACTTCTTAGGGTGCACTTAACCCCTACAGCGCCACCTAGAGGTTAACCCCTTCACTACCAGTGTCATTTTCACAGTAATCAGTGCATTTTTATAGCACTGATCGCTGTAAAAATGACAATGGCCCCAAAATGGTGTCAAAAGTGTCCGATGTGTCCGCCATAATGTCGCATTCATGAT
The DNA here is from genome assembly GCA_029206835.1 of Rana muscosa. Taxonomy (NCBI): domain Eukaryota; kingdom Metazoa; phylum Chordata; class Amphibia; order Anura; family Ranidae; genus Rana; species Rana muscosa. The sequence continues at coordinate 25,499,976 of CM055126.1, forward strand.
AAAAATCGCTGATCGCCACCATAACTAGTAAACAAAAAATTATTATTAAAAATGCCATAAAACAGTCCCCTATTTTGTAGAAGCTATAACTTTTGCGCAAACCGATCAATAAACGCCTATTGCGATTTTTTTTTTACCAAAAATATGTAGAATATGTATCGGACTAAACTGTGGAATTTTTTATTTTTTTTTATATATTTTTGGGGGATATTTATTATAGCTCTATTTTTGTTTATAGCGCAAAAAATAAAAACCGCAGAGGTGATCAAACACCACCAAAAGAAATCTCTATTTGTGGGAAAAAACGGACGCCAATTTTGTTTGGGAGCCACGTCGCACGACCGCGCAATTGTCAGTTAAAGCGACGCAGTGCCGAATCGCAAAAAGGGGCCTGGTCCTTTAGCTGCATATTGGTATTAAGTGGTTAACGCAGACACGTATTTGACCTACATCCCTAAAGCAAATAGAAGTCAAAATCCCTGGGGTTGTTCTAATTTTAATTATAGTCTCTTCTTATCTTGGATGCCGGCCAAGATAAACCATAGGCAAACCATTTTATTTGCAGTTATGCTACATAGCCTTGGAATGCAACATTTTACTTTCTATTTAACGGCTAATAGAAACAGAGTGCTCCCTAGCACCCAAACATACATTATTTTACTGCTAATTAAAGGGTCTGTCTAGTCAAAGCTTATTTTTCAATCATGGGTGGACAGTGGTTGGCTGAATGTCCCATTGGAATGTTCGAATATCTCTATGGCACTCTGAGTGCAATGTCCAATGGCGGCCCGACCTTAGAGGGCGCACGGGTGCCACCTCCCCTACTTATGCGTCTGGCCCCCTGATCTACATATCAGTAGTTGAAGGAAGGAAGGTTTTTTTTTTTTTGAAAAGCCCATGGCGTGTGAAACACACCCAAAAACTCCACCCGGTGGCAAAAAAAGTGCACACACATAAAGAGTGACACAAAACGTGCAACGGGTGTTACACTAGTCCTCCACTAGGAAGGACCTTACCCTGATCCCCCGGGGCGTTAGGCTCCTGACGGGGACTGAGGTACATCACGTGGTCCGACTGGCCGAAACCAGACGGACCCCTTTCTCTGGAGGGTCTGCCGTAACAGACCCACCCAAGTACTTGGTGGGACTCCCCCGAAGAGAGACCCCATGAGAGCAGGCGAACTAGGCCAGAAGACCATGTCCGCCTACTCCCAAGTCGTTCAGGGCAGGCCCGAGGACCTACACCCTACTAAACACACTGTGACAAACGTGAACACCAAACAAAAAAATACAAAAAGGTGACAAACACGGGGATAAATAAAAAGAAAGTGGGGAGAAGGAAGGTGGGAGAGTGAAAGGGTGGCCATTGTGCTATACAATGGCCAGGCCCTCCGACCAGGAATAAAAAATTCCTCCGGTCCTAGCCAAAAGGCCCGGCCCAGGAGGCAGGTGCTAAAAAGGTGTGACATGGTGCAGTGACCGCGGTGCCATATATCAATGTGACCCTCACTCACATGTGATCGTCTGGCACCCTTGGACTGCCACTCCAAGGGCACATGCACCATGGGCTTTTCGGCTCCTATCCGACCCCCCGACCGGTCAGTGCAGCCCTCTGTCCCGCTGATAGAGAGCCCTTCAAGGTTTTCTCAGGGAGAGCTGCCCCTGCATACAGCCTCCACCGATACTAGCCCTTCCAGACTCCCATCAACCCGGCGGATTTGCATGGCCGCACCCCGCTCAGAAACAGGGATTAGCCAGCTCCTCCCTCCGGATCGCTAACAAGGACAGCACTTACACCATCCAGCCAGAAGGCCAGAATAAGACTCGGCAAAAAGACCAGACCAAATGCAGCATTCCATCCTCACCAGGAGCACCCTTGCAGACGGCTCAGACTCGACCGCACCGGCCCCCAGTTTACTGTCGGGCAGCTCGGCATGGCCCCTGCTGAAACCATCCTTCCAGGTGCTAATGACACCGTTGGGTTCGCATCAGCCCCCCACAGATAGGAGGTACTTCAGCGCCCCCTCTGGCGAATGATAAGAACAGATACTACACTTGATCTTAGCCAAAAGGCCGAGAAGCGATTGAAGGAAGGAAGGTTACTCCTCGTGATGGATGCAATAGGCAATCAATGTCTTCTCAGAAACCACGGGTGCTGGCAATGCACAAAGCAAAAATAGGAAGAGGACATATGGACAGCCGCACTCCGAAAAACCTTTTGGGTTGCCTTTTATTGGTGAAAAGATATAAAAGCACTACAAATCACAGCAGACAATGGGATATTATCACCTAACGCGTTTCGCACTAAGGTCTGATGCTTAGTCATATGACTAAGCACTAGACCTTAGCTGGGGGAAAACATTGTGGGAACGAGCCCACAGAGTTTCGTGGCTTAGGTAAGTAAAACGGGGGGGCTGGGGGGGCCGGAAATTGCAAGGTGTTTTTTCACCTTAATGCATAGGATGCATTAAGGTGAAAAAACACGAAGCTTTACAACCCCTTTAAAGCAGTTGTATACCCTGCTTTCACATTTTTACCTACAGGTAAGCCTAGAATAAGTACGGTTTAGGAGATATTCACCTTGCATGCAGCCGCTGACGTCAGCAGTGCATGCGCTCTGAAGGCCCGGCGAAAAGAGGACTCCCACGCACATGCGTGGGAGTGACGTCATCGCGGCTCCGGACACCCACAGCACCAGGAGCCACGAATCCGGAAGAAAATGCCGTGGGAACATGTCAGCTCCCTCAGCGGTGACCGGGAACGCCATGCCGACGCTTCGTTCTAAGGTAAGTATTTATAATGAGCTAGTATGCATAGCATACTAGCTCATTATGCCTTTGCCTTACAGAATTTTTATTTATTTTTTCGCAGGTATACAATCACTTTACCCAAAAAAGTTTTGGGTAGAGATCTGCTTTATTAAACGGGGAGTTCCAGCCTTTTTTATGTTTATTAAAAGTCAGCAGCTACAAAAAGTGTAGCTGCTGGCTTTTAATAAACAGACACTTACCTGTTCCACTGTCCAGCGACGCGGCTGAACGGAGCTTCGCTCCTCTCCCCCCCTCTCCGCCGGTGCCTCCATTCTAACTGTGGGCACCTGGCCGTGACAGCTTACGGCTTCACGGCTGGGCACTCACTGCGCATGCGCGAGCGGCGCTGCGCAATCTGAGTGGACAGGCGATCTGTTGGGACCTGTCACGTGTCCCAGGTGATCGCCTACAGGGAGGGGCCACCAAAAGGCGATATGACGAGTCGCCTAAGCGGTCCCTGGGCGGAAGGAGGAAGTGGGGCAGAAAGTCCCACTCCTACTGAAGCCCCCACTCCTCCCCCAAAAAAATGACATGCCAAATGTGGCATGTAAGGGGGCGAGGAGTGGTTTAAGCAGAAGTTCCACTTTTGGGTGGAACTCCGCTTTAAGCACTTCCTGACCAGCCGCCGTCATTATACGGCGGCAGGTCGGCTCAGATTTGTCCGCCGCAATGTCGCAGTCCCGCTAAAAATCGCAGATCGCCACCATTACTAGTAAAAACAATAAAAAAAGAAATAAAGGTCCCTAAATCCATCCCATAGTTTGTAGACGTGATAACTTTTGCGCAAACCAATCAATATACGCCTATTGTGTTTTTTGTTTTTTTTTACCAAAAAAATATGGAGAAGAATATAAACTGATGAATAAATGTTTTTATTTTTTTCGGGGATATGTATTATAGCAAAAAAGTTTAAAAATATAAATATTTTTTTTCAAAATTGTCGCTCTTTGTTTAAAGCACAAAAAATATAAAACGCAGAGATGACTACAAAAAAAACTCTATTTGCGGGAAAAAAAGGACGTCAATTTTGTTTTAGCACAGCGTCGCACAATCGCGCAATTGTCAGTTAAAGCGACGCAGTGCCGTATCGCAAAAAATGGCCTGGTCATTAAGGGGGCAAATTTTTCCGGTCCTTAAGTAGTTAAATAAGGCAATTTCGCAATGTCATGCACCCTTCTTTCGCAATTTAATGCACATGTGCTGGTCACATAATAGTATCCTATGAGAAAGCAGCGTGTACCCATGACAGTATAAGAATGACAGGTCTTCGGAGACAGCAGGGAAAAATCACACTGGCAGGATAACAATGTGCAGTCAGCATTCTAGCAAACAAGGGATTTATCCCAATTAAAACCAGATTGAATGTTAAACATCAGGCTTCAGGGATAGGTCCATCCTCCCACACACTCCACTCCTTTGGCAGATGCTAGGGACCTTATTTCCTCTAAATTCTCTCAGTAAAGTGATTGCAGTCCTCACAGCTAGTATTTTAAATGCATAACTCTGCTATCGCTGTTAACTCTTTCAGGACTCAAAAAAAAAAAAATGTTTTAAATCCAAACATCATATATGGAATTTATAGTATTGGCTCCTGCTGCTGTCAATCAAATCCTGTGACTAGGGAGTAGGGGGTATGGCCAAGCCATGCTGTCCGTGGCTATAGATGCAGGCAGCGTTGCTCGGGTATCAAGCCCAGTGATGTGCACGAGAGCACCAGCTCTCTCCTCTCTTTTTCTCTCTTTTCTCAGGGCATGGAGGCAGCAGCAGGAGCCATTGGCTCCTGCTGCTGACAATCAAATCCTATCACGAGGGAGTGGGGGGCATAAAAAAGAAGAGGCTGTTTGGACAGCCGCACTCCGGGAAAAAAATTCCTTAAATGTCCTTTATTGGTAAAAATGGAATACACTACAATCCACAGCTAACAGAAAATCGGGACACACAGCTGACGTTTCACACTGGTACTCTGCTGTATGTGTCTAAATGCAGGCAGTGTTGCTCGCTGTCAAGCCCGCACGAGTGCCCCCATGGCAAGTGGCTTACTATGGGGGCACTTGCTAAAGAGGGGGAGTCAGGCAGGGGACCCCAGAAGAGGAGGATCGAGGCTGCTCTGTGCAAAACTATTACACAGAGCAGGTAAGTATGACATGTTTTATAATAAAAAAAACAAAAAAAAAAACAAGGTTTAGAATTATTTTTAAGATTTTTTTTTTTTACCTGGTGAAATCAGTTATTTTCACCTGAGTCTCCCATTCAGGTCCCTCACTGATAACATGTGGTGCTGAACTAGCAGGTATAAATGTTATCTCTCACCAGCTGGTCACCTTTATGCCTCTTGGTCTGAAGTCAATCCCTTTCTGGATCCTGAGAGAACCCCTCTGATGGCCAGCCAATGGAAATTTTCCATGTCCCGCAGATATGTTTACATCATCACCTCTGCTGTGCCTTGCATAGGTGATCAACTGTGACTGAGCCCACACACCCTACAATTAATTCAAGTAGAATTAAACCCTTGGACTTTTTTAAGTTAACACATTGGGCACAATAAAATATATACACCTCCATAAAATATTTGCTAACATTCAGAGGTAACAGTGGACAGTGCAGTCTCCAACCAGTCTGTCAGCTTGGAGAAGGGAAGGAGGAAGAGAAGAGAGGGACAGGGGAGCGCTTTGCTAACCTAGGCTATGAGGCTGTGTGTTTTTATTGATGCACACAGTGTAGGGGCAGTCCCTGCATGCAAGGGTGACTCCATAGATGCTGCAAGAGAAAGGAGCCACCCTGAAACAGGAAACCTGGGGCAGTGATCATGGCACCAGTTTAAACTGGAACATAGACAAGGATGCAAAGATAAAGAAGCTGCATACTTAGTAAATATTTAAATAAGCAACTGAATTGCTTAAAAACTGAGGGTTTAATAGCACTTTAACTCTTTCATGTGAAGGCTGGAAGTTCAGGGAAGCAGTTTTCCTGTTTCAAGCTGGCTCCTTTCTCTTGCATCATCCTATGCCTATGGAGTCACTCTTGCATACAGGGACTGGGGCAGTGACTTGTGTGCATCAATAAAAATTCACAGCTCCAAAGCATAGGACAAAGCACCTACTCAATCACCCCCCCCCCCCTTTTTACAAGGAAACAGACTGGCTGGAGACTGCACTATCCACTGTTAACTCTTTTCTATGAAGACCAGAAGTTCAGGGAAGCAGCACTAGGGGAGCAGGAGCCAGCAGAATTGGAAGATGGAGTACAAATACGTTTCCTGGGGATGTTTACTTTACTGTGCCCATCAGTGGCAGCTGGTGCTAAACTTTTTGGGGGGCGGAAAACAAACCACCCCCCACTTCTGCACTCACCCCCCCCACAGTCCCCCCGCACTCACCCCTCCACAGTCCCCCCGCACTCACCCCTCCACAGTCCCCCCGCACTCACCCCTCCACAGTCCCCCCACACTCACCCCTCCACAGTCCCCCCTCACTCACCCCTCCACAGTCCCCCCTCACTCACCCCTCCACAGTCCCCCCTCACTCACCCCTCCACAGTCCCCCCGCACTCACCCCTCCACAGTCCCCCCTCACTCACCCCTCCACAGTCCCCCTCACTCACCCCTCCACAGTCCCCCCTCACTCACCCCTCCACAGTCCCCCCTCACTCACCCCTCCACAGTCCCCCCTCACTCACCCCTCCACAGTCCCCCTCCACTCACCCCTCCACAGTCCCCCCTCCACAGTCCCCCAACACTCACCCCTCCACAGCCCCCCCCCAACACTCACCCCTCCACAGTCCCCCCGCACTCACCCCTCCACAGTCCCCCCGCACTCACCCCTCCACAGTCCCCCCTCACTCACCCCTCCACAGTCCCCCCTCACTCACCCCTCCACAGTCCCCCCCGCACTCACCCCTCCACAGTCCCCCCCGCACTCACCCCTCCACAGTCCCCCCGCACTCACCCCTCCACAGTCCCCCCTCACTCACCCCTCCACAGTCCCCCCGCACTCACCCCTCCACAGTCCCCCCTCACTCACCCCTCCACAGTCCCCCCCTCACTCACCCCTCCACAGTCCCCCCTCCACAGTCCCCCAACACTCACCCCTCCACAGCCCCCCCCAACACTCACCCCTCCACAGTCCCCCCGCACTCACCCCTCCACAGTCCCCCCGCACTCACCCCTCCACAGTCTCCCCTCACTCACCCCTCCACAGTCTCCCCTCACTCACCCCTCCACAGTCTCCCCTCACTCACCCCTCCACAGCCCCCCTCCCACATTCACCCCTCCACGGTCCCCCCCACACTCACCCCTCCACAGCCCCCCGCACTCAGCTCCTCCGTGGCTTCCTCTGCTTCTCCTCATGGCCAACCCGATCCGCCTCATGTCCTTATTGTCCGGGAGGAGAAGCAGGAAGACAATAGTGAATATTGATTCGCTAGTGTCACAAGTGGGTGTGTTTGGGGCACAGTGCTCTGCGCCCCAAGCCCCACCTTTTTCAAGCCAATTAGAGCCTCATGCTCTAATCATGTGGCTTTAAAAAAAAAAAATCATAAAAACCTATGAGTGCACCACATGTCAACTAGGGGGCCTCTGTCCCTTATGGACCGGCCACTCCTGGTGCCCATTGTGTGTTAACCTAAAAAAAACACATAGGGTTTAATATTACTTTAATTTAATGTAGTAAAGGGAAAAGACAAGACACGTCTGCACTTTTGGAATGCTTTAGATGATGTTGGATGTACCATAACTATACTCTGCCCATTATGTTTTATTCCTTTGAAGACCAAGTACCGTATATACTTGAGTATAAGCCGCCCTGAGTACAAGCCGAGGACCTAATTTTACCACAAAAAACTGGGAAAACGTATTGACTCGAGTATAAGCCTAGGGTGAGAATGCAGCAGCTACTGTAAGCGGAAAAGAGGGTCAACAATGCCCATTTGCACACCTCACTGTGCCCATTTGCACGCCTCACTGTGCCCATTTGCAAACTCACTGTGCCCATTGCAACCTCACTGTGCCCATTGCAGTCTCACTGTGCCCATTGCAACCTCACTGTGCCATACCCATGTGCCATACCTCACTGTGCCCATTGCAACCTCACTGTGCCATACCAACCTCACTGTGCCATACCCATGTGCCATACCTCACTGTGCCCATTGCAACCTCACTGTTCCATTCTTCACTGTGCCCATTGCAGTCTCACTGTGCCCGAGTACCTGAATTCTTGACAGGCATCCATTCTTTTAAAGTCGCGGCTTCCTCCTGGCGTTCCCTTCCGTGATAGGCATTTGACACTGTGTTCCGCCTATCACGGAGGTCCTCTCATCCTCGGACTCAGTTTCCCAGCAGACACTGTGTTCAGTGTTCCGCCAATCATGGACATTCTTTCATCCTCGGACAAGAGGACATCCGTGATTGGCGGAACACTGAATACAGTGTCTGCTGGGAAACTGTCCGAGGATGAGAGGACCTCCGTGATAGGAGGAACACATTGTCAAATGCCTATCACGGAACGGAACGCCAGAAGGGAGCCGCGACTTTAAAAAAAATGGACGCCTGTCAAGAATTCAGGTACTGACTCAAGTATAAGCCGAGGGCGGTATTTTCAGCCCTAAAAAAAGGGCTGAAAAACTCGGCCTATACTCGAGTATATACGGTACCCCTGCGTACATGGAAAACTATTTTTTTTTTAACAATTGTTGCTCCGTTGGCTTCACAAACATAGAAACCGAGAGTTTAATAATTTTCATGCCTGCCATCTACCAGATGTCTTAAGTTTATCGAGTTTCACGTTCCCAAAGCAAAGCCAATTAGCGTGATCAGCTTCATGTTGGAGACCAATGTTTCTTTTTGTATTACATTCTGATTAAAACCAATCACTGTTTAAGAAAATCAGCCAAATGTCTGAAATGGAGTGGGAGGAAGGTTAAGCCAGCCATGGAGACCGATTATAACATGAAATCTGGTTTTCATTGTCAGAGATGTAATGAAGCCAATTCCAGGAATCACATGGTTCTCCAATCCTTATTTCTACAGCCTGGTGGCCGTGTTATCTGAAATGACACATCAACTTTGGTTAGGACACGTGCAGTGAGAAGCACTGTATATATTGAAGTCTCAGGGAGATTATGGTATGTTTATGTTAGCATGAGACCTGACATACTGACATGTTAAGCTGTTGTATGTCTAATTTTGTATCTGTCCTAGTGCATTAGCTTGCCATTTAAGGGTCCATCTAAAACAGGTACCTGCATTTCTAAAGATTACATCTCTCAGAAGACTGGTGGTGGGGGGTCCCTAAGTCCTATTGCTCCTAGGTCTCCACACCAGCCATTATGAAGCAGCCAAAGTCTCTCTTAATGCCGGTTCACACAGGGGCAACCCAACTTACAGCGCGACTTTGCAAGGCGATTTGGAGGCGACTTCAGCGCAACTTTGAGCAACTTACAACGCGACTTAAAGTTGCCTCCAGGACAGGCGACTTTGGCTGTGGCCAATTACAGAATAATCAGCTCTGTGGGAGTGAGGGGTTTGCCTGGGTGAACTATTTTATTTTTCCTGTAAAGTTGCTTCAATATAGATGGAGATCCAACTTGGAGGCAACTTCCATTGAAATCTATGGGTACAAGTTGCATAGAAGTCGCCTTGAAGTAGTACAGGAACCTTTTCTGAAGTTGGAGCAACTTCAGTAGTGTACATTAAGATGGCTCTCATTTACTTCTATGGCATTTCTTATGTCCAGCAACTTGGAGCAACTTGAGGTCTGACAAGTCGGATCCCAAGTCGCTGTAGTGTGAACCGGCACTAACTGTATATATTTGATTTACTCTAAATTGTAGCAGCTGAACCAGAGCTCCATAAAACTCTAGGGTTCTTCCAGAGGTTGCTAGGGGTTCATTAGTTAGCCCAGTAAACACAAAGAAATAAAATATATTCAGAGCACAAATAGACGTTTACACTGTAGGCACTCAATCAAGAGGGCGAGATACGAGTCCACCAGTAAATCCCATGGGGGCGCCACAGCTATTGTGCAGCCCTCGCTATAGTACGATATGGAGAGTCCAGCCAAATGATCTAATAGCAAATTGACAAAGAAGAAAGAGCACCGTTAGGGTTGTATTACATTTATTAAAAATTTAAGTAAAGATTAAAAAAAATTCTCAAGGGAGAGTGTCACAATTGGGTATTTTGTGGCCAAGGATAGTATCTTGTATCTAGTCCAGGAGAACCCAACAGCCTTAGCCAGTGGGGGTGGTTGGCACTAAAAGATGTCTTAAGAGACTATAGAAAAGGAGATCCCATAAACCAATGCAAACTTGACACTTCAGCGTTCAGATGTCGTAGGAAAGCTTGCCACAAATGATGCACATGTCATGGCCACTGTGCAGCTCAAGCTGGATGGTTAAGGAGATGCGGCCCTCTTCAGATCAGGGAATCTAGTACTGCACAAACAACACAAAGCAAAAGAGGGCGCAAACGCCTCCAGCACTTTATTAGGGGTTAAAAATGTCAAATTTTATTCACAAACCAAATTTAAATAGTGGCATATCAAAATGAGTCCAGAAGTCAGCCTTCCAACCTCATGGAATGTGTTTCGGGGGACTTCCCCCCTTCCTCAGAGCAACAGCTTTGGGGATGTTGCTCAGAGGAAGGAGGCCAGTCCCCTGAAACGCTTCAGCTGGTCTGTCATCCGTACAAATCCATGAGGTTCAAAGGCGGACTTCTCCACTCTGCAATTTTGCTACGCTACTATTCCAATTTGGTTTGCGAGTATAATTCGTATTTAATCCCTTAATAAAGTGCTAGAGGTAATGCATTAGGTGTTTGCACCCTTTTTTGTTCTTTGTTGTTAAAGGAGATTCCGTTCCACCACAATGTGTCACCTTGACCACCATAGTTTTGACCTGGAAGTGGAAGGAACTTCACCTTCTCCCCTACCTTGGGCACTGAACTCTGCACAATGTGTTAGCAGGTCTCACAGAGCCATTCCCAGCATCTCTGACATCGTTCAGCTACAACCCCCACCACTGGCAATGACTGAAGGATTCTCCTGGACTACAATGTAGTTATAGGATACTATCCTGGGCTACAAATAGGCAAATGTTACGCTTTCCCCTTGTGAGTGAATTTTTATCTTTACTTTGAATAATGGTATTGCTACGCTATTGGTGCGCTCTCTGCCTTGTGTTCCTTAAAGGGGTTGCAAAGGTTTGTTTTTTATTTTCTAAATAGGTTCCTTTAAGCTAGTGCATTGTTGGTTCACTTACCTTTTCCTTTGATTTACCTTCTAAATGTTTTTTTTCTTTGTCTGAATTTCTCACTTCCTGTTCCTCCTCAGTAAGCTGTTCAGTAAGCTGTTCTGGATGACTCCACACCACTCGGATGATGGTGTGAAGTTTAGTGAGGAGAAACAGGAAGTGAGAAATTCAGACAAAGAAAAAAAACATTTAGAAGGTAAATCAAAGGAAAAGGTAAGTGAACCAACAATGCACTAGCTTAAAGGAACCTATTTAGAAAATAAAAAACGAACCTTTACAACCCCTTTAAAGCGGAGTTCCACCCACTTTTAAGAATTGGTCTTAAACGAAAGACTACCTCTCCACCCCTCGTTTTTGGATATTGAAGTTTTTAATTTTCTTTTCCAATAGTACCTTTTTTTAGAAGTACAAGTGTACTTCCAATTCAGCCGGGCCGCGGCCCAAGACGTCACATCCTCCTCTTTGACGAGCTCCCCCGTTGTCTCCTGGGACCTGTGTGTGTCCCAGAAGACAAGCTGGTCATTCACAAAGCGCCGCAGGACTCGCGAATGCGCAGTCAGAAACTGGCCGCAAGGCTCCACTGCCGGTTTACCTTAGTTGGAATGGTGGCGCCGGCACCCTATCCGATGGACGGATTGGCCTCGGGGGGGCCGACATCACTGGCTCCCTGGACAGGTAAGTGCCCTTATTAAAAGTCAGCAGCTACAGTGTTTGTAGCTGCTGACTTTAAAAAAAATAAAAAATTGCGGGTGGAACACCGCTTTAAGCAGTCACTCAGGAAGTCAAGGGGACACTTACCACCAATGTAAGGGGTCATTTTTAATCCCGCTGGCCACAATGTAAGGGGCAGTACAATACATACTCTTGACCACCGAACACTGTACACTCCGCTGTATGTTAAGTCGGCCATAGACGGTTCGAATCTCGGCCGGTTCAGCAGGGACCGGCCGAGATTCGAACCATGTATGTGCAGGCTGATTGTACCCAAGCTGATTGATCGATCAACTTGGGTATAACCAGTATGTTGGATTCTTCTACATACATTTACTGCCAGCAGCTATAGCCATTGTAACCATTGTATTCTGCGCCCTCTGCTGGCAGGGAGGCATTCCCCCATCAACATAGTCAGTGTTGTTGGCGGGAATGCCTCCCTGCCAGCAGAGGGCGTGGGGAGCATTACCGGCTGGCAGAATACAATGGCGGGTGGTAGGAAAAAAAATCGTATCATCTATGTCTAGCCTTACTTCAGACCCATGCATTCTGTAACATGTGCTAACCAACAATGTAACAGGACATTTTTTCTACTGACCATCAATGTAACGGAAAATGTTTCTACTGACCAACAAAAAAAAGGAGAAAACACTTATTTTCTTAAAAAAACACAAAAAAAAAAACACATGGGAGTTGTTATCCAGTCAAGGTTTAGGCCCCATGCACACGAGACGCAGGTGCAAACTCTGCTGAACACACGTTTTTAAACGCTGAAACCGGCGTTTATAAACGCGCGTTTTGCCGCGTTTGCGGCCGCGTTTAGCGGCGTTTTACCGCGTTTGCGTTTATAAGCGTTTCATCATAGACCCTCCCTAAGCTCAAAAAACAGTAAATTTTAACCATTTCAGCCAGTTTGTGAGACCAGAGTGAGTAGCAGCAGCTGAGAGAGCAGCAGTGTACTTGTATTTAGCGTATCACTTGCCACATCATCTGCCACAAGTTGTGGATTGTCCACTTGCCACGTCACCTGCCACGTCACCTGCCACAAGTTGTGGATTGTCCACTTGCCACGTCACCTGGCCACATCACGTGCCACGTCACCTGCCACAAGTTGTGGATTGTCCACTTGCCACGTTACCTGGCCACGTCACCTGGCCATGTTACCTGCCACGTCACCTGGCCACGTTACCTGCCACGTCAGCTGGCCACATCACCTGCCACAAGTTGTGGATTGTCCACTTGCCACGTCACCTGCCACAAGTTGTGGATTGTCCACTTGCCATGTCACCTGGCCACCTCACCTGGTCACATCACCTGCCACAAGTTGTGGATTGTCCACTTGCCACGTCACCTGCCACAAGTTGTGGATTGTCCACTTGCCATGTCACCTGGCCACATCACGTGCCACGTCACCTGGCCACGTCACCTGCCACAAGTTGTGAATTGTCCACTTGCCACGTCACCTGCCACGTCACCTGGCCACGTCACCTGCCACAAGTTGTGGATTGTCCACTTGCCACGTCACCTGGCCACGTCACCTAGTATTGTTACCTGCCCACATTACCTGCCACGTCATCTAGCCACGTCACCTGCCACAAGTTGTGGATTGTCCACTTTCCACGTCACCTGGCCACATCACGTGCCACGTCACCTGCCACAAGTTGTGAATTGTCCACTTGCCACGTCACCTGCCACGTCACCTGCCACGTCACCTGGCCACGTCACCTGCCACAAGCTGTGGATTGTCCACAATGCAATGCAAGCAATTACAGTTTTCTTTTATATTTTTTAATAGTTTTTCATCATTTGCCATCATTTTTGAGATTTCTAATGTTAAAAAATAGGTCACCTTTAAAAACGCTTATAAACGCAAACGCGGCAAAACGCCGGTACCGCGTTTAGCAGCGTTTAGCAGCGTTTAGCGTCTGAAACGTGGAAAACTTTTGCGTCTGAACCCATTTTTTTGCTTCTGGAAAAACGAGGTTAAACGCAACTGCTTGTAAACGCCAAAAAACGAGACTGTGTGCATGGACACATAGGATAACATTGAATGGGTTCAGGAGCAGTTGAAAAAAGCGTCCAACTGCCTCTGAACGCGCGTTCAACAGCAAATAACAGCGTCTCGTGTGCATGGGGCCTTAGGTCTAATTTCAATTTAAAAAGTGTATTTCCCTTTTACTGATTAGTGGTTTTAACAGAGCAGTTTAGCAGTTCCAAGGCTAACGTTGCTATTAATTACTCAGCTCAGTTTGGCCGTCCTTGGGACATCATTGCTTCTCAGACGGTACCAAGGCCAGGCTAACTCTGGAACACTCAGTCCACACTGTGAAGCCATGGTTTTCTGATGCCTGAACGAAGTGCTTAACATTTCAGAAGCAAAGAGGGCAAATATAAAACATTCTTGAAGGGGAGTTCCACCCAAAAATGGAACTTCCGCTTTTTGGAATCCCCCCCCCCTCCGGGGTCACATTTGGCACCTTTCAGGGGGAGGGGAGAGCAGATACCTGTCTAATACAGGTATTTTTCTCCCACTTACGGCATAGATAGCCGAGCCACCCGTGGCTATCTACGCCACGTCCGGCGCCTCCTCCATCCCCCCACTGTCTTCTGGGAGACACACAGGTCCCAAAAGACAGCAGGGACCAGTGGGATCGCGCAGCTCGAGTCGCGCATGCGTAGTAGGGAACCAGGCTGTGAAGCCGCAAAGCTTCACTTCCTGTTTCCCTCACCAAAGATGGCGGCAGCACTCGAGAACCGAGGGACAAATCGGCTTCGGGTGCCGACATCGCGGGCGTCTGGACAGGTAAGTGTCCTTATTTTAAAAGTCAGCAGCTGCAGTATTTGTAGCTGCTGACTCTTAAAAAAAAAAAACATCGGCGGAACTCCGCTTTAATCTAAGGCACTATATGCATGGAGTTTGCGTGTTTTCCCTGTGCTAGTATGGGTTTTCTCCAGGTACTTGGTTTTCCTTCCTATTTCCATGAAATTTGCATGTTCTCCCTGTGATAGTCTGTGTACTCACCACACATCAGAGACGTACTGGTAACTTGTTTCTGTCTAAATTGGCCCTAGTATGCTGCCCATGCGTGCGTGTATGCATGTATGTGAGATAGATTGTAAGCTCCTTGAGCCCAAAGACTAATGTGAATTGTAAAGTATTTAAAGCATTGCGTAAATTGATGCCGCCATATGAATGCCTTAAATCAGTAAATAAAGAATTCAAATTAATGTCGTCAGTTCAATTGCAGGTCCTATTGGACCACCTCATTCCATCAGGGAGATAAATAGTATTTTCCATTCTTTGTAGCTGTACATTCTTCCGTGCTTTAGTCAGGAAGCCGGTGGGCCCCCGACAAGCCTTAATGTGGATTATTGAAAAGGAACACACAACTAGATAATAGTGATATCATAGGACCGTTCCTCTAAGGGAAAGAAATGTATGTGGTATATAAACATGTCAGGGTAAGCCTGATAAATCCACCGTTCCATTATACTGTACACTTATCATGTGCTGGTATTACACACTGTGTGTTTATAGTAACCTGATTCATTCCCGTGTGTGCCTTAGAAAATGTGTAGAAATATAACATGGAGGACCGAGCTGTCATGTACTTCTTGGATAACTGTGATCCAATGGAAAAATCAGTTGCAGCTGAACGTTAGGCAAACAGCTAAATATAAAGGTGGAATACCTACACTATATTTTCAAAAGTATTGGGACACCTGCCTTTACACGCACATGAACTTTAATGGCATCCCAGTCTTAGTACGTAGTGTTCAATATGGGAGATAGAGTGGTGCTTGGAGAGGGGGGCGGGCCCCGTGCATAGCACTGTGTGCGACCCGCTTCCCTCTCCAAGCACCGCTCTATCTCCCCCTCCCACTTTCCTTCGGTACGGGTTAGTAGAAAGAACAGCCTAGGGGCGTGTTAGGGACGGGGGCGGTTCTGCCAATGACGAGTTTAAAAAAAATTGCCGCTCCGCCCACCCACTCAGGTCTATAATTTGTTTGGACCTGAAAATTGTATCCGCGCATGGGCGATAAAGCAGCGGTGCAGTCGCGCATGCGCGGTAAAGGCCCGCGAACAGTGACGCGGTCGAGGAATTTCATCGGTCGAGATTTTTTTATTACATCCGTTTTTTTTGTCCAATCCATTTTTATTATGGGAGAAAAAAATAGGGCTTTGATCCATTCCAAAAAATGGATGTTGACGGAAGCGGATGTAAATGGATGATCATCCATTTACATCCGTTTTTCCATAGAGATGCATCGATGTCCGTTTTTCATCCGTCAACGGATAGATTAAAAAACGGTCAAGTGGTCTGTATGTGTGAAAGGGGCCTTATTGTGAAAGCTTCATTGAACAAGCTGAACTTAGAAGCTGATTGGTTACTATGAACAGCTGCACCAGATTCTGTGGGCTCCAGTTTTAGTAAATCCCAACTATTTGTTTTTACAACCATTTATATATCTTTTTTTTTTTTTTTATCCTAAAAGTGAGACACTGAAACGTGAAACGTGTTGGCTTTGTTTGGTTGGTTTTGTGTTAAAAATCTTTTGACTCCCAGTTCACTGGTCTGACGCTCTTTCTTTGAACTTTTTTTTTTTTTTTTCCTGTCTGTGTCTCCATGGCAAAGCTTCACGTGGTGACCACTGTCACCTAGACAGAAAGGGATGGGAAGTTAAATTTTTTAGCTCTCTCTGGAAGAGGAGGTGAGGGACAATCTGCAAATGGGGTAAACTGTCTAAGTGGTGCCAACCCAGTGATGGCGAACCTTGGCACTCCAGATGTTTTGGAACTAAATTTCCCATGATGCTCACGCACTCTGCAGTGTACTGGAGCATCATGGGAAAGGTAGTTCCAAAACATCTGGGGTGCCAAGGTTCGCCATCACTGTACTAACCCCTCATTAAAAAAAAAAATTCACTCACTTTCTGTTGCGTCTTCAGATCACAAAGGGAAGGAAAATCTAAAAGAATGGAACACAGACAACATTACATCAGCTGGGGTTTTTAATCATTACCTACTCTATCTAAAACCAATGTACCTACAGTAGGTATATACCATACCTGACCAATGCCCCTGGAAGTTGGAAAACACTGAAGTGGGACACATCACACTCTGCACCTCATCCAATCAGAGAATGCTTTGCATCACTTCAGACTATGCAAAGCGTTCTCTGAATGGTGCCTATGCCAAGTGGCCAACCTCCTGTATTCACAATGCATCAGGCCAGCACAAGACCCAATACCAAGTGGAGTTTACTGGAGTAGTGGTGTCTGCTTCAGTGATTTCCAGCTTCCAGGGGCATCAGCCAGGTATGGTGTATACATAGCTACATTGGTTTAGTCTGGATCAATGTATCTGCATATAAAATATCCATACCTTGAATATATCTTTAATATACTGTATATACTCAAGTATAAGCCAACTTTTTCAGCACATGTTTTTATGCTGAAAAAGCCCCCCCCCGGCTTATACTCGAGTGAGGGTCTCCTGCTGTGTCAGTCTACTGTTCGGCGGCCGTCCACTGTAACCAAGCCCCACCTCCTCCTCATCTGTGATAGACGTAACACTGAACACTGATAACAAACTGAATCAGTGTTCCGTCTATCACGGACGAGGAGGATGCGGGGCTTTGTTACAGTGGACGGCCGCCGACTGCAGTTGCATGACACAGCGGGAGATCAAAGGTACATGAGGCTGCAAATGGGCATACTGAGGCTGCAGATGGGCACACACAGTGAGGTTGCAGATGGTCACAGCAAGGCTGCAGATGGCCACAGCGAGGCTGCAAATGGGCACAGTGAGGCTGCAAAAGGGCACACACAGTGAGGCAGCAGATGGGCACAGTGAGGCTGCAGATGGGCACAGTGAGGCTGCAGATGGGCACAGTGAGGCAGCAGATGGGCACAGTGAGGCTGCAGATGGGCACAGTGAGGCTGCAGATGGGCATTGTTGACCCTCTTTTCCACTTACAGTAGCTGCTGCATTCCCACCCTAGGCTTATACTCAAGTCAATAAGTTTTCCCAGTTTTTTGTGGTAAAATTAGGTGCCTCGGCTTATATTCGGGACAGCTTATACTCAAGTATATACGATAATCGCAAATCTGTAATTTAGATCAGCTTTGTCAATGAAGGTTGAAGGTTCTCATCTATCCAGGTCATGGTATATCTAGTAGTTGGACACATTCAACTGGTCTTTTTCCCTAAGGTTGAAGACATTTCGTAGCTTATCAAATCTACTCAAGAAGAGTCTTGGACAAGCTATGAAATGTTTTTGACTATACAGAACAAGTCTGATCGAATGTGACCAACTACTATTAGATTTAGGTCAATGATCAATCTTGTGTTCTGAAAATTTGCTGGCTGGTGAAAATGAGTCAAAAACCCTTATTTAGCTTCTTGCGGTTTTAGCACTCATGACTGTACAGACACAGCATGATTATCAAGCTTCCGAGATAACAATGCTGGATATTGAAAATCATAGAAAACCACAGGGTGTCAGACAAACTTCCCACTTCATTGTCAGAATATAACTAAGCATAGAAGGTGGAGGCCAAGGGGGCTTAACCTCCACCATACGCTACTAAGCCTCAGGTGCATTGTCTGAATCATTTCATAACTACCATTAATAAGTCCAATATGCCTTTGGAGGTTTGTCTGTAGTAAGCCCCATGGGTCCTACAACTGCAGACTTTAAATAATAATTCACCTTCGAGGGAGCTGATTCATCACCTCCTACACACGCCATCTGTGTTGGTTTGTCCAAATAACCTCTGTCATCTAGCGAGGAGTGTCCACAGCACAAAAGTAATGATCATTAGCAAGGAGCCAGCTAATGCTATTGAAGCCAGTGGCTGGAAACAAATTGACTAGGGAAAAGAAATTGGAAAGTAGGACTAAAATGTAATTTAAGTTGGAATCTGCACAGCTGGGTCAAGAGTTTGAGCCAAGGCGTTTTTTTATTTCTCTGGAAATTAGACATTTGTGTAGCGCCCTGTTCCTAATGAATAGGGGCTATTTTGCAAATTTTGTGTTTGTCTGAATTGTAAATAGTTCAGATTGATTGTGTAAGTTAAATTGGATTCTGTTCCAATTTTGGCTATGTTGTGCGCATTTCTCACTGTTGCCAGTAGGTGTCACTGTTACCACAGGCCAGTGTGAGAAAGTGCATTGAAAATTCTTTCCCCAGAAATAGCTCAGTGGAAGGTGATTGGCTGCTGTGCATTCTGGGGGAAGGTATTTAAGGGGCAGACGCCATTTTTTCTCTCTCTCTGCCTCATGGCCCTCCAGGCCTGAGGCTGTGCGCACAGTCTCTCTCTCTGCCTCATGGCCCTCCAGGCCAGAGGCTGTGCATGTTATTTTCTTCTACCTCGGGGCCTGCTGGCTCGAGGCTGTGTTGCTGCAAGTAGGCCCAGAAGTCTGTCTGGGGCCTACTTAACTGAAGGTGGTCCTGTGCTGTCTTGCCTGCACGGAAGAAGCCAAGCCAACATAAGATTCCAGGGGGGGACCCTTACTGGAGAGAACCGGGCTGAAGGCTGGTTTCTCAGGAAGGGCCTGGTGACTCATTTTGAGGATGCACCCAAGTTAATCTATCTCACAGTACTGCCGGATGGCTTAAAGGTTCTGGTACTGTGCAGCTGTTCTACCACTAACTGCTGGCTAAAAAATCCTGTGGCAGGGGTTTATCCAGGAGTCCCACTTATCGCTAAGTCTGTGGCAGGTCTGTGGCAGAGACTTGTCCGTGCATCATACCGGCTGCTAGGTCTGTGTGAGAGGCCTATCCGGTTGTTGCAAGATCCTCTGACAGAGAGATGTTTGTCCTCTGGATCCAAGAAATTAATCCGTGATCTGCAATAAGGTATCTGAACTTCTCCTAACCCTCTATTCCTTCTACTACTGAAAGTTCCTTTTATTAAAGCATTGGAAAAAGACTGAAGTGACTGGCGCTCACATCTGTTTGACATTTCCTAACATAGACTCTTAGTATCTACTACGGTGAAAGGTGGGGTAACGGCAGGACCCAAATTTAATCCAGCAGCCCTCTAGAGGGTATCGCTACATTTGTATTTCTTAAATTTACCTAAAACCAGATTCTAAGGTATTAAAAAAGTAGTTAATGAAATCCCAATTAGGCCTTGTTCACATGGGCGCTGAGGCCCATTTACTGTGAATGGGATGTTTTCTCTGGCATCTCTAGCCTTCAGGAGCTGCTCATCCTAATGTGACAGCCATGCAGGTGAGAAGCCTCGAATGCAGGCAGCAGATATATTCTCTTTATGGCCTAGTTTGCACTTGCAGCCCCCCGACTGACTCCCTTAAGCTGCAAAGGCAGCTGGGTAGGCTTGTACACATGCTGAGGCTTGTCAAAAATGATACCCCCTGTTGCATTCAGCAGGCAGCACTAAACGTGCCGCACTCTGCATCAAGTTGGTCTGCGTGGCTGTCGTCCCGGAAGGAAGCCTCTTCTAAAGATGATGCACAAGAAAGCCCACAAACAGTTTGTTAAAGACAAGCAGACTAAGGACATGGATTACTGGAACCAAGTCCTGTGGTCTGATAACACCAAGATAAACTTATTTGGTTCAGATGGTGTCAAGCGTGTGTGGCGGCAACCAGGTGAGGAGGACAAAGACAAGTGTGTCTTGCCTACAGTCAAGCATGGTGGTGGGAGCACTGGCGTAGCGTGAGGGGTGCCGTGGCCCCAGGCACAACATTTGGGGGGGCGCCAGTCAGTGTGTGTGTCCCCGGCTCCTTCCTCCTAATTTTTAATTCCAGTGCGCTTCGGCCGCCATGTTCCGTCGCAGGATGGACCCTGGCGCCCTGTGATTGGGTGAATGGGGTCATGTGCAGCGGCAGGGCTGGCCTGTCCTCGATCTCTGTTGGTGAGCGGGGCTGGCCTCCGCTTACCTGTGAGCCACCGCCATCTCCCCCCTCCTCCTCTCCTCCGGAGTCCGTACCGGATCGTTTCCCCGTTGTGGCAGGCAGTCTGGCAGTGTGACAGACCGCAGAGGCAGAGCAGATGGAAGAAAAGCAGGTGAGTGAGACTGAGACTCCCTCGTAAGTCGCGTTGCTGGCCGGGGGGAGTGGACATGGTCTGGGGAGAGGGAGCAGCCAGTAAGTCAGTTTAGTGTGCAGTGTAGTGTGTAGTGTGCAGTGTAGTGTAGTGTGTAGACAGGGTAAGTACCGGGCAGGGGGGCACACTCACACTGGCAGCATTTGGCACAGTGGCAGCATTTGATGGGCACAGTGGCAGCATGTGATGGCACAGTGGCTGCAATTGATGGCACAGTGGCTGCAATTGATGGCACAGTGGCTGCAATTGATGGCACAGTGGCTGCAATTGATGGCACAGTGGCAGCGTTTGATGGCACAGTGGCAGCGTTTGATGGCACAGTGGCTGTGTTTGATGGGCACAGTCGCAGTATTTGATGGCACAGTCACAGCATTTGATGGCACAGTGTCAGCTTTTTATGGCACAGTGGCTGCGTTTGATGGCACAGTGGCTGCATTTGATGGCACAGTGGCTGCATTTGATGGCACAGTGGCAGCTTTTGATGGCACAGTGGCAGCGTTTGATGGCACAGTGGCAGCGTTTGATGGCACAGTGGCAGCATTTGAGGGCGCAGTCACAGCATTTGATGGGCGCAGTCACAGCATTTGATGGGCACAGTCGCAGCATTTGATGGGCGCAGTCGCAGCATTTGATGGGCGCAGTATTTGATGGCACAGTCGCAGCATTTGATGTCACAGTGTCAGCTTTGATGTCACAGTGTCAGCTTTGATGTCACAGTGGCAGCGTTTGATGGCACAGTGGCAGCGTTTGATGGCACAGTGGCAGCGTTCGATGGCACAGTGGCAGCGTTCGATGGCACAGTGGCAGCGTTTGATGGCACAGTCGCAGCATTTGATGTCAGTCACAGCATTTGATGGCACAGTGTCAACTTTTGATGTCACAGTGGCAGCGTTTGATGGGCACAGTCGCAGCATTTGATGGCACAGTGGCAACATTTGATGGCACAGTGGCAGCATTTGATGGCACAGTGGCAGCATTTGATGGCACAGTGTCATCGTTTGATGGCACAGTGTCATCGTTTGATGGCACAGTGTCATCGTTTGATGGCACAGTGTCAGTGTTTGATGGCACAGTGTCAGTGTTTGATGGCACAGTGTCAGCGTTTGATGGGCACAGTGTCAGCGTTTGATGGGCACAGTGGCAGCAATTGATGGCACAGTGGCTGCAATTGATGTTTTTTTTTTTCAAATTTGTTTTAGTTTGTTTGTGCCCCCCAATTTTTTTTTAGCACCAGCTACCACTGGTGTAGTGTGTAGTTTAGTGTAGTGTGCAGTGTAGTGTGCAGTGCAGTGTGCAGTGCAGTTTAGTGTGTAGTGTAGTGGGCAGTTTTGTGTAGTGGGCAGTTTAGTGTGTAGTGTAGTAGACAGTGTAGAGTGTAGTGTAGTGGACAGTGTAGAGTGTAGTGTAGTGGACAGTGTAGAGTGTAGTGTAGTGGACAGTGTAGAGTTTAGTGGTTAGTGTAGTATAGTGATGTAGGAATCAGGTAGGTCAGTGTAGTGATCAGTGTAGGAATCAGGTAGGTCAGTGTAGGAATCAGGTAGGTCAGTACTATTGTAGGAAGGGAAGGGACTTGGGGAGTGCGAAAAGTCCGCAGGTTAGGGGGCACAAATTTCTTGCCTTGCCTTGGACATTTTCACTTAGGAGTGTACTCACTTTTGTTGCCAGCGGTTTAGACATTAATGGCTGTGTGTTGAGTTATTTTGAGGGGACAGCAAATTTACACTGTTATACAAGCTGTACACTCACTACTTTACATTGTAGCAAAGTGTAATTTCTTCAGTGTTGTCACATGAAAAGATAGAATAACATATTTACAAAAATGTGAGGGGTGTACTAACTTTTGTTATATATATATATTGTGAGGGGGTTAACTCGGTAGCGGGTGTGTGTGACCCCCTGGTTGGGCTCCCCACACAAAAACAGGGCCAGCAGACGGAGGTTGTGGTTTTCAAAATCAAAAGGTGCGGTTTATTTCTCTATGTACAGTGACAAAACACAGCAAAGCCAAAAAGAAACAAACAAAATAAATCCTGGTCAGTTTGACCTCTGACTAAACATGCAGGTTTCCTAAACTAACAACTGGGATCAGCCTGGTGCTGTCCTAGTCCCTAAGTCCCTGGTTTAGTAAAAGTCCAAACAAATAGCCACACAGGCTTTGCCTCACCGCACAGGGGTTCACTCTCCCTAGACAGTCCACACAGGTCTGGTTCCAGGCATGAGCAAACACCTAATGAATCTGGGAGTTTTTATAGAGGCCTTAAACGAACTGACAGGCTTCAGCTGGTCTCATCAACTCCCTGCCTCACGACGCCCAGCACTCTCCCTAGAGGTATGAGTCATTCATGAGCCCACTAGCCTCAGCTGGGCTTCATCAACTCCCTAGTTGTATAAGTCGGCATAAAGCCTGAATCTGGGAGAAATATATCTACCCCCCTGGATGCAACCAGGTGACTTTACCTTCCTGCTGTCACATACCCCCCCCTCTTGTTTTAACCTTGGGGTTGGAACACCAGCAATCAGGCATTCATGTACTCGAGACAAAGCATCCACATTCCCCATTTGAACGCCAGGGCGATGCTTTACTGTGAAGTTGAATTCCTGTAGGGCCAGGAACCACCTATTCACTCTTCTATTTGTCTCCTTGTTTTGAGCCATCCACTTTAACGGAGCGTGATCCGTAACCATGTCAAAGTGCCTACCTAGCAGATAGTACCGAAGGGAATCTAGAGCCCACTTCACCGCTAAACACTCCTTTTCAACCGTGGCGTAATTTACCTCATGGGACTTCAACTTCCTGCTGAGGTAAATGACTGGGTGCTCTTCCCCGTTCCAGACCTGGGATAATACTGCTCCTAACCCCACATCTGACGCATCACTTTGTACGACAAAGTCTTTAGAGAAGTCGGGTGAGTACAACACTGGCTGGCTACATAAGGCTTGTTTCAAGAATTGGAATGCTGCCTCAGCCTCGGGGGTCCATTTAATCATGACCGACCCTTTCCCTTTCGTCAGGTTGGTTAGGGGCACAGCCTTAGAAGCAAAGTGGGGAATGAAGCGCCGATAATAACCCGCGATTCCCAGAAAGGCTCGTACCTGCTTCTTGCTGTTGGGACGTGGCCAACTCTGGATGGCCTCGACTTTGTTGAGTTGGGGTTTTATTACTCCCCTGCCAATGGTATACCCAAGATATTTGGCCTCCTCCTGCCCAATGGTACACTTCTTGGGGTTAGCCGTAAACCCCGCTTCCCGAACAGAGTCCAGGACTGCTTGCACTTTTGGCAGATGTGAGGCCCAATCTGTGCTATGGACAATTACGTCATCCAGGTAAGCTGCAGCATACTTCCGATGGGGCCTCAGCATCTGGTCCATTTTCCGCTGGAATGTGGCCGGCGCATTCTGTAACCCGAACGGCATTCTCTTATATTGGAACGCCCCGTCTGGGGTTACAAATGCGGTTTTCTCTTTGGCCGACTTGGCCAGGGGAATTTGCCAATACCCTTTTGTGAGGTCAAGAGTCGTCATGTATCGGGCTGTTCCCAGCCGGTCGATCAACTCATCTATACGTGGCATGGGGTAGGTGTCAAATTTTGTAACTTTGTTCAACTGACGAAAATCGTTACAAAATCGCCAGCTCCCATCCGGTTTAGGCACCAACACAATGGGACTAGACCAATCACTTTGGGACTCCTCTATCACCCCTAAGTTCAGCATTTTCTGTACTTCCTCCCGTATTGCCTCCCGTCGGGCCTCTGGGATCCGATAGGGTTTTAACTTCACCCTTTCACCGGGCGGGGTAATAATATCATGCTCTACCCCAGATGTTTGTCCCGGCAGCTCAGAGAACACCTCCTTGTTGCGAAGCACAAACTCCTTAACCTCCTGTTGTTGGGGTTGTGACAAGGTGGCTGCTATTCCAACCTCCGGAATCACGCAACCAGTTTGAGCTGGTGACCAAGTTTCTGCGACTAGGGACTCTCTATCCCTCCAGGCTTTCAACAGATTAACGTGATATATCTGTTCGGGCTTTCGCCTTCCTGGTTGTCTGACCTTGTAATTCACTTCGCTCACTTTTTCCATTATCTCGTAGGGGCCTTGCCATTTGGCAAGGAATTTACTTTCAACCGTAGGGACAAGTACCAATATCCTATCCCCCGGGGAAAAGGTACGGGTCTTTGCTCCACGGTTGTACACTCTCTGCTGTGCCAACTGCGCTTGGGCCAAATGTTCCTTCACGATGGGCATTACCTGTGCAATTCGATCTTGCATCAGGGCGACATGCTCAATCACACTCCTGTGGGGAGAACTCTCACTTTCCCAAGTTTCCTTGGCAATATCCAACAGCCCTCTTGGGTGTCTCCCATACAGTAACTCAAAGGGGGAGAATCCCGTAGAGGATTGGGGCACCTCCCTAATAGCAAACATCAAATAAGGAAGTAGACAGTCCCAATCCTTTCCATCTCTATCCACCACTTTCTTCAACATTTGTTTTAGGGTTTTGTTGAATCTTTCAACCAGCCCATCGGTTTGGGGGTGATACACAGATGTACGCAATTGCGTCACTTTGAACAATTTACACAGCTCTTTCATAACCCGGGACATAAAGGGTGTACCTTGGTCCGTAAGCAGTTCTTTACAAATACCCACCCGGCTAAAAACAAGAGATAGCTCTTTGGCTATGGTTTTGGCCGAGGTATTTCTGAGAGGGATCGCTTCTGGATAACGGGTGGCATAGTCCATTATAACCAATATGTACTGGTGCCCCCTAGCGGACTTGATTATAGGACCTACCAAATCCATTGCGATTCTCTCAAACGGGACCTCAATGATGGGTAGAGGGACCAGCGGGCTACGGAAATGTGGCATCGGGGCCGACCTCTGACACACAGGGCAGGAGGAACAATAATTTTCTATGTCCTTCATCACCCCAGGCCAATAGAATCTCTGTAATACCCTCTCTCGGGTTTTCTCTGTCCCCAGATGACCTCCAAGAATGTGCCCATGGGCCAACTCCAACACCAACTTCCTGTAAGGTTTGGGCACCACCAGCTGCTCAACGGTTTCTTCTGCCCTTTTTGCCACCCGATACAGTAGGTCCTTCTCTACGCTGAAGTATGGGTAAGTGCAGGTATTATCTGGGTTCACTAACTCGCCATCTATTTCCACTACGTTTTCCCGTGCCTTTATTAGGGCGGGGTCTTTTAACTGTTCTGTGGCAAAATTTTCCCTGTGAACCTCCAGATCAGAAAACTCCACAGACGGTAGGTTTTCGTCTGAGGAGGTGGGCTCCTCTCCAGTTTCTTGAGTCTCCCCTGCCAATACTGACAAGGGAAATTCTGGAGAGTCCTCACCACTCTCAGAGGAGTTCTGGCTATCACATTCCTGGTACATAGGGGCACCAGTGGGGGGCTCAGGATCATCCCACAGTTCCCAGAACTTCGGAAAATCCCTTCCCACAATGGCATCATGCGGTAATTGAGATACTAACCCCACTGGATGAGAGAGGGTACCTTTGGGGGTCTCGAAACACACTGTAGTCACTGGATACTCTCGGGTGTCCCCATGCACACAAATAACAGCTACCTTGCTATTCCCAGAGACCTCTGTTTTAACTAATTCAGCCTTTATCAGGGTCACAAGGCTACCTGAATCCAGTAATACCACAACATTTCTACCATTAATACACATTTTGCATAAATGTTTCTCAGTTCCCCGAATGGCAGTGCATGCGACTGTCGCACACAGCGACTGACGTCTGTCCATCAGAAAGTCACATTGCATGGGTTCCTCCACAACCGGGCAATTTGCTGCAATATGTCCCGCTTGCCGGCAGCGGTAGCAAACGATCCTTCTTGCGGCCTCTTGAGCCGCTGATTTCCCAGGCTGTTCTCGCCAAACTTGGGGTAGAGCTCCCACCCTCTCACTCTCTCCACCCTCACCCCTTGGAATCCTCTTATCCGCCCCTGGGGATGGTCTGGTCTTAGGGTGGAAAGTCCGAGAGTCTCTGGAAGAGGCCGTCAGGTTCTCTGTAGCCAAGTATCTCTCTACACGATCAACAAGTTTACCGGCCGTTTCTGGATCTCCATGGCTTACCCACTTTTGAATGGTGGTAGGAAGAGCTCTCAAGAAACGATCCATCACAACACGTTCCACAATCTCCGGTGCGGACAAAGTCTCTGGCTGTAGCCACTTCCTGCTCAGGTGAATGAGATCATACATTTGAGACCTGGGGGGTTTTCCAAGCTGGAAAGTCCAGTTATGCACACGCTGAGCCCGGACAGCCAGGGTGACACCCAGCCTTGCCAATATTTCAGCTTTTAGCATCACATAGTCTTTTGCTTGGTCAGGCTCTAGGTCATAGTAAGCCTTCTGCGATTCACCAGTTAACAGAGGAGCCACCAGTCCAGCCCACTGCTCCTCAGGCCACTTTTCTCTTTCAGCAGTCCTTTCAAATGTGGTCAAAAATACCTCTGGATCATCCTCTCCAGTCATTTTTGTCAATAAACGACTCACCCCAAAGGACGCGGTATTAGTGGGACGGCTTTCCTCACTGGTCTGCGGACGTTGCTGCATTACTGCTTCCATTTGTTGTAGTCTCTGCTCTTGCTTCTGTAACAGGTCTATGAAGCGGGCCTCAGATTGCTGCTGGGCTTGTTGATGAGCTTGCTGCTGGGCTGCAAGGCTCCTTTGCAAACCTGCATTTGTCTGCTGTTGATTGGCATTTGCTAGAGCCAGCTGTTTCAGTATCTCCTCCATGCTGGCTTAAAAAAAACTGCCCGCATTCTCCACCAACTGTGAGGGGGTTAACTCGGTAGCGGGTGTGTGTGACCCCCTGGTTGGGCTCCCCACACAAAAACAGGGCCAGCAGACGGAGGTTGTGGTTTTCAAAATCAAAAGGTGCGGTTTATTTCTCTATGTACAGTGACAAAACACAGCAAAGCCAAAAAGAAACAAACAAAATAAATCCTGGTCAGTTTGACCTCTGACTAAACATGCAGGTTTCCTAAACTAACAACTGGGATCAGCCTGGTGCTGTCCTAGTCCCTAAGTCCCTGGTTTAGTAAAAGTCCAAACAAATAGCCACACAGGCTTTGCCTCACCGCACAGGGGTTCACTCTCCCTAGACAGTCCACACAGGTCTGGTTCCAGGCATGAGCAAACACCTAATGAATCTGGGAGTTTTTATAGAGGCCTTAAACGAACTGACAGGCTTCAGCTGGTCTCATCAACTCCCTGCCTCACGACGCCCAGCACTCTCCCTAGAGGTATGAGTCATTCATGAGCCCACTAGCCTCAGCTGGGCTTCATCAACTCCCTAGTTGTATAAGTCGGCATAAAGCCTGAATCTGGGAGAAATATATCTACCCCCCTGGATGCAACCAGGTGACTTTACCTTCCTGCTGTCACAATATATATATATATATATATATATTGTGACAGCAGGAAGGTAAAGTCACCTGGTTGCATCCAGGGGGGTAGGTATATTTCTCCCAGATTCAGGCTTTATGCCGACTTATACAACTAGGGAGAGAGTTGATGAAGCCCAGCTGAGGCTAGTGGGCTCATGGATGATTCATACCTCTAGGGAGAGTGCTGGGCGTCGTGCAGGCAGGGAGTTGATGAGACCAGCTGAAGCTTGTCAGCTCGTTTAAGGCCTCTATAAAAACTCCCAGCTTCATTAGGTGTTTGCTCATGCCTGGAACCAGACCTGTGTGGACTGTCTAGGGAGAGTGAACCCCTGTGCGGTGAGACAAAGCCTGTGTGGCTATTTGTTTGGACATTTACTAAACCAGGGACTTAGGGACTAGGACAGCACCAGGCTGATCCCAGTTGTTAGTTAGGGAAACCTGCATGTTTAGTCAGAGGTCAAGCTGACCAGGATTTATTTTGTTTATGTTTCTTTTTGCTTTGCTGTGTTTTTGTCACTGTAAATAGAGAAATAAACCGCACCTTTTGATCTTGAAAACCACAACCTCCGTCTGCTGGGCCTGTTTTTGTGTGGGGAGCCCATCCAGGGGGTCACACACACCCGCTACCGAGTTAACCCCCTCACAGTTGGTGGAGAACCAGTGGCAGTTTTTTTTTAAGCCAGCATGGAGGAGATACTGAAACAGCTGGCTCTAGCAAATGCCAATCAACAGCAGACAAATGCAGGTTTGCAAAAGAGCTTCGCAGCCCAGCAACAAGCCCAGCAGCAATCTGAGGCCCGCTTCATAGACCTGTTGCAGAAGCAAGAGCAGAGACTACAACAACAGATGGAAGCAGTAATGCAGCAACGTCCGCAGACCAGTGAGGAAAGCCGTCCCACTAATACCGCGTCCTTTGGGGTGAGTCGTTTATTGACAAAAATGACTGGAGAGGATGATCCAGAGGTATTTTTGACTACATTTGAAAGGACTGCTGAAAGAGAAAAGTGGCCTGAGGAGCAGTGGGCTGGACTGGTGGCTCCTCTGTTAACTGGTGAATCGCAGAAAGCTTACTATGACCTAGAGCCTGACCAAGCAAAAGACTATGGGATGCTAAAAGCTGAAATATTGGCAAGGCTGGGTGTCACCCTGGCTGTCCAGGCTCAGCGTGTGCATAACTGGACTTTCCAGCTTGGAAAACCCCCCAGGTCTCAAATGTATGATCTCATTCACCTGAGCAGGAAGTGGCTACAGCCAGAGACTTTGTCCGCACCGGAGATTGTGGAACGTGTTGTGATGGATCGTTTCTTGAGAGCTCTTCCTACCGCCATTCAAAAGTGGGTAAGCCATGGAGACCCAGAAACGGCCGGTAAACTTGTGGATCGTGTAGAGAGATACTTGGCTGCAGAGAACCTGACGGCCTCTTCCAGAGACTCTCGGACTTTCCACCCTAAGACCAGACCATCCCCAGGGGCGGATAAGATGATTCCAAGGGGTGAGGGTGGAGAGAGTGAGAGGGTGGGAGCTCTGCCCAGGGTTTGGCGAGAACAGCCTGGGAAGTCGGGGGCTCAAGAGGCAGCCAAAAGGATTGTTTGCTACCGCTGCCGGCAAACGGGACATATTGCAGCAAATTGCCCGGTTGTGGAGGAACCCATGCAATGTGACTTTCTGACGGACAGACGTCAGTCGCTGTGTGCGACAGTCGCATGCACTGCCATTCGGGGAACTGAGAAACATTTATGCAAAATGTGTATTAATGGTAGAAATGTTGTGGTATTACTGGATTCAGGTAGCCTTGTGACCCTGATAAAGGCTGAATTAGTTAAAACAGAGGTCTCTGGGAATAGCAAGGTAGCTGTTATTTGTGTGCATGGGGACACCCGAGAGTATCCAGTGACTACAGTGTGTTTCGAGACCCCCAAAGGTACCCTCTCTCATCCAGTGGGGTTAGTATCTCAATTACCGCATGATGCCATTGTGGGAAGGGATTTTCCGAAGTTCTGGGAACTGTGGGATGATCCTGAGCCCCCCACTGGTGCCCCTATGTACCAGGAATGTGATAGCCAGAACTCCTCTGAGAGTGGTGAGGACTCTCCAGAATTTCCCTTGTCAGTATTGGCAGGGGAGACTCAAGAAACTGGAGAGGAGCCCA
The DNA here is from genome assembly GCA_029206835.1 of Rana muscosa. Taxonomy (NCBI): domain Eukaryota; kingdom Metazoa; phylum Chordata; class Amphibia; order Anura; family Ranidae; genus Rana; species Rana muscosa. Next base: position 25,530,375 of record CM055126.1, read on the forward strand.
CCTCCTCAGACGAAAACCTACCGTCTGTGGAGTTTTCTGATCTTGAGGTTCACAGGGAAAATTTTGCCACAGAACAGTTAAAAGACCCCGCCCTAATAAAGGCACGGGAAAACGTAGTGGAAATAGATGGCAAGTTAGTGAACCCAGATAATACCTGCACTTACCCATACTTCAGCGTAGAGAAGGACCTACTGTATCGGGTGGCAAAAAGGGCAGAAGAAACCGTTGAGCAGCTTGTGGTACCCAAACCTTACAGGAAGTTGGTGTTGGAGTTGGCCCATGGGCACATTCTTGGAGGTCATCTGGGGACAGAGAAAACCCGAGAGAGGGTATTACAGAGATTCTATTGGCCTGGGGTGATGAAGGACATAGAAAATTATTGTTCCTCCTGCCCTGTGTGTCAGAGGTCGGCCCCGATGCCACATTTCCGTAGCCCGCGGGTCCCTCTACCCATCATTGAGGTCCCGTTTGAGAGGATCGCAATGGATTTGGTAGGTCCTATAATCAAGTCCGCTAGGGGGCACCAGTACATATTAGTTATAATGGACTATGCCACCCGTTATCCAGAAGCGATCCCTCTCCGAAATACCTCGGCCAAAACCATAGCCAAAGAGCTATCTCTTGTTTTTAGCCGGGTGGGTATTTGTAAAGAACTGCTTACGGACCAAGGTACACCCTTTATGTCCCGGGTTATGAAAGAGCTGTGTAAATTGTTCAAAGTGACGCAATTGCGTACGTCTGTGTATCACCCCCAAACCGATGGGCTGGTTGAAAGATTCAACAAAACCCTAAAACAAATGTTGAAGAAAGTGGTGGATAGAGATGGAAAGGATTGGGACTGTCTACTTCCTTATTTGATGTTTGCTATTAGGGAGGTGCCCCAATCCTCTACGGGATTCTCCCCCTTTGAGTTACTGTATGGGAGACACCCAAGAGGGCTGTTGGATATTGCCAAGGAAACTTGGGAAAGTGAGAGTTCTCCCCACAGGAGTGTGATTGAGCATGTCGCCCTGATGCAAGATCGAATTGCACAGGTAATGCCTATCGTGAAGGAACATTTGGCCCAAGCGCAGTTGGCACAGCAGAGAGTGTACAACCGTGGAGCCAAGACCCGTACCTTTTCCCCGGGGGATAGGATATTGGTACTTGTCCCTACGGTTGAAAGTAAATTCCTTGCCAAATGGCAAGGCCCCTACTAGATAATGGAAAAAGTGAGCGAAGTGAATTACAAGGTCAGACAACCAGGAAGGCGAAAGCCCGAACAGATCTATCACGTTAATCTGTTGAAAGCCTGGAGGGATAGAGAGTCCCTAGTCGCAGAAACTTGGTCACCAGCTCAAACTGGTTGCGTGATTCCGGAGGTTGGAATAGCAGCCACCTTGTCACAACCCCAACAACAGGAGGTTAAGGAGTTTGTGCTTCGCAACAAGGAGGTGTTCTCTGAGCTGCTGGGACAAACATCTGGGGTAGAGCATGATATTATTACCCCGCCCGGTGAAAGGGTGAAGTTAAAACCCTATCGGATCCCAGAGGCCCGACGGGAGGCAATACGGGAGGAAGTACAGAAAATGCTGAACTTAGGGGTGATAGAGGAGTCCCAAAGTGATTGGTCTAGTCCCATTGTGTTGGTGCCTAAACCGGATGGGAGCTGGCGATTTTGTAACGATTTTCGTCAGTTGAACAAAGTTACAAAATTTGACACCTACCCCATGCCACGTATAGATGAGTTGATCGACCGGCTGGGAACAGCCCGATACATGACGACTCTTGACCTCACAAAAGGGTATTGGCAAATTCCCCTGGCCAAGTCGGCCAAAGAGAAAACCGCATTTGTAACCCCAGACGGGGCGTTCCAATATAAGAGAATGCCGTTCGGGTTACAGAATGCGCCGGCCACATTCCAGCGGAAAATGGACCAGATACTGAGGCCCCATCGGAAGTATGCTGTGGCTTACCTGGATGACGTAATTGTCCATAGCACAGATTGGGCCTCACATCTGCCAAAAGTGCAAGCAGTCCTAGACTCTATCCGGGAAGCGGGGTTTACGGCTAACCCCAAGAAGTGTACCATTGGGCAGGAGGAGGCCAAATATCTTGGGTACACCATTGGCAGGGGAGTAATAAAACCCCAACTCAACAAAGTCGAGGCCATCCAGAGTTGGCCACGTCCCAACAGCAAGAAGCAGGTACGAGCCTTTCTGGGAATCGCGGGTTATTATCGGCGCTTCATTCCCCACTTTGCTTCTAAGGCTGTGCCCCTAACCAACCTGACGAAAGGGAAAGGGTCGGTCATGATTAAATGGACCCCCGAGGCTGAGGCAGCATTCCAATTCTTGAAACAAGCCTTATGTAGCCAGCCAGTGTTGTACTCACCCGACTTCTCTAAAGACTTTGTCGTACAAAGTGATGCGTCAGATGTGGGGTTAGGAGCAGTATTGTCCCAGGTCTGGAACGGGGAAGAGCACCCAGTCATTTACCTCAGCAGGAAGTTGAAGTCCCATGAGGTAAATTACGCCACGGTTGAAAAGGAGTGTTTAGCGGTGAAGTGGGCTCTAGATTCCCTTCGGTACTATCTGCTAGGTAGGCACTTTGACATGGTTACGGATCACGCTCCGTTAAAGTGGATGGCTCAAAACAAGGAGACAAATAGAAGAGTAAATAGGTGGTTCCTGGCCCTACAGGAATTCAACTTCACAGTAAAGCATCGCCCTGGCGTTCAAATGGGGAATGTGGATGTTTTGTCCCGAGTACATGAATGCCTGATTGCTGGTGTTCCAACCCTAAGGTTAAAACAAGAGGGGGGGGGGGGTATGTGACAGCAGGAAGGTAAAGTCACCTGGTTGCATCCAGGGGGGTAGGTATATTTCTCCCAGATTCAGGCTTTATGCCGACTTATACAACTAGGGAGAGAGTTGATGAAGCCCAGCTGAGGCTAGTGGGCTCATGGATGATTCATACCTCTAGGGAGAGTGCTGGGCGTCGTGCAGGCAGGGAGTTGATGAGACCAGCTGAAGCTTGTCAGCTCGTTTAAGGCCTCTATAAAAACTCCCAGCTTCATTAGGTGTTTGCTCATGCCTGGAACCAGACCTGTGTGGACTGTCTAGGGAGAGTGAACCCCTGTGCGGTGAGACAAAGCCTGTGTGGCTATTTGTTTGGACATTTACTAAACCAGGGACTTAGGGACTAGGACAGCACCAGGCTGATCCCAGTTGTTAGTTAGGGAAACCTGCATGTTTAGTCAGAGGTCAAGCTGACCAGGATTTATTTTGTTTATGTTTCTTTTTGCTTTGCTGTGTTTTTGTCACTGTAAATAGAGAAATAAACCGCACCTTTTGATCTTGAAAACCACAACCTCCGTCTGCTGGGCCTGTTTTTGTGTGGGGAGCCCATCCAGGGGGTCACACACACCCGCTACCGAGTTAACCCCCTCACAATATATATATATATATATATTCCATGCTTTCCTTTACCCACAAGTAAAAACTCCTTTAGGCCACCGTCCAGGGGTGTCCAAACTATGGCCCGCGGGCCACATGTGAGATGGGCTTTGATGGGTACATTGATGTAAGGGAGAAGATTCTGATGGGGACACTGATGTAAGGGAGGACTTAAATGGAGGGCACAGATGTAAGGGGAGATTCTGATGGGAACACTGGTGTAAGGGGTCTCTGATGGGGACACTGGTGTAAGGGGTCTCTGATGGGGACACTGGTGTAAGGGGTCTCTGATGGGGACACTGGTGTAAGGGGTCTCTGATGGGGACACTGGTGTAAGGGGTCTCTGATGGGGACACTGGTGTAAGGGGTCTCTGATGGGGAAACTGGTGTAAGGGGTCTCTGATGGGGACACTGTTGTAAGGGGTCTCTGATGGGGAAACTGGTGTAAGGGGTCTCTGATGGGGAAACTGGTGTAAGGGGTCTCTGATGGGGAAACTGGTGTAAGGGGTCTCTGATGGGGACACTGGTGTAAGGGGTCTCTGATGGGGACACTGGTGTAAGGGGTCTCTGATGGGGAAACTGGTGTAATGGGTCTCTGATGGGGAAACTGGTGTAAGGGGTCTCTGATGGGGACATTGGTGTAAGGGGTCTCTGATGGGGAAACTGGTGTAAGGGGTCTCTGATGGGGAAACTGGTGTAAGGGGTCTCTGATGGGAACACTGGTGTAAGGGGTCTCTGATGGGGACACTGGTGTAAGGGGTCTCTGATGGGGAAACTGGTGTAAGGGGTCTCTGATGGGGAAACTGGTGTAAGGGGTCTCTGATGGGGACACTGTTGTAAGGGGTCTCTGATGGGGAAACTGGTGTAAGGGGTCTCTGATGGGGAAACTGGTGTAAGGGGTCTCTGATGGGGAAACTGGTGTAAGGGGTCTCTGATGGGGACACTGTTGTAAGGGGTCTCTGATGGGGAAACTGGTGTAAGGGGTCTCTGATGGGGACACTGGTGTAAGGGGTCTCTGATGGGGAAACTGGTGTAAGGGGTCTCTGATGGGGAAACTGGTGTAAGGGGTCTCTGATGGGGAAACTGGTGTAAGGGGTCTCTGATGGGGACACTGGTGTAAGGGGTCTCTGATGGGGAAACTGGTGTAAGGGGTCTCTGATGGGGACACTGGTGTAAGAGGGGAAGCCTGAGAAATGTGCAAGTTGAATTTGTTTTTGTTCAACTTTTCTGGCATTCATGCTTCCCTTTATCAGAAGGTAAAAACTCCTTTAGGCCACCGTCCAGGGGCTCCAAACTATGGCCCCCGGCAGCGGGCCACACGTGAGGCAGACTTTAATGGGGACTCTGATGGCTACATTGATGTAAGGGAGGACTTTGATGGGGACACTAATGTAAGAGGGAATTCAATGGAGACTCTGATGTAAGGTGCAGGATGAATTTATTTGTGTTCAGCTTTTATGGCATCCATATTTCCCTTTACCCTAAATTAGGGTAGCCGCCTTTTCTTCAAACCAAACCCGAACACTTTAGCGGCCTGGGGCACCTTTGGGTGCCCCAAGGAGAGTATTAATGCAGTGCACATAGCGTACCACAGCAAAACGTAAGTGTGGTCATATTGCTCTTGCTGACATCATCACCCTGCAACCCAGTGATGCTAAACCTTCCCCCAGACAGCTGCCCGCAGCTCCTGGACGATAACAGATTTGTGTGTGACTATCTTGGTTACTTGGGGAGCCACAGCCCGGTCTGAACAATGTGTCCAGGTTTCAGTCCACCTGAAACCCGGACACATGATTCAAAACCCAGACTGTCCGGGCGAATCCCGGACAGGCGGACACCTTACCCTAAGAACTCCATTAGGTCACTGTTCAGCGGTCTCCAAATCATGCCCTACGGGCCACATGTGAGATAGACTCTGATGGGGACACTTATGTAAGAGGGACTCTGGTGGAGATTCTGATGTAAGGGGAACTGTGATAGGTACACTGATGTAATGTAAGGGGGGGCACTGATGTAAGGGGGACACTAATGGGGAACCTGATGTAGGGGGGACTGGGATAGGTACACTGATGTAAGGGGGGACACTGATGTAAGGGGGACACTGATGGGGAACCTGATGTAGGGGGGACTGGGATAGGTACACTCATGTAAGGGGGACTCTGATGGGGAACCTGATTTAGGGGGGACTGGGATAGGTACACTGATGTAAGGGGGACTCTGATGGAGAACCTGATGTAGGGGGGACTGGGATAGGTACACTGATGTAAGGGGGGACACTGATGTAAGGGGGACTCTGATGGGGAACCTGATGTAGGGGGGACAGGGATTGGTACACTGATGTAAGGGGGGACACTAATGTAACGTGGGACTCTGATGGGGAACCTGATATAGGGGGGACTGGGATTGGTACACTGATGTAAGGGGGACACTGATGTAAGGGGGACTCTGATGGGGAACCTGATGTAGGGGGGACTGGGATAGGTACACTGATGTAAGGGGGGGACACTGATGGGGAACCTGATGTAGGGGAGACTGGGATAGGTACACTGATGTAAGGGGGGGACCCCGATGTAAGGGGGACTCTGATGGAGAACCTGATGTAGGGGGGACTGGGATTGGTACACTGATGTAAGGGGGACACTGATGTAAGGGGGACACTGATGGGGAACCTGATGTAGGGGGGGACTGGGATTGGTACACTGATGTAAGGGGGGACACTAATGTAACGTGGGACTCTGATGGGGAACCTGATGTAGGGGGAATGCCTGAGAAAGGTCCAGGCTGAATTTATTTTTGTTGAATTTTTCTCAATGGTTCAAGTTTATTTGGATTTTTTTTGCTTTGCATTGCTGAAGTTCTTTCTCTATTCTACCAATTCATGTGATTTACGAAAAACGCTTTAAGCAAAATGTATTCATTCAAATAAATTTCATTCAGTCATTTGTAGAACTGATTTATTTCTGCCTGCAATTCTTTTTTTTCTTTCTTTTAATATACCAAGTGGTCCACATTCTGAAAGGTTTGGAGACCCCCGGCAATATGGACACATGATGATTGAAAGCACCAAGATTCCCACACTATCAGAGCTGTAACGAGAGCCTGTAAAGCATTTATTTCCTGCGTGTAATGAGAACACAGCGAGGAGGAAAACTTTCATTCAGAAACTTTAATGAAATCCAGAGCGCCGTGTACACTTCAAGAGAAGACACAAAGCTCACTGATACAGTCCAGATGATCACTTCACATGTGAAATCTTCTGGATGACATTCATCTTTCATTCTCGGAGAACATACACAATTTTTGTGACATATTGCCAGCAGTCATTTTCTTATAATTATGACTTTTTTTTTAACAAGAAGTTAAAATAATGTGCAGTGCCCCTAGCACCAACCACCTTCTGTTATGTCAAGCTGAACTACATACAATAGAACTGCTATACCTGCCAAAGACTTTGTATTTCCATCCATCCAATCCCAAGATGAACATATCTCTGCCACACCACACAGCTCTCTCTGGCAGGGTTGGAGACCTGACTTTTCTCTGCTGCAGTTTAGTAACAGCACACAGGAAGACTCTATCCAGGCCCGCTATCACACGCAGTGTCCAGGCTTCCAGCTCGGCCACATTATTGTCTTGAGGCTATACTAGGGTGACCACATGTCCCGGATTGCCCGGGACAGTCCCGCATTTTTCAATACAGTGTCCCGGATTGAAACTGACACACCCACCCGCCAATCTGATGCCCCCAAAAAAGGCCGCCACATCACTGCTCACTCACTGACAGTACTTGTCCTGGCCGGGAATGCCTGGAGGAGCACAATCCCCTGCTTGTGATTGGAGAAATCATAAATCCTGCCTCTTGTGTCCAATCACTGTGCTGTGATTCGTTACAGCACAAGCTGATTTTTGGGAAGGGAGGGTGTCCCTGAATGGTAGTTTGGAAATGTGGTCACCCTAGGCTATACTGTGGACAGAGATTCTCTGCCCAGCCCATGCACTAGACTTCTACTGGTGCACACCTTTTTGGCGTTCCTAGCTCCAGAGTCCTGGAGGGCACCTTTTTTGCTGCTTACCAGCAGCCTGTGTTCAGTTGACTATCCTGCTGTTGTTTAATATGATTTCTACGAAATCAATTGGCTACTTATTTTAGATATTTCGCCAATTTACTAATACCCAGATTCGTGTTACATCCTCCAATCTGATCTGTTTATTATCATGCTCCTGAAGAAGCGTTACAACACGCGAAACGTGTAGAGCAATTCAAGGCAACTATTTTACATACTGGACCCATGGCTAACTCGCTTCACATGTACACTGTTCCACCATCTCCTGTTTACTGGATATGTATCTCCTTTATTATTGAGTCTATCTATGTTACTGTAGTTTTGAAGCGATATTAGAGCATTACCCCGGGTCATGTATTAATAATTATCACCTCGATAATTCTGAAAGAATTTATGTATTTTTTACTATTTTTCTAAAAAAAAAAAACTAGATTTCTACATTATTTATCCATGTGCCGTTAAAAGTCAATTTCTTAGTTTATTTAGTATCTCTCCTGTTATATCGGGGCGTTGGCACATTTGTATCAGTGCATCCACAGTGTCACCCTGTGAGGATGCACATTTAAGCAATTCCTTCACAATAGTAACATTTATAGGTCTTGTTCCTCCCACAGCCTGTGATTGTACAGTAAAAAAGGTGCAGCAGACTAAAGAGCTAATTTCTTGTTCAGTCTGCTCTCTCCACCTATCAGCATGCTCTTTGCACTGCAGAACAACTAATTGGCTCCCTCTGCTGCTTCTTCTTCCACCAGTTTGAGCTCTGCTGTACAGGGGATGCAAGAGGCTGACATCCAGATATATATATGTGTAGCGGGGGTTAACATTTAGGGGGAGTATCTGGGTGGTAGCATGACCCAGATACACGAATTGTTAGGAATCTATGGCCAATTTGATTAGTGGAGGATATAATGGTGCCCAGTTCCCTGTGGCCCCTGGGTGGCGCTGTCGCCTTGGGCTGGGGTTGAACCATCATTGTAGGGCCGTGCCCTTTGTGTCCTCTCGCGGCAGTAGTACGGCGGGGCAGGGAACCCGCTGTGCCTGCTGGGAGAGGGTATAAGGGGGCAGACATCTTGCGCACGAGGTCCAAGCCCCAGGCACCTTTAGCCTGGGGGCTGCTGTTCTGTTGTGCGCGCCCAGGTGCCCTCGGCCTGGGTGCGAGGGAGTTCGAGTTCCATCCCAGGCACCTTAGGCCTGGGGTGGGGTACTAACAAAGACCAGGGGGTCAGTACCTTTGACTGGGTCCCGCATGGGAAAAGATGCCTAGGGGGCCCACCTAGTGAGGGGACCCGAGTCTCGGGCGAGGAGAACCAGGGAGGTGACCTGGCCTGAAGACCCAGCGCAGCATTGGCTGGTGACAGTGCAGGCCTCTGGGGACCGTCCGGGATGGATCATCTCCCTAACAGGGGTCGCCATTAGAAGGTAGTTCATGTTCTATGGTCTTTGCAGAGACCCACCTACATCAGGTCTGTGGCAGAGACCTCATCGTTCACCCGGTCTGTGGCAGGGACCAACCTCACGGTCGGTGGCAGCGACAGTTCGCCAAAAGTTGTTGTGAACTCCTAACAGCTTCTCTAATCCGAAAGGATTGTGCCTGAACCCTCTCCCCACCAAGTTCGTGTTTGTATCAACCTGTCTGCTTGCAAAGAGGCATACTATGGCGGATGCCTGGGGCTCAGTACCTTCGACTGAGTTCCGTGAGGGTGGAGGAATCCGAGGGGGCCCTAACTCCTTGGGTGCCCGTGTCTGAGTTCGTGAGATCTGGTGTGCGGAACTTCTCTGAAGAGCAGCATCGCTGGTGACAGAGAGGCCTCCGGTTTCTCCCTTGGACGGATATCCTTCCCCTGACAGGGGCCGTGCTAGCGAAGGTAATTCACGTTCTACCTCACATAGTCAGTGGCAGTGACTATTTACCACTGGTGATACCACAGTGGTTAGCAACAGAAGGGAAAGGATTGTGCCTCTATCTATTCCCCATCATTACTCAGTAGAAGAAACTGTTTGTTTGCCAAGAAGAATAAAACTGAGTTGGACCTATTCACTGTGTGGAACTCTGGTTACTAGGAGCAAAGGAGTCAGGGACGAAGTACTGGACTTGACTCTAGGACACCTACACGAAACCCAATCTTCTGGCCTTCACCTCTTAGCTACGGGAGGACATGGGCCGTAGTGTATCTCATCCCTCTCCCCAGCACTGAAACCCCTAGACGAAGAAAGACAAGCCGAGCATGAGAAAGGGAGAGAGGGGTGAGGCCGCTACACATGAATATATCAACGGCTGCCATGGCCACCTCCCTATTCATGGGCCTGGCCCCTTTCAGCACCTGATTAGAGCCAGAGGCGCTAATAGGCTTCAAAATAGGATGGGATCGGGTCGCAGAGATTCGCTCCGATCCCACCCAGGTGTGTTAGAACAGCAACTTAATACTTGCTGTTGAAACACTGATCCTCAATCCGACCAATCAGAAGTGGGTGTGAGACCCGTTTTCAGATTGGCCGCCGAGGAAGGAGGAAACGGAAGCCGCCTTTGCCGCGTTGACGCGTGGAGAGCAGGAGAACAGGAAGCCGCCGCCACTGAGCAAGGGAAGCCGCCCGGTGATAGGGTAAGTGCTACCTACTGACTGATCGGGGGGGATTGGCATATTGTTTGCCACCCCACACAATTTTTTTTTACACCAGCCGCCACTGTATACACTATATTGTCAAAAGTATCGGGACACCTGCCTTTACATGCACATGAACTTTAATGGCATCCCAGTTCTTAGTCCGCAGTGTTAAATATTGAGTTGGCCCACCCTTTACAGCTATACCAGCTTCAACTCTTTTAGGAAGGCTGTCCACAAGGTTTAGGAGTGTGTCTATGCTATGGGAATGTTTGACCATTCTTCCAGAAGGACATTTGTTAGGTCAGCCACTGATGTGGACAAGAAGACCTGGCTCGCAGTCTCTGCTCTAATTCATTCCAAAGGTGTTTTATCGGGTTGATGTCAGGACTCTGTGAAGGCCAGTCAAGTTCCTCCACCCCAAACGCTCATCCATCGCTCATCCATGTCTTTATGGATCTTGCTTCGTGTACTGGTGTGCAGTCATGCTGGAACAGAAAGGGGCCATCCCCAAACTGTTCCCACAAAATTGTCCAAAATGTCTTGGTATGCTGATGCCTTAAGAGTCCCCTTCACTGGAACTAAGGGACCAAGCCCAACCCCTGAAAAACAACCCCACACTATAAACCCGCCTCCACTAAATGATTTGGACCAGTCCAAAAAGCAACAAACCGTGGAACATTACTTCCGCTTAATGTCCTTGGGTTTGGAATGGGATGTCCAACAAACTCTTATAGGTGTGATGGTCAGGTGTGTACAAACTTTTGACCATACAGTATACAATTATGGAATTTGATTTGTGTTTGGGTAATGCCTAGGTGTGCATAGCCCATTTCATTCAGAGCTCAAACACGTGTATGTGTGCATATATGTGTGTGTATATATATATATATATATATATATATATATATATATATATATATATTGTGAGGGGGTTAACTCGGTAGCGGGTGTGTGTGACCCCCTGGTTGGGCTCCCCACACAAAAACAGGGCCAGCAGACGGAGGTTGTGGTTTTCAAAATCAAAAGGTGCGGTTTATTTCTCTATGTACAGTGACAAAAACACAGCAAAGCCAAAAAGAAACATAAACAAAATAAATCCTGGTCAGTTTGACCTCTGACTAAACATGCAGGTTTCCTAAACTAACAACTGGGATCAGCCTGGTGCTGTCCTAGTCCCTAAGTCCCTGGTTTAGTAAAAGTCCAAACAAATAGCCACACAGGCTTTGCCTCACCGCACAGGGGTTCACTCTCCCTAGACAGTCCACACAGGTCTGGTTCCAGGCATGAGCTCACTAGCCTTAGCTGGGCTTATACAACTCTTCACCTAGTTGTATAAGTCGGCGTAAAGCCTGAATCTGGGCGAAATATATCTACCCCCCTGGATGCAACCAGGTGACTTTACCTTCCTGCTGTCACATACCCCCCCCTCTTGTTTTAACCTCGGGGTTGGAACACCAGCAATCAGGCATTCATGTACTCGAGACAAAGCATCCACATTCCCCATTTGAACGCCAGGGCGATGCTTTACTGTGAAGTTGAATTCCTGGAGGGCCAGGAACCACCTATTCACTCTTCTATTTGTTTCCTTGTTTTGAGCCATCCACTTTAACGGAGCGTGATCCGTAACCATGTCAAAGTGCCTACCTAGCAGATAGTACCGAAGGGAATCTAGAGCCCACTTCACCGCTAAACACTCCTTTTCAACCGTGGCGTAATTTACCTCATGGGACTTCAACTTCCTGCTGAGGTAAATGACTGGGTGCTCTTCCCCGTTCCAGACCTGGGACAATACTGCTCCTAACCCCACATCTGACGCATCACTTTGTACGACAAAGTCTTTAGAGAAGTCGGGTGAGTACAACACTGGCTGGCTACATAAGGCTTGTTTCAAGAATTGGAATGCTGCCTCAGCCTCGGGGGTCCATTTAATCATGACCGACCCTTTCCCTTTCGTCAGGTTGGTTAGGGGCACAGCCTTAGAAGCAAAGTGGGGAATGAAGCGCCGATAATAACCCGCGATTCCCAGAAAGGCCCGTACCTGCTTCTTGCTGTTGGGACGTGGCCAACTCTGGATGGCCTCGACTTTGTTGAGTTGGGGTTTTATCACTCCCCTGCCAATGGTGTACCCAAGATATTTGGCCTCCTCCTGCCCAATGGTACACTTCTTGGGGTTAGCCGTAAACCCCGCTTCCCGGATAGAGTCTAGGACTGCTTGCACTTTTGGCAGATGTGAGGCCCAATCTGTGCTATGGACAATTACGTCATCCAGGTAAGCCGCAGCATACTTCCGATGGGGCCTCAGTATCTGGTCCATTTTCCGCTGGAATGTGGCCGGCGCATTCTGTAACCCGAACGGCATTCTCTTATATTGGAACGCCCCGTCTGGGGTTACAAATGCGGTTTTCTCTTTGGCCGACTTGGCCAGGGGAATTTGCCAATACCCTTTTGTGAGGTCAAGAGTCGTCATGTATCGGGCTGTTCCCAGCCGGTCGATCAACTCATCTATACGTGGCATGGGGTAGGTGTCAAATTTTGTAACTTTGTTCAACTGACGAAAATCGTTACAAAATCGCCAGCTCCCATCCGGTTTAGGCACCAACACAATGGGACTAGACCAATCACTTTGGGACTCCTCTATCACCCCTAAGTTCAGCATTTTCTGTACTTCCTCCCGTATTGCCTCCCGTCGGGCCTCTGGGATCCGATAGGGTTTTAACTTCACCCTTTCACCGGGCGGGGTAATAATATCATGCTCTACCCCAGATGTTTGTCCCGGCAGCTCAGAGAACACCTCCTTGTTGCGAAGCACAAACTCCTTAACCTCCTGTTGTTGGGGTTGTGACAAGGTGGCTGCTATTCCAACCTCCGGAATCACACAACCAGTTTGAGCTGGTGACCAAGTTTCTGCGACTAGGGACTCTCTATCCCTCCAGGCTTTCAACAGATTAACGTGATATATCTGTTCGGGCTTTCGCCTTCCTGGTTGTCTGACCTTGTAATTCACTTCGCTCACTTTTTCCATTATCTCGTAGGGGCCTTGCCATTTGGCAAGGAATTTACTTTCAACCGTAGGGACAAGTACCAATATCCTATCCCCCGGGGAAAAGGTACGGGTCTTGGCTCCACGGTTGTACACTCTCTGCTGTGCCAACTGCGCTTGGGCCAAATGTTCCTTCACGATGGGCATTACCTGTGCAATTCGATCTTGCATCAGGGCGACATGCTCAATCACACTCCTGTGGGGAGAACTCTCACTTTCCCAAGTTTCCTTGGCAATATCCAACAGCCCTCTTGGGTGTCTCCCATACAGTAACTCAAAGGGGGAGAATCCCGTAGAGGATTGGGGCACCTCCCTAATAGCAAACATCAAATAAGGAAGTAGACAGTCCCAATCCTTTCCATCTCTATCCACCACTTTCTTCAACATTTGTTTTAGGGTTTTGTTGAATCTTTCAACCAGCCCATCGGTTTGGGGGTGATACACAGATGTACGCAATTGCGTCACTTTGAACAATTTACACAGCTCTTTCATAACCCGGGACATAAAGGGTGTACCTTGGTCCGTAAGCAGTTCTTTACAAATACCCACCCTGCTAAAAACAAGAGATAGCTCTTTGGCTATGGTTTTGGCCGAGGTATTTCTGAGAGGGATCGCTTCTGGATAACGGGTGGCATAGTCCATTATAACCAATATGTTCTGGTGCCCCCTAGCGGACTTGATTATAGGACCTACCAAATCCATTGCGATTCTCTCAAACGGGACCTCAATGATGGGTAGAGGGACCAGCGGGCTACGGAAATGTGGCATCGGGGCCGACCTCTGACACACAGGGCAGGAGGAACAATAATTTTCTATGTCCTTCATCACCCCAGGCCAATAGAATCTCTGTAATACCCTCTCTCGGGTTTTCTCTGTCCCCAGATGACCTCCAAGAATGTGCCCATGGGCCAACTCCAACACCAACTTCCTGTAAGGTTTGGGCACCACAAGCTGCTCAACGGTTTCTTCTGCCCTTTTTGCCACCCGATACAGTAGGTCCTTCTCTACGCTGAAGTATGGGTAAGTGCAGGTATTATCTGGGTTCACTAACTCGCCATCTATTTCCACTACGTTTTCCCGTGCCTTTATTAGGGCGGGGTCTTTTAACTGTTCTGTGGCAAAATTTTCCCTGTGAACCTCCAGATCAGAAAACTCCACAGACGGTAGGTTTTCGTCTGAGGAGGTGGGCTCCTCTCCAGTTTCTTGAGTCTCCCCTGCCAATACTGACAAGGGAAATTCTGGAGAGTCCTCACCACTCTCAGAGGAGTTCTGGCTATCACATTCCTGGTACATAGGGGCACCAGTGGGGGGCTCAGGATCATCCCACAGTTCCCAGAACTTCGGAAAATCCCTTCCCACAATGGCATCATGCGGTAATTGAGATACTAACCCCACTGGATGAGAGAGGGTACCTTTGGGGGTCTCGAAACACACTGTAGTCACTGGATACTCTCGGGTGTCCCCATGCACACAAATAACAGCTACCTTGCTATTCCCAGAGACCTCTGTTTTAACTAATTCAGCCTTTATCAGGGTCACAAGGCTACCTGAATCCAGTAATACCACAACATTTCTACCATTAATACACATTTTGCATAAATGTTTCTCAGTTCCCCGAATGGCAGTGCATGCGACTGTCGCACACAGCGACTGACGTCTGTCCGTCAGAAAGTCACATTGCATGGGTTCCTCCACAACCGGGCAATTTGCTGCAATATGTCCCGCTTGCCGGCAGCGGTAGCAAACAATCCATTTGGCTGCCTCTTGAGCCCCTGACTTCCCAGGCTGTTCTCGCCAAACTTTGGGTAGAGCTCCCACCCTCTCACTCTCTCCACCCTCACCCCTTGGAATCCTCTTATCCGCCCCTGGGGATGGTCTGGTCTTAGGGTGGAAAGTCCGAGAGTCTCTGGAAGAGGCCGTCAGGTTCTCTGTAGCCAAGTATCTCTCTACACGATCCACAAGTTTACCGGCCGTTTCTGGGTCTCCATGGCTTACCCACTTTTGAATGGCGGTAGGAAGAGCTCTCAAGAAACGATCCATCACAACACGTTCCACAATCTCCGGTGCGGACAAAGTCTCTGGCTGTAGCCACTTCCTGCTCAGGTGAATGAGATCATACATTTGAGACCTGGGGGGTTTTCCAAGCTGGAAAGTCCAGTTATGCACACGCTGAGCCCGGACAGCCAGGGTGACACCCAGCCTTGCCAATATTTCAGCTTTTAGCATCACATAGTCTTTTGCTTGGTCAGGCTCTAGGTCATAGTAAGCCTTCTGCGATTCACCAGTTAACAGAGGAGCCACCAGTCCAGCCCACTGCTCCTCAGGCCACTTTTCTCTTTCAGCAGTCCTTTCAAATGTGGTCAAAAATACCTCTGGATCATCCTCTCCAGTCATTTTTGTCAATAAACGACTCACCCCAAAGGACGCGGTATTAGTGGGACGGCTTTCCTCACTGGTCTGCGGACGTTGCTGCATTACTGCTTCCATTTGTTGTAGTCTCTGCTCTTGCTTCTGTAACAGGTCTATGAAGCGGGCCTCAGATTGCTGCTGGGCTTGTTGATGAGCTTGCTGCTGGGCTGCAAGGCTCCTTTGCAAACCTGCATTTGTCTGCTGTTGATTGGCATTTGCTAGAGCCAGCTGTTTCAGTATCTCCTCCATGCTGGCTTAAAAAAAACTGCCACTGGTTCTCCACCAACTGTGAGGGGGTTAACTCGGTAGCGGGTGTGTGTGACCCCCTGGTTGGGCTCCCCACACAAAAACAGGGCCAGCAGACGGAGGTTGTGGTTTTCAAAATCAAAAGGTGCGGTTTATTTCTCTATGTACAGTGACAAAAACACAGCAAAGCCAAAAAGAAACATAAACAAAATAAATCCTGGTCAGTTTGACCTCTGACTAAACATGCAGGTTTCCTAAACTAACAACTGGGATCAGCCTGGTGCTGTCCTAGTCCCAAAGTCCCTGGTTTAGTAAAAGTCCAAACAAATAGCCACACAGGCTTTGCCTCACCGCACAGGGGTTCACTCTCCCTAGACAGTCCACACAGGTCTGGTTCCAGGCATGAGCTCACTAGCCTTAGCTGGGCTTATACAACTCTTCACCTAGTTGTATAAGTCGGCGTAAAGCCTGAATCTGGGCGAAATATATCTACCCCCCTGGATGCAACCAGGTGACTTTACCTTCCTGCTGTCACAATATATATATATATATATATTATCATTGATTACAATTTTTTTTTATCATTTTCTTTTTACAATATTATATTAATTTAAAACTTTTAAAAAAATTTTTTAGGAGCCCAAGTGGGGGGTTTTGGTGATATATCAGGGGTCAAAACACTTTCGAGAGAGAGAAAGGGACTGAGTACAGAGATTCCCCAGTCCCTTTCTCTGCAGCCTCGCCTGCACTCGACAGTAAATGAATGGGAAGTACACAGTTTACTATTCTTCAGTTGTAAAGGGATACAGGAGTGATCAGTACTGATCACTCATTGCATTCATTCAGAAATGAAAGGGGCTGGTAAATTACCAGAATATGTACCGGCCCCTTCCCCGCTCTCCATTCTGAAACATCCACCGCAAAGCCCAGTTGCAGAGGAGCAGAGGGAAGTCGTAACTGTGGGGGTGGGGTGAATCGGCGCAACGCGGGATGTTTAGGGCATCCCTTATGCACGTCTATGGGGTAATGCCTGTTAGTGCTGTTTACATAGAAATAAGGGGGGAGGGGAGCAGTGGGGTCTTCCTTATCTTTTATCAACAGCCTCTTTTGTCTGCAGTTCTGGTAGTTTCACATTACATGGTCTTGGACTAAGAGTTGCCAGCATTTACATAGCAGAGAAAAAGTCAGCCAGCATTCAGATCTGGCATAGACTGTTTAAGGGAACATAACCATTATTTTACCCTTCGGGAATAGAAGTCCTACAGGGAAGACACCCATAATGCAAGGTGGGTAATGATGTAATGATATTGTATACATTTTTTAGGATACTACCTAGATGCAATGAACACTTCTTAAGCCGCGTACACGCGATCGGTTTTACCGATGAAAACAGTCCGATGGATTTTTTTCATCAGACAAACCGATCGTGTATGGGCCCCATCGGTCTTTTTTCCCCATCGGTGAGAAAAAATAGAACATGTTTTAAATTTTTCCGATGGATAAAAAACTGATAGCAAATTAATATTGTCTGTGTGGAACTCCATCGGATAAAAAACCCACACATGCTCAGAATCAAGTCGACGCATGTTCAGAAGCATTGAACTTCATTTTTCTCGGCTCATCGGAGTGTTGTGACTGATGGTGTGTGGGCAAGACTGATGGAAGACAGTTTCATCTGATTTCCGATGGAAAAAAACATCGGATTAGAATCCATAGGATATCCGATCGTGTGTACAGGGCTTTAATGTTCACTATTGAAGTACAAAGCGAATGCATGAAGCAAAAGCATTGTGATCCTTGCACTGCAGGTTCTCAAGTACTGCTTTCTCTCCAGCAAACAGAACAGTGAGCAGTACAGTGGTGGCATCACAAATCTCACTCCAAATCTTGAAAGACTAGCAGTCAGAGGCAGCAGAGCCTTAGATTATATCCAGCTGCAGGTATTCAGCTATGAGGCTCCTGACACAGGAGTGCCTAGGCACCCTCACATAGGAAGCAGACTGCAGTTTTTCAGGAGGAAATCCAGACAAATTTTTTGGGGACATTTAGACACAATGAGCACTTCTTTATGTTCCCTATAAGACTGCAAACTTTTTTTTACTTAAGGTCCACTTTTAAAAGCAGGTACACCCCACTCTATTACAGTGGTCTCCAAACTGTGGCCCTGCTTGCTTTTATCCAG
Organism: Rana muscosa; assembly: GCA_029206835.1. Taxonomy (NCBI): domain Eukaryota; kingdom Metazoa; phylum Chordata; class Amphibia; order Anura; family Ranidae; genus Rana; species Rana muscosa. Next base: position 25,548,356 of record CM055126.1, read on the forward strand.
CCATTGGGGCACTATTCTATCCACTGACTCCAACGATGGGGCATAATTCCTCCCAAGGACTCCAACGATGGGGCGCAATTCCACCAATAATAGGGCACAGTTCCTCCCAATGACACCAACAATGTAGCCTATTGACACCACTGATGTGGCACAGTTCATTCCAATGACACCAACAATGGGGCCAAATGACACCATTGATGGGGCACAATTCCTCCCAATGACATCAACGATGGGGCACAGTTCCTCACACTGACACCAAAGATGGGGCGTTGTTTACTCCAGTGATACATTCACTGATGCCGGGACAGTTTCTACTCCCGATGGTCCCAGTTAGGCATCCATAAAGTCTGAAGGACGGTAAACTGGCCCTTTGTTTAGAAAGTTTGGAGACCCCGGATCTAGTAGGTCCATCACATTTGAATTGCTTAAAAACAACATGGAGCTGAAATTCCCCTTTGGTGGAATGTTTTGTTGAACAAGTAAACCTATCCGTTCATACAAATATTTCTATTCATTTTCCTAATACAGCTGCCGTTCTCACACAATGTTCAAAGCCTTTCCAAAAACAATCTGTCAGAACAAGGTACAGCACGCCAAAAATCTGTATTTTGAGAATCCGGTTCAAATATTCCATGACTCCGTATTGGTTCATTCAGGCTCGCCGTTTCCAGCACCCCCTCCAAGCGGATGTGTCATTTTTATGATCCACACAGCTAGAATGAGGTGAGACCAAATGAAAGCCATATTTATGAGCTGTTAGATGTAAATAATGACCTTAATGGAACAAATTTGTCCATTGCTGTGATTTTTTATTTTTTGGATAAAAATGCACATTTTACTGGGAGCTGAGAAAATGTTTTCCCTTCACAGTCGCATGTTTAATCACTAAAAAGACATTCATACAACAGATTTATTATAAAAAAATGTAAATGTACGCTTGTTTTTGCATTGCATTTGAGTGCATTTGTTGTGCATACAGGGGGTCCCTGGGTTACGAACCAGTTAGGGACTTTCTTCCTGTTTGTAATGCGGAAATGTTCGTAAGTGTAGCGGGGTATTCCCCTTTAATACAGAGAGACAGAACTTTCCGGGTGAGAGGTGAGTCGGGAGGGAGTAAAGAAGAGACTTTACTGGAAGTGAAAGCAGAGGAGAGAGACTACGTTACCCAGAACCCCGTTGGGCACCCAGGGTGCAATGTTGTCACCGCAGAGACTCATGGGGGGAGCTTTATAAGGAGGAGGCGAGGCTAGGCTCGGCCTCTTTGGGACACGAGACTTCAGTGGAGAGATCCTCCTGTGCGGACCTGCTGCTGTGCAATTCCTGAAGCCTGGGGCCTTGCGCAGTTACCAAAGAGCCTTCCACCCCATCTCGAGCCTGGGTGGCATCTGACTGGGTTTTCTTCAACTGCTGCTGAGCTGGAGACCCGACCGCTGCAGAGGCTGTGTGTGGAGACACAGCAGGTGGAAGTTCCCGGACTGGGATCGCGTCCGGAGGGGTGAGCGAGCACATGCTCAATCCATAAATACCGTATACCATTGTTAGGCCTACAGACTGCCGTGGCCCACCAGTTCCTATTTCAGTTCTTTTCCCCCACTTAAGATCCATAGCAGAACTGAGTCAAACGGATCTCTAGTGGAGTGTACTTCGTTGGCAATTTTACCCCCCTTGGATTACAAATGTGTTCCTGAAATGTGCACCACCGTCTTTCTTTCCCCATTCTCTCTGTGGATTCTCTTCATGAATATGTTGTGGAGCTGACACCGACTTTTGGTAGACTTTTAGCTGCATGCTGGGATACAGCTATATAGAACATAAATGACTCCAGCCTCGTGGCCCTCTTTAGCAGCACCACTGCTCAAGCCTGTTGCGTTGGTCCTCCAGACTAACAAACATTGCACCTCAGCACTCTACTACACACTCTGTACCTCAGCTGTTTTCCAGCTCCTTGCTGCTCTGTCACTACTCCTGCACTGAGCGGACATAGATGCGAAGACTTAAAGCCGTGTACACACGATAGGTTGTACTTTTTTCATTGGACAAACCGATCGTGTATGGGCCCCATCGGTCTTTTTTCCATCGGTGTTTAAAAATAGAACATGTTTTAAATTTATCCGATGGTTAAAAAACCGATAGCAAATTACTATCGTCTGTGGGGAACTTCATCGGATAAAAAAAACCACGCATGCTCAGAATCAAGTCGACGCATGCTTAGAAGCATTGAACTTCATTTTTCTTGGCTCATCGGAGTGTTTTACGTCACCGCGTTTGGAGCGGTCGGTTTTTTGACTGATGGTGTGTAGGCAAGACTGATGGAAGTCAGCTTCATCGGTTTTCCGATGGAAAAATCTATCAGTTTAAAAACCATAGGAAATCCGATCGTGTGTACAGGGCTTTAGAGTCCTCCTGAACCCCTACACCAAGACCTCCTGTTTTATTAAAAATTAACAAAAGAAAGGATAACAAAACATACAAATAAAATGAATAATATATAGAACTATTCATCAACCTAATGTTGACACACTTATATACATCACCCAATAGCCAAAATTCAATGAGAAATTAGAATTTATACTGGGTAGAATGACATCAAGGTCAATTCTTTCAGTATATTGGATACCAGTATTGGCTGGTGGCATTGATTGGTGGTGTGTCGTCAGAAATTCATTCCTAAACCCGACATGTTGCGCGACACAAGTCGCTTCTTCAGGAGTTTTTTGAATGTCTAAAAATATATAAATACATAACATAAGAACATATAAATAGATTGCAAAACACAACAAAACAAGAGAACCTGTATGTCTGGCCAGGTGCCTCAGAAACACGTGATCCCCCAACAGCAATACCACTATTAGAAACGAAATAGAATAAAACAAAACAAAACAAAGCAAGACAAAACCAGAAGCAGTACAGAGAGTTAAAAATAAGCTTGGGGTATTGCTGTTGGGGGATCACGTGTTTCTGAGGCACCTGGCCAGACATACAGGTTCTCTTGCTTTGTTGTGTTTTGCAATCTATTTATATGTTCTTATGTTATGTATTTATATATTTTTAGACATTCAAAAAACTCCTGAAGAAGCGACTTGTGTCGCGCAACATGTCGGGTTTAGGAATGAATTTCTGACGACACACCACCAATCAATGCCACCAGCAATTACTGGTATCCAATATACTGAAAGAATTGACCTTGATGTCATTCTACCCAGTATAAATTCTAATTTCTCATTGAATTTTGGCTATTGGGTGATGTGTATAAGTGTGTCAACATTAGGTTGATGAATAGTTCTATATATTATTCATTTTATTTGTATGTTTTGTTATCCTTTCTTTTGTTAATTTTTAATAAAACTTGAGTAATTTTATATCAATTTGTCGTGCCCATAAAGTCCATCTTTTTATCCTATTTTTATTTAATCTACAATTTCGGGACGTGGCAATTTTTTATTACATTGTATCCCCAGTACCACTCTGGGTGGATATGATTTTCATTTTTCCAAGACCTCCTGTTTGCTGTGGCTTGTATTTTTTGGATTATTACCTCTTTTTTCTTAAAAGGCATTGATTTTGAGTGCGGCTGTCCAGAATTGTCTCTTTATCCAATTACCAAGACCTCCTGTCTCTTGGATGGAGCCCTGAACTATTGCCAGATCCTAGAATATAAAGGCTGTGAACACTGGAACACTTAGCCTGCTGGCTACTAGCAAAACCCAGACACTGGGTTGGATACTTCTTCTCTCCCAAAGCACTTTTGGGTCTCTGAGCTCCAGCCCCTAATTTGGGATTAATGGGCGAATGTTATATTTCCTTATTAAAGTTGTCTGACAATATCTAAGAAAGCCTCCAATATTCTGCTTACCTTAGCTGACTTTGACAAAAGGAATGTCATCACAAACTGACCAAGTTCTTCAAAGGTCATTTTTTTTGCAAGGGTAATTGGCGGGTGTTGCCCATTTTCTTACACGCAATTCCTATATACAGCTAAAACTTAGAATATCTGTCTTGCCTCAGAGCTGCCATCATGCATACATCTGATTCTGATCATCTGTGCCACACCATTTAAAATGGAGGGACTCATGGTGGAAACAGCATCTTTAGTTAAGTATTCTTGTTATATTTTCTAATATCATTACATTTGTTATCTGTTACTTAAAGCAATATTAAAGCCTTGTATTTACATGTTATATTTACCTCTTCTGTGCAATGATTTTGCATAGAGCAGCCCAGATCCTCCCCTTCTCGGGTCCCACACCGGCGCTCCTGGCTCCTCCCTCCTGCCGGGTGCCCCCACAGCAAGCAGCCTGCTCTGGGGGCACCCAAGCAGACATGCTCCAGAGCCTTGGCTCTGTGTGTCTATTAACACACAGAGCCATGGCTCGACCACCCCCTGCCTCCGTCTCCTGATTGTCTCACTGGCTGTGTTTGACAGCAGCGGGAGCCAATGGCTCCTACTGCTGCCAAAAGCCAATCAAGAGTGTGAGTCTAGGGAGAGGCAAGGCTCTCATGGACATCGCTGGATCGAGAGGGGGCTCAGGTAAGTATTAGGGGGGCTGTGGGGGGATGCATAAAGGTAGAAAACCTTGTGCCTTTACAACCACTTTAATTAAATGTTATACCTACAAGTGTTTGTGTAATCTCTCTTTGCACATCTTGAATACAACCCCAAAAACATAAACTATCACATAACTGTGATAAAGAGGGGCCCGGAGTACAACCCCAAAGCCATAACGGAGGGCCGGCATGACAGGGGTTAATAAGGCGTTAGGTACCTGAGGTGAGGTTAGCAGGGGAGTGTAGTGGGTATTTAGGTGGGCGGAGCCCTGGAGGGGGAAGTGACTTAGGAGGAAGGGGGGAAGCATCAGTCTGCAGGGGAAGAACAGCTTCCCACCCTCCTGCCCTACATGTTGTGGTAATTTTCCTGTTGGTTTTGGGGGACTGGTGCGTCCCTGAGAGAAAGGTGGTGCACCTGGCGGGGTGCAAGGTCCTTTTAGGTCATATGGTCACTTAAAAGGTATGGTGTAGGGACCCCTCTGAGGTACGGGTACCTGCTAGTTGTCTCTGAGTCGGTGGTTTGCGACTGGTGGCCTTACAAGTGACTAGCAGGTACGGTTCTGGTTTATGCCTATTGGGACCTTGGGATCCATTATCGTTAATAAACTGTATGTTATGTTTAAAAGGTTATTGATATGTTAATTATTGGTTATTTATATATTTGGTTCACGTAACTGATTCAGATACCTTTTTTTAAGAGCAGACCACCCTGGAAAATCATTTTAAAATGTAAAAAGCTTGGTTCAGAAGCAAATAAGAGAGGCATTATTTTAAAATGGCAAACTGATGAGATTTCTGTGTATTTCTAAAGCTTTACTGTTGCTTTGGTACTATACCGTGTATACCATAGTCACAGATACACAGTACTAGGCTTGTGCATTTCGTTTTGTAACGAATCGAAATTCGTACGAATTTAGCAACTTTCGGACGTTTGGAAGCATTCGAATTTCCGAACAAAGCAATTACGAATAAAACCGAATCCGAAATAAATGATATCGCAAATAAGCGAATACACGAATGCCTTCGACATAATTCATTACGAAAAAAGTTACGAATGTACGAATCCATTCGAAGCACAATAACACTCTCTGCTCTGCTCTCTGCTACTCCCTCACTGTGCTGCACTCCCTCTCAAAATGGTGTACAGGGGTGGAGGCTTTTGGCCCATGTCAAAAACGAAAGTAAAATACGAGATTTCGAATCGTTACAAATAACCGCAATGTATTTGGAAAAGTACAAATCCATTCGAAGCACGTTAGGCATAATAGGCAGCACCATTGTAAGAGAGACACGGAAAATTACGAATCAACGAACCAAAAAAAAAGTTACGAAAGTAGGAGTTGTGTCCAGAATCAACGAAAGTATGAATTATAAATCAACTAAAAATAAGGCTTACATTAATACGAATCATTCCGATTCAACGAAAAATGTCGCTTGCGAAAATACGAATTAGTCCGAACACGAAAAATCCTGTTTAGCGAAATTACGAATGATTCCGAATCAACAGGACCGAAAAGAAACAAAACTAAACAAATTTTTCCATTGTGCACAAGTCTACACAGTACATACTCGCTTGTACATAACAGCAATGAGCTAGGGCTATTGTTAGAAGAGTGCAGAGTCAGCTTTAAAACGTCAAGTGATTTAGACATATCAGCAGTCCTCCTACGCTTCTGCCTGCCACTCCTTACCTCTGCAAGTTCAGGGCCCAGATCCAACACATATGAACAAGACAGACGCCTGAGCCAAGCCTTAAATTCTTTTCCCAACCCCAGGGCCCTCTAATGGCCTCCTAGTTTTTATCTGGGGAACAAACCGCTCTAGCCTGAAGGATGCACGGATCACCAAATCCCTTACTTCTCAGCAGGGTGGTCCTAACATCCAAACGTCTTGAATTTTCGGGTCACACAGAAACCATCTCTCGTCAAACTTAATCAGATCTAAAAAACGCAGCCAAATATTCATCCCTGAGACAAAATTCTCAATGTATATACAAAGGAATAAAAAAATCTCTCTGGATTTTATTAAATCCATTCTTAGGTTTATAAATCTGAAGAGGAGTTTGTATAAAGTGATTTTAAAATACACCCCCGTATTCCTTTGATTGTTTATTTTAACAAGTAAGAGAAACCATATTGTATGAATGAGAGCATGTGGTCATTTTATTCTCATCATGTTTCATTTTTCGATAAGGTAAATATTTCATGGATGTTGAATTATCTTGAACAATGCGCTGTCAAAGCAAAAAAAAAAAATATTTTCTTTGCAACTGGTCTTTGGTCTACCGGAGTCATCGATGGCTGCTGTAAGATGAACATTGTACCATCATTTACTGATCAACCTTTAAAGAGACCTCAATGTCACTTGACTATAAAGGGCAAAAAGACAGTGCTGCATGTTATACACACATATCCCTGCTGCTTCTCTGCTCAACTGGGGCCCTTGCTTTGTTTCGCTACTTCTCCAAAGAGTAGGGTGACCAGACATCCCCGGTTTCCGGGGACAGTCCCTGAATTAAGGACACTGTCCCGGTTTTGTCCCTGGATTGGATTTGAACAGGGGCTGGGGGGCAATTTCAAAGACAGTCAGTGCAGAATAAAAAAAAAATAATCTGAATTACACACCCCCGCTCCGCCGCTCCTACTAGCTTAGGGGGGTGTATTTTTCTACATGATCTGTGCCCCTTTCTGATGATCATGTGCTGTTCGGAGCGGAGGGAATATTTCTTCAGTTTCGGGTGCATGCCCATTCAGCTCCGCTCGCATATTCTTCTGCCTTGGCTCATGTTCCAAGCCAGCCGCCTGCCTGTTCATCTCCTTGCCTTCCCTGGCGGAGTGATCTTCCTCCACTCCCCACCCAGTAGTAGCCGGGGCCCGGAGAGCAAGACTTGACAGATTGTGAGGCGGGTGTGCAGCGACGGGCAGAGAGTCGCTGATTGCCACCATTACTAGTAAGAAAAAGTATGTCCCCGGATTTCAATTTAAAAATCTGGTCACCTTACCAAAGAGGGGCTTGCAGGTATGGGGAATAGTGTGACCCTCTCTAAGTGTCAGGAAAAAAAAACAGACACATTCCAATTCTCTTCTTGTAGTGTTTTTAAAAACCAACCTTCCTTGATGACCTTGCTTGCTTACAAGGATAGTGGAAGTGCACCCAGGTCGTCCATGTGTAGGAGAGGCCGGTTTTGAGTGGAGATATAAATCTGTATGTGTTTATGTTCAGGCACTGTCACATGGGGTGAGGTAGTAACATCATCCATTGGGGTAAAGCTCCAACACCAGAGCTTAGTCAAGGTGGATTCCAGTAAGGAGGTGGTGTGGGAGCATGCATCAATCAATATACCTTACATGGTGTCCCACCTGCTGCTGATACTCTCCTTCTGCTGGAACATTCTCCCAGTAAGTCTCGTGATTAAGAATAGGAGAAAGGAAATAAGTAAATTTACAGTTTGTAAAAATCTGTGATTTTTACAACTGTTTGTAAATATCAGGGGCTAATAATTTGTCATGCTGTGTTGACTTTTTACAGGGGTTGTAAAGGTTGTTTTTTTTATTTTCTAAATAGGTTCCTTTAAGCTAGTGCATTGTTGGTTCACTTACCTTTTCCTTCGATTTCCTTTCTAAATGTTTTTTTTCTTTGTCTGAATTTCTCACTTCCTGTTCCTCCTCGGTAAGCTTGCCCCCATCATCCAAGCCAAGGGAGGGGGCGAGCACGTTGACTAACCCCCAGCCAGAATGGCTCGGATGATGAGGGCAAGCTTACTGAGGAGGAACAGGAAGTGAGAAATTCTGACAAAGAAAAAAAAAACATTGAGGCCTCGTACACACGGCCGAGATTCTCGTCGAAAAAAACATGTCGTTTTTTTCGACGAGATTCTTGGACAAGAAAATTGTCCCGGCCGAGTGTACACACGCTCGATTCAAAGAACCCGCGGTTCTTTGAATGGAGCGTACGCGGTGACGTCATCGACTACGACGAGCATGCGCTCGTCACATTCGATGCCGTCGCCGCCATCTTGGTATACCCTATCTATGCCTAGGAAGCTACCGCGCATGCGTCAAATTCATTTAGAACATGCGCGGGCTTCCCGGCGGACAGGTAAGTGTACACACACTCACTTTTCTCATCGAGAAACAGGCTGACGAGAATCTCGACGAGAAAATAGAGAGCAGGTTCTCTATTTTCTCGTCGAGGTTACTTGTCGGTTTTCTCGACGAGAAACCCGATAGCCGCGTACACACGACCGATTTACTCGGCAAGACATCTCTGCCAGCAAGTTTCTTGCTGGTTCTTGCCGAGAAAATCGGTCATGTGTACGAGGCCTTAGAAGGGAAATCGAAGGAAAAGGTAAGTGAACCAACAATGCACTAGCTTAAAGGAACCTAATTAGAAAAAAAAACTAAAAACTTTAGAACCCTTTAAGTGTAAACCAGGCAAATTGCTTGGACATTGTCGGTGTTTCCATATTGTGTTTATACTGTTTAAACATTGTGTGAGGGGGTTAGCTCGGCAGCGGGTGTGTGTGACCCGCGGGATGGGCTCCCCACACAAAAACAGGCCCAGCAAACGGAGGTTGTGGTTTTCAAAATCAAAAAGGTGCGGTTTATTTTCTATTTACAGTGACAAAACACAGCAAAGCAAAAGAAACATAAATAAAATAAATCCTGGTCAACTTGACCTCTGAGTAAACATACAGGTTTCCTAACTAACAACTGGGATCAGCCTAGTGCTGTCCTAGTCCCTAAGTCCCTGGTTTTAAATGTCCAAGCAAATAGCCACACAGGCTTTGTCTCACCGCACAGGGGTTCACTCTCCCTAGACAGTCCACACAGGTCTGGTTCCAGGCATGAGCAAACACCTAATGAATCTGGGAGTTCTTATAGAGGCCTAAATGAGCTGACAAGCTTCAGCTGGTCTCATCAACTCCCTGTCTGCACGACGCCCCACACTCTCCCTAGAGGTATGAGTCATCCATGAGCCCACTAGCCTCAGCTGGGCTTATACAACTCTCCACCTAGTTGTATAAGTCAGCATAAAGCCTGAATCTGGGAGAAATATATCTACCCCCCTGGATGCAACCAGGTGACTTTACCTTCCTGCTGTCACAATTGTTTTTCTTAATTTTTAATAGGAGTCGATAATTTTTCAGGTTGCTAGTAAAAAATGTGCTCCGTCAGTAAATGTTCTATGTTTTGTCAGTAAAAAATGCTGTGGGAGGTTGGCAACACTAGAATCTACCCTTATGCCGCGTACACACGACCGTTTTTAATGTCATTGAAAAAAACAACGTTTTTCGTGACGTGATTCTTTTCAGGCCTGCCTTGCCTACATACTATTGTGAAAAAACACGGTGGTGACATACGAAACGTACGACGGCACTATAAAGGGGAAGTTCCATTTGGATGGCACCACCCTTTGGGCTGCTTTTGCTGATCCTCGTGGTAGTAAAGTTTGGTGAGAGACGATTCGCGCTTTTCAGCCTTGTGCTCTTCAGTCCGTTACAGCGTGACAAATGTGCTATCTCCATTCTGAACGCTAGTTTTACCAGAACGAGTGCTCCCGTCTCATAACTTGCTTCTGAGCATGCGCGTTTTTTTCACGTCGTTAAAGCGTACACATGCCCGTTTTTCACGACGAGAAAAACGACGATGTGAAAACCGACGAGAAAAAATAGAGCATGTTCCAAATTTTTAATGCCCATTTTTCACGTCGCGAAAAATGCTCTGGAGCCTACACACGATCGTTTTTAATGACCAAATTAAAAATTGCGTTTTTCTCGTCATGAAAAATGGTCGCGTGTACGCGGCATTATGGTTTCCAGCACACTGTGAGAGTATATACTTAAAGATCTATCATTAGAATTTAAATTTTTTAGCTCACAAAGAACTTTTTTCCCCCCCATGTTTCTAAATGCTTTTTAACCCTAGCTATGAGGTCCAACATACCCCCGCCTTCTATCCAGCCACGGCCAAGCTGACAACAGCTATGAAGAAAACAACTGATTTCTAGCTTGTTTCGGCTGTGAACACTTTCTTGATACAAGAGGATTGCAAAAGCTAACAACCTCCCACCCCATGCAATTATATTGTCGTGCTTGGCTTAAGAATAAGCTGGAGCTATGAATCAGCCGTCTCCTTCATAGCTGTTGTCGGATCGCCCAGGTCGGGGCGGAGGCAGGTGGAATCTCGTAACTAGGGTTATGAGACCCTAGAAAAGCACATACATGTACTTTGACCTATAGGGGGCAGAACTGTAATAGAATAATTATAATGATAGATATTTTTAAAGGGTTTACACAGCCCAAACTAGTTTTAGTTCTGGATAGAGTAGGGAACATTTAGAACCTCTGTCAGGTTTTATTGTTGTCTGTATCCCCTTTAGGTAGATTAGCCTACTCCAATGTCACTTTACAACAAGGAGGTAAGGAGAAACCATCAATCTGGGACACCTGTTTCAATGGTAACTGTCGAAGAGAGATTTCATCTTACTTTAGAGAGACTTCCTCTCACGTCTTGGTGTGTCTCCAGGTCAAGAAGAAGACAAAAGCTCCTTAATGGTTTCTACACATTTCCCACAAAACCAAAAACATATGCATTGCCTAGAAATTTACTCTAACCCCTGTTTTACCAAAATTACGTCCTGGTATTTAAAGGATTAAAACAAACTCATGGCTGCTACTGTAGCCGTGAACTCGGTATTGTTTTTTTTTAAGTTTTCCATTTATGTAAAAGGGATCTGGGTCACTGTAGAGCTGCCTCATCACTTTTACATTGCCAAGAAGGTGCTGCCCCCCCTCCCCCCCGCGTTGGTGCTGCCTGCAGTCATTTATCCAGGGTGGCTGGGGCCACTGTACAATGCTCGAACATGTTGTGTGGGAAGAGATCTGTTCCCTGATCTCTGCAATGAATGAACCCAGAAGCAATGCGTAGTACGTCACTTTTGGGTTTACAGCTGTTATTCCCCAGCTACTGTAGCTGAGGAAGCAGCTACTCAAGCATGGTATGTGCTTGATTAGCTGCAATAGAGAGCAAGGGACACATTGGGGGTCTAATAGACCCTTGGTGCCTCCATAAAGAGCCCCCTTGTGATAAGAAAAAGTAAAACTTAAAAGTGTTAAAAAATTAAATGATATAAAAAAAATTAGAGGTAATTTTCTAGCAAACAATTCAGATTTTAACATGTGTGCGAACAATTAAAATTTGCCTGATAGAAAAGTGGCTAAAGTGGCTACCCTGTCACCTTGCCCATTCAGTGCAAAGGGTACCCCCCCCCCCGTGTCTCATGATAATCACCTTTTTAGCGTTCCTTCCAATGCTTCACCTTTCAGATATGGAGAAACATGTAGCCTCTATCCACATGATAGTGCCGTGGGTAAGGATTCAAGGTTATGATATTTTGTTTTTGTACATATTATAAGGCAGGTGGCCTTATTTTGCCAAAGCACTTTTAAGAATAGGAATCAGATTGCTTCATTACTTCCTGAAGATGATTTGCTCTAATCTGTCAAAGAACAAAAAAATGAAGAACCGCCATCTTTGTGTTTAGGTTTAGATTTGCTTTGTTTGACAACTTTCTGACTAAAAGCCAGTTCTTCCATCTGCCTAAACATGACTATACTCAGCGACAAAACATCCTCTGTAACGGCCATTTCCTGTTTTCCACTCATCTACTTCCCGTGTTTACAGCTATTCCCAAATCTCATTGGTGGAGAGGAGACCTCACACTTAAACTGTGTTTATTATTAAATGAACCAGACAATAGTGTATGTTGCTGTATGATGTCCTAACAAAACATATATGTGTTGCTTTTCAGAATGAAGACGGCAGGAAAATTCTACCTATCAGCCATGATTTTCTTAGTTCAAGCACAGCTTGGCACATCCCTCAACCCAAATGACCCCAATGTCTGCAGTTACTGGGAAAGGTAAAAGAAAAACAATTTTTTTTGCATGTAGGCCATGTGTTCCTTTTGGCCTAGGGAGCAAATGTATTTCAGACATGGTGCTATCACCATACAGACAGGAAGCAGCTGGTCTACTCTTCTTCCTGCTTCCTGCCTGTAACGGGATAACTGTGGACTGGTAATGTTTGTCTATATGTTGGAAAGACTGACGGTCAGTTTTATGTTATACTCACAGCATTTTGCTCAAAGATCAGAATGGTAAGCTAAAATGCAAAATACCATAAACTATCTGTGACATATAAACCTAATGTAGCGCACCCACCTCTCCCCAACCTGCATTTAATTAGGCTCCTCGCAGGCAGACAGAGGCACACCGCACCACAAGCCCGTACCCTCCTGAGTAAAGAGGTTGAGCGGTGTTAGTTTTGGGCCTTGTCTGCGGCCAGAGTCAAAGTCCTCCCAAGAATGATCTCACCTCTACTTTAGATAGATGCAAGTCCTTGTTTTCCCCAGGAATGTGAATGTCCACACTAGCTGAAAGTCCAACTCAACATTTATTTCACACAGGATAATAAACAGCCTCTTTGAGAGCAGACAGGTTGGAGCGAAGATACAGGACAGCTTAGGTATGGAGGAGGTCCAGGCACAAACGTAGCTTAACTCTTTAGACTGTTTAGGTTTCTCAAACAGCTTTGGCGCACGATCTCTGCCACAGACCGTGAGGTTGGTCTCTGCCACAGACCGGGTGAATAAAGTCACTGCCACTGATTTGGAATGTAGGGTCACTGCCACTCACCTGGTGAATAGGGCCTTGCCCTATGAAGTCACTGCCACTGACTTGAACGAGTAGGGTCACTGCCACTGACCTGAAGAGTAGGGTCACTGCCACTGACCTGGTGAACTTCCTTCTTAAAGTATTTGGCCCATGTCAAGGAGAAAACATCCCTCCGGAGAGTTACCAGAGGCCCTCACCGTCACCACGACTCTGCGCTCGGTCTTCGGAAAGGGTTACCTCCCTGGCCTCCTCATCCCAGATACGGGTCCGCTCGCAAGGCGGCACCCTGGGAGTCCTCGATCCCTAGCGGACCCCAGCCGAAGGTTGCTGGACCCTGGGCCTTTAAATAGTACCTCACCCCAGACTGAAGGTGTCTGGGATGGAACAGGAACTCCACCTCCGGGCCTAAGGCACCCGGGGACGACCCTCCTCACACCCAGGCTGAAGGTGCCTGGGCGCGGACGAACCACACACACCCAGGCTGAAGGTGCCTGGGCGTGGACCTCGAACAGAAGATGTCCAATCCTTTTATACCCTCTCCCGACAGGCACAGCAGGTTCCCCGCCCTGCCGTACTACTGCCGAGAGGGGACACAAAAGGCGCAGCCCTGCATTGGTGGTTCAACCCTGGCCCATGGCGACAGCGCCACCTGTAGGCCACAGGGAACTGTGCACCAACACTATCTCCCATCAACAGAAATGGTCCATTAATCCTAACAATCAATGTGTCTGAGCCTAATTACCACTCAGACACTCCCCTTAAATGGAGCACCCCACTACACTAATGTACATAAATCAAAAGCAAATCAACGTGCTCACAAATCTGCGCATTCTTAGTTGCTGCCCAGCACCGTTAGGCGCTTTCACCTCACCCCTCTAAGATATGATACAAATAACGATGCAGCAGAACTAAAACAGTGTCTCTTAAATAAATGAGTCCCAAATTATGAAAAAAAGTCCTTAAATATGTATGTGTGGCCAATCACCAGTGAATTCCAGATATCACAGCCTCCTCTTCAACTGATCACCCACGTGTCACATGTATTGAGTGAGCAATGTGCACTCACCTCCTGAACTGGGCCCTAATCACTAGTCCGGGTCAAACACGCTTTTGCCCCTCTAGGGCTATACTCCAACTGGCATCTGGCTCCCAGTAGCAATCGCAGGCACAACACGTGGACTGGAGCTTCTGTTTGACCTTCTCCTCTCCGTGTGACATGTACTCATGCGAAAGGAATAAAACAAATAGTGCTCTCCATACTTTTTAAAACTATTTAATAAGATATAAAAATGGGACATACTAGAAGCAGTGCGGCCACTTAATGGGGGCGCTAGACTAATTTGCCTCTCAGCCCAGTCCGCCCCATATGACTGGCGCTACACTAACAGTGTAGCGCAAGCTGGCGGGGACTCTTTCTGTGCTGCCCCCCTGCAAAGTGCTGCCCTAGGCCTGGGCCTTGTTGGCCTAGGCCAGGATACAGCGTTGCCCCTACTACAGTGATTGCTGCTAGCTTCTGGGTCCCATGCTGAGCAGCTGCCTTGTTGCTTACTGAACACAGGAGGCTGCTCCATTTGACACAGCAACCATACAGAGATCACTTTTGTGTTCTCTGACTGGACAAGGTGGAGATCATGATGTCCCAGGCCCTCCACCTCGTCCAATCGAGAATGTTGTTCATTCATTTAGAGATAGCAACGTGTTCCCTGAATGGCACCTGTGCCAAGTGAGCAACCCCCTGTGTTTAGGGCAGTTGCTCGGTACAGGTCTTGGAAGCTAGCGGCATTCATTGTACTAGCCTATTACAGTTATTTCCAGCTTCCACAGGGATCCCACAGGTATTGCATTTACACACTTACGTTGGTCCAAGTTGCAAAAAGGTGTAACTACTGTATGTAAATATATCGCACCAACCCCAGACTTTACCTGCTTTTCTTAACTTGGCTCCTCCACAGGAAAGACTGAGGCACACCACACTACAAGCCCGTACCCTCCTGGATGGGGAGGTTGAGCGGTGTTAGTTTTCTCGGGCCTGCCTGCGGCTGGTGTTAGAATCCTCCCGAGCTGATCTCGCTTCTGCCTTGGCCAGATACAAGTCCTTAATTCTCCCCAGTAAAGTAACTGTCCACACCAACTGAAAGTCCAACTTCTGTATTTATTTCACATGGATAATAAATAGTCCCTTTAAGAGCTGACAGGTTGAGACGAGACACAGGTCAAATAAGGCGGGAGGAGGTCCAGGCACAAACTTAAATCTTGGTTCTCTTACTGTTCTGATATGCACGAACAGGTTTGGCGTATGATCTTTGCCACAGACCTAGGGAATATGAAAGTCACTGCCACTGACTTGTTGAGGATGGTCACTGCCACTGACCGGGTGAATAGGGCCTTGTCCTATTTGGTCACTGCCACTGACCTGATGTGCATAGAGTCACTGCCACTATGACCTACAGAACATGCACTGCCTTCTTGGAGAACTTGGCCCATGTCAAAGAGTAAAACGTCCCTCCGGAGAGTTACCAGAGGCCCTCACTGTCACCAAGACTCTGCGCTGGGTCTTCGGAAAGGGTCACCTCCCTGGCCTCCTCAATCCAAGATACGGGTCCCCTCGCAAGGCGGTACCCTGGGAGCTCTCGATCCTTAGCGGATCCCAGCCGAAGGTTGCTGGGCCCCGGGCCTCCTATTTAGTACCTCACCCCAGACTGAAGGTGTCTGGGATGGAACAGCAGCTCTGTATCCGGGCCTAGGGCACCCGGAGGCGACACACGCACGCACCCAGACCTAAGGTGCCTGGGCGCAGAACGACCAACCGACCAGGCCTCCGGGGCCTAGGGCACCCGGAGGCGACACACCCAGGCCTAAGGGGCCTGGGCGCGGATCCACGATGACGACCCCCGTGGAAGATGGCCGCCCCCTTTTATACCCTCTCCCGGCAGGCACAACAGGTTCCCCGCCCCGCCGCACTGCTGTCAAGAGGGGATAAGAAAAGGCACAACCCTGTACTGTGGTTCAA
The DNA here is from genome assembly GCA_029206835.1 of Rana muscosa. Classification (NCBI taxonomy): domain Eukaryota; kingdom Metazoa; phylum Chordata; class Amphibia; order Anura; family Ranidae; genus Rana; species Rana muscosa. The sequence goes on from CM055126.1 coordinate 25,564,588, forward strand.
CCCGGGCCTATGGCAACAGCGCCACCTATAGGCCCCAGGGAACTGTACATCAATACTATCTCCCAGGGACAGAAATGGTCCATGAACCCTAACAATTTGTGTATCTGAGCCTTATTACCACTCAGATACTTCCTTAAATATAGCACCCCGCTACACATTCTCCCCTCTAAATAGACACTGGTCCCCAGTGTCTGGCGTAAACCCTTGCCTCTCAGGCCTGAGTCAGCATAAGTCCAATCCAGAGACAGACTACCAAAAAAAATGACAATTTAGAAAAAAACTGTTTGCTTGTGCCGGAACCCAACACGGGGGAAAAGAAATGAAATACAGAAGGGAAAAAGGACTAAAACACATGTGTATAAAACATTTAAGATCACATAAAATTTTCAATAAAATTTACATTATCCTCCCACTGCACTAGCTAAGACCCACCCCATACTCAGCAGTCTTGCTTGGCGTTCACCTGCAGGGGAAAGAAAAACACACCTGAAATAACAGTAGTTGGAATGAAGAGGCTCTCCCCTAGAGAAGAATCCCTTCTTTCCAACAAGTAAAACTGCATAATGTCTTATTGTCCTTGCAATAGTTACGCAACACCGCCACCTAGTGGTAGTGCCAACGTCAGAACACTCATCCCAACAGAAACTTTTCTTCTTTCCTGCGGGGTAAAACTTCCTCTTCTTCTTCTTGAACTGTGACCCTGAACTGTCTACAACCCCAAAGTCCTTGTTATCTTTGCGGTAGGGAGAGAGGGAAGAACAACAAAACAGCAACAGCTCCCGCTCCTTCAAAGACTACCCTTTAACTTAGGGCAAAAGTTCTTGGGTTTTCAAGGAGAATGCACTCCAAAAAAAAAAAAAATCAAGCAAAAAAACAAAGAGTATTGTCTCTCACAGGTAGTAGTGTGGGTCAAGCAACACCAACGGCTTCCAATGTCTATCAAAGGCGTCTATGTGGTACTCAACATCATCCTTGTCTTTCCTACAAATGAGTACCTTGTCTGCATAGATGTGCCGACCCAACATCCAGGCAGCTTTACAGTCCTTAAACCGCAGAGTGGCCGTGGGTGAACATGAGAAGTATCTCCTGGCCTGGGGTACCTTGATGTGTGTCCACACAAAGTCCTCGTACCACCAGTGTCTACAGGCCTCCACTTCAAATAAAAGTTCCTTTGGTAGGTATGGATACTCCCACCCATACTCGCTGCAACTCTTTGATTGAAAAGTCTCTGCAAACGGGACAGTGGCGGCATGGTAGCACAGTCTCCCATGCCAGGCAAGACGATGGCTTCAGGGTGCCGAGGTTTTTTTTTTTTTTTGTAAATTCTTTATTTAAGAGAAGAGGACATGCGGATATACAGAGAGCACACTGATGCGTATCGAAAAACAGCAAACATTCCCCACCACCTCAGGAGTAGATCTTACAGTAAAGATATAGAGCCCATTGTCAGAGGGGGGGGGTCATAACAAGTGTCAGGCTTACAGGAACTCTCCGCCCCCCGCATGGCCGTATTTTTGCGGCAAAAGCCGATTTAGATAGAAATAGAAACGTCAAGCCCGTTAGAAACAGACTTGCACAGGCCAACACTCTAGTGTTGGTCATACAGAAAAAGCAGGGAAAGTAAGAGAAAAGTAAGCAAGGAGTACAAGAGGGGGAGGAGAGGAAAAAAAAAAGGGGGAGGGAGACGGGGTGCCTCCACCCTCCAGTCACAGCCACCCCACCTGGGGAGCAGTCAAATTCGATCCTCTCTGGTGGATAGAGCCATTAGGAGCCCGCATTTCTCAGAGAAGTAAAATTCGTGCCAAAAGTACCATGTTTTGGAAAATTTCTCACTTAGGCCTCTTTCCGTTGCTATCAAGTCCTCCATGTCATGGATATCCCTCACTCTGTTCAGCCAACCTGCCACCGACGGGGGCTGAGTCTGCTTCCAATTCAGAGGGATGCATCCCTTTGCCGCATTGATCAGAAGCGGCAATATGGACTTTCTATAGCCCCTAGTTGGGATTTTGTGGTGGTGCAGAAGGAAGAGCTCCGGTGACAACGGCAACTCCCTGTCCGTAAACTTTTGGACGATGCGGTGTACATCAGACCAAAATGATTGTAAGATGCGGCACAACCAAAAGACGTGGAGGAGCGTACCAACCTCCTCCCCGCACCTCCAGCACATATCCGTGCTCTGAGGGAACATCTTGTGTATCTTTTGCGGAGTGTAGTACCAATGGGACAGAAGTTTATATTCCATCTCCTGGTGCCTTGCACTGATAGAAGTTGTTTGAACGAAGAGAAGGATTCGGTCGACTTGTTTCCCCGTAAGTTGTAGGCCCAGCTCCCGCTCCCACTTGGTAACATATGGCGGCCTAAAGTCCGGAGGGGGGAGAAACTAGGATTTGGTATATCAGGGATATTGCATGTCTCAACGGGGACAGGTCCAGGCATAGCAACTCAAAAGATGTCAGCTGCCGCCCATAGGTATTCGGAGAAGGCAAAGTGTGAATGTAGTGGGACAGCTGGACTTTTTGCCAAAATGAGAGCCCAGTCAGGGCAGGGTCCTCTAGGATTTGTCGTCGGGTACGCCATTGGTCGTTTGTGAGAAAGAGTCGCACTTGAGACCTGTCAACCAGTTTCAACGCCAGGAAGCTAGGGTCTTTGAGACCCGGGCTGAAAGCCGGGTTGCCTACAATTGGGGTGAGCGGGGACGGGAGCGGCGCGATCGAGTGATCGCGGAAGGCCTTCCAAGCTGTCCTTATTGTCACCCCTACCGTGGGGTGGTCAGAAATCTCCTTTGGCAAGGGAGGTTGGCACCAGGGCAACGAGTCCAAGTGGGCCCCAGTCAAGGATCGTTCAATCTGCACCCACTGTTTCAGAAGGCCGTGACGGCACCAATCCAAAACACGTGTTAAATGACATGCCGCATGATAGAGAGTAACGTCCGGTAGGGCTACCCCACCCTTCAACTTTGGCAGCCGGAGAATTTTCTGCGCTAAGCGCGGGGGCATCTGAGCCCACACAAAGCGAGTTAGCGTTCTGTTTACCACTCTCAAGAAGGACGCCGGCACCTGTATGGGTAGTGCCTGAAAGTGGTATAACAGTCTAGGTAAGATATTCATCTTCACAATGCTGCAGCGGCCAAACCAGGAACACAGGCCATGCTGCCACTCTTGCAGGTCTTTTTTTACGGCCACCAAGAGGGGAGGAAAGTTGAGGGGGAAAATCTCTTCCGCCTTACTGGGCAACAAGATACCCAGATATTTGATATGGGACATAGCCCATTTGAAAGGAAAATCAACCCGGAGCAAATCTGTTAAGGGAGGGGGTAAGGCGACCCCAAGTGCCTCCGATTTCTGGTACTTAATGCAAAACTTTGACACCTCCTCGTACAGCTTCAGTTCCTTGAGCAAGTTCGGAGTGGACACAAGGGGGTTAGTCAGAAAGAAGAGCAGATCGTCTGCGAAAGCCGCAATCTTCGGGGGCAGGGTGGCGTCCAGGCGGGTCCCATAATGTCTGGGTTGTCTCTGATGATACGCAGGAAAGGTTCTAACGTGAGGATGAATATCAGGGGCAACAAAGGGCACCCCTGTCTCGTCCCATTCGCTATCTGAAATGGTAAAGAAAGGTGGCCATTCACCTTGACCTGGGCCGATGGGCAAGAATAGATTGCCCGCATCAAATTCATTATGCGTTTCTGCAGGCCAATACAGCGGAGAGTTTCAAACAGGAAAGGCCAGCTCACCCTGTCGAACGCCTTTTCGGCGTCCGTCGAGAGGAGCAGCATAGGGGTTTTACGCGTCTTAGCAGCGTGGATCATGTTGATCACCTTAGTCGTGTTGTCACGCGCCTCTCTAGTAGGAACAAAACCGACCTGGTCGGAATGGATTAGTTGTGGCATTAAGTCAATCATACGCATGGAAAGCGCTTTCGTGAATATCTTGAGATCCACATTGAGCAGCGAGATCGGTCTATAGTTTTGGCACCGTAGTGGGTCTGCTTCCCTCCTTCGGGATCACAGCAATGTATGCTCTCAAAGCGTCCGCCGGGAGGGGTGTCCCCTCCCCTGTAGCATTATACGCAGAGAGAAAATGCGGAAGCAGTACTTCTCCAAAAGTCCTGTAATAGAGAAGGGAATAACCGTCCGGTCCCGGCGCCTTCCCCAAATGCATGCGCGACATCGCCAAAGTCACCTCCTCCACTGAAAGAGGCTTGTCCAAATCGGACAGGTCCTCCTCCGAAATCCGGGGGAGACCAGACCTCCTCAAATAGTCCCCGATCTTCCTCCTCTCAGTCGACATTCCTTCCTCAGATGTTGGACTAGGGAGATTATACAAAGTAGTATAATACTCTCGGAACATTTCCGCGATACCCTCCGTGGTGTGAACCCTGTTGTGAGAGTCACTAATCAATTCAGGAATGAATGTACGAGCCCTCTGAGCTCTCAGAGCCCTCGCCAGCATCCTACCACATTTGTTGCTGTGCTCGTAAAAAGAACGGCGACATTTAGAGATCACCGCCTTAGCTCTAAACAGGGCCAAGGAGCGCAGCTGGTTTCACAGGGCTGTCAACTCAATAAGGATCTGGGAAGCAAGGGATTGTTTATGAGCCGTTTCCAAGACCCTGATTTTATCTAAAATGTCCACAATTTGTTTCGCTCTCTCCTTATTGATGCGTGATCCTATTCTGATTAAGAGGCCACGAATGTAACTTTTATGGGCTTCCCATACCATTGGCGGGGCCACCTCCGAGTTGACATTCGTGGCGAAGTACTGTCTCAGTTCTCTAGAGACCTCCTCCACCACCTCGGGCATCTGAATCAATGAGTCATTAAGCTTCCACGACCATTGTTTCTCTGCGGGGCGAAGCAAATCGATGTCTATAAAGACTGGGGCATGGTCCGAGAAGGTAATAGAACCAATCGAGGCTGAGGAGACCCTGGACAGAATTGCCTGAGGCACCATGAACATATCAATTCTGGTACACGAGTTGTGGGGGTGCGAATAGAACGTGAAGTCTTTGTGGCTTGGATGAAAAATACGCCATACATCCACCAAGTGGAGAGCATGAAAGTTCTTCTTAAGGCGCTATAGTGAGGCGTAAGAGACTTGGGAAACACCCCTAGATGAGTCCAGGATCGGGTCCATGACAAAGTTCATGTCTCCACCCAAAATCACCATCCCTTCGGCAAAGTCAACCAATTTGGTCATAATTGGCTCCAGGAAGGCAATCTGGTTGGCATTCGGGAGGTATAGATTAACCAGAGTCACCAGGGACTTCCCAAGCGTCCCCTTCACAAATAAAGCTCTCCCCTCTGCATCACCCCACTGGTCCTCCAGCTGCCATGGGGCATTACCCCGAATCAAGATACTCACCCCTTTTGACTTAGAATCAGAGGAGCAACCATGGTACACTGTCGGGAAAAAGCGGTCATGAAGTCTTGGTAGCTTATAAGCACGGAAATGCGTCTCCTGCAAGAAGCACACATGGGCCTTCATATATTTTAGATTAGTTAGCACCATGGAGCGTTTCTCAGGGGTGTTCAGCCCCTTCACATTCACAGAAACGAGACAAACCGGCTCTGTTTTACCCGTGGGCATGACTGCGACCAGAAGAGAGGCAGACACCCAAAAAAAAAGAAAAAAAAAGGGGGGGGGAGGGGGGAGGTTAGGAGGGAAAGCACAGAAGGAAGAGGAGAGAACAAAGAAACCTAATACGCCTCAAGCGTAAGGGAGACCTAGTCTCAGTGCACCCCAGTAACCCTAGAGCAGGAGTCACTTGACGGGTGCGACCCTATGTGGGGAAAGTGTTTGAACACAACAGGGGTCGGAGGCTCCCTAACCCGACCCACCTCAGATGCTACAGAGAGCCGGATGGTTCTCAAGACAAAGTGGCCTGATGAGGATGGCCCAGCAGCCCGGCAACGCCGGCCCCGGCCCCCAACATGGGGCGCCCAAGCCCCGGCGCAGCCCGCCCCCCAGGCCAAACCCCAACCAGGACAAAACAGTAGCACAGTAACCCATCACATGGCTCTAATATATGAAATGAACATTTGAACATTTTAGTACAAAAACAAAAAGAAAAACAAAGCACAAAACACAAGTAGTTATAACCAGAAGGCCCATAAAGAAAACATATAAATGGCAACATATAAGCCAAAAAGGGGGCCAAGGGGAAGATGCACACACTGGTATCGAAAGCTAGGCTTTGGCGCCCCCACACGCTCAGGACTGGGGGAGACTCGACCAGAAGAGCGGGGACCGCAAGATCAAACGGCCTAGGAGGGGGGTCCCCCCAAGGGGAAACCCCCAGCCGCAGCCCCAGCATGGTTCCCACCGCGAACCCCAAAACCCACTCCCCTGGCCCCCCTAAAATCGATAAAGAAGCAGGCCACCGTAGTAGACCCCCCCGCACCGGCGTACGGGCCAGGGGAGCCACCAGAGTATACATGGGGAACAGGCGCCAGCTCCATCAGGTAGCGCAGCCCGGATCCGTCAAGGGGGCAGTCCACGGCTCCAAAGATGGAGACAGTGGGTAAAGCAAAAATCCAGGGGGCCTAGGATGAAAAGGAAGGTATCCAGGGGGGAAGGGCAGGGGAAGATAGAGGAAGGGGAAAAAGGGGAGAAAGAGGAGGGGGGGATGAGGAGGAGGGGGGAAGGAGAAGAGAGGGAAGGCGAGGGAGGGTGAAGGCGAGGGAGGGGGAGGGGGGAGAGGGGGAGGGGGAATATGGGAAGGGGGAATATAGGAAGGGTGAAGAGCAGGGAGGCGAGAGAAGGGGAGAAAGGAGGGGGAGAAGGGAGGGGAGAGGCGGGGAAAAGGGAGGAGGGGGGAGTAGAGGGAAGAGAGGGGAGGAGAGGGGAGAGAGAGGGGGAGGAAGGGAGAGAGGGGGGGAGGAGGGGAGAGAGAGGGGAGGAGGGGGAGAGAGAGGGGGGAGGGGGGAGAGAGGGGAGGAGGGGGAGAGAGAGGGGGGAGGGGGGAGAGAGGGGAGGAGGGGGAAGAAGTAAGACGAGGGGGGGGGAGAGAATGGGAGGGAATGAGGTGCCAAGGTATTTTAACTACCTCCGGACCAGTTGCAGGGGCCCGCAGCGACACCCGACTCGTCTCAGCTGTTGAAACTGGTGCCTCCAATGATGGAGGAGCAGGCAAGGGGACAGATCCCTCCTCAGGATCGGAAGCCACCACCCGGGGTGTTTTTTCCCCAATGGACATGGGTGATTCCCTAGCACTACGGGACAAGGAAAGGGGCATCTTATCCCATCCCTTTCTCTCGAACAGTTCATCAATGGCGGTGTCATCACCCGCAGAAGAGATGGACTCCAGATTGGAGGTGTCATATTCCTCCGAAGGGAGATAACTCCTGGCACAGGACAAATCACACCCCCTAGCTGATTCATTGACATGTGAATCCCCAGGGCTAGGGGCCTTTAACAGAGTCTCTTCCCCCGGCTTACCTCGGCTTGAAGAAGAACCAGGACGTTCGGGACTTTTCCCTTTGGAGGCATCCGTTCCGAGTAAGCGCTGGGGCGTCGCTCCACCACGGCCGCGGGAAGCTTTCACGAACCCGATCTTCCTCTTGGGCGGTGGGAGAAAGGACTCCGTACTAACAGAAGCAGCATCCTCTGGTCTCTCACTCGCTACAACGAGCTCCTTTGTGACTTCCTCCAAAGTCCCGTCAGTGTGCGCAGAGGTGGCTGTATAAGCTTTGATTCCTCCTTCCAGAGTGGTGGCGCCCGTAAGGCAATTGAGGTGGAAGGCCCAAGGCTTTTCCGTAGGTTGCTCGACCTCAAATAGAAACTCCTTACAGTTCTCACATCGCCCGAATGGCTTTAGATGAACCACCAGTCCCGAGCAGCCGGGACAAATCACTCGAGGGCCTCCACATCTTTGCAAACGTAGAGGGCAAATCTTCCCCGGGGCTTGAGCCAAATCCCTGTATCCGTTAAAGCAGCAGCGAATTAAGTCATCTTCATGGTAGTAGTAGCCGTAACCTATGAGGCATGAGACGCCATGTTATCCATCCACTGCTCCATTGTGCACTGACCTTTTCGCGCCAAAGTCCCCACGTGCTACTCCACACATGGCCAGACTCCTCCCATCTCCTGCATCATTCGCGGGGGTTTCTGTATAGGCACGCCCACGAACTACGCAGTCAGGGTTCTCCTTGTGGCGCAGTTCACAATATGGCCGACCTCCACGGAACTTCACTGGGGAATAAACTCACACTTCTGGGGGGGGGGGTTTCACACTTTCAACCGCAGACACATCCGGGACTCGAGCCCCCACGTATAGCGCACCAACCCCACACTTTACCTGCTTTTCTTAACTTGGCTCCTCTGCAGGAAAAACTGAGGCACACCGCACCACAAGCCCGTACCCTCCTGGATGGGAAGGTTGAGCGGTGTTAGTTTTCTCTGGCCTGCCTGCAGCTGGTGTTAGAATCCTCCCGAGCTGATCTCGCTTCTGCCTTGGCCAGAAACAAGTCCTTAATTCTCCCCAGTAAAGTAACTGTCCACACCAACTGAAAGTCCAACTTCTGTATTTATTTCACATGGATAATAAATAGTCCCCTTAAGAGCGACACACGCACGCACCCAGGCCTAAGGTGCCTGGGCGCAGAACGACCAACCGACCCGGCCTCCGGGCCTAGGGCACCCGGAGGCGACACACCCAGGCCTAAGGTGCCTGGGCGCGGATCCACGACGACGACCCCCGTGGAAGATGGCCACCCCCTTTTATACCCTCTCCCGACAGGCACAGCAGGTTCCCCGCCCCGCCGCACTGCTGTCAAGAGAGGATAAGAAAAGGCACAACCCTGTACTGTGGTTCAACCCGGGGCCTATGGCAACAGAGCCACCTATAGGCCACAGGGAACTGTACATCCATACTATCTCCCAGGGACAGAAATGGTCCATGAACCCTAACAATTTGTGTATCCTTATTACCACTCAGATACTTCCCTTAAATATAGCACCCCGCTACATAAAAATTACCTAAACTTCAGCTCTGACCTACAATCACAGAGCACTTTTTTAGCAACACCTTTATTCCAACCAGCCAATCATGGAGCAGCAGTGCAATGCATAAAACCATTCAGGTAAATATCAGGAACTTCAGTTAACGTTCACATAAAACACTAGAATTGGGGAAAATGTGATTTCAGTCATGTTGACCGTGGCAGGATTGTTGGTGCTAAATGGGCTGGGTTGAGTATTTTTTGGACCTGTTTATTTCCTGGGCTTTTCCCAAACAATGATCTCTAGGGTTTACTGAATGGTGCAAAATACATAAAACATCCAGTGAGCAGAAGTTCTGGGGATGGAAGTTCTTTGTTGATCAGAGAGGTCAAAAGACAATGGCCAGATTGGTTCGATCTGACAAAAAGGCTGTGGGAACTCAGACAATCTTTAGTGCCCATTTATTCCATGTATGTAGGGCTGCGCTGGTCAACCTTGGCCAAAACAGTTCCAACTCATAAACAATATAAGTGAACCAAAAAGAGCACCAAACAATTGTCTAGAGCAGGGGTCTCCAAACTGTCTAAACAAAGGGCCAGTTTACTGTCCTTCAGACTTTGGGGGGGCCGGACCATCGGAGGTACAAAATGCCCCTGCATCAGTGGGAGTAAACAATTCCCCATTATTGGTCTCAGTGGGAGGAATTGTGCCACATTACTGGTGTCATTTAGAGGACTTGTGTCCCATTGTTGGTGTCATTGGGAGGACTTGTGCCCCATCATTGGTGTCATTGGAAGGAATTGTGCCCCATCATTGGTGACATTGGGAGAAATTAGGCCCCATCATTGGTGTCATTGGGAGAAATTGAGCCCCATCATTGGGAGGAATTGTGCCCCATCATTGGTGTCATTGGGAGAAATTTAGCCCCATCACTGGTGTCATTGGGAGAAATTGAGCTCCGTCATTGGTAGGAACTGTGCCCTATCATTGATGTAATTGTTAGGAATTGTGTCCTTCATTGGTGTCAGTGAATAAAATAGTGCCCCAAGGGCTGGATAAAAGCCAGCAAAGGGCCACATCTGGCCCCAGGGCGGCAATTTGGAGGCAACTGGTCTAGAGAGTTCAAAAAGTCCCTTATATGTGTCTCAAATATCATCAGGAAATGCAGCCAATGCATTTTGGGGGCCACAAGCTCCCCCTTCATCAGGGCTTGTAAGAATGTAGCTTCAAGGAATGTCATAAAAAGTTTTGCCTTAAGTTTTACTTTAAGTAACATTACATTTCTTCCTCAGTTACACCACAGCAGTGAAGGAATCGTATGCTCATCCATACAGCCTGTCTACTTCTGATTCCTGTGACGGTAACTGGAACTACTTCAAGACATGTACACCTCAGAAGTAAGTAACGTTGTTTAAAAAATAGATTACACATTTTTTTTTTTTTTTTTTTCCAAAAACAGTTTATTGAAATGTAAAAAGCATTTACAGATATCTTGAACAATAGTAGTACAATAAGGTATTAATACAACCACAAAACATGGATGAATAACATGTGTCACATACAATTCAACTTGCGGGTAGTGAAAATGAAATGGCTATGTGCATCCTTCATGAACTAGGCCGTGTTGGGGTGGGCTACCTTAATTCAAGGTAGTTGTGGGGTCTAGTCAAAGTCCACTACCATTGACGGGGATAGATCTTGTTGGTAGGTTAGAGCTAGGTAGGTTCACGGATGCCGTTATGGACTTTTGGTCTGTGTGGGAGGGAAAGGCCAACAGGTGCAATATGGCAGAAAGGGAGGGAAGGAGCTATAAACAGGTTTATTTCGTTGAGAGTGTATGAATGCGGGAGTGTAGGCTGGAGCTATGTTAGTGGTTGTATTGTACAGAAGCTTGTGGATGAGAAAGTAGGAGGGGTAAGTGGTGGAAGGAGAAGGGGTGGGGTGGGGATCGAGGGGAGGGGAGTGAGGCAGGAAGGGATGGCGTTGGCAGGGGGTCCGTCTCTGACTTCCCCGACCCCTTGGGGTGTTCAAGGGGCGTGTTATGAGAAACTAGGGGCGGATCTGTATAGGGGGAGATATAGGAGGAGAGAGGTGTCTTTGTAAGGTTTAGGGTTAAGGGGAGATCCTGGCACGTCGTAGATTTTTAATGACAATTCTCAGAGGAGTAATTTATCCTTTGTCAGGGTTCAGGGAGTTTGCAAATTCTGGGGTCGTTTTATAGTGTAACCAGCAGGCCCATTTTTTACTAAATGATGACGGAGTCTCTCTTGCAATATGTATAAGATTTTCCATTTCCTCAATTTTGCATATTCTGTTAAACCATTCTTTTATGGTTGGTTGGTGAGTCGATTTCCAGTGTATAGGGATACACTGCTTTGCCGCATTGATCATGTGCATTGCTAGGGATTTGTGATAGGAATTGTGCGACAGGGGTGAATGGTGTAGAAGGAATTGAGAAGGGGAAAGGTCCAAATGATATGAGGTGACTCGAGAGGTTATATGGCATACCTTTTCCCAGAAGTCTTTTAGAGATGGACAGGACCACCAGATATGGAGAAGGGTTCCCCTTTCCCGGAGACATCTCCAGCAAACCTCTGGGATTGTGGGATTATATTTATGCAGAAGGGTGGGCGTGCGGTACCATCTAAATTTGGATCTTAAAGCCGTTTTCCTGGGTCGACACATTCGTCGACCCTTTATGTATGTTGAGGAAAATGAGTTCCCATTGTTCCGCTGAAAGAGATACCGAGAGGTCTGACTCCCAGTTCTTACAGGCTAAGGTCTCGTTAGCTTTCATCTCGGCGAAGAGGAGTTCATGTGTGGTAGAAACTAGATGAGATTGGGGTGTCGTTTGGATACATAGCTTTTCGAAAGGGGTGAGTTCTCTGGAGCATTGTATATTCTTGTTAAGGGATTTTAGAAAATGAGCAATTAAAATATATGTCCAAGGGGGAATGGGTGGCTTGTTTAGTTGGGAGGAGAGTTGGGATGTAGACAATAGTTTGCCCCGGAGGAAGAACTGATGTGATCTAATTGGGCTCTGTGTCCAGTTATCGGTAAGAAACTTTGCGTGCATACCTGGTGGGAACCCAGGGTTCATTTTTACAGGTGTCAGTGGGCCGGGAATCGAAGATATGGGTGATCGGTAGCAAAGCTTTTTGAAGCATTGCAAGGTTGGGCCTATAAGTGGGTGTACGTGTAATTCAGAGGGGACGTGGGGTGAGAGTAACCATGGGAGAGACTCCAAAGGGAGAGCAGAAAAAGATGCTTCTAGGGAAACCCAATCTTTGTGGAGAGATTGAGTATTCCAGTCCACTATCCTGGTAAGGTGTGTAGCAGTGTAATAATTGAGAAGGTTGGGGAGGCCTATGCCCCCAAGTCTTTTAGGTCGGGTGAGCTGCGTAAAGCTGATTCTGGGTCTACGGTTCCCCCATAAGAATTTAGTGCATATGTTTCTATAAGATTTAAAAAAGGCCGGAGGTATATGTATAGGGATCGCCTGCAATATATAGAGTATTCTCGGGAGGGCATTCATTTTGAGGATCGCCGCTCTGCCAAACCAAGAGAAAAGCGGTTTGTTCCATGTTTCAAGATCAGAGGATATTCTGTGTAGGATAGGAACATGGTTTTTAGCGTAGAGGTTTGAGAGTTTGGAAGGGAGTTGTATCCCTAGGTATGTGATGGAATCATGTTTCCATTGGAACGGGAAGTTAGCCTTACATTGATCAACTATGTGTTGAGGTAATGTTATATTAAGGGCAAAGGATTTCGAGAAATTAATTTTAAGGTGGGAGAGGAACTGAAATTGTTTAAATTCAGAAAGAAGGTTTGGTAGGGAGATCAGTGGGTTCGACAGGAACAACAAAATATCGTCTGCGAAAGCAGCGTATTTATATTCTCTTTTGGAGGAACTTATACCTTGGATATCTGGGTTGTATGTCAGTTTACGGAGGAATGGTTCAAGTGTGAGTACAAAGAGGATGGGGGACAGGGGGCAGCCCTGTCTTGTGCCATTTCCGATGGGAAAGGCGTCCGACAGAGTATTGTTGACCCGTACCTTAGCAGATGGTCCCGTGTATAGTGACAGGATTAGGCCTAACATATATGGGCCCAATCCTATGGCCCTCAGAACCGCTGTCATATAGTCCCAAGCTACTCTGTCGAACGCCTTCTCCGCATCGAGTGACAAAAACAGGCCTTTTTGGGTTGTCTGTGTCATAAGGTGGTGTAAGTTTATTGCTTTAACAGTGTTGTCCCTGGCTTCACGTCCAGGGATAAAGCCGGTCTGGTCATGAGAGATTAAGGAAGGGAGAAGCGGTAAGAGTCTGTTTGCCAAAATCTTAGAAAAGATTTTGACATCTACATTCAATAATGAGATTGGTCTATAATTTCCCGTTTGGGTGGGGTCCTTATCTTCTTTGGGGATAACAACGATATGTGCTTCTAACATTTCGCTTTTGAAAGGATTTGTGGGAGAGAGTGTATTGAAGGCGTCAAGGAAGGGTTGTTGAAGAAGGTCTGAGAATGTCTTGAAATATACGGCGGAAAGACCATCAGGTCCCGGGCTCTTACCAGGCTTAAGTTGTTTTAAAGCTTTTTTCCATTCCTGAATAGAGATCGGGGATTAGATTACACATTTTAACAGCCATGTTTTATTTAGCTCCAGTTTTTACATATCTTTATTAACACATAAAGAGTTTTTATGAAAGCACTTGTCCCATAATGACCAACTAGATATAAGAATGGCCTAACTGATCACATTCTCTGTGCAGCAAGGTTACTCTCTCTTAGGCCCCATTCACCACCTGGTGTCTCCTGAATGTGATTTTTTATTTTTTTTTTGCACGTTTTTCATGTTACATGCATAGGGCAGTCTATTCATTTCAATGGGCTGCCCTACATGCAACAAACATTCCAAAGAACCTTTCTGGGCATTTTTGCACGTTGAAATTTACAGGTTTTTCTAACCACACATTATGAAAAATCTGTCACTCGTTTTTGACACGCAACCCAGTCCATTGCTTACCCCAGCATTCAGAAGAGGATGATAATTCTGTCATGGAAGGAACTCATCTGGAGTCCACCTCTGTTCAGTCCTACTCCACCACCCAGCTCCTGCCCTCTGTCATACTGCTCACTCCAGTGAAGAATCTTCACATAAGAGAATTGAGGTATTCTAATCCCAGGCCAGTTGACAGACATAATTTTATTACCATGAAATGCTACTGAATGTAACTGGCTTATATCTTGGGGGCACTTGATGTGAATTAGGAGCTTCTGTCGTAAAGGGGGACTCTACAGTAAAGGGGTGAGCCTGATGTCAATGGGAGAATCTGATGTAAAGGGGGGGCTGCGGTTTCTGATGTAAAGTGGAGACTCTGATATGAAGGGGACACTCTTATGTGAAGGGGGCACTCTGATGTGCAGGGGGGATTCTGATGTGCAGGGGGGAATCTGATGTGCAGGGAGGGTTCTGATGTGCAGGGGGGGGGGTTCTGATGTGCAGGGGGGATTCTGATGTGCAGGGGGGAATCTGAAGTGAAGGGGGAATCTAATGTGAAGGGGGAATCTCATGTGAAGGGGGGACTGAAGACTCTGATGTTAGGTGGGGACTCTGATATGAAGGCGGTACTCTAATGTAAAGGGGGACCTTTACTAAAGAGGGTGCTTTGATAGGGGGCTCTAATGTGAAGGGGGGGGGCTGAGGACACTGATGTAATGTGGGGACTCTGATGTGAAGGAGGGGAATATGATGTGAAGAGGGAGTCTGATTTAAAGGGGGGATTGGGGACTCTAATGTGAAGGCTCCAAATGAATGGTAATATCCCTTCTGATCAAAGCAAATAGGCATGGGTTCTGTTTTAAGTCAGCTTATCCACTCCGGGTTAAATTTTTATTTTTACCACCCCAACCCTCCCAGCTCCCTCTAACATATGCTGACAGTCTCTTTTGCCCCTTAACCAGCAATACTCACCCAAGATCCCATCCATGTCCATTACTGCCGCTGGTTCTGGAAGAACTACGAATCCAGTGCTGTAATGCCCCAGTTCTGCTTTAAGCCTCTCCAGCTGTTACATGCCATCTTGCTTTACCTACCATTCACTGCAACACACACTGAATTTGTTTCTCTTTTCTATCCCAGGGTGCCTCATGTCTTTCATTATCTTGGTCTTGCTCATATTTTGGCACACTCTTAACTTTTTGTAACTGCAAAGCCAATCATATTACCCCTATGGGTATGGGTAATGTTTGCATATTGTTTATACTGTTTTAGTATTCAGTGAAATGAGCCTGGATACAGAAAGGGGGCCAACTTACAATCTTGTACATGGGCCCACTACATTTAGAATACCCTCCTGGGGGTCATCCTGCTATTTATGAAGTGTAATAGGGTGTGGGAATTACCAAAATAGCTGAACAGAATTACAACGTACACATATATTGGCAAATAA
The DNA here is from genome assembly GCA_029206835.1 of Rana muscosa. Lineage (NCBI taxonomy): Eukaryota > Metazoa > Chordata > Amphibia > Anura > Ranidae > Rana > Rana muscosa. The sequence continues at coordinate 25,579,979 of CM055126.1, forward strand.
AATGTTTGGATTAAAGTAGACTCTCCCAATGGAAGGATTCAGTTTTACCTAGCTTTTTATTGATTTGAATCTGTATATTCTTCTTTTAGAATCATGTACCGAACTGCGTACCGCCATGGTGTAAAGCTTGACTACAGAAAGCGCTATCGATGCTGCCAAGGATACTATGAGAGCAATGATATCTGTGTTCGTAAGTCCAGTTTTATTTCAAATAATGAACGTGTTGTGTATAGTTAAATCCATATGTTGGACCCCTCTCCGTTTGGGGTTCCCACAGAGGCCACATGATGCTCAGAAAGCACTCTGTACTATCCCCATTCCTGGAGGACAAGCCAAAAAATGCATTCCATAGAAAAGATTATTTATTGTCTTTCAGGACTGGAATTTACATGTTGCCTGAGCATTAAGATGTTGAAGCATTTACTTGGAATTTTAAGATCAATGCTTTCACAATAAAGATATCCTAAGAACGGATACCATGATAACCGTTTGCACCCCCTCACTTATGGATAAGTGCACTTTTAGTACAGCTATCGTTTAACCTCTTGCTGACTTCATAACTCATATATGTGGCAGCAGGGCAGGTAGTCCTTAAAGCCCAACTCTGGGCAAAAAAAGTTTTCCCATGCGATGGGGCTGTGCCCGCACTGCATGAGTTAACTGCTCCTTTTTGTCTAGGGCAGGGGTCTCCAAACTTTTCAAACAAAGGGCAAGTTTACTGCCCTTTAAAATTTAGGGGGGCCGGGATTGTGGTTAGTGGGGGGGACCAAATGTACTGAGCCCAGCATCAGTGAGAGTAAACTTGGTCTCAGTGTTGGTGATCAGTAGGAGGAGGAGTAGTGCCTCATGCAGTGGCGGTGCGTCCATAGTGGGCGCAGGAGCGCCGCCCCCCTATCGCTCCTGCGCCCGTCACTCACAACAACAATACATAGGTTCATGCATTGCATGAACCTATGTATTGTCGCCGCCGCCCACTATTCAGATGGCCGGCCCCCTGTTGAGCGCCGGCCATCTGAATAACAGCGGCTGGTTGGTTTTTGGAAGTGCCCATCAGAGCCAGCGGCCTGAGGGCTGTAATCGGCTTCCAAATAGTTAACTAGAGGACGCACGGGGGGTGCGTTCCGTGGTTAACACTGACAGGGGTCTCAGCCAATCAGGTTCACCGGGTCTGGTTACCAGTAACCTGATTGGCTGAAGCGAGATCGAGGGCGGGAGAAGACATCAAGGATGGAAGAAGGACGGCGCTGACCCGAGGAAGGTAAGTGCAGGGCTGGGGGGAAACTGGCTGTATTTGGGGGGAAACTGGCTGTATTTGGGGGGAAACTGGCTGTATTTGGGGGGAACCTGGCTGTATTTGGGGACAAACTGGCTGTATTTGGGGGGAACCTGGCTACATTTGGGGACAAACTGGCTGCATTTGGGGACAAACTGGCTGTATTTGGGGGGGGGCAAACTGGTGGCGTTTGGGCACAGTGGCTGTGTTTAATGGGCACAGTGGCGGCAATTGATGATTTTTTTTTTTTGTTTGTTTGCGCCCCCCCAAAAATTTTGAGCACCGGCCGCCACTGGCCTCATCATTGGTATCAGTGGAAGAAATGGTGCCCCATTGTTGGTGATAGTTGGAGAAATAATGCCTCATATCATTGGGAGGAATAGTGTCCCAAGGGCCGGATGAAGGCTAGCAAAGGGCCACATCCAGCCCTCGGGCCACAGTTTGGAGACCCCTGGTCTAGGGGATTGGAAAACCGAGACTTTCTTACCTAATCCTCCCCACACATGACCAGTTCCTGCAGCTTCTGACACCCTGCTGTCTAGCGGTTTTGTGCGGTGGACTGTTCCTGACTTCATCACACCCATAGACCTGCCCTGGATGTGAGGATGTTAGGAACAGTCCACGGCTGAATCAAGGGGGAGCCCTGTTTGCCAGTAGAGTGGAGGATCAGGTGAGTATAAGCTTTCTGGTTGCCCCTGGACAAAACCAGCAGTTAACCCATGCAGTGCGGGCACAGCCCAACTGCATGGGAAAACGTTTTTTTTTTGCCCAGAGCTGGGCTTTAACGCTCACCGCCACACATATGCATCCAAGGGGCTCCCAGCATACTAATTGAGTTGTCGTCGACAACTCCTGGTCACTGCTTGCGATTGGACAGGGTCCTGATAGTGTAACCGCTATGACAGTCCATCACATACTCAGGAAGCTATTTCCGCCTCTCAGCATGGAAGTGGTTGTAAAGGCAGAAGTTTTTTTAGGTGAAGCTCCCCACTAAATACTCACCTGAGCCGGATCTCTGGCCAGCGCTGTGCCTGAGAGCAGTGGTGCTGCTCTCTTTCTCCTCACTGGACTCAGTGAGAGCAGCGGGAGCCATAGGCTCTTGCTGCCGTCAATCAAATCCTGTGATGAAGGTGCAGGGGCGCAGCCGAACCGCACTGTGTGTGTCAATAGACGAATACTCCCCCTTGGCGAGAGGATTGCTAGAGGGGAAACTCAAAGGCAGGATTTGCCAGGAGTGCCAGCAGGGGACCCCAGAAGAGGAGGATTGGCTTCTCTGTGTAAATCCATTGCACAGAGCAAGCAAGTATAACATGTTTGTTATTTATTTTTATTTTTTTAAGATGCTTTATTATCACTTTAACGTCTACTTAACCACTTATTATCCCCTTCATGACCAGGCCATGTTTTGCTATTCGGTACTGTGCTACTTTGGTAATTGTGCAGTCATGCAACACTGTAACATATGAAGTTTATATAATTTTTTTACACAAATAGAGCTTTCTTTTGGTGGTATTTGATCATCACTGGGTTATTTTTATTTTTTGCGATCTAAACGAAAAAACACTATTTTTTACTTTTTTGCTATAAAACATATCCAATAAAAAAAATAAAAAAAATTGAATTTCTACATAAATTTTGCCCAAAATATATTCTGCTACATGTTTTTGATAAGCAAAAATCCTTATAAGTGTATATTGATTGGTTTGTGTGAAAGTTATAGCACCTACAAACTCTGGTATATATACTGGATTTTTTAATTGTTGCGATCAGTGATTTATAATGGGACTGTGATAGTGCGGCGGGCAATCTGACACTAAGTGGCGCTGGAGGGAACTGACTAACTGCCACTGACATCACCAGTGATGTTAATACAGTGATCAGTGATAATACTACACACTGTCACTGTACTAATGACACTGGCTGGGAAGGGATTAACATCTAGGGCAGGGGTGCCCAACCTTTTTAAGAGCGAGGGCCACTTAAGCGTCTTGGTAACCGGTTGCGGGCCACAATGAGTGGAGTGGGCGGATGGCAGGTCCGTGTCTGCTCTGTATATGCAGAGCGGACACGGACACAGCCCACTATACTCGGATTGGATTGGAGGTAGGACACAAGTCGGTTTACATCTGCCACTCCTTAGATGTGAATTTGAGGGTCCAATTCGGTCGGACTGACCGTGTGAAAGGGGCCCATGGCTGCTTTCACACAGATGCGCTGCAGTTTACCCGCACCGCTGGTGCAACGCAGTGTACCTTTGGCTGTCCTGCACTTTGCAATAGACTTTTATTATATTCTGCAGATTTGGTGCACTTCCAGAAAGCTCACCAAACTCGCAGGTAATAACAGAAGTCTATGGCTCAGTGCAGGTAACCCGCAGGTAAACTTCTCTGCACCTGCGGATCAGTTTGAAAGCAGCCTAGTAACCACTGCAGAACAGATGTGTCCATATATACCCTGTGATTTTAGTAATAAAACTGACCTTTAATAACAGTATTCTATTCCATCCCAGAGCAAGAGGTCGCGGGCCACATCCGAGGGCTCCGCGGACCACATGTGGCCCCCGGGTCACTGGTTGGGCACCCCTGATCTAGGGCAAACAAGGGGTTAAATAAGTACCTAACTATGTGTAAAGTGTACTGAATTTACTAAAGATCTCTCAGTTTCTCATCCCTGCTTTGTAGGATCGTTCCCTGTGTACAGAGTGTTGACAAATCGTTCCCTGTGTACAGAGCTCTGTGTTGATTGTCAGCACAGAGCTCTGGGCTTTGATTGGACACCTGGATGTTAATCATTGGCTGGGACTTGCTCACAGGCTCTTGCTCTGTTCAATCACAATGGGAGCTGGGCGAGGGGCGCGCATGCCCTAAACCCGGAAGTGGGCAGCAATACACGGATACATTGCTTTGCCTACAGTGGCTGCTCACCCAAGGTACATTGTGGGCAGGCAGTCGTCAAATGGTTACAGGAAGCAGAGCCAAGGGGTTAATTTACCCCCTTAAGCACATCTTGCTTGTTTAAATACTTGTTTTTAAATTATTTTTCAACAGAAATTTACAACACAAGACAGAAAATGCCTGTTTAAATACTTACTTCCTCCCAGTTCCAGAGATCTTCACTAAGTGGCCCTGCCTGGGGAAAAATCCCCACCAGGTCTTCTCCTTACTATGCATGTGCTCTGCATCCCCATTCATTGCTATAGTTGAACTGTACTACTGTAGTGTACTAATTGTTCCTTTGATCTTCATGGGTTGTCATCTTTTCTCCATCTTCCTTCAGCTCTTCATTTTCTCATTTTCTTACTCTACTTTCTTTCTCGTACATCACGGGACACAGAGCGACATAGTCATTACTAATGGGTTATATAGTTACCGTCAGGTGCTGGCACTGGCAACTTCCAAAACCGGAAGTACCCTCCCCTATATAAGCCCCTCCCATCCGGGAGCACCTCAGTTTTTTTGCCAGTGTCTAAGGTGTTGGCCAAGAAGAAACATGTGTTTTTCACTGAGCTTGCGTACAGGTTCTTTTGGGCCTCAGTAAGCTATTCCGGATCCGACCAAAAAAGCTTCATAGCTAAACGGTCGGTACCCGGGCCTTGCAGAGAAGAGCAAGGTTCTGCCTGTAATGCTTCTCTTAGGAGAGCTGGACCCTGGGATCCAGAGCTCTGGTCATACCCACGACCAAGATGTTTTCTGTGCAGGGTGCTATACAGGTCCAGGGGAGTGGAATCCTTGGGAACCCGGTCCCTGAAGGTTTGATTACAATGCCTGCCGTGATAGGTGAAGTTTGGGCTTTTGTGGACCAAACAAAGTCCTGCGGCGGGGAACAGGTAAGTGGGGGCCCCCAGGAACTTGGTTCTATTGGGGGACCCCCAAGCCTAATTTGTCTTTCTGTCTGTTACCTAACGGTATTCCCGCTAATATCTGTGCATGCCTGTAACTACTAAAAAAAAATGTAATAATTTTTAATGGTGGTCAAGAAAAAAAAAAAAAAAAAAAGAATGTTTTTTTATATATGTTTAGTATATTAAACTGCGGTACCTGTGTTTGTCCACTAGAGGCCGCTGTGGAATGTTTTTCTTGTCATATGGACTAGTTTCTTCTCAGAGAGCAAAGTCCAGGCAGCTGGTGAGTTCTCCTACAGGAAACTGTTTCCTCTGCCATGTTGCAGTGTTCGTCTATCCCCCGGCCTGCGGCAAAGGGGGCCCTGGCTCCTGTCCCTGGTTTCCATGTTTGAAAATTAGCGCCGAGGCGCACGTGGCCGCGCGCGTGCACGCGCCTCTATATATAGAGGTGGCCGGAAAAAGGGGCGGGGCCTGGGGGATGACGCTCTGTGCGCGCCGCAGCGCTTCTGCGCATGTGCGGGCGTCCCAGCAGGTTTTTAAAAAGCCACATTATTGCAGTAAGCTGGCTATGAAGTACAGAGACAGAGCTGGCAACATTTAAAGGCATACAGCAAGCGGTTGATACAGGCATCCCCTAGAAAGGCACATTAGTAGACACCAACTGTTTATTATAGCAGCATTTATGCTAGACTATTATCAGTAACTGGTGTATTTTCGGCTGGAATACCTCAGCTTTGTGGCTTAGGAATATGCCGTCTAAAAACTCCGGGACTAGAAATTCCAGGAGGAATAGGGGGTCTCCATCGGGCTCTGAGGATCTTGGGCATGCTTTGGCTGCACCAGTCTCCCCTGAAGAATCAGAGGTTAGTGACCGTAGGGCACCCCCAGGAGTACCTGGTACTGTGGCTGTCCCCAGTTCACCTGCTCCTGTGTATGTAACAGAGGAGGTTTTTTCCTCAGCTCTGGGAGGGCTGGAAGAGAGATTGTCAGCACTAATTGCTGCTTCCCTGTCACAGGAGAAAAGCGCTCGATCTCCGTCTCCTCCCTCAGAGTGCCTGTTAACAGAGCAACAGTCCCATACAGAGAACGACCTACCTGAGGGGGATCAGGATGAGGTTGATTCAGTTGTAGAGGAATCAACAGTGGAGGAGCTGTTCTCAGCATCACATGCTGAGAGGTTATGGGTGCAGTCCCTGACTAATATGGTCCGATCAGCATTTAAAATGCCACTTGCGGAGCCATCCTCCTCTTCTGTCTCCTCGTTGGGGTCGCTAAAAGCTCCCCAGACTGTTTGTTCTTTTCCGATCCATCCTTTACTGGAGGGGCTCATTTACCAGGATTGGGAGCATCCTGACAAAATATTTACTCCCCCCAAGAGATTTCCGGTGGTCTATCCTATGGAGGATAAGTTCGTCAGAAAATGGAAGGTCCCTACAGTGGACGCAGCCATCTCTTGTGTGAATAAATCACTGACATGTCCGGTGGAAAATGTCCAAATGTTCAAGGACCCAATAGATAAAAAATTGGAGTCCTTATTGAAATCTGCTTTTTCTACAGCAGGATTGGTGACACAACCAGCAGTGGCAGCTATAGGGGTCTGCCAAGCAGTGAAGGATCAGTTGAAACAGGTCTTAAGGGACGTGCCAGATCAGCAGGCTCTTGCTCTAGCTGATCTACCTAGAGCCTTATGCTTTGCGGTGGACGCTATAAAGGATTCAATCCATCAGGCCTCCCGCCTTACGCTGTCTGTAGTACATATGCGCAGGCTTCTATGGCTCAAAAACTGGTCTGCTGAAGCTCCCTGTAAAAAATTGCTGGTCAGCTTCCCATTTCATGGGGAGCGCTTATTCGGGGAAGACCTGGACAAGTATATCCAGAGAATTTCCAGCGGTAAAAGTACACTCTTGCCGGTCAAAAATAGAGTTAGAGGTCCCTCTTTTAAGAGGCCGGCTTCTCCAGTCCCTAGGACATCGGCTGTGAAACAGTTCCGACGGCCTCCCCGGTCAAATCCCGGAGGTAAAAATCAGGGACAGTTGCAGGGTAACAAGAAGCCCTGGAGCAGGAGAGGTACAAAACCTCCCCCAAAGTCAAATGCATGAAGGGTTGCCCCCACCCAATCGGGTGGGGGGAAGACTTCAGTTGTTCACAGAAACCTGGCGGGACACGATCCGAGACAGATGGGTGCTCTCCGCAGTAAATCTGGGATACAAATTGGAGTTAAAAAACTCCCCTCCCTCCCGCTTTATAAGGTCGAACGTGCCAAGGGATCCCCAGAAGAGAGGATCCCTCCTGTTGGCACTGGAACAATTATTGCTTCAAGCAGTAATTATAGAGGTCCCCCTGGAAGAATGGGGGTTCGGGTTTTACTCAAACCTCTTTACAGTTCCGAAGCCAAACGGGGACGTGAGGCCCATATTAAATCTAAAAGGGCTAAACAAATTCCTACATATCAGGACTTTCCGGATGGAGTCGATCCGATCGGTAGCCACTGCCCTACAAGGGGAGGAATGGTTAGCCTCGATCGACATCAAAGATGCGTATTTGCACATCCCCATCTTTCCAGCCCACCAAAAATTTCTACGCTTTGCGATAGAAGGGCGCCATTTTCAGTTCAGAGCCTTACCCTTCGGTCTGGCCACAGCACCAAGAGTGTTCACAAAAATTCTGGCCCCATTATTGGCCAATCTAAGAACACGAGGTGTAACGATAATGGCATATCTAGACGACTTGTTGCTGATAGACCACTCAGTGGAAAAACTAGAAGTGGTTGTTCACGAGACAATCAAGTATCTGGAATATCACGGTTGGATTATCAACCGAGACAAGTCAGCCCTAAAACCAGTCAAAAGTCTGGAATACTTGGGGCTAAGGCTGGATTCAGACCAGAGAAAAATTTTCTTGCCTCGAGAAAAGGGGTCGTCTTTGAGAGATTTGATCCACTTAGTGGGTTCAAAAAGACAGCCATCCATACGCCTGTGCATGAGGCTGCTGGGAAAAATGGTGGCATCATTCGAAGCAGTACCCTACGGTCAATTCCATTCAAGGAAGTTGCAAAGGGCCATACTGTCAGCCTGGAACAAAAAAGTTCAGGCTCTGGACGTACCAATGTCCTTGTCCCCTTCCGTTCGCAGAAGCCTCCGTTGGTGGTTGGTTCCCCGGAATCTGGAAAGAGGGAAATCCTTCAGTCCGATTTCTTGGAAGGTGGTCACTACAGATGCCAGCCTTTTAGGCTGGGGAGCAGTACTGGAGCAATGGTCTCTCCAGGGCAGATGGTCGGATGCGGAAAAGGCCCTGCCCATCAATCTCTTAGAGATACGAGCAGCCCGGTATGCCCTAGTAGCATGGACATCCAAACTCCAAGGGTCCCCTGTCAGAGTTCAGTCAGACAATGCCACAGCAGTGGCATATATCAATCGTCAGGGGGGCACCAGGAGTCGTGCAGCCCAAAGGGAAGTAAATTACATCCTGAGATGGGCAGAAAGATATGTCCCAGCCATATCTGCGGTATTCATTCCAGGGGTGGAGAATTGGAAGGCGGACTTTCTAAGTCGCCAACAATTATGCCCAGGGGAATGGTCCCTTCATCCCGAGGTTTTCCGGACAATATGTCAGCGGTGGGGAACACCGGATGTAGATCTGCTAGCATCCAGGTTCAACACGAAAGTGGACAGGTTTGTCTCTTGGACAAGGGATCCCCTAGCGTGCGGCTCGGATGCCCTAGTGTTCCCTTGGGATCAGTTCAAGCTGATATATGCATTCCCACCGCCACAATTGTTACCTCGATTACTCCGCAGAATCAGGGTAGAAAAGAAACCAGTGATTCTGGTGGCTCCAGCGTGGCCCCGAAGAGCATGGTACGCGGAGATTGTAAAAATGTCTGTGGGGAGTCCTTGGACCCTCCCACATCGTCCGGACCTGCTTTCGCAGGGACCGATATACCACCCTTCCTTACCAGCCCTAGGTTTGACGGCCTGGCTATTGAAGCCCACATTCTAAAAAGGAGAGGGCTCTCTAATGCTGTGGTGTCTACCATGATCAATGCCAGGAAACCGGTATCCAGGCAGATCTACTATAGAATCTGGAAGGCGTACATCGCCTGGTGTGAGGCCAGGAAATGGCATCCACGTAAATACGTAATAGGTAGAATTCTGGACTTCCTACAATGGGCTGTAGATAGGAAGCTTGCCTTGAGTACTATCAAAGGTCAGATTTCGGCCTTGTCAATATTTTTTCAAAGGCCCTTGGCTTCGCATTCACTAGTCAAAGCCTTTATACAAGGAGTGATGCGTATTAGTCCTCCGGTTAATATTCCCATATGTCCATGGGATCTAAACTTGGTTCTGTCGGTTCTACAGAAACAACCATTTGAACCATTACAGCATATTTCCTTAGTGCTTCTCACCAGGAAATTGATTTTTCTAGTAGCCATTTGTTCGGCTAAAAGAGTATCGGAATTAGCAGCTATGTCCTGTAAGGAGCCATATCTGGTTATCCATAAGGACAGAGTAGTGTTACGTCCTCATCCAGCCTTTCTTCCTAAGGTGGTATCGAGTTTTCATTTGAACCAAGATGTGGTTCTTCCTTCTTTTTTCCCCAAGCCTACTTCGGTAGAGGAAAAGTTATTGCATTCTTTGGATGTAGTAAGAGCAGTTAAAGCTTATCTAAAAGCCACTGCTCAGATTCGCAGAACGGATACTTTGTTTATTCTGCCGGAAGGCCCCAGAAAGGGTCAGGCAGCGTCAAAATCTACTTTAGCCAAGTGGATTCGACAGGTCATAATACAAGCCTATAGCTTGAGAAGTAGACCGCCTCCGTTCAAAGTTAGGGCGCACTCCACGAGAGCAGTTGGAACTTCATGGGCAGTGCATCACCAGGCCTCCCTGGCTCAAGTCTGTAAGGCCGCAACATAGTCTTCAGTACACACGTTTACTAGGTTCTACCAGGTGGACGTTAGAAGTCAGGAGGATGTCGCCTTTGGGCGCAGTGTGTTGCAGGCCGCAAAAGATCCTCATGTCTGATAGCGCTCAGCTTATATATGGTGTATCCCCCCCCTCATTTGGCATTGCTTTAGGACATCCCATTAGTAATGACTATGTCGCTCTGTGTCCCGTGATGTACGAGAAAGAAAATAGGATTTTTATAACAGCTTACCTGTAAAATCCTTTTCTTGGAGTACATCACGGGACACAGAGCTCCCGCCCCTCTTTGGGGACACTTATTGCTTTGCTACAAAACTGAGGTGCTCCCGGATGGGAGGGGCTTATATAGGGGAGGGTACTTCCGGTTTTGGAAGTTGCCAGTGCCAGCACCTGACGGTAACTATATAACCCATTAGTAATGACTATGTCGCTCTGTGTCCCGTGATGTACTCCAAGAAAAGGATTTTACAGGTAAGCTGTTATAAAAATCCTATTTTCCTGTTTCCTAAATGGTAGGATGACCATACATTATTTTAATAAAAGCTGCAAATGTAAAATATTATATTTCAATAATATTAGTCTGGGTTCACACCTGGAGAACACAGCAGCTCACAGCAGGAGTCCAGTGCGTCTTCATTCACTGTTTCAGGTCCGATTTCTGCCTGAATTTTGGGCTGAATTCAAACCTGAAACAGATCAAAAAGACGCAATTCGCACCGGAGCCGCTGCGGAGATGTGTGAACCGGCTCCATAGAGAGCCGGTCACAATCTCCTGCTATGCGGATTGAATGTGGAGAAACCCGCATCCAATTCACAATAGTGCAAACCCAGCCTTACATATTAATTACAGTACATTAATCTGTTATCACTTATAAGAGATTTTTAGGAATTGGCTTTACTAGAAAAGTCCTTTGAAAAATGTATCATGGTTCCCCCTTGGCGTGTTTATTGTACATTTTTAGTGAATTAAAGGGCGTAGAGTACACATTTTCACCTGGCATTAGGTCCTTAAAGTCGAACTCCAGGAATAATCTTTTTTCCATACTTACATTGATCCAGCTTGGCTTGATATAGGTATCCATATCTGATATCCAGAGGGTCTATGACAGGCATGTCCAAAGTCCGGCCCGCGGGGCAATTAGGCCCGCGGTCCGGTTTTGAGCGGTCCGCCTGGTTATCTAAACATATATATTGTGGCCCCCGACGATCTCCCAGCGCCGGGGCCACAAAAGAAATATACTAGCTGGCTGCCTCGAAAGGAGGAGGTGGGACGAGTGCCGTGCACACAAAAGGAGTATTTCCTGTTTACACAGCAGCCTCTGTAAGAGAAAGTCCCGTCTCCGGCGCTGCCATTGGACAACTGTTCTGTCCATCAAAGGAGGTGGGACTTTCTCTTAAAGAGGCCTGTGTAAACAGGAGATTCTCCTGTAGGATATCTTTGGCGCTCGTCCTGCCCCCTGCATGTCCCCTCCAAGGCTGCACTGATGGCTATGGTGAGTGCATTCCTGGCAATGGTCGGTGCTGCGTTCCTGGCAATGGTAAGTGCATTCCTGGCAATGGTGGGTGCTGCATTCCTGGCAATGGTGGGTGCATTCCTGGCAATGGCGAGTGCATTCCTGGCAATGGTGGGTGCTGCCTTCCTGTCAATGGTGGGTGCATTCCTGGCAATGGTGGGTGCATTCCTGACAATGGTGGGTGCTGCATTCCTAGCAATGGTGGGTGCTGCATTCCTGGCAATTGGGGGTGCTGCATTCATGGCAATTGGGGGTCTACAGATGGGCACTGATCCTTATTTTGCTTCACAGTTCTTTATTTAAAATGTTAAGTTTTTTTCCTGAAACTTTCCTCTTAAAGTGAAGGTGCGTGTTATACGCCAATAAATACGGTATATCAAAATAATACGCCTGAGCTCATCTCTTTACACACAGCCACAAATGCAAGAGAATTCTTGTTGGGCAGTGTATTAGTGCTCGAACAAACACACTTAGACCAAATTTTAATGGTTCAAAGAATGTCAGGCAAAATGGTCGGCCCTCGCGCATGTTCACTTCATCACTTCATCAAATCTGGCCCTCTTTGAAAAAAGTTTGGACACCCCTGGTCTATGAGGTTCCCGAAATATACTGCAGTAGTCCAGGCTACATACAGTGATAGCCGCAAACTTCTGGGTGCTGCTCCAGCAGCTTCCCCTTTGCACAATGACTTGTTTGTTTGACACATTCAAAGAACGCCATTCAGAGAACTCAGGGGATCAAGAGGTCATCCAGCCCTTCTGTCCACCTCAAATATCTGCAGCAGCCACTACTCCTGCCTTCATAACCCCTATAAAAATATAGCTTTTTCGACCTTCGTAGCTTCAAAATTTGTTATTGGCCTTCGGGCTTGCTTAGATGCTTCTATTTATACTAATAAGCTCTTGACCTAAAAGCAGATCTTCATACTACCCTTCCCCCCCCCATTTTTTTTCACCCCCCGCTTACCGGGCGGTGTGTTGTTCACATTTCAAACATTTACCCACCTAGAGGATCCAGCATTGTCCTGCTGAGATTCTCTTGTCTTCTGCCACTGCTCACTCCCTTGTCACCATACTGCTTGTGACGTCATCGAGAGACCTGCTGGCTCTTCTGGGTTCAGCCGACATGCCTCCAAGATGACGCGATGCTAGGCATCTCCTTCTCTTTTCTGAATGAAGGGCTATGCGTCCTGGATATGTGACATGCACTAGGCGAACGCCATTCAAGTGAGGGGACGTGGGGTGGATTGGAGGGAAGTGTACTGAGGGGGTTAGAATTTTCTTTAAAGTGTATAATAGAAAACCTTTTTTAGATATTTAGATACAGTAGAACAGTGGCTTCCAAACTGCGACCTGGGGGGGCCAGATACAGCCCTTTGCTTGCCTTTAACCGGCCCTTGGGGCACTAGTCCTCCCACTGACATCAATGATGGGGCACTATTCCTCCCACTGCCACCAACCATGGGGCATTATTATTGACACTAGGACATTTTCTACTCCCACTGGCCACAGTCCATTCCCTCTAAAGTCTGAAAGATAGTAAACTGGTCCTTTGTTTGGGAAGTTTGGAGAACATTTTATTGCTATCTGTATTTCCCCTTGCTGAAAACGCAACCATCTATTTATCCTGGTGACCAAAAAGTGAGGGGAAATTCAAAATGTTGGAGGCATCACCAGAGCAAGAAGTGAGGTGTCATATCACCTGAGGCCAGATGACAGATGCACAACGTTGGGGTCAGGAGTGCACCAAAAGGAAGTGAACCCTATGGCTGACTGCTGCGGATGGAACACTGGGTGATTAAGGAAGGCAGGTCAACTGGAGCACAAACATGGACCCCACAGGGAGCTCGAGCCCAAGATTCCCCGGGGCGTGGAGTCAAAGATCCAGCAGGTGTTCACCAAAGCCTCTAGTGGTGAGGATGGACTACGCTGCAACTGGATCCAGGTCACGGCCCCCAAAGTCCCCTAGCTCACGCTCCGTAGGGTATAGAGGCTAGAGGGGAAGCAGCAGCTCAGGATGCAAGAGATAGTGAGGGGATAAGCCAAGGTCAGGGTGACAAACAGACAAAGATAAACAAAGGACACGCCAAAGGTCAAGGTCACAAGCAGACAGGGATAGTCGAGAAAAAGGCAAGTTCGGTAAAACAGAGACAGACATAGCATACGGCAAGCAGGAACCCAAACACACAATGCTTAACAAACAACATTGATCAGCAAGGCAGACTTGCAGTGCACAGGTTAATATAGAGTTCTCTGATAGGGCCTGGGGTGGAGCCATGCTTGGAGGAGAGATTATTAAAGCAGCCTGGTGAGAGTGTCTGGCCTCTAAGGTGAACACATGGAGAGGAAGGTAAGCTGACAGACAAACATTACTGCATATCCATGACATGAAGTCATTAAATGGGGACAAAAATTCCAGTGCCACCTGTGTAAAATCGGAATTCTCCTAATGTTGATGAGATTTCCTATTTAGTCTCCTGATCAGAAAGTGAAGAAAAATTTCTGTAGGGCAGTACTGTACGTGGGACATATACTGTAGGGCAAAAAATGACCTTATAGGGGTTTTAGCCCTTTCCTACTCTTTCCAAACTTTTCCACTATGCATACATTTAAAAAAAAACTAGACACATCAAACTCCTTATTTGACATAAAAATAAAACAACAAATGTGGTCAACTCCTGCATTTATTTATTTAGTCTAATCTAAAATTTTCTGTTAACATTTGGGAAATTTTTCAGAACTTCTGGGGTAACATTATCCATTTATCTTAATGTATCTTTAGCCAGCAGTGTCAAAGCTCAACACCTCATGTCCTTGGATCACTCAGCTGTAGGGATGTTGCATGCATCCAAAAGTCTATGCACATAAATTGCATTTTCCTAACACAGATATTTACACAACATGCGTGTTACTTCATCTACCAATAGAGTTTACACTTTGCAATACATCTGTAAGTGTAGAAAGGATTCTCCCAGGAGGAGAGTTGTAAGCCCAGTTTATCCCACTCATAACTGATTCCAGATGAGCTTTCAACCTTAATTTGAGTCTCTACCCTCCCAACTGGCTGAAATATTTCTGTGCACATAGATCACTTGACTGTCATTCCCAGGATGCACTTATTGCTCCGATGCAGAAATTTCCATTAAACACTGAGGGATCTCTGTATCAATAATGCTTGCAGCGTTCATTGGGGCATCATGACTAAGCCTATTTCTGATATTTGGTGTTTACAAGTTAAAATCCGTATTTTTTGCTAGAAAATTACTTAGAACCCCCAAACATTATATATATATTTTTTTGATCAGAGAATCTAGAGAATAAAATGGCGATTGTTGCAATATTTTATGTCACACGGTATTTGTGCAGCGGTGTTTTAAATGCAACTTTTTGGGAAAAAGACACTTTCATGAATTAAAAAAAAACTAAACCGTAAAGTTAGCCCAATTTTTTTGTATAATGTGAAAGATGATGTTACGCCGAGTAAATAGATACCAAACATGTCACGCTTTATAATTGCACGCACTCGTGGAACGGCGACAAACTACGGTACCTAAAAATCTCCATAGGTGACGCTTAATTTTTTTTTATGGTTACCAGGTTAGAGTTACAGAGGAGGTCTAGTGCTAGAATTATTGCTCTCGCTCTGACGATCGCGGCGATACCTCACATGTGTAATTTGAACATCGTTTACATATGTGGGCGCGACTTCCGTATGCTTTTTCTTTGCTGCGCGAGCTTGCGGGGACAGGGACGCTTTAAATTATTTTATTTTTTTCTTATTTATTTTATTTATTTTTATATTATTAAATTGTGTTTTTAAAAAAAAAAATACATTTTGATCACTTTTATTGCTGTCACAAGAAATGTAAACATCCCTTGTGACAGTAATAGGTAGTGACAGGTACTCTTTATGGAGGGATCGGGGGTCTAAAAGACCCCCGATCCCTCCTTTGCACTTCACAGTATTCAGATTGCCGAAAACGGCGATTCTGAATACTGTATATTCTTTTAAATCCGGAGCCATTGGCAGCGGAGTAAACCGGAAGTGACGTTGTGACGTCGCTTCCATGTTTACATTCAGGAGACTGGATCAAAGTCATTTACGGCTTCGTTCCAGTCTTTGGCTAGGCGCCGGAAGTGGCACATCATGGATCGGGTCTCCCGGTGGGACGGGAGGCCCGGTAAGAGCGGCGGAGGAGGCGGGAGGGGGGATGTCCCCTCCTACTCCTCCGGGATAACAACCGAGCGGCTTTTAAGTGCATTGGTTGTTATCCCTGGAAAGCTGATCGCCCGCTCTAAAAAAAATACCGGGATGATGCCTGCAGCTGCGGGCTTCATCCCAGTATGGCCCCCGAAAGCCGAGGCCGCATATGTGCGTATGCTCGGCGGCAAGGGGTTAAAACTGGAGTGTAAGTGGAGCCTCTGCTCCACTTTCTGCAAAAACAATTCAAGTCCAGGAGTTTGGATAAAGAGAAACTCAATAGTGTATGAATGATGCAGGTGATACCACCACCTTATCCTTTTATTATTTAAGAAATAAGGAGAAACTCCAAGCTTGGAACACAGACATTCAGTCTGTGTCCCCAGTTTGGAGTTCCTTCTTATTAAAAGGGTAAGGAATTGATGGTATCAACTGTATCATTCATAGACTATGGGATTGATAGACTGTTTGCTTAGCAAAAAATATTTTCTGCTGCTCTCCTGACATCACCTAGTCATGTGCAAGCAAAAATGCTGTTTACTTTCTTGTTATAAGGTATTCTTTGCAAAGTAATTTTTTTAACACATTTACTAAACTAAGGAAATGCGCTGTGGGCAGCACAGTGGCTTAGTTGATAGCACTTCTGACTTGAAGCCAACGCTGTATCCTGGCCTAGGCCAACAAGGCCCAGGCATAGGGCAGCACTTTGCAGGGGGGCAGCACAGAAAGAGTCCCCGCCGGCTTGCGCTACACTGTTAGTGTAGCGCCAGTCATATGGGGCGGACTGGGCTGAGAGGCAAATTAGTGCCACTGCTTCTAGTATGCGGGCGTCCAGCATTCCGCAACTGTGTGGGGGGGCGCTGCTTATAATTTTGACTGTCCTATCATCCTGGATCACAAAACTTCCTCACTGTGCTATATATTTTCTGCTGCACCATTGGCATGGTTATATCTTCTTAGTCCTCTCCATGAAATTATCAGAAATTTGTGCTTAAAAACACAACTATACGCAACACTTTTCTTTCCATTTTGGATAGAGTAAGGGAGGGTTATAGCCCTGTCAGTTTTTTTTTTACCATCCCTGTTCCATTGCAGAGATTTCCCTTCACTTCCTGCCCCATAGCCAAACAGGAAGTGAGAGGAAATCTATGCAAATTAAGGGAATCCATTTCCCGCCCCCCTGGCCCTCAGAACTAGTGTCCCCACTGGAAAATTTCAGGGCGGGTCTTAAACAGAAAGGGGTGTGGCCTTGACAGGAAGGGGTGGGTTATGTTTAAATCAGGCCTAGGGCAGCACAAAACCTAAATACACTACTGCTTGAAGCATTGGGGTCATTGGTTTGAATCCCAGCCATGGCACTACCTGCATAGAGTCTGCATATTCCCCCTGTGCTTGCACGAGTTTCTTCCGAGTTCTCCAGTTCTCTCCCATGTTCCTAAAGACTTGTTGGTAGATCAATTGACTCTTGTCTATATTGACCCTAGTAATTGTAGGGACCTTAGATTGTGAGGTCCTTTAGGGCAGGGACTAATGTGAATGTAGAAAATGTCTAAAGCGCTGCAAAAATTGTTGGCATTATATAAATACCTGTAAAAAAATAAATATCCCCTTGCAAAGGAAACGTGCTCTACTCCTTTAGTTAATCAATCCCTATATGTTCAAAAGTTAGTAGGCACTTAACCATAACGCTTGCCAGATTTTACAGTTTTTTTTGTGGGAATCAGGGATGAGCCGAACACCCCCCGGTTCGGTTCGCACCAGAACATGCGAACAGGCAAAAAGTTAGCTCGAACACGCGAACACCATTAAAGTCTATGGGACACGAACGTGAAAAATATAAAGTGCTCATTTTAAAGGTTAATATGCAAGTTATTGTAATAAAAAGTATTTGGGGACCTGGGTCCTGCCTCAGGGGACATGTATCAATGCAAAAAAAAGTTTTAAAAACAGGCGTTTTTTTTGGGAGCAGTGATTTTAATAATGCTTAAAGTGAAACCATAAAAGTCAAATATTCCTTTAAATTTCGTACCTGGGGGGTGTCTATAGTATGCCTGTAAAGTAGCGCATGTTTCCCGTGTTTATAACAGTCCCTGCACAAAATGACATTTCTAAAGGAAAAAAAGTCATTTAAAACTTCTCGCGGCTATAATGAATTGCCGGGTCCCGGCAATACAGATAAAAGTCATTGAAAAAAAACAACACGGGTTCCCCCCCAGTCCATTACTAGGCCCTTTGGGTCTGGTATGAATATTAAGGGGAACCCCAAACCAAAAATGTAAAAAAAAATGTGTGGGGGTCCCCCCAAATTCCATATCAGGCCCTTCAGGTTTGGTATGGATATTAAGGGGAACCCTGCACCACATTTTTTTTTAAAAAGGGCGTAGGGGTCCCTCTCAAAATCCATACCAGACCCTTCAGGTCTGGTATGGATTTTAAGGGGAACCCAGCGCCAAAATAAAAAAAAAATTGCGTGGGGTTCCCCCCAAAAATCCATACCAGACCCTTATCCGAGCATGCAACCTGGCAGGCCGCAGGAAAAGAGGGGGGGACGAGAGATCGCCCCCCCTCCTGAACCGTACCAGGCCACATGCCCTCAACATGGGGAGGATGTCCCCATGTTGATGGGGACAAGGGCCTCATCCCCACAACCCTTGCCTGGTGGTTGTGAGGGTCTGCGGGCGGGGGGCTTATCCGAATCTGGAAGCCCCTTTATCAAAGGGGACCCCCAGATCCCGCCCCCCCCTATGTCAGTTGGTAAGGGGTACATTGTACCCCTACCATTTCACAAAAAAAAAGTGACAAAAATTAAAAAAAACACAGTACACAGCTTGGGACAAGTCCTTTATTAAAATGAAAAAAAAGAAAAAAAAGAAAAAGAAATTCCAGCAATGTAATCCAGTCTCGATCTCCAGCGATGTAAATCCATTCTCGATCTCCAGCGAGGATACGACACCGACACGATCCTTCCTCCACGGGAATCCCGCATTGCGTCAGAGGGGGGCGGGGACACCCGTACATGTCACTGGGTAACCCCGGCATTTCCCTGTTGTGTCATAGGGGGGGCGGGGTCACCCGCGCACTGACGGGTGGCCCCGCCCTCAGCTATATAAGAACTGTCAGGCTGGAGGGCGTCATTCATCGGGTGCCTCCCGTGGAGGCAGGATTGTGTCGGCGTCGTATCCCCGCTGGAGATCGAGAAAGGATTTACATCGCTGGAGATCGAGACTGGATTACATCGCTGGAATTATGTTTTTCTTTTTCTTTTTAATAAAGGACTTGTCCCAAGCTGTGTACTGTGGTTTTTAACATTTGTGACACTTTTTTTGTGAAATGGTAGGGGTACAATGTACCCCTTTCCAATTCACATGGGGGGCAGGATCTGGGGGTCCCCTTTGTTAAAGGGGGCTTCCAGATTCCGATAAGCCCCCAGCCTGCAGACCACCACAACCACTGGGCAAGGGTTGTGGGGATGAGGCCCTTGTCCCCATCAACATGGGGACAAGTACAGTTCAGGAGGGGGGGCGCTCTCTCCCCCCCTCTTTTCCTGGGGCCTGCCAGGTTGCGTGCTCAGATAAGGGTCTGGTATGGATTTTTGGGGGAAACCCCACGCCATTTTTTTTTAAAATTTTGGCGTGGGTTCCCTTTAAAATTCATACCAGACCTGAAGGCCCGTACCCCTACGCCATTTAAAAAAAAAAATGGTGCAGGGTTCCCCTTAGTATCCATACAAGACCTGAAGGGCCTGGTAATGGACTGGGGGGGGGAACCCATGTTGTTTTTTTTCAATGACTTTTATCTGTATTGCCGTGACCGGACAATTCATTATAGCCGCGAGTAGTTTTAAATGTCTTTTTTTCCTTTAGAAATGTCATTTTGTGCAGGGACTGTTATAAACACGGGAAACATGCGCTACTTTACAGGCATACTATAGACACCCCCCAGGTACGAAATTTAAAGGAATATTTAACTTTTATTTTTTCACTTTAAGCATTATTAAAATCACTGCTCCCGAAAAAACGGCAGTTTTTAAAACTTTTTTTGCATTGATACGTGTCCCCTGGGACAGGACCCAGGTCCCCAAACACTTTTTATGACAATAGCTTGCATATTAACCTTTAAAATTAGCACTTTTGATTTCCCCCATAGACTTTTAAAGAGTGTTCCGCGGCTTTCAAATTTGCCGCGAACACCCCAAATTGTTCGCTATTCGATGAACGGGCGAACAGCCAATGTTCGAGTCGAACTCATGTTCGACCCAAACATAAAGCTCCTCCCTAGTGGGAATATGTACCCATTCAGCCAAAAAAGCATTTGTGAGATCAATTACTGATGTTGAAACAGAAGACACGGCTTGGAATCGGCGTTCCAATTTATCCCAGAGGTGTTTGGAAGGGTTGAGTGCTTTGCAGGCCATTTGAGTTTCTCAATACCTAGCTCATCAAACTTGGCTTTCAATCAGAATTCCAATTCATCCCAAATGTCTTCTGTAGGGTTGAGGTCAGGGCTCTGTGCACACAAAACTTATCAAACCATGTATTTATGGATCTGGCATTGAGCACAGGGGCACAGTTATGCTGGAACAGCAAAAGGCTTAGGTTTAGTCTGAACCCAGAAGCTGTCATTACTGATCCAATCAGCTGACCTAATTTGGCCAAGTGGCCATATTCGACCCATGCTATTGACCTAATATGGTCATGTGACCATAGTAGATCAAATATGCCATGAGCATCCTCTCCCCTTTGTGTACATGCAACTGCGGGGTGGGGAATGCCCTGGCCACAGCTGATTGGGCCAGCACTGACAGCTTCCATCTGGGTTTGGAGCGAGCCCAAGCTCATCTTTAGTCACAAGGAAGCACACGATTGTCTAATGTTTTAGTATGCTAAAGCATTTACTGTACTCTTCACTGGAAACCCCTGAACTCATCATTGGGAGTGGTGTCCATTCATATAGACCTGGCGAGATGTCCTTAACCTTTTCGCTATATAGTATAGCTATGCTAGGGCATATTCATAGTCTTTACAATGCTGCAATGCAATGAGGATCTCTATTTCAGTAAAGCTCATATTATTGCATTGTGGGATCTGTGTATCATTTATGATCCTAAATCATATTGAAAGGGTCATTGGTTGTACATTTACAATACAAGAAAGGTGAGTCTAGTAGATTTCAGTCTCTCATCGCTACTCTTATTACCATCTCTTCTTAGTGTGAGAGGGTCAATGACGTTTAATCAGTGGAGCTGCTGAGAGCTAACATGTTTTTAGCAGACAAGTGAAATCAGATGTTCATCCCAGGGACAACATCCTGGTCTCTCACTATTGCGCTCTGTCTATTATTTCTGACTCCCCGGTGGTGAATTTTCAAAGTCAGCGTCATTTGTTCAGGCATCCTGCCCATGCAACAGGCGTTTCCATGGAGATAAGCAGGCTTCCTCCATGTTGTTCTTGGCATCACTTAAAGCAGCTCTGGGCTTCCCTACTTGCCTCTGGCTTTCTGATTGACTCCAGTCCTCCCAACTGGGATTCCGATTGGTTTATATAGGCAGTGGATGACACAGCACAGATGAAGGTCCCTGCTGCCCAACAAAGGTCACTGGAAGCAGAAGTCTCAAAAATGGCTGCTGTAGATGAACCCTGGGGGGGAAGGAGCAAGAATTTTGAATATAACAATGAAATGCTTGTTCAAAGCCAAATTGGCTCATGCAAAACACATACTTTTTATACAGACTGAACACACGCTGCATGTCATTTTCATGAAGCACTTAATTTAGGTTCTCTAAATATCCCTCACACCACATGGATGAAACAAAATGGAAGACACTTGGTTCTTTTGTGAATATGAGCAATATTATAAAGTGACAGTAACACAGGATTGTTGCAGTCTGACTGTACTACTACAGAAAGCATGGAATCTTAAGAAAAAAGTCACCCGTACATCCCCGGTTTCAGGGGACAGTCCCCGGATTGGGGACACTGTCCCCGGACCAAGTCTGTCCCCGGTTTTGTCCCCAGATTGGATTTGAACAGGGGCTGGGGCAATTTTAAAGACAGTCAGTGCAGAATAAAAAAAAAAAAATCTGAATGTTACACCCCCGCGCCGCCGCTCCTACTAGCTTAGGGGGGTGTATTTTTTTCCATTATCTGTGCCCCTTTCTGATGATCATGTGCTGGTCGGAGCGGAGGGAATATTTCTTCAGTTTCGGGTGCCCATTCAGCTCCGCTCGCATGTTCTTCTGCCTTGGCTCAAGTCCCGGCCAGCCGTTTGTCTGCTTATCTCCTTGCCTTCCCTGGCGGAGCGATCTTCCTCTGCTCCCCACCCAGTAGTAGCCGGGGCCTGGAGTTTAAGTCTTGACAAGCTGTGAGGTGGCGGTGATGGGCAGAGAGTCGCTGATTGCCGCCATCAATAGTGAAAAAAAAAATATGTCCCCGGATTTCATTAAAAAAATCTGGTCACCTTACCGTACAGTCCAAACTCCAGACTGGGAGACACAGGTCCGCAGGTCATGCAGATGACCGACATAGCACAACACAAAAACAGCGTTGTATCATAATTGTAAGGCAATAAGTGCCAAGGCAGGAATGAAAGAAAAATACCCATTGCTAGAGAAAATAGATAAAAAAAAAAAAAAAAAAAATATATATATATATATATATATAACATTTAATTTGTGTTATTCTCAAATACAGGTATGGGCATTTACATGCAAATTAAAAAAAAGTGCACAATTGTATAATAAAATTATGGACCAAAATATATAAATAAATAACCCAAATCTAATATTGTATTACTCAAGTTGTTTTATGTTTTAAATTTCCAGTATGAGAATTTGCATAGACTACGGTGACCACTTGCACCTGCATAAAACAACTTGGACCCTTACATGTTGCACCAGTTTTTTTTATGGAAGTGGAACAAACCTCTTAAAGGGGAGTTCCAGCCTTTTTTTATGTTTATTAAAAGTCAGCAGCTACAAAAAGTGTAGCTGCTGGCTTTTAATAAACAGACACTTACCTGCTCCACTGTCCAGCGACGCAGCCGAATGGAGCTTCGCTCCTCTCCCCCCTTCCCCGCCGGCGCCTGCATACCTACTGTGGGCGCCCGGCCGTGACAGCTTTCGGCTTCACGGCCGGGCACTCACTGCGCATGCGCGAGTGGCGCTGCGCAATCTGAGTGGACAGGCGATCGCCTGGGACCTGTCACGTGTCCCAGGTGATCGCCTACAGGGAGAGGCTGTCGCCTAAGCGGTCCCTGGGCGGAAGGAGGAAGTGGGACAGGAAGTCCCACTCCTACTGAAGCCCCCACTCCCCCCAAAAAAATTACATGCCAAATGTGGCATGTAAGGGGGCGAGGAGTGGTTTAAGCGGAAGTTCCACTTTTGGGTGGAACTCCGCTTTAAGGATATCATCATGCATCTGTTTACAAAATGTATTATTATGCAGTTTAATCAACCATGTAACTGGTCCCATTGGTATTACTTTGTGAACACACAAGTAATATAATAAATATCTGCTCAACCTCCTCAATCCAATAAAAAAGAAAAAGAAATGCCAATTCTTCATCAGGGCTCCTGCCCACCCACCCACCCATACACTGTGCAAAAAAATGCATGAATGTACGGAGTAAACCCCCAAGGGACTTCATCTGCCTTAGAACCACACAACAAATGAATAGAAAAATGAATTGTAAAAGAATGTACAAACTTTATTTCAGCAACAATAAAATAGTTATTTAAAACAGATAGCGGCTGTATAAATTGTTATACACTATATCACCAAAAATATTGGGACACCTACCTTTGCACACACATGAAGTTTAATGGCATCCCAGTCTTAGTTCGTAGGGTTCAATATTGAGTTGGCAATTACTATTTTTTTAGGTATACATTAGATATTGTATACATGACTAAACATAATAACAAAGGCTTACTTCAACCTATAATATATATGAACAAAAGTTTTTTTTGTTTTTTTTAACCAAGTGCAATATCACTATATTATATTGTACCATATAATATCACTAAATAGCACAGACATCTTCAAAATTCTACATATCATTACTCAAACTTTATTAACATTCAGACCAAGAAACATAGATTATCATGTGTACGTAGCCTTTCTTCAAAAGGATGTTTATCTAAGGGAGTGTCCAGAGAGAAAACAGGAAAAGAACCCAACACCCAGAGATCAACACACAGCAGCTACAGCCCCAATATTCCTCCACGCCTTTATCCAGACCCTTTGCCGCCATTTGTCTTTCTTAAGAGCCCGAATTTTCCCTACCTCGCCAAGAATCTCACACACCACCACTGGAACAGAAAGGACTTTCTGCCGAAGGGATACCTGACACCGTGCATTCCAGGTGTAATATCGGACTACTAAGCTGACCAGAAAGAGAGTGTCCAAATCAAATCCCTTGTGATTCTGCAATGCTCCATACACCCACTTAGCATAAGACATGCTAGGCAAGAGTGGGAATATTCAGCGCCCTCCCCACCTTTTTGCATAGCTCCCAACTGTCCCTGATTTCGAGGGTCTGTCCCTGATTTGGAGCAATGTCCCTCGGTCCCTCTTTCCTCCTCATTTGTCCCACATTTTGGTCTGGTCCATATAGTTGTACATAAAATGCACTTTACTCTTTCGTCCATGGACCAACACAGCTTCTCTATTGACAAAGTGGGTATTATCCGTTAATTAGGAGTGACTAGGCAGAAAAACTTGTAAAAAGTGTTGCATCACACCTTCTACAGTACCGCCCAGGGGGCGGACCCTCCGGGTATAACCTCTCAGTCTGCATCTTCGCAGATCAGTTTTTTTCTGTCTAGCAAGGAGTAGGACATGGCTCCCTTCAGGCCCATTGGTCCGGGGGAAAAAGATATATATTTTTTTGCTACATTTTCGTTTCCTGCGATCTTCGATCAACTGCCGACTGGGTGACAGGCTGGATCCTCGATCCTTGTAGTCTCCCCAGTTTCGGCCATCGAGCGTGTGCCGACCCTAGCTACGCGCTGGGTTTTCCACGACATGCCTGTCGCTCCACGGGTGGCCGGTGAGCCTACGCTCCAGGGCCTGCATCGGACCGCTCAGCTTCGGCTGACCTTACGGCCGTGTCGCAGCAGCCTGGCCGGTGAGCTTACGCTCCAGGGCATACATATGATCGTCCCTTTTGGGTCCAATCACAGCATGCCTGGCCAACAGTCACCTTCCGTGCGTGGACGATGACCTGTTTGGAATGTCTTCCAGCATAATAACTGCAGGATAGGTAAGTAAAACTCCCCTGCCTCGGCTGGGTGATTTAGCTGGACATTCCTGGAGAGATCAAGTAAGTGGTTGTGGCCCCTTTCTTCCCTCTCTCCCTGCCTTTTCCCTCCTCCCTGGGCTTCTAGCTAAAGGTTGCTGGGTGCTGGGGGTCACCTAGGGGGTTCCACTGGAGCGGGGCTGGCTGTAACTAACATTTAAAAGAAATGTCATTTCTGCTTACCTGTGTTTGTGTGTTTCCTCCTCCATGCTGTCGGCGGCCATTTTGAGGTGGTCCATGCCGAGTTCGGCCTCTTGTGACTGCCCGGCGGCCATCTTCCTGTGGTTCGGCCACACCCGCTGGCCCCTGATCGGCGGCCATGTTTGTCCACCCTGTATGCATATATTGCCGTTCGACGGCCATCTTTTTGTGGGCTACGGCTGCTTGACCTCTATCTTCGGTCGGCGGCCATTTTCTTAGAGCCCACATTATCTTCCATACAGACGTTTTTGGCAACCATTTTGCGAGAGCCTCCGGCCTCTAGGGTGCATTACACTGCTGCGGAAATTCACACAGGAAATGCTGATAAAAGAAGCAGACTGACACAGCAGCAGACTGACACAATCACAGGCGCAGCACACGGCAGCATAGCAGTACCTATCCAGGGTGGTGAGTCCTCTGGGTGACCCAGCCTCTCTGCAGCACAGGAGGGTGGCCTATTGATATCTTGCCTGGAGCCCTGTTAGTGTCAGCGTGTGGTCAGCATGGCATCTGAGCCAGATGTCTTCTCCCCTGAAACACCAGATTTAGCAGCTGGTGCCCCTGAGGTGTCTATGAACGCTATGACGGCAATCCTAGAGGCGTTTGCTGCCAGGGTGGAAGCAGCACACGGGAATACAGGGGGTAGTAAACGCCCCGTCCCCTGCAAGCTTCTGGGGAGAATTCTGATGCAGAACCAGGTCCAGCTACGGCTCGGGGCCCAGATTCTGACGCATCAGAGACTGCAGACCGTGACCGGACAGTGAGGATGACTCCAAGTCCAGGTCAGTACGCAAGACGGCTTTGGTATCTGACCTTATTACTGCAGTGCGGGATATGCTAAAGTTGGAAAATACTGCAGAAGCAGCAGAGACTCCGGTCCACTTGGGTTTCATAGACCTGCCCGCACTGCTAAGGTGTTCCCTTGTGTGTCTTTTGATAAACTCTTATACAAGGAATGGGAGAACCCAGTGAGGGCCTTTACAGCCCCAAAGAGGTTTGCGGTACGGTACCCCTTTGAGGAGAGTTTTCTGAAGAAATGGACCTCTCCCCCTATAGTGGACCCTCCGGTGTCCAGACTTAATAGAGCCACCACAATTCCTGTAGAAGGGGCTCCTGTTTTCAAGGACCCTGTGGATAAGAAGGCTGAAGCACTCGCTTGCTACCTATACTCAGTGGTAGGCTCGGCAGTACGCCCGGCATTGGCGGGGGCCCTAGTGTCTCACACACTTACTGAATGGGCAAGATTGCTACTCCAGGGTTTAAGGAGCGAGATGCTCCTCCTGATGAGATAACATTGGCCGACCAGTTGGTCCAGGGCCTTAGGTTTGTCTGCGAGTCAGACATGAATACTATTCCCCTGCTGTCTAAAACTTCGGTTTATGCAGTAGCAATACGCCGCCTGATCTGGCTAAAAGGCTGGTCTGCGGACCAGACTTCCAAGAAAGCCCTGTTGGATCTGCCTTTTAAGGGCGACAGACTTTTTGGGGCTTCTCTGGATGACATCATCAAGGATGCCACAGGAAGTAAAAGCACTTTGCTTCCCCAAATTGGCAAGGGTAAGGGGCCACGCCAAGGGGCAAGGGCCCTCCTTTACTGCACGCAAGCGTTTTTTTCGTCCCCCTAGGGCGACAGGGAAAAGACCCCAGGCCGATAAAGCGCCTGCCCAAGGACAAAAGCGTCCTTGGTCCCGCATACCCAATAAGCCTGCGGACAAATTTGCGTCCGCATGAAGGTCCACCCCCACCCATCTCTCGGGTGGGGGGACGTCTTCACAAATTCGCGACTCAGTGGACAGCTCTAATCTCCGACAGGTGGGTTTGCGAAGTAATCTCCTCAGGCTACAAGATAGAGTTTCTCTCTTGTCCACCGGACAGATTCAACACCTCCAATCTCCAGCTACTACCGACCCGTCGGGAGGCCCTGTATAGGGCGGTCCAGGGTCTACTGGAACACGGGGTAGTTATTCCAGTTCCAGAACTGGAACGGGGTTTTTACTCAAATCTGTTCTTTGTGCCGAAGAAGGAGGGGGTTCATCCAAGCTTGGATCTCAGAGCCCTCAATTGCTTTGTGAAGGTACAAAGATTTCGGATGGAGTCGGTTCGATCTGTAGTCACGGCTCTCCATCCGGGGGACTTTCTGGCCTCCTTGGACATCAAGGACGCATACCTGCATGTCCCCATATACTCCAGACACCAGAGGTTTCTGCGATTTGCTATCGGGAAGGACCACTACCAGTTTGTGGCCCTCCCGTTGGGCCTTGCCTCAGCACCCAGGACGTTCACCAAGGTGCTCGCTCCGATTCTGGCACTTCTAAGACAGCGGGGTATCACTATCACAGGCTACTTGGATGACCTTGTGCTGAAGGCCCCTTCAAGCTCAGAATTAGAGGTAAACGTGTCCATTACCTGTCAGACTCTTCGAGACTGTGGTTGGATACTAAACACGCAAAAGTCAGTATTGGTGCCCACTCAACGCCTAGTGTACCTGGGGTTGATTCTGGATTCCTCAGAGGCAAAGGTATTCCTCCCTGTGGAGAAGTTGCAGACCCTCCGGGCTGCAGTACGGCAGCTGACTTCCAGGAATTGGTCGTCACTCCGTTTTTGCATGCGAGTGTTGGGCCTCATGGTAGCCTCCTTCGAGGCGGTCCCATATGTTCAATACCACACTCGAGTGTTACAGAAGGAAGTTCTGTCCAGATGGAACAGATGCCCTTCATCTCTGGATTATCAAATCCGAGTGAGCCACCTAGTCAGGAGATCCCTGGTATGGTGGCTGACAGCACCGGCTCTAATGTCCGGGAAGTCATTTCTTCCGGTTTACTGGATAGTGATCACGACAGACGCCAGCCTTACAGGTTGGGGGGGAGTCTGGGGTGTCCAGTCGGCGCAAGGTCGCTGGACCCCAGAGGAAGCCCTCCTGCCGATCAATGTCCTGGAGATCCGGGCGATCAAGCTGTGCCTCTTTAAATGGTCTCAGAGGCTGCAGGGGCGTCCAGTCAGGATCCAGTCAGACAACGCCACAGCGGTGGCATATGTCAATCATCAAGGAGGAACAAGAAGCTCAGCTGCAGCATCGGAGGTCGCTCGCATCCTGAAGTGGGCAGAGAAGAGCGTACCGGCACTATCAGCCGTGTACATTCCGGGCGTGGAAAGCTGGCAGGCGGACTACCTGAGCCGCCAGATGCTGGACCAGGGAGAATGGTCCTTACACCCGGAGGTGTTCCAACTCCTCTGCCAAAGATGGGGCACACCAGACGTAGATCTTCTGGCTTCCCGACTCAATCGGAAGGTATTGAGATTTGTGGCCCGGTCAAGAGACCCATGGGCAGACGCAACGGACGCGTTGGTAGCATCGTGGGGTCAGTATCGGCTAATCTATGCCTTCACTCCCTTAAGGCTTCTTCCTCTTCTGCTCCGCAGGGTGGAAGCAGAGGGAATTCCAATGATCCTAATCGCTCCAGATTGGTCTCAGTGTCCTTGGTACGCCGATCTAGTACGTCTGGTAGCAGACGTCCCCTGGCGCCTACCACTACGGAAGGACCTGCTATCGCAAGGTCCCATACTCCATCCTGCTTTACGGTCACTGGCTTTAACGGCATGGCTATTGAGAATCAGGTACTGAGAGACCGGGGCCTGTCAAATTCAGTAATCTCTACTATGAGAAGTGCTCGGAAACCGTCCTCTAGGAAGGTTTATCACCGCACTTGGAAGGCCCACATCTCCATGTGTGAGAAAATGAAATGGCATCCGCGTACTTATTTGGTTTCCAGAATCCTGCTGGTTTTACAGCATGGGGTGGACCAAAGGCTTGCCCTGAGTATGATTAAGGGACAGATATCTGCCCTGGCTGTCTTTTTTCAGCGACCCCTGGCGGCTCACTCTCTCGTGAGTACATTTGTGCAGGGGGTTCGACATGTGGCCCCTCCGGTCCGTCCCCCGTTACTTCCGTGGGACTTGAACCTGGTCCTCTCGGTGCTTCAGAAGGCACCGTTTGAGAATATTAGAGATATTCCCCTGTTGACACTTTCTCAGAAACTGGTCTTTTTGGTGGCTGTTACGTCAGTTAGACAAGTCTCTGAGCTGGCAGCCTTGTCCTGCAAGGCTCCCTATTTGATTTTCCACAAGGATAAGGTGGTGCTGCGGCCGCAGCCTTCCTTTCAAAAGTCGTTTCAGCTTTTTATCTCAATGAAGACATTGTACTTCCATCCTTGTGTCCTCAGCCGTCGAATCCTAAGTAGTCGGCGTTGCATTCCTTGGACGTTGTCCGAGCTTTGAGAGTATACCTATCTGCTACTTCCCAGTTCCGGAAGTCAGACTCACTGTTTGTTTCGGTGGCTGGTCCCAAGAAGGGCCAAGCAGTCTCATCGGCCACCATCTCTAGGTGGATCCGACAGATAGTAATCCAGGCTTATGCCTTAAAGGGTCAAGCGCACCCCTTCCCGGTCACGGCGCATTCGACCAGGGCAATAGGTGCCTCTTGGGCTTTCCGACATCAAGCGTCTGTTTCCCGATTATGTAAAGCGGTGACTTGGTCGTCCGCTCACACTTTCACAAAATTCTACAAAATTGATGTAGGTGCATCTTCGGATGCCTCTTTCGGCCGCAAGGTTTTACAAGCGGCTGTTTAGAGTTGCAGCTCCTCCGTTGGAGGAGTGCTGTTTTGTGTTTGGGGTGAAGTTTATTTTTATGCTGTTACCACCCCTCGTTTTTTCTCTGACACTGCTTTGGGACGTCCCACTTTGTCAATAGAGAAGCTGTGTCGGTCCATGGACGAAAGAGTAAATAGGATTTTTTACTCACCGTAAAATCCTTTTCTCTGAGTCCATGGACCGACACAGCACCCACCCCTCCTTTTAAGTTTGTACTGCTTTTTGACGAACTGATCTGCGAAGATGCAGACTGAGGTGATATACCCAGAGGGTCCGCCCCCTGGGCAGTACTGTAGAAGGTGTGATGCAACACTTTTTACAAGTTTTTCTGCCTAGTCACTCCTAATTAACGGATAATACCCACTTTGTCAATAGAGAAGCTGTGTCGGTCCATGGACTCAGAGAAAAGGATTTTACGGTGAGTAAAAAATCCTATTTTTATCTTTTAAAAAGTGTTTCCCTATGCTAAACCTTTCATCCAAGTTCTAAATTGCTGCATTTGTAAATTTGTAAAAGCCAATATAAAGGAATAGTAGTGGTTAAAAAAAAAGCCTCTGTGGATTTAATTAACTGTTTTTGGTTAATTCTCCTTTAAAGGGGTGTGACAGGGTGCCTACATACATTTTGCTAGTAGGTGTCCCTCATTTCCATCTCAAAATGTTGGGAGGTATGCTTTTTATGGACTTTGACATTGAAAGGGCACTGAAGCAAGAAGTGGTCAGTGGTTTCCACTTCACCCTGACATTCCGCTCTCGGACAACCACGGTTGTCTAAAGAGCGGCACTTCACATCCCCCCTTCACATAGAGCCTACCATGGAAAGCGAACCAGACCTGGTCCCTTAATTTCAAGGGAATCTGCTCAGAATTTATCAAACTTAAATCCTCCCTCATAATACGACCTGGGCAATCCCTTAAGGCCAGTGGTGAAAGATGGTACCCATGATCTTCTCACCCAGAAGTCTCCTAGGGAGGGACCTGATATCCTCCGCTGTCATATGACACCATCTAAGAATTTTCAGGCATGGGGCAACATAAGCCGGGAGCTTACCATGTTTGACCCTAATGCCTTGTACACACGATCGGGCTGAAAAAAAACAATTTTTTTTTCAGCCGGAAAACGCCTCAAACTTGTCTTGCATACACAGTCACTCAAATCTTGGCTGAAATTCC
Organism: Rana muscosa; assembly: GCA_029206835.1. Lineage (NCBI taxonomy): Eukaryota > Metazoa > Chordata > Amphibia > Anura > Ranidae > Rana > Rana muscosa. The sequence continues at coordinate 25,611,043 of CM055126.1, forward strand.
GACCGTCAAGAACACGGTGACGTACAACACGTACGATGAGCCGAGATCAATGAAGTTCAATAGGCAGTTCGGCTCTTCTGCTTGATTCTGAGTAGGGATGAGCTTCGAGTTCGAGTCGAACTCATGTTCGACTCAAACATTGCCTGTTCGCCGAACAGCGGACAAATTGGGGTATTCGCGGCAAATTCGAAAAGTCTATGGGAGAAATCTAAAGTGCTAATTATAAAGGTTTGTATGCAGGTTATTGTCATAAAAAGTGTTTGGGGACCGGGGTCCTGCCCCAGGGGACATGTATCAATGCAAAAAAAGTTTTAAAAACAGCAGTTTTTTCGGGAGCAGTGATTTTAATAATGCTTAAAATGAAAAAATAAAAGTGAAATATTCCTTTAAATTTCATACCTAGGGGGTGTGTATGATATGCATGTAAAGTGGCGCATGTTTCCCGTGCTTAGAACTGTCCCTGCCTAAAATGTCATTTTTGAAGGAAAAAAAGTAATTTAAAACTCACTCGCGGCTATTAATGAATTGTCGGCTCCCGGCAATACATACATAACTTCCATATTAGCCTTTATAATTAGCACTTTAGATTTTGAACGTTCGAGTCCATTGTATTTAATAGGGTTCTAAAGTTCACGCGAACATTCTGTCTGTTCGCAGGTTCTGGTGCGAACCGAACAGGGGGGTGTTCGGCTCATCCCTGATTCTGAGCATGCGTGTTTTTTTTGCACGTCGTACTTGCATACAGACGATCGCGATTCCCGATAGAAATTTTTCCCGTCACGAAAATAGAGAACCTGCTCTCAATCTTTTCTTGGCGGAAAGTCTCACAAAAAAAGTGTGATGGAGCATACACACGGTCAGAATTTGCGACAAAAAGCTCACATCGCACTTTTCTCCTCAGAAATTGCGATCGTGTGTACGAGGCATTAGGCTTTTGACTAGCAAACAAAGCTGACATACAGAAAGGTAGGAATCAGGTAGGTCTTAATCAAGTCCACCCTTTCCCTCAAGGAGAGCCGCCACCCCTTCCAGCATTTTACCTTGACATTAGCATCATTCAGCCTGGCTTTGCAATTTGACTTACCGTAATTATCAGGGCCAAACTCAATGCTTAATCATAGTCAGCATTTTTCATCCCCCAAACACGTCAAGTTAATGCCAAAGAGCTCAAATTTGGTCTCCTCTGACCACAGCACTTTCTCCCAATCCTTCTCTGAATCATTTAGATGTTCATTGGCATGACTGTACATGACCCTCCTTGAGGAGAGGTACTCCCGTGTTTGGAGGAAGAAAAATGCTGACCATGACACTAAGAACACCTGCTTTGGGGCAGTTTCTCTGCTAAAGGTACAGACTTCGTGGCATTGAGGGGCCAATGGACGGGGCCATTTATTGTAAAATATTGGATGAGTACCTTCTTCCCTCAGCCAGAACACAGAAGATAGGTCATGTATGGGTCTTTCAGCATGACAATGACCCAAAACATACTGCCAAGGCAACAAAGGAGTGGCTCAAGAAGAAGCGCATTCTTGCGGCTTCACTTCCTGGTTCCCTGCTGCGCATGCTCGAGTCGCACTGTGCTTCCTCACTGGTCCCTGCTGTCTTTTGGGACCTGTGTGTCTCCCAGAAGACAGCGGGGGGACAGAGTAGGCGCCGGATGTGGGGTAGGTCACCGCGACCACTGCAGTCATCTATGCCCGGAAGTGGGGGCAAATACCTGTATTACACAGGTATCTGCTCCCTCCTCCCCCCTGAAAGGTACCAAGGATTCCAAATAGTGGAAGTTCCATTTTTGGTAGGAACTCCACTTTAAGGTCATGGAGTGACCTAGCCAGTCACCAGACCTTAATCCTATAGAAAATTTATGGAGGGAGTTAAAACTTTGAGTTGCTAAGCGACAGTCAAAAAACCTTAATGCCTTGTACACACGACCGGATTTTCCAATCGAAAAAGTCAGACGGGCTCTTTTCATCGGATATTCCATCCGTGTGTATGCCCCATCTGACTTTTTCCTTCTGAAATTCCGACGGACTTAGATCGAGAACTTGTTCTCTTTTTTTCCGACGGACAAGTCCGTTCGTCTGTATGCAATTCCGACGGACTAAAACCACACATGCTCAGAATCAAGCAGAAGAGCCGAATTGCCTATTGAACTTCATTAATCTCGGCTCGTCATACGTGTTGTACGTCACCGCGTTTTTGACGTCGGACTTTTGTGTGACCGTGTGTATGCAAGACAGCTTGAGCGGAATTCCGTCGGAACTCCGTCGGACAATCCGCCGGACTTTATTCCGACGGACAGTCCGGTCGTGTGTACAAGGCATAAGGATTTAGAGAAGATCTGTAAAGAAGAGTGGACCAAAATCCCTCCTGAGATGTGTGAAAACCTGGTCACCAACTACAAGAAACATCTCACCTCTGTGATTGCCAACAAGGGTTTCTCCACCAATACTAAGTCATGTTTTGCTTGGAGATCAAATACTTATTTTACTCACTGAACTGCAACTCAATTTATAACATTAGTTGTATGTTTTTTTTCTGGATTTTTGGTTGATATTTTGTCTCTATCATTTAAAATACACCTATGATAAACATTATAGACTCTTCATTTCTTTGTAAGTGGGCAAACTTATAAAATCTGCAAGGGATCAAATAATTATTTTCCCCACTGTACATGGAAATTGCCATTTCTAAACTTTAATTTTAAAATTAACTTCTGGAAGCAGTAAGTATGTACAATAATTAGGAATGCAATGCTCATAGCAAAGTTTTCCACAGTATGGGAAACCATAAACCTTATATTCAAAATTGAGTTTTATTTTTCCTTAGCTAATGCATCATTATTAGAACTATTAGAACTAGGGATGCACCGAAATTTCGGCCACCGAAACATATCGTCCGAAAATGGCTCTTTCGGCAAAAAGCCGATAGAAAAAATAGGCCGATACTGGAGCCGAAAATGGGGCGGGGGTGTCGTTGTGGGAGAGGAGAGCCGCTGCCGCCTGGTGATTAGAGCGCCGGGAACATAACAGCTTTCATTTCAATAGCTGTGTATTCCCTGCGGCGCGCCATCACATACAGCCCCTCCTCTTTGTCCGGGCACTTTGATAGACAGATCACCCGTCCAATCCTGAGATGGGTGGTCTGTCTATCAAAGTTCCTCGGACAAGGGGGAGGGGCTGTATGTGATGGCGCGCTGCGGGGAACAGACAGCTATTATAATGAAAGCTGTTATGTTCCCGGCGCTCTAATCACCAGGCGGCAGCGGCTCTCCTCTCTCTTCCCTCTCTTCCCCTGCACAGGTAGGCTGAACTGGGGACACAGGCTGGCTGAACTGGGGACACAGGCTGGCTGCACTGGGGACACAGGCTGGCTGCATCTGACGGGCACTGGTGAGGCTGCATTGATCTCCTGTACCATGTCTGCAGTCTCTGACCATCTCCTGTACACCGTCTGCAGTCTCTGACCATCTCCTGTACACCATCTGCAGTCTCTGACCATCTCCTGTACCATGTCTGCAGTCTTTAATCATCTTCTTTACTATGTCTGCAGTCTCTGACCATCTCCTGTACCATGTCTGCAGTCTCTGACCATCTCCTGTACCGTGTCTGCAGTCTCTGACCATCTCCTGTACCGTGTCTGCAGTCTCTGGCCATCTCCTGTACCATGGCCCCAGTCTCTGGCTATCTCCTGTACCATGGCCCCAGTCTCTGACCATCTCCTGTACCATGTCCGCAGTCTCTGACAATCTCCTGTACCATGTCCCCAGTCTCTGACCAGCTCCTGTAATGTGTCTGCAGTCTCTGACAATCTTTGTACCATGTCCCCAGTCTCTGACCATCTCTATGTTTAAAAAATTTTCTTTTTAAAACAGTCACTTTCATTATCGGTTTTCGGGATCAAAGAAGATTTATTTTCGGTATCGGTTTCGGCACCAAAAAACCCATTCGGTGCATCCCTAATTAGAACACATAATGATGGTAAGGTATTTTTTCATTTTAGAGACTGTAAACCTTCAGCATTCCTGTTCATTGACAAATTAATTTAATGTAATCCATTGCATATGTAGCTGGGTGGCCTGTACGGTTTGAGTTATTCCCATTAATGTATAGTTTTACTGGGCATTCCATATATGGCTGTAGAGGGTAATTGTTTAGAGGGCAGCTCATAAAACTGTCTAACCTCAAATTTACAGCTTGAAGGTTTTCCAATCTGAAACAGGTCATGCCCAGGACTCACATGTGTATTGCTTGCTGTAGAAAGGAATCCTACACTAATATTCTGGGGGAATAATCGGCAGAGCTGATGCCCTTAAGCAAGATTCAAACACAATTTAAAACTGGAACTGTTTCAATCTCCACTCCATACAATGAACCACAAGAGTGCTGGGCTAAGTTATATTTCTCTGCTGACAATGTTTATTCACTTTGGGGGCTGTTGATAGTCATATGACTCAGAATACTACAGAAATAAATAGTAATTGTGGCAAATTATTTTAATTAAAGCAGATATTCACCCAGGAAAAATAATTATTTGCACCTGGATTCATCCCCTTCCCTCTCTCACAATTCATTAAAAAAAATTAAGTGCTTATGACTCTTGCCTAGGCGAGAATTAATTGGCACTCCGTGTAGCTTATTACAGTGCATACGCGCTGCCAGATTCCACGCATTTAGATATTTGGCACAGGGCTTCAGGACCCCACAGAGATCTGCACACGCACAGTATTTTTAAAGATGGTGGCGCTGATAAGGCGGCACTGTTGGACACTAATAGGTGGCACTGGTGGGTACAGATGAGGCAGTACTGGTAGGCACTAATAGGTGTCACTAATGGGCACTAATAGGTGGTGCTGAGAGGTGGCTCTGATGGGTTGCAATGATGGGCGGCACTGAAGGGAATTGATAGGTGGCACTCAAGGGCACTGATAGGTGGCACTGATGGGCACGGATGGGTAGCACTGATAGGCAGCACTGATGGGTGGCACTGATGATGAGGCACTGATGGGCACTGTTTGGCAGCACAGATGGGCATTGATATGTGGCACTGGTGGGCACTGGTAGGTGCCATTGGTGGGCACTGATTGGCGACACTCATATGCACTGGCAGGTGGCATTGGTAGGCATATGTTAGGCAGCAGTGGCTTTCACTGTTTGGTACTGCTGTTCCTTTGACAGAAGCCAGTGATCTGCTTTTTTTTTTCTTCTCACGCTGTCAGTGAGAGCAGAAAAAAAAGCATATTATCATTCGGCAATACTGTGGGCGGGAAGTGGTTAACAGCTCTCAGGGGGGTATGCCTGTACATTAAAGTGGTTGTAAACACACTTAGACAACTTGCACCTACAGGTCAGCCTAGATTAAGGCTGACCTGTGGGTGCAAGAAATATCTCCTTAACCTACATGGTTAAGGAGATATTTACTATTAAAAAGTCAGCCAATGACATCACACGCATGCTCAATAGCCATTGCCGGTTTTCTGAATGGGAGCTTGCCGGCCCGAGCGCACATGCGTGTGATGTCATCGTTGCTCCAGCCAATCACATCGCCGGAGCGGCGATACACTGACGGCAGTGATGGGACATCGAGGCAAGATGGCGGCGGAGGTGACCGAGGACCGCTGCGGGGGTTTCGATCTCAGGTAAGTCATTCATAATGAGCTAGTATGCTATGCATACTAGCTCATTATGCCTTTCTTTTTCAGGTTTTTTTTTTTTTTGCCTTTACTTCCTCTTTAAGAATGATGTGCAAGTGAATGTGAGGGACGACATCACTAATGGAGCAAGGGAGAAGGTAGAATGCTTATGGGAGGAAACTAAGGGAAAAGTAATACTGGAAGTATTCTATAGGTCCCCTAACCAGAGGGAGGAGGGGGAGGCGGACCTCCTATCACAGTTTGGAATGGCGGCATGGATGGGAAGTGTCATTATATTGGGGGATTTTAATTATCCTGATATAGACTGGTCGGAAGGAACCGTGCATTCGTCTAAGGCTCGGCATTACCTAAATATCTTGCGGGACAATTTCATGGGTCAGATGGTGAATGCACCAACAAGAAACAATGCGTTACAAGACCTACTGATTACTAACAATATAGACCTGATCACGGATGTGAAAATACGGGGCAACTTAGGAAACAGCGACTACAAGTCAATTAGTTTCAGTATAAATCACAGAAATAGGAAGCACAAGTGTAATACAAAGACACTGAATTTCAAAAGAGCCAACTTCCTTAAACTGCGCCCTTTGCCAGAAGATATTAAATAGAATAAAATCCTAGGAACAAGGAACACGGAGGAAAAATGGGAGTGCTTTAAGAGCATACTAAATAAAGGTATTAGCCAGTCAGTGCATTCCAATGGGAAATAAATTTAAAAGAGCTAATAGAAGTTCTGGGTGACTCAACTACAACGTAAAAATTCATATAAAAGCAAGGGAAATTGCCTTCAAAAAATACAAAGCTGAGGGGTCATTGTCAGCATTCCAACTTTACAAAGAATGCAATAAGAAATGTAAGGGTGCAATTAGGGCGGCTAATATAGAAGGCACATAGCGGAGGAGAGTAAAAAAAATTCCAAGAATTTCTTTAAGTATATATAAATAGTAAGAAAGGGATGCCAGTACATATTGGCCCTATAAAGGATGATGAAGGGAATCTGAATCAGAACGCACGCAGTTACCATGACAATGCATTTCAGAGTCATGGCCTGCTTCCTCAGTTCAAAATTCCAGAATACTTTTTCTAGCTTTCGGAATTGAAGGGGGATTTCCACACCTATTGATGCATACATGCGCAAAATACTGACCAGTAATGCAGATTTAGATCTTACGCATTTCTATGCATACTCGTCTTTACGTATTAAAACACATCTAAATGCAATCATTTTTACTAATCATGTACACATGAAATTTTGTGCCAGAAAAACCATGCCAATGTGACCAGTAAAATTACTACAGCTGTGTGAATATAGCGTAAGGTCTCATGAAAAGGTGCAAAGAGCAGTGAGTTATAGTTACTCAAAGTAACCAAATAGAAATCCTTTTTAGAGTGACCCTATAAAAAATGAATTCAAGCAGGATCTACCTGTAATATAATAACTACTTACCTTTCTTTCTGCTTGAGCTGCTGAGCATCACTCTATTCCTAAGAAATGGTCCCACTAAGTCTGTAGGAAAACCAACACTTCTGGTAGTGTCAATCTACTGAGTCCCCCTCAGCTTTCACACTTGTTCTTCCTGCTGAACCCCACTTCATTACAGGAGACAGTAGTAGAGTGACAGTCAGCAGAAGGAACCATTGAGAACTTTGGGGGACCCATGAGATCGCCCTGTGCATGAGCCATACTTGCCTGGACAGCTTGAGGTCAAGGATACGGTTAAAGCTGGCCATAGATGGTTATTTATTTTTCGTTCAGCCAAAACAGATTCCTCCATCTACACAAACAAGGTAGACGGAGGAAATCTTCCGTCGAAACATTGTATGCTGACAGCGGGACCCACCACTTTCAGAAAACTGATGAGCGGCCGCAGCTGATATTTAACAAACGTTTTACAGCACGTCCTTTTGACAGAAATTAATCAAGCAGTTGATCAAGCAGAAACAATAGCCACACGCTGATCCAAGTTCAGCCAGGTTTTTTTTGAAATAGCCAAACTTTGATTAGTGTATGACAAGCTTTAGCCATAGGAATCAATTGGAGTCATGGTGCACATGTGCAGTAAAAGAAGGACTCAACAAGGACATTTTTGCTTCAAAGGCTGTGCAGTGCCAGGACAGAGTCATGGAACAAAAGATCACTAGAACAGGGCGGAAGGTAAGGCACGTTGCACTTAGATGGTCTGGGGAATAATTAAAGTATAACTTAACTAAAGATACAGTGGCCCTTGAGATGATGATGTTAAAGCGTAAGCTTAGGTGAAAAAAAAAGAACTCCGCACAAGGGACAGTACTTGCAATGAATGAGAAATGTTTCTTGTCCTGGTACTGGCTGTCTTAATTAAAATCTGAAGTCTTCTGCCTCCCTACCCCTACCCACAGCCGTAATCTTCTGGTGCTATAGGAGCTAAGACAAGTGCTGGACCTGCAAAGGGCACTTGTAAAGAGTGCAGACTATGTCTGCCCTTTCCAGCCCCTCCTTTATTCATAGAAGCTGTACTATAGCATCCATCAATGGAAGGCGCTCTATGAATGGAGGAGGGGTGATGAATGAAAGGTCTGCTTCCTCCATTCATAGAGTGCTTTTGATTAATGGAAGCGATAGTTCCGCAATAGATCTCATGTAACATTCCCTCAGGGTCCATATGGGTTGGTAAGGGTGAAATTTCAATTTGTGCAAAGGCTTGACATGGTCTTTTGTATTGCAGCGCACTGCAGTGGAGAGTGTGTGCACGGCCGATGCGTGGCACCCAATCAATGCCAGTGTGAGCCGGGCTGGCGAGGAGAAGACTGCTCCAGTGGTGAGTAATTGTATCATTACCCTCATATTTTATATGCTTAATGTATACTAAACACAAAAAGAATTCCCATTCTAGGTAATATGGCAACTTATATACATGAATAGTTTTGATGCAAAAGTTGATACAACTACATGCAACTTCTACAAATCATGCCTTGTATTTCTTTCTCGTACATCACGGGACACAGAGCGACATAGTCATTACTAATGGGTTATATAGATACCGTCAGGTGCTGGCACTGGCAACTTCCAAAACCGGAAGTACCCTCCCCTATATAAGCCCCTCCCATCCGGGAGCACCTCAGTTTTTTGCCAGTGTCTAAGGTGTTGGCCAAGAAGAAACATGTGTTTTTCACTGAGCTTGCGTACAGGTTCTTTTGGGCCTCAGTAAGCTATTCCGAATCCGACCAAAAAAGCTTCATAGCTAAACGGTCGGTACCCGGGCCTTGCAGAGAAGAGCAAGGTTTTGCCTGTAATGCTTCTCTTAGGAGAGCTGGACCCTGGGATCCAGAGCTCTGGTCATACCCACGACCAAGATGTTTTCTGTGCAGGGTGCTATACAGGTCCAGGGGAGTGGAATCCTTGGGAACCCGGTCCCTGAAGGTTTGATTACAATGCCTGCCGTGATAGGTGAAGTTTGGGCTTTTGTGGACCAAACAAAGTCCTGCGGCGGGGAAAAGGGAAGTGGGGGCCCCCAGGAACTTGGTTCTATTGGGGGACCCCCAAGCCTAATTTGTCTTTCTGTCTGTTACCTAATGGTATTCCCGCAAAATTCTGTGCATGCCTGTAACTACTAAAAAAATGTAATAATTTTTAATGGTGGTCAAGAAAAAAAAAAAAAAAAAAAATTTTTTTTTATATATATTTAAGATATTAGACTGCGGTACCTGTGTTTGTCCACTAGAGGCCGCTGTGGAATGTTTTCTTGTCATGTGGACTAGTTTCTTCTCAGCAGAGCAAGTCCAGGCAGATGGTGAGTTCTCTTATGGGAAACTGCTTCCTCTGCCATGTTGCAATGCTCGTCCATCCCCCGGCCTGCGGCAAAGAGGGGCCCTGGCTCTTGTCCCTAGTCTCCATTTTTCAAAATTAGCGCCGAAGGCGCACGTGGCCGCGCGCGTGCACGCGCCTCTATATATAGAGGTGAGCCAGGAAAGGGGGCGGAGCCTGGGGGATGACGCTCTGTGTGCGCCGCAGCGCTTCTGCGCATTTGCGGGCGTCCCAGCATGTAAAAACCACAGTTTTGTGTGGTGAGCTGGCTATTAAGTACAGAGACAGAGCTGGCAACATTTAAAAAAGGGCATACAGCAAGCGGTTGATACAGGCATCCCCTAGAAAGGCACATTAGTAGACACCAACTGTGATATAGCAGCAATTGTGCTAGACTATTCTCAGTAAAAGTGGTGTATTACGGCTGGAATACCTCAGCTTTAGGCTTAGGAATATGCCGTCCAGAAGCTCCGGAACTGAATCTTCCAGGAAGCGAAGGGGGTCTCATCGGGCTCGGAGGATCTTGGGCATACTTCTGCTGCACCAGTCTCCCCTGAAGTTCAGAGGTAAGTGACCGTAGAGACCCCGCAGGGGTACTTGGTACTGTGGCTGTCCTCAGTTCACCTGCTCCTGTGTATGTAACAGAGGAGGTTTTTTCCTCAGCTCTGGGAGGATTAGAGAGAGATTGTCAACATTTATCGCTGCCTCCCTGTCAGGGAAAGCACGCCCGATCTCCGTCTCCTCCTTCAGAGTGCCTGTTAGCAGAGCAACAGTCCCATACAGGGATCGACCTGCCTGAAGGGGATCAGGATGAGGTTGATTCTGTTATAGAGGAATCAACAGTGGGGGAACCTTTTCTCAGCATCTCAAGCTGAAAGATTATGGGTTCAGTCTCTGACTAACATGGTCCGATCAGCATTTAAAAATGCACCTTGCGGAACCATCAACCACTACTGTCTCCTCGTTGGGGTCGCTAGAAGCCCCAGACTGTCTGTTCTTTTCCACTTCACCCTTTACTGAAAGGGCTCATTTACCAGGATTGGGAACATCCTGAGAAAATATTTATTCCCCCAAGAGATTTCCGGTGGTCTATCCCATGGAGGATAAGTTCATCAAAAAAAAAAAAAAATGGAAGGTCCCTACAGTGGACGCAGCCATCTCTTGTATGTATAAATCACTGACATGTCCAGTGGATAATGTCCAAATGTTCAAGAACCCAATAGATAAAAGATTGGAGTCCTTATGAAAATCTGCTTCTTTCTACAGCAAGCTTGGTGACACAGCCAGCAGTAGCAGCTATTGGGGTCTGCTAAGCAGTGAAGGATCAGTTGAAACAGGTCTTGAGGGACTTGACAGATCAGCAGGCTTTGCCCTAGCTGATCTACCTAGAGCCTTAAGCTTTGCGGTTGACGCCATAAAGGATTCAGTCCATCAGGCCTCCCGCCTTACGCTGTCTATAGTACATATGCGTAGGCTTCTATGGCTCAAAAACTGGTCTGCTGAAGCTCCCTGTAAAGAATGGCTGGTTAGCGTCCCATTTCATGGTGAACGCTTATTCAGGGAAAACCTGGACAAATATATCCAGAAAATTTCCAGCGGTAAAAATACGCTCTTGCCGGTTAAAAACAGAGTTAGAGGTCCCTCTTTAAGAGGCCTGCTTCTCCAGTCCCTGGGGCATCGGCTGTGTAACAGTTCCGACGGCCTCCTCGGTCAATTCCCGGGGGTGAAAAACAGGGACAATAGCAGGGTAATGAGAAACCCTGGGTCAGGGGAGGTACAAAACCTCCCCCAAAGTTAAATTCATTGAAGCCCCCACTCAGTCGGGTGGGGGGAGGACTCCAGTTGTTCGCAAGAGACCTGGCGGGACACGATCAAGACAGATAGGTGCTCTCCGCAGTATGTTTGGGATACAGTTTGGAGTTAAAAGACTCTCCTCCTTCCCATTTTTGAGGTCAAACGTGCCAAGGGATCCCCGGAAGATAGAGTCCCTCTTGTTGGCACTAGAACAACTATTGCTCCAAGGAGTAATTATGGAGGTTCCCCTGGAAGAATGAGGGTTCGGGTTTTACTCAAACCTCTTTACAGTCCCGAAGCAAACGCGGACGGGAGGCCCATATTAATTCTAAAAGGGCTATACAAATTCCTGTATATCAGGACTTTCCAATGGAGTCAATCCGATCGGTGGCCACTGCCCTACAAGGGGAGGATTGGTTAGCCGCGATCGACATCAAAGATGCTTATTTGCGCATTCCCATCTTTCCAGTCCACCAAAAATTTCTACGCTTTGCAGTAGAAGGGCGCCATTTTCAGTTCAGAGCCTTACCCTTCGGTTCGGCCACAGCACCACGAGTGTTTACAAAAATTCTGGCCCTTTATTGGCCAATCTAAGAACACAAGGTGTAATGATAATGGCATATCTAGATGACTTGTTGCTGATAGACCACTTAGTGAAAAAACTAGACGTGGTCGTTCACAAGACAATCAAGTATCTGGAATCTCACGGTTGGATTATCAACCGAGACAAGTCACCCCTAAAAACCAGTCAAAAGTCTGGAATACTTGGGGCTAAGGTTGGATTCAGGCCAGAGAAAAATATTCTTGCCTCGAGGAAAGGTCTTGTCTTTGAAAGATTTGATCCACTTAGTGGGTACAAAAAAGACAGCCGTCCATACGCCTGTGCATAAGGCTGCTGGGAAAAATAGTGGCATCATTCGAAGCAGTACCCTACGGTCAATTCCATTCAAGGAATTTGCAGGGGGCCATACTGTCAGCCTGGAACAAAAAAGTTCAGGCCCTAGACTTACAATGTCCTTGTCCCCTTCCGTTCGCAAGAGCCTCCGTTAGTGGTTGGTTCCCCAGAATCTGGAAAAAGGGAAATCCTTCAGTCTGATTTCTTGGAAGGTGGTCACTACAGATGCCAGCCTTATAGGCTGGGGAGCAGTACTGGAGCAATAGTCTCTCCAGGGCAGATGGTCGGATGCAGAAAAGGCCCTGCCCATCAATCTCTTAGAGATACGAGCAGCCCGGTATGCCCTAGTAGCATGGACATCCAAACTCCAAGGGTCCCCTGTCAGAATTCAATCATCAGGGGGGCACCAGGAGTCGTGCAGCCCAGAGGGAAGTAAATTACATCCTGAAATGGGCAGAAAAATATGTCCCAGCCATATCTGCGGTATTCATTCCAGGAGTGGAGAATTGGAAGGCGGACTTTCTAAGTCGCCAGCAATTAGGCCCAGAGGAAGGGTCCCTTCACCCCGAGGTTTTCTGGACAATATGTCAGCGGGGGGAACATCGGATGTAGATCTTCTAGCATCCAGATTCAACGCAAAGGGGGACAGGTTTGTCTCTCGGACAAGGGATCCCCTAGCTTGCGGCTCGGATGCCCTAGTGTTCCCTTGGGATCAGTTCAAGCTGATATATGCATTCACACCGCCACAATGGTTACCTCGATTACTCCGCAGAATCAGGGTAGAAAAGAAACCAGTGATTCCGGTGGCTCCAGCGTGGCCCCGAAGAGTGTGGTACGCGGAGATTGTAAAATTTCAGTGGGGAGTCCTTGGACTCTCCCACGTCGTCCGGACCTGCTTTCGCAAGGACCGATATACCACCCTTCCTTACCAGCCCTAGGTTTGACGGCCTGGTTATGGAAGCCCACATTCTAAAAAAGAGAGGGCTCTCTAATCCTGTGGTATCTACCATGATCAATGCCAGGAAGCCGGTATCCAGGCAGATCTAATATAGAATCTGGAAGGCGTACATCGCGTGGTGTGAGGCCAAGAAATGGCATCCACATAAGTACGTAATAGGTAGGATTCTGGACTTCCTACAATGGGCTGTAGATAGGAAGCTTGCCTTGAGTACTATCAAGGGTCAGATTTCGGCCTTGTCAATATTTTTTCAAAGGCCCTTGGCTTCGCATTCACTAGTCAAAGCCTTTATACAAGGAGTGATGCGTATTAGTCCTCCGGTTAATATTCCCATATGTCCATGGGATCTAAACTTGGTTCTGTCGGTTCTACAGAAACAACCATTTGAACCATTACAGCATATTTCTTTGGTGCTTCTCACCAGGAAATTGATTTTTCTAGTAGCCATTTGTTCGGCTAAAAGAGTGTCGGAATTAGCAGCTATGTCCTGTAAGGAGCCATATCTGGTTATCCATAAGGATAGAGTAGTATTACGTCCTCATCCAGCCTTTCTTCCTAGGGTGGTACCGAGGTTTCATTTGAACCAAGATGTGGTTCTTCCTTCTTTTTTCCCCAAACCTACTTCGGTAGAGGAAAAGTTATTGCATTCTTTGGATGTAGTAAGAGCAGTTAAAGCTTATCTAAAAGCCACTGCTCAGATTCGCAGAACGGATACTTTGTTTATTCTGCCGGAAGGCCCCAGAAAGGGTCAGGCAGCGTCAAAATCTACTTTAGCCAAGTGGATTCGACAGGTCATAATACAAGCCTATGGCTTGAGAAGGAGACCACCTCCGTTCAAAGTTAGAGCGCACTCCACGAGAGCAGTTGGAACTTCATGGGCAGTGCATCACCAGGCCTCCCTGGCTCAAATCTGTAAGGCCGCAACATGGTCTTCAGTTCACACGTTTACTAGGTTCTACCAGGTGGACGTTAGAAGTCAGGAGGATGTCGCCTTTGGGCGCAGTGTGTTGCAGGCCGCAAAAGATCCTCATGTCTGATAGCGCTCAGCTTATATATGGTGTATCCCCCCCCTCATTGGGCATTGCTTTAGGACATCCCATTAGTAATGACTATGTCGCTCTGTGTCCCGTGATGTACGAGAAAGAAAATAGGATTTTTATAACAGCTTACCTGTAAAATCCTTTTCTTGGAGTACATCACGGGACACAGAGCTCCCGCCCCTCTTTGGGGACACTTATTGCTTTGCTACAAAACTGAGGTGCTCCCGGATGGGAGGGGCTTATATAGGGGAGGGTACTTCCGGTTTTGGAAGTTGCCAGTGCCAGCACCTGACGGTATCTATATAACCCATTAGTAATGACTATGTCGCTCTGTGTCCCGTGATGTACTCCAAGAAAAGGATTTTACAGGTAAGCTGTTATAAAAATCCTATTTTTTCCTACACTGTGAGAAAATGTTTCAATTAAAACCCATAAATCCAAATATTAATAATTACAGTAGTGTCAGAAGCTTTATACACTATAATACCAAAAATATTGGGACACCAGCCTTTACACGCACGTGAACTTTAATGGTATCCCAGTCTTAGTCCGTAGGATTCAATATTGAGTTGTCCCACCCTTGGGTAGGCCAGTTAAGTTCCTCCACCCCAAACTCGCTCATCCATGTCTTTATGGAACTTGCTTTGTGAACTGGTCCAAATAATTTGGTGGAGGGGGGAATATGGTGTGGTGTTGTTTTTCAGGGGTTGGGCTTGGCCCCTTAGTTCCAGTGAAGGGAACTCTTAAGCATACCAAGACATTTTGGACAATTTCATGCTCCCAACTTTGTGGGAACAGTTTGGAGATGGCCCCTTTTCTGTTCCAACATGACTGCGCACTAGTGCACAAAGCAAGGTCCAAAAAGACATGGACAGCGAGTTTGCAGTGAAGGAACTTGACTGGCCTGCGCAGAGTCCTGACGTCAACCCGATAAAACACCTTTGGGATGAATTCGAGCATAGACTGCGAGCCAGGCCTTCTTGTCCAACATCAGTGCCTGACCTCACAAATGCACTTCTGGAAGAATGGTCAAAAACTCCAATAGACACACTCCTAAACCTTGTAGACAGCCTTGCCAGAAAAGTTAAGGCTGTTTCTAGCTGAAAAGGGTGGGCCATCCCTACGGACTAAGACTGGGATGCCATTAAAGTTCATGTGCTTGTTAATTCAGGCGTCCCAATACTTTTGGTAATATAGTGTACATTGCTATTGGTTGAATGGTGCTGGGAGATGAGGGAGGGAGGGTTTGAACCTGTGACTGGGACAGGCATCTCTCTGAATATTCCCAGGCACAGTTCTCCCCCGGGAATGACTTTTCACATCAGGATCGTTTTAGATCAGTAAATAAATATGTTCTCAGAATAACACTTAAGCCCATTCTGCAACAGCCACATCATCTGATATCCCAGTATATGGTAAATAAAATCAGTAACGGCAGGAGTCTTAACTAAACAAACATGACTTGAATATTATTACAGACGAATGCAACTGAAATGAGTATTTGCTATTTAACTACTGTAATCAGGACCGCTCCGAGAAAAAAGGCAATGCATGACCTTTGGTTGATAAGATACAATACTTCCCATAGAGGTAGAAAAAAGGAAAAATCAAATGATCCCGTCAAGTGACTACCAATTACTTATTAAGCCAAAATTAGGCAGGCCATACATTATGAAATTTTCATTCCTGCAACTGCAACCATGGAAAGAAAGAAAATCGCTCGATTTCCCCTATCATCACAGTCAGTGTTGACAGGGGAATTCCTCCCCGCGCTATTGTGTTCTGCTGAGAGAATATCATTCTGATATGTGATAGTAGTGATTGCAAACTTGTGGAAAGTATATTTATGCTCATAATTTGCACAAAAAAAATATTTTTTATGGTGTGCTTTGTGATGAAACATAAAAAAGGTACAAATGCAAAATTTTGCTTTGAGCTTTACCATTTTACTATGTTTAATAAAAGTCACTTATGTGATATCCTTTTGATTAGAAGGCTTTATCCATCATACTTTGGGGTTATGGACAAATTTCTGTCCTAGGGTTCCAGGGCCAGCAGCGGCCACCAGGCCCTTTCAATTTATACTAGATACTTTTTTTTTTTTTTATATCAATTTTTCTTTTATTTACATGGATTCCAAGATGCAAATGGTAAAAAGAAGTAAATACAACATAGAAGTTACATAATAAAATAACATCTTATTCGTCCAGCTAACTTGGAATGTCATATGTGTGTGTCAGCGTGTCCAGGTGACGATTAAAGTCCTCCACTATTTGTTTGTGTGTTTTTGAAGCTTTCTTCAAAATTCTTTCCATTTGTCTTTTCTCTCGCACTTTTTCAAAAGCAATCTGAGTAGGTGTGAGCTTCGAGTTCGAGTCAAACTCATGTTCGACTCGAACATTGCCTGTTCGCCCGTTCGCCGAACAGCGAACAAATTGGGGTGTTTGCGGCAAATTCGAAAAGTCTATGGGAGAAATCTAAAGTGCTAATTATAAAGGCTTATATGCAAGTTATTGTCCTAAAAAGTGTTTGGGGACCCGGGTCCTGCCCCAGGGGACATGTATCAATGCAAAAAGAAGTTTTAAAAACGGACGTTTTTTTGGGAGCAGTGATTTTAATAATGCTTCAAGTGAAACAATAAAAGTGAAATTTTCCTTTAAATTTCGTACCTGGGGGGTGTGTATGATATGCATGTAAAGTGGCGCATGTTTCCCGTGCTTAGAACTGTCCCTGCACAAAATGTCATTTCTGAAGGAAAAAAAGTCATTTAAAACTCACTCGCGGCTATTAATGAATTGTCGGCTCCCGGCAATACATAGAAAAGTCATTGATAAAAAATAAAAAAAAAGCGTGGGGGTCCCCCCAAATTCAATTACCAGGCCCTTCAGGTCTGGTATAGATATTAAGGGGAACCCCGCCGCAAAATAAAAAAAAAATGCGTGTGGTTCCCCCCAAATATCCATACCAGGCCCTTCAGATCTGGCATGGATTTTAAGGGGAACTCCACCCCAAATTAAAAAAAAAATGGAGTGGAGTCCCCCCAAAAATCCATACCAGACCCTTATCCGAGTACGCAACCTGGCAGGCCGCAGGAAAAGAGGGGGGGACGAGACAGCGCCCCCCCCTTCTGAACCGTACCAGGCCACGTGCCCTCAACATGGGGAGGATGTCCCCATGTTGATGGGGACAAGGGCCTCATCCCCACAACCCTTGCCCGGTGGTTGTGGGGGTCTGCGGGCGGGGGGCTTATCGGAATCTGGAAGACCCCTTTAACAAAGGGGACCCCCGGATCCCGCCCACCCCCGTGTGAATTGGTAAGGGGTACATTGTACCCCTACCATTTCACGAAGAAAGTGTTAAAAAAATGTAAAAAAAACCACACAAACACCTTGGAAAAGTCCTTTATTAAAAAAACAAAAACAAAATAAAAACATTCCAGCGATGAAATCCAGTGTCCCACGGCGATCCGATGTCCAGCGCTGTCCGTCATTGGCTGAGCCTGAGCGGACCTGATGGGGAACTTCCTCCGCAGTCTATTAAATGTATAGACCCACCCCTTCTAAAGTTCCCCATCAGGTCCGCTCAGCCAATGACATAGGTGTAAGGCTGAGGACCTGATGCGGAACATGAGAAGGGGCGGGTCTATTCATGTATTACACAGTGAAGGAAGTTCCCCATCAGGTCCGCTCAGGCCAATGACATAGGCAGGGTCTGACATACCGAGGGGGCGGACCTGATGAGGAACTTCCTTCACTGTGTAATTTGTGAATAGACCTGCCCCTTCTCATGTTCCGCATCTGGTCTGCTTAGCCTTACACCTAGTCATTGGCTGAGCGGACCTGATGGGGAATTTTAGAAGGGGCTGGTCTATTCATGTATTACACAGTGAAGGAAGTTCCCCCATCAGGTCCGCCCCCTCGGTATGTCAGACCCCGCCTACGTTATTGGCCTGAGCGGACCTGATGGGGAACTTCCTTCACTGTGTAATACATGAATAGACCCGCCCCTTCTCACGTTCCGCATCTGGTCCACTTAGCCTTACACCTATTCATTGGCTGAGCGGACCTGATAGGGAACTTTAGAAGGGGCGGGTCTATACATTTAATAGACTGCGGAGGAAGTTCCCCATCAGGTCCGCTCAGGCTCAGCCAATGACGGACAGCGCTGGACATCGGATCGCCGCGGGACACTGGATTTCATCGCTGGAATGTTTTTGTTTTTTTTTGTTTTTTATTTAATAAAGGACTTTTCCAAGGTGTTTGTGTGTTTTTTTTACACTTTCTTTGTGAAATGGTAGGGGTACAATGTATCCCTTACCAATTCACATAGGGGGGCGGGATCCGGGGGTCCCCTTTGTTAAAGGGGTCTTTCAGATTACGATAAGCCCCCTGCCAGCAGACCCCCACAACCACCGGGCAAGGGTTGTGGGGATGAGGCCCTTGTCCCCATCAACATGGGGACAAGGTGCTTTGAGGGGTCACAGACCCCCAAAGCACCCTCCCCATGTTGAGGGCGTGTGGCCTGGTACGGTTCAGGAGGGGGGGCACTCTCTCGTCCCCCCTCTTTTCCTGCGGCCTGCCAGGTTGCGTGCTCGGATAAGGGTCTGGTATGGATTTTTGGGGGAACCCCAAGGCATATTTTTTTAATTTTGCTGCAGAGTTCCCCTTAAAATCCATACCAGACCTGAAGGGTCTGGTATGGATTTTTTGGGCGAACCCCACGGCATTTTTTTTTTAATTACACAGGGTTCCCCTTAATATCCATACCAGACCTGAAGGGCCTGATATGGAATTTGGGGGGACCCCCACGCATTTTTTTAAAAATTTTGGTTCCCTGCACAAAATTTAATTTTTGAAGGAAAAAAAAAGTCATTTAAAACTACTTGCGCTATTAATGAATTGTCGGGTTCCGGCAATACAGATAAAAGTCCTTGAAAAAAAAGGCAGGGGTTCCCCTTAATAATCATACCAGACCCAAAAGGCCTGGTAATGGACTGGGGGGGGGAGGTGACCCCTGTCATTTTTTTCAATGACTTTTCTCTGTATTGCCGGGACCGGCAATTCATGATTAGCTGCGAGTAGTTTTAAAAAAATATTTTTTTCCTTCAGAAATGACACTTTGTGCAGAGACAGTTCTAAACACGGGAAACATGCGCTAACTTTACATGCATACTTTAGACACCCCCCCAGGTACGAAATTTATAGGAATATTTCACTTTCATTGTTTCACTTTAAGCATTATTAAAATCACTGCTCCCGAAAAAACGTCCGTTTTTAAAACTTTTTTTGTAATTGATACATGTCCCCTGAGGCAGGACCCGGGTCCCCAAACACTTTTTATGACAATAACTTGCATATTAACCTTTAAAATGAACACTTTTGATTTCTCCCATAGACTTTTAAAGGGTGTTCCGCGGCTTTTCGAATTTTTCCCCAAATTGTTTGCTGTTCACCGGGCGAGTGAACAGCCAATGTTCGACTCGAACATAAAGCTCATCCCTACTATGCAGACACAGTTCTGGTTATGTTGGGGGACAGAAACCAAAGCTATTGTTGGGGATAGGGAGTGTCTAAAGGTAGCTGGCCTAGAGGAGAAAAAATCTCAAATCTGGTCCTGTTTGGGATAAATGTCTGCGACTAAAAGAGATACAACAGCTGTTTTGTTCCATTTTATCCGTGTTGATTGATTTTCGAAACTGTATGGTAAATGCAAGGCTACTCTCATCAATATGAAACCTTATTTGTTACAAGACATATTATATAACAAGTAATGTAGACAATCACCATAGTTTGGAAGATGGACACTGCTCTTGATGTTCTGATGTCGGGGAGCTTGATGGTCATCTTACAGGCCTTTGTGTAATCCATTCCTGTTTAATTGTTTATGTATATAACTAGTACGCTTCCCTAAGACTGGGGCACATCGGCTGAGGGATCCTCCATGACTGCATTTTCTCTATTTGTATCTCTGATATAACTTTTATTACTGAATTTCTAAGGCTGTGTATGGTTGCTATTGTATGAGTTCATTGTCTGGGCCTCACTGTTTTGTAAGTTTCAAAACCTTGCTCAATGAAAATTATCTGAATGAAAAAAAAAAAAAAGAAATGTAAAAGTAGCATTGGGAAAACAACTTTTAACATTTTTCCAAGAAAAATCTAGAGTAAAAAAAATGTACTGTATGTATCCAAATGTCCTACCAATTTAAAGACTGATCTGTGGCATAAAAAAAAAAGACGTATACTATGTTCCCTTACGATACAGAATTAAAAAAGTTATGAGTTGTGGAATCGAGGCTATTCCATTGAGAAAACAATGTTCCGGCACGTATGGTGAAAAAGGGAACAAAAAGGCTCTGGCAAAAGACTGGTTCAAAGGGAACTCTAAACTGTTGCATACAGTGCTGGCACAAGATCTTCGGTGATACAAAAATTTACAAATATAAATTTACGTTGTTTGTATGCTAATAGTAGGGAGGGTGAATGAGTTCATAAAAAACAATTAGGGTTCAACGGTTAAGGGTTGATAAAGTGTACAAATTGTGTAAAAATTTGGTAAAAAGGCCACACTCTACCAGTGTAATCTGGACTGAGCTGTCAGTGTTACAGCTGGGGTAATGCAGAAGAGATAGAAGATAATTTTCTCCTCAATTTCTTTTCTACACATGCCTTGTCCTGGCCTTGGCTGAAAAAAGTCAAGCACATGTACTGGTAATCCATTTATCCGTGCTGCATCATTGGTAGAACAGCATAAGAAGTTAGGCAATTTTCACACTAAAAGTGAACAGCACTATACTGGTGAGGTGACATCCTTGTCTATCTCCTTTCTCCATGCCTACCTACAGTGGGGAAAATAATTATTTGATCCCATGCAGATTTTGTAAGTTTGCCCACTTACAAAAACAATTAACGGTCTATAATTTTTAACCAAAAATCCCCCAAAAAACACATAAAACAAATGCTATAACTTAAAGCGGAGGTTCAGACAAAATAACATCCATATACAAGCACACTCCTTAAAGAACGAACATGTACAGTAGCCACTTTTTTTTTTTTTTTATGTAGTACATACCGTACTAATGTCATTTCCAATTTCGTCTTCCGGGTACTCACTCCCGCGGGAGTAGGCGTTTCTATTCACCCGCAATGCAATCTGGGAGTTCGCCCAGATGTGACATGTCCTGCAGAAAAAGTTCCCCGGCGGATAAGGTTCCCCCCCCCTGTACTGCGCATGCGCGGCACGAACCTCAACGGAGTTTCCGAAAGTAGCCGAACAGGAAGAGCTGCGTGTCGGCTCTACACAGCGCCTGCGCAGTCAGCTCTACATGACTCCTAGTCATTGCGCAGGTGCCGTGTAGAGCTAACTCGCAGCTCTACATGTTCGGCTACTTTCGGAAACTCCGTTGAGGTTCGTGCCGCGCATGCGCAGTACAGGGGGGGGGGGGAACCTTATCCGCCGGGGAACTTTTTCTGCATTACACCGTCCACCACCAGAAAGTCAGTGCTTGTGGGCTTCAAAATGCCCACAAGCAAAATGGAAAATTCAGACGGCTGATTTTAAAAGTGCATCTTTTGCCAGAAAAAAGACAGGGGAGGTTTAAAGTCACCAAACACGTGAGTACTAATTGGTGATCTACAAATACTTTGCATGCAAGCGGAAAAAAAAAAAAAAATGCCGCGGAACCTCCGCTTTAAGTTGCAGTTCAGCGAGTAAAATAAAAATTTGATCCCCAAGCAAAACATGACTTAGTACTTGGTGGAGAAACCCTTGTTGGCAAGCACAGAGGTAAGATGTTTCTTGTAGTTTGTGACCAGGTTTGCACATATCTCAGGAGGGATTTTGGTCCACTACCGTATATACTCGAGTATAAGCCGACCCGAATATGAGCAGAGGCACCTAATTTTACCACAAAAAACTGGGAAAACGTATTGACTCAAGTATAAGCCTAGGGTGTCCATCTGCATGCCTCACTGTGCCTTACTTTGCCTCACTGTGTCCATGTGCATGCCTCACGGTGCCTCACTGTGCCCATGCCTCACTGTGTCCATGCCTCACTGTGCCCATGCCTCACTGTCACTGTGCCCATGCCTCACTGTGCCCAATCTCCCTACCTGATCTCCGGCGCTGTGTGACTAGACTGACGTTTAACATGGGAGTCTATGGAAGGGGTCCCCGGCTTTGAAAAATCTGTGCTCCCCAGCGGTAGGTCCACCGGACAACAAACTTTGCACACTTGTAGAGGAAGAATGTGGCTACATGTGTACCAAGTTTGGGGTCCAGGGGACCTACGGCTGGCCGGAATCAGGCACACAAATGTGAAGATGGACACAGACTCGAGTATAAGCCGAGGGGGGCATTTTCAGCACAAAAAAATGTGCTAAAAAACGTGGCTTATACTCGAGTATACACGGTCATTTTTGCAGATCTTCTCTAAATCCTTAAGTTTTCTTGACTGTCTCTTGCCAACTCGAAGTTTCAGCTCCCTCCATACATTTTCTATAAAATTAAGGTCTGGAGCCACTCTATGACCTTAATGTGCTTTCTTGAGCCACTCCTTTGTTGCCTTTGTGGTATGTTTCGGGTCATTGTCATGCTGGAAGACCCATCCACAACCCATCTTCAGTGTTCTGGCTGAGGGAAGAAGGTACTCATCGAAAGTCGGCCTGTACCTTTAGCAGAGAAACCGCCCCAAAGCATGATGTTTCTACCTCCGTGCTTAACTGTAGGGATGGTGTTCTTGGGGTCATAGTCAGCATTTTTCTTCCTCCAAACACGGCGAGTAGAGTTAATGACAAAGAGCTCAATTTTGATCTCATCTGACCACAGCACTTTCTCCCAATTCTTCTCTGAATCATTTAGATGTTCCTTGGCCTGATGCCGTGTACACACGACCGTTTTTCATGACGAGAAAAATGTAATTTTTTAAATTGGTCATTAAAAACGATCGTGTGTAGGCTCCAGAGCATTTTTCGCGATGTGAAAATGGCCATTAAAAATTTCGAGCATGCTCTATTTTTTCTCGTCGTTTTTCTCGTCATGAAAAATGCCCGTGTGTAGGCTTTAACGACGTGAAATAAATGCGCATGCTCAGAAGCAAGTTATGAGATGGGAGCGCTCGTTCTGGTAAAACTAGCGTTCGTAATGGAGATAGCACATTCGTCACGCTGTAACAGACTGAAGAGCACGAGGCTGAAAAGCGCGAATCGTCTCACCAAACTTTACTAACACAAGGATCAGCAAAAGCAGCCCAAAGGGTGCCGCCATCCGAATGGAACTTCCCCTTTATAGTGCTGTCGTACGTGTTGTACGTCACCGCACTTTGCTTGAGCGTTTTTTTTCATGAACGTGTGTATGCAAGGCAGTTTTGAGAGGAAACACAAAAAATCACATTGAGAAAACTTTGTTTTTTTCCATGACATGAAAAACGGCCATGTGTACGCGGCATTATAGTTAGTGACCAGGTTTGCACACATCTCAGGAGGGATTTTGGTCCACTTGTTTTTTTACAGATCTTCTCTAAATCTTGGCTGTCACTTGGCAACTCAAAGTTTTAGCTCTCTTCATAAATTTCCTAGAACGACGTGAAAAATTACAAGAAAAAATAGAGCAGGTTCGAATTTTTTTCCGCCCATATTTCTCGTAGAGAAAAATGCTCTGGAGCATACACACGACCATTTTTCACGACAATTTTTAAAAATGTAATTTTTCTCGTCATGAAAAACGGTCGGGTGTACGCGGCATAAGAAATGTCTTACCTCTGTGTTTGCCAACAAGGGTTTATTCACCAAGTACTAAGTCATGTTTTGCTTGGGGATCAAATACTTATTTTACTCACTGAACTGCAACTTAATTTATAACATTTGTATCATGTGCTTTTTGACCTGTCACGTGTCCCAGGAGATCGCCTAGAGGAAGGGGCCGCTTAAGGCGAGAGGAGGAGTCGCCGAGGCGGTCCCTGGGCGGAAGGAGGAAGTGGGACAGGAAGTCCCACTCCTACCGAAGCCCCCACCCCCCCCCCAAAAAAAAATGCCAAATGTGGCATGTAAGGGGGAGAGGAGTGCTTAAAGCGGAAGTTCCACTTTTGGGTGGAACTCCACTTTAATGGTTCAGTCCACCGAAAGCGGATACATCTCTGTTTTCCCTTGAGACATATTTTGAAAAACCCTTTAGAAGACTATGGACCATAATAAATGTAGCACACAGACCCCTGACGGGTCCTGCTGCTTGTCCCAAGTTCTATTGACTAGTCGGTGCAAGCAGCCAGACACATAGTAGTTTCCCTGTCTTTCTCTATACAAGAACCAGGCTGGAGGTATCTTTTTGAGATTTTTAGCTTGACGAACTTGGTTAGGGTGGGGGGTAAGCCTTGGAATGCTCCATATTTAGTGCAAACGTAATGGAGTACACTCTCTGACTATGGCTGTCTCTTTTCTGGGTGAAACCCCTCTTGAGGCTAGTGATGAGTGAACTATGGCTCAGGGGACTCCAATGCAGGAGCAAATCTGAGCTATCAAGTCTGGGGCAGTCTCTTCAAGAGTTAACAAGTACAGTCCCTAGGATCTACTTCAGGCTTGTACTCTCTGTGCCCTGAGTACTTGAATGGTTTCCTGCAGTACCAGACAGCTTCTGTACTGTGTTCCTCCAGATCAGGCTCTCTGCGGACTTCCTGGAAACTGATCCCAGGAACTTTGGATGTGGGTCCCCCAGCTCTCCTTGAGCTGGGACCCTGGATGGTCTCCTCTAAACTTCAGCTAAGTGACCCAGAGGACCCACAGGACAAGGACCCTGCTGTTCTAGGCCCTAGCCCAGTGGTTCTCAACCTGGGGGTTGGGACCCCCTCAGGGGTCGAATTACGATTTGCTAGGGGTCACTGAATCCTGGGCTGTTCCTGAAGCCTGCACCGCACTCACAGCCTTTTCACGGCCGCCCAGCAGGGCTGTCCCTGGAGCCTGTGGCCATCCAGCTGGGCTGTTCCTGGAGCCCGCGGCCGCCCACTCAGCCTCTTCGCAGCCACCAATTCAGTTCACGGCATGGCTGGGGGGCAGGGACTAGAGGTCAGCTGACTCGTGAGGAATGTGAAATGGGAGTGGCTGAAGGAGACCCTATCTCCTGATTGCGGCATAGGTGTCACTGCTGCCATACACCACAAAGTTGGTGACACAGTGAAGCCAGAGACACAGTGAGTAACATTGCCTGTGATTAGAGTTGTCATTAAAAGTCCCCACTAGAGTTCTCAGATCAGCAGATGACCTTGATCAAGAGCACCTAAGTTGGCTGATCAGAACTCCCCCCAGCACTGCCACTCATCCCGTTCCCCCCACCCCCCTACCAAGGAGTAAGAGAAGGAATAAATATAGAGAATACATGGAAGGGAGAGGAAAAGAGGGGGATGAACAAAGAAAAATGGATAGAAAGAATAAGAGAAAGAACAAGAAAGATGGCTAGAGAGAGGGTTGGGGAAAAAAACGTAGAACAAAGAGAAAGAGTAGTACATCCTAAAATGTACCATAAGGGGTTTTAATACTGTATGAGTTGAAGGGACTCAGGGAGCACTAAATATCCGTGGGTTAGGGGCGAAAATAGGAGCTGACAACCCATGCTACAAAAATAATTTTACTGTTAGGGTTCCCCACAACTTGGGAAATTTTATCAAGGGGTCACAGCAATAGAAAGGTTGAGAACCACTGCCCTAGCCAATTCATACACACTTCAGCCCCCTACTGGTCACTCTTCCTACCAGAAATTTGCTAAGGCTGTATAAATATGCTAATTGAGGGTCTGCCTCTTCCAACCCACTAAATTTTGGAACTTAACAGGGGGAAGCAGTGGAACCTGCAACTAGCAGAACCTTGAACAGACAAAAGCAATGAAACTTTGCTCCACTGGCTACAGAAGAGCCAAATACTACATTTTGTATCAATACTACAAGCAACCTAATTAGGAGGGTGCTGCATAACAATTCAGCTGCTTCAGCAATTCACTGTAATCTTTTCTATTTCCAGCTTGTGACCCGCATCTGTGGGGACCCAGATGTAACTATTCCTGTCATTGCCTAAACAATGGGGTTTGTGATGCCATTTCGGGGTCCTGTATCTGCCCTCCGGGATACAAGGCACCCTTCTGTGAGAAGCCCTGTGAACCAGGCACCTACGGAGCAAACTGTTTACTGGACTGCCAGTGTAAGAATGGAGCCAGCTGTGACCCTCAGAATGGAATTTGTCTTTGTCCAGAAGGGTATACGGGACCTTAGTGAGTATGCTCACATTTTTTAGTTGTGTTTTTTAGTTCTTGACATGCACAATATACTTTGGCAAATATACAGTTTATCTGCATTTTGATCTTGATTATGTCTTAGTTTCTGTTTCTTGAGATCTTTCACCACCAAATTCTATGCTCCCACCTTGCTCACTACTCTCCAACCGCATCCGTACTTCCCTCACCACTTGTCTAGTCCACACGCCCTACCACTTTAATCTCCATCTATTTCCCTTCATCCCCTATACTCTTATCTACTGCACATTTTGCAAGGAGCACATGTGCCTTATCCAAAAGTACCATGGAATTTTCACAATGAACCTCAACTTAAAACCTTATTATTATTCTGCATCTGATGATGTCAGTGATCAACCACCAAAAACCAACAAAAAGCTGCCCATAGGCTGAACAGAAGAAAATCTAACAGATTTCTCAATCCACGCCACAATTCTAGCCAGCTGTTAAAATACCTGATAAGCATCTCCATCTGATTGGATGATTTGGCTGACAATTTTTCACCAGACTGCTTTGATTTTTTAATTAAGGGGTGTCAGGTGGGAGGTGGCCTATGGGGCCATCCACTGAGAAAGATTCAGGCCTATTCCCCAGGAGTCGACCGAAAATGTAAGCAGTGTATGGTCAGCTAAATGATATGTTGCACAGATCTTAACTGTAATGCCGCGTACACACGGTCGGACATTCCGACAACAAATGTTTGATGGGAGCTTGTTGTCGGAATTTTCGACAACAAAAATTTGAGAGCTGGTTGTTGGAAATTCCAACCGCGTGTACACAATTCCGACTCACAAAATTCCACGCATGCTCGGAATCAAGCAGAAGAGCCGCACTGGCTATTGAATGGCCGTTTTTTCGGGAGCAGTGATTTTAATGATGCTTAAATTGAAAAAAAAAATCGTACCTGGGGGGTGTCTATAGTATACCTGTGAAGTGGCACGTGTTTCCCGTGTTTAGAACTGTCCCTGCACAAAATGACATTTCTAAAGGAAAAAATGTCATTTAAAACTGCTTGCGGCTTTAATGTAATGTCTGGTCCCGGCAATATGGATGAAAATCCCCCCCCAGCCCATTACCAGCCCTTGTGAAAATTTGTATTTGTATTCAGATAACCACACTGTGCAAAGGACACTAAAACAAAATACTGGAGGTCCCTGCCTCACTGCCTATATTTGTATGAGAACACCAGCAATTGTATTCAGGTAAGTTTTAGGTGCACACTGTGCAAAGGACACAGTACACTAAAGCCCTGTACACACGATCGGTTTTCCTATGGATTCTAATCCGATGGATTTTTCCATTGGAATTCCGATGAAGCTGACTTCCATCAGTCTTGCCTACACACCATCAGTCAAAAATTCGACCGTCCCAAACGCCGTGACGTAAAACACGCCGACGAGCCGAGAAAAATGAAGTTCAATGCTTCTGAGCATGCGTCCACTTGATTCTGAGCATGCGTGGGTTTTTTTCTCCGATGGAGTTCCACACAGACGATCGGAATTTGCTATCGTTTTTTTTTCCATCGGATAAATTTAAAACATGTTCTATTTTTTCTCACCGATTGAAAAAAGACCGATGGGGCCCATACACAATCGGTTTGTCCGATTTAAAAAAGTCCATCGGACTGTTTTCATCGGTAAAACCGATCGTGTTTACAGGGCATAAGTGAAAATACTGCAGCTAGCACAATCACCTGCCTGCCTGTCAGTATATTATGAAGAGAATAACAGGAACGGATCTAGCTAAACTAAATGCAGTGTATAAATATATATACAACACCTAGGATGCATATATATCCTCTACACACTGTAACAGCAGCTAACTGACTCGCCTGCCTGCTCTATCTAACTCAAAATAAATGACACTGTCTCTCTCTCTCTCTCTGTCTGTCTTTAACCATCACAACACAGTACACAAGGCCGCCACGGAGGCGGCCTTATATAGTGTGGGGCGTGTACTAAACCCCCTGAGGCATAATTGGCAAAAGCCACCCTGGCTTTGGCCAATTATGGCTGTCGGTTTTTTGCCCCCTGTGATTGGCCAAAGCATGCGGTTCATAGTGCATGCTTGGCCAATCATCAGTCAGCAATGCACTGCGAGGCCGCAGTGAATTATGGGCCGTGACGCGCCACTCTAATTTGGCGCGAATGGCCCATAATGTTCAAAATTCGCCGAACGATCGAACAGCTCATCCCTACTCCCTAGTGTTTCTAGCTGTGGCCATGTTGAGTAAGGGCAGATGATTAATGAAGCATATACTTCCTGGAATCCAATCACCCTTAGTTCAGGCATGCAGGCAAGAGGGTGTGCTTAGCTGAGAAAGCCCCTCCTTTGGATGAATGGAAAAAAATGTCCAGGAAGATTACTGGAATGTATGACATAATTTTGGCCTATTCCAGAAACCAACTGAAGAAATGTTAAAAAAAAAAAAGTTTAAAATAAGAAAAATAATATACTTTCCTGTCTATTTACTAATGCTAGTAGCATGAGGATTAAAAATACTCAATGTTGACTGGTAGAGTTTCGTTCCACTTTAAACAAAATTGGTAATTGTGTCCCCCTCTTGTCTGGTAAGTCCCAAAGTGCAATCATCTGCTGAATTAAAATCAGTCATAGTGATACTAAAAATAGGATTTTTATAACAGCTTACCTGTAAAATCCTTTTCTTAGGAGTACATCACGGGACACAGAGCGACATAGTCATTACTAATGGGTTATATAGATACCGTCAGGTGCTGGCACTGGCAACTTCCAAAACCGGAAGTACCCTCCCCTATATAAGCCCCTCCCATCCGGGAGCACCTCAGTTTTGTAGCAAAGCAATAAGTGTCCCCAAAGAGGGGCGGGAGCTCTGTGTCCCGTGATGTACTCCTAAGAAAAGGATTTTACAGGTAAGCTGTTATAAAAATCCTATTTTCTTTCTCGTACATCACGGGACACAGAGCGACATAGTCATTACTAATGGGATGTCCTAAAGCAATGCCCAATGAGGGGGGGGATACACCATATATAAGCTGAGCGCTATCAGACATGAGGATCTTTTGCGGCCTGCAACACACTGCGCCCAAAGGCGACATCCTCCTGACTTCTAACGTCCACCTGGTAGAACCTAGTAAACGTGTGAACTGAAGACCATGTTGCGGCCTTACAGATTTGAGCCAGGGAGGCCTGGTGATGCACTGCCCATGAAGTTCCAACTGCTCTCGTGGAGTGCGCTCTAACTTTGAATGGAGGCGGTCTCCTTCTCAAGCCATAGGCTTGTATTATGACCTGTCGAATCCACTCGCTAAAGTAGATTTTGACGCTGCCTGACCCTTTCTGGGGCCTTCCGGCAGAATAAACAAAGTATCCGTTCTGCGAATCTGAGCAGTGGCTTTTAGATAAGCTTTAACTGCTCTTACTACATCCAAAGAATGCAATAACTTTTCCTCTACCGAAGTAGGTTTGGGGAAAAAAGAAGGAAGAACCACATCTTGGTTCAAATGAAACCTCGATACCACCTTAGGAAGAAAGGCTGGATGAGGGCGTAACACTACTCTATCCTTATGGATAACCAGATATGGCTCCTTACAGGACATAGCTGCTAATTCCGACACTCTTTTAGCCGAACAAACGGCTACTAGAAAAATCAATTTCCTGGTGAGAAGAACCAAAGAAATATGCTGTAATGGTTCAAATGGTTGTTTCTGTAGAACCGACAGAACCAAGTTTAGATCCCATGGACATATGGGAATATTAACCGGAGGACTAATATGCATCACTCCTTGTATAAAGGCTTTGACTAGTGAATGCGAAGCCAAGGGCCTTTGAAAAGATATTGACAAGGCCGAAATCTGACCCTTGATAGTACTCAAGGCAAGCTTCCTATCTACAGCCCATTGTAGGAAGTCCAGAATCCTACCTATTACGTATTTACGTGGATGCCATTTCTTGGCCTCACACCAGGCGATGTACGCCTTCCAGATTCTATAGTAGATCTGCCTGGATACCGGCTTCCTGGCATTGATCATGGTAGATACCACAGAATTAGAGAGCCCTCTCTTTTTTAGAATGTGGGCTTCAATAGCCAGGCCGTCAAACCTAGGGCTGGTAAGGAAGGGTGGTATATCGGTCCTTGCGAAAGCAGGTCCGGACGATGTGGGAGAGTCCAAGGACTCCCCACTGACATTTTACAATCTCCACGTACCACGCTCTTCGGGGCCACGCTGGAGCCACCAGAATCACTGGTTTCTTTTCTACCCTGATTCTGCGGAGTAATCGAGGTAACCATTGTGGCGGTGTGAATGCATATATCAGCTTGAACTGATCCCAAGGGAACACTAGGGCATCCGAGCCGCAAGCTAGGGGATCCCTTGTCCGAGAGACAAACCTGTCCACCTTTGCGTTGAATCTGGATGCTAGCAGATCTACATCCGATGTTCCCCACCGCTGACATATTGTCCAGAAAACCTCGGGGTGAAGGGACCCTTCCTCTGGGCATAATTGCTGGCGACTTAGAAAGTCCGCCTTCCAATTCTCCACTCCTGGAATGAATACCGCAGATATGGCTGGGAAATATCTTTCTGCCCATTTCAGGATGTAATTTACTTCCCTCTGGGCTGCACGACTCCTGGTGCCCCCCTGATGATTGATATATGCCACTGCTGTGGCATTGTCTGATTGAATTCTGACAGGGGACCCTTGGAGTTTGGATGTCCATGCTACTAGGGCATACCGGGCTGCTCGTATCTCTAAGAGATTGATGGGCAGGGCCTTTTCTGCATCCGACCATCTGCCCTGGAGAGACTATTGCTCCAGTACTGCTCCCCAGCCTATAAGGCTGGCATCTGTAGTGACCACCTTCCAAGAAATCGGACTGAAGGATTTCCTTTTTTCCAGATTCTGGGGAACCAACCACCAACAGAGGCTCTTGCGAACGGAAGGGGACAAGGACATTGTAAGTCTAGGGCCTGAACTTTTTTGTTCCAGATCGCCTCTATGAATAGAGGCGCGTGCTCGCGCATGCGTGCGGGCACGTGCGCCTTCGGCGCCTTTTTTGAAAACAACAAGGAGCTAGATGGGAGCCAGGGTCCCTTTGCCGCAGGGCCCGGGGATGGATGAGCGCAGCAACAGGGCAGAGGAGACAGCTTCCCAGGAGAGAACATACCACCTGCCTGGATTTGATTCTGGAAGAAAAAAATCCACATTACAAGAAAAAGAACCATAGCGGCCTCTAGTGTCTAACACAGGTACCGCGGTCTTACTTTTTTTTTTTTTCTTGCCTACTATTAAAATTTTTACATTTTCTCAGTAGTAACAGGCATACACAGAATATTAGCGGGAATACCGTTAGGTAACAGACAGAAAGACAAATTAGGCTTGGGGGTCCCCCAATAGAACCAAGTTCCTGGGGGCCCCCACTTACCTGTTCCCCGCCGCAGGACTTTGTTTGGTCCACAAAAGCCCAAACTTCACCTATCACGGCAGGCATTGTAATCAAACCTTCAGGGACCGGGTTCCCAAGGATTCCACTCCCCTGGACCTGTATAGCACCCTGCACAGAAAACATCTTGGTCGTGGGTATGACCAGAGCTCTGGATCCCAGGGTCCAGCTCTCCTAAGAGAAGCATTACAGGCAAAACCTTGCTCTTCTCTGCAAGGCCCGGGTACCGACCGTTTAGCTATGAAGCTTTTTTGGTCGGATCCGGAATAGCTTACTGAGGCCCAAAAGAACCTGTACGCAAGCTCAGTGAAAAACACATGTTTCTTCTTGGCCAACACCTTAGACACTGGCAAAAAACTGAGGTGCTCCCGGATGGGAGGGGCTTATATAGGGGAGGGTACTTCCGGTTTTGGAAGTTGCCAGTGCCAGCACCTGACGGTATCTATATAACCCATTAGTAATGACTATGTCGCTCTGTGTCCCGTGATGTACGAGAAAGAAATCAGCACTACTGGTTATGTACTAGGCAATGGTATTTAATTAATGGAGGGAGGATAGGTACCCTAAATTCAGACTTAGAGGGATACTGTATATACACTGCACACACACCCCGTCGTCCTCCACAATTTCTTCCCAAATGTGCGAGTTATTTAATACAGGATCTTTTATCTCCATTCAAAAAATTGATATATTTACATTTGCCATCTGCCCAGTAGAACCTTTGCAAGCAGATTTCAAATGCAGCTGACTAGTGACATTCAGCATTTTTGTAGCAGGATGCCATGGTTATTTTTGAAAACCTTTATTAACCGTGAACTACAATTTTTTTAGCACTTTTTCAAATTTTATATGTTTACAGGATGTTAAATTAATGACGTTTTTTTGCACATAAACACCTAATAAATGAAAAATGGATCCCCACTTAACGCAAATCTCCTTTAAGACAGATTGCCTGTCTCTATTAGCATCAGCTGAGCAGTCCAATGAGGGAAGAATTACTCCTCTGACTTACTGGATTCTTGTGTAAATTTCAGCTTGAGCTATTGAACTTGGTAAATAATAGGCTTTAACAGACAGGCTAATAAGTCCTAGGAAAACAGAGCTGAAAATCTCACCAGTTGGCTCAAAAAGAGAAATGTTAATATTTATTATATCGTTTATCTCTGTCCAATGAAATATATATCTCAATTATTTTATTAAAATTTCTGCTCAATATAAAGAAAAAATATATATAAATCACAATACATTTACTTGGCAATGGGGAAAAACTAAGAATTCAAGTGGGATTATCCCACCACTGTAGCCCTTGAGAAAGTTGGGACCACAGAGGCCACAAAACAGAGATATATATATAAAATATAACTCAAGTGGAGTTAGCCATTAAAATGAAACATGTGTTTTGCCTCCTTTAGTTGTGAGATTAGATGTACAGAGGCTCAACCATCCACGTTTCAATGCCCAGAGAACTGCCCCTGCCAGAGCGGAGGCATCTGTGACCAGATCAATGGAGAGTGCACATGTCCACCAGGATGGAAGGTAAGAACTTCAGATCATCGTCCCTTTATAATTACTATTAAGGTTTTTTTTTACATGGTGACACGATCCCCCTCAAGCACCCTTAGAAAATACAAAAGGTAAAAAATACACATGAAACTGATTTATAACATATTTATTACAACATGTACATGCAGTTGCATAGCAAATCAATGTGAGCATGCCAATACAGGCTTACCTTTTATATGTATACTGTATAGGCATTATAATACGGTAGGAATATATTGTATAAGGGACGTTTATAAGGAATTCACACTATACCAAAAAAAGTGTAGGTAAAAAACACTTACAGTGCCTTGCAAAAGTATTCCCCCCCCCCCCGGCATTTTTCGTGTTTTGTTACCTCACAACCTGGAATTAACATGGATTGTTTGAGGATTTGCACCATTTAATTTACAGAACAAGCCCACAACTTTAAAGATGTTTTTTTTTTTGTTTTTTTTATTGTGAAGCAAACAAATAGGACAACATTTTTGCATAAGTCTCTATGAGCTTGCCACATCTTACCACTGGGATTTTTACCTATTCCTCCTTGCAAAACTACTCCAGCTCCTTCAAGTTGGATGGTTTGCGCTTGTGAACAGCAATCTTTAAGTCTGACCAAAGATTTTCTATTGGATTGAGGTCTGGGCTTTGACTAGGCCATTCCAATACATTTACATGTTTCCCCTTAAACCACTCAAGTGTTGCTTTAGCAGTGTGTTTGGGGTCATTGTCCTGCTGGAAGGTGAACCTCCGTCCTAGCCTCAAATCACACACAGAGTGGTACAGGTTTTGCTCAAGAATATCCCTGTGTTTAGCACCATCCATCTTTCCCTTAACTCGGACCAGTTTCCCAGTCCCGACTGCTGAAAAACATCCCCACAGCATGATGCTTGCCACCACCATGGTGTTCTTTGGGTAATGTGATGTGTTGGGTTTGCGCTAGACATAGGATTTTCTTTGATGGTCAAAAAGTTACATTTTAGTCTCATCAGACCAGAGCACCTTCCTCCATACATTTTGGGAGTCTCCCACATGCCTTTTCACAAACTCAAATCGTGCCATTTTGTTTTTTGCTGAAAGTAATGGCTTTCTTCTGGCCACTCTGCCATAAAGCCCAACTCTATGGAGCGTACGGCTTATTGTCTTCCTAGGTACAGATACTCCAGTCTCTGCTGTGGAACTCTGCAGCTCCTCCAGGGTTACCTTAGGTCTCCGTGCTGCCTCTCTGATTAATGCCCTCCTTGCACGGTCCGTGAGTTTTGGTGTGCGGCCGTATCTTGGCAGGTTTGCTGTTGTGCCATGTTTTTTCCATTTGGTTATGATAGATTTGATAGTGCTCCTAGGGATCATCAAAGATTTGTATATTTTTTTATAACCTAACCCTGACTTGTATTTCTCAACGACATTGTCTCTTACTTGATTGGAGAGTTCCTTGGTCTTCATGGCAGTGTTTGGTTAGTGGTGCCTCTTGCTTAGGTGTTGCAGCCTCTGGGGCCTTTCTAAAAGGTGTGTATATGTAATGACAGGTCATGTGACACTTAGATTGCACGCAGGTGGACATCATTTCACTAATTATGTGACTTCTGAAGGTAATTGGTTACGCCAGAGCTTTTTATAGGTTTCATAACAAAGGGGCTGAATACATACGCACATGCCAATTATTAGTTTTTTATTTCTGAAAAATAGTTTTATGTATGTATTTTTCTAATTTTACTTCACCAACTTAGACTATTGTGTTCTGATCCATCACATATAATTCAGATTAAAAAAACATTGAACTAAAGTCCGTAATGTAACAAAATAGGTAAAAAGCCAATTCTTTTGCAAGGCACTGTATGTTATCATTATCTGGGCAAGGATGCAGGAAGTTAGGTATGTCAAAAAAAAAAAATATTGTTAAAAAAAAAAAAACACGAATACTTAGGGAGGGCAGAGAAGTCAGAGGAGAGAAAGTCATATTTATTGGTGAAGGTCCATGTCATAGGGTCTTTAAATTCATCCCAAATGACTTAAAACAAACATTAATTAATTCATCCTATAATACACACCAGATACTTACAATGTTTAGGATCTCATGCATTTCTAATGTCCTCCTGTCTCTATAGGGTCCAATATGCTCCATCCCGTGCCCACCTGGATACTATGGTTCTGGCTGCGAGCATGAATGCAACTGTCATAATCATGGTCAATGTGACCCAGAAAGTGGGCAGTGCCAGTGCGCTCTAGGTTACACAGGAGACCGGTAAGCTGACACGTTAATAAGCAATGTATGTATGACAGCTCATATAGGTACCCTGATTTTTTTTACAGCCAAGCCATAGATCTACAGTGATACCATCAATCTAATATTGGGAGCTAGATGATATGGGAAGACGGCATGAGAAACAAGTTATGATCTTAAGGCCCCTTTCACACGGGACGGATCCGTGATGATCCGCCCGTGAACCTCCGCTTGCTCAGCGGGGATCGCTCCATTGATCCCCGCTGAGCAGGCAGATGACAGGTCTGTCTCCGCACACTGTGCAGGGACCGACCTGTCAGAGCTCCGCTCTCCCCTATGGGGGATCGGATGACGACGGACCGTAGAGTCCGTTGTCATCCGATCCGATGATGGATGGAAAAGTAGGGTTTTCCTCTGTCACACTTTGGCAGATCGGAGCGGGTCGGATGTCAGCGGACATGTCACCGCTGACATCCGTGGCTCCATAGGGGTACATGGAGCATCCGTTCAGGTCCACCTAAAAAACTGACAGGCGGACCTGAACGGACCGTCCGTGTGAACGAGTCCTATCAGTCTAGTGATCTTCTTGTATTTTCCAATCAGGATGCTGGGGGCGGGTCAGTTACCAATCAAGGTTCCAAGCCTTGCTATATCATCTGGCAGAGGTGTCTGGATCATAAGACTAGCTGAACAGAACTGTGTACGTTTTGTCAGACAAAAGATTTAACATATACAGTATATTTTAGCTGCATATTTTTTCTAGTGTTCAGCTTTGAAGATTGTTTCCAGTTTAGGAAATCTCCCAAATCTACCTCACCCACTGCCTGCCCACCAAATTGTAATATAGCTGGACGGGCAAGTAATTTATAAACTTGGGGTGCAGTGTTTAACAGGCAGTACCACCTATAAACTTACCCATTGTGTTCAATGTGGTCGCACAGCGACCGAGAAACTGAATGCTTGGCTCACAGCTGTGGCATGGTCCTGCAATGTAACAGTATCTTCAAAAAAAATTAATATGTCCTACTTTTTTCAGCAAACCCCAAGGCAGTGCTTTAGTGTGAACTGGAGAAATAGGACATAAGACGAATTGCCTTGTCTACATGTGTTGGGCAATATTGCTCACCAATGCTCCTTACATTGGTGATTAGTGGGAAGAATGCTTACATTGGTGGTCAGTGGGAAGAATGCTCCTTACATTGGTGGCCAGGGGGAAGAATGCTCCATACATTGGTGGCCAGGGGGAAGAATGCTCCTTACATTGGTGGTCAGTAGGGATGAGCTTCGAGTTCGAGTCGAACTCATGTTCGAGTCGAACATTGCCTGTTCGCCCGTTCGCCGAACAGCGAACAAATTGGGGTGTTCGCGGCAAATTCGAAAAATCTATGGGAGAAATCTAAAGTGCTAATTATAAAGGCTTATATGCAAGTTATTGTCCTAAAAAGTGTTTGGGGACCCGGGTCCTGCCCCAGGGGACATGTATCAATGCAAAAATAAGTTTTAAAAACGGCCGTTTTTTCGGGAGCAGTGATTTTAATAATGCTTAAAGTGAAACAATAAAAGTGAAATATTCCTTTAAATTTCGTACCTGGGGGGTGTGTATGATATGCATGTAAAGTGGCGCATGTTTCCCGTGCTTAGAACTGTCCCTGCAAAAAATGTCATTTTTGAAAGAAAAAAATGCATTTAAAACTGACTCGCGGCTATTAATGAATTGTCGGCTCCCGGCAATACATACAAAAGTCATTGATAAAAAATAAAAAAAAAGCGTGGGGGTTCCCCAGAATTCAATTACCAGGCCCTTCAGGTCTGGAATGGATATTAAGGGGAACCCCGCCGCAAATTAAAAAAAAAATTGACGTGGGGTTCCCCCAAATATCCATTCCAGGCCCTTCAGATCTGGCATGGATTTTAAGGGGAACTCCACCCCAAATGTAAAAAAAAAAATGGCGTGGAGTCCCTCTAAAAATCCATACCAGACCCCTTATCCGAGCACGCAACCTGGCCGGCCGCAGGGGAAAAGGGGGGGACGAGAGAGCGGCCCCCCCTCCCTCCTGAACCGTACCAGGCCACATGCCCTCAACATGGGGAGGATGTCCCCATGTTGATGGGGACAAGGGCCTCATCCCCACAACCCTTGCCCGGTGGTTGTGGGGGTCTGCGGGCGGGGGGCTTATCGGAATCTGGAAGACCCCTTTAACAAAGAGGACCCCCAGATCCCGACCCCCCCCTATGTGAATTGGTAAGGGGTACATTGTACCCCTACCATTTCACGAAGAAAGCGTAAAAAAATGTTTAAAAAAACACACAAACACCTTGAAAAAGTCCTTTATTTAAAAAAAAAAAAAAAAACATTCCAGCGGTGAAATCCAGTGTCCCGCGGCGATCCCGATGTCCAGCGCTGTCCTTCATTGGTTGTGCCTGAGCGGACCTGATGGGGAACTCCCTCTCAGTATTTTAAATGTATAGACCCGCCCCTTCTAAAGTTCCCCATCAGGTCCGCTCAGCGGACCAGATGCGGAACATGAGAAGGGGCGGGTCTATACATGTATTACCAAAGTGTGAGCAGTTCCCCATCAGGTCCGCCCCCTCGGTATGTCGGACCCGCCTACGTCATTGGCCTGAGCGGGGAACTTCCTTCACTATGTAAATTTAAATTACACAGTGAAGGAAGTTCCCCGCTCAAGCCAATGACGTAGGCGGGTCCGACATACCGAGGGGGTGGACCTGATGGGGAACTGCTCTCACTTTGGTAATACATGTATAGACCCGCCCCTTCTCATGTTCCGCATCTGGTCCGCTGAACGGACCTGATGGGGAACTTTAGAAGGGGCAGGTCTATACATTTAAAATACTGAGAGGGAGTTCCCCATCAGGTCCGCTCAGGCACAACCAATGAAGGACAGCGCTGGACATCGGGATCGCCGCGGGACACTGGATTTCACCGCTGGAATGTTTTTTTTTTTTTAAATAAAGGACTTTTTCAAGGTGTTTGTGTGTTTTTTTAAACATTTTTTTACGCTTTCTTCGTGAAATGGTAGGGGTACAATGTACCCCTTACCAATTCACATAGGGGGGGGGCGGGATCTGGGGGTCCCCTTTGTTAAAGGGGTCTTCCAGATTCCGATAAGCCCCCCGCCCGCAGACCCCCACAACCACCGGGCAAGGGTTGTGGGGATGAGGCCCTTGTCCCCATCAACATGGGGACATCCTCCCCATGTTGAGGGCATGTGGCTTGGTACGGTTCAGGAGGGAGGGGGGGCCGCTCTCTCATCCCCCCCTTTTCCCCTGCGGCCGGCCAGGTTGCGTGCTCGGATAAGGGGTCTGGTATGGATTTTTAGGGGGACTCCACGCCATTTTTTTTTAAATTTGGGGTGGAGTTCCCCTTAAAATCCATGCCAGATCTGAAGGGCCTGGAATGGATATTTGGGGGAACCCCACGTCAATTTTTTTTTTAATTTGCGGCGGGGTTCCCCTTAATATCCATTCCAGACCTGAAGGGCCTGGTAATTGAATTCTGGGGAACCCCCACGCTTTTTTTTTTTTTTTTATCAATGACTTTTGTATGTATTGCCGGGAGCCGACAATTCATTAATAGCCGCGAGTCAGTTTTAAATGCATTTTTTTCTTTCAAAAATGACATTTTTTGCAGGGACAGTTCTAAGCATGGGAAACATGCGCCACTTTACATGCATATCATACACACTCCCCAGGTACGAAATTTAAAGGAATATTTCACTTTTATTTTTTCATTTTAAGCATTATTAAAATCACTGCTCCCGAAAAAAGGCCGTTTTTAAAACTTCTTTTTGCATTGATACATGTCCCCTGGGGCAGGACCCGGGTCCCCAAACACTTTTTAGGACAATAACTTGCATATTAGCCTTTATAATTAACACTTTAGATTTCGAACGTTCGAGTCCATTGTATTTAATAGGGTTCTAAAGTTTACACGAACATTTTGTCTGTTCGCAGGTTCTGGTGCGAACCGAACAGGGGGGTGTTCGGCTCATCCCTGGTGGTCAGTGGGAAGAATGCCCCTTACATTGGTGAACAGTGGGAAGAATGCTCCTTACAAGTGGCGGCTGGTGGGTTCTTTTGGGGGGGCGGCAAACAAACAATACCCCCCACGGCGTGGTGGCAATGAGACATAAACACCCCCCATCGGCGGTCGGCACTTACCCGCTCGTGTGGTGGGGCTGTGGTGTCCTCTCCTCCTGAAGTGCGGGCAGCGGCAGCTCTGGTGTCCACTCCTCCAGCTCTCTCCGCCGCTGTGTGTTTCCTTCCGCCAAAGCGCTAGGCATCCAATAGGATTGCCTGACGCTTTGGCCAATCGGGAAACAGGTCTCACAGACCTGCCTCCTGATTGGCGGGGAGGAACTTTAGTGTGATAATAGCAAAAATTCATTTGCTTATCATCACACAACAGGGTCCGAGCTGACCCTTTTTTGAAGCCTGTTAGAGCCTCTGGCTCTAATCAGGTGCTTCAAAAAAACACCCCGTGGCATTGGAATCCATGGTCCAGCGCCACTGATATGTAGATAAGGGGGCTGGACACATGGATAGGGGAGGCGGTGCCTGTGTGCTCTCTATGCACGGGCCGCCACTGCTCCTTTCATTGGTGGTTAGTGGGTAGAATGCTCCTTACATTGGTGGTCAGTGGGAAAAATGTCCCCATTTAATTGGCGTTCAATTGGAAAAAAAACTCTTACGTTGGTGATCAGTGGGAAGAATGATCCTTACAGTGGTGGACAGTGGAAAGAATTCTGCTTACATTGGTGGTCAGTGGGAGGAATCCCTCCTTACAGTTAGCTAAAAGATCATTGGGGTCAGTAGTTCCTTATCCAAGAGGTAGAAATTGATCAATGCCCAAGGAACCCCTAGCAACTGCCAGAGGAAGTTTACTTGAGGAAGTCTGCTATAGAGTGTCAGTTGAGAAACATTTTTACACTTGTAATGCTTCCTTTACTAGGATGATGTAAAATGGAAAATTGTATACTTACCTTTCCGTAATTTTCCTTTCCTGGTGCCTACCATGGCAGCATACTAAAGGTTAATGGCTCCGCCCCGATTAACTCACAGGACCACGTAAATCTATAAAAGAAAGAGTTACCCCCCCTCAGGTATTCTTGTAACTAATCTTCAGAACTTTAAGGATTATAGAAGGGAGGGTGTATGCTGCCATGGTAGGCACCAGGAAAGGAAAATTACGGAAAGGTAAGTATACAATTTTCCGTTTTCCTGGTGCCTTCATGGCAGCATACTAAGGGTACCTAACTCGCTTACAGGGAGGGTACTGCAATAATACAATTAAATGAGTTTACAGAACTGATAGTTCCAAGAGACTTCCTCCCAAATCTCGGGAAATAAGGATTGCCGCGCCTAGGGTATAGTGCGACATGAAGGTGATGAAGGATGACTAACTAGCCGTCCTGCAAATTGTCTCCGGAGAGACCCTAGCCCAAACGTTGCAGAGGCAGAGGACCTTCCCCGTGATGAGTGCTCATTCGGCGCACTTCGGACTGGGAAACCACTAGCCCGATACGTCCTTGGACTAGCTTGGAGGGCGTCATTGCTTTCTTTGCGCCCTTGGCAATAACGAATGAACATTGATCTTTGCGAAACTGTTGTGTTAGTTCTAAGTAACGCCTCAGGGATCTGGCTATATCCAAACCGTGTAGTTTGAGGAGATTGGATCTTCTCCTAAAGTCAGGAGAAGCCATACCCGGCTGAGAATGTAGAGTGCAGACACTTTAGAGACATGCTGGTGAATAGGCTGTAGGGCTACCCTGCCTGGGAAAAAGATGACGTAGGGTTGCTGTGCCCCTAGAGGTTGTGTTTCTGACGCCTTACGACCTGATATGATGGCAATCAGCAAGGTAGGTTCCCAATGTAATGTCTCCCAATGCACACTCTTTAGTGGGTGCAAAGGAAGGGTCTGCTAAGACATCTGTCAGACACCCATATGGGGTATCAGTCTTCCCGGGAGGACGTGGACTTTGACTGTTTTCAGGAAACGTTCTACGAGGAGATTCAGTGCACAGCGTGCGCCCGTCAAAGCTGACAAGGCTACAGGCTGAACCTTCAGAGTGCTTTAGACTTCAGCCTAAGTCCAGACCAGTTAGTAGAAAGAGTAGAATCTTTGGAGCCCAGGGCCTAGTGGATTGAAATGGTTGGATTCTGCCAGTTCTGTGAATCCCCTTCGAAACCTAATATAAGGTGGCATAGGTGGAGGACTCTCTTGGTTGTAATGTTTGAGTGACACCATGCGAGCACCCTAGGTCACCCAGTCTGCTCTGCTCAGCTTTCAGGGCTTCAA
Source organism: Rana muscosa (assembly GCA_029206835.1). Taxonomy (NCBI): domain Eukaryota; kingdom Metazoa; phylum Chordata; class Amphibia; order Anura; family Ranidae; genus Rana; species Rana muscosa. Next base: position 25,652,940 of record CM055126.1, read on the forward strand.
GTCTAGGATCTCCGGACGTGGGAGAAAGAAGTCGTCTTGATATAGGAGGTTGACCGTGTTTGGAAGCTGTACTGAGCTATTTGACTAATAGTGGAAACCGTGTGTGGAATCGTAAGTGGGCTGCACCCAGCCATTTTGACTGAGAGTGGAAACCATTGTCTCCTTTCCCAGTATGGCATGGTTGCCAGGATAGTGACCTTCTCCGACAATAGAAGCTGGAGGAAACTCAGTATCGTGGGATGTAGGCCGCCTGAAGATTGACCAAATTGTCCTCCGCGCATGAACTAATTGGGGCCACGTCGCTGGACAGAGACCTGCTGTGCGTCCCGTCTAGGCTTTGAACATAGGCCACTGCCGCCTTGTCATCTGTCTGAACCAGTATGGACTTACTCCCAAGAAAAGGGACTAGATGCGCCGTCCATGCCACTCTTAGCTCTAGGATATCGGAAATCATACTCTCCGAGTTGAAACACCATCTTCCTTGTACTAACTGGTTCTTTTGGTGATGTGTCACCCCCCAGTCCAGTTGACTTGCTTCAGATGCAAGAATGGGTCAAGGGAGCGGTGAACTAGGAGGTTGGGAGGCCATGCCCACCCCCAAGGCTGGTTTCCACCGATAACTCTCATTTGTCTTCGGTGCCTCTTTCTTCATTGTGCCAGAAAGCCCAAACGGAGATTGTAAACACCAACTGTTCACTTCCTCCACCTTCTATACCAATTCCGGCATCCTCTGATGGAAGTGACACCGCCTTCACCGGGATGTTGACTAAAGTTTGCAGCTGCGCCCGTAGGCGTTAATTGACTGAGCAGATAAGTCACTCGATTTGGAAGAAATGCAGGACCCTGACCTCCTTTCCCAGAAGGAAGCCAGGATGGTTGCTAAGACCTTGGTGAAGGTTTTGGGGATTGATGAAATCCCTAAGGGAAGATATTGGAAGTGGAGGCGCAGATCGCCTACTTTCAAACCGGGAAAAAGATTGGAAAGCTGATGGATGAGAATGTGAAGGAAAAAAATCCTGGAGACTTAGAGACCATCCAAATATCTGGCTGTACTGACAGAATTACGGTGTCTAGGGATACCGAATGACATGTTCTACCCGAACGTATCAGTCAACCTCTCTGGATCCAACACGAGTCTCCAGCCCCTGAATTCCTGGGAACTAAAAGAAATGACTGGGGAGTAGAGCCCCGGGTGTTTCTCCAAGTTTGGTACTGGCAATACTGCCTGTTGGTGTAGAAGTATTTGAATACACTGAAAGAGAGCTTCCTTCTCGCCCTTGGAGATCAGAATTTGGTGGGTCGGAGAGAAGGGGGGGTGGAGGATGGACTGAACTTCCAAAAAAGTATAAGCCCCTGAAGGATCGTGGAGGCTGCCTGGACCATTGCAGTTTTCCCACTCAAACCTAGATGAAAGGCCTGATGTTACTGCCAGACCTGTGGATCAGGAGGGTCAGAAGGACTTCTGGCTCTCAACCGACAAAGACGCGGTCTTAAGAATTGTCCAATTTGGGAAAGGTGGCTCGTAAACCTTCCCAGCCTCTTCTCTCTTGATCTTTGTTTGGTAACTGACCGTGAGGCGAAATCTCTTCTCCTATCTTGGGGAAAAAATAAAAAAATAAAAAATTATATATATATATATATATATATATATATATATATATATATATATATATAGCCGAATTGGTCCTTCCATCATATGCGACATCAGGATTGCATTGCAGATGGGTCCACTGACCATGGCTTTAGCCGAAATGCCCTTCTGGTCGTGATGAAGTATAGCATGGCTCTGGGGGAGAACCCCAGGACATCGATGGCTGCATTCTTGGATAGCCTCATGACTGACGCGCTAAAAGTCGGATCTGAACCAAGGAGCTGAGCATCTGCTTCTGAGACATTGATTGTAGGCGATGTGCTTTCGCCCCTCGTTCTCCTGACCTCGTAAAGGTAACGGTCAAAGCTTTCTTTGTCAGGTGAGGGAAAAAACAATATATTGTCATGGAAATCCCCTATTCAGCCGCCGCAGCCCTGCGCGCATGCGCGGTGGAATGGTGCTTCGGCGCACGCGCGTGCGAACGACGCACGCACATGCGCAATGGCGCACCAATCAGAACTCTGACAGGCTTATTTAAAGAAGCCTAGTGGCGCTGACAGGTTGCTGGTTTGTCGTCAGCTTCCTGCCTTGTACCTGGTTTCCTGTATACACGTCTAAACCTTTGTTGTGACCCGGATCGACCTGACTACGCTGCTTCTCTCCTGGACCTGACCTTTGGCTTGCCTCTTGGACCTCTTCTGCCTGCCCGCTGTGTTTGACCCTCGGCCTGTGACTCGGACTTTCTACCAATCTCCAATCCCTGATCTCCTGCTTGTATTCCGGATTTGCTACTTGCCTCCAGCTCTGATTACCTGCTTAATATTCCTGGACTGATCACTTGTCTACTGTGTTAGACCCTCGGCCTGCACCCTCAGTACCTGTTTCTACAGCCAGTATCTGGACTCAGTCTACCCGCTTGGCCCCTGTAGTGCCCTGGACTTGTGTCCTTGTTTGGATCTTGTGAGAGCCCTCATCAGCCTGGTGTTAGGCCCTCAGCCTGTTCCTGGTCACCCGATCCTCTACCAAGACTTCCTCACCTGCTGGTAGCCAGTGCCTCTTCGCGCCATCCTCTCCCTGTTCCACCTCCAGGGGGCGGAGTGCGCCAAGTCGCAAGGGTGAACCACTCTCGGCATCTCGGCCTCGGTAAGTACACTCGTGACATATATACTCCCGTTTGGACAGAGGATACCGGATCTTCCTCCCACTGAATCGCATCTTTAAACGCAATAACATGATAACAATGTGATGCGATTTTACTAAACTGACATCAAAATGTTGATATGTTCTTTTTGGCTGCAATCGACTTGCCTTCTGAATCAGCTTCTGAACCAATCTGGAGAGAAAATAGCGCGTTTTATTGCTCTTTCCTCCTTAGATGGACCTTGGCCATACGCCAATTTTCCCAGTAGGGCGTGTTCCTACAAACTCAACAGGCTTTTCCCCTGGACGTGCAAAATTGCGCTGGGAGTCATGCCTGGTTGTGGTATGCTGGGGTGACCTCCGTAACTGCGGGAGGTATTTCCCTTGAGAGAACCCTTGCGGGTGGCTCTCGGTGCGGGCTTGCGGAAATAAACAGAGAATATTTCCATATGCCCTGTGCTCTTTGAATGAAGGAACTTACCTGTTAGTTGCAGCCCTTACCTAGCGGTATGTTGAGGATCTTTATTGATGCGGCATTGTAATATCAGAGCGGCTAGTGCTAAGATTAAATCTAAATACGTAAAGGTATAGGAAGGGAATACTAATTAATACTACTATTAATTATTTACCAATATACCGATGTACCTACACATCGATATACGCATATACATGTGCGCATGCGCATGCACATACACACACACACACACATACATATATATATATATATATATATATATATATATATATATATATATATATATATATATATATATATACACACACACTGGTCAGGCTATATGAAAATGTAATGGAGGGAGCAGAGAATAGGAGATGGCTTATTTTTACTTTGGCGGGCTTTAAATTAGCCAAAAAATCATAAATCTACAGGGTGTACCAAGATGGCCGCTGCTCGGCCTCAGAAGGCTACTGCGCATGCGCTGTGATGTTCCGCTGTGACTCCACCCCTGAGATGATGAGACTGTGCAAGGAGACGCGCGCGAAGCGCCCGCACCCACAGGGAGGGGGGGGAATGGCGGCGCACCCGGCGGTATTATCAGGCCACTCACGGCTCCCACCAATGGAAGGAATCTTCAGGAGAGGACCGCATCTGGAGGCAGCGCCTATGAGTATAGCGTCTAGCGCCACAGCACCGTGTACACATGGGGCAGTGTAAGGGGCACATGCAGCGCCAGGTACATATGGGAGGCAGCGCCAGGCACGAAATTCATGAGTGCAGAGTTAGGTGCACATGGAGGCATCACCAAGTACACATGGACTCAGTTTTAGGTGCACATGGAGGCATCACCAGGTGCACATATATGCAGTGTGAGGTGCACATGGAGGCAGCACTAGGTTCACATAGATGCAGTGTTAGGTGCACATGGAAGCATCGGCAGGTGCACAAGCATGCAATGTTAGGTGCACATGGAGGCAGCGCTAGGTACACATGGTTGCAGTGTTTAGGTGCACATGGAGACAGTTGCACATGAATGCAGTGTCAGGTACACATGAGGAAAAAAAAAAGAACGCCACTGAAGTGCTCTAAAAGGTACCTTGCTGTCTTGCCCTGGAATAGTCAGCCAAAAGCCACAGAGGAGAAGGAGGTGCTCCTGGATGTTTTAGACAGGCCCCAAAAAGATCCACAGAAAAACAGGCTCCCATACTTATGTGATGCATTTAGCAATCCAAGTGATGGGACTCCATCCTGCAGGAGAGCATGAACCTGCAATGGTTACACCATATGACGGTGAGGTAGGGCTGATCTGTGATCCTGCAGTTTTGGATGAGGACAGGAAAAAGAATACCTGAGGGGGGAGTAACTCTTTCTTTTATAGAGTTACGTGGTCCTGTGAGTTAATCGGGGCGGAGCCATTAACCCTTAGTATGCTGCCATGAAGGCACCAGGAAAATTCTTTGTACAATCCGTTTTCAAGTCAAATAAACATAGTTTAGTGAAAATATCTATGATATTCAATCTACAATGTGAAAATTAGTATCATGTTTGGTGCCAAAATCTCATTCGGAAAAAATGACAAGCACAAAGTTGAGAGGCCAACAGCTGTGCTACATCCTACTGGCTTGTACATTAGACGGCATGTAAACTAGTTGCTGAGCAGCAGAAAAATTAGTTTTCATCTGCAATGTGTGCATTAAAATTTAATATAGCACTTGCAAGCCCAGCTTTTGAATGCCCAACACACATTACCCATAGCACCTAATCAGATTCCAGCCATCAACAAATTAAGTTTTGCTATAGTCCAATTTCTATTATAAATGAGGTGTGATGTATAAAAAAGACAACGAGACTGGGTGCTATGGTAGCACGTTAGTTATGCAGGACTGAAGTCTTGGGCTCAATCCCAACCACAGAGATTATCTGTGTTGTACTTTATCCTGTTTTCTCCACCACCTTTCCACAACCCATAGTAATTTTATTATGACATAGTAAATTTATTTGCTGTCTGGAGTGCGTAAAGCACAGTTGAATTTAAGAATAATAATAATAAATCAGCTAAATTCATTCCAGGTGCATCAATAAAAAAGGTGTGCAAAGTCTTATGCCGCGTACACAAGACCGTTTTTCCTGTCATGCAAAAAAACAACGTTTTTCTCGACGTGATTCGTCGTGATTCCTCTCAAGCCTGCCTTGCATACACACGTTCAGGAAAAAAAAACGCTTGAGCAAAGCGCGGTGACGTACAACACGTAAAACAGCACTATAAAGGGGAAGTTCCATTCGAATGGCGCCACCCTTTGGGCTGCTTTTGCTGATCCTCGTGCTAGTAAAGTTTGGTGAGAGATGATTCACGATTTTCAGCCTCGTGCTCCTCAGACCGTTACAGCGTGACAAATGTGCTATCTTCATTACAAACGCTAGTTTTACCAGAACGAGCGCTCCCGTCTCATACTTCATTCTGAGCATGCACATTTTTTTGTCGAGAAAACTGCTATGGAGCATACACACGACCGGTTTTCACAACCAATCTAAAAAATGGCAGTTTTCTCGTCATGAAAAACGATTGTGTGTACGCGGCATTACAGTTCTTTTCTTTAGAAAGAAGCCACAGTCTAAGTAGAAAAGCCTTTCTCCTGCCAGCATGTAGGAAGGGGTTAGTTTGGGCTTCTCCTTGAAAGAAGAGACGCATTAATTCTGCTCTACTGGCAAATTCCCATGTACGGTGGGTGGAGTCTAGAACAGAGTGTGAGTATTGTGTAGATGTGGATTTGTGGAACTGTGTTTGGTTCCCCTACATGAGCTTCCCTGGCTGACGGAATTTTTTCATCGGATATTCCGACCGTGTGTATGCCCCATCTGACTTTTTCCGTCAGAAATTCCGACGGAATTAGAAAGAGAACATGTTCTCTTTTTTTCCGACAGAATTTTTTTTTATCGGAAATATCGTTCGTCTGTATGGAACTCCAACGGAGAAAAAAACATGCACGTTCTTGACAGTCGGAATTTGGTGTGACAGTGTGTATGCAAGGCAGCTTGAATGGAATTCCGTCGGAAAATCTGACCTTGTGTACAAGGCATTAAAGAGGAGTTCCGCCTGGGGAAAAAATAATTTAAAGTCAGCAGCTTCAAATACTGTACTTGCTGACTTTTAATATATGGACACTTACCTGTCCAGGGAGCCCGCGATGTTGGCACCCCAGCCAATTTTCGGATCTGCTGTTGGGTACTGCTGCTGCTGCCATAAGGGAAACCGGCAGTGAAGCCTTTCAGCTTCACAGCCGGTACCCTATTGCGCATGTGCAACTTCCAAGGGATGGCGCCGTCTCCCAGAAAAGGGGGAAGGGTACCTGTCAAAAATAGGTACCCGTTCCCCCCTCCCCCCTGAAATTTGCCAAATGTGGAACCGGAGGGGGGGAAGCAGATAAGCGGAAGTTCCACTTTTGGGTGGAACGCCAATTTAAGTCACTGAATACTCTTCAATGGCCTGAAGGGAATGAAGACTATGCTAGAAGATGTGGGTTCTTTGGACTGTATAAAGATCTGCCTTCTATTTATTCTACCAATGGAAGTTGTACTAATTTACTAGTGAGTAAAAGAAGAAGAAATGTGCTTCTAGCTGGAGATGAGTTAGTCAAAGAGGATGCCTGAATACCTGAATGGAAGCATCTAAAGTGGGCCTGTACGCAGTTGGGCCGTAGGTGGTTGGATTTGTCCTGACTTCTAATATGCTACACTGGTGTGGCTGAATGGGATCGTGAAAGCAAGGAACACCGTGTAATCATGGTAGGGTCAGGAACTGGAGGTGGCTACTGGGAAGAGGTCTACACTCTTGGAGAGAAGAGAGTAGAGGTTCCCTCAAGTGAAACACGTGTTGCATGTTGCATGGGCCCCATGGAATCATTTGAGTCATAGCGTGTAGAGGAAAGGCTAAACCTTGCAAGCGAGTAGCTGCCAGCTGAACTGAGGGGTCAGTGTGTGATGGACCAGGGAGTGGGTGTAGTGTGCTTTCTAACTCACTATCCATACACAAGAAGGCAGGCAGTACTGGCCTTCGTTGGGCTTTAGGGGGAGAACGGACAATTGGTCCAGCCCCTGAGCAACCATGCAGACAAGCAAGCAGCAAAAAAGGGTCCTTGCTCTCTGTGTGGAAGCAGTAGTCTATCTGCAGAGATCCAGCATGCCAATAAAGAGTCAAACCTAGAAATTTTGCAACACATGATTCCTGCTGATTAGAGACCTCTAGATCTGATCTCTGAAGAGAGACCACTGCTTTCACACAGAGAACAAGGGTCCTTCTTTGCAGCATGCAGGCAGGGGACAGGCTTTTCTACTCGGGCTATTGCTGTTTTCTAAAGAACAAACAAACTGTACGACTTTTATTTTGGTGCACTTGAAAAGTACATAGCTGAATTAAATTGAACGTTTAGTTGGGGTGTAATCTACTTTTAGCATGAGTACCTATTTAATAGATCTATGCGTTGCCTCAGTAAATATTTATTTGCATTTTGTTATGGACCACAGCTGTCGGGAAGAGTGTCCTATAGGAAAGCATGGTCAGGACTGTGAAGAAACCTGCAACTGTGTGAACGGGGTGCGTTGCTTCCATATCAACGGGGCGTGTCTGTGCGAAGCTGGCTTCTTTGGGGAAAACTGTGAAGACCGAATGTGTGTGGATGGCATGTACGGGATACACTGCAACATGCCCTGCCAGTGTGACCCTCAGCACACTAAAAGGTAACTACATCTACAAGCTTACCAACTAAACAGTGTGAAAAGCAATGTGCACAGAATACAGTATTCTATTCTACAACAACCAATCAGATAATGGTTTATTGAAATGATGTTTATGTAAGACAGTTTTTTATTGGTTGTAGTAAGTTAAAGTATAGTACACATTTTAATGATTAGTCCAGTTTTATATAAAAATAAAAAAAAAAGTCAATTAAAATTACTTTAGCTAGCTCCAGAAACTGATGCCGCGTACACACGATCATTATTCGCGGCGGTTAAAAAACCGCCGTGAATAATGTCATTTAAAACGGGGGAACAGCTTGTTCCCCACACACGGTCGTTTTTCACGTCATTTTTTCTCTTGACGAGAAAAACGACCGTCTGTGGGCTCCGCGGCAGTGTTTCCCTATGGTCTTGGTTCCCTATGGGAAACACTGCCGCGGAAAACATGTCGAAAAAAACGACGAGAAAAATTAGAACATGTTCTAATTTTTCTCGTCGTTTTTAATGCCGTTTTTCTCGTCGAAAAAAACGACAGAAAGCCCACAGACTATCGTTTTTCTCGTAGAATGGGAAAAATGACGTTTTTTTGGACGAGAAAAACGGCCGTGTGTACGCGGCATTACACTTTAAAAAAAACTCTGTGAAGTTGATTTACTAAAGGCAAAAAGACTGCGCACTTTGCCAGTGCAGTTGCACTGATTTCAGTAAATTTTATTTTAGTAAATGTGGTGAAGCTTTGCTGACTTCCACCATCCAATCAAAAATGCTGTTTTTTTTTTCCCTTAGGCCCCTTTCACACGGATGGTCCGTTCAGGTCTGCCTGTCAGTTTTTTAGGCGGACCTGAACGGATGCTCCATATCCTCCTATGGAGCCACGGATGTCAGCGGTGACATGTCCCGCCAAAGTGTGACGGAGGAAAACACTATTTTTCCATCCGTCGGCGGAGCGGATCGGATGACGACGGACTCCCCTGCATAGTGTGCGGGGACCGCCCAGTCATCCGCCGGCTCAGCAGGGATCAACGGAGCGATCCCCGCTGAGCAAGCGAAGCTTCATGGGGCGGATCTTCATGGATCCGTTCCGTGTGAAAGAGCCCTTATGCCGCGTACACACGATCGGATTTAATGACGAGAAAAATGCAATTTTTTTAAATGGTCATTAAAAATGATCGTGTGTGGGCTTCAGAGCATTTTTCACAACGTGAAAAATGACAATGAAAAAATTGGAACATGCTTTAATTTTTCTTGTCGTTTTTCACCTCGTCGTTTTTCTCGTCATGAAAAACGGCTGTGTGTGGGCTTTAACGACGTGAAAAAAAATGCGCATGCTCAGAATCAAGTATGAGACGGGAGCGCTTGTTCTGGTAAAACTAGCATTCGTAATGGAGATAGTACATTCGTCACGCTGTAACGCAGAAAAACACAAGGCTGAAAAGCGCGAATCGTCTCTCAACAAACTTTACTAACATGAAGGGTGGCGCCATCCGAATGGAACTTCCCCATTATAGTGCCGTCGTACGTGTTGTACGTCACCGCGCTTTACTCGAGCATTTTTTTCAACGATAGTGTGTAGGCAAGGCAGGCTTGAGAAGAATCACATCGAGAAAAATGCAGTTTTTTTCAATGACATTAAAAACGGTTGTGTGTAAGCGGCATTACACCTTATTGGGTATTCTTTACAAAGTGAAGCGTCACCACATTCACTAAACTCTGGAGAAAATTAGTGCAACTGCACTAGTAAAGTGCACAGTCTATTCGCATTTAGTAAATCAACCCCAATGTGTCTGTCCTTTTAACTGACAACATACAAAAGCCTTGCTATACAAAAAAAATCATAGCATAAGGTATCAAAAATTATACAGGGATTAAATCGCTCTATCTTCATACTGTACCTACATTCCTAAAATGTAATATATAGAATGATACTTTCATGTTACTTTAATATATAAATACATTTATATAACAATAGACAGAAATAATTCTTGTTATATAAAATCATAAATTTTAATACAAAAGGCTATAATCATGACATCCGTTACATAAAAACAAGGTTCAAATGTGTGTTTTTTGTTTTTTCTTTATGTAATGAATGTCATGATTTTAGCCTTTTGTATTCAAATTGGTGACTTTGGATAACAAAAATGATTTCTGTGTATCGATTTATAAATGTACTTATTTTGTACCATGAAAGTCCAAGGTTTGTTTTCTCGTGCTATGCATGAAAATAATAATAATATTCATTACTTAGGTTCACGATAATGTTTTTTTATATGCCCTTAGGCTTTGAACTTTACTATCACAACACATACAGGTTTGTGATTAGTAAAAAATGTGTATTATTGCTTTTTTTGTTTAGTATAGAATAATTCTATAACAGTACATTTAGAATATAATAAATTACCTGGTAATGTACTATGCTAATGATAGCATTGCTACCAACTATCTACAATCCTGCATTTATAGAAATAATCTCCAAGCCACATTTGTCAACCATTCATTATAAAACATTCAAAATACAAGGTGTGCTAATTTAATTTAATTTCTGGAATGCCCGTGACATAGCACACAGTCACACAGTTACTTGAACTGGAGCCAGTGGTGTATTTTGTGCTGCCCTAGGCAAGACTAAATTTGGGCGCCCCCCCATCTAAATTTGTCCCACCACAGGTAAGTACACACACACACACTTTTCTTGTCGAGAAACATGCCGACGAGAATCTCAACGAGAAAATAGAGAGCAGGTTCTCTATTTTTCTCTTCGAGATTCTTGACAGTTTTCTTGACGAGAAAACTGAAAGCCGCGTACACACGACTGAGTTACTCGGCAAGAAAGCTCTGCCAGCAAGTTTCTTGCTGGTTCTTGCCGAGAAACTCGGTCGTGTGTACGAGACTTCAGGGTCTGATGAGGAAGCTGCAGCCATTTGCAGTGAACAGCTGTGGCTTTCCCATCAGACCCTGAGATATGATTTGTCCAAGTGACACATATGTGGTCAATGGAGCAGAGGATGGGGTCAGAGAGCAAAGGATGAAGTGGCACTGGTGGGCACTGATAAGGAGGCACTGATGAAACTGCACTGATATGCGGCAATGATGTGAACTAATAGGCAGCACTAATGGGTACTGATAGGTGGCATTGAAGGACACTGATGGGCACTGATAGGTGGCACTGATGGCCACTAATAATCGGTACTGAAGGGCATTGATATATGGCACTGATGGGCACTGATAAGCCACACTGATTGGCACTGATGGGCAGAACTGATAGGCACTAATAGGCAGCACTGATTGGCAGCACCTATTGGCACTGATTGGCAGCACCTATTGGCACTGATTGGCAGCACCTATTGGCACTGATTGGCAGCACCTATTGGCACTGATTGGCAGCACCTATTGGCACCGATTGGCAACACTGATGGGCTCTGATTGACAGCACTGATGGCCACTGATAGGCAACACTGATAGTCACTGATTATCAGTGTAGATGTCCCCTTTTACACTGGCCGGTTACTGGCTCTCCTGTGAGAGCGTGAGGAAAGGAATGCCGATAGCCCGTAAGTGTATTTACATCATGATCAGCTGTGATTGGACACAGCTGATCATGTGGTAAAGAGCCACTGTCATTGGCTCTTTACCCCGATCTGTGATTAACGAAGGATACAGCAATCACAGATCGCGTCGGGTGCATGCCGCAGCGGGGGCATGGTTCTGAGAGGGAGTCAATAGATGCCCTCCTAGAACTGGACGGCTACGCTGTAGCCGTCATTTGGCTATAGCGTGGTCGCTTGTGGGGTGGTGCCGCCCCCCCTAAAAAAATGCTGCCCAAGGCAAATGCCTCGTTTTGCCTCGTGGCAGATACGCCCCTGACTGAAGCATGTTCTGATATGCTCTAACTTGCACCCGTCTGGGTCGCAGACTGGTTGGTTCAATCTTTACGGAGTAGTAGAGGAAATAACTAATTTCTGCATTGAGCTGCTGTTCCCTCCTGCCCCCCCCCCCAAAATGAGTGACAGGAATTTGGAGCAGCGGATTAACATCACATTTTGTGCAACTTTAGCAGTGCTACAACAGGCTTATGGTGAATATTCCATAAAGAATTCAAATGTTTTTGAATGCCATAAGTGGTTTGAGAAAGACCGGGAAAATATCCACGATGATGCAAGAAGTGGGCAGCCAAAAACACACAGGACGGATGCAAATGTGGACAGAGCGAGAATCTGTTCAGAGGAAAAGACTGGAACTCTGGCCTGGATTCTCCACTATGACAATGCTCAGATGTGTTAAGTGTTTCCGTGTTCCTGGCCCAGAAATACATTCCGAAACCTGATCAACCACCTTATTCCCTTGACCTAGCACCCTGTGATTTTTTGGGCTGTTTCCAGAATTTAAAAAAGTCCTTAAAAGGACACAGATTTGATGACATTCTGGACATCTAGGCGTTGCAACAAAGATAATGCTTAGCGTTCCAGAAAACGAATTCAAGGAATGTGGCACAATTGCCTAGAAAAGTGTGTCGCTTCAGAAGGGGACTACTTTGAAAGTGACAAGAGCTGCTACTGTATAGGTAAGCAAGCATTTTTTATTTTTTTTATTCAGTCCATTCCGGAAATTTAATTAGTACATCTTGCTACATCTAGAGATTTGTACTCAAATTCTACATTTGTCTACTCCATAGTACCATATACCATATGCCATATACCATATACCATATACCATATACCATATACATAGTACCATAGCACAAGGGTCTAGGTCAGTGATGGCAAACCTTGGCACCCCAGATGTTTTGGAACTACATTTCCCATGATGCTCATGCACTCTGCAGTGTAGTTGAGCATCATGGGAAATGTGGCTCCAAAACATCTGGGGTGCCAAGGTTCGCCATCACTTGTCTAGGTCTACAATAAAGAAAACAACATTCATACAAAACTCATTGAAATGGTTCTTGCTATTCTTGAAGCAGTCAACATGTCCCAATGAAACTGGTGGCCATGTAATGGTGAGGAGGCATCTACATACCGTCTTGGTACGGTGAAAACAGATCTCATACAGCTTCATACCAACCATCTTGCATTCTGAATTCAGCCAAGGCAACTAATTAAAACCTGTACTATAATAATAACACTAATAAAAATGTTCACCCCCACATTTTCTTTGTTCCCAGCTGTCACCCAATGTCTGGAGAATGCACCTGTAAGACAGGCTGGGCCGGACTGTTCTGCAATGAGACCTGTCCTCACGGTTACTATGGCACCAATTGCCAGGAGCCGTGTTTGTGCCTCAATGGGGGATCCTGTGATAGTGAGACTGGCTCATGTCAGTGTGCCCCAGGATTTTCAGTAAGTAACGCAGAAATATATTTTATCCCTGAGAGGCTTGCTTGTATACAGTTCCCAGGGAGCACTGCTTGATATCCTACCGTACATGTACATAACACTATACTACAAAGTGATAAGCTCTCATATTGTGGCATTGTATTTACAGGGAAGTCATTGCTCTGTCTACTGTCCTGATGACACCTATGGAGATAAATGTTCTCAGGAATGCAACTGCAAAAACTACTTGGCCTGTTCCCCTATCGATGGCACCTGTGTGTGTAAGGAAGGTAGGCACTGAGTGACAGCTATGATGACTTAAATAAACTGCAAGAAAAAGCACAGAAAAATTACATTGTTTAAATGCTTTCTTGCAACCTTTTTTCTTTTTCATAAATTATTTATTATTTCATTGAAATATGTCTTTTAACTTCCTAGAAAAACTTTACTACTCCAGAAAGTGTTGATTGCCTAGAACAGCCCCTTGCCTGTCATAGCCCTCTACTTTTATGGAAGTGTCTAAGTACTCTTTGTGCTGGCCAAGCTCCTCCACTCCTCATCTTCCTATCTCCCTACATAACCTTCTATGTAGTTGCCAGGGGAGGAGCGAAGAGGAATATTGTGGAATGTCACTTTGGTGATAGCTCTGAGTGTACTGGAGCTGCTGACATCACATCCAAGATGGCGGCGCTCAGCAGCAGTCTCAGGGCTTTTGGATGGCTACACAAGGGAGGCTTTTACAAGTAAATAGCATGCATAAAATACATTAAATGTACTTTTACTCTTATGGGAAGATTTTTGATGGCATGACTGGTCTAGCGACAGGGTTTTTTTTAATGCAAAATATACAGCAGGACATGTAAGAAAGATGTAGGGAAGAAAGAATGTACCAGGCAAATGTTATTTTGCTCTAAGCCAGCCTTTCTCAACCTTTTAACCACAGAGGAACCATTGAAATAACTTTCCGATCTCTGGTATCCCTGCTAAAAATTACTATATCTACAACTCATGATACATTAGTGTGATGGTCAGTGAGAAGAATGCTTCTAAAGCCTCGTACACACGGCCGGTTTTTTCAGCAAGAAATGACAAGAAAACTGCTGGGAGAGTTTTCTTGCCGAGAAAACCGTGCGTGTGTACGAGGCTTTGAGGTTTCTCGTTGAGAAATCTGCCCAGAATCTTGACGAGAAAAATAGAGATCCTGCTCTCTATTTTCTCGTAGGGATTCTTGTCGGCCTGTTTTCCGATGAGAAACCAGAGCGTGTGTATACTTACCTGCCTCCATGGAAACCCGCGCATGTTCGAAATGACTTTGACGCATTTGCGGTAGCTTCCAAGGCATAGGTAGGGTGAAGCAAGATGGCGGCGACGACATCGAATGTGACGAGCGCATGCTTGCCGTAGTCGATGACGTCACCGCATTTGTGCCATTCAAAATAATGGCGGTTCTTTTGAATCGTACGTGTGTACACTCGGCCGGGAAGAAAACTTTCCAGGAATCTCGTCAGGAAAACCGACAGGTTTTTTCCTGACGAGAATCCCGGCCGTGTGTACTAGGCTTTACACTTGTGGCCATTGGGAATAATTACCATCTTACATATAGCTAAAAAGATCATCAATGGTGCCAGTGAGAACTTATCTGAGAGGCAAAAACTCCAGGAACCCCTAAAACCTATGGAGGAACCCCTGGGTTATGTGGAACCCTGGTTGAGAAACCCTGCTCTAAGCTATCATACATAGGTGATGTAGAGCTCTTATGGCACCCGACCAGTTTGACCGTTTTGATATTCCTATCATATCTATGACTAATTTTAACTTTATGTCAAGTCAAGTAAAAAAAGACTGGAAAATTCTGAAGGGTTGCATTGAACTGATATATTTTTTTTTTTTTTTTGATTCAACCTTTTACAGCTTTGTGAGAAAAATCTTTTGAATAAAGATTTATTGAAAACAGTCTGTCTGTGCAAGTTCACATTTGTCCAGGCCATGGAACATCTAGTAGCAGCTAGTCACATTGATCTGGACATGTTCTGTGATGTTGAACATTTCGTAGCTTCTCCAAGCCACATCTGAAGTTCAGAACTAAAGAAATGGTTGAATAAGCTATGACATGTCTTCAGCTTTACAGAACAGCTCTAGTTAAATGTGATTAAGTACTACTAGTCTGAAAACAGTCATAATTTTAATGATAGTTTGGACTGGATCACAATAAAACACAAACTGTGGACCATTGAAATGTAAATGGCCATTGACATTGTCAAAAAAAGCTGCATTTATCTACAGGTTGTATTAAGAGATTCATTATAATATTTTCCCATATGCAGGCTGGCAGAAAGGTGACTGCTCAGTACCTTGCCCAAAAGGAATGTGGGGTTTCAACTGCAACAGGACATGTGAGTGTGTCAATGGGGCCTCCTGTAGTCCGATCACGGGGCAATGCTTCTGCACCTCTGGATGGTTTGGAAAGAAATGTGAGCTACCATGCAAGGTATGTAACAGACTACACAGCTGGATGTTATCAGGTATTTTTTTTACTTTTCCTAATCTTGACAGTACAGTTAAAAGATATGCAAAACCTAAAGCTGGAGTACATATGTACGAAATTGAACCAGCCGAATTTCGGTACATGTGTACCCCTGTCTGTTCAACAGAAGCTGGTTGTTACACTGGCTTCTGCTGAACGGTCCTGCTGGAAAGCCAGCATTTGGTCAGCACATGCAGCCAATGACTGCAGTGCTGATCGGTATTCTGATGGAGGGGGAGTCCTCACTGTTAGAATACAATAGCATGGTGGGGGAGATCCCTGCATCCACACTTGTGTTGATGTGGGGATTTATTGTTTTTTTTTTTTTTTTCTGTAATTTAACCTACTGGCTGAGCAAAAAAAAAAAACTGTGTGTGTATACCCTGCTTAACAATTAACTTCACCTATGTGGTCCCATGCGGTCTGTTAAATCAACCATTGAAGGTGTTGTATCATTTTGAAAAGTGCCCACAGAATCTAACAGAAATATGTAGCCAGTGTAAAACCTACCAGCCTTCACCAATAACAGAATTTTAACTTTTTGTGTGGGCTGAGTCTTTAGGCAGTAACTTCAGTCAAGGAAGTTAGGTAATAATGTTGAGTTATTGTGTTATACAGAATATATTTACCTCTATTTTCCTCGTATGACTAGGTGGAATGACTCAGTCTATGAATTTTGGCTGCCAGCAGTTCATAATGTACTCTAGTTGGTGATTGTTTCCCTTGATCTAAAGTATTGACACCTTTAGTCATGGCACCCAACCTTTGGCTATTTTGTACTTGTGAAGCCCTTCGACCCCAGCAACCAGTAGTTCAGAGCAACGGCAGTAATCTCTAGCCTCATGTGACATATCCCCAGTCTTTGACTATTGTCTCCAACCACACCTGTAGCATGTCAATGGTCTTTGATCATCTCTTGTAGAATTACCACAATCCCTGACAGTCTTGTGAAGCATTACATATACTGAATAGTATATGTACCCCCTTGATTCTATTAGCAGCAACAGTTGAGGCTTCCTATACCTCCTAAGTTGATTCCCACTGACCTACAGGATCAAAAGCAAGTTGAAGGCCAACAAGTTCTTAAATATCTAGGCCAGGTCTTTAAAAAAATTAGACACCATTCACACTGGTTCACATTATTTCATATTGCAATTAATGTGTAAAATATCTAAACTGTTGAATTTGTTCATCTGTACTAATAGTATAATGCTGGCTGACTTGGGAAAAATAATGAGACTTGAGGTGTATATTTTTGTAAAAGCTTATTTATGTGCAGACAATATTGTGTTTGTGAATCAGTAAGTAAGCCAAGCTATTTTTGTGTCTAAATACAGGTGGGTAGTTTCGGACCTGGATGTAGCCAGCGGTGTGAATGTAAAAATGCAGATGGCTGTGACCCAAGGACCGGGAAATGTAGATGCTTAACGGGATGGACTGGTCAGTATATTAGTATAATTTTTTTTTTTTCGGTCTATAATATCTATATATACTGGGTTTGGTTTACTAAAATTGGAGAGTAGAAAATCTGGTGCAGCTGTGCATGATAGCCAATAAGCTTCTAGCTTCAGTTCAGTTAAGCTTTGACAGAAAAAAACCTGGAAGCTGATTGGTTTCTAAGCAGAGCTGCACCAGATTTTGCATTCTCCAGTTTTAGTAAATCAACCCCACTGTTTTTAATGTC
The DNA here is from genome assembly GCA_029206835.1 of Rana muscosa. Taxonomy (NCBI): domain Eukaryota; kingdom Metazoa; phylum Chordata; class Amphibia; order Anura; family Ranidae; genus Rana; species Rana muscosa. The sequence goes on from CM055126.1 coordinate 25,670,382, forward strand.
TCAGCAATTGGATTATTTTATTAATGATGTAATGTCCATAGGAAGAATTAGAGAATGTGTTGGTTACTATGACCTACATGCTCTTGTCCCATAAAAATGAATCTAGTCCCCAACTTGATACAAATGCACCCCGTTGCAGGATTGTGATTGCCGTTTGCAGGTCCACCGATTGGAGTAGAGCTGGCCCTCCTATACCAGATCGGGCCCCATGAGCTTAGCAAATTGCCTAGGGGGCTGAGAAAGGATATTTAAATACCTTTGGGCACAGGCACAGTAATCCTACAGACCGGACTCCCATCGATTAAATAAAAGTTCCCAATTCTTCATCAGTTTAGCACCAGGGGCTGGGAACAGAGAGGAGACTATTGACTCATTTTCAGAAGCAGGTGGCATAATCCTTCAAGCCACAACTTCCACCATTAAAATTAAAGTCCTGGCTTCTTCTTCTTTATCAATCCACTGGGGCAGACCAGAACTTTAATTGTCGGGAGCTGACAACAGCCCCTCTTTATTTCTTGGCCCCAGTTCCTGATCTGATGAGGTCCAGGAAGCTGTTATTTATTGCTGGGAGATGAGGCTTTTGTGTGCAAAATAAGGTATTTAAAGTCCTCTTTCTGTGTGAGTTGGAGGGTGTCAGGGTTGCCAACTGACAGCCAATTTGCGAGCAGTTTGTAAAATGCCAAATTTTTGCAAAAATTACAGATTTTACAAACTGTTTGTAAATTTACTGACAGTTGGTCAGTACACCTGGAAGTAGGTCTCAGGTGTGCCAACAGTGTCTGTCGCAAGGGGCAGGATGCAGCCTGGCTGTTCCATACCCAAGTGGGGAGGCTTCCAGGAAGAATGGCATGTCCCGGCACTTTCCCTACTCGCCTGGAACCTCTTCCTGACGCTAAGCACTGTTCCTGACTGATGGGTAACTTGTTCCTACTCTATCCACACACCAAATGTGGGCCAAACCCAGGAGTCAGGGTTTTAAATAGACTCTGCCTGACCAAGATGGCCACCAAGGTCACGTGGGATGCCAGCGTCCAATCAGATGCTTCTTCTCTGTGGTGGAGGAGATCATAGAGGAAAGAGGTTCCTCTCAAATTACTCCTCCACCTGCATTGTCGCTACAGATGAGCACCACCAAAATTCACTGCACCTTCCTACAAGTGTTCTACACAGAGCCCTGACTTCAACTTTATTGAACACCACTACAATGACCCGCAACACTGGTTTGCAACCTCATGGGCACAAATTCCCACAAATATACACCAAAGTCTTGTAGAAAAACTTCCCAGAAAGGTGGAGGCTGTTATAACTTCAAGGGGGGCCATAGTTTTTGAATGGGATGTCCAAAAAAAGATCATATAAGCGTGATGCCGCGTACACACGACCGGTTTTAAAGTCATTGAAAAAAACTGCATTTTTCTCGACGTGATTCTTCTCAAGCCTGCCTTGCCTACACACTATCGTTGAGTAAAGCGCGGTGACGTACAACATGTACGACGGCACTATAAAGAGGAAGTTCCATTCGGATGGCGCCACCCTTCATGTTAGTAAAGTTTGTTGAGAGACGATTTGCGCTTTTCTACCTCAAGCTTTTCAGTCCGTTACAGCGTGACGAATGTGCTATCTCCATTACGACCGCTAGTTTTACCAGAACGAGCGCTCCCGTCTCATAGTTACATAGTTACATAGTTAGTCAGGTTGAAAAAAGACAAAGTCCATCCAGTTCAACCATACATGGTCTCATACTTGATTCTGAGCATGCACATTTTTTTTCACGTCGTTAAAGCCTACACACGGCCGTTTTTCATGATGAGAAAAACGACGAGGTGAAAAACGACGAGAAAAATTAGAGCATGTTCCAATTTTTTCATGGCCATTTTTCACGTCATGAAAGCCCACACACGATCATTTTTAATGACCATTTAATTTATTTTTTATTTTTCTCGTCATTAAAAACGGTCGTGTGTACGCGGCATGATGGTCAGGAGTGCAGAAACTGTTTGCCATATAGTGTAGCACACCATAGCTAGTTTTCATAACCCCGTTTGTCAGAATACAATGGCCAATATCTAGCAAAAAGGGGCTGGAGAGGGGGCAGCTCACCTCAAATAGGTATGAGTCACGCCAGCAGGGGCAGTCAGGTGAAAGATGGAGATCGAGTGATAAGGAGGCTGTCGGAAGCCCTCGCAGGGTGCCCCCCTAGTCTGGTATGGGAGCAAGTGAGAGGACACCAGGAGCAGGTCAGCACGTCCAGGAGATCTCCTGAGAGTCAGCCGGGTGGGCTGGTGAGTGTCAGTCTGAAGGACTGTGGAGAGACTGTCAGTCTGGAGGAATGCAGGGAGAAGTTAGCCTGGGATGTGTATATAGGAGAAGTTGTCCCAGAAATTTGTTTGAAGTCAAGTGAGCATCCCATAATTTCCAATACCTATCCCTAAATTTGGGATGCTCAATGGGACCCTGGTGGCCATCTTGGGTCAGGCAGAGTCTATTTAGGTCCCTGGCTCCCAGGCTTGGTGCACATTTTGCGAGTGGGTAGTGTAAGGACAGATCACCCGTCTGTCAGGGACAGTATTAACGTCAGAGAGAGGTTCCAGATGAGTAGAGAAAGAGTAGGGACACACCATCCTTTCTGCTGAACCTCCTCATTTTTGGACCGGCCAGGCCACATCCCATCCCTTGAGACAGATGCTGTCAGCGCACCTTCTTTTATCCTGCCAATAATTGAACTTAAAGAAGCAAAAGCCAATTCTATGCAACTGAACATTCCACCATTGTGAGAGCTGGGATGTGTGTGAAACAAAGTACAGTGTGAAAGGTGAGTACATCCCTGCAGGGTGTGTAGGCAGCTGGAGTAACCAGTCTATGTCTCATGACCCTCCATGGGCAGTTTAGCACTTTGAGGATTCTGCTCTTAGTCTGGTCTATAGGAAGAAAGTGTGGAACTGTACTATGGATGTCATGTGCATCATTATGTCTCTGTCAGGTATGGGGCTACTAAATGAGACACGGACTGTTAGGTTATCCTGAGGGAAGGTAGCAGTATTTACAGGCCCTCTGGTGCAGGAAATGGCTTATCAACCATGGCTTTGGAGTGCTAAATGCGCATGCGTGGGGCTACCCTGCAAGTATCATTGTAAAGTAGTGAGTGTACAGCTTTTGCAACAGTGTAAATTTGTTGTCCCCTCAAAATAACTCAACACACAACCATTAATGTCTAAAACGCTGGCAAAAAAAAGTGAATACACCCCTACGTGAAAATGTCCAAATTGGGCCCAAAGTGTCAATATTTTGTGTGGCCGCTATTATTTTCCAGCACTGCCTTAACCCTGTTGAGTTATTTTGAGGGGACAGCAAATTCACACAGTTATACAAGCTGTACACTCACTACTTTACATTGTAGCAAAGTGTAATTTCTTCAGTGTTGTCACATGAAAAGATAGAATTAAATAATTACAAAAATGTGAGGGGTGTACTTACTTTTGTGAGATGCTGTATATTAGAGATGTCAGTTCTGATTTTTCAATTATTGTGACTTTTTTTTCATAAGGCATCTACTGTGAGCAGACTTGCAAAGATGGATTTTGGGGAAGGAACTGTAACATGTCCTGTACTTGTAAGAATGGGGCGTTCTGCTCTGCGGAGGATGGATCATGTACCTGCACTGCTGGCTTCCAGGGACCAGACTGCGAGAACAGTAAGAAGCCAATGACAGTAATTAAAAAAACGCCATATGCAGGCTTGTATTTTAGGGAAGTTTGCTTCATCCCAACAAATCACTCCAAGGCAGAGGTCTCCAAACTTACTAAACAAAAGGGCCAGTTTACTGTCCTGCAGACTGAGGCCGACCAGACCATGGCCATTGGGAGTAAAAAATGTCCCGGCATTGTGTCCCATCAATGGTGTCATTGGAAGGAATTATGCCCCATCATTGGGTCCCTTTCTTAATGTCATTGGCAGGAACTGTGCCCCATTGTTGGTGTCATTGGGAGGAATTTTGCCCCTTCGTTAGTGTCAGTGGATGAAATAGTGCCCCAAGGGCCAGATAAAGGCAAGCAAATGGCCGCATTCAGCCCCCAAGCCACAGTTTGGAGACCACTACTCCAGGGCAATCACTCAGAGAATGTGCAGACGTACTACAAAGTTTAAGTCCCCCTAAAAAGTGTAACTTGAGACCAACTTCACAAAACATAAACTTTGTACATATAGGGCTGCTATTATAGTCTCTCCAAACTGCTCTTTGGGATGATTCACTTTCACTGTTCCTTCCCTTCTGGAGCCAAAATCCCAGCTTTTACAAAAAATTCCAAAGAAGACCACCGACGTCCTTTCTTATGGATGCAATCTTACGGGACAACATTTCATATTTGATTGACATGCCACCTAGCCTCCCTTTTCTCAACACCAATAGAAAATATGCCACTCTCCATCTCAAGTTCCACGTTTCTAGTCTAAAGGATCATGTCATATTAGTATCATGAAGCACACAAGAAAACATTCCAGTTCACAGGTTGACTCGGTTTTCCTGTTAAGAATCTCAATAGTATTCTAGTTATTTACCATTAACTTAAAAAAATAACTAACTCCCTAATGATTTATGTAAGAAAACATTGACTCCACTTTCAAGGACCTTATGGAATGATTCTATAAAAATTAGCAGCCCTGTTTTGACCGTTCTAACATCACAGGTCCTTCACAATTGGTTAATAGGACATGGCGTAACCCTGAGGAGCATACATCTGGTTTGCCCAGTATGTAAACCCAAAGCCATCATCTCCAATACTTTCATAATTACTGCCCAGGAACAGATAGCGGTCATAATAAAAAAGCTAAATACGTATACGCTTATTATCTTTATTTTATTATTTACCTTGCTCATTGATTGATTGATTTTTATTACTAAAAAAATTATGTTCATGTTTAACCACTTCCATACTGGGCACTTATACAGCTTCCTGCCCAGACCAATTTTCAGCTTTCAGCGCTGTTGCACTTTGAATGACAATTGCGCGGTCATGCTACACTGTACCCAAACTACATTTTTATCATTTTGTTCCCACAAATAGAGCTTTCTTTTGGTGGTATTTGATCACCTCTGTAATTTTTATTTTATTTTGAAAAAAAAAAAAATATTTTTTGTTTCAGTTACAAAACTTTGTAAATAAGTAAGTTTTCTCCTTCACTGATGGGCACTGATGGGGCTGCACTGACGGGCACTGATGGGCACCGATGAGGCGGCACGGATGGGCACCGATAGGCAGCACGGATGGGCACTGATAGGCGGCACAGATGGGCACTGATAGGCGGCACAGATGGGCACTGATAGGCGGCACAGATGGGCACCGTTAGGCGGCACGGATGGGCACAGATAGGCAGCATGGATGGGCACAGATAGGCAGCACGGATGGGCACAGATAGGCGGCACGGGTGGGCACTGATAGGTGGCACGGATGGGCACTGATAGGTGGCATGGATGGGCACTGATAGGTGGCACTGTACTGTAATGTGTTACTAATGGATGCCAATCAGTGCCAAACAATAATGCCTGCCAATCAGTGATGCCCATTGTGGGCACTGATTGGCATCCATTGTGGGCACTGATTGGCATCCATTGTGGGCACTGATTGGCATCCCTGGTGGTCTAGGGAGGCATACCTGGTGGTGGGCATCCCTGGTGGTCTGGTGGCATCCCTGGTGGTCCAGTGTGGGCATCCTCGGGGGGGCTGCGCTGATAATCGATCAGCACAAACCAGATCGGCTCTCCTCTACTCGCGTCTGACAGACGCGAGTGAGGAAAAGCCGATCACCGGCTTTTCCTGTTTACATCGTGATTGGACACGGCTGATCACGTGGTAAAGAGTCTCCGTCGGAGACTCTTTACCTAGACTGACACCCTGAAACAACGATCATATGACGTCCAGTCAGGATTTTGAAACCACTTTGCCGCCGTCAATCCGCTATAGGGCGGGCGGCAAGTGGTTAATTACAATAATTTAGGTACCATTAAGCCTACTGCCCACAAAATAACTTGCATTCACAAAGTAGAACTACAGGCAAAACTTTTTTTTCATTTTTGATAGAGATGGGGAGGGTTATTACCCCTGTCAGATTTTGTAGATTTGCCTTTACTTAACCTCCCTGGCGGTATGATTCTGTCAGATTTTAGGTGCTGAAAGCGGTACCATTATTTTGCATGGGAATTTGGCGTTTCATATTGTAATTCTTAGGAATAACTCACTTAAATCTGTCCAAACCAGAGTCTAGTAGACATCCCGGGTATGATAAAGTTCAAAAAACAAAATCATAAATTATAATGTAGCGGGTATGTACTTACCCGGGTGTAAATTTGAATTTGGAAGTGACACCAGTGATGTGTAATTCACCGCGGCCCATTGGGTGGCGCTGTCGCCCTGGGTTGGGTTGGATTATCGTTGTGTGCCGTCCTCCTTTTTGTCCTCCCTCGGCAGCGGTATGGTGGGGAGGGGGAACCCACCGTGCTTGCTGGGAGAGGGTATAAAGGGGCCGGCCATCTTGGTCACGGGGTCGAAGTCCCTGGCACCTTCAGCTTGCGGACGGTGGGTCGTGTCGCTCCTCTGGGTGGCCTAGGCCTAGAGGACAGCTGGAGGTCGTGTTCCATCCCAGGCACCTTTAGCCTGGGGAGAGGTACTTGGATGGAGGTCCAGAGCTCAGTGCCCAACACTGGGTTCTGCGAGGGAAGGAGATCCTAGGGTACCCAGGGATTGGGTACCCGAATCCGGAAGGCGTAATGGACTGGGGGGAGCTCCTCATTTGAAGACCCGGTGCAGCATATTGCCGGTGACAAGTGAGTCTCTCATCGGAGACGGCCTGGAAGGAAATCTACCCTCGTGCGGAGACCAGGATACACTTCTAGGAAGGGAAGTGGCAGCTTACATTGTGTCTGGGCCTGTTCGCATCCACACCTCCTTTCCTGTTCTGTTCTAACAAGGGAGTTCAACTGTTTGTGTTCAGGATAAGAAGAATAAAGGAGTGTTGAACTTTAATGGTGTGGAGCTCATTTTCTGACAGACATTGTTCACGGAGACTCTTGGAGGGAGGATCCAGGTGCACAGCACTGACCCGAAGGTAATACAGAACTGTTGCTTATACCGCACTGACACATGTGGTGGAAGCCAGGCGTAGTGTCCCCACTCCCTCCCCTCTAAGGTACCCCTAGACAACAGAAAGACGAGACGAGAGAAAGAGGGGAGTGGAGGTGGCCGCTACAATAATATAATAAATAACTATAAATAATTATAACAAATAATAATATAATAATAATAAAAATTATTCAATAATGTAATCAAATCAAAAACACTGAAATTTGCTCAGTTGCAGAATTGTCGCTGTCATTAGATTTAGTGTTTGATGACGAATTTCCCTACAAATCGCTATCGCTCAATTCTGCAAGTGATTCTAATTTATTATCGCTGTTTTCTAGCTGGTCTAAAACCACTTTTGATGTAAAGGGACACTTTTTGGTTGCTATGGACAATCTCCAGTTTCCAGGCAGAAAGAAAAGTTTTTATTATATAAAAGTGCATGCAGGACACTGGGCAGACCACTAGGGACAAAGGGGATGTGTTATTATTTGATACAGTACTGTAATCTGTAATATTACAGTATACTGTATGTGTATTGTGTGTTTCACTTTTGGAATTTGGCGCCGAACTCCACCCCATGCGCCGCAACGCTCACAGGGAACGGAGCTTGGCGGCACTCAGCAGTGAGGATCGAGCGAGATGACAGCTCGCAGACTAGGGTGACCACATGTCCCGGATTGCCCGGGACAGTCCTGCATTTTGCAGGTCTGTCCCGGGCACATTCATTCCAGAACAATACAGTGTCCCGGAATGAAACTGACACAGCCACCCCCGGGCCAATCTGATGCCCCCCAAAAAAGCAGCCACATCACCACTTTAATCACTGACAGTACTTGTCCTGGCCAGGAAAGCCTGGAGGAGCACAATCCCGCCCCCTGCTTGTGATTGGAGAAATCATAAATCCCGCCTCTTGTGTCCAATCACTGTGCTGTGATTCGTTACAGCACAAGCTGATTTTTGGGAAGGGAGGGTGTCCCTGAATGGTAGTTTGGAAATGTGGTCCCCCTATCGCAGACACTGCGGGGACACATCGCAGGATCCAGGGACAAGGTAAGTAACTTCCCCTGTATCCTCTCCTGTATCCTGCGATGCGATCCCGAGTCTGGCTCGGGGTTACCGCTTTAGGTACTGAAATCTTACCCCGAGGTTAAAGAGGAAGTAAACCCTCTGACAGTTTTCCTTAAAAAAAAAAACCCTGCAAGAAAAAGGCATAATGAGCTAGTATGCTATGCATACTAGCTCATTATGTGGCACTTACCTGAAATCAAAGCCCCCGAAGTCCTCCTCGTTCCCCTCTGCCACCACCGCCATGTCCCCTCGGAGCTTCTTCCTGGTATCGTTGCTCCGGCGCTGTGATTGGCCGGAGCGACGATGACGTCACACGCATGCGCGCGGGGCCGGCATTCGCCCATTCAGAAAACCGGCATGTCCCATTCATTAGGCCGGGACGCTCAGTGCGCCTGCGCTGTTGTCTACGACGCGCATGCGCCGTAGACATCGGTGCAGTGTTATCTGCAAATATCTCCTTAACCGTGTAGGTTAAGGAGATATTTCATGCACCTACAGGTAAGCCTTGATCTAGGCTTACCTGTAGGTGCAAGTTGTCAAAGTGGGTTTATAACCACTTTAATGTCCCATAGCCACACAGGAAGTGAGAGGAAATCCCTAAAAATTAAAGTGGCTGTAAAGGCACAACGCTTTTTATCTTCATGCGTCTCGGTGCAGCGGCCCCCCTAATACTTAACCTGAGCCCCCTCTCAATCCAGCGATGTCCAGGAGAGCCTTGGCTCTCCAGAAACTCGCACTACTGATTGGCTTTTGGAAGCAGCGGGAGCCATTGGCTCCTACTGCTGCCAATCACAGCCAGTGAGCCAATCAGGAGATGGAGGGGGTGGGGCCAAGCCACGGCTCTGTGTGTGAATGGACACACAGCGCCGAGCCTCGGGTGCATGCCTGTTTGGGTGCCCCCACAGCAATATGCTCGCTGTGGGGGCATTAGGCATAAAGGAGGGGCCAGGAGCACCGGCGTGGGACACGAGAAGAGGAGGATCCGGGCTGCTCTGTGCAAAACCATTACACAGAGCAGGTAAGTATGACATGTTTGTTATTTTAATATAGAAAAACAAGGGTTTAGTTACATCACTTATGGACCACCCGCCGTCATTATACGGCGGCTGTTTGAAGAGGAAAACCGTTGTTATGGCAGCAGCTAGCTGCCACAACCCCAGTATCCTCTTCTTCAGCAGGCGGTCCACTTTCAGATAAACGTGGTCTCAGCGGCGCATTCCCTGCGAGATTACTTTTATCGGAGGCAGGAAAGGGCCACCCCCACCCGCCACGCTCCAGTTGTCTCTGTTGCTTACCGGAGCCGTCGGTAGTGGCGGATGACGATCGGGTCCTGTCACGTCCACAGCCTGGAGCCAAGTGAGGAAAAGATCCCCATTCGGGTCCATAGCATTGGATGGCGGAAGCGATGTCAAACGTCACTTCCGCCCAATGCTCTTAAAGGGGATTTTTTTTTTTTTTATGCCATTTCATTTTTTTATTGCATTTTTGTGTAAAGATGATATCTGAGGTCTTTTTGACCCCAGATCTCACATTTAAGAGGTCCTGTCATGCTTTTTTCTATTACAAGGGATGTTTACATTCCTTGTAATAGGAATAAAATTGCCCGATTTTTTATTATTTTTAAAAGGACAGTGTAAAAAAAAAAAAAAAAGAAAAAAAAAGGAAAATAAATAAGAAAAAAAAAAAAAAAAGCAAAGCGCCCGTCTCGCCGAGCTCGCGCGCAGAAACAAGCGCATACTTAAGTTGTGCCCGCATATGAAAACGATGTTCAAACCACTCTAGTGAGATATCGCCACGATCATTAGAGCGAGAGCAATAATTCTAGCACTAGACCTCCTCTGTAACTCTAAGCATGTAACCTGTAGAAAATTTTAAGCGTCGCCTATGGAGATTTTTAAGGGTAAATGTTTGTTGCCATGCCACGAGCAGGCGCAATTTTGAAGCGGGACATGTTGGGTATCAATTTAGTCAGCAAAACATTATCTTTTAAAATATAAAAAAAAAAAAAATTGGGCTAACTTTACTGTTGTCTTATTTTTTAAGTCAAAAAATAGGATTTTTATAACAGCTTACCTGTAAAATCCTTTTCTTAGGAGTACATCACGGGACACAGAGCGACATAGTCATTACTAATGGGTTATATAGATACCGTCAGGTGCTGGCACTGGCAACTTCCAAAACCGGAAGTACCCTCCCCTATATAAGCCCCTCCCATCCGGGAGCACCTCAGTTTTGTAGCAAAGCAATAAGTGTCCCCAAAGAGGGGCGGGAGCTCTGTGTCCCGTGATGTACTCCTAAGAAAAGGATTTTACAGGTAAGCTGTTATAAAAATCCTATTTTCTTTCTCGTACATCACGGGACACAGAGCGACATAGTCATTACTAATGGGATGTCCTAAAGCAATGCCCAATGAGGGGGGGGGGATACACCATATATAAGCTGAGCGCTATCAGACATGAGGATCTTTTGCGGCCTGCAACACACTGCGCCCAAAGGCGACATCCTCCTGACTTCTAACCTCCACCTGGTAGAACCTAGTAAACGTGTGAACTGAAGACCACGTTGCGGCCTTACAGATTTGAGCCAGGGAGGCCTGGTGATGCACTGCCCATGAAGTTCCAACTGCTCTCGTGGAGTGCGCTCTAACTTTGAACGGAGGCGGTCTCCTTCTCAAGCCATAAGCTTGCATAATGACCTGTCGAATCCACTTGGCTAAAGTAGATTTTGACGCTGCCTGACCCTTTCTGGGGCCTTCCGGCAGAATAAACAAAGTATCCGTTCTGCGAATCTGAGCAGTGGCTTTTAGATAAGCTTTAACTGCTCTTACTACATCCAAAGAATGCAATAACTTTTCCTCTACCGAAGTAGGTTTGGGGAAAAAAGAAGGAAGAACCACATCTTGGTTCAAATGAAACCTCAATACCACCTTAGGAAGAAAGGCTGGATGAGGACGTAACACTACTCTGTCCTTATGGATAACCAGATATGGCTCCTTACAGGACATAGCTGCTAATTCCGATACTCTTTTAGCCGAACAAATGGCTACTAGAAAAATCAATTTCCTGGTGAGAAGCACCAAGGAAATATGCTGTAATGGTTCAAATGGTTGTTTCTGTAGAACCGACAGAACCAAGTTTAGATCCCATGGACATATGGGAATATTAACCGGAGGACTAATACGCATCACTCCTTGTATAAAGGCTTTGACTAGTGAATGCGAAGCCAAGGGCCTTTGAAAAAATATTGACAAGGCCGAAATCTGACCCTTGATAGTACTCAAGGCAAGCTTCCTATCTACAGCCCACTGTAGGAAGTCCAGAATCCTACCTATTACGTACTTATGTGGATGCCATTTCTTGGCCTCACACCACGCGATGTACGCCTTCCAGATTCTATAGTAGATCTGCCTGGATACCGGCTTCCTGGCATTGATCATGGTAGATACCACAGCATTAGAGAGCCCTCTCTTTTTTAGAATGTGGGCTTCAATAGCCAGGCCGTCAAACCTAGGGCTGGTAAGGAAGGGTGGTATATCGGTCCTTGCGAAAGCCGGACGACGTGGGAGAGTCCAAGGACTCCCCACTGAAATTTTACAATCTCCGCGTACCACGCTCTTCGGGGCCACGCTGGAGCCACGGGAATCACCGTTTTTTCTACCCTGATTCTGCGGAGTAATCGAGGTAACCATTGTGGCGGTGTGAATGCATATATCAGCTTGAACTGATCCCAAGGGAACACTAGGGCATCCGAGCCGCAAGCTAGGGGATCCCTTGTCCGAGAGACAAACCTGTCCCCCTTTGCGTTGAATCTGGATGCTAGAAGATCTACATCCGATGTTCCCCACCGCTGACATATTGTCCAGAAAACCTCGGGGTGAAGGGACCCTTCCTCTGGGCCTAATTGCTGGCGACTTAGAAAGTCCGCCTTCCAATTCTCCACTCCTGGAATGAATACCGCAGATATGGCTGGGACATATTTTTCTGCCCATTTCAGGATGTAATTTACTTCCCTCTGGGCTGCACGACTCCTGGTGCCCCCCTGATGATTGATATATGCCACTGCTGTGGCATTGTCTGATTGCATTCTGACAGGGGACCCTTGGAGTTTGGATGTCCATGCTACTAGGGCATACCGGGCTGCTCGTATCTCTAAGAGATTGATGGGCAGGGCCTTTTCTGCATCCGACCATCTGCCCTGGAGAGACTATTGCTCCAGTACTGCTCCCCAGCCTATAAGGCTGGCATCTGTAGTGACCACCTTCCAAGAAATCGGACTGAAGGATTTCCTTTTTTCCAGATTCTGGGGAACCAACCACCAACGGAGGCTCTTGCGAACGGAAGGGGACAAGGACATTGTAAGTCTAGGGCCTGAACTTTTTTGTTCCAGGCTGACAGTATGGCCCCTTGCAAATTCCTTGAATGGAATTGACCGTAGGGTACTGCTTCGAATGATGCCACCATTTTTCCCAGCAGCCTCATATACAGGCGTATGGACGGCTGTCTTTTTTGTACCCACTAAGTGGATCAAATCTTTCAAAGACAACACCTTTCCTCGAGGCAAGAATATTTTTCTCTGGCCTGAATCCAACCTTAGCCCCAAGTATTCCAGACTTTTGACTGGTTTTTAGGGCTGACTTGTCTCGGTTGATAATCCAACCGTGAGATTCCAGATACTTGATCGTCTTGTGAACGACCACGTCTAGTTTTTTCACTGAGTGGTCTATCAGCAACAAGTCATCCAGATATGCCATTATCATTACACCTTGTGTTCTTAGATTGGCCAATAAAGGGCCAGAATTTTTGTAAACACTCGTGGTGCTGTGGCCAAACCGAAGGGTAAGGCTCTGAACTGAAAATGGCGCCCTTCTACTGCAAAGCGTAGAAATTTTTGGTGGACTGGAAAGATGGGAATGTGCAAATAAGCATCTTTGATGTCGATCGTGGCTAACCAATCCTCCCCTTGTAGGGCAGTGGCCACCGATCGGATCGACTCCATCGGAAAGTCCTGATATACAGGAATTTGTATAGCCCTTTTAGAATTAATATGGGCCTCCCGTCCGCGTTTGCTTCGGGACTGTAAAGAGGTTTGAGTAAAACCCGAACCCTCATTCTTCCAGGGGAACCTCCATAATTACTCCTTGGAGCAATAATTGTTCTAGTGCCAACAGGAGGGACTCTCTCTTCCGGGGATCCCTTGGCACGTTTGACCTCAAAAATGGGAAGGAGGAGAGTCTTTTAACTCCAAACTGTATCCCAAACCTACTGCGGAGAGCACCTATCTGTCTTGATCGTGTCCCGCCAGGTCTCTTGCGAACAACTGGAGTCCTCCCCCCACCCGACTGAGTGGGGGCTTCATGAATTTAACTTTGGGGGAGGTTTTGTACCTCCCCTGACCCAGGGTTTCTCATTACCCTGCTACTGTCCCTGTTTTTTACCCCCGGGATTTGACCGAGGAGGCCGTTGGAACTGTTACACAGCCGATGCCCCAGGGACTGGAGAAGCAGGCCTCTTAAAGAGGGACCTCTAACTCTGCTTTTAACCGGCAAGAGCGTATTTTTACCGCTGGAAATTTTCTGGATATATTTGTCCAGGTTTTCCCTGAATAAGCGTTCACCATGAAATGGGACGCTAACCAGCCATTCTTTACAGGGAGCTTCAGCAGACCAGTTTTTGAGCCATAGGAGCCTACGCATATGTACTATAGACAGCGTAAGGCGGGAGGCCTGATGGACTGAATCCTCTATGGCGTCAACCGCAAAGCCTAAGGCTCTAGGTAGATCAGCTAGGGCAAAGCCTGCTGATCTGTCAAGTCCCTCAAGACCTGTTTCAACTGATCCTTCACTGCTTAGCAGACCCCAATAGCTGCTACTGCTGGTTGTATCACCAAGCAGATTTTCATAAGGACTCCAATCTTTTATCTATTGGGTTCTTGAACATTTGGACATTATCCACTGGACATGTCAGTGATTTATACATACAAGAGATGGCTGCGTCCATTGTAGGGACCTTCCATTTTTTTTTTTGATGAACTTATCCTCCATGGGATAGACCACCGGAAATCTCTTGGGGGAATAAATATTTTCTCAGGACGTTCCCAATCCTGGTAAATGAGCCCTTTCAGTAAAGGGTGAAGTGGAAAAGAACAAACAGTCTGGGGGCTTCTAGCGACCCCAACGAGGATACAGTAGTGGTTGATGGTTCCGCAAGGTGCATTTTTAAATGCTGATCGGACCATGTTAGTCAGAGACTGAACCCATAATCTTTCAGCTTGAGATGCTGAGAAAAGGTTCCCCCACTGTTGATTCCTCTATAACAGAATCAACCTTATCCTGATCCCCTTCAGGCAGGTCGATCCCTGTATGGGACTGTTGCTCTGCTAACAGGCACTCTGAAGGAGGAGACGGAGATCGGGCGTGCTTTCCCTGACAGGGAGGCAGCGATAAATGTTGACAATCTCTCTCTAATCCTCCTAGAGCTGAGGGAAAAACCTCCTCTGTTACATACACAGGAGCAGGTGACTGAGGACAGCCACAGTACCAAGTACCCCTGCGGGGTCTCTACGGTCACTTACCTCTGAACTTCAGGGGAGACTGGTGCAGCAGGAGTATGCCCAAGATCCTCCGAGCCCGATGAGACCCCCTTCGCTTCCTGGAAGATTCAGTTCCGGAGCTTCTGGACGGCATATTCCTAAGCCTAAAGCTGAGGTATTCCAGCCGTAATACACCACTTTTACTGAGAATAGTCTAGCACAATTGCTGCTATATCACAGTTGGTGTCTACTAATGTGCCTTTCTAGGGGATGCCTGTATCAACCGCTTGCTGTATGCCTTTAAATGTTGCCAGCTCTGTCTCTGTACTTCATAGCCAGCTCACTACAATATTGTGTTTTTTTTTTTTTAAACTGCTGGGACGCCCGCACATGCGCAGAAGCGCTGCGGCGCGCACAGAGCGTCATCCCCCAGGCTCCGCCCCCTTTCCCGGCTCACCTCTATATATAGAGGCGCGTGCAGGCGCACGCGCGCGGGCACGTGCGCCTTCGGCGCTAATTTCAAATATGGTAACAAGGGACAGGAGCCAGGGCCCCTCTTTGCCGCAGGCCGGGGGATGGACGAGCACTGCAACATGGCAGAGGAAGCAGTTTCCTATAAGAGAACTCACCATCTGCCTGGACTTTGCTCTGCTGAGAAGAAGCTAGTCCACATGACAAGAAAACATTCCACAGCGGCCTCTAGTGGACAAACACAGGTACCGCAGTCTAATATATTAAATATATATATATAAAAAATTTTTTTTTTTTTTTTTTCTTGACCACCATTAAAAATTATTACATTTTTTTAGTAGTTACAGGCATGCACAGAATTTTGCGGGAATACCATTAGGTAACAGACAGAAAGACAAATTAGGCTTGGGGGTCCCCCAATAGAACCAAGTTCCTGGGGGCCCCCACTTACCTGTTCCCCGCCGCAGGACTTTGTTTGGTCCACAAAAGCCCAAACTTCACCTATCACGGCAGGCATTGTAATCAAACCTTCAGGGACCGGGTTCCCAAGGATTCCACTCCCCTGGACCTGTATAGCACCCTGCACAGAAAACATCTTGGTCGTGGGTATGACCAGAGCTCTGGATCCCAGGGTCCAGCTCTCCTAAGAGAAGCATTACAGGCAAAACCTTGCTCTTCTCTGCAAGGCCCGGGTACCGACCGTTTAGCTATGAAGCTTTTTTGGTCGGATCCGGAATAGCTTACTGAGGCCCAAAAGAACCTGTACGCAAGCTCAGTGAAAAACACATGTTTCTTCTTGGCCAACACCTTAGACACTGGCAAAAAACTGAGGTGCTCCCGGATGGGAGGGGCTTATATAGGGGAGGGTACTTCCGGTTTTGGAAGTTGCCAGTGCCAGCACCTGACGGTATCTATATAACCCATTAGTAATGACTATGTCGCTCTGTGTCCCGTGATGTACGAGAAAGAAAGTGTATTTTTTTCCAAAAAAAAGTGTGCTTGTAAGACCGCTGCGCAAATACGGTGTGACATAAAGTATTTCAACGACCACCATTTTGTTCTCTGGGGTGTTAATATATATATATATATTGTTTGGGGCTTCCAAGTAATTTTCTAGCAAAAAAAAAGATTTTAACTTGTAAACGCCAAATTTCAAAGAGAGGCTTGGTCCTTAAGTGGTTAAGCAAATATCTTGGGGACGCCCAGGTCACCAGAACTAGTGTCAATATTGAAAGATTTCCCCTCTATTACTTTTCTGGGGACAACCCAAAACTTAGGCTTTTCTTTTTCTTTCACTTTCAATGATAATGGTAAACAGGATGAATAGAGAGGGTGATTCTCCCATACAGCAATAAAAACTGACAGGTGTTCTAATCCATCTCCTTTAGTTATACTTTAACCACTTAGCGACCGCCCTATAGCAGTTTTACTGCTACAGGATGGCCGATGTGTGCAGGATCACATATATGTACGTAAACCTGCACTTCCATGTAGCGGACGCAAAACGTTGATGGGCGGATACCGCGGACTCGATGTCCGCCGGCACCTGCCGATCGCTTGGTACACAGGCAGAATGGTAGTCTGACTATGTAAATGTAGCGCCCCCTGGGTCTACTGGGAGCAAGGAGGTACCTCCAGAGGCAAGGGGGCAAGATTTCATTCACCCCAGGGCTTAGCCCTGGCTATAATGGGAAGTTAGAACAGAATTTGGGCACCAGTCACTTTAAGTATTTTTCAATACTTTAATGAGGAACTTGAAAGAAGTAGTAGGAGAGAGGGTTAAGGGAGGTTTCAGATACCCTTTTTGCAGATCACTTACAGCAGTGGTTCTCAACCTGGGGTCGGGACCCCCTCAGGGGTCGAATTACAATTTGCCAGGGGTCACCAAATCCTGGGCTGTTCCTGAAGCCTGCACCACTCTCCCAGCCTTTTCGCAGCCGTCCAGCTGGGCTGTTCCTGGAGCCCGCGGCTGCCCACTTAGCCTCTTCGCAGCCACCCATTCAGTTCACGGCATGGGTGGGGGGCAGAAACTAGAGGTCAGCTCACTGGTGAGGAATGTGAAGTGGGAGTGGCTGGAGGAGACCCCATCTCCTGATTTTGGCATAGGTGTCAGTGCTGCGAGACACCACAGAGCTGGAGACACAGTGAGTAACACTACCTGTGATTAGAGATGCCATTAAAAGTCCCCACTACAGTTCTCAGATCAGCAGATGACCTGGATCAAGAGAACCTAAGTTGGCTGATCAGAACTCCCCCATATCCCATTCCCTCCACCCCCCACCCCCCACCAAGGAGTAAGAGAAGGAATAAAAATAGAGAATACATGGAAGGGAGAGGAAAAGAGTGGGAGGAACAATGAAAAAGGGAGAGAGAATAAGAGAAAGAACAAGAAAGATGGCTAAAGAGAGGGATGTAGGAAAAAAAGAAAAGAAATTAGGATAGAGAGAGATAAAAGGGAAAGAAAGGAGAACATCCTAAAATGTACCATAAGGGGTTTTAATACTGTACAAGTGGAAGGGACTCAGGGAGCGCTAAATGTCCGTGGGTTAGGGGCACAAATTACTTGTCTTGCCTTGAGTGCTGACAACCCAAGTCAAGGTAGTTTTACTGTTAGAGGTCCCCACAACTTGGGAAATTTTATCAACGGGCCACGGCACTAGAAAGGTTGAGAACCTCTGACTTGCAGGCTCTTTGAATCCAAAGGCAAAACAGCTTTCTTTTAGAAGATACCTGAATATCTCACACAGACTTAGCAGCCGGTAGAATTTCTGGACAAGCCTCTCTCGCAGAGTTAGCAGCCAGCAGCACTCTTGGATAAGTCTCTCTCACAGACTTAGCAGCCAGGAGCTGGTTACCTTTATTTAGATTTCACAGTGTCAGAACCTTTAAGCCATCCGGCAACACTGTAGGAGTAGTTTAGATATAGATGCGTCCTCCAAACGAGTCACCAGGCCCTCCTGAGAGACCAGCCTTCATCCTGGCTCTCTCCAGCAAGGGTCCTTCCCTGGATCTCCTCAGCTTGGCTCAGCTTCTTCCACACAGGCAAGACAGCCTAAGGACCACCTCAGGATTAGTAGGCCCCAGACAGGCTTTTGGGCCTACTTGCAGAACTTGCAGCAACACAGCCGGAGGGCCACGAGGTGAAGACTGACTAAGAGCACATGTTATCTGTCCAATAAATACCCCTTCCCAGAATGCACAGCGGCCAGGAACCCCCTACTTGGCTGTTTATGGAAAAAGAATATTCATTACGGCTCAACCTAGTTGTAATACTCACACTGTTCACTTCTGTAGTACCAGTGACACCTACTGGCAACACACAAGAAATGCACAACTCAGTCAAGTTTAGAACAGAACCAAATATACAATAAAATCTGAGCTGTTTACACCTCAGCCAAAATGAAATTTACACTAAAGCCCCATTTTTAGGAACAGGGGGCTACATAAACAAGGCAGATTGGAAAGACATGGATCCTGTGTCTCTGCAAAGCAGGGACATGGATCCATGTCTTCCCCTAGTAAAAGCACCTCCCACAGAGTAATAAAACACCAGCTAGTCACACAGTTAACCCTTTGATTGCCCCTGATGTTTAACCCCTT
Source organism: Rana muscosa (assembly GCA_029206835.1). Lineage (NCBI taxonomy): Eukaryota > Metazoa > Chordata > Amphibia > Anura > Ranidae > Rana > Rana muscosa. The sequence continues at coordinate 25,689,164 of CM055126.1, forward strand.
CATAGACAGTTTCATTAGTACAGTGACAGTGTATATTCTTAGCACTGATCACTGTATTATGCCGCGTACACACGACCGTTTTTCATGACGAGAAAAATGCCATTTTTTAATTTGCTCATTAAAAACGATTGTGTGTCGGCTCCAGAGCATTTTTCGCGACATGAAAAATGGGCATTAAAAATTTGGAACATGCTCTATTTTTTTCTCGTCGTTTTTCTCGTCGTGTGTAGGCAAGGCAGGCTTGAGAAGAATCACGTCGAGAAAAACATTGTTTTTTCAATGACATTAAAAACGGTCGTGTGTACGCAGCATTAGTGTCACTGGTTCCCAAAAAAGTGTCAGTTAGTGTCCAATATTGTAGTTCCTCTATAAGTCAATAAAAAAAATATGCCATAGTTTGTAGACGCTATAACTTCTGCGCAAACCAATCAATATACGCTTATTGGAATTTTTTTTACCAAAAATATGTAGCAGAGTATTATTTCCAATTTTGGGCATTTTTGGGTTATTGTAAACAATTCCTATAGATGTTTTCAATTTAGATATTCTTTTTAATGTTACTGTTGGGTTAGATGATCAGCTCATGTTTCATATGAACCTCCTTTTATTTTTAAGGTTGCCCTCCAGGCCGTTATGGGAAGAAATGCACCTTCGCCTGCAAATGCTCCAGCCACTCCACCTGTAATTCCATCGATGGCTCCTGTATATGTTCACCTGGATGGAGAGGCAGCGACTGCTCCGAGGGTACGTTTTCATTTAAAAATATAGAAATGTGTACATATATGAGTCAGAAAGGAAAGTTCGTTTAGCTCTAAGCAACCCAGTTTCCATCTTTGCTTTTCTAACTCACCCAGGGCAGATAGTAGGAAGGACATTTTAATTTTCTTTTTCTTCATTAGGAGAGGACTGGGCAGGGGACCAGGAGAGCATTTTCCCCTTAGGCCAGTATAAATAATATATGGTAGGCTTGTGGGTCCTGCATGTGGGGGTACCTTTTGCCATGCACAAGCTTACCAATTCCCAGAACCAGGCGGGGACTGCAGTCATGTGAGAATCAATTATTAAGGCAGTTCCCCGACTTAGAGATGAGTTGTGTCACTGGGGAGTAAACTTGTAGCGGGGTCCTCAATTTGGGGGTAGTGTTTGAGTGGTAGTTATGCTCAAACACCTAAATTGCTAGGACATTATCAACCATTTTTGTCTGCAGGAAGAGTATCTGTGTGTTGTTCCCTGTGGTCTGCAGGTGGCGCTGCCATAGTGGGCCAGGGTTGAACTGCTGATGCAGTGCTGTGCCTTGTGTGTCCCCTCTCGGCAACTATACAGTGGGAGTGGTCGGCCTGCTGTGTATGCTGGGAGAGGATATAAAAGGGGCAGACACTGCCTGTTCGGGGTTGGTCGGTCGTCGGGAGTCCTACTCCCAGGGATTGTGTGTTCCTGTCTGCCCTGGGCACCTTCGGCCCAGGGGCGGAGGTTGGTGAATCAGTCCCAGGCACCTTTAGCCTTGGGGCTGCAACTAAAGGCCTTGGGCCCAGCAACTTGGACTGGGGCCCATCAAGGATCAAGGAATCTCAGGGTGCCGCCTTGCGAGGGGACCCACATCTTAGACGAGGAGGCCGGGGAAAGACCATTCCGAGGGACTGGTGAGAAGTCAAAGTGAAGGAAGGGGCCCGGTAACTCTCTGGAGGGATGTCTTCTCCTTACAAAGAGGCCAAGCTTTGAAAACCAAGTTCACCAAGTCTGTGGCAGAGACCAAGTTCACCAGGTCTGTGGCAGAGACTAAGTTCACCGGGTCTGTGGCAGAGACTAAGTGTACCAGTTTGTGTAGTGATTGTGCGGTTAGTTCGAGTACCATTTTGGCTGCTAGTCCCTATCTAGGGAGACTATCCAAATGGGCTAAGTCTGCTTGAGAAGCCAAGCAGTGAAGTATATTACGTTTGTGCCTGGACCTCTCCCACACCTTATGATGTCCTGTTCTCTCTCCAACCTTTTCTATCAGAGACTGTCGTATAAGAGAAATAAACTCTACGTTGGAGTTACAGCTGGTGTGGACATTGAAGTCATTGGGGGAAATAGAGACTTGTCTTATTTGGCTATAGAGATAAGAACCATTCTGAGGGGATATCTGCCTGCGGAGACCCATCACAACACCGCTCAACCTCCTCACACAGGAGGGTACGGGCATATAGAGCTGGGTGTGCCCTTTCCTCCTGCGAGGAGCCAAAAAGACAAGTAGGAGAGGGTGGTAAGCACTATACTTGGAAAAGTGCTGTCCCATGTCACTACACACTGTTGCCTGTGATGCATTTAGGAGGGATACCGCTGAGCCCGTGTCCTCTCTACCAGTCCAGCGTACCTCTGCAACCTCACTCCCAATGACAGAATGGGGTCCTGCCATGCACTTAACGTGGACCTCATGCGTACGCTTGTTAACTTCTTTCTTCTTATACCATGTTGCCAGGCTACGGGTCTCCGTAACTCAGATTTGGTCCCGGTTGCTATGAGAGATCGACTCACTACTGGAGGACTCATCACCTGCACCAGGAACCACGCTTTACCGCTGGCTGCATTGTACTTTGCACTAGCACTTGATTACCCATAGCAACTGCATTACTCCTCCTGATTGTCTTGCCAAGTAGACCTTTTGTTGTGGCTTTGCTTCATACCCCACATGTGCTTTACTGACCCTAGTTCTTTTGATATGCCAGGACCCATCATGCACCTCATTAAAGAAATTCAGACCAGGTTTAGAACAATTGATGCAACTTTACTTAAAAATCTTAGCAGTACAGTTCACAGTGAACAATAACCTTAACATGTTCCTGATTATCTCTACTAGGCTGCCCCGGCATGCCTCCAAAAGGTAGTAGTAGTCCATTCTTTGGTGTTATCCAAGGCTTGGAAGATTTCCAGACTCACGGTGCCTCCGACAGGCTGCAAGGCGCAGCAGTCCCCTTCCACAGTAATCACACCATCTTTCTCGCCGAAAAAAGGTCACAAACCCATGCCTTCCCCTTTACAGGTGGGTAGGCTGGATCCAAAAAGCCCAGCAGCAGCACACTTGTTAATCCTTTCCATACGTCCCAACTTTTTGAGATAGGAATGAGGGACACCTATTGGAAAAAGTATGTAGGCATAGGACACCCCCCCCCCACGCCCCCTTAAAGGAGAATTAACCATATAAAAAAGATTAGTTAAACCCACAAGGGCTTATTTTTAGCACTACTATTCCTTTATATTGGCTTTTGAAATTTACAAATGCAGCAATTTAGAAATTGGATGAAAGGTTTAGCACTGGGAAACACTTTTTGAAAGATAAATAGTGCATTTAATATACAACTATATAGATCAGACCAAAATGAGGGACAAATGAAGAGGAAAGAGGGGCAGTGGGACATTGCTCCAAATCACGGACAGTCCCTCGAAATCAGGGATAGTTGGGAGCTATGCCTTTCTCCTCAGCCTGGGCTAGCCACTTACTAAACTAACAATTCTGTAGGCAACCTGCCTACAGGCTGGTGGCCCAGAGTGGAGATATTCTGACCTCAATAGCAGCAGGACCCGCAGTTAGTGAGAAGTGCTGGGCTTTAATTTAAGGTGTCCAGATTTTTAAAATGAAATCTGGGGACATATTATTATTTTTTTTACTAGTAATGGCGGCAATCAGCGACTCTCTGCCCGCCGCTGCCCGCCTCACAGCCTGTTAAAAGGGTTATAAACTGGCCCCCTCGCCCCCCATTTTACTTACCTGAGCCCCGAATTTCCCTCGGCACAGCAATTGGCTCCCGCTGCTGTCAATCAAAACCTATAACGCGGGCGCCAAGGGGGCGGGGCCGAGTGATACATTCTGCGGCTATGGACGCCGAATGAATGACTCTGGAGTGCACCCGCAAGGTAACCCCCATTGGAGTGTTTATCCTAGGGGGCTGTTCGATGTGGAGAGGAGCCGCGAGAGCCACCAAGTGACCCCAGAAGTTGGTGTTCGGGGCCACTCTGTGCAAAACGTATGATATGTTTGTTAGTTAAAAAAAAAAAAAACGATCCTTTACAATCACTTTAAGTCTTACTCTCCGGGCCCTGGCTACTACTGGGTGGGGAGCGGAGGAAGATCACTCTGCCAGGGAAGGCAAGGAGATAATCAGGCAGACGGCTGGCCGGGATTTGAGGCAAGGCAGAAGAACATGCGAGTGGAGCTGAATGGGCATGCACCCGAAACTGAAGAAATATTCCCTCCGCTCTGACCAGCACATGATCATCAGAAAGGGGCACAGATAATGGAAACAAATACACCCCCTAAGCTAGTAGGAGCGGCGGAGCAGGGGTGTGTAATTCAGATTTTTTTATTTTTTATTCTGCACTGACTGTCTTTGAAATTGCCCCAGCCCCTGTTCAAATCCAATCTGGGGACAAAACCGGGGACAGACTTGATCCGGGGACAGTGTCCTCAATCCGGGGACTGTCCCCTGAAACCGGGGATGTCTGGTCACCCTACTTTATTTAGCTACTTGATCCTTGTTCAGACCAGTGATATTCCACCATATACAGTCATGGCCGAAATTGTTGGCACCCCAGAAATTTTTCCAGAAAATCAATTATTTCTCACAGAAAAGTATTGCAGTAACACATGTTTAGCTATACACGTTTATTCCCTTTGTATGTATTGGAACAAAATGGTCAAAATTCTTGGCACCCTTAACTTAATATTTGGTTGCACACCCTTTGGAAAAAATAACTGAAATCAGTCGCTTCCTGTAACCATCAATAAGCTTCTTACACCTCTCACCTGGAATTTTGGACCACTCTTCCTTTGCAAACTGCTCCAGGTCTCTCTTATTGGAAGGGCGCCTTTTCCCAACAGCAATTTTAAGATCTCTCCACAGGTGTTCAATGGGATTTAGATCTGGACTCATTGCTGGCCACTTTAGAACTCTCCAGCGCTTTGTTGCCATCCATTTCTGGGTGTTTTTTGACGTATGTTTGGGGTCATTGTCCTGCTGGAAGACCCAAGATCTCGGACACAAACCCAGCTTTCTGACACTGGGCTCTAAAGTGCAACCCAAAATCCTTTGGTAATCCTCAGATTTCATGATGCCTTGCACACATTCAAGGCACCCAGTGCCAGAGACAGCAAAACAACCCCAAAACATCATTGAACCTCACCTCCACCATATGTCACTGTAGGTACTGTGTTCTTTTCTTTGTAGGCCTCATTTCGTTTTCGTAAACAGTAGAATGATGTGCTTTACCAAAAAGCTCTATCTTGGTCTCATCTGTCCACAAGACCAGAGGCGTATCTAGTGAAAATGGCGCCTATGGCAAGAACTGAAACTGCGCCCCTGTCAATACATTTGAAACCCATCTTTCAGATAACCTTAACAAAAAAAAACAGCTGACAAAACTACAAGTCAAACTCTTTAATCTTCCAATTAACAAATTATGGATTGGCACTACATAAAAATTACAACTGCACCTTCCTTGCTTTCACTGATGCAAACTGGTCTATGATCTGCTCAAAGTCAGTTTTTTCTGTTTCTTCTCTTTCTACACTCAGCAGAGCAAATGCAGTAACATCAGCGCCCATAAATGCAGTAACATCAGCACCCATAAAAGCGGCCTTACCAGCACCCATAAAAGCAGCCCTACCAGCACCCATAAAAGCGGCCCTACCAGCACCCATAATGCAGTAATATCAGCACCCATAAATGCAGTAATATCAGCACCCATAAATGTAGTAATATCAGCACCCATGAATGCAGTAACATCAGCACCCATAAATGCAGTAATATCAGCACCCATAAATGCAGTAATATCAGCACCCATAAATGCAATAACATCAGCAACCATAAATGCAGTAATATCAGCACCCATAAATGCAGTAATATCAGCACCCATAAATGCAGTAATATCAGCACCCATAAATGCAGTAATATCAGCACCCATGAATGCAATAACATCAGCACCCATAAATGCAATAACATCAGCACCCATAAATGCAGTAATATCAGCACCCATAAATGCAGTAATATCAGCACCCATAAATGCGGCCTTACCAGCACCCATAATTGCGGCCTTACCAGCACCCAAAAATGCAGTAATATCAGCACCCATAAATGCGGCCTTACCAGCACCCATAAATGCAGTAAGTAATATCAGCACCCATAAATGCAGTAACATCAGCACCCATAAATGCGGCCTTACCAGCACCCATAAATGCAGTAATATCAGCACCCATAAATGCGGCCTTACCAGCACCCATAAATGCAGTAACATCAGCACCCATAAATGCGGCCTTACCAGCACCCATAAATGCAGTAGCATCAGCACCCATAAATGCGGCCTTACCAGCACCCATAAATGCGGCCTTACCAGCACCCATAAATGCAGTAATATAAGCACCCATAAATGCAATAACATCAGCAGCCATAAATGCAGTAACATCAGCACCCATAAATGCGGCCTTACCAGCACCCATAATTGCGGCCTTACCAGCACCCATAATTAGGGCCTTACCAGCACCCATAAATGCAGCCTTACCAGCACCCATAAATGCAGTAACATCAGCACCCATAAATGCGGAGGAATCGTGCGATGTATGGGCACTTAGCAGGAGGGCGAGAGACAGAGAGCGGCCTCCATGAGGGCGGATCATGAGATGTACGGGCACAGCACTGGGCAGAAAGGCAGAGTGGAATGGAACATCAGAGACAGGTACTGCGCGCAGTGGTACACAGACAGGTCACACTCACTGGCAGTGGCACTGTAATGATCAGGGACACGCAGCGGTGCAGGGGATGTTTCCTCATAATGGATACAGTCCTCCGCCACTGCTGCGCCAGCGCCTCTGACACTGTACAGAGGGAGAGAGGGAGTAGGATCACCAGCGGCCCTGTCTGCTTAGCACACACGCACAATCGCACATGATGTTGACTTTAAGGCCTCTTTCACACTGGGGTGGTGGGGGGGCGTCATTTACCGTCGTTTTCGCTGCGCTTTTCAGCCGCTAGCGGGGGGTCTTTTAACCCCTGCTAGCGGCCGAGAAAAGGTTAATAAAAACGCCCGCAAAGCGCCGCTTTGATTTCAATGGGCAGGGGCGCTTTAGGATCCGCTCCTACAGTGCCTCAAAGATGCTGCTTGCAGGACATTTTCTAATGTCCTGCTAGCGCACCGCTCCAGTGTGAAAGCCCTCGGGCTCTCACACTGGAGTGAATGGAGCCGCTCTTTCAGGGCGCTTTGCAGGCGCTATTTTTAGCGTTATAGCGACTGCAAAGCGCCTCAGTGAGAAAGGGGTCTTAGGCTGCTTTCACACTGAGGTGCTTTGCAGGAGCTACAGCGCTACAAAATTGCGCCTGCAAAGCACCCTGAAAGAGCCTCTTTTTTTACTCCAATGTGAAAGCCCAAGGGCTTTCACACTGGAGCGGTGCGCTGGCAGGACGCTCAAAAAAGCCCTGCTAGCCGCATCTTTGAGGCGCTGTAGGAACTGTGTACACACTGCTTCTAATGCGCCCCTGCCCATTAAAATCAATGGGCAGCGCCGCCGAACCGCCAGCAAAGCGCCACTGCAGTGGCGCTTTGTGGGCGGTTTTAACCCTTTTTGGGCCGCTAGCGGTGCGCTGGCAGGACGCTCAAAAAAAAGTCTGCAGCTTTGAGGCGTTCCGCTAGCGACAGTGCTTTACCGCCGACGGCGCAACGCCCCAGTGTGAAAATAGCCCAAACAGAAGCAAGCAGCCAATCAAATATAGTGCTTGCTCAATATGGATTAAATAAATTGTAATTATGCATAGCCATAGATATCATAAATAAAGTGATTTGTGCAACAGCAGGTACTACTTGCACAAATCACTTTATTTATGATATCTATGGCTATGCATAATTACAATTTATTTAATCCATATTGAGCAAGCAGGCACTACAGTATACTTGATTGGCTGCTTGGCTGTTGGGCTGGCCTGGCACACATCATTAACACTGACTGACTTGCAGTTTACTTTTAGTAAAGAGTTAAGCTACCCATATGAAGAAGGAGACATTGCTTCTCTTAGAGGGGGTCACTTGTTGTGACTAGTACCTGCTGCAGTTGCTGCCTGGCTTGGGGGTTCGGGTTCCAGCAGGGTCCAATTGTCAGTTCAGTTGAACTTGAAGACAGTTCTCCTCCTCAGCGACGGCGACCTCACCTCACGTGACGTCATCGACCCGCTCGCGCTCAGGGAGAAGATTGAAGCAGCGCTGAGGAGGAAAGCCCCGCCTCCCCCAATTAGCCGAATGACAGTCTGAGACGTAGTGGACGGTTACACTTCCTCTACAAGCATGGGGGCGCCTGCGCCTGTCACTCTCCAAACACTGCCATTCAGCCAAGTAAGACAGAGTACTTAAAAGTGAAGTGCCATGCCACCGCCTGGGGCTATAGTGCGGGAGGCGGCCCGCAGGAGGACAGGTGCGGGTGGGATTTTTTTTTTGTTTAGTTAATTTTAATGCCCCCCCCCAGGGCGCCCATGGCACTTGCCATGGAGTGCCATACCCTGGATACGCCACTGCACAAGACGTCTTCCCAGAAGGATTTTGGCTTACTCAAGTACATTTTGGCAAACTGTAGTCTTGCTTTTTTATGTCTCTGTGTCAGCAGTGGGGTCCTCCTGGGTCTCCTGCCATAGCGTTTCATTTCATTTAAATGTCGACGGATAGTTTGCGCTGACACTGATGCTCCCTGAGCCTGCAGGACAGCTTGAATTTCTTTAGAACTTGTTTGGGGCTGCTTATCCACCATCCGGACTATCCTGCGTTGCAACCTTTCATAAATTTTTCTCTTCCATCCACGCCCAGAGAGATTAGCTACAGTGCCATGGGTTGCAAACTTCTTGATAATGTTGCGCACTGTGGACAAAGGCAAATCTAGATCTCTGGAGATGGACTTGTAACCTTGAGATTGTTGATATTTTTCCACGATTTTGGTTCTCAAGTCCTCAGTTCTCTTCTCCTCTTTCTGTTGTCCCTGCTTAGTGTGGCACACACAGACACACAATGCAAAGACTAAGTGAACTTCTCTCATTTTTATCTGCTTTCAGGTGTGATTTGTTATATTGCCCACACCTGTTACTTGCCGCAGGTGAGTTTAAAGGAGCATCACATGCTTGAAACAATCTTATTTATCCACAATTTTGAAAGGGTGCCAAGAATTTTGACCAGCCCATTTTTGGCGTTTTGGGTGACATTATGTCCAATTTGCTTTTTTTCCTCCCTTTTTTTGTTTTGTTCCAATACACACAAAGGGAATAAACATGTGTATAGCAAAACGTGTTACTGCAATACTTTTCTGTGAGAAATACTTGATTTTCTGGAAAAATTTCTGGGGTGCCAACAATTTCGGCCATGACTGTAGCTTTCTGTAGCAATTATCTTCCTCATCTTCCTTAGATCAATGAGTGCTCCTTTATTTATAAGTCATCCCTTAGAATCGCTTCATTTTGTTAACATATATATGTAAAAAGTTGCATTGCAATAAACCAGGTTCTTTAAAGGGGTTGTAAAGGTTTGTTTTTTATTTTCTAAATAGGTTCCTTTAAGCTAGTGCATTGTTGGTTCACTTACCTTTTCCTTTGATTTCCCTTCTAAATGTTTTTTTTCTTTGTCTGAATTTCTCACTTCCTGTTTCTCCTCACTAAACTTCACACCATCATCCGAGTGGTGTGGAGTCACCCAGAACAGCTTACTGAACAGCTTACTGAGGAGGAACAGGAAGTGAGAAATTCAGACAAAGAAAACAAAGAAAAAAAAAGTTTAGAAGGGAAATCTAAGGAAAAGGTAAGCATACCTCCCAACCCGCACGGATTCTGCGTGTTTTTCCCGCAGGGACACCATCTTCCCGCGTTCCCGTGTGGGACATTGTATTCCCGCACAGAGGGAGGAGGAGGGAGGAGGAGGTACGATTGAGTGCGCCAGCGCGACAGGCAGGGAGGTGAGGCGGGACCCAGAGCTGCGATCACCAGGTATGTCGGGCGGCCGGGCGGGAGGGGGCTAATTCGGCAGTTATTTCTCTATAAAAATAAGTCATTGTACCGCGACCATACCCCCCCCCCCCCCCCCCCGCTCAAAAAAAAAAAAAAGTCCCTATAAAAATAAGTCACTGTCCCGCTACATCCACCCCCGCTCAAAAAAAAAAAAAAAAGTCCATATAAAAATAAGTCACTGTCCCGCTACATCCCCCCCTCTCCCCCGCTCAACAACTGTAACGGGAGGGGAAAAAAATATGAATGAACGTCCCGCAGTGGACATTAGAAAAGTTGGGAGGTATGGGTAAGTGAACCAACAATGCACTAGCTTAAAGGAACCTATTTAGAAAATAAAAAAACAAACCTTTACAACCCCTTTAAGACAGCACTCATCTTTCACCATAGTTATCAATCACTACTGCACACTGTAAAGCCTACAGAAAACCACATCTTCCATGAAAAGGCCAGTTGTTTTGTGCTTGTCTCCCAATCCACGTTCTTAATCTTCCCTTGTTTAATATTCTGTATATTAATATTCTGTATATCTGTTTAATATTCTGTATATTAATGAACACCCTTAGAAAGCCATTACTGTACATTTAGGGAAAATAACAGAAATTCCATTTGTTCAACTGTGCTGCCACCTACTGGTGAATTCCAGTTTTGCATTATAGACAAAAAATATTTTTTCATTAAAGCCTCGTACACATGGTTACGAAAATCAGAAGGGAATTGTCGTTTTACAGGCTGTTGTCCGAAGTTCTTACCATTAGTACGCCCCCTTCAACAATGGTTTTCCAATTTTCAGCCAACAAATGTTGGATGACATGCTAGTAAATTTTTGGCAAACGACGGCTCTACGTCTGATTTTCGGATGGTCAGTACACAAATCCGTCACACAAAAGTCTAAAGTACAAACACACATGCGTGGAATCGAGGAAAGACTGGGAAGAGTTTGGTCTTGTAAACTATCCTTCGTAATCTAGAATTAACATTTGTGACACGGCAATTGATAAAATGTCAAAATTCTCATCTTCTTTAATGGGATAATAATGAAGCTGCTTTGCATGTAGTTATGCCAAACGTTATTTTAAAAGGCATTTGTTCGATCTGAAAATCGCGAATCAACGCTCACCAAACTTCTACAAACACGAAATTGGCAGAAGGGGCTCAAAGTGTGGTGCTTGGGAAATGAACCTATAATTAATTAATAATTCCTCTTTATACTCTCATAGTACGTCACTACGTTTGTGTTTGCCAAACGACAATTTGCGTACTACCGTTAGTATGCAAGACAAGATCCTGGCACTCGACCTTTGACAAAAATCAGAAGCTCGGTCGTCCAACAATCGTACCGTGTGTACGAGGCTTTAGGCTCATGTTATTTAATTGGTTTTAGGGCTGTGGAACAGGGTGTCTCCAATAGATAAATGAGTAGAGGGCCATCATTCCAGGAACATTCATCAATGGTTTTCTAGCAATAACCAATGTTTAGTTACTGCTCATTACCCATTTTCACAGTTCTGCAAGGTTTTACACCTAAAACCCTCACCTCTATAATTTGATCTCCCATGTATAACCTGTGAGGTTTCACACCTTGTTTCTAGGCCTTGTTCCTTCTTTAAGGAGATCATAACCTTATAATACCTTTATGTGTCTTAGGCCATTTTGGCCCTTTATACCCTTATTGTAGACATACTCGGGTACCTAATACACATATTGTTTTTCTGCCACTTTTCCTCTTCCTAGCCTTTTATGTTCCTATTTTATTTCCCAGTGTACAACTGCACACATGTGGGGGATTCAGGTGTATTCACATATGCAACCCCCCATGCATGCACAGATGTGCCGCAGGCCTCTATTGGGTCCTAAAGATGAGGGCGCAGGAGAGGAGGGAATTAGGGAATTTAAGTTTCTCTTTAAAGCAGAACTCCGGGCAATTAGTTTTTTTTGTTTACAAGGGTATGGGGCTGGGCCTCTACAGCATGGGTTACCTGCTTGTTTTGGTCTAGGGCAGGGGTATGAAACTTAATTTCATCATGGGCCGCATTAGCATTGTGGTTGCCCTCAAAGGGCCGGTTGTATCTGTAAGACTAAATAAATGTATCTACTCTTTATCATATTAAATAATTGCCTCTGCATTCAATTATTACTGGTTTTAGTAATAACTTCAAGCGGGGCCCCACCCAAAAGGTGAAGCTCCCTCTGTTTGCTTCCTCCCCCCTCCGCTGCCACAGTTGACACCTTTCGGGGAGGAGGAGGGAGAGGGTACCTGTTTTTGGCAGGTACCCGTCCCCACTTCTGGGAGACCTCGCTACGTGAGAGGTCCCCCAGAAGTTTGCCCCCCCTCCTCCTTCCCCCACTGCCGGGCCATTCACAAAGTGTAGCGCACTTCATGCATGCGCAGTAGGGAATGGTGGTGGCAACAGCACCTGCGAGCTGATTGAAATATTGTCTGGGGTGCCGACGTAGCGGGCTCCCTGGATAGGTAAGTGTCCTAATATTAAAAGTCAGCAGCTACAGTATTTGTAGCTGCTGACTTAAAATTTTTGGGTTTGGGGGGCTGGAGCTCCTCTTTAAGCTGTGAAAGGTGGGTGCAGACCGGCACGGAGCCCACTCCCACTCCTGTAGCAGATGATGCAAGTCTGAAAAGGAGAGTCGCACACCGCTGGTATCATCCACAAGAAACTGGTTATGCCATGGTGTTCTGTCTGAGCAGTCTCCAATAAAGTTTTTTGTGGATGATACCAGCATAATATATATAAGCAGATGTCCAGAGCACCCCTCCCCCTTATATCAGATGTCAAGAACCCCCACCATCAGAAGTTAAGAGTCTCACTTACTTCACAATGCACCCCCCTTGTGCTGTTGCTGGGAAGAAGCTGAGGGCAGAGCTGGGAAGCAGAAAGCGCAGGGACTGGAGGAGGACCAGAGGAGGCCTGGAGTCAGTTGCCAGAGTCTGCTGAAAGCTGAGACCAGGAAAGGCAGAGACCAGTGGGTGCTGCAGATGCAAAGAGGGGTGCAGGGTCTATGAGTTATGTCCTCCTCTCTGTTTCCAACTGCTGTAATGGAGGACAGAGACAAGCCTCTCCATGTCTGCATAGAGAATCATAGGATCTGGTGGAGGAGTTCTAACCTCCTCTCTGCTGCCGGTTGCTGAAGCAAGGTTGGGCATAGACGAGGGGGTGCTGCTGATGCAGGAGAGGTGCAAGGGCCACATGAAATGGCCTGGAGGGCGGGATTCGGCCCGTGGGCCTTGTGTTTGACACATGTGGTCTAGGGGTTCGGTGAGCCGAGAAACACTCACCTAATCCTCCTAGTGCAAGACTGATCCCTTTGGCTCCTGCCCCCCTGCGGTCCAGTGGTCTTGTGCGGTGGACTGTTCCTGTCTTCATCATGGCCATAGACCGGCTCTGTACATGAAGACGTTAGGAACAGTCAACTGATGGACGTGGGGAGTGCCATTTTCTGGAGGATTGAAGGGACAGGTGAGCATAGACGTTATGTTCAACCCTACCAAAAAATGAGCATGAGGGGAAAAAAGTTGGGCTTTAACTATCCCACTAATCAGCTCTACCCATTGATAAACGTAAGGATTTATAAGATATGTACATATCTACCTGTACATTTCATGTACATTTTTTTTTAACTGTATATTAAACAATTTCTATTTTTGTTTTATTTTTTAGCCTGTTTTTCAGGATCTTGGGGAAAAGACTGCTCCAGCAGCTGCAATTGCCAGCATGGAGGGCAGTGCAGTCCTGTAGATGGGTCATGTAACTGTTTTCCAGGATGGACAGGAAAGACTTGCTCTGAAGGTAAAGAAGCTCTTAAGGAGTGTTTCACAAATGTTGGCCATTCACCTACCACCAGAAAAACAACCTCTTCAGTTATCAGGGTTGTCTATACAATTTAATTACCCCATGTCACTACCAACATAGTGCTAGCTGTACTGACTATGTATGCTTGTCCATAGATGGTCATTATGGACTATCTGTAACTTACTTACTGGTGTGATTTTCATAATGTCCATCCCAGGGTGACCAATGATTCATCCTTTTAGACAGATTTTGTGTGATTAAGGTGTTGCTTTCACCCCCAAAAAAAGGCTGGCATTCCATAAATGAAAGAATTTCCAGTGTAATAACTACCACTAGAGAGGAAACATTCCACTAGGCTATATTTACTCACTTGACCTCCGGAAGATTTACCTCCAATCATGAGCAGGCCATTTTTTGCAATACGGCACTGCGTTATTTTAACTGACAATTGCGCAGATGTGCAACACTGTATCAACATACAATTTATGTATTTTTATTCCCACAAATAGAGCTTTCTTTTGGTGGTATTTGATCACCTCTGCGGTTTTTATTTTTTGCACTATAAACAAAAAAAAAGATCGACAATTTAGAAAAAGAAAAAAAAAACAATATTTTTTACTTTCTGTTATAAAACACATCCAATAAAACTTTTTTTTAATCAATTTAGGCCAATATGTAATCTTCTACATATTTTTGTTAAAAAAGAAAAATCCCAATAAGCATATATTGATTGGTCTGGGCAAAAGTTATAGCTTCTACAAACTATGGATATTTTAATTTTTTAATTTTTTTATAGTAATGGCAGCAATCAGCGACTTATAGCAGGACTGCAATATTGCGGTGGACATTCTGACACTAACTGACACTTTGGGAACCAGTGACACTAATAAGGTGATTGGTGTTAAAAAATATGCACTGCCACTGTACTAATGACACTGGCTGGGAAGGGGTTAACATCAGAGGTGATCAAAGGGTTAACTGTGTGCCTGGCCAGTGTTTTAGTACACTGTGGGGGGTGTTTTTACTAGGAGAAGACATGGATCCTAGTCCCTGCTTTGCAGAGACACAGAATCTATGCCTTCCCTCCTGTCAGAGTGGCAGTCTGCCTTGTTTACATCGGCAGATTGCAGTTCTGTCTCTGTTGCTGATGGTCGACGGGTGCCGGCAGACATCCAGTCCACAGTACCCACTGATCAGCTCCCACTTTGTGTAATTACAGCGGTTCATTCGCGCCCCCTACCCTGAAGTGCAGGATCAAGTATGTATACGTGATCCTGCTCACAGTGGCCACCCTGTAGCAGTAAAACTGCTATAGGGCAGTCGGCAAGTGATTATTAAAGTGGATGTAAACCCTCCATACACCCAGTGAAGTGAACAGCCTCAGATGATACACAGAGATGAACCGAATCTCCCTACATAGGTTTTACATCCATATCTGCTGTCTTCACATTTATATACTGTTTAAAAAGTTCAGATCGTGTTAGGAAATTTTCTCTTCCTGTTTAACACAGAGTGTGATGTCTGGGCATACAGCAAAGATAGCTAAAATTGCTGAATGGAGGAAAGGCACACACCCCTTCTCCACATAGGCAGAGACTCTCAGGCCCCGTTCACACCTATGTGAATTGGTTGCGGCTTACACCGCATCCAATTCGCATAACATTATAAAATACATTGATTCCAATGAGGCTGGTTCACATATGTGCGATGCATTCGCACTGCGCATTGCCGAAAAAACGTGTGCGTTCTCTAGGCATTGCGGTGCGGCTCAGGTGCGAATTCAGGCCCATTATGTTCTATGGGCACGCATCTGATTCGCACATGTGTTGCGTTCTGAACAGGGATCTTGAGGGGGAACTCCACGGCAAATTTTAAATAAAAAACCGGCATGGGTTCCCCTCCAGGAGCATACCAGGCCCTTAGGTCTGGTATGGACTTTAACGGGAACCCCTACGCTGAAAAAAACGGCATGGGGGTCCCCCCAAAGTCCATAGCAGACCCTTATCCGAGCACACAACCTGACAGGCCGCATGCCCTCAACATGGGGGGGTGGGTGCTTTGGGGCAGGCAGGCGCCCTGCGGCCCTCCCAACCCAAAGCACCCTGCCCCCATGTTGATGAGGACAGGGCCTCTTCCCGACAACCCTGGCCGTTGGTTGTCGGGGTATGCGGGCGGGGGGCTTATCGGAATCCAGGAGCCCCCTTTAATAGGGAGGCCCCCAGATCCCGGCCCCCCACCCTATGTGAATGAGTATGGGGTACATCGTACCCCTACCCATTCACGGGTGGAAAAAAAATGGCAATAAAAACACTACACAGGTTTTTTAAGTAATTTATTAGTCAGCTCCGGGGGTCTTCTTCCGACTTCGGGGGGTCTCTTCCGACTTCGGGGGTCTCCGGTATCGTCTCCGCGCTCTCCTGTTCTTCTCTCGCTCTCCGGTTCTTTCTTCCTTCTGCCAGGCCTCCGCTATCTTCTTCCAGCTCTTTTGCTAGCGGGGGCCCGGTCTTCTTTGTTGCCTTCTTCCCTCTTCTCTCCTGGAGATGTTGACTCGTCGCTGTCTCTGGCTGTAATGCCGTGTGTGCGGAGCGCATTCACTTATATAGGCATGGGCGTGGTCACCGAGTGATGCCACCCAGTGACCCCACCCCCATATGACGTCACAGTCCCATCATTCCCCGGGACTGCCATTTTTAACAAAATACTGCAGATATATGTGCCCAGCTCAATATTCATGAATCGGGTTTACACCCACTTTAATGTAATGTTCAATAATACCTGCTGTAAGGACAAGTTGAAGCATATCGGCTTCAAAAAATCTAAAAAAGATCAGTTGGTCAACCCAAGTACTATATATTGTCCATGGCCAAGTTTTGTAGTGACACAAGGAGCAACATGACTGCATGTCTTCTACAAAAAGTATAGCTGTTTCCATATTTGTCTTGCCTAAGACGTCCCCGGTTCAAGTGCCCATAGTCATTCTTCAAAACCACACATACAAAAATGCTAGAAATCGAAAGGTCAGCCATTGTGAAACAGATATTTCAGTTGAGGTAGGTGCTGAAAAGTCAACTACATATGAGTACTGATATCACCAGAGGTGAAATCCCTGTCCCCAGAGAAGTTTACAATTGAATTTCCTAGTTACAATAATATATTTACATAATCTAGGGCCACAACGATGACAAGCCACATAACCAGAGTTCCTTTTTTGTGGGAGAAAACTGAAGCCTCCGGAAGAAACCCATTTAATGACATAAGAGCTTCACAGGATAATGTTCCTGGTGGTCATGAAACCAGAACCCGAGTGCAGCAAGCCTATACTGTTGATGACCTGTAATCCAATATGCTGTTCTAAACTTTCTTTAAATTAAAGCATATTTTATTTGTAGTCCTATTTTGTTGGTGTTTTCTTTTATTTTCAGAAAAAAAATACTAAAAACATACTGTATACTATTTCTTTAGCATGTACACTGGGACTTTGGGGGAAGGACTGCGCTAACACCTGTTATTGCCAAAATGGAGGGCATTGTAGTCCAATTGATGGAACTTGTGCCTGTTCTTCCGGATGGACTGGAAAAATGTGCTCTGAAGGTAAAACCCCTGCATGCCTGAAGTTTTCTTTATTCCCAAGTTTGTATTCTTATGTCCACTATTCATCCCTAATTAACAAAACTTGTGAAAAAGACAGTTTTAAAGGCCCACTTTAACAGAAAATATTATATTCTGGTAATTGTATGGGGTTAATACCTGTAGTATTTAGTTTGTTAACACCTGACCATCACACCTACAGTATATGAGCCTGTTGGACATCCTATTCAAAAACCAAGGGCATTAGTATGGAGTTATGTCTATTTAGAGTGTTTAGACCCCCTTAAATTAGAACTATAGGCAAAACATTTCATTTTGGATAGAATAAGGGAAGGTTATATCCCCTGTCAGTTTATTTTTTGCCATCTGTGTACCATTGGGAAGATTTTCCTTCACTTCCCATTCCATAGCCAAAACAGGAGAGGAAATCCCTGCAAATTATGGGAATCCTCTGAGGACCCCAGGTCACCAGAGCTAGTATGCCCGTTGGAAGATGTCCCCTCTATTACTTTCACTTTCAATTGTAGCGGGGTCCCCAAATTTAACCCCGCTATACCTAAATTTAGGGGTGACCAGAGCAATAGTTAGCTTGGGTCTTTTGATTGTTTGGACTCTGCTTTACTGCTGTGTTGCCTGGTTTGCAGTTCCCCTTTGGTCGTATAGGTGGTGTTGTCACCTATACCCGGGGTTGAACCACAGGTGTTGGAGTGGATATTGGATGTCCTTTCTCGGCTGCCGTTGGTGGGTGGTTCTGGCCTGCTGGGCATGCCGGGAGAGGATATATAAGGGGCAAACGCCATTACACTGGGGCCATTTTAATGCGAGGAGGGAGCTACCCCTAAAGGGGGGGGGTGCGCCCCATCATGATCGAGGGGTCTCGGGCACCTTTAGCTCGAGACTACGGAGTTTCGGATGGGCTCAGTACCTTTGACTGAGATAACAGAAGAAGATGAGGAAACCCAGGGAACCTTGGAGGGGTGACCGCTCTGACTGAAGAGGAACCGGGGAGGATCGATCCCATAACAAGAGGGTAGTGATAAAGATTCCTAACTCGTGAAAGGCCTGGTGACCTGTCGTAGGGAAGGATTCCTAGCTTCACGGACTGCCTTAGAGGAGCTCTTTGCTCCTTAAAAAGGAGGGATCTCCTTGACTTGGTCCTTGGAGGGGACTGAGTCATTGTTCCAGCATCACACCGGCTGCTAGTGCTATTGAGTGACTATCCGGGTGAGCTGTACCCACTCGGGATCGAGTGGCGACGAAGCCAAGAGTGTGCCTGAGTCCACTTCTATCTGCTAACCTTTTTCTTCTCACTTCATCTCTTTGGTTCCTGGAAGCAAGATAAAATAAACTCACGTTGGAGTTGATATGTTGTGTGGACATTGACCTCATTGGGGAAAGTTAAAGACTCGCCTCTATAAACATAGAGGGGAGAACCAGAAGAAGGAAGCTACTAACTGCAGGACCCAAGTATGTAACACCGCCTGACCTCTATAATCTAGAGGACACGGGCATGTGGCATGGTGTGTCTTCTCCCCCTGCTTGAGGAGGTAAGAGGGGGAAAAGGATCCGTGTGCTACACAATGATAATGGTAAACAGGACAAATAGAGGGTGAATCTCCCTAATGGAGGCACAGACAGCAATACAACCCAACAGGTGTTGTAATCTTTCTCCACTCTTTCCAAATGAAAAAAATAAATAAAAAATGCCTTCAGGCCCCTTTCACACTGTGGCTACAGCCCCAGCTCGTTTTAGCAGCGCTTTAGCTTTTCCCTTAAAGAAGGGGTTAAAAACTCTGTGTTACGGCACCTCCGAAACTATTTTCAGGTACTTCAGAAGCGCTGCCCATTCATTCCAATGAGCAGAGCGTTTTGGGAGCGTTAAATAGAGTGCTCCCGACCTGCCCCAATGATGCTGCTTGCAGGACTTTTCGGAACGTCCCGCAAGCGCCCCAGTGTGAAAAGTCACACTTAAATGAATGGGAGGCGATTTGCAGGCACTTAGCAGAGGCTATTTCTTTTTCGTACATCACGGGACACAGAGCGACATAGTCATTACTAATGGGTTATATAGTTACCGTCAGGTGCTGGCACTGGCAACTTCCAAAACCGGAAGTACCCTCCCCTATATAAGCCCCTCCCATCCGGGAGCACCTCAGTTTTTTGCCAGTGTCTAAGGTGTTGGCCAAGAAGAAACATGTGTTTTTCACTGAGCTTGCGTACAGGTTCTTTTGGGCCTCAGTAAGCTATTCCGGATCCGACCAAAAAAGCTTCATAGCTAAACGGTCGGTACCCGGGCCTTGCAGAGAAGAGCAAGGTTCTGCCTGTAATGCTTCTCTTAGGAGAGCTGGACCCTGGGATCCAGAGCTCTGGTCATACCCACGACCAAGATGTTTTCTGTGCAGGGTGCTATACAGGTCCAGGGGAGTGGAATCCTTGGGAACCCGGTCCCTGAAGGTTTGATTACAATGCCTGCCGTGATAGGTGAAGTTTGGGCTTTTGTGGACCAAACAAAGTCCTGCGGCGGGGAACAGGTAAGTGGGGGCCCCCAGGAACTTGGTTCTATTGGGGGACCCCCAAGCCTAATTTGTCTTTCTGTCTGTTACCTAACGGTATTCCCGCTAATATCTGTGCATGCCTGTAACTACTAAAAAAAAAAAAAAATGTAATAATTTTTAATGGTGGTCAAGAAAAAAAAAAAAAAAAAAAGAATGTTTTTTTATATATGTTTAGTATATTAAACTGCGGTACCTGTGTTTGTTCACTAGAGGCCGCTGTGGAATGTTTTTCTTGTCATATGGACTAGTTTCTTCTCAGAGAGCAAAGTCCAGGCAGCTGGTGAGTTCTCCTACAGGAAACTGTTTCCTCTGCCATGTTGCAGTGTTCGTCTGTCCCCCGGCCTGCGGCAAAGGGGGCCCTGGCTCCTGTCCCTGGTTTCCATGTTTGAAAATTAGCGCCGAGGCGCACGTGGCCGCGCGCGTGCGCGTGCACGCGCCTCTATATATAGAGGTGGCCGGAAAAAGGGGCGGGGCCTGGGGGATGACGCTCTGTGCGCGCCGCAGCGCTTCTGCGCATGTGCGGGCGTCCCAGCAGGTTTTTAAAAAGCCACATTATTGCAGTAAGCTGGCTATGAAGTACAGAGACAGAGCTGGCAACATTTAAAGGCATACAGCAAGCGGTTGATACAGGCATCCCCTAGAAAGGCACATTAGTAGACACCAACTGTGATATAGCAGCAATTGTGCTAGACTATTCTCAGTAAAAGTGGTGTATTACGGCTGGAATACCTCAGCTTTAGGCTTAGGAATATGCCGTCCAGTAGCTCCGGAACTGAATCTTCCAGGAAGCGAAGGGGGTCTCATCGGGCTCTGAGGATCTTGGGCATACTCCTGCTGCACCAGTCTCCCCTGAAGTTCAGAGGTAAGTGACCGTAGAGACCCCGCAGGGGTACTTGGTACTGTGGCTGTCCTCAGTCACCTGCTCCTGTGTATGTAACAGAGGAGGTTTTTTCCTCAGCTCTGGGAGGATTAGAGAGAGATTGTCAAAATTTATCGCTGCCTCCCTGTCAGGGAAAGCACGCCCGATCTCCGTCTCCTCCTTCAGAGTGCCTGTTAACAGAGCAACAGTCCCATACAGGGATCGACCTGCCTGAAGGGGATCAGGATAAGGTTGATTCTGTTATAGAGGAATCAACAGTGGGGGAACCTTTTCTCAGCATCTCAAGCTGAAAGATTATGGGTTCAGTCTCTGACTAACATGGTCCAATCAGCATTTAAAAATGCACCTTGCGGAACCATCAACCACTACTGTATCCTCGTTGGGGTCGCTAGAAGCCCCCAGACTGTTTGTTCTTTTCCACTTCACCCTTTACTGAAAGGGCTCATTTACCAGGATTGGGAACGTCCTGAGAAAATATTTATTCCCCCAAGAGATTTCCGGTGGTCTATCCCATGGAGGATAAGTTCATCAAAAAAAAAAAAAAATGGAAGGTCCCTACAGTGGACGCAGCCATCTCTTGTATGTATAAATCACTGACATGTCCAGTGGATAATGTCCAAATGTTCAAGAACCCAATAGATAAAAGATTGGAGTCCTTATGAAAATCTGCTTGGTGATACAACCAGCAGTAGCAGCTATTGGGGTCTGCTAAGCAGTGAAGGATCAGTTGAAACAGGTCTTGAGGGACTTGACAGATCAGCAGGCTTTGCCCTAGCTGATCTACCTAGAGCCTTAGGCTTTGCGGTTGACGCCATAGAGGATTCAGTCCATCAGGCCTCCCGCCTTACGCTGTCTATAGACATATGCGTAGGCTCCTATGGCTCAGAAACTGGTCTGCTGAAGCTCCCTGTAAAGAATGGCTGGTTAGCGTCCCATTTCATGGTGAACGCTTATTCAGGGAAAACCTGGACAAATATATCCAGAAAATTTCCAGCGGTAAAAATACGCTCTTGCCGGTTAAAAGCAGAGTTAGAGGTCCCTCTTTAAGGGGCCTGCTTCTCCAGTCCCTGGGGCATCGGCTGTGTAACAGTTCCGACGGCCTCCTCGGTCAAATCCCGGGGGTAAAAAACAGGGACAGTAGCAGGGTAATGAGAAACCCTGGGTCAGGGGAGGTACAAAACCTCCCCCAAAGTTAAATTCATTGAAGCCCCCACTCAGTCGGGTGGGGGGAGGACTCCAGTTGTTCGCAAAGAGACCTGGCGGGACACGATCAAGACAGATAGGTGCTCTCCGCAGTAGGTTTGGGATACAGTTTGGAGTTAAAAGACTCTCCTCCTTCCCATTTTTAAGGTCAAACGGGCCAAGGGATCCCCGGAAGAGAGAGTCCCTCCTGTTGGCACTAGAACAACTATTGCTCCAAGGAGTAATTATGGAAGTTCCCCTGGAAGAATGAGGGTTCGGGTTTTACTCAAACCTCTTTACAGTCCCGAAGCAAACGCGGACGGGAGGCCCATATTAATTCAAAAAGGGCTATACAAATTCCTGTATATCAGGACTTTCCGATGGAGTCGATCCGATCGGTGGCCACTGCCCTACAAGGGGAGGATTGGTTAGCCACGATCGACATCAAAGATGCTTATTTGCACATTCCCATCTTTCCAGTCCACCAAAAATTTCTACGCTTTGCAGTAGAAGGGCGCCATTTTCAGTTCAGAGCCTTACCCTTCGGTCTGGCCACAGCACCAAGAGTGTTCACAAAAATTCTGGCCCCATTATTGGCCAATCTAAGAACACGAGGTGTAACGATAATGGCATATCTAGACGACTTGTTGCTGATAGACCACTCAGTGGAAAAACTAGAAGTGGTTGTTCACGAGACAATCAAGTATCTGGAATATCACGGTTGGATTATCAACCGAGACAAGTCAGCCCTAAAACCAGTCAAAAGTCTGGAATACTTGGGGCTAAGGCTGGATTCAGACCAGAGAAAAATTTTCTTGTCTCGAGAAAAGGGGTCGTCTTTGAGAGATTTGATCCACTTAGTGGGTTCAAAAAGACAGCCATCCATACGCCTGTGCATGAGGCTGCTGGGAAAAATGGTGGCATCATTCGAAGCAGTACCCTACGGTCAATTCCATTCAAGGAAGTTGCAAAGGGCCATACTGTCAGCCTGGAACAAAAAAGTTCAGGCTCTGGACGTACCAATGTCCTTGTCCCCTTCCGTTCGCAGAAGCCTCCGTTGGTGGTTGGTTCCCCGGAATCTGGAAAGAGGGAAATCCTTCAGTCCGATTTCTTGGAAGGTGGTCACTACAGATGCCAGCCTTTTAGGCTGGGGAGCAGTACTGGAGCAATGGTCTCTCCAGGGCAGATGGTCGGATGCGGAAAAGGCCCTGCCCATCAATCTCTTAGAGATACGAGCAGCCCGGTATGCCCTAGTAGCATGGACGTCCAAACTCCAAGGGTCCCCTGTCAGAGTTCAGTCAGACAATGCCACAGCAGTGGCATATATCAATCGTCAGGGGGGCACCAGGAGTCGTGCAGCCCAAAGGGAAGTAAATTACATCCTGAGATGGGCAGAAAGATATGTCCCAGCCATATCTGCGGTATTCATTCCAGGGGTGGAGAATTGGAAGGCGGACTTTCTAAGTCGCCAACAATTATGCCCAGGGGAATGGTCCCTTCATCCCGAGGTTTTCCGGACAATATGTCAGCGGTGGGGAACACCGGATGTAGATCTGCTAGCATCCAGGTTCAACACGAAAGTGGACAGGTTTGTCTCTTGGACAAGGGATCCCCTAGCGTGCGGCTCGGATGCCCTAGTGTTCCCTTGGGATCAGTTCAAGCAGATATATGCATTCCCACCGCCACAATTGTTACCTTGATTACTCCGCAGAATCAGGGTAGAAAAGAAACCAGTGATTCTGGTGGCTCCAGCGTGGCCCCGAAGAGCATGGTACGCGGAGATTGTAAAAATGTCTGTGGGGAGTCCTTGGACCCTCCCACATCGTCCGGACCTGCTTTCGCAGGGACCGATATACCACCCTTCCTTACTAGCCCTAGGTTTGACGGCCTGGCTATTGAAGCCCACATTCTAAAAAGGAGAGGGCTCTCTAATTCTGTGGTATCTACCATGATCAATGCCAGGAAGCCGGTATCCAGGCAGATCTACTATAGAATCTGGAAGGCGTACATCGCCTGGTGTGAAGCCAAGAAATGGCATCCACGTAAGTACGTAATAGGTAGGAGTCTGGACTCCCTACAATGGGCTGTAGATAGGAAGCTTGCCTTGAGTACTATCAAGGGTCAGATTTCGGCCTTGTCAATATTTTTTCAAAGGCCCTTGGCTTCGTATTCACTAGTCAAAGCCTTTATACAAGGAGTGATGCGTATTAGTCCTCCGGTTAATATTCCCATATGTCCATGGGATCTAAACTTGGTTCTGTCGGTTCTACAGAAACAACCATTTGAACCATTACAGCATATTTCCTTGGTGCTTCTCACCAGGAAATTGATTTTTCTAGTAGCCATTTGTTCGGCTAAAAGAGTATCGGAATTAGCAGCTATGTCCTGTAAGGAGCCATATCTGGTTATCCATAAGGACAGAGTAGTGTTACGTCCTCATCCAGCCTTTCTTCCTAAGGTGGTATCGAGTTTTCATTTGAACCAAGATGTGGTTCTTCCTTCTTTTTTCCCCAAGCCTACTTCGGTAGAGGAAAAGTTATTGCATTCTTTGGATGTAGTAAGAGCAGTTAAACCTTATCTAAAAGCCACTGCTCAGATTCGCAGAACGGATACTTTGTTTATTCTGCCGGAAGGCCCCAGAAAGGGTCAGGCAGCGTCAAAATCTACTTTAGCCAAGTGGATTCGACAGGTCATAATACAGGCCTATAGCTTGAGAAGGAGACCGCCTCCGTTCAAAGTTAGGGCGCACTCCACGAGAGCAGTTGGAACTTCATGGGCAGTGCATCACCAGGCCTCCCTGGCTCAAATCTGTAAGGCCGCAACATGGTCTTCGGTACACACGTTTACTAGGTTCTACCAGGTGGACGTTAGAAGTCAGGAGGATGTCGCCTTTGGGCGCAGTGTGTTGCAGGCCGCAAAAGATCCTCATGTCTGATAGCGCTCAGCTTATATATGGTGTATCCCCCCCTCATTTGGCATTGCTTTAGGACATCCCATTAGTAATGACTATGTCGCTCTGTGTCCCGTGATGTACGAAAAAGAAAATAGGATTTTTATAACAGCTTACCTGTAAAATCCTTTTCTTGGAGTACATCACGGGACACAGAGCTCCCACCCCTCTTTGGGGACACTTATTGCTTTGCTACAAAACTGAGGTGCTCCCGGATGGGAGGGGCTTATATAGGGGAGGGTACTTCCGGTTTTGGAAGTTGCCAGTGCCAGCACCTGACGGTAACTATATAACCCATTAGTAATGACTATGTCGCTCTGTGTCCCGTGATGTACTCCAAGAAAAGGATTTTACAGGTAAGCTGTTATAAAAATCCTATTTTCCAGCGCTAAAGCACCTGAGAACCGCCCCAGTGTGAAAGGGGTCTTCTTTGTACTTTTAAGTTTCTCCACACCAAACTCATCAACCCATGTCTTTATGCAGCTGGTTTTGTGGCACAGTCATGCTGGAAGAGAAAAGGTCCTTCCCCAAATTGTTGCCACAAGGTTGCCTAAATTGTCTTTGTATGCTGTAGTGATAATGATAGTACCCTTCACTGGAAACATCTGAACTCAATATTTTGGAGGGGTGTTCATATACTTCTTGCCATACACACTAAGTACATAGGACCCCTTAAAGATGTTAGTTGAGTGCAATGTGAGCTGACAAAATGTTATACCATACATTGTGTTCTATGTTTCTTAGTCTGCCCCCTGGGATCATACGGAGAAAATTGTGTGAACAAATGCAGATGCCAAAATGGAGCAGAATGCGATCACATGAATGGGAAGTGTTCCTGCTTGCCTGGATATATTGGTCCTTTCTGTGATATTAGTAAGTACATTTAAAACAATTGGCTACATCTATATCAATAAATGGAAACAATCATTTAGTGGCTGCATATTTTACATTCCTCCCAACTTTTCGAGAAGGGAACAAGGGACATCTATTGGCTAAAGTAGACAGGCATAGGACACACCCCCTGTCACACCCTCTTAAAGGAGAATTCAAAAAAAAAATGGGTTAAACCCACAAGTGCTTTTTTTTACCACTACTATTCCTTTATACTGGCTTTTGAAATGTACAAATGCAGCAATTTAGAAATTGGATGAAAGGTTTAGCACTGGGGGGCACTTCTTGAAATATAAAAAGTGCATTTTATATACAACTATATACTTTAGACCAAAACGAGGGACAAAAGAGGAACAGAGGAACAGAGGAACTTTGTTCCAGATCACGGACAGTCCCTCGAAATCAGGGACAGTTGGGAGCTATGCATTTTGTATTATCATTATTGCTATTTTTGCTTTAAAGTTATCCTTCATGGGATTGTATGCTAGCATACAAAGTAGAGTGGTTATCCCAGCAAGAGGAATACAGATAGGATAATTTAAGCCGGCCATAGATGGTTTGAATGTTGGCCGGTTCAGCAGGGACCGGCTGAGATTCGATCCATCTCTAGGCAGGCTGATTCATATCCTTCAATCAACTTGGGTACAACCAGCATGTTGGATTTCTAGCATGCGATTATTGACAGCGGCTATAGCCAATAGCAATAATCATTGTGTTCTCCCAAGCTGGGACGGCTCTCCGCACCACATTCCGCAGGGAAAATACAACCATGGTTGCAGGAAAGAAAATCGCATAATCTATGGCCTGCCTTAGTTTCTATCGTCTTAAATCAACCTGACCAGGCTGATATGCTGACACCCAGACAAGTCAATAGCCACTTAATAAACACTTGTCCCATTGTCTGCACCACTGACATCTTGAAGCCGGCACTGAATACATTTTGGTCTTGAGGAATACCGGATTTATCGGCGTATAACACACACTTTTTTCCCCTTAAAATCAGGGGAAAATCGTGGGTGCGTGTTATACGCCGATACTCCGTTGAATTCCCCTGCTGAAAACGAGCGAGAGGAGCGAGCGGAGCCGAAGCCGAAGTACAATCGGCTTTACTCGGCTCCTCTCGCAGTCCCGCCCATCTCTGACTGCGCCGCTGACATAGAGAAAGCCGAGTGTACTTCGGCTAGTCTCGGCTCCTCTCGCAGTCCTGCCTGTGACTGTGAGCAGAGCCGAGTCTAGCCGAAGTACACTCGGCTTTCTCCGTCAGCGGCGCAGTCAGTGGAGATGGGCGGGACTGCGAGAGGAGCCGAGTCTAGCCGAAGTACACTCGGCCCCGCTCGCTCCTCTCCACAGAAATCGGCGCCAAATTTTAAAAAACGCCGGGACTGACACGATCGCAAAGGCACTGGGCAAGGCTGCAGATGGACAGATGGACACTGGGCACGGCTGCAGATGGACAGATGGACACTGGGCACGGCTGCAGATGGACAGATGGACACTGGGCAAGGCTGCAGATGGACAGATGGACACTAGGCACGGCTGCAGATGGACAGATGGACACTGGGCAAGGCTGCAGATGGACAGATGGACACTGGGCAAGGCTGCAGATGGACAGATGGACACTGGGCAAGGCTGCAGATGGACAGATGGACACTGGGCAAGGCTGCAGATGGACAGATGGACACTGGGCAAGGCTGCAGATGGACACTGGGCAAGGCTGCATGCTGCATTTAAATGTAAGTTTTTTTTCCTTGAATTTCCCTCCTAAAAGTTTTTTTCCTTAAAATTCCCTCCTAAACTTGGGGTGCGTGTTATACGCCGGTGCGTGTTATACGCCGATAAATACGGTACTTTGAAGGAATTTTGCAAGGAAAATAAAAGATTTGAGGAAAGAATATTTGGTGCTTGCAGACCTAAGTTAGGCCAGTCATAGATGGAGCGAATATCTTTCAGGAAAAAAATTACTCAATTCCCCAATCAACACAGACAGTGTTGACAGGGGATTCCTTCCCTCCGAGCCATTTTAGTCTCCCAGCAGGGATGGGGGGCTTTCTCCACCTCCATCCCCCACCCTTCCTGGAAGAACACAGTAATTATTGCTAGTGGCTATAGAAGGGAAATCTCCCAAAGTGATGGTAATTCCGCTCTTAGATAGTTGCCTACAAAACAGGTGTCCCCGCTGGAAGATTTCACTTTTTGTTCAGGGGCAACTCTAATGCCCTGTACACACGATCGGATTTCAAATGGAATAAAATCCGATGGATTTTTCCGTCGGAATTTCGATGAAGCTGACTTTCATCAGTCTTGCCTACACACCATCAGACAAAATTCTGACCGTCCAAAACGCGGTGACGTAAAACTCTCCGACGTGCCGAGAAAAATGAAGTTCAATGCTTCTGAGCATGCGTCGACTTGATTCTGAGCATGCGTGAGTTTTTTTCCGATGGAATTCCACACAGGCGATCAGAATTTCCTATCGTTTTTTTTTCCCATCGGTAAAATTTAAAACATGTTCTATTTTTTGAAACCGATGGAAAAAAGTCCAATGGGGCCCACACACGATAGTTTTTTCCAGATGAAAAAAATCCATCTGACTTTTTTCATCGGAAAAAACGATTGTGTGTACAGGGCATAAAAGTTAGAATTTCCCATGAATTTCCTTCTCATTGACAATGGTTACCAGTACAAAAAAGAAGTGCGACTCTTCCCAATAAGGGCACAGACAGCAATAAAAACGTGACTGATGGTCTAATCAAGGGTTCATCCAGAGGTTGCTAGAGGTTCCTCTGGAGGTTGCTAGGGGGTTCCTTGAGCAATGAGCAAGTTCTGCCTCTCAGATAAGTTCCCAAATGACACCATTGATATTTTTAATTGTGATAATAGATACTAAAAGCGCTAAAAATGGTGCACAGTAAAGTGCAAAATATAAATAAACCACTGTGAAACCAATCAACTAAGGAAAACCAAATAATTAAAGCCGCAATCAAAGTATTTCTAATACTAAATGTGAATAATATAAATAATATTGATGCGCTAAAATCAACCCTAAATTGACTATACAGATGATCCGTGATAGTTAAATAGCAATAAAACCAACTACAACACATATGCAAAATACAAGTGCAAATATGAGAAATACAAAAATCCACCAGTGAAAAAAGCAAAGTTGCAAAATAATTTCCAAGGCACCCAGATAGGTGCAATCTAGTGCAGTTTATAGTGACCTAAGACACTGCTAGTCCACAGCAGCTCTATGAGATATGACACACACTGATGCAGAAGGCAAATTAAAACAACAGAGACTCCTTGGTATGTCCCTCCTACCTGGCTGATCCACGGGTGGGATGGCTGTTTTAATTTCTGATCCAAAAGCAGTCTGAACGGTGAGCTTATACCAATCGAATCATACAAAAAAGGAAAGAGAAGAAATCATTGCGCGATGCTATATACCTAATCAGCAATGATTTCAACACTAGGCGCTTTCACTCACGTGACCAAGGACTTAAAGTGCATAAGTACAGTTCAGCTCAGGCAGAGCGATCTTCCCTCACTGCTCCAGCTTCCAATGTCTCGCTGGTAGCGTGATTAGGCTCCTCCCCCTACGTGTTGCGTCACACGTCACGTGTCTTAGTCACGTGACGTGTGATGCAACGCGTAGGGGGAGGAGCCTAATCACGCTACCAGCGAGACATTGGAAGCTGGAGCAGTGAGGGAAGATCGCTCTGCCTGAGCTGAACTGTACTTATGCACTTTAAGTCCTTGGTCACGTGAGTGAAAGCGCCTAGTGTTGAAATCATTGCTGATTAGGTATATAGCATCGCGCAATGATTTCTTCTCTTTCCTTTTTTGTATGATTCGATTGGTATAAGCTCACCGTTCAGACTGCTTTTGGATCAGAAATTAAAACAGCCATCCCACCCGTGGATCAGCCAGATAGGAGGGACATACCAAGGAGTCTCTGTTGTTTTAATTTGCCTTCTGCATCAGTGTGTCTCATATCTCATAGAGCTGCTGTGGATTAGCAGTGTCTTAGGTCACTATAAACTGCACTAGATTGCACCTATCTGGGTGCCTTGGAAATTATTTTGCAACTTTGCTTTTTTCACTGGTGGATTTTTGTATTTCTCATATTTGCACTTGTATTTTGCATATGTGTTGTAGTTGGTTTTATTGCTATTTAACTATCACGGATCATCTGTATAGTCAATTTAGGGTTGATTTTAGCGCATCAATATTATTTATATTATTGATATTTTTAGCTTTCTGCAAGGGGGTAATTCTTCCCAATGACCACAAGTGTAAGGAGCATTCTTCTCACCGACCATCACACTAATGTATCATGGGTTGTAGATATAGTAATTTTTAGCAGAGGTTCCCAGAGACCGGAAAGTTATTTCAAGGGTTCCTCTATAGTGAAAAGGGTGAGAAAGACTTGTGTAATCCTTCCAAAAAAGTAAAAAAAAAAAATGTTGCCTAGAGATACACCTAAAACTGGTTGTATATATGTATATCTAAACTTTATGAAGACATTTAAAGTAAATCTCGCTTCAGCCAAAAGATACACTGGGAATTAGACCACAGGAAGTGTTTCTCTAAAATTCTAAAGAACTGCCCTAAACAATTAACTCTTTATTGATCAACCATTGATGCACAGTACAGATATATTATATAATTTTCATGTTTAAACTGGGTGCAAAGTCCTCAGATAATTTAGTTTAGTCAGCTACCAACATACTATATTTTTTTCATTTAGAGTGCCCTCCTAAAACCTATGGCCTGAAATGCCACCAGCCCTGTGACTGTCTCTATAACGCCACCTGTGACCATGTGATGGGTCACTGCCAGTGTGAAGCAGGCTGGTCAGGTACACGCTGTGAGAAAGGTAAGGAAAGAGCTGCTCTTTGTTTATTTTTAATGACAGTACAAAAAGTGTAGTAATGTATAGCAGGCAAAGTTTGAAGCCTCGTACACACGGCCGAGAATCTCGTCAGGAAAAAACACGTTGTTTTTCCTGACGAGATTCTTGAACAAGAATCTTGTCCCGGCCGAGTGTACACACGTACGATTCAAAAGAACCGCCGTTTTTTTGAATGGAACGAACGCGGTGACGTCATCGACTATGACGAGCGTGCGCTCGTCACATTCGATGCCGTCGCTGCCATCTTGCTACACCCTACCTATGCCTAAGAAGCTACCGCGCATGCGTCAAAGTCATTTCGAGCATGCACGGGTTTCCACGGCGACAGGTAAGCGTACACACTCTTGGGTTTCTCGTCGGGAAACAGGCCGACGAGAATCTCGACGAGAAAATAGAGAGCAGGTTCTCTATTTTTCTTGTCGAGATTCTGGACAGTTTTCTTGACGAGAAACCTGAAAGCTCTCCCGGCAGTTTTCTTGTCGTTTCTTGACGAGAAAACCGGCCGTGTGTACGAGGATTTACATTTATTGGCTTCAAAAGGGCAGACAGTAAAATGTGGACAGGGCTAGCCGTAAGAACATGAGATGTCTTCTTTTAATTTTGGGTTTGTGTAACAGATAGCAATTACAACAATGCACTTGCTTTGCCAAAGTTAAACTATGGGTAGTAGGACATTTGTACACACCAACCACAATCCCATACAGTAATACAAGACTAACATATGGCAAGGTGCTTGAGGATTGCTTCAAGAGGCAGGCGTCCTCGAGGATTATACATTGTGGCCTTACAGAAGAGGTGCCGTCCTGGCAGAACAGTATGCAGGGTGTGCCAATTTAGATAGCAAGCTGGCTAGCAAAGGTCCTTCTCCAAACTACAGGTATTCTCAATGACTCAGCCATCACAACTGCTCTGAAAACTTTCCGTTGGCTTAGCCTATAATCTTTCCCTAACCAGCAGGAGTCTGTTGCTGTCTATATACTCCCCACACTGTTGGCATGCCAAAATGACCTAGAAGGTTGCTAGCTATATATATATATATATATATATATATATATTGTGACAGAAGGCAGGTAAAGTCGCTGGGTTGCATCCAGGATGGGAGATATATATGTCCTAGATTCAGGCTTTATGCCAATTTATACCACTAGGGGGAGTGCTGGGAGTCTTGCAGGGGAAGAGTTAATGAGCCCAGCTGAAGCAAGTGGGCTCGTTAGGGCCTCTACAAGAACTCCCAGCATGCTAAGGGAGATGCTCAAACCTGGAACCAGATCTGTGTGAATAGTCTGGGGAGTGTGATCTCTGTGCGGTGAGCCAAAGCCTGTGTGGTTACTGTAAGAACTTCAAAAAGCAGGGAGCTAGGGACTGGGACAGCACAAGGCTGTACCCAGTTGTTAGTCAGGGACACCAACGTGTGTAGTAAGCGGACAATTGACCAGGATTTCTTTTCATGTTTCTGTTTGTTTTGTTGTTTTTCCCTTGTAAATAGTTTGAATAAACCGCACCTTTCGTTTTTGCAACTATAAACCCTGTCTGCTGTGCCTGTTTTGTGTGGTGAACCCATCCAGGGGGTCACACACACCCGCTGCTGAGCTAATCCCCTCACAGTTGGTGGAGAACCAGTGGCAGTTTTTTTTTTTTTAAAGGCCAGCATGGAGGAGATACTGAAACAGCTGGCTCTAGCAAATGCCAATCAGCAGCAGACAAATGCAGGTTTGCAAAAGAGCCTTGCAGCTCAACAACAGACAAATGCAAATTTGCAACAGAGCCTGGCAGCCCAGCAGCAAGCTCATCAACAGAGTCTGGAAGCTCAGCAACAAGCCCAGCAGCAATCTGAGGCCCGTTTCATAGACCTGTTGCAGAAGCAAGAACAGAGACTACAGCAACAAATGGAGACATTAATGCAGCAACGTCCGCAGACCAGTGAGGCAAGTAGTTCCACTAATACTGTGTCCTTTGGGGTGAGTCGTTTACTGACAAAAATGACTGGAGAGGATGATCCAGGAGGTGTTTTTGACCACATTTGAAAGGACTGCTGAAAGGGAAAAGTGGCCTAAGGAGCAGTGGGCTGGACTGGTGGCCCCTCTGTTAACTGGTGAATCTCAGAAAGCTTACTATGACCTAGAGCCTGAACAAGCAAAAGACTATGTGATGCTAAAAAATGAAATATTGGCACGGCTGGGTGTCACCCTGGCCGTCCGGGCTCAGCGTGTGCATAACTGGACTTTCCAGCTTGGGGAAACCCCCCAGGTCTCAAATGTATGATCTCATTCACCTGAGCAGGAAGTGGCTACAGCCAGAGACTTTGTCTGCACCAAAGATTGTGGAACGTGTTGTGATGGATCGTTTCCTGAGAGCTCTTCCTACTGCCATCCAAAAGTGGGTAAGCCATGGAGACCCAGAAACGGCCGATAATCTTGTGGATCGTGTGGAGAAGTACTTGGCTACAGAGAACCTGACTGCCTCTTCCAGAGACTCACGGACTTTCCACCCTAAGACCAGACCATTCCCAGTGGCGGGTAAGATGATTCCAAGGGGTGAGGGTGGAGAGAATGAGAGGGTGAGAATTCTACCTAATGTCTGGCGAGAACAGCCTGGGAAGTCAGGGACTCAAGAGGCAGCAAAAAGGATTGTTTGCTACCGCTGCCGGCAAGAGGGACATATTGCAGCAAATTGCCTGGTTGTGGATGAACCCATGCAATGTGTCTTTCTAACGGACAGACGTCAGTCGCTGTTTGCGACAGTCGCATGCACTGCCATTCGGGGAACTGAGAAACATTTATGCAAAATGTGTATTAATGGTAGAAATGTTGTTGTGTTGCTGGATTCAGGTAGCCTGGTGACACTGATAAAAGCTGAATTCGTCACTACAGAGGTCTTAGGGAATAACAAAGTAGCTGTTATTTGTGTGCATGGGGACACCCGAGAGTATCCTGTGACTACAGTGTGTTTTGAGACCTCCAAAGGTAACCTCTCTCATCAGGTGGGGTTAGTGTCTCAGTTACCACATGATGCCATTGTGGGAAGGGATTTTCCAAAGTTTTGGGAACTCTGGGATCGTCCTGAGCCCCCCACTGGTGCCCCTATATACCAGGAATGTGATAGCCAGAATTCCTCTGAGAGTGGTGAGGACTCTCCAGAATTTCCCTTGTCGGTATTGGCAGGGGAGACTCGAGAAACTGGAGAGGAGCCAACATCCTCAGACGAAAACGTGCCGTCTGTGGAGTTTTCTGATCTCGAGGTTCACAAGGAAAATTTTGCCACAGAACAGTTAAAAGACCCCACCCTAATAAAGGCACGGGAAAACGTAGTGAAAATAGATGGCGAGTTAGTGAACCCAGGTGAGACCTGCACTTACCCGTACTTCATCGTGGAAAAGGACCTACTGTATCGGGTGGCTAAAAGAGCAGAAGAAACCATTGAGCAGCTTGTGGTCCCCAAACCTTACAGGAAGTTGGTGTTAGAGTTGGCCCATGGGCACATTCTTGGAGGTCATCTAGGGACAGAGAAAACCCGAGAGAGATTATTGCAAAGATTCTATTGGCCTGGGGTCATGAAGGAAACAGAAAATTATTGTTCCTCCTGCCCTGTGTGTCAGATGTCGGCACCGATGCCACATTTCCGAAACCCGCTGGTACCTCTTCCCATCATTGAGGTCCCCTTTGAGAGGATCGCAATGGATTTGGTAGGTCCGATAATGAAGTCCGCTAGGGGGCATCAGTACATTTTGGTTATATTAGACTATGCCACCCGTTATCCGGAAGCGATTCCTCTCCGAAATACCTCGGCCAAAACCATAGCCAAAGAGCTATCTCTTGTTTTTAGCCGTGTGGGTATTTGTAAGGAACTGCTTACGGACCAAGGTACACCCTTTATGTCCCGGGTTATGAAAGAGCTGTGCAAGTTGTTCAAAGTAACACAATTGCGTACATCTGTGTATCACCCCCAAACAGATGGGTTGGTTGAAAGATTCAACAAAACCCTAAAACAAATGTTAAAGAAGGTGGTGGATAGAGATGGAAAGGATTGGGACTGTCTAATTCCCTATTTAATGTTTGCCATTAGGGAGATACCCCAATCCTCTACGGGTTTCTCACCCTTTGAGTTACTCTATGGGAGACACCCAAGAGGGCTGTTGGATATCGCCAAGGAAACCTGGGAAAGTGAGAGTTCTCCCCACAGGAGTGTGATTGAGCATGTCACCCTGATGCAAGATAGAATTGCACAGGTAATGCCAATCGTAAAGGAACATTTGGCCCAAGCGCAGTTGGCACAACAGAGAGTGTACAACCGTGGGGCCAAGACCGTACCTTTTCCCTGGGGGGATAGGGTATTGGTACTTGTCCCTACGGTTGAAAGAAAATTCCTCGCCAAATGGCAAGGCCCCTACGAGATAATGGAAAAAGTGAGCGAAGTAAATTACAAGGTCAGACAACCAGGAAGGCGAAAGCCCGAACAGACCTATCACATTAATCTGTTGAAAGCCTGGAGGGATAGGGAATTCCTAGTCGCAGAAACTTTGTCACCAGCTCAGTCTGATTGCGTGATTCCTGAGGTTGGAATAGCAGTCACCTTGTCAAACCCCCAACAACAGGAGGTTAAGGAGTTTGTCCTTCGCAACAAGGAGGTTTTCTCTGAGCTGCCGGGACAAACGTCTGGGGTAGAGCATGATATTATTACCCCACCCGGTGAAAGGGTGAAGCTAAAACCCTATCGGATCCCAGAGTCCCGACGGGAGGCAATACGTGAGGAAGTACAGAAAATGCTTAAGTTGGGGGTGATAGAGGAGTCCCAAAGTGATTGGTCCAGTCCCATAGTGTTAGTGCCTAAACCGGATGGGAGCTGGCGATTTTGTAAAGTTTTTCGACAACTGAACAAAGTTCAACTGAACAAAGTATAGATGAGTTGATCGACCGGCTGGGAACAGCCCGATACATGACAACTCTTGATCTCACAAAAGGGTATTGGCAAATTCCCCTGGCCAAATCGGCCAAGGAGAAAACCGCATTTGTAACCCCAGATGGGGCATTCCAATATAAAAGACTGCCGTTTGGATTACAGAATGCACCGGCAACATTCCAGATACTGGACCAGATACTGAGGCCCCATCAGAAGTATGCCGTGGCTTACCTGGATGATGTCATTATCTATAGCACAGATTGGGCCTCACATCTGCCAAAAGTGCAAGCAGTCCTAGACTCTATCCGGGAAGCTGGGTTTACGGCCAACCCCAAGAAGTGTACCATTGGACAGGAGGAGGCCAAATATCTTGGGTACACCATTGGGAGAGGAGTAATAAAACCCCAGGTCAATAAAGTCGAGGCCATACAGAATTGGCCACGTCCCAACAGCAAGAAGCAGGTACGAGCCTTTCTAGGAATCGCTGGTTATTATCGGGGATTCATTCCCCACTTTGCTTCTCAGGCTGTGCCCCTAACCAACCTGACAAAAGGGAAAGAGTCTGTCATGGTTAAATGGACCCCAGAGGCTGAGGCAGCATTCCAATTCTTAAAAAAAGCCTTATGTAGCCAGCCAGTGTTGTACTCACCAGACTTCTCTAGGGACTTTGTCGTACAAAGTGATGCATCAGATGTTGGGTTAGGAGCAGTTTTGTCCCAGGTCTGGAATGGGGAAGAGCACCCAGTCATTTACCTCAGCAGGAAATTGAAGTCCCATGAGGTAAATTATGCCACAATTGAGAAGGAGTGTTTAGCGGTGAAGTGGGCTCTAGATTCCCTTCGGTACTATCTGCTAGGTAGGCACTTTGACATTATTACTGATCACGCTCCTTTAAAGTGGATGGCTCAAAACAAAGAGACAAATAGAAGAGTAAATAGGTGGTTCCTGGCCCTACAGGAATGCAACTTTACAGTAAAGCATCGCCCTGGCGTTCAAATGGGGAATGTGGATGCTTTGTCTCGAGTACATGCATGCCTGATTGCTTGTGTTCCAACCCCAAGGTTAAAACAAGAGGGGGGGGTATGTGACAGCAGGCAGGTAAAGTCGCCGGGTTGCATCCAGGATGGGAGATATATATGTCCTAGATTCAGGCTTTATGCCGATTTATACCACTAGGGGGAGTGCTGGGCAGGGAAGAGTTAATGAGCCCAGCTGAAGCAAGTGGCTCATTGAGGCCTCTACAAGAACTCCCAGCATGCTAAGGGAGATGCTCAAACCTGGAACCAGATCTGTGTGGATAGTCTGGGGAGTGTGATCTCTGTGCGGTGAGCCAAAGCCTGTGTGGTTATTGTAAGAACTTCAAAAAAGCAGGGAGCTAGAGACTGGGACAGCACAAGGCTGTACCCAGTTGTTAGTCAGGGACACCAACGTGTGTAGTAAGCGGTCAAGTTGACCAGGATTTCTTTTCATACTTCTGTTTGTTTTGTTGTTTTTGCCTTGTAAATAGTTTGAATAAACTGCACCTTTAGTTTTTGCAACTATAAACCCTGTCTGCTGTGCCTGTTTTGTGTGGTGAACCCATCCAGGGGGTCACACACACCCGCTGCTGAGCTAACCCCCTCACAATATATATATATATATATATATATATATATATATATATATATATACACATACACACACACACACACACACTGTATACAGCCTCTCTATATCCAGAATGGCTGCCCACAGCTCAGGAGAACTTTGTATCAAATCAGATTCAGACTCCCCCAAGATGGCCTCTGGGAGCTCAGTGCAGGGAACCTTGCAATGTTCCCCTAATGCCAGACATAAGCAGCAATAATGCAATCACCGTGTTTACTTCTAGCAGCTAACCAAAAAGTGAGTGATCAACCTGCAGATCGCCACCTTGCTACCTTTGCTGTCACCTGCCTGAGTGGTAATCTCACTCAATGGGTAAAGCAGCATCTGTACAACACCCTCCTACAGATGTAAGTTAAGGCCCGTACAGTACACACGATCGGATTTTCTGACAGGAATTGTGTGATGGCAGGATGTTGTCGGATAATCCGACCGTTTGTATGCTCCATCGGACAATTGTTGTCGGAATTTCCGAGAACAAATGTTGGATAGCATGCTTCAAAATTTTCCGACACCAATTGTGTCTTGTCAGATTTTCTGATTGTGTGTACACAAGTCCGTCGGGAAAAAAATCCAAAGTACAAACACGCATGCTCAGAAGCAATGCTAACCATAAGACAACATTAGCAGAAGTTGCCCAAAGGGTGGCGCTAAAGAGCTGAAAAAACACTGAGTTTCGTGTTTGCTGGACGACAATATTTTTGCCGTTTGTATGCAATACAAGTTCACGGCCAACGCCCTTCAGACAAAAGTCAGACACTTTGTCCAATGGACAAATCTGATCGTGTGTACGAGGCTTTACAGTCCTTTTCCCACTGCTATTTGCCTTAGAATCCAACTAGAAACTTAGTCATATAGGAATATTTTAACCCCTTCATGCCTAAGCCTTTTCGTTGCTCACAATTTTTAAAATCCACATTTTTTGCTAGGAAATAACTTAAAACCCCCTAACATTATATATATATATATATATATATATTTTTTTTAGCAGAGACCATAGAGAATAAAATGGCAATTGTTGCAATATTTTATGTCACACAGTATTTGCGCAGTATTTTTTAAAACACATTTTTTTGGGGAAAAAATACACTTTTTCCATGAATTAAAAAAGGTGAAGTTAGCTCAATGTGTATAATGTGAAAGATGATGTTACACCAAGTAAATAGATACCCAACATGTCATGCTTTAAAATTGTGCACACTCTTGGAATGGTGACAAACTATAGTATTTTAGAAGGAAATTGCTAAGTTGTGCATCACCACAGGGTGACACTGTGGATGCACTTAATATAAATGTGCCAACGTCCCGATATTCAATGGAAGGATGTATATTTAAACTAAAGGTGGACTTTAAACGGCACACAGATAGATATTGTAAAAATTCTAAGGGTTTTATTGTTGGTAGAAAAATATAATTGAATTTAGGTAGAAAGTACATTAATATAGGACACTGACATTATATAACAGTTATCTATAATTGATAGAGGGTCCCATTTACAAGACTCGACACATCTCCCAGAAATCGCATTCACATGTAAAATATACAAAGTAAGATAGAATATTGTATAGCCAACAAACACAAATGAGGAGTTGGACAGTATGCACGAGAGATGGCTGGTCTTGTTGATGGGTCCAGTAAATTCAAAGATAAAAATCTTGCTTTCGCTCGACTAGTTT
The DNA here is from genome assembly GCA_029206835.1 of Rana muscosa. Lineage (NCBI taxonomy): Eukaryota > Metazoa > Chordata > Amphibia > Anura > Ranidae > Rana > Rana muscosa. Next base: position 25,728,142 of record CM055126.1, read on the forward strand.
CGCGTTCCAAAACGCTTCGTCGGGAGCATAGTATCCTGTCACGGTTATACACAAACAGTTCAAAAAGAGATACTTCAGTTAATACAATATAATTTTAATACTTGTATCTAGAATAGAACTGATAAAAAACATTATAAAGAAAAAGCTAATATACATTGATTAAAAGTTTTCGATTGACCACAGAGGGATAAAACACCCACCACCTGTAGACTTTCCCCCCTTCTCCCCCTCTTTTTCCTGTCCCCTTTCCTTTCCCCCCCCCCCCAACTTTGCACAGCTACTTTCATATCCCATCTGTTGGGTGACTGGTTTCGGTGCTGGCAGTCTACAGGTGGTGGGTGTTTTATCCCTCTGTGGTCAATCGAAAACTTTTAATCAATGTATATTAGCTTTTTCTTTATAATGTTTTTTATCAGTTCTATTCTAGATACAAGTATTAAAATTATATTGTATTAACTGAAGTATCTCTTTTTGAACTGTTTGTGTATAACCGTGACAGGATACTATGCTCCCGACGAAGCGTTTTGGAACGCGAAACTAGTCGAGCGAAAGCAAGATTTTTATCTTTGAATTTACTGGACCCATCAACAAGACCAGCCATCTCTCGTGCATACTGTCCAACTCCTCATTTGTGTTTGTTGGCTATACAATATTCTATCTTACTTTGTATATTTTACATGTGAATGCGATTTCTGGGAGATGTGTCGAGTCTTGTAAATGGGACCCTCTATCAATTATAGATAACTGTTATATAATGTCAGTGTCCTATATTAATGTACTTTCTACCTAAATTCAATTATATTTTTCTACCAACAATAAAACCCTTAGAATTTTTACAATATCTATCTGTGTGCCGTTTAAAGTCCACCTTTAGTTTAAATATACATCCTTCCGACAAACTATAGTACTTAAAAATCTCCATAGGCGACATTTTAAAAATGTCTACAGGTTGCCAGTTTAGAGGTACAGAGAAGGTCTTGTGCTAGAATTATTGGTCTCGCTCTAACGATCGCAGCGATACCTCACATGTGTGGTTTGAACACCGTCTACATTTGCGGTTGCGACTTACATATGTGTTTGCTTTTTTATTTTTATAAAAAGTAAAAATTCGCGCTAGGTGCAAAGTGATTTAAAAAAATAAATAAATGAATATGTCCCTTAAGGAAACCTGCTGCTAAACACCAAAAAAACCTTTGATATAAGGTACAAACAAAATGAGTATACAAAAATAGTGTAGCGCTGGAAAGAACTGTATATATCTATACAGTTAAAATTAAATACGTGAAAAAAGTATCAAAAACACTAATAAAACAATACAAATAAACCAATCAAGTTCATAAGTGCCCGTGAAGAAAGAAGATTATCAAATAAATGTGTAGAGGATTTCCTCTATATTGATGATAAGAGTTCCACAGAGAAGATATCCGATGAAGCTGGTAAGTGCTATTCCAACAATAAGTGAAGATCCCGCCACCAAAGTGAGAAATGAAGGCTTACCAGACAGCCTGCGACCGCCCTTCTCAGGGGGGTCAAAACAGGCTCAGTAGAGCGATGTTCACTCCATGGAAGGCAGAGAAATTCCAGTGAAGACACTTCATCCACAATAGGCGAGTCTCCAGAGACGTGTCTGCACAGCTGATCCAAATCGGAGATGAAAAACACTCTTGATTGATCAGAGTGAATAATCCTCAGCAGTTAGAACGATGTCCAAAGAGAAAAAAGAAAAACTTTCCATAGTGTAGCATTCATCAGGGAAGTTTTATTAGAAATGAACAGGAGAGAAAACGGCTCTCACATAGGTATATAAAAATAATGATAAAACGAGAAAATCCTTGCAAGGAAATAAAAAAGCTCTGAGTTTCTGTCAAAGGCTGATTCGCGCGTGCGCAATGCATACATTGTCTCTTTGAAAAAAAAAAATTCTGATCACTTGTATTGCTGTCACAAGGAATGTAAACATCCCAAATCCCTCCTTTGCACTTAAAAGCATTCAAAACGTCAAGTTTAGCAGTTTTGAATGCTGTAATTTTTTTAAATCTGGTGCCTTTAAGTCTTCTGTAAACCTGAAGTGATGTCATGACATCGCTTTCGGGTTACTAGATCCGAGACCCGATGGAAGCCTATCCCGGTTTCGTTCCGGCCAGCCGGCGGAAGTGCCGGCTGGTCGCTCGGGCCTCCTGGTGGAACGGGAGAGCCCAGGCGAGCTGCGGAAGGCGGTGGGAAGGGGGGGAGGGACGTCCCCTCCCGCTGCTTGGGATAACAGCCGAGCGGCTTCTTAGCTGCATCGGTTGTTATCCTAAGAAAACCGACTGCAGGCTCTCAAAAATGGTACCGGGTGATGCCTGCAGCTGCAGGCATTACTCTGGTACAACCCCTTCAAGCCAAGGCCACATATTTGCATATCTCCTAACATTTTGAGATGGGAATGAGGGACACCTACTAGCAAACGTATGTAGGCATAGGACACGCCTCCAGCCACAACCCCTTAAAGGAGAATTAACCCAAAAAAAAGGTTCATTAAATCCACAAGGGCTTTTTTTTTTTTACCACTACTATTCCTTTATATTGGCTTTTAAAATTTACAAATGCAGCAATTTAGAAACTGGATGAAAGGTTTAGCACTGGGAAACACTTTTTGAAAGATAAAAAGTGCATTTTATACACAACTATATAGATCAGACCAAAATGAGGGACAAATGAGGGGGGAAAAGGGACAGAGGGACATTGCTCCAAATCAAGGACAGTCCCTCGAAATCAGGGACAGTTGGGAGCTATTTATTTGTGTACGGTCGGCATAAAGGGGTTAAATAGCCTAAGGGTCCATTCACACTTGTGTGACTTATCATGTATGACTTTTTCTCCATGAAAAGTGAGGTGGAAAAAACATTCAACCCTTTGCACTACTAATGATGACAGTAACCCAATGGCTGCCAAGGTGTCATAATATAATAAGACCAATTTGATGCAGTGTGCGGCGTATGGTCTGAGCACTGACAGGCTGACCCCCCACTCCTTCAACCTCTGCAGCAATGCTGGTAGCACTCATACGTCTATTCCCCAAAGACAACCTCTGGATATGACGCTGAGCACGTGCACTCAACTTCTTTGGTCGACCATGGCGAGGCCTGTTCTGAGTGGAACCTGTCCTGTTAAACCGCTGTATAGTCTTGGCCACCGTGCTGCAGCTCAGTTTCAGGGTTTTGGCAATCTTCTTATAGCCTAGGCCATCTTTATGTAGAGCAACAATTCTTTTTTTTCAGATCCTTAGAGAGTTATTTGCCATGAGGTGCCATGTTGAACTTCCAGTGACCAGTATGAGGGAGTGAGAGCGATAACACCAAATTTATCACACCTGCTCCCCATTCACACCTGAGACCTTGTAACACTAATGAGTCACATGACACCGGGGAGGGAAAATGGCTAATTGGGCCCAATTTGGACATTTTCACCTAGGGGTGTACTCACTTTTGTTGCCAGCGGTGCGTTGTCATTTTGAGGGGACAGCACATTTTACACTGTTATACAAGCTGTACACTCACTACTTTACATTGTAGCAAAGTGTCGTTTCTTCAGTGTTGTCACATGTATAATAACATATTTACAAAAATGTGAGGGGTGTACTTACTTTTGTGAGATACTGTATATATATATATATATATATATATATATATATATATATATATATATATATATATTGATTTATATATACCTGTGTGTGTGTGTGTGTGTGTGTGTGTATATATGTATATGTGTGTGTGTGTATGTATATATATATATATATATATATATATATATATATATATATATATAGTATAGTAAATGAATGTACGTTTTATAGTGTTTACCTCTAAAGTCAGCATGATCTTATGTGATGTGGGAAAACAAACTGCTTCTTCCAGCAGTATTTCAGCTAAGTGTTTTGTGTACACAGCTCCCGCCATGGATGTCACTATAGTGCCGAAGACTTCAATAGCCACAGACTCCATTGGACCCATGATCGGCATCATTGCCTTAGTAATCTTGGTTGTGGCACTGATCGCGTTCTTCCTAGCATACAGACACTGGCAAAAAGACAAGGAGAGCCGTAACTTAGCGGTGGCGTATACATCCAATAGGCCGGCCAGTGGTGAATACGAAGTACCAGGTAATACGAAGTGTACAGATCTATTAAAGTGGCAATTGGTTTTATTTTTTTACTAAAGGTGGGCCCCAGACCCATCTGTGTGAGAAATTGGGATAAATAAGACACTTCTTAGTCTAGGTTGCAATTATTTTTTACACAACAGGGAAGAATTATGAAAACGGCAAAAGAAACAATTAACTGTGACCTTCTTTTTTTTTTTTTTTTGCATTAAGATTTTAGATTTGGTTATTATGCGTCAGGCTTTTAGATTTATTTCAGATTTTGTCAGCTTTCCAAAACTAGACCTCATAGAAAATAGATGCTGCTGTATTTTTACTTTATAAACGTGCATCTAGTGGCAAGCACTCCTGCCTTACAGAATTGTGTTCCTTAGTTTGAATGTCTGGAAGGACACTGTATACATGAGGTTTGCATGTTCTCCATGTGCTTGCTTGGGAAAGGGGAGGTGTCAAACATCTGCAGAGAGACCACTGTTTCCCCACAGAGAACAATGGCTCCGGCTGCTGCCTCTCTGCAGGTGCAGTAAGGAAAGAGAGAGAAAGGCAAGAGAGTGGCTGCTCTCGTGCTCAGCGCTGGATTGAGATTGGGCTCAGATAAGTACAGTTGGTATGAGGGGGGGATGGGGTGGTGAGCTGCACACAGATGGTTTGTTACCTTAATTCAGAGAATGCATTAGTGGTCTCCAAACTGTGGCCCGGGGCCCTTTGCTTGCCTTTATCTGGCCCTTGGGGCACTATTTAATTCAATGAAACCAATGAAGGGCACAATTCCTCCCAATGACACCAACAATGGGGAACAATTTCTACCAATTACATCAATGATGGAGCACAGTAATGACACCAACAATGGGGCCCAATGTCACCAATGATGGGGCACAATTCCTCCCAATGACACCAATGATGAGGGATTTTTTTACTTCCACTGAAGCTGAAACAGTAGGGGTTATCTACTAAAAGCAAATCCACTTTGCACTACAAGTGCAAACTACAAGTGTAAAGTGCACTTAAAATTGCACTGAAAGTGCACTTGGAAGTGCAGTCACTGTAGATCTGAAGGGGACATGCAAGGAAAGTAAAAAACAGCATTTTAGCTTGCACATGAATTGATGATAAAATCAGCAGAGCTTCCCCTTATTTCAGATCTACCCCTCAGATTTATAGCGACTGCACTTCCAAGTGCACTTTCAGTGCAATTTTAAGTGCACTTTGCACTTGTAGTTTGCACTTGTAGTGCAAAGTGGATTTGCCTTTTGTAAATAACCCCCACTGTGTACTACTAGTGGCCACAGTCCGAACCCCCTAGGATAGCAAACTGGCCCTTTGTTTAGAAAGTTTGAGACCCCTACATTAAAGCTGAGGTTCACCCGATTTTTTTTTTTTTAAAGCCAGCAGCTACAAATACCGCAGCTGCTGACTTTAAAAAAATGGACATTTACCTGTCCAGCGCGCCCGCGATGTCAGCAGACGAGGCTGAGCAATCACTTGGTCCTCGGATGCTTCCGCCGCCATCCTCGGTGAGGGAATCAAGAAGTAAAGCCTTGCGGCTTCACTGCCCGGTTCCCTACTGCACATGCGCGAGTATTGCGGAGCGCCGTCACTGGCCCCCGCTCTCTCCTGGGAACAGTGTGTTTCCCAGAAGACAGCGGGGGGGAGGGGGGGTTGTGACGCGAAGGGGCGAGAATCCCGCGGGAGTCAGAACCCGGAAGTAGTGCAAATACCTGTTTTATTCAGGTATCTGAACCCTCCCCCCTGAACGGTGCCAAATGTGACACCGGAGGGGGGGGTTCCAAAAAGTGGAGGTTCACATAAAAAAAAACCCAAAAAAACGTTTACCATTAGAAACACGTTTAAGTGCAAACCTTGTATAATCTCTGTCCCTGAATTTATTACACAGCAAAAAGAAATGCCCAAAAGTTATGATGCAAACAAAAAAGGTCAAAACTCCAACATGCCAAACAATATTACAAGGCTTGTTGACCATAATTCTCCTCATTTCTGGAAATAAAATAAAAAATAAATAAAATAAAGTATACACAACTATATTTAGCTATTCAGTTCATCACTCAATGTATAAAACAACAATATATATATATATATATATATATATATATATATATATATATATATATATATTCTTTCAAAAATACACATAGATCATATGGCCAAAGATTTGTGGAAACCTTACCATCATAACTACTATATAAACAATAATATGTATAAATAATGGATATTCAGGTGTTTCCAGTGAAGGGTGCTGTTAATGCTATGACATATAAAGACATTTTAGATAATTGTGTATTTCTAAGCTCTTGGTTTAGTAAAGGTCTTTTTCTATTCCAGTGCACACATGCAGATCCATAATGACATGGTTTGACAAGCGTGAAGTGTCCTGAACGTCAACCCATTTGAACGCTTATGGATTTAATTGAAACACTAATTGTGAAACAGGTCTTTCCATCCAACATAAGCATATGCCCTCACAAATGCCCTTTTGGCTGAATAGGTCCAAATTCCTACAGACACAGCAAAAAATCTTATTACAAGCTTTCCCAGAAGAGTGGATAGGATTATGAGGGGGAAGTTCCATATAAATGTCCATAGTTTTGGAGTGGGATGTCCAACAAGCACATATACTGTAAATGTAATGACCCGGTTTCCATAATCCATTGGTTTTGACCATTAATCTGCCCCCAATGATATATTTTCATTCCATTAGTATTAAATATTTTAATAAGAAAGAGTATAAGAAATCAGATCTAACAAATAAAGTAGCACAGAGATTTGAAGCCCTGACTTTTCCAGTAGTTTTCTGCCTGAACCCAAACTATATCTTTATGGCGTTGCTTTAAAGTGGAGTTCCACCCTGAAAAGTTTTTTTTTTTACCAAAAATCTCAAAAAAAATCTAAAAAAAAAATATTTTTTTACTTACCAGACTTAGCGGTTGCTATGCGGAAGTTCCTAATTTGTCTCTTCATCCTTCTACTCGTGGTGTCTTCTGGTGAATGTGGCGCGCTGCCTTCTGGGAACTGTGTGTATCCCAGAGAGCAGCCGGCCCATTCACAAAGCGGCGTGCAACTCGCGCATGTGCAGTAGGTAACGAGACATGAGTGAGGATGGCGGCGCGGGGACGTGCTGCGATCGAGCGATCGGCCTCGGGGGGGCCGACTTCACGGGCGCCTAGGACAGGTAAGTTTCCTTATTAAAAGTCAGCAGCTACAGTGTTTGTAGCTGCTGACTTTAAGAAAATAAAATAAAAAATCGCGGGTGTGATGTAATGAAACTCTGGGAATTCAAAAGGTAAATATCCAGAATAGTCACTCTGACTGTTATTCAAACAGGGTGGAACCCCGCTTTAAGATTTTTCAAGGATCTCTAGTTTTCTAACTACTTTGACCAGCCTTTGAGGCACCATGCCATCCACTGACACCAATTATGGGCCACCATTCCTATCACAGACACCAATGATGGCTAAATAGGTCCAAATTTCTACAGACACAGCCCAAAATCTTATAACAAGCTTTCCCAGAAGAGTGGATAGGACTGTGAGAGGGAAGTTCCATATAAATGTCCATAGTTTTGGAGTGGGATGTCCAACAAGCTCATATAAATGTAATGACGAGGTTTCCATAATCCATTGGCCATGTTGTGTAAGTGGCTTTGACCTTTAATCCACCCCAGATGATATATTTTCATTCCATTAAATATTTTAATAAATTTGTTAAATGAATAGGGAATATGTTTGTTGGGCAACCAGTTAATAATAATTAATTCAGTAAAAATGGATGTTTATAGCAGTAATATTCACGGTTATAAGCAATAAAAGTGCGCAAAAATAAAATAACAAATCCTGATCACCTGTCCAAAGTAGTGCAGTGTTACTACAGGCAATTGTCATTCACAGTGCGAAAAAGCTGAAAGCTAAAAATCGGCCTGGGCAGAAGGGGGTGAAAGTGCCCAGTATTGAAGTAATTAAAATTCTTTATGTTCTGGAATTGCTAGAGAAAGAATGTTCATTTCTCTTATGCCGCGTCGGAATTTCCGCCAGCAAAAGTCCGATGTGAGCTTTTGGTCGGAAATTCCGACCGTGTGTATGCTCCATCAGACTTTTACTGTCGGAATTTCCGCCAGCAAAAGATTGAGAGCAGGTTCTCAATTTTTCTGACGGAAAAAAATTCCGATTGGAAATTCCAATCGTCTGTAGCAATTCGGACGCGCAAAATTCCTACGCATGCTCGGAAACAATTCGACGCATGCTTGGAAGCATTGAACTTCATTTTCTCGGCTCGTCGTAGTGTTGTACGTCCCCGCGTTCTTGACGGTCGAAAGTTCCAAGAACTTTTGTATGACCGTGTGTATGCAAGCCAAGCTTGAGCGGAATTCCGTCGGAAAAACCATCCAAGGTTTTTCCGACTGAATTTCTGCTAGTGTGTACGGGGCATTAGATAGCACATATATATTATTATATGACAAGCTTTGGTTTGACATAAATTGTATTTTTCGCACTAACCATACCTTGTTCGGACTGTCATAATTCCCACAATATTAATTATAACCCCCACCATTCGCCTCTGCAACAAACTTGACCCTAGAATTTTTTTAACCATAATTAAATATTTTTTTATCTTAATCAGATTTTATTTTGCATTTTTTTTATATCACAACATATACACAAAAAAAAACTAAAACAAAGAGAAAAAAAAATAAATAAATAAAAATGTAATAACATTGAAATCAACTCCATACATATTCTTAACATAAAAAAAAAAAGTATTCCCTTCCTTCCCCTTCCCACCTCCTATCTCAGTCCTGTGTCGATGTGGTCAAGCCACGGTTTCCAGATAGTATCAAACCTCTTAGATAAATTCCTCCTAAAAAAAAAAAAAATGCCTCTCATAGGAAATTGATCTATTCAGATCAAATATCCAATCAGATATAGTCGGCGGGTGAGGGGAGGTCCACCTAATGGCAATTTGTCTTCGTGACACAAAAAGCGCTCTTACAACAGTAAACCACATTGAGATATCAAGATAGCCCAGTAGACAAATTAAGGAATCCACTGAAAGATTCAGATCTAAAATCCCATTAAGTGTACCCACTACCTCTACCCAGTACCGTATTCTGGGGTCCTATACGCCATGTGCAATATATAAAATTTTGTTTGTCTAAATGAGGGGGAAAGAGATACAAGAGGAAGAGCCCGAAGAATCCTATCCAGACATGGTCAGAGATAGGACCAATATCGCGCTCCCATTTTTCCCTTGATGGACAGGGAAACTTTTTAGAAGTACCTTGTAATAGAGACTTATATGTAACAGATATCAAGCCTTTGGTTACAGTTGCCTGAACCACTCTTTCCAAGACTGGGACATTTTATTTGACAATTTTAGATATAGATTTTTTTTCCCACTGATAATCTGGGTGGCACAGGAGCTATTCTGCCTTACAGCATTATGATTCTTGGTTCAAATCCAAAATAGTATACTATTTCCATGTGCTTCTGTGAATTTCCTCTGAGCACCCTGATTTCCTCCCACATGCCAAAGACATGCTGATATATAAATTGGTCCAAGTATGCATGCAGGGTATGGACCTTAGATTGTAAGCTCTTTGAAGGCAGGGGCTGATGTGATTGTACAATATGTAAATTAGACATTTACTGTGTATATGTAGTGATCACAGTCTAAGAGTCTTTTTTTTTTTTTTGCAGATGTACCACCGAGCCACATGCACTACTACTCAAACCCCAGCTACCATACACTTTCTCAGTGTGGCCCCACCCTGCCACCTATACCCAGCAGCCATGACAGGCCAGGTTCTAAAAAGGTAAAGTCTCAATGATCAGAGTATAAGAAATCAGATCTAACAAAGTAGCACAGGAATTTGTAGCCCTGACTTTTCCAGTAGTTTTCAGCCTGAACCCAAACTATATTTTTATCGCGTTGCTTTAAGATTTTTCAAGGATTTCTCTACAACAGTAGTTTTTAAACTACTTTGACCAGCCTTTGAGGCACCATGCCATTCCTCCCACAGACACCAATTATGGGGCACCATTCCTCCCACAGACACCAATTATGGGGCACCATTCCTCCCACAGACACCAGTGATGGGACACCATTCCTCCCACGGACACCAGTGATGGGACACCATTCCTCCCACGGACACCAGTGATGGGACACCATTCCTCCCACGGACACCAGTGATGGGACACCATTCCTCCCACGGACACCAGTGATGGGACACCATTCCTCCCACGGACACCAGTGATGGGACACCATTCCTCCCACGGACACCAGTGATGGGACACCATTCCTCCCACGGACACCAGTGATGGGACACCATTCCTCCCACAGACACCAGTGATGGGACACCATTCCTCCCACGGACACCAGTGATGGGACACCATTCCTCCCACAGACACCAGTGATGGGACACCATTCCTCCCACAGACACCAGTGATGGGACACCATTCCTCCCACAGACACCAGTGATGGGACACCATTCCTCCCACAGACACCAATGATGGGGTACCATTCCTCCCACAGACACCAATGATGGGGTACCATTCCTCCCACAGACACCAATGATGGGGTACCATTCCTCCCACAGACACCAATGATGGGGTACCATTCCTCCCTCAGACACCAATGATGGGGTACCATTCCTCCCACAGACACCAATGATGGGGTACCATTCCTCCCACAGACACCAATGATGGGGTACCATTCCTCCCACAGACACCAATGATGGGGTACCATTCCTCCCACAGACACCAATGATGGGGTACCATTCCTCCCACAGACACCAATGATGGGGTACCATTCCTCCCACAGACACCAATGATGGGGTACCATTCCTCCCACAGACACCAATGATGGGGTACCATTCCTCCCACAGACACCAATGATGGGGTACCATTCCTCCCACAGACACCAATGATGGGGTACCATTCCTCCCACAGACACCAATGATGGGGTACCATTCCTCCCACAGACACCAATGATGGGGTACCATTCCTCCCACAGACACCAATGATGGGGTACCATTCCTCCCACAGACACCAATGATGGGGTACCATTCCTCCCACAGACACCAATGATGGGGTACCATTCCTCCCACAGACACCAATGATGGGGTACCATTCCTCCCACAGACACCAATGATGGGGTGCCATTCCTCCCACAGACACCAATGATGGGACGCCATTCCTCCCACAGACACCAATGATGGGACGCCATTCCTCCCACAGACACCAATGAGGGGACGCCATTCCTCCCACAGACACCAATGATGGGACGCCATTCCTCCCACAGACACCAATGATGGGACGCCATTCCTCCCACAGACACCAATGATGGGACGCCATTCCTCCCACAGACACCAATGATGGGACGCCATTCCTCCCACAGACACCAATGATGGGACGCCATTCCTCCCACAGACACCAATGATGGGACGCCATTCCTCCCACAGACACCAATGATGGGACGCCATTCCTCCCACAGACACCAATGATGGGACGCCATTCCTCCCACAGACACCAATGATGGGACGCCATTCCTCCCACAGACACCAATGATGGGACGCCATTCCTCCCACAGACACCAATGATGGGACGCCATTCCTCCCACAGACACCAATGATGGGACGCCATTCCTCCCACAGACACCAATGATGGGACGCCATTCCTCCCACAGACACCAATGATGGGACGCCATTCCTCCCACAGACACCAATGATGGGACGCCATTCCTCCCACAGACACCAATGATGGGACGCCATTCCTCCCACAGACACCAATGATGGGACGCCATTCCTCCCACAGACACCAATGATGGGACGCCATTCCTCCCACAGACACCAATGATGGGACGCCATTCCTCCCACAGACACCAATGATGGGACGCCATTCCTCCCACAGACACCAATGATGGGACGCCATTCCTCCCACAGACACCAATGATGGGACGCCATTCCTCCCACAGACACCAATGATGGGACGCCATTCCTCCCACAGACACCAATGATGGGACGCCATTCCTCCCACAGACACCAATGATGGGACGCCATTCCTCCCACAGACACCAATGATGGGACGCCATTCCTCCCACAGACACCAATGATGGGACGCCATTCCTCCCACAGACACCAATGATGGGACGCCATTCCTCCCACAGACACCAATGATGGGACGCCATTCCTCCCACAGACACCAATGATGGGACGCCATTCCTCCCACAGACACCAATGATGGGACGCCATTCCTCCCACAGACACCAATGATGGGACGCCATTCCTCCCACAGACACCAATGATGGGACGCCATTCCTCCCACAGACACCAATGATGGGACGCCATTCCTCCCACAGACACCAATAAAGGGGACGCCATTCCTCCCACAGACACCAATGATGGGACGCCATTCCTCCCACAGACACCAATGATGGGACGCCATTCCTCCCACAGACACCAATGATGGGACGCCATTCCTCCCACAGACACCAATGATGGGACGCCATTCCTCCCACAGACACCAATGATGGGACGCCATTCCTCCCACAGACACCAATGATGGTACCCCTTTCCTCCCACAGACACCAATGATGGTACCCCTTTCCTCCCACAGACACCAATGATGGTACCCCATTCCTCCCACAGACACCAATGATGGTACCCCATTCCTCCCACAGACACCAATGATGTACCCCATTCCTCCCACAGACACCAATGATGGTACCCCATTCCTCCCACAGACACCAATGATGGTACCCCATTCCTCCCACAGACGCCAATGATGGTACCCCATTCCTCCCACAGACGCCAATGATGGTACCCCATTCCTCCCACAGACGCCAATGATGGGACACCTTTTCTCCCACAGACGCCAATGATGGGACACCTTTTCTCCCACAGACACCAATGATGGGGTACCATTCCTTTCACAGACACCAATGATGGTACCCCATTCCTCCCCACAGATACCAATAATGGGGCACTGTTCCTCCCACAGACATCAATGATGGGGCACCATTTCTGATATAGACACAAACGATGGAGCAACATTCTAAACTTAAATTCCAACAATGGGGCACCATTCCTTCCACTGATACCAACAATAGGGCTCTATTCCTTCCACTAAAGCCAATGATGGGACACAGATTGTTCCCACCAACACCACTGTGTTTTCTAATCTTACTGGCCACAATCTGCCCCCTCTAAACCTCAAAGTCAGTAAACTGGCTCTTTGTTCATAAAGTTTGGAGACTCCTGCACTACAAAAATAGTTCTCCAACCATCAGAGATTTTGCCTACCTATGGGAAGCCCATAAATGAGTGATTAGGGGGTTCCTCAGACAGAACTTATACTGCAAACTCCATTGGCTGTGCAGAAGTGCCACAGTATATAAGATTTGAGTGTACTATATTCATATAAATAAACTGATCTAATGATTGCCATCAGGTTTCTACAGTTCCTTCAAAAAGTTGTCTAAAAATATACAATTTGATAATTATTAATTTAGTACTGCATGGGTATAACTGGGTCTCTTTGTTCAGATGAACTGCAATCCTCATTACTCCAATGCCATGAATGCTGAGAGGGAACGAATGAGCGGCTACGGTCCAGATTACAACGCTACGCTGCCAGCTGACTGGAAACATCAGGGGGCACCTATGAATCACAAAGGTATGTCAGGGTAGAGTACACCATGTATTGGCTACATACTGTATATATTGGGTTTTGCATCTCATTTCTTGGAGTATCTAAACCCAAAACCAAAAATGTAATATATTGCAGCTTACCCGTCTTTAGATGTGATGGCTGCATAAATATGGCCATACACTGGTAAAATTTTATTATACATGTTTTTAAATCATTTGGTTGATTTTCTAATGGTTAAAGCCTAAGTTTAGTCAAAAGATTTAAAAAAAAATCAGCACAAGGCACAGTACTTACAATCAATGTCAAGTGTCCCTTTTTCTGGTGGCTGCAGATTTAGTTGAAATCTTCAGTCTCCTTATGCCGTCTTTCCCCCGTAACTGTAATCTTCAAGTGCAGCGGGGGGTTAATACGAGCCAAGTGACCTGCCATTTCTTTATCGTACACCACGGGACACAGAGCCAATCATTACATAATGGGTTAAGGGTCACCAGCGGTGATTGGAGACTGGCACAACCAATGGAAGACAGTTCCCCTCCATATAACCCCTCCCATCAGGGGAGTACCTCAGTTTTTTTCGCCAGTGTCGAAAGGTGTTGGACGCGTTAGGAGGTGCTAAAGGAAAGCTCTACCAAAGAGACCCTCTGGGGGTAAAAGAGCTATGCTTTCGGACCCATCCAAGACGCCTACAAAGTTAAGCCAAAACTGGATGGGATCCGGGCCTCACCCATGAGACGTCGCCTGTAAGTCTCTCTTCGGAGGACTGGGCTCTAAGATCCAGCACTTTCGCTACTTCCTTTAAATAGGAACCCATATCCCTGAAGGTTGGCACACATAGCCCGCCGTGATGGGTGAGAATTGGTAAAAAAACCTGCGGCGAGGAAAGGTAAGTGGTTAGAGTCCTAAACTAAGTTTAAGGACCTTTCCAAAAAAAGTATGGATGTCTTCCCTTTTTTCCGCCACTGGGGGGAGTAAAGAGCTGAGTCAGATCTCACCTCACTCTGGCAGTGTCTGCTTCGGCAAAGCACACTGTGGGTCCTTCTGCTGCTGAGATTGCTTGAAACCCCGCTCCTCCTCCAGAGGCTGACCAGACTCCTGCAGGGCAGGTAAAGTTGGATCAGAGAGCCTAGATGAGAGCACTCTCGCTGTAGCCAGCACCATAGTGACCGCAATAGGACGCGCGGGAGCGCGCTTTATCGGAGGAGGGGGGGCGGGAGGCCGCGGTAGCGTGCGCGGGCACGCAGGCGCGCGCAGGCACGAGAAACGGCGCCAGAGTTAAAATCTGTCAGTGTACAAACACTGCAGCATCAAGCAAGTTCGTTGTTCTCTTGTTCCGGGCACAGAAACACAGCAGCAATACAGGGACGTAAGACTCCATGTGGTTGGACTGGGTACTTCATAGAAGACATCCATGTTATGCATAGCTATGTTTTATAAGTTGCATACTATATGTAATTGCTAAACTAAGCACGGTAGTATATGCATCTAGGTACCTTGTTTTTTTGCTAAACAGTAACCCTTCCAAGGAAGATGGTGCGGGTAAGAAAAGATAAAAAAGCACCACCACCTGAGGGCTAGCGGTGCTGAATCGGTACCTTCCTCTCCTGTTTTGCCAAAGGCATCTATACAGGATGAGCCATTACCTTTGTCAGGTATAGCAGCTTCCCCAGTGAAGCCTGGGCCTGCATATGTCACTGAGGACACTTTGTCAGCAGCCCTAAACAATCTGGAGGAAAGAATTGCTACCTTGATCGCTAAATCCTCTAAAAAGGACAATAAGCGAAGCAGATCTCCTCCAGAGGTAAACCTCCCTTCAGAAGTACCTGAACAAGAGGAGGATGAAGAGGAGGCTACATCAGCAGAGGATGAGGAGTCAGACGGATCAGGGATATCGGATGAGCCTTTCTCGGTATCCCAGATTTTGAAGTCTCAAGTGCAATGTTATGCAGGGACAGTGCGATCTGCATTTAAGTTATCCTCTTCGGAGGTAACAGAATCGCTGGTCTCCTCCCTAGGGTCGTTACGATCCCGCCTAGGTGAATGCTCCTTCCCGGTTCATCCCTTACTAGAGGATCTAATGTACGCAGACTGGCAGCATCCAGATAAGCGTTTCTCACCTCCAAAAAGGTTTAACATTCTTTATCCTATGGAGGAAATTTTTTTAAAGAAATGGAGCCTGCCTTCGATAGATGTGGCTATTTCTTGTGTAAATAAGAACCTGACATGTCCGGTGGACAATGTACAAGTGTTTAAAGATCCTTCTGAGAAGAAGTTGGAATCCCTACTGAAATCCTCCTTCCTTTTGGCCGGCTCAATTACCCAACCTGCAGTAGCAGCAGTCGGTATGTGTCAGGTCATCTGCCAACAGGTAAAGCAGGGGCTGAAGGAGCTGCCTTCAGAGCAGGCTAAAAATTGGGAGAATTTGCCTAAAGCCTTATGCTTCACAGTGGATGCCATGAGAGATTCTATCATACAGGCATCACGCCTTACACTCCAGCTGGTACAGATGCGTAGAGTACTTTGGCTTAAGCATTGGTCAGCGGAAGCCCCATGCAAAAAGTTGTTGGCAAGTTTCCCGTTCCATGGCGAACGCCTATTTGGGGAAGATTTAGAAAAATATATCCAAAAGATATCAAGTGGTAAAACGACACTTTTACCTGAGAGAAAGAAAAACAAGAGACCTTGTTTTAAACGCACTCTCTCCCCAGCTCCCGGGAAATCAGACTCCAGCCAGTGGCGACGGCCTTTTCAGCCGCCCACAAAAGCCAAAGAACAGGCTCAGAAGAACAAGAAGCCGTGGGGTGCAAGAGCTAATAAGCAAGCCCCAAAACCTCTCATTGAAGGGGCGCCCCCGCTCGGCCGAGTGGGGGGAAGGCTTCGTCAGTTCTCAGCGACTTGGAGGACAGAAACCCAGGACAAATGGGTTGTATCCACAATATCCTCAGGGTAAAAATTGGAATTTCGAGAGATCCCATCTTCTCAATTCCGAGGTTCAAGACTCTCCAAGGATCCACAAAAAAGAGGATCCTTCTTCAAAGGTTTGAATCACTTAATGGCTCAAGGTGTGGTTACAGAGGTACCCCAAAAGGAGCAAGGTTCAGGTTTTTACTCAAACCTCTTTGTGATTCCAAAGCCAAACGGAGAAGTCAGACCCATCCTGGATCTAAAATCTCTAAATCGGTTTCTGAACGTTCGCCATTTTCGAAATGGAAACGATTCGATCCGTGGTCGCTACTTTAAAAGGCGGAGAATTCATGGCGTCCATAGATATCAAAGACGCATATCTACACATACCAATCCTCCCCGCTCACCAAAGATTCCTAAGGTTTGCGGTAGAACATCGCCACTTTCAATTTGTGGCCCTGCCGTTTGGTGTAGCCACCGCGCCCAGAGTATTTACAAAGGTGCTAGCTCCTTTGTTGGCAAACCTAAGAACACAGGGCATAGCGGTAACAGCCTATCTAGACGATCTACTGGTAATAGATCAGTCAAAGGAAGGATTGGATCACGCTGTGCTCACTACAGCAAGATACCTGGAGCATTTAGGATGGATTATAAACTTACAAAAATCCTCTGTCCAGGCCCAAAGAAGGATAGTGTACCTGGGCATGATCATAGATACAGCCCAAAACAGGGTATACCTGCCAGAGCCAAAGATACAGTCTCTGAAAGACCTGATCCACAAGATCAAAGCAAACAAAAGGCCGTCTATTCGCCTTTGCATGAGACTATTGGGAAAGATGGTAGCCTCCTTCGAGGCGGTCCCTTACGCCCAGTTTCATTCGAGACTACTTCAAGGCAATATTTTAGCCTCCTGGAACAGGAAGAGCCAAGCTCTGGATATACCCATGCGCCTGTCCTCACAAGCACGCCACAGCTTCAATTGGTGGCTAGAAGCCAAGAATTTACGGAAGGGAAAGTGCTTCCTCCCAGTGGCCTGGAAGGTGGTGTCTACGGATGCCAGCCTATTGGGCTGGGGTGCAGTATTCGAGGAGGCTTCTACCCAGGGAACCTGGGCCAAGACTCAGGGGATCCTGCCCATCAATGTGCTAGAGATCCGGGCAGTATATCTAGCCCTCAAAACCTGGACATACAGGTTACAGGGCTACCCAGTTCGGGTTCAATCCGACAATGCTACTGCAGTAGCTTACATCAATCACCAAGGAGGCACCCGCAGTCGGGCAGCCCAAAGAGAGGTGAACCGGATCTTGGCATGGGCAGAAGAGCATGTACCTTGCCTTTCGGCAATCTTCATCCCGGGGATAGAAAACTGGCAAGCGGACTATCTGAGTCGTCAGCAGCTACTACCAGGAGAATGGTCTCTCCACCCCGAGATCTTTCAGGCCATATGTCTGAGATGGGGAAAGCCAGAGGTAGACCTGCTAGCTTCCAGGTTCAACAAGAAATTGGACAACTTTGTGTCCAGAACGAGAGATCCTCTAGCCTACGGGACAGATGCTCTAATAACTCCATGGGATCAGTTCTCACTGATCTATGCATTCCCTCCTATCCCTCTTCTACAAAGACTGCTTCGCAGGATCAGAGAGGAGGGAATACCAGTAATCCTAGTGGCCCCAAACTGGCCCAGGAGGCCTTGGTATGCCGAAATCGTAAAGATGGCGATAGGAAGGCCCTGGAAGCTTCCACTTCGACACGACCTGCTGTCACAGGGTCCAGTATTCCACCCTTCCTTACAAAGGCTAAATTTGACGGCCTGGCTGCTGAGACCCACATTTAAAAAAAGAGAGGGGTCTCTGGTCCGGCTCTTTCTATGCTCATTAATGCTAGAAAGCCAGCCTCCAGACTCCTCTATCATAGAGTCTGGAAAGCATACGTTTCCTGGTGTGAATCCAGAAGTTGGAATCCACAAAAATATGAAATAAGCAGGATTCTTGCTTTTTGCCAGTTAGGAGTGGATATGAAATTAGCCCTTAGTACCATCAAGGGTCAAATATCGGCTCTATCAGTCTTCTTTCAGAGACCATTGGCATCGCATTCCCTAGTTCGGACTTTTATTCAGGGGGTACTGAGGATAAATCCTCCAGTCAGGTCTCCCTTGTGTCCATGGGATTTGAATTTGGTATTGTCAGTGTTGCAAAAGCAACCTTTTGAACCTATTCGCCATATTCCTTTAATTATATTAAACAGGAAATTGGCCTTTTTGATTGCTATTGCCTCCGCTAGGAGAGTATCAGAGCTAGCAGCTCTTTCTTGTAAAGAGCCTTATCTAATTTGTCACAAGGACAAAATCGTACTACGACCCCATTCGGCCTTTCTACCTAAGGTGGTGTCGGCTTTTCACTTGAATCAGGACATTGTTATGCCTTCTTTTTTTCCAAACCCGCGGACGGCGGGGGAAAAGTTATTGCACTCTCTAGATTTAGTGAGAGCGGTAAAGGTGTATCTGCAAGCAACCGCTCAGATACGTAAAACAGATATTTTGTTTATTTTGCCAGATGGTCCCAAAAAGGGCCAAGCGGCATCAAAATCCACCATTTCCAGGTGGATTAGACAAGTAATTGTTCAAGCTTATGGTTTGAAGAACAGGACTCCTCCTTTTCCTGTTAAGGCGCACTCTACCAGGGCGATAGGTGCTTCATGGGCAGTGCATCACCAGGCTTCGATGACTCAGATCTGTAAAGCTGCAACTTGGTCTTCAGTCCATACATTTTCCAAATTCTATCAAATAGATGTGAAAGGACATGAGGATTCCGCCTTCGGGCGAAAGGTGCTGCAGGCAGCAATATAGGGCTTTTTGTCCGCAAGCGGCCTGTTTGATCTGTGTCTCCCCCCCTTCATATGAGCATTGCTCTGGGACGTCCCATTATGTAATGATTGGCTCTGTGTCCCGTGGTGTACGATAAAGAAAGTAGGATTTTTATAACAGCTTACCTGTAAAATCCTTTTCTTGGAGTACACCACGGGACACAGAGGTCCCCCCCTTCTTATGGGAACCTTACTGCTTTGCTACAAAACTGAGGTACTCCCCTGATGGGAGGGGTTATATGGAGGGGAACTGTCTTCCATTGGTTGTGCCAGTGTCCAATCACCGCTGGTGACCCTTAACCCATTATGTAATGATTGGCTCTGTGTCCCGTGGTGTACTCCAAGAAAAGGATTTTACAGGTAAGCTGTTATAAAAATCCTACTTTCCACCCCCTCTTCCATTCATAAAAGCCATGAAGGAAAAACAAGCTATGAATGGAGGAGGTGGACATTTTATTCACTTGCCCATCCTCCATTCATAGAGTGCTTTTCATTCATGGAAGGTATAGTATGGCTTCTATGAATAGAGGAGGGGGTGAAAAGGGCAGACATACCGTGTTTCCCCGAAAATAAGCCCGGGTCTTATATTCATTTTGGCAACAAAAGACACAGTAGGGCTTATTTTTTGGGTAGGTCTTACCATGTAATGCACTGTCTTTTCTCTCCCCCTCTCTCTCCTTGCCTGAAAGGAATCCCCAGTGTGAACCAAGTTAAAATGCTTGTAAAATCCTATAATCCACTCTATTACAGTAGTATATAATGTACAATGTGTGTGTTTCTGTAATATAATTGTGCCAAATACCTTAGTTATAGCGCCGCTCTGCGCTACTGTGACCCACCGGAGCTCTCTTCCCCGCTATTATATTACAGAAACGCACACATTGTACATTATATACTACTGTAATAGAGTGGATTATAGGATTTTACAAGATTGTTAAAATAGGGCTTATTTTTGGGGTAGGGCTTATATTGCAGCCTTCCTGGAAAATAGCGCTAGGTCTTATTTTCGGGGAAACACGGTAGTCACCACTCTTGACGAGTGCTTATGGCAGGTCCCTCAGCTCATTTTAACCCCCATGGCACCAAAAGATTACCATTGCAGGAGTGGGGGCAGTGGCGTCACTATGGGGGTGCGGGGAGCATGGACCGCACCCAAGTGACACCTGCCAAAGGGGTCATCAAGTATGAAGTGATATCCACATATGATGGTGTCACCCCCATCAGTGGCAGCACATGGACTGGCATGTTGCTGGCCTGAAACTAGCCTGCCCAGCGCCCTGCAGGGCACTGTGGCAGGCTACACAGGAGAAAGCCAGATGGGGCGGCGGGGGGGGGGGGGGGGGAGTGACACCGTGTTTTACTGCACAAGGTGACACCAACCCTAGTGCCACCACTGTGTGGGAGGGAATCAAGCACTGAAGATTTCAACTAAAGCCTCAGCCAGCGGCACAAGGAACACTTTGCATTGTTTGTAAGTACTGTCCCTTGTGCTGATTATTTAAAAAAAGCTTTGACTAAGCTTAGGCCTTAATGGGGACAAATCAACATTCATTTTCGACTGTAGGGATGAGAACATTTGAAGTCTCAAATTAAATGTGGTCAGTTGGTAAAAATAATTTTTATTGTATTGTATACTATATTATACTATTGTATACTATAGCAAAGGATCTAAATGTAAATGTTAACATTCTATACATTAGTATGGCAGTTGAACAAAAATTATTTGAGTCATGATGGACGTATCGAATGATCTGTTGAAAAACCTTTCATGAATGGTGGTTTAAAAATCTAACAGCATGTGGCCAGCTTTAGTTTTCTTTTTTCAGGCTTAGAACATCAGGCTTCAGTTAGAACAGAGAATACCTTGCCAGAAATGCCATGACATTGTTACTTTCTGTGAAGCAAAAGCAACCATATCGCTCTTGTGCAGGGCAATTGAGAAGCCGGGGGGTGGGTGCTGCCGCGGGGCATTGCCATTTTTTTTACACCAGGACATCAACTTGTTGAGCGGGGGGAGGCATTGACGCTGTTCGCGGGAGGAAGGGCCCGTTCGCAGGAGGGGGGGGCCCGTTTGCGGGAGGGGGGGGCGATCGCACAGTATTACAGTGGATATGCGGGGGGGGGGATGTCTTACCTCCTCCACTTGTGCTGCCTCCTCAAGTCCTCTGGCTCCTCTTTTTGCTGTGCTGCCCTCTGCTGGGGCCCTAGGACAAGTCGGGGCCCCAAGCAGCTGTTTGGTTTGCCTGTCCTGTTCCGACGTCCCTGCTCTTGTGTAAACTACTAATGCAATCAGTCCAAAAAAAGGGATACAACATGTTTTTTGCAGGATTGACTGGTGAAAACAAAAGAGAAAAGCCTGAAAAATAGAAAACGAATGCAGCCATCACATCCAAGGACCTGTAAGCTGCATTATACAAAAATATTTGTTTTTGAGTTTAGATATACTTCTTCCGCCATATGCTGTATGTTGGTGGCGAAGGGAGGTTTTACACAAACTCCTGGTAGATGCTGTATGTAAATCTGACAAGCCCACTGTTGACTGTCAGATTTGAACACCCCCCCCCCTAATAAGTGGCGATTCCTTCCTCTCCTGCGCACACCCGCGTCATGTTCCATGTTTCCCAGGCTCTGCATGCCCATTGATGGACCCAGGACCAGCATGGAGGGTGCAGCCAGGTGGAGGGGAGAGCAAACATCTAATCTCCCTTTCCTGCTAATAATCCAGAAGTCCCGTGTAAAACATCACTTCTGGGTCCTGGGCATGATCTGCGCCCCATTTGCATAATTAGAGGACAGGTGGGACATCAGGGGCCAACTTTGTAAAAAAACTTTGAATGCGATACACATTTTACATATCGCTGCACATGCCAGAGTGAGAGACATTATTCTAGGCCCATTATTCACTATTAACTATAAACTGATGACCTGAAGGGGCTTTTAAAATGTCACTTATGGAGTACCGAAGTACGTTGTTATCCTAGGGGACTTGTACAAGTAAATAACATACCGTATATACTCGAGTATAAGCCGAGTTTTTCAGCACATTTTTTTTGTGCTGAAAATGCCCCCCTCGGCTTATACTTGAGTCATCTATTTGCGCCTTATCTCCCGGACTTTAGGGACCCGGTACCGGGTCCCCACTCTTCCTCTACAAGTGTGCAAAGTTTGTTGTCCGGGGGACCTACGGTCGGGGAGCACCGATTCTTTAAAGCCGGGCAACCCTTCCATAGACTCTCATGTTAAACGGTTATTTCTCTGGTGACTTTGGGGACCCGCTACTGGCTGGTCGTAGGTCTCCTGGACCCAAAACGTGGCACAAATGTAGCCCCATTTCTCCTCTACATGTGTTCAAAGTTTTTTGTCTGGGGGACCTACGGCCAGGGGGCACCGATTTTTAAAAGCCGGACACCCCTTCTATAGACTCCCATGTTAAACGTCAGTCTAGTCATGGACACAGTGAGGCCTGGGCACAGTGAGGCATGCACATGGACACAGTGAGGCAAAATAAGGCACAGTGAGGCATGCAGATGGACACCCTAGGCTTATACTCGAGTCAATACGTTTTCCCAGTTTTTTGTGGTAAAATTAGGTGCCTCTGCTTATATTCGGGTCGGCTTATACTCGAGTATATCCGGTTATCCTAAATTATGTTAAAGGGTACCTCCACTTTCATGGAAAAATAATGGCAAAAAGAAAAAAGTAATATTGTAATTGTATGTTATTAATGTAGCGATACCTTCAACTAAGAAGGCCGCAGATTTAGTTTGGGCCCTGAAGACAGCTCCACCAACCCCCCGCAATATGCTCTACCCCCTACTGGCACAGCTAGTACTGACAGTAAATTGTATATCTTATACTGTATGAATAACTGAGCATTGAGACAATACTAAATTGAAATAAGTGTAAGATTTTACTTAAGCTCTTGGTAAGGAAAAGGGTAACATCAATAACAGTTTACAGAATAATAATTAGTAATGCAGAGCCCAGCCACACTAACACACTATAGGGTTAACACATAACAAGTGCGCCACGCGGGCGACCGTTAGCTAAGTGCCCTGTGGCGCAGTAACCAAAACACCTTAGAAACCCCACCAGGCCTGGTTCTGATATCTACAACTTAGTCCTTTTTCTTCACCGGCAGATCTTTAACGGTGGTGCACATTAACAGAGTACAAACTTTGTAATCCAATGGGGTAGGTAAAGATGGAGTAGAAACTTGGCTATACGAACGGTAGGTTCAGCTCTAACAAGGGTCTTCAATAAGAGCACTAAGAACAACTCATAGGCCACGGCAGTCTATAGGCCTATATGCAGTAACAGTATATCGGTTGGGCATATGCCCTCTCAACCGCCCGGACTACGGTCCCAGTCCGGGAACTTCCACCAACTGTGTCTCACACACACACTCCGTCTCTTCAGCGATTGGGTCCCCGATCCAACAAGGCTGTAGTCGAGCGAAGTCAGATGCCACCCAGGCTCGAAGAAGGGGTGGAAGGCTCTTTGGTGCTGCGCAAGGCCTCAGGCTTCAGGCCCTGCACTCCGACACATCCGCACAGGAGGATCAGTCTCTCAAGTCTCGTGTCCCAAAGAGGCCGAGCCCAGCCTCGCCTCCTCCTTTTATAACCCCTCCCATGAGTCTCTGCGGTGGAAACATTGCCGAACGGGGTTCTGGGTAATGTAGTCTCTCTGCATTAAAGGGGAACACCCTGCTGCACACTTCCCCCACTTGAACTCTTTGGTCCCCAAAGATAAACCTTAACAAAGACTATGTACAACTCTAGACAATTCTACAAACGATGTTGGCATAGGGAATTCCCACCAAAACTGAGGGGTAGAATTCCCTTGCCCACAGGTCACATTATCATGGGTGGCCTGCCTAGCTGTGCCAGAGAGTGAGCTGGGGTTGCCCTCCACTAAATGGACAGTGGAGGGATCCGGATTTTCAGCATTCCTCCTAGCGGTAACTACAGAGTCCTTTGAGCTATTCCCCATTTGTGGGTAGGTCAGCTTCCTAGGAGGCCGGATGACTCTTCGAGCCCTTTGCTCTCTTGGGATTTCTGGCTCTGGTGCCACAGGCTCCTCTTCCTCTGAACAACCATCATGGGCATCTTCCCAGTAATCTGCTGAAGGACTAGAGGGGATGAACTCTGTGGCTTCTGGGTTCAGTGTTTCATCTGTGGTGTCTTCAGTGGTTGGAAGGTCTATGGTAGAAGTTCCCGGAGTTGGGGAAGGCCACAGCCAATTAAGTTCTCCCTCCTCATTTCCACTAAGTTGAGAGGCCTCTCCGTCTTCAGCTCGGGAGGCCTGCGACCGAGTGTTCGGCCTAGGAGTATCCAGGATAGAGGCCGGTTCAGGGGAGTCTCCCACGGGAGGTATTCTAACTGCCTCAGCAAGTGGGAGCAGGTGGTTTCGATGCCACGTCTTCAGGGGGCCCACCTTTCCTTCCGGCTTCAACTTGTAGACAGGCAGGCCCGGCAACTTCCTATAGATGACATAAGGGTTCAGATCTCCATCTGTCTGCAAGTTTGTGCTTCCCAGGGACCCCCAGATTGCGTAACAGTACTCGATCCCCGGGCTGAAGGTCTTGCACCCGGACCTTCAAGTCAAAGTTTCTTTTGTTTCGAGCTCCCCTTTGATCTGAGGCCGCTTGAGCTTGTTCATAGGCTACTTTCAGGCTGTGTCTGAGCCTGTCCACATATCCTTTGTGGGATGTGGCTGAGGAATGGTCCAGAGAGGTGCCAAAGGCCAAGTCCGCAGGTAGTCTCGCTTCTCTCCCAAACATGAGTCAATATGGGGAGTAGCCTGTAGCATCACTGATGGTGCAGTTGTAAGCATGTACTAGGGCTGCTATGTGTTTGCTCCAATGTTGCTTTTTCTCACTTTCCAGAGTCCCCAACATGTTGAGCAAGGTTCGGTTAAACCTTTCCGGCTGAGCATCTCCTTGTGGGTGGTAAGGTGTAGTTCGAGTCTTCTTAATTCCCAACGAATCCAGGAGTTTCCGGATCAGTTTACTCTCAAAGTCCCTTCCTTGATCTGAATGAAGCCGCTGTGGCAGCCCATAATGGACAAAGTACTTCTCCATAAGTACCTTGGCGACGGTGGAGGCCTTCTGATCTTTGGTTGGAAAAGCTTGGGCATACCGGGTGAAATGGTCGGTTATCACCAGAACATTTCCTAGTCCACTCAGGTCGGGTTCGAGGCAGAGAAAATCAATGCATACCAGATTCATTGGGCCTTGACTTTGTAGATGGCCCATTGGGGCAGCTTGATGGGGTAAAGTCTTCCTCTGGATGCATCGTGCACATGAGTGGCAGTACTCTTCTACTTCTGCCCTCATGCAGGGACAATAGAACCGACTTCTGACAAGTTGAAAGGTCCTTTCAGCCCCTAGGTGGCCATGATTGTCATGCAGGACAATCAGAACAGTCTCTCGATGTTTCTCTGGGAGGAACAGTTGCCACTTATCTTCTGAGTCATCAGAGAGGCCCCTTCGGTAGACCACTCCCTGATGTACCTGCAACCTGTCCCATTCTTTCCTCAACAGGCGAGCTTCCTTTGAGGGGTGACGCAGGAGTCGACTTGGATCCTGATTCTCCAGGGCCTCCAGGACCAATCTCCCCATGGGGTCTTCCAATTGGTCACACCTCAACTCCTTCCTGGACAGTCTCGGCAGGTTGTCCTCTTCCAGTTGAGCTACTCCACAGTAGTGTTTGGGGACTCCCACCATGGTAACTCCTATTTCCTCTGCTCTGGAGCCTCCTCTGGCTTGGAATTCAGCTCCTTGACAAAGGGCCCGCACCCCGTCCGGTGCCACTTGGGTCCAATCTTCTACGTCACTGGTGGGGGAATGAGATCTTCTGGACAGAGCGTCTGCATCTCGATTCCCGGCCCCTGGCCTGTACTTTAGGCTGAAGTTGAACCCAGACAGTGTAGCCAGCCACCTGTGTCCAGTGGCGTCCAGCTTGCCCGTGGTGAAAAGGTAGGTAAGGGGGTTGTTGTCAGTCTTCACAGTGAACTCCGCCCCATACAGGTAGTCTTTGAGCTTGTCTACTACCGCCCACTTGAGGGCCAGGAACTCCAGCTTGTGGGTGGGGTAGTTCTTCTCAGAGGGGGTCAGGCTTCTACTCACGTAGGCAACAGGCCGCAGTTGTCCTTCATGTTCTTGATAAAGTACTCCTCCCAGACCGTCATGACTAGCATCTACATGTAGTTCATAGGGTTTGGTTGGGTCTGCGTAGGCCAAGACTGGAGCAGTGGTCAGGCTCTTCTTCAACGCCTGGAAGGCCTCTTCACACTTCTGATTCCACTGATCTCTGATAGACTCTCCCGGCTTCCTGGGACCTGAGTCATCCTCTTCCCCCTCAGTCTTGAGCAGTTCATTCAATGGTCTAGCACTTCGGGCGAATCCCTCCACAAACCTCCTGTAGTAGGAGCAGAAGCCCAAGAAGGATCTGAGTTCTGTTACTGTGGTGGGCCGTGGCCAGGAGGTAACTGCCTCCAATTTCTCGGGGTCTGTGGCCACCCCTTCTTCAGACACTATGTGCCCCAGATAGTTCACAGAAGACTGGTAGAACCGACACTTCTCAGGCGAAAGCTTGAGTCCTTCCTCACTGAGTCTTCTCAACACTTTTTCCAGCCTCTCTTCGTGTTCTTCCAAGGTTCTCCCAAAGACAATGACATCGTCCAGGTATACAAGGACTTCGATAAGGTTCATGTCTCCTACGGTCTTCTCCATGAGACGTTGGAAAGTAGCTGGGGCTCCAGACAGACCTTGGGGCATCCGGTCGAATTCAAAGAACCCCACTGGGGTTATGAAAGCGGTCTTCTCCTTGTCTTCTGGATGCATAGGGATCTGATAGTACCCGCTCTTGAGATCCATAACGCTTAACCATTTGGCTCCAGACAAGCTCTGTAAGGCATCTTCTATCCTCGGAGTGGTGTACTGGTCGGGTATGGTTCTCCTATTAAGAGTCCTGTAGTCGATACAGAGCCTCAAGGATCCATTCTTCTTTCTGACTACCACTATGGGAGAGGCATAGGGGCTTCTGGACTCCCGTATCACACCAGTCCTCTTGAGTTCTGAGAGTTGTTCCCTTAGATCCTCCAGATCTGCTAGGGGGACCCGCCTGACTCTCTCTCTGAAGGGCTTATCTTCCTGGAGGCGGATCCGATGGGTGGCACTCCTTGCACACCCCACATCGAACTCATCTTTAGAGAAGATCTTCTCCCATCTGTTCAGCTGGGCCTTGGCTCTCTCTTTCCAAGCCCTGGGCAGATTCGGGTTTTCCATGGATATCTTCTCCCAAGCATCTCCTCCTTCGCCCACCTCTGACAGGTTGACAGGGGCAGCAGGGCTCACCTGGCCTAGCAGCATCCTGGCTGGGACCTCCATGGGGCCATCCGTATTGTTCCTAACACTCACTGGGACTCTACAATGGGCCTTCTTTAGGGCCTTCAGCGGAATCACTTCTGGTATCACTTCCAGACCGTGGGACCCTTCCCTTGGATCAGATTCCAACATGACAAAGGGTCCAGGATGCTCCCAAGTAAGCTTCACAGTGCCTCTGAGACAGGTTACTTCGCCGGGCTGCAGCACTATCCCTCCTCTTCCAAGTCTCCACACCTTCCCTATCCCCTCTCCTGGGGTCTTCTGCTCTAAGACCAGCCTTTGGTAAGCTGTCTTCAGCATGGGGTGGATCTTGGTGACCGCTTCCCCTTTCTCTTTCACTAGAGGGGTCAGAAGTCTTCGGACCAGGTCCGTGTTTGTCCCTATTATCAGGGAACTCTTGTTGGCTCCTGGTGGCCGAGGGCACACAACTGCCAGGGTGTCAAACACTTTGGCTTTTCAAGCCACAGATGGGTCAAAGGTCATCCTGACAGGCAGATAGCCATCGTAGGGGAAGTTCTGTGTTCCAATCCCACATATCTCTAGTCCCTCTATCTTGCGGATGGGTAGGTGACTCAAGTGCTTATCGTAAAAGTCTCTGTATAGCAGGGTCACTTGCGCCCCAGTATCCAAGATTGCTCTGGTGTAGACTCCCTCCACTTGAATGGACACTATAGGAGATGGGCCTACCAGCTTCTCTGGATATGGCCCGGCAGGGGTCGCTTTCTTCAGACTTTTTCTCTTTGAACCTCCTCTCGTCCAATCCCCTTTGGACTTCAGTCTTTCTTGAGTCTGGTATGCATTGACTTCCCTCCTTTTACTGGGTGTAGGGACCCGCTGAGGGATACTATTGTTTTTCTTAGGTGTGCACCCCCTCTGGGGAGTGCTGTGCCTCTTCTGAGGGGTCTTACCCCCTTTTTCTGGGGTATACCTCTGTTGAGGAATGTTGTGTTTCCCCCGAGGCATTTTATCTCCTGTTATTTTCTGCTTTGCTTTCAGCTTGGAGCTCACTGAAGGTGATGGGCACCCGGTTGACTCCTTCACCGGGGCCCTCTGAAGTTTCCCGCCGGCTTGCGGTTATCCATTTTCTTCTTCTTGGGACTGGAGCATGTAGCCGCAATATGTCCAATTCCTCCACAGTTAAAGCAGACTATATCTCCCCATTCTTGTAAAGATGCGGGTGCTGAGGCAACTGGGAATAATTCCTTCCTTGGTACTTCTCTCTTGGGACCCTCTGTGTTTTTTTCCATCAGAGAGGTCAACATCTCTAACACCTTGGACATTTGAGCTTTCAGGGTGTCATCGCCGAATCTCTTTCAGGGGTCATTACTGGATTGACTAGCACCTGTGCGGGTACAACATTTTCCTTAATCATCTGCTGGTCCTGTTGTAGTGCCTCCTCATCTCTGATGATTTTTATCAAGTCAGCATAAGTCAGCAACGTTCCTCCTCCTGAGGTTTTCAGGTGCAGCCAGACTGGATCCGAGCGCAGCGCTCCCTTTAAGACTTGCTTCATTCTTGCCGCATCTGTATCTTGGGGCTTCATTCCCTTCTTTAACACAATCTTGCACAGCAACCTATTCAGTCTCCTAACATACTCGGAAAGTTTCTCCTCTGGTTTTTGGAAAGTGTGTTCAAATTGGTAAACCATCTCTGTCACCTTTTCTAATTGACCAAACTCTTCCTGCAGCATGGCTAGACAGTCTTGAGCCGTGCAATCTGCATTCCCAAACCGAAAACTTTTCACTGCTTCTGCGCCTTTAAGGCTTTCCATCACTCGTTGCCTCTTCTGCGCTTCAGGCACCTCCCATGCCTCTACTGCCTGCAATGCCTGCTCCACCCAGGTGTCAAAGTCTTCTTCCCCTGCGGGGACAGGGAGCTTCCCTGATAAAGTCTTTAGTAGCTGGTTTCTACATGCACCGTGCTTGCTTTCTGACACTTGGTTAGCAGATCCCCTATCGCACCTATCAGTTCTGGTGATATAGCAGTGATAGGTGCAGGCGTCACCGGAGGCGTCGCCCTGCCTCCTTTTTCCGGTGGAGTATGGGCCGTAGCCTGCGGTGATCCCGTTGGTGATGGTTCCTTTTTTTCAGTTACTGCGTGCGCCAACCTATAAGTTCTGTTGTCTGGCGTCCGCACACACTTGCGCTTACAGGCCTCTGGCATCCCGTTCCAGTACTCCACTAATGCATACTGATATGAGATGTCTGGGTCTGACTTTATCTCCGTCACCCACGGTGTGTGATTTGGGGA
Organism: Rana muscosa; assembly: GCA_029206835.1. NCBI lineage: Eukaryota > Metazoa > Chordata > Amphibia > Anura > Ranidae > Rana > Rana muscosa. Next base: position 25,758,346 of record CM055126.1, read on the forward strand.
CACTGACTTCATCAACTCCTCTACCGTTTCAGTCGACCATTCCTCCCCAGGGAGGCTGATGACTATTGACTGGTTTGGCTCTGCGTTAGAGGCTTTGCACCACTCTTCTACCGCTCGTGGATCCATGGGGTCCATGCCGGCACCTCTGGCGTTCACTTGCTGCATCAGGATCCCGGACGAGAACCCCCACGTGTAGCGATACCTTCAACTAAGAAGGCCACAGATTTAGTTTGGGCCCTGAAGACAGCTCCGCCAACCCCCGGCAATATGCTCTACCCCCTACTGGCACAGCTAGTACTGACAGTAAATTGTATATCTTATACTGTATGAATAACTGAGCATTGAGACAATACTAAATTGAAATAAGTGTAAGATTTTACTTAAGCTCTTGGTAAGGAAAAGGGTAACATCAATAACAGTTTACAGAATAATAATTAGTAATGCAGAGCCCAGCCACACTAACACACTATAGGGTTAACACATAACAAGTGCGCCACGCGGGCGACCGTTAGCTAAGTGCCCTGTGGCGCAGTAACCAAAACACCTTAGAAACCCCACCAGGCCTGGTTCTGATATCTACAACTTAGTCCTTTTTCTTCACCGGCAGATCTTTAACGGTGGTGCACATTAACAGAGTACAAACTTTGTAATCCAATGGGGTAGGTAAAGATGGAGTAGAAACTTGGCTATACGAACGGTAGGTTCAGCTCTAACAAGGGTCTTCAATAAGAGCACTAAGAACAACTCATAGGCCACGGCAGTCTATAGGCCTATATGCAGTAACAGTATATCGGTTGGGCATATGCCCTCTCACCCGCCCGGACTACGGTCCCAGTCCGGGAACTTCCACCTGTTGTGTCCTCACACACACACTCTGTCTCTTCAGCGATCGGGTCCCCGATCCAACAAGGCTGTAGTCGAGCGAAGTCAGGTGCCACCCAGGCTCGAAGAAGGGGTGGAAGGCTCTTTGGTGCTGCGCAAGGCCTCAGGCTTCAGGCCCTGCACTCCGACACATCCGCACAGGAGGATCAGTCTCTCAAGTCTCGTGTCCCAAAGAGGCCGAGCCCAGCCTCGCCTCCTCCTTTTATAACCCCTCCCATGAGTCTCTGCAGTGGAAACATTGCCGAACGGGGTTCTGGGTAATGTAGTCTCTCTGCATTAAAGGGGAACACCCCGCTACATTAAACATGACCTTTCCTTTTCAATCGGCAGCTCTGTGATTTTCTGTACAATGCAATATGGCGACCTGGAGGTGTTCTGTACACAGATGATATACAGAACACCCCCCAGATTGTCATTTGCTGCTTGCGTAATTGGCTTACAGATCTTTTTCCAGAATCCTGCACTAACATAAGTCAGATTTTGGGCATCCCCATGCAAAAAAATATATATATTTTTGGTGAGATACCCCCAAAGGTAAATCACATCTACAGGGAGGAAGACCCTGCCCCTTTCCTCATTAGAGCCTTGCGGGTGCAGCAGCTGATTGATGAATCCCCTTCTCATTATTATTCTTCAGAATAGCAAAAGGTAGGAATATGCAACAAAGTTTGTTAAAATGCTTGCAATGTACATAGATCGCCCAGAGGAGAATGTTTTTTTTTTTTTTTTGTTTTGTTTTGTTTTTTTTCTCTCAACAGAAATGAAGATACTCTTAAAAGGCATATACAATTTTATGGAACTGCTGTGTGACAGACTGTATCATATATGCAATTTTATTTTTGCCCATAGCTCGATTTTAAGCGACTATCTTTCCATTAGAAGCACTCTATTTTGAATTAGCCTTTAAAAGCAGCCCATAAACTAAAATAAAAATGTTTAAAAAAAATGATGAGGAGCCTAGGCACTTGTCAGAGTGAATAATTATATATTATTCTGATTGCAGGGAGGCATTGCATGGATAGAAGTTACAGTGCTGGGGTTTACTATAACAAAGGAAATGGTGAGTATCCAGCAATTAACAATGAAATACACAACAGTGTGAATCAGAGAGAGAACTGTGTTGTGTCTGAGGGCAGGGCAGCTATGGCTGCATAGCAAACTCTACACTGTTATAGTTGACTTTGTGTGGGCATTAATGCTTTCAGGTTAGGGACCACTTAACAACACCCAAAGCCCCACATACACTAGGGTGACCACGTGTCCCGGATTGCCCGGGACAGTCCCGCATTTTGCAGGTCTGTCCCGGGCACCTTCATTCCAGGACGATACAGTGTCCCGGAATGAAACTGACACAGCCACCCCCCAGGCCAATCTGAAGCCCCCAAAAAAGGCCGCCACATCACCTCTTTACTCACTGACAGTACTTGTCCTGGCCAGGAATGCCTGGAGGAGCACAATCCCCGCCCCCTGCTTGTGATTGGAGAAATCATAAATCCTACCTCTTGTGTCCAATCACTGTGCTGTGATTCGTTACAGCACAAGCTGATTTTTGGGAAGGGGGGTGTCCCTGAATGGTAGTTTAAAAATGTGGTCACCCTAACATACACCCACAATAGGATCATATCTCTTCAGCGAGCAGCTGAGCCTGTTCTTACCTGACCTGACAATAGACCTAGTAGCATTTTGAAAAAGTAATACAGAGTATAGACTCAACTTCACCAGCTTGTCTCACATCTGCACCTTCTGTATATGTTCCTCCTGTAGGCACACAGGGAAACCACTGTACTTCACTCCGCAAGGCCTTGCATTCTGTGACCCCAAGCTAAAGCCTCGTACACACGGCCGAGAATCTCGTCAGGAAAAAACCCATTGTTTTTCCTGACGAGATTCTTGACAAGAATCTTGTCTCGGCCGAGTGTACACACGCTCGATTCAAAAGAACCGCCGTTTTTTCGCATGGAACGAACGCGGTGACGTCATCGACTACAACGAGCGTGCGCTCGTCACATTCGATGCCGCCATCTTGCTACACCCTACCTATGCCTAGGAAGCTACCGCGCATGCGTCAAAGTCATTTCGAGCATGCGCGGGTTTCCACGGCGACAGGTAAGCGTACACACTCTCGGGTTTCTCGTCGGGAAACAGGCCGACGAGAATCTCAATGAGAAAATAGAGAGCAGGTTCTCTATTTTTCTCTCGTCGAGATTCTGGCCAGTTTTCTTGATGAGAAACCTGAAAGCCTCGTACACACGGCCGGTTTTCTTGGGAAGAAAGCTCTCCCGGCAGTTTTCTTGAAGTTTTTTGACGAGAAAACCGGCCGTGTGTACGAGGCTTTAGTCTTTGGGCAGGCACTGAACCACAGCGGGCTCCAATATGAAGCCCCAGTCACAGAGGCGTACTAAGTGGGGGCGGTGGGGGGCGGGGCGCCCCGGGGGCCACACACTTGGGGGGGGTGTCAGGCCGGCACCCCCCTCTGCGATTGAAATAGTCGCAGCGCTGGAGCCGCGGCAGTGACAGGCACAGGCAGGGGAGAGGCGAGCGGAAAATCGGCGCGGGGGGGGGTGCAGGGGGACACCGCTGCACCTACCATCCCGTCCTCTCCGCGGCCGCGGGCTGCCTGTGTGATCCCGGATGTCACACAGGCACAGCCGAGCAGCGGTGAAGCCGCCTCCCCCTCCACTCTGTTTATGTGTAAACAGGGGGAGGGGAGGACCTGCTGTGTATGTGACGGGCACTATTCGACGGGGGACCCATATTGACAGGACACCCACCATGCTGATCAGAGGTACTGAATGGGGGGGGTTCTGCACTAACCGGGGTTCTGCACTGAACGGGGTTCTGCACTGAACGGGGGTCTGCACTGTAACATGCAGGGGGTCCAGAGCTGCAGGGTGCTGTGTACTGTAAAGGGACCCAGAGGTGCAGGGTGCTGTGTAATGTCAAGGGGTCCACAAGGGCAGGGTGCTGTGTAATGTAAAGGGGTGCAGGGTTCTGTGTAATGTAAATGGGTCCAGTGATGCAGGGTGCTGCGTAATGTAAAGGGGTCCAGTGATGCAGGGTGCTGCGTAATGTAAAGGGGTCCAGAGCTGCAGGGTGCTGTGTAATGTAAAGGGGTCCAGAGATGCAGAGTGCTGTGTAATGTAAAGGGGTCCAGTGGTGCAGTTGTGGAGAGGGGGTACACAGTAGTGACAAATAGATATTGAAGTATGCAGGGGGCACAGTGGGGTGTTTTTACATTTTAATGGTGGGGGGGGGGTGCCAGATATAGGATCCGCCCCGGGTGCCAAATGCTCTAGGTACGCCCCTGCCCAGTCACTAAGTGGGGAACATGGAGTACCACCTGTTCCCTCACTATCAGGGCCTCTTTCATTTACCACCAGCTTCCACTCTTAGCTGGCTGCTACTCCTTACATAAAAAAGTGATGGCAGAAAAAGGACCAGGTGGTCTATCAAGTCTGCTCCTTTTTTTTTTTTAAACTATACATTTTTTGTATTTTTTTTTTTTTTGTCCTAGTATAGATTTATGTTTGCGCTTGTCTGATTCTAGTTTCTCTGATGCCCTGTACACACGACCGGTTTTCCTGTCAGAAAAACTCCAATGAGAGCTTTTGGACGGGAATCCCGGTGTCTTGTCGAGCTCGTTCCCCTATCGATATGGTTCCGAGCTCGACTGCGCAGGCGCTGCCGAACAGCTGTTAAAGCTCTGAGATTTCCGTCGGCCCGGCTTGCGCCTGCGCAGTCAAGAGGGAACCAGATCGATAGGAGGAACCATATGCTCACCAGCTGTGGACGCGCTCGCCCCCCCATCCTTCATTACACACGCAGCTTTCTTCTTCACGCCGCTGTACAGCAAGGGGCGGCAGGGGGCGAATAAGATCTGATAATCTTGAGCAGTGGCATTTGTTTGTTTATAGTCGAGCCGCTATAGAACGGTGTGTATAAACAAACAAATCGTACTGCTCAATATCACATCTCATTCGCCCCTTGCTCTATACTATAGAGCAGCGTGAAGAAGAAAGCGCCGTGTGTAACTAAGCAACGGGAGCGAGCGCGTCGAGCTCAACTGCGCAGGCGCTGCAGAACAGCTGTTAAACATCTGCGATTTCCGTCGCCTCGGATTGCGCCTGCGCAGTCGAGCTCGGAACCATACCAATAGGCGGAACCAGCTTGGCAGATCACCGGCTGTGTGTATGCTCCATCGGACTTTATCCCACAGAAAAACTGCCGGGGAAAAAAAGAGAGCAGGATCTCTTTTTTCCCATCAGGAAAAAATCCTAGTGGGAAAACCGTTCGTCTGTATGCTTTTCTGACGAGAAAAAAACCATGCATGCTCGGAAACAATTTGACGCATGCTCGGAAGCATAGAACTTAATTTTGTCAGCTCGTCGTAGTCTTTTAAGTCACCGCGTTCTTGGCAGTCAAAAGTTCACCAGACTTTTGTGTGACCGTGTGTATGCAAGGCAGGCTTGAGAGGAAACCCGTCGGGGAAAACCATCGTTTTTTTTCAGACGGGAAAACTGGTCGTGTGTACGGGGCATCACACTGTACTCATAACCTCAAGGGTAAACTTGATGACACTTCTTACTGCATAGTTACACTTCTTCTTAACCTGAAGGGTAAAAATGGCCAACTCCCAGTTCTTCAAAATACTCTCTGAATACACCCAGTGTAATTACACTTTATTCACTCCATAAGAAATTCAAACCAGGCAAATTATCTTCCTTCAGAGCTGTGTTTACTGCATAGATTGCTTGCACTCAATAACTTGACATCTTTAACATAACATAGTCTTTTCCTAGCTATACAATAGATTTGGCTGTAGTGGGACTGGCTGCACTCTGCCCCCTCCTGTGGTGCTGCCCATACCTTATTTTAAAGAGGCACTCCTGTCAATTTTGTGTTTATTAAAAGTCAGCAGCTACAAAAACTAACTGCTGCCTTTTAATAAACAGCCACTCACCTGTCCCAGGATCCAGTGCTATGCTCACCTGAGCCGTTGCTTCCATCGCTGCACTGTCCCCAAAATGCCCACTGTGCATGCACGAGCCATGCTGCATATTGTGAATGGTCCTGCAGTCTTCTGGGACCTGTGATGTGTCCCGGAAGACTACAGGAAGGGGAGGAGGAGAACTTGGCAATCCAAGCGGAAGAAGTGGGAGTGGGTACCTTTCAAAACCAGGTACCCGATCCCCCTGCAAAAAAAAATGTACCATTTAGTGAAGTTGAGGCCTTAAAGTGAAACATCCCCATTTGGGTAAAGCCCCACTTTAAGCAAAGTCTCGATCCATAGATCAATCTATACACTTGGAACCCAGAATCAGGACCCGCTGAAGGATTGCTCCTTGACATAACAGATCACATCTTGATACCGATCCTTACACAACCACTCCCACTCACAGACAACAAGGCTGATCTTTCCCCCATGTATATGCCCTTACACATGGGTAGGGACACCTACACAGGGAAAGAGATGTCACAAGAACTGTGAATCCCCTATAAACACCATCTTACAGTAAAAAGAAAAGAGGAAGAAATTGCGCTCAGGATTTGGAAGTGGCAATTAATGGCTAACACCAGATTGCCTCAGTTTCAGTTCTATGCAGCTACTAACCTGAAAACATAATCAGTAAAAACACAAAAAGAAATATATATATAGTAGCGCTAAACTCAAAACGAAATTAAGTGGACAAAAAATATTTTGTCGTGCTTATTTCACCACACATATGCAGTGCATAAGTCCCCTGATGGTATAACCTGAACTAATAAGTGATGGTGAATAAACCTGAATCATAAATAACATATGCCAAAAAAAATTATTAATTGGATTAAATACAATGCACATGCAAACAAACAAACATGCATAAAGTGTCTTCCAAATATTACACACTAAAAAATCAGTCCATATGTGCAAAACTGTTTGAAGGTCCAAATGAATACTGTGATAAACACCCGTGCATGGAACAAATTCCAAATCTCCAACGTGTTGTCTGAAGACAGGAGTGACATCCACCACCATAAGCAAGTCAGCAGCTTACCAGAACTAGTTAGTCCCCTATTACGGAGGACCTGAAACCGCATATATAAGCAATCCCAGCTGGGTAGTAATGACTTCTATGGCCACCTCTTCAATCAGCGCTTTCCAAAATGTAAAAACAGTTTGACCGCAGTAATGACATGCAAGAGAGGAGAAGGAGGCCTTGCTGGTGTAAAATCTCAGATAGTTTGGGTGTTAGCTGGTCCTTCTAGGTTCCCAAACTTCTCTTCCTCTTGCCTCCCACAGCGCCGTCCGTGCCCGGCTGGATGGCTCCCCTCCTCCTCCTGCGCTCAGCTCGGTGCCAGCCTGCAGCCCGTGAGTGGATCCGCCGCAAACTACAACTCCCAGCAGGCGCAGCGCCCTGTTCAAAGTGTTTAAACTTTATTCATGGCACACAAGCCAAGGCTGACGCTCCCTGCTGGGAGTTGTAGTTTGCGGCGGATCCGCTCACGGGCTGCAGGCTGGCACCGAGCTGAGCACAGGAGGAGGAGGGGAGCCATCCAGCCAGGCACGGACGGAGCTGTGGGAGGCAAGAGGAAGAGAAGTTTGGGAACCTAGAAGGACCAGCTAACACCCAAACTATCTGAGATTTTACCACAGCGAGGCCTCCTTCTCCTCTTTTGCATGTCATTACTGCGGTCAAACTGTTTTTACATTGTGGAAAGCGCTGATTGAAGAGGTGGCCATAGAAGTCATTACTACCCAGCTGGGATTGCTTATATATGCGGTTTCAGGTCCTCCGTAATAGGGGACCAACTAGTTCTGGTAAGCTGCTGACTTGCTTATGGTGGTGGATGTCACTCCTGTCTTCAAACAACACGTTGGAAATTTGGAATTTGTTCCATGCACGGGTGTTTATCACAGTATTCATTTGGACCTTCAAACAGTTTTGCACATATGGACTTATTTTTTAGTGTGTAATATTTGGAAGACACTTTATGCATGTTTGTTTGTTTGCAAGCGCATTGTATTTAATCCAATTAATTCATTTTTTTGGCATATGTTATTTATGATTCAGGTTTATTCACCATCACTTATTAGTTCAGGTGATACCATCAGGGGATTTATGCACTGCATATGTGTGGTGAAATAAGCACGACAAAATATTTTTTGTCCACTTAATTTAGTTTTGAGTTTAGCGCTACTATATATATATTTCTTTTTACCATCTTACAGTGCCTGCAACTGATTTGAGTACAACCAGAATTAGAGTTCAGCCAGCACTGTGCCTGCAAATGATTGGATGTAGGTGCTGTTCTGCCAAAACATTTCCGGCAGACCCTTTAGACAAATGTTGATTGTGGTACCGGAAGTGACATACACGGCTCAAATTTAGGCCAAACCAACAGGAATCAGCCAAAATTCAAGCAGCGTGTAGCCAGCTAAGCATTGGAGGTTGGTGAATTGCCTCCTATTGGGTGGCCAGTAAAAAATTGCCTTTTACCTTGATGATCAGTGGGAGAAGGACCCCTTTAATATGGTGGTCAGCAAGAGAAGGGTCCTCTTACATTGGTGGTCAGTGAGAGAAGGGTCACTTTACAATGGTGGTAAGTAATAGAAAGGCTCTCCTTCATTGGTGGTCATTGAAAAGAATGCTCCTTTTTAGGTGGGAAGACTGTTCCTCTTACAGATAGGTGTTAGTGTTTTTTTTCTGAAGCCTCGTACACACGACCGAGTTTCTCGGCAAGAACCAGCAAGAAACTTGCTGGCAGAGATTTCTTGCCGAGAAATTAGTTTGTGTGTATGGTCTCTCGTCAAGAAAAGCGACAAGAATCTCGACGAGAAAATAGAGAACCTGGTCTCTATTTTCTCGTCGAGATTCTCGTCAGCCTGTTTCTCGATGAGAAAATTGAGTGTGTGTACACTTACCTGTTCGCCGGGAAGCCCGCGCATGCTCGAAATGACTTTGACGCATGCGCGGTAGCTTCCTAGGCATAGGTAGGGTGAACCAAGATGGCGGCGACGGCATCGAATGTGACGAGCGCATGCTCGTCGTATTCGATGACGTCACCGCGTACGCTCCATTCAAAGAACCGCGGGTTCTTTGAAATGAGCGTGTGTACACTCGGCCGGGACAAGTTTCTTGTCCAAGGATCTCGTCGAAAAAAACGACATGTTTTTAACGACGAGATTCTCGGCCGTGTGTACGAGGCTTGAGGGGTAGAAATTGATCATTGGTCAAAGAACCGCCTAGCAACTTTTAGAGCAACCTTTTGTGGATTCCACAGAACCCTGGCTGGAAAACCTAGGTTAGACTAATAAAATCTTTTTGTTTTCTGCAGATTATGTGAAAGATTCTGCTCTCAGCTTAAGTAACAGCTCCCTAAACAGTGAGAACCCATATGCGACCATTAAAGATCTCCCCATGACGTTGCCTAGAACCTCAGAGGGAAATTACATGGAGATGAAGTCCCCCGTGCACCGAGAAATGTCATATGCAGAAATTGGACTATTTGATGAAGATGCCATGTACCAGGTGGACTCCCAAGATCAAGGTAAGTGTCTTATGCCGCGTACACACGACCGTTTTTCATGACGAGAAAAATAATTTTTTTTAAATTGGTCATTAAAAACGATCGTGTGTGGGCTCCAGAGCATTTTTAACGACGTGAAAAATGGCCTCAAAAAAATTAGAACCTGCTCTATTTTTTCTCTTAGTTATTCACGTCGTTCTTTTTAACGTTGTGAAAAACGGTAGTGTGAAGGCTTTTACGAGGGGAAAAAAACAGCGCATGCTCAGAATCAAGTATGAGACGGGAGCGCTCGTTCTGGTAAAACTAGCATTTGTTATGTAGATAGCACATTCGTCACGCTGTAACGGACTGAAGAGCATGAGGCTGAAAAACGCAAATCGTCTCTCACCAAACTTTACTAACACGAGGATCAGCAAAAGCAGCCCAAAGGGTGGCGCCATCCGAATGGAACTTCCCCTTTATAGTGCCGTCGTACGTCACCGCGCTTTGCTCGAGCATTTTTTTTCATGATCGTGTGTAGGCAAGGCAAGCTTGAGAAGAATCGCGTCGAGAAAAATTTTGTTTTTTTCAATGACATTAAAAACGGCCGTGTGTACGTGGCATAAGTAGAGCTCTGTTGATCCAGGGCCTATTCGAGGTCTGTAATATTTAACAGCCCAGGGAAACATAAAAATCATCCTTTGCCGTGGGGCTGCACCCACCCTGCAATGGTTAAATGGGACCAGTGTAGCAGAGCGGAGGATCAGGTAAGAAAGTCAATTTTTCTATGTCCCCAAGACCTACACAAGCAATTAACCCCTGCAGTGCGGGGGCAGCTTCACTTCAAGGAATAATTTTTACGTTTCCTAGAGCTGGACTTTAAGGCTGAACTAATGCCGTGTACACACTGTCGGAAATTCCACCAGCCAAAGTCCGATGTGAGCTTTTCATCGGAAATTCCGACCGTGTGTATGCCCCATCAGACTTTTGCTGGCGGAATTTCCGCCAGCAAAAGTTTGAGAGCAGGTTCTTAATTTTTCCGACGGAGAAAATTCCTATGGGAAAATCCGTTCGTCTTTATGCAATTCCAACGGGAAAAAAAACATGCATGCTCGGAAGCATTGAACTTCTTTTTCTCGCCTTGTTGTAGTGTTGTACGTCACCACATTCTTAACGCTCGAAAGTTCAGAGAACTTTTGTGTGACTGTGTGTATGCAAGCCAAGCTTGCGCGGAATTCCGTCTGAAAAACCATCCAACTTTTTTCCGATGGAAATTCCGCTTGTGTGTACAAGGCATAAGAAAGGAGAAGCAGCAGACCAGTTATCTTTTTTCTCTTTTATTCTATGTTATTAGCATGATTCTTGTTAGGATGTGACTACTGCAACCCAACTGATTGGCTCCTTATGCTACTTTGCCTCTCCCCCAGTCTGAGCTCTGCAGTACAGTGCACTGCAAGAGGCTGATACCAGGTCAGATTGGGGTACTTTACACGGCTTGCATTAAAAAAAAAAAAAAAAAAAGTATTAACCGCTTGCCTCCTGCCCACAGTACATTTACGGAGGGTGGGCAGCAGCTCCAAGCTGAATAACGTATGGATACGTCACAGCTTACTCCATGGTTTTCAGGCGTGCTGCGATTGGATACAGCAAAGGTCTGTCAGCAGTTTACAGCCAATGATTTTGGCTGTATACCTGCTAATCGGCTGTGGCCAATCACAGAACAGACCTCTGTGTGTTTGTAAACAGAACACACAGGATTTGGCCAGTTACTTCCTCCCTGAACTGTTTTCGTTCAATGAGAGAAGTCAGTCAGATCCTGTGTGAGTACAAGCAGCACATATACACTTGCATACATTTAGGCCCATTTAACCCCTTGATTGCCCTGTCACCCAGCCAGTGTCATTAGTAAAGTGACAGTTTACAGTATTATCACTGATCACTGTAGTAGTGTCACTAGCAATATCATTGTCATTTATTGTTTCCCACCCAGCCAGTGTCAGTTAGGACTAGATTGCCAGCCACACTACTAGTTATAGTGTCTGTACGGATCAGTATCTTGATCAGGATCAGAACTATACTAGTGTCCCCAACAGTATAGTGTCCCCAAAAACTCCTTTTCTTTTTTTTACCAAAGTCATGTAGCAGAGTACATTTTGAGCTAAATTTATGAAGAAATTTGATTTTATTGGATATGTAGAAATAATTATTTTCAACATTTTCGGTCTTTTTTTGTTCATATAATAAAAAATGAAAAACCCAGTGGTTATCAAATACCACCAAAAGAAAGCTAAATTTGTGTGAAAAATAAATATATAAATTTCATTTGGGTACAGCATTGCATGACCGCACAATTACCAGTTAAAGCAGCACAGCGCTGAAAAGCAAAAAATGGTCTGGTCATGAAGGGGGTAGAATCTTCTAGAGGTCAAGCAGGTAATGGATGAAGAGCTTGATTGATTTGTACATCTGTCTGGAGTTCAGCTTTATAGCAGACCACAAAATTGATATAATGTGCATACAGTGTACAGTAGATATAAAGCACTGATTCCAAAATTAGAACTTTAAACTAAGGTGACCAGATTTTTTAAATGAAATCCGGGGACATATTTTTTTTAATAATGGCGGCAATCAGCGACTCTGCCCGTCGCCGCCCACCTCACAGCCTGTCAAGTCTTAAGCCCTGTACACATTATCGGTTTTACCGATGAAAACAGTCCGATGGACTTTTTTCATCGGACAAACCGATCGTGTATGGGCCCTGTCGTTTTTTTTTCCATTGGTGTAAAAAAATAGAACATGTTTTAAATTTATCCGATGGAAAAAAAAACGATAGCAAATTACTATCGTCTGTGGGGAACTCCATCTGACAAAAAACCCATGCATGCTCAGAATCAAGTTGACGCATGCTCAGGAGCATTGAACTTCATTTTTCTCGGCTTGTCGGAGTGTTTTACGTCACAGCGTTTGGAACGGTCGGTTTTTGACTGATGGTGTGTAGGCAAGACTGATGGAAGTCAGTTTCATCGGATTCCTGATGGAAAAATCCATCGGTTAAAAATCCATAGGAAATCCGACCGTGTGTACAGGGCTTCACTCTCCGGGCCCCGGCTACTACTGGGTGGGGAGCAGAGGAAGATCACTCCGCCAGGGAAGGCAAGGAGATAAGCAGGCAGGCGGCTGGCCGGGACTTGAGCCAAGGCAGAAGAACATGCGAGCGGAGCTGAATGGGCACCCGAAACTGAAGAAATTTTCCCTCCGCTCCGACCAGCACATGATCATCAGAAAGGGTCACAGATAATGGAAAAAATACACCCCCTAAGCTAGTAGGAGCGGCAGATTATTATTTTTTTTTTAATTCTGCATCGACTGTCTTTGAAATTGCCGCAGCCCCTGTTCAAATCCAATCCGGGGACAAAACCAGGGACAGATTTGGTCCGGGGACAGTGTCCTCAATCCGGGGACTGTCCCCTGAAACCGGGAATGTCTGGTCACCCTACTTTAAACTCCTTAGAAATTGAAGTCTTTGAAACTAATTTTGCTCTCTGTGCTGACCCCTTTCTTGGCTTCAAAGTCATCAAGCTGATTTAAAATTGTATGTCTTTTGGGATTTCATAGGCTGCAATAATAAAATGAACAGGTAATTTGAAAGTAAAACTAAAAAAGTAACACATCTCTTTCCATACTCTAGATAGCTTCCTGAAAGGTGCGGCAGCAGCTTCCACCAGTTCCCCCCGGAATAGTCTCCCAATGAACCATTACGACTCGCCTAAAAACAGTCACATTCCCAGCCATTATGACATGCCACCAGTCCGACAATATCCCCCGTCTCCGGGAGCAAAACGCAAAACGCGATGAAGGTTCGAAGAAACTTTTTTTGACAATTACTTGTACCTCCTGGGACATCAAGTTTGATACTTACAGTGGAATTTTGGGATCTCGTTATCTGCTGGCATGACCTCGGCAATCTGTGAAGTCTTTTTTTTTTTTGTTGTTGTTGTTTACAATGACTTGTATCATTTTAGTACTTAAGCCGGGTACAATACAAACTGATTGTAGATGAATTTTCACTGTGAATGACTGCAATTATGTAAATATAGATATTTTTGGCTTTTGGAGACTGGTCTCTTTAGAAGCCGAAGAAAGACTTTTATGAAGGTATCTACCACTTTTTATGGCAAAAAAAAAAGACTGCAATAGTGGATTCAAGACAACGGGAAAGAAATCAAACAAAGTATCAGTCTTCTGGTTCATGATTTTGATTTTATTGATAGAGTGGATTTTTCAAGAACTGCAGCTGTATGTAAATAAGGTCAGGCTCTTGTTTTTAAAGTCTGAATCGGATTTATTTCCCAGTAAAAACTATGTAAAAATGTACAAATGTAGAAGGCAACTTTCCAAGGTGTTGTTAGTATTTTCTGTGGGATCAAAAGTCTGTAAAACTAAAGAAACTCACAAATTTAGATTTCTGGAACCAGCTTTCCTAAGCCTCGCAACATAAAATATGTTCTGGAATTAAAACGTCCAATCTCAGCCTTTGCGTTTGAGATTTTTTATATATTATTGTGAATTTTTCAGGGGATTTAAAACAGATCAAGGTGCAGTATACTATGGGAGTTCTTGCAATTTCTTACAGCAAATACCAAAATTGTAAAATTGAAGGATAACTGAACCCAAGAACAGAAATGTAATACATTGCAACTCACTGGTCCTTAGATGTGGTTTCTGCATTATTTTTAAATTTTCGGGCTAAGAATAAGTACAATAAATACCTGTTGATCTTGCCACAAGTATAGTGTCCTTGTTTTTCTTGTAGTGTCTGATCTTTTTTATGTAAGCTACTAATGCAATTGCCTCAAATGTAACAGATGAACAAAGGCAAACATGATAAAAGCCTAGCCTACTGACAACCATGGCTCTCCCCATAGATACAGTGGAGTGATGAGCAGGGCCGCCATCAGGGGGGTACAGGCAGTACACCTGTAAGGGGCCCGGAGGTCCCCAGGGGCCCGGATGCCCCCCTTTTTTTTTGTAAGGGGCCCAGAGGTCCCCAGGGGGCCGGAGTTCCCCAGGGCCCCGAATGTTAACCCCCCTTTTTTGTATTTTTTTTTATAATTTTTTTATCATAAATTTTTTTATTACATTTCTATTTATTTATTTATTTTAATTTTTTTTATTTATTTTTTGTAAGGAGCCCAGAGGTCCCCAGAGGCCCGGAGGTCCCCAGGGCCCCGGATGGAAACCTCCCTTTTTTATTTATTTTTTTATAAAAATAAATTATTATATATTTTTTTATACAATTTTTTTTTATTTTTTTTTATTTTTTTTTATTTTTTTTGTAAGGGGCCCAGAGGTCCCCATGGCCCCAGATGGAAACCTCCCCCCTTTTTTTTTTTTTATAAAAATGATTATTATTATTATTATTTTTTTTGTAAGGGGCCCAGGAGGTCCCCAGGGCCCTGGATGGCAACCCTCCTATTTTTTTTTTTTTTTTGTGTTCGCCAGCACCCAAACCCCCTGCTTCTCAAATCGTGGCACCCCCCCCCCCGCTTCTCAATTTGCTCCAGGGGGGGCCCCATGTCTGAAGCTGTGTAAGGGGCCCCAAAATTCCTGATGGCGGCCCTGGTGATGAGTGTTGTCACCCTAGGACAGGAAGTGTGCTATTCTCAGGATTATTAGGTAAAATAAAAAAAGGGAAAATATGAAAACAGAAAATGAATGCAGGTACCTCATCTATAGACTAGTAAATTGAAATACTGTCAGTGTGGAGGAACTGGTTAGCAAGAAAATTGTGACCACGCTATTAATAATTAATAAAAAACGTACCAAAAATATTCACTATAGGGTCAAAAGTAGTGGGACACCTCCCTTTACACGCACATGACCTTTAATGGCATCCCAGTCTTAGTCCATAGTGTTCAATATTGAGTTGGCCCACCCTTTGAAGTTTATAAGTGCTTTAACTCTTCTAGGAAGGCTGCCCATAAGGTTTAGGAGTGTGTCTATGGGAATGTTTGACCTCTCTTTCAGAAGCGCATTTGTGAGGTCAAGCACTGATGTTGATGAGAAGGCCTTGTTCGCAGGCTCCGCTCTAATTCATCCCATGGGGTTGAGGTCAGGCCAGCCAAGTTTCTTTCTCGTACATCACGGGACACAGAGCGACATAGTCATTACTAATGGGTTATATAGATACCGTCAGGTGCTGGCACTGGCAACTTCCAAAACCGGAAGTACCCTCCCCTATATAAGCCCCTCCCATCCGGGAGCACCTCAGTTTTTTGCCAGTGTCTAAGGTGTTGGCCAAGAAGAAACATGTGTTTTTCACTGAGCTTGCGTACAGGTTTTTTGGGCCTCAGTAAGCTATTCCGGATCCGACCAAAAAAGCTTCATAGCTAAACGGTCGGTACCCGGGCCTTGCAGAGAAGAGCAAGGTTTTGCCTGTAATGCTTCTCTTAGGAGGGCTGGACCCTGGGATCCAGAGCTCTGGTCATACCCACGACCAAGATGTTTTCTGTGCAGGGTGCTATACAGGTCCAGGGGAGTGGAATCCTTGGGAACCCGGTCCCTGAAGGTTTGATTACAATGCCTGCCGTGATAGGTGAAGTTTGGGCTTCTGTTGGACCAAACAAAGTCCTGCGGCGAGGAAAAGGTAAGTGGGGGCCCTCGGGAACTTGGTTCTATTGAGGGACCCCCAAGCCTATTTTGTCTTTCTGCCTGTTACCTAAGGTATTCCCGCTAATATTCTGTGTATGCCTGTTACTACTGAGAAAATGTAAAAATTTTAATAGTAGGCAAGAAAAAAAAAAAAAAAAAAAGTAAGACCGCGGTACCTGTGTTAGACACTAGAGGCCGCTATGGTTCTTTTTCTTGTAATGTGGATTTTTTTCTTCCAGAATCAAATCCAGGCAGTTGGTATGTTCTCTGCTGGGAAGCTGTCTCCTCTGCCCTGTTGCTGCGCTCATCCATCCCCGGGCCCTGCGGCAAAGGGGGCCCTGGCTCCCATCTAGCTCCTTATTGTTTTTAAAAAAAGGCGCCGAAGGCGCACGTGCCCGCGCGCGTGCGCGAGCACGCGCCTCTATTCATAGAGGCGATCTGGAAAAAGGGGCGGAGCGGGTGGATGACGCTCAGGTGTGCGCCGCGGCGCTACTGCGCATGTGCGGGCGTCCAGCGTGTTTTAAAGCACATTATAGCTGGCTATTGAATGCACAGACAGAGCTAGCAACAGATAAAGGCACACAGAGGCGGTTGATGCAGGCATCCCCTAGAAAGGCACTTTAGTAGACACCAACTGTGATATAGCAGCAATTGTGCTAGACTATTCTCAGTAAAAGTGGTGTATTACGGCTGGAATACCTCAGCTTTAGGCTTAGGAATATGCCGTCCAGAAGCTCCGGAACTGAATCTTCCAGGAAGCGAAGGGGGTCTCATCGGGCTCTGAGGATCTTGGGCATGCTTCTGCTGCACCAGTCTCCCCTGAAGTTCAGAGGTAAGTGACCGTAGAGACCCCGCAGGGGTACTTGGTACTGTGGCTGTCCTCAGTTCACCTGCTCCTGTGTATGTAACAGAGGAGGTTTTTTCCTCAGCTCTGGGAGGATTAGAGAGAGATTGTCAACATTGATCGCTGCCTCCCTGTCAGGGAAAGCACGCCGATCTCCGTCTCCTCCTTCAGAGTGCCTGTTAGCAGAGCAACAGTCCCATACAGGGATCGACCTGCCTGAAGGGGATCAGGATGAGGTTGATTCTGTTATAGAGGAATCAACAGTGGAGGAACCTTTCTCAGCAGCTCAAGCTGAAAGATTTTGGGTTCAGTCTCTGACTAACTTGGTCCGATCGGCATTTAAAAATGCACCTTGCGGAACCATCAACCACTACTGTATCCTCGTTGGGGTCGCTAGAAGCCCCCAGACTGTCTGTTCTTTTCCACTTCACCCTTTACTGAAAGGGCTTATTTACCAGGATTGGGAACGTCCTGAGAAAATATTTATTCCCCCAAGAGATTTCCGGTGGTCTATCCCATGGAGGATAAGTTCATCAAAAAAAAAAAAAAAAAATGGAAGGTCCCTACAGTGGACGCAGCCATCTCTTGTATGTATAAATCACTGACATGTCCAGTGGATAATGTCCAAATGTTCAAGAACCCAATAGATAAAAGATTGGAGTCCTTATGAAAGTCTGCTTCTTTCTACAGCAAGCTTGGTGACACAACCAGCAGTAGCAGCTATTGGGGTCTGCTAAGCAGTGAAGGATCAGTTAAAACAGGTCTTGAGGGACTTGACAGATCAGCAGGCCTTGCCCTAGCTGATCTACCTAGAGCCTTAGGCTTTGCGGTTGACGCCATAAAGGATTCAGTCCATCAGGCCTCCCGCCTTACGCTGTCTATAGTACATATGCGTAGGCTTCTATGGCTCAAAAACTGGTCTGCTGAAGCTCCCTGTAAGGAATGGCTGGTTAGCATCCCATTTCATGGTGAACGCTTATTCAGGGAAAACCTGGACAAATATATCCAGAAAATTTCCAGCGGTAAAAATACGCTCTTGCCGGTTAAAAACAGAGTTAGAGGTCCCTCTTTAAGAGGCCTGCTTCTCCAGTCCCTGGGGCATCGGCTGTGTAACAGTTCCGACGGCCTCCTCGGTCAATTCCCGGGGGTAAAAAACAGGGACAATAGCAGGGTAATGAGAAACCCTGGGGCCCCCACTCAGTCGGGTGGGGGGAGGACTCCAGTTGTTCGCAAGAGACCTGGCGGGACACGATCAAGACAGATAGGTGCTCTCCGCAGTATGTTTGGGATACAGATTGGAGTTAAGAGACTCTCCTCCTTCCCATTTTTGAGGTCAAAACGTGCCAAGGGATCCCCGGAAGAGAGAGTCCCTCCTGTTGGCACTAGAACAACTATTGCTCCAAGGAGTAATTATGGAGGTTCCCCTGGAAGAATGAGGGTTCGGGTTTTACTCAAACCTCTTTACAGTCCCGAAGCAGACGCGGACGGGAGGCCCATATTAATTCTAAAAGGGCTATACAAATTCCTGTATATCAGGACTTTCCGATGAAGTCGATCCGATCGGTGGCCACTGCCCTACAAGGGGAGGATTGGTTAGCCGCGATCGACATCAAAGATGCTTATTTGCACATTCCCATCTTTCCAGTCTACCAAAAGTTTCTACGCTTTGCAGTAGAAGGGCGCCATGTTCAGTTCAGAGCCTTACCCTTCGGTTTGGCCACAGCACCACGAGTGTTTACAAAAATTCTGGCCCTTTATTGGCCAATCTAAGAACACAAGGTGTAATGATAATGGCATATCTAGATGACTTGTTGCTGATAGACCACTCAGTGAAAAAACTAGACGTGGTCGTTCACAAGACAATCAAGTATCTGGAATCTCACGGTTGGATTATCAACTGAGACAAGTCAGCCCTAAAAACCAGTCAAAAGTCTGGAATACTTGGGGCTAAGGTTGGATTCAGGCCAGAGAAAAATATTCTTGCCTCGAGGAAAGGTGTTGTCTTTGAAAGATTTGATCCACTTAGTGGGTACAAAAAAGACAGCCGTCCATACGCCTGTGATAAGGCTGCTGGGAAAAATGGTGGCATCATTCGAAGCAGTACCCTACGGTCAATTCCATTCAAGGAATTTGCAAGGGGCCATACTGTCAGCCTGGAACAAAAAAGTTCAGGCCCTAGACTTACAATGTCCTTGTCCCCTTCCGTTCGCAAGAGCCTCCGTTAGTGGTTGGTTCCCCAGAATCTGGAAAAAGGGAAATCCTTCAGTCTGATTTCTTGGAAGGTGGTCACTACAGATGCCAGCCTTATAGGCTGGGGAGCAGTACTGGAGCAATAGTCTCTCCAGGGCAGATGGTCGGATGCAGAAAAGGCCCTGCCCATCAATCTCTTAGAGATACGAGCAGCCCGGTATGCCCTAGTAGCATGGACATCCAAACTCCAAGGGTCCCCTGTCAGAATTCAATCAGACAATGCCACAACAGTGGCATATATCAATCATCAGGGGGGCACCAGGAGTCGTGCAGCCCAGAGGGAAGTAAATTACATCCTGAAATGGGCAGAAAGATATGTCCCAGCCATATCTGCGGTATTCATTCCAGGAGTGGAGAATTGGAAGGCGGACTTTCTAAGTCGCCAGCAATTATGCCCAGAGGAAGGGTCCCTTCACCCCAAGGTTTCTGGACAATATGTCAGCGGTGGGGAACATCGGATGTAGATCTTCTAGCATCCAGATTCAACGCAAAGGTGGACAGGTTTGTCTCTCGGACAAGGGATCCCCTAGCTTGCGGCTCGGATGCCCTAGTGTTCCCTTGGGATCAGTTCAAGCTGATATATGCATTCACACCGCCACAATGGTTACCTCGATTATTCCGCAGAATCAGGGTAGAAAAGAAACCAGTGATTCTGGTGGCTCCAGCGTGGCCCCGAAGAGCGTGGTACGCGGAGATTGTAAAATGTCAGTGGGGAGTCCTAGGACTCTCCCACGCCGTCCGGACCTGCTTTCGCAAGGACCGATATACCACCCTTCCTTACCAGCCCTAGGTTTGACGGCCTGGCTATTGAAGCCCACATTCTAAAAAAGAGAGGGCTCTCTAATTCTGTGGTATCTACCATGATCAATGCCAGGAAGCCGGTATCCAGGCAGATCTACTATAGAATCTGGAAGGCGTACATCGCCTGGTGTGAGGCCAAGAAATGGCATCCACGTAAAAACGTAATAGGTAGGATTCTGGACTTCCTACAATGGGCTGTAGATAGGAAGCTTGCCTTGAGTACTATCAAGGGTCAGATTTCGGCCTTGTCAATATTTTTTCAAAGCCCCTTGGCTTCGCATTCACTAGTCAAAGCCTTTATACAAGGAGTGATGCGTATTAGTCCTCCGGTTAATATCCCCATATGTCCATGGGATCTAAACTTGGTTCTGTCGGTTCTACAGAAACAACCATTTGAACCATTACAGCATATTTCTTTGGTTCTTCTCACCAGGAAATTGATTTTTCTAGTAGCCATTTATTCGGCTAAAAGAGTGTCGGAATTAGCAGCTATGTCCTGTAAGGAGCCATATCTGGTTATCCATAAGGATAGAGTAATGTTACGCCCTCATCCAGCCTTTCTTCCTAAGGTGGTATCGAGGTTTCATTTGAACCAAGATGTGGTTCTTCCTTCTTTTTTCCCCAAACCTACTTCGGTAGAGGAAAAGTTATTGCATTCTTTGGATGTAGTAAGAGCAGTTAAAGCTTATCTAAAAGCCACTGCTCAGATTCGCAGAACGAATTCTTTGTTTATTCTGCCGGAAGGCCCCAGAAGGGGTCAGGCAGCGTCAAAATCTACTTAGCCAAGTGGATTCGACAGGTCATAATGCAAGCCTATGGCTTGAGAAGTAGACCGCCTCCGTTCAAAGTTAGGGCGCACTCCACGAGAGCAGTTGGAACTTCATGGGCAGTGCATCACCAGGCCTCCCTGGCTCAAATCTGTAAGGCCGCAACATGGTCTTCAGTACACACGTTTACTAGGTTCTACCAGGTGGACGTTAGAAGTCAGGAGGATGTCGCCTTTGGGCGCAGTGTGTTGCAGGCCGCAAAAGATCCTCATGCCTGATAGCGCTCAGCTTATATATGGTGTATCCCCCCCCCCTCATTGGGCATTGCTTTAGGACATCCCATTAGTAATGACTATGTCGCTCTGTGTCCCGTGATGTACGAGAAAGAAAATAGGATTTTTATAACAGCTTACCTGTAAAATCCTTTTCTTGGAGTACATCACGGGACACAGAGCTCCCGCCCCTCTTTGGGGACACTTATTGCTTTGCTACAAAACTGAGGTGCTCCCGGATGGGAGGGGCTTATATAGGGGAGGGTACTTCCGGTTTTGGAAGTTGCCAGTGCCAGCACCTGACGGTATCTATATAACCCATTAGTAATGACTATGTCGCTCTGTGTCCCGTGATGTACTCCAAGAAAAGGATTTTACAGGTAAGCTGTTATAAAAATCCTATTTTCTCCACCCCAAACTCGCTCATTCATGTCTTAATGGACCTTGCTTTGTGCACTGGTGCACAATCGTGTTGGAACAGGAAGGGCCATCCCCAAACTGTTCCCACAAAGCTGGGATCATGAAATTGTCAAAAATGTCTTGGTATGCTGATGCCTTAAAAGTTCCCTTCACTGGAACTAAGGGGCCAAGCCCAACCCCTGAAAAACAACCTCGCACCATAATCCCTCCTCCACTAAATTTTGGACCAGTGCACAAAGCAAGGCCCATAAAGAAATGAATGAGCGAGTTTGGGGTGGAGGAATTTGACTGGCCTGCACAGAGTCCTGGCCTCAACCCGATAGAACACCTTTGGGATGATTTAGAGAGGATACTGTGAGCCAGGCCTTCTCTCCAACATCAGTGCCTGACCCCACAAATTCACTTCTGGAAAAATGGTCAAACATTCCCATAGACACACTCCTAAACCTTGTGGGCAGCCTTCCCAGAAGAGTTGAAGCTGTTATAGCTGCAATGGGTGGACCAACTCAATATTGAACCCTACGGACTAAGACTGGGGTGCCATTAAAGTTCATGTACATGTAAAGGCAGGCGTCCCAATACTTTTGGTAATATAGTGTATATTTTTCTCTATTTAGAAGGAGAAAAAGAGCATAGTGGAGGGTTTTACTGGCAGACCAATCAGAGACTGATTTGGAGCTGGTTCTGCGGGCTTACGGTTCCATGAGCGCGTTTCCAGCATAAACATCAGTGCACCTACTGTATATGTGGCGCCTTTGAAAATGGCCCACCTCTCTGATGCTGCAAATGTGTATGAGGCCAGGGCAAAGGTGTTACTGTTTATTTATACTGCCATAATGTGGAGATGTACCATTTGTCAGTAAAGAAGATGGAATTTGCTTCTGGCTGGAGCAATGTTATTTAAAGTGATTGTGTGAGTACCTGAGTGGAAACATGTAAATTGGACACGTACGTGGGTAGGACTCACACTATGCTACAATAAAGCAGATTACAAAACGAAATGACATGGGGGGCTGGGTACCGCACTAGAGATGTGTACAAAAATATAAAAGGAAAGTTTCAAATTTAATTTGACAGGAACAAATTTTTGCTAAATTTCCTTAAAAACATGCCTGTGGGAAGGGGGTGCCCTGTGCTCTAAACCTTTCTGTGAAGTGGTGCATCTGTGCCATGTATACAACTACTACAGCAAAACTAACATTTTCAGAGAGAAAAGATGGAGGTTAAATTGTTAAAAAACGTGGGCGCAGACCGATCCTAGAGCTTATTTCTATTTCCCACATATAAAATTGTCAGAATGTAGAATGCCTGTCATTGTAAGTTTATGTGTTTTTACTTTTTTCTTTCTTCTTCCAGGTATAGCAATGGCTGCTGTTCCTGGTTTTATACAAATTCAGTTAAAGATAGGAAATTGGGACTGTTGTTGCTGTTGGGGGGTCTATATTTTCAGACTAGAGAATTATTTATACCCTAAATATCCTGCATTATTGCTGCTGGGTATTATTTTTGTGCTGGGGTGTTCAGTACCTGATAGGAGATTGAAATGACGAGGATGGCCTTTCTTAGATCTCCTGCCTAGGCACCCCTGGAACTGAGACTGATGGTGTCAAGAACAAGAGGAACATGAGTGTCTATAGATGCAGAAACTCACACTGGAGATGCCGACCAGGAATATCTGGTAGAACATATGGACAGGAGTGACAGTCGAGGGATCTTCAGAACCATGAGTAAAATGAGCAGAAAGTGGGGGCGTGGTCAAGCTGGCGACCTGAGCAGATGTGCCTGAGTGGAGCTCCGCTCTCCCTGACCCACTTTCTCAGTCTCATTAGGGGATCTGTACCTACCTTCTCACCCGGTTCTTACCCGATGATCCTCGGGCATGCGAAGAGGCAAGTCCGGCTCCGGACGGAAAGGCGGTTCCACTTCTAAAGCCTCCTCTCAGCAGAAACAGCAGGGCTCTGTAGGCCGCACGCACGTGGAGCCTCCAATGGCGTCTGCTCCGGCGGGACCGACGGATGAGGATCGCTTCCAGGCCCTCATGCAAGCCATTACGGGGTGTCAGACTACCCTGACGGGTAAGATCGACACCCAGCAGCTGGATTTCGGTCTGATGCAGAGGGATATGGACAAAATCCGAGAGCGCCTGGGGGAGACAGAGCGACGTGTGGGCGACGCTGAGGACTCCATCCGGGACCATCGTGCATCGCTCCATACCCTCCAGGTGAGAGTAAAGACCCTTGAATCGCGGGCGGAAGACAGCGAGAGCAACAGGAACAACCTGTGGGTGGTGGGCCTCCCGGAGGGTGCTGAGGGACAGGACCCCACAACTTTCGCAGAAGCTTTGCTGCATACCCTGCTACCGCGGGCCCAGTTCGCGCCGCACTTTGTCGTGGAAAGGGCCCATAGGATGCCGCCTGGCCGCAGCAAGCCCGGGGTCCCCCGCGCACATTTATATTTAGGCTGCTTAACTTTACAGACCGGGACACGGTGCTCCGGGAGGCTCGCAAAGTTGAGGATCTGCGGTTCGACACCCTGCAGCTGGATTTCTGCCTGATGCGGAGGGATATGGACAAAATCCGAGAGCGCCTGGGGGAGACTGAGCGACATGTGGGCGACGCTGAGGACTCCACCCGGGACCATCCTGCATCGCTCCATACCCTCCAGGTGAGAGTAAAGACCCTTGAATCGCGGGCGGAAGACAGCGAGAACCGCAGCCGCAGGAACAACCTGCGGGTGGTGGGCCTCCCGGAGGGTGCCAAGGGACAGGACCCCACAGCTTTCGCAGAAGCTTTGCTGCATACCATGCTACCGCGGGCCCAGTTCTCGCCGCACTTTGTCGTGGAAAGAGCCCATAGGAAAGGGCAGCAAGCCTGGGGTCCCCCGCGCACATTTATATTTAGGCTGCTTAACTTTAGAGACCGGGACACGGTGCTCCGGGAGGCTCGCAAAGTTGAGGAGCTGCGGTTTGAGAATGCGAGACTTATGCTGTTCCCGGATTACTCGGTGGATACCCAGCGGCTCCGTCGGACTTTTGATCAGGTCAAGGCCCAGCTCCGCGCCAGGGGCCTAAAGTATAGCATGTTATTTCCGGCTCGGCTGAGAGTCATTGATGGGGAGACCACCCGCTACTTCACCTCGCCTGAAGATGTCTCTCAATGGATGAATACCCTGCCCCGGTAACTGTATGACTACCTCCCTTGCTTGTGATACATGCACCTGGACGTTGCTCCCTGTGTCCCCCCTCCTTTTTTTTTTCCCCTCCGATGTCGGTGCCCCCCCCTGTTTTTTGCTTTGCCGCCTGATACTCCTGTCTATTTGCAGTGAAACATTGCCGGTCTGACTGGCGGGCCCTTAGCTCATGGTGGTGTTCGGGGGATGCCATACCATGCCAGTCAGGTTCCCTGGAACTACACTGGGAATCCCTGCTGGTGTGGGGTGCACTGGCTGTTGTCCGGACTGTGGACTTATGGTCCTCACTGCCTGGCACCTGCGTACCCCCTGATCACCGGCCTCGGGATCGGGGGTGTGGGGTGTCTCTGTGGGGGAGAAAGAGAATTTTATCTTTATTTTAACTGCTATGGGATTTTTTCTCTCTCTCTCCTGCGTCTAGGTGTGTTTTTTTTTGTTTTTCTTTTGCTGGTACTTTATATGGATCCCCTAGCATGCTGTTCTTTTATATAAAGGTTTGGGTCTGAGGGCGGGTGTCTCCCTGGGATGTACTGGACCACCGGAAGTTTTTTTCCACCTATCACTTATGTGTTGTAGGGTCGGTTGCTTCTCCAGTTGTCCCCATAGGAGGCCCTCCTACGGTTTAATGGGTATAGTTTGGGATGTATGCACTCCGTTTTTTTCAGCGGATGTGCGGGGTGGGGGGAGTTGGGTTTATATGTTCTTTTTATTTTCTTATTATTTTGCACCTCATGTAATTGTTTGCAGTGATTTACCTTGGCCGCCAGCTTTGGCTCACGATGAAATTGTGAGTCGGGTGACCAATGTCTTAGCAGTTGTTGCTCTAGTATGCACAACGGGTACCCTCTTCTTTGTTAGCTCCATTATTTTCCCCCTGGTAGTTATATTGTGTCCCCAAGGTCATGGCTACGGTTAAAATACTCTTGTGGAATGTCCGTGGCCTTAACGATAAGATCAAGAGAGCCCTTGTTCTGGCCTACATTAAGAAATACTCGCCCTATATTTGTATCCTCCAAGAGACGCATCTGGTGGGGCGAAAGGTCCTTGGCCTTAAGAAACCTTGGGTGGGTCATTACTACCATGCCACGTATTCCGGCTATACCAGGGGGGTTAGTGTGCTCGTCCATAAATCCCTGGCCTATACCCTATTAGATGTAAAAACAGACCCAGGCGGCACTTACGTGCTATTACATGCCGTTGTGGATACGGTAGAAATGCTGATCCTGGGCCTTTACGTACCGCCACCAGCTACGGTGTCCCTTTTGAGGTCCTTGGTTCCCATCCTCGCTAGGTACCCCACGGATAATCTTGTTATTGCTGGGGACTTCAATATGGTCCCGAATCCATCCATGGATAGGCTTACCCCTGATGCCCGCAGTGATTCCCCCCTACAGAGTTGGGCTTCACTGTACGGTCTCACTGATGTCTGGCGTTGGAAGTTTCCGACGGACAGGGCATACTCCTGCCACTCCACCTCATACCGCACCATGTCCAGGATTGACCTAGTGTATGTTAGCGGGGGGTTGCTCCCCCGGGTGCGAGAGGTGGGCATGCTCCCCAGAGGTATCTCGGATCATGCTCCTGTACTTCTCAGTTTGCGGACCCAGACACCCCCGTCAGAGAGACTCTGGTGGCTACTGGATCTCTGATGAGAGGATTGAATTTGAGATCTCCAAATGTATTTCTGACTTCTGGGTGACTAATGCGGGGTCTACGCCTCTGTACAATAGGTGGGACGCCTTTAAGGCGTACATTCAGGGATGCTACCATTCCTCCATCTCTCGCATTCGATATGATGACAGGATCTGTCTTGAAGAGGCTGAGGCTAGGGCACAAGCCCTGGAATCCCAATATGTGCTTACCCAGAACCCGATCACCTACTTGGATATGCAGACGGCCTATCGTGAGGCCATGCTTCTCCGAATGGGTAAGGTAAATAAGCAGCAGCTGGCCCAGACGCAGCGCATCTTTGAGCAGGGGGAAAAGATGGGCCGTCTATTAGCTTGGCTTGCCAAGGAGCACCAACCTGTCACCACTATTCCCCGTATTCATAACGCCAATGGAAAGGTGGAGAGGGACCCGGCGGCCATTAACGTGTGCTTTGCCTCGTACTATGAGGCACTATATTCCTCTAGGGTGACCTATTCGTCGGAGGAGTTGGACTCCTTCCTCGGGCAGCTCACCTTTCCTACCCTTAGTGACGAGGACCGCGCGCACTTGGACAGTGGAATTACTCTGGAGGAGGTTCAGCAGGCCTTGGGGGAATTACAGGCGGGGAAAACTCCGGGTGTGGATGGCCTTCCCCCGGAGTTCTATAAACAATATGGGGAACAGCTATCGTCTAAACTGCATGAAATGATTGTTGCTTCCCTGCGATGCGACACCCTTCCCCCCTCCATGGCTGAAGCGGTTATAGTTGTCATTCCCAAGCCGGGTAAGGATCCTGCACTTTGTTCTTCGTACCGCCCCATTTCCCTCCTCAATGCGGACGCTAAGGTCCTTACTAAGGTCTTAGCTAGGAGACTTAACGCAGTTATCCTCACACTGATTCATGAGGACCAGACCGGTTTTATGCCCGGTGAGGGCACGGATATAAATCTCCGTAGGCTCTATACGGTTTTGGGCGCCCGGGATTCCCTCACCGAATTTGATGCAGTGGCCTCCCTGGATGCAGAGAAGGCATTCGATTCTGTGGAATGGAATTACCTATGGGAGGTACTGCGTTGGTTTGGTTTTGGGCCTAGATTTGTTTCTTGGATACAATCACTATACAGATCCCCTACAGCTAGAGTCCGCACGGGGTCGGTCCTGTCCTCACCCTTTCATCTCTCTAGGGGTACTAGGCAGGGTTGCCCACTCTCCCCGGCCCTCTTTGCGTTGGCCATTGAGCCAATGGCGGTTCTCCTGCGCTCCTCTCCAGAGGTTTGGGGTATCCCTTTAGGTACGGTCCAGGAGAAAATAATCCTTTACGCAGACGATACCCTGCTGTATCTACGGAATGATTCTGACTCCCTTGGGGTGGCCCTAGCACTTATTGATACGTTTGGTAAATTTTCCGGGGTTTGTATTAACTGGGGAAGTCTGTCATCTTCGCGCTGCACCCCTCGGAGGCCTCTATCCCGGCGAACACCCCTCTGCAAAGGGTTTTAAAGTTTAAGTACCTCGGCATGGTAATTCACAGAGACCTGACACAGTTCATCCCTCTTAACCTGACACCAGTGCTGTCCCTGCTGACTCAGAGATGCGCTGCTTGGAAGACACTGCCCCTCACCCCGGTCGGACGGATTAATCTTGTTAAAATGACTGTCCTCCCAAAGTTCTTGTACATCTTCCGACAGACTCCTGTTCATATCCCGAATGCTTTTTTTATGAAGCTTGATAGTGTGATTACTTCATTTATCTGGAATGGTGGCACCCCGAGAATTGCCATATCCACTTTACAATTGCCTATTACCCTGGGGGGCCTGGCTCTCCCATGTTTTCAGAAATACTACTGGGCCGCGGTCCTTGTCACACTTCGATGGTGGCTGTCGGAGGAGCCGGCTAACCCGGCGTCCACTTTGGAGGCCGCGCTGCTTGGATCCTATTCTGAGCTGCACAATCTCATACATCGGGGTCCCCAATCTAACCCCAATGTTACCCCGTCAATGCAGACTACGCTTAGGGTCTGGGAGGCTGTCCGATCTAGGGTCCAATCACCCGGTGGCTGGTCTCCCCACACCCCGTTGTGGGGGAACCCATGATTGGCGCACTTCCGCTCCATCCCGGATCCCGTGTTGTGGGCCCGGTTTGAAATTAAGACCCTGGCGGATATAGTTTTTTCGGATGGCCTGATAGCTTTCAATGAGCTGAAACAACTAAAGGGGCTCCCTAACCATATGTTTTTTAGGTACCTTCAGCTCCGTCACGCTTTCCGGTCCCAGTTCCCTGAGCCACTGGTACTGGAAACGACGGGTGTTGAGCGCTTGCTGGTAACGACTGGGGACACCAAACCCTTGTCCGCCTTGTACTCCCTACTAATAGGTTTGGATACCTCTAAAGTCTCCCAGATGTTCTCAGTGTGGCAGGCAGATATCCTCACTCTGGCCGATGACGATTGGGAGGAGGGCATTCAGCAGTACCTCACCCTGGTGGTCTCTGCCAAAGATAGATTCACCCAGATAAAGTTTCTCCACAGGGCGTACTTCTCCCCCGAACGCCTAGCTAAAATATACCCACAGCAGAATCCTAATTGTCACCGGTGTGGCGCGGCGGAGGGATCCTTCTTTCATGTCGTATGGTCCTGTCATCTGATACGGAATTTTTGGAGGGGGGTGGTTCACACTATCTGTTCTGTGAGCAACCTCACTTTACGCTGTGACCCAATCCCACTGCTGCTCGGCATAGTCGATACGCTGGAGGGCCCTCAGTCAAAAAAATTATTTGTTTTCTACGCGGCCTTCTATGCCAGGAAGGCCATCCTGCTGCGGTGGAAGAAGCCCTCCCCCCGTCCGTACAACAATGGAAGGCCTTAATCAACGCGGCCCTCCCCCTTTACAAGCTTACCTATTTGGGGCGCAACTGCCCCAAAAAATTTGATAAGATCTGGGCGGCCTGGGAGAGCGCTGAGCAACAGGCCATAGACTAGGAGCTAGGCGCTCAGACTTGTTCGCGTGACACTCTACGAATGCTGTACCTGTTTGCCTGGTGGGGTCATATCGGAGCCTTCTTTAGAGCTGCGTTGTGATACCCCTGTCATGCAACCACTATCTGATGACTCCCCAGCCCCCCCCATCTGCAGTATCCTGTTTAATGTCCCGGTCAGGGCCTCCTGTCCCAAAGCAGTATGCTAACCCTTTCCCGTTTTTCCTTCCCATCCCCTAAAGCTGGGCGGGGGTTTTTTTTTTCTTACCCTATTTTTTTCAGATGGGGGATAATGGTGGGTTCGACTAATCTTATTGTTTAATGCTGATGCTGATTCATGTTTGCTCTGAGATGTTTATGGGTTTACCCTCTATGAAAGCACAACTGCATCGATGACTGACTTTTAGTGTATTATCTCTGAGACTATGTATGATCACTGCAATTCTTATCCATGTTGTTTTGTTTACTTTCTTTTATAAAATAAAAAACTTTTCTGTTAAAAAAAAAAAAAAATGAGCAGAAGTAAAAGGTGAATTCTGATTAGGCCATAAGTTCAGAATGGCAGAGTCTACCAGTGATCCCAGCAGGTAGGCGACAGAAGTACACATAGAAGAATGTAGCTGATTCGTGGAGTAGTCAAAAGCAGACACTAGTTGATAGTCAGAGGCAATATCGGAGTCACAGAACAAGCCAAGGTCAGCAATGAGTGCGGAATCCCAAGCCAAATTTAGGGTCATGGATGAAGCCGAAGTCAGGAAGTAGTAAGCAGCAGTACAGAGCAGAAGCCAACATTAGGTCAGGAGAGAACCAGGTCAGTAAGAGGAAGTCTATGTGGGCCACAGGTCAGGCCACATAGAACAAGTTGAAGACCAGTCAGCTGATACTGAGTTATGCCTTGTACACACGGTCGGACTATTGTCCGGCCAAAGGATTTTCATCGGAGTAAAAGAGAATATGTTCTCTATCTAAACTCAGACGGAATTCCTCGGAATTAAGTCCGATGGGGCACACACACGGTCGGAATTTTCGATGAAAAAACTCAGTCTGACTTTTTTCATAGGAAATTCCGATCGTGTGTACAAGGCATTAGAGCATCTGTTAAATAGACCATCTGATGCCAATACTGACTCTGGGCATGTGCACACATCTGAGCACATACTGTGAAGAACATGCACAAACAAGAAAACGGCTGCACACAATCGCATTCCTAGCCACCACTTTGTGCTACAAATATATGTGCACACACAGGTCTTCAAGCCATCCAGCTAACAGAAATTCCTCATATGGGAATATATTGTGCTGGGGGTTATTGCTTGCCCTGGCACTTGCTGGAGGTTATTCCTTTCCCTGACACCTGCTGGGGCTTATCATTGCTAGCCCTGACACTTGTTTGGGGATGTTGCTGGGGTGGGGATTACCGTTGCTGGCCTTTACACTTGCTGAGGGTCAACATTGCTTGTCCTAACTCATGCTGGGGGTTATTTCTGGCACCAATGCTGAGGGTAACTATCACTGACTTCAACAATGGGGCTTATTTTACTCCCACAATCTTTTTTTGTGTACCTCCAGGCCCTATGTTATCTAAACTATAACAAAACAAAATGTGGCACTGTACATGCAACAGCCACATTCTTGACCATGCCCAGTTTTTGACCATGTCACCATATCTACAAGTATGTGGTGGGCAGAACACTATGCATGATGCATTCCTCAGTTCCTGTAAGACAGGGGGCCCACTTAGCACACCATGTTTTTATTTTTTCTTCCTTTAGGGTGTCACTCCTAATTCTTTACAAATGTTGGCAACTATGCTTTATTTTTATTCCCTCTGACACCAATTATAGAACAGATTTTTACTCTGCTGACCAGCAGTATAAGAGACACTGTTATATTACACACTCTACACTTGAATGTGCTTATACAGAAAGGGGCCACAGCCTGTGTGCCTAATACAATTTTTATTATAACACCGGCTTCAGACTTATCTTCCTCACCTACTGTATATTTCCACTATTAACGGAATACCATGAAAATCAATTACAAGTTGGACAGCAGGACACCAAGATAATAATAGGAATATAATAATAACAACAATGTAACACATGAGGTAAGTATA
This sequence comes from Rana muscosa, assembly GCA_029206835.1. Classification (NCBI taxonomy): domain Eukaryota; kingdom Metazoa; phylum Chordata; class Amphibia; order Anura; family Ranidae; genus Rana; species Rana muscosa. Next base: position 25,789,648 of record CM055126.1, read on the forward strand.
CATTTCTAATTCCCATACAAGTCCACTTAGGTCATACTTGAAATTTCCTGTCTTATGATTGGTCAGATCTTCCCTGGTACCTGTATAAAATGGGATCCAGAAGAGTGTCACACCAAGCTTCAGAGAAGATATTTCACATTACAGTGAAGGAGAATTCTGAACAAGATGAATGAAAAGGTCCTCCTGCTTCTGGGCTGTGTTACGGGGCTGGTGACCAGTCTACCTCTATCTGCACCACTACAGGTGAGATGATGAACTGACATGAATCATACAGGGGAAAGGGGAAAACCATGAAAGCATGGCTCATAACAACCAGTTAGGAATAACAACATTAGCTAGTAGTGAATTGTAACTATCCTAAAATTGTTTCCCCTTTAGCTTTGGTTAGAGTGCTGAGGGGGTTAAACCCCTGTTGGGTAAAAAGGGGGGGTTGAATACAGATTTTCAAAGGGTCACTGAAATTGTCATTGGGCATGCTATTATTGAGCTTATCATCTACCAGATCCCCCAGATCCTTCTCCACCATTGATTCCCCCAATTGTACTTCCCCTAGTATGTATGATGCATTTATATTCTTAGCCCCCAAGTGCATAACTTTACATTTATCAACATTAAACCTCATTTGCCACTTAGTTTCCCAATTAGACAGAGCATTGAGGTCAGCTTGTAAATTGGAGACATCCCATAAGGACTTTATTCCATGGCATAGCTTAGTGTCATCTGCAAAGACAGAAATGTTACTTTTAATCCCAGACCTTATTTAATTTATAAAGACATTAAAAAGTAAGGGTCCCAGCACTGAACCTTGGGGTACACCACTGATAACCTTAGACCATTCAGAGTAAGAATCATTAACCACTACTCTCTGAAGTCTGTCTGTTAGCCAGTTTTCTATCCATTTAGAATATGGTCTTTCCAAGCCTGTAGACTTTACATTACACATGAGCCGTGTGTGGGGAACTGTGTCAAACGCTTTTGCAAAATCCAAGTATACCACGTCCACAGCCACCCCTCTGTCCAAGGGTTTAATTACCTCTTCAAAAAAAAAAAAAAAACAGGTTTGTTTGACAACTTCTGTCTTTCATGAATCCATGCTGTCTGTTGCTTAAATTTTTTTTTCCAGCAACCTGTCTATGTGTTTTTTTTATTAAACTCACCAGTATCTTCTCGACTATAGAAGGTAAACTAATAGGTCTACAGTTACTTGGTAAAGACTTTTATCCCTTTTTAAATATGGGCACCACATTGGCCCTGCGCCAATCCAGTGGTACTATTCCAGTCATTAACGAGTCCCTAAATATTGTAAACAATGGCCTTGAAATAACAGAGCTCAATTCTTTTAGGATCCGTGGGTGGATACCATCTGGTCCAGGTGCTTTATTCACCTTTATTCTGTCTAAATATTTCTGGACCATAACACTTTTGAGCCATTGTGGATCATTTGGTGTCACTACCACCTCCCTTATAGACATGAGCTCCCCCATGCTTGTATAAACTGAGCTGAAGAATGTATTTAATAAATTAACCTTCTCTTTGTCCCCAGTCACCCACTCTAGATTATTTTGTAAAGGGCCTACATGCTCAGACCTGACCTTTTTACTATTAATATATTTGAATAATTTTTGGGGGTTTGTCCTACTATCTTTTGCAATCTGTCATTCGTTTTGAATTTTTGCATCCTTAATTTCCTTTCTACATATTCTGTTATATTCTTTGTAACATTTAAACCATAATAGCGTTCCTTCATTTTTATATTTTTTTAAATCTCTTTTTTTTATTATTTAATATAAACATAGATACCAGACTAGTCGACAATAGCTTTTATGAGATCTGGAGCTGTTTATTGAAACTCAGACACATACTTTAAACCCCACAGAAGAAAATATTACCCGAACAATACAAACTGTAACCAGAAACATAATTAACATGAGCTAATTAACTAGTCACTTAAATTAGCCTAGGTGACTCAATTCCCACCCTGACAATGTTGCATTTAATCAGACAATAGGTGACCCAATTAACAATTAACAATGGGAGAGATATGCTTAGCAGAAAACACAACACCTTAATAAACAGACAACAGTAGGAGACCACCAGCAACAGACTGTCCGGTTCCTACATTGGAGTACATGAAACAGAGATCAATGTGACCAGCTATTTTAACCGCTTGCCATCCGGTGCACGCAGATATACGTCTGCAGAATGGCACAGGCAGGGAGAAGGACGTATATATACGTCCCCTTTAAGAAGCGGTTGTTGTGGACACGCATGCACCGCAGCGATCTCCGTGAGCCCGACCGCGGGTCCCGCAGACTCGATTGCCGCGGGCGCACCCGCAATCATCTCACGGAGAGATAGAACGGGGAGCTGTTAGTGTAAACACAACATCTTCCCTTTCTGCCTAGTGACACTGTCACTGATCGTGTTCCCTGTCATCGGGAACACGATCAGTGACGTGTAACAGCAAGTCACGTCCCCTAACATTAAGAATCACTCCCTAGGTTACACTTAACCCATACAGCGCCACCTAGTGGTTAACCCCTTCACTGCCAGTGTAATTTTTAGAGTAATCAGTGCATTTTTATAGCACTGGTCGCTGTAAAAATGACAATGGTCCCAAAATGGTGTCAAAAGTGTCCGATATGTCCGCTATAATGTCGCAGTCATAAAAACCGCCGATCGCCGCTATTACTAGTAAAAAAAAATATTAATAAAAATGCCTTTAAACTATCCCCTATTTTGTAGACGCTATAACTTTTGGGCAAACCAATCAATAAACGCTTATTGCGATTTTTTTTACCAAAAATATGTAGAAGAATACGTATTGGCCTAAACTGAGGAAAAAAATGTTTTTTTTATATATTTTTGGGGATATTTATTATAGCAAAAAGTAAAACATATTGAATTTTTTTCAGAATTGTGGCTCTATTTTTGTTTATAGCGCAAAAAATAAAAACCGCAGAGGTGATCAAATACCACCAAAAGAAAGCTCTATTTGTGGGAAAAAAAGGATGTCAATTTTGTTTGTGAGCCACGTCGCACGACCGTGCAATTGTCAGTTAAAGCGACGCAGTGCCGAATCGCAAAAAGTGGCCCGGTCATTTAGCAACAAAATGGTCCAGGGCTTAAGTGGTTAATGAACTTGTATAGTTCAGAATCAAGCAAACCAGGAATAGTCTTCACATATTTCTTGAGAGATATTGTTGATAAATATTACTGTCCCATTTGAAGTAATCCAAACCACATTCTCAGTATCCCATAACGACAAAACAAAAAGAAAATTTTGGAAATACAGTATCTGAATTAAAAAAAAAAAGCTAAAACTGAAATATCACATGTACTTTAGTATTTAGACCCTTTACTCAGTACTTCGTTGAAGCACCTTTGACAGCAATTACAGCCTCAAGTCTTTTTCGGTATAATGCGACAAGCTTTGCACACCTGTAATTTATGCCATCCTCTTAAGCTCTGTCATGTTGGATGGGGACCATCGGTGGGCAGCCAAGCCTCTCTAGAAATGTTCAATAGGGTTCAAGTCAGGGCTCTGGCTGGGCCATTCTAGGAAATTCACAGAGTTGTCCCTAAGCCACTCCTGTTTTTCTTGGCTATCTGCTTAGGATAATTGTCATGTTGGAAGATGAACCCTCGGCCCATTCTGGAGTCCTGAGCACTGTGGAACAGGTTTTCATTGAGGATATCTCTGTAATTTTCTCCACTGAGTGTTCCCTTAACCCTGACCAGTCTCCCAGTCCCTGCTGCTGAAAATCACCCACACAGCCTGATGCCGCGTACACACGACCGTTTTTAATGTCATTGAAAAAAACAACGTTTTTCTCAACGTGATTCTTCTCAAGCCTGCCTTGCCTACACACGATCATGAAAAAAAATGCTAGAGCAAAGCGCGGTGACGTACGAAATGTACGACGGCACTATAAAGGGGAAGTTCCATTCTGATGGTGCCACCCTTTGGGCTGCTTTTGCTGATCCTTGTGTTAGTGAAGTTTGGTGAGAGACGATTCGCGCTTTTCAGCCTCGTGCTCTTCAGTCCGTTACAGCGTGACGAATGTGCTATCTCCATTACGAACGCTAGTTTTACCAGAACGAGCGCTCCCGTCTCATCACTTGCTTCTGAGCATGCGCGTTTTTTTCACGTCGTTAAAGCCTACACACGGCCGTTTTTCATGACGAGAAAAACGACGATGTGAAAAACGATGAGAAAAATTAGAGCATGTTCCAAATTTTTCATGCCCATTTTTCACGTCGTGAAAAATGCTCTGAAGCCCACACACGATCGTTTTTAATGACCATTTTAAAAAATGGCATTTTTCTCGTCATGAAAAACGGTCGTGTGTACTTCACTGTTGGGATGGTATTGGACAGGTGATGTGCGGTGTCTGGTTTCGTCCAGATATAACATTCAGATTTGAGGCTAAACAGTTCAATCTTGGTTTCAACAGACCAGAGAATCCTTGTTCCTTACAGTCTGAGAGTCCTTCAGGTGCTTTTTTACAAACTCCAAGTGGGCTTCCATGTGTTTTGCACTGGGGAGAGACTTCTATCTAGCTACTCTGCCATAAAGCCCAGATTAGTGGATGGCTGCAGTGATGTTGTCCTTCTGGAACTTTGTCCCATAATGACAAAGTGAAAAGAGAATTTTAGAAATATTTGTGAGTTTAATAAAAAAAAGATAAAAACTGAAATATCACATGCACTTTAGTATTTAGACCCTTTACTCGGTACTTTTTTGAAGCACCTTTGACAGCAATTACAGCCTAATTTCTTTTTAGGTATAAAGCGACAAGCTTTGCACACCTGTCATTTCTGCCTTTCTTCTTTGCAAATCCTCTCAAACTCAGTCAGGTTGGATGGGGACCATTGGTGGACAGCCATTTCCAAGCCTCTCTAGAGATGTTCAATATGGTTAAAGTCAGGGCTCTGGCTGGGCCATTCTAGGAAATTCAGAGCTGTCCCTCATCCCTCAGCCACTCCAGTGTTGTCTTGGCTGTTGCCTTATAAAAGGAAGGGTTTTGGGACTTTATATGAAGTGCATGTGTACATATGTGTCTATATCTGGAGAAAAAAGAGGGTTGGGGGGACTTTGAATGAAATATAATACAAATGACGGCGCAAAAGAAAGAAACAAAAACCTAACTGATAAAAATAGATCAAATGGAAATCAATAGGGTTTAAAATATGAAAGTCTCTCTCTTAGGAAGTCCATATAATGCTAAAAACAAGTCTTATAAACATATGCACCGTTGGCAGCAATTGTAGAGCGAAGCAGACTCTATATGCAGCAAAGAAAAGAAAAAACAATGCGCCTACTAAGTGCAGTATGTTAGGAATTTATTTGAGAAAAGATTAAAATAACAGCCAAATGGCTACTCGCAGGATGGAAGTGGAGTATAGGCATGAATATCTTCCTAAGTTGTCTTCGGAGGGCATGAGTCAATCCGTGTATCTGTAGTCTCCCAGTGGTGGAATACTGCCAAGATGAAAAAGTAGTGCACTATAATGTTGCTGCAGCGATAGGGAGATAGCAGAAGAGCGGTAAATGCAAGAAGAGCTTTCCCTCTATACCGGTGTGGACATCAGTTCCCCACGGCGTACGGCGTGCGGTTCACGCTGGAGCGCAGTCAGCTTCGGCAACCGGACGTGACGTCAATAGCAGGCGATGACTGATTTGAATGAGGCAAGGGACCAGCATCTTGGAAAACATATTAACATATTTATTGTCATCAACACATTACATGGCACGTAGCAGTTAATACGTAACCAGATGATGAGAATTTCATATATATACAGTATATATATATATATATATATATATATATATATATACACACACACACACACATATCAATGACATAAAAACAATTCATGTATATACATGGGTCACATGATGGCACATAAACGTAATTCATATATAAACGTAGATCACACTGGGAGTCATTTACTATAGCGTGAATATGCGATTCCGCGGTACATGATAATAGCGCCCAATTAAGCCAATTAAGACTTCAACTGGGCGGACATGCAAATGGAAAATCACGCTATTGCCGGCGAACATGCCTGTTAAATCGGCACATGCGGGAATAGTTGGAGTCAATGGGGCTCGGACCTGCAAAATCATAAGTCCTCATTGAAGGCTTGTATGCAAGTTATTTGCCATAACAAGTGTATGGTGACCTGGGTTCTGCTCTGGGGGACACGTTTCAATGCAAAATAAAGTTTTTAAAATGATTGTTTTTAAAGGTACAGTGATTTTAATGATGCTTAAAGTGAAACAATAAAAATTAAAAATTCCTTTAAATATCATGCATGGGGGAGTCTGCCTGTAAAGTGGAGCATCTGTGCGATGTCTAGAACATGCTACAGCAATAATTTAATTTCTAAAGTAAAACATTTTATTTAAACTTGCTCGTGGCTGTAATGTGTTGCTGGCTCCTGGCAATATAGATGAAAAATCAAGGAAAAAAACGGTGTAGGGTCCAACCCAGTCAATACCAGACCCGAAGGGCCTGGTATGGATTTAAAGAGGAATCCCATGCCAAAATTTAAAATTGACGTAGGGTCCCCTTCAAAATCAATACCAGACCCTTATCCGAGCATGCAGCCTGGAGGTCAGGAAAAGGGGGGGGTCTAACCTAATAGGTTATTCAGAACCTGAAGGACCAGTGGACTAGTAAAATGCAATGTCGGCTTATCAAGCCCAGGAATGACCCCCTCTTCCGGTAAAAAGCACTGACTAATAGTTCTTCATGATTGTATGTTTGTAGGCAGGTGCGGTTTACTCTCTCCTCTGTAAGTGGTGCTGTGTTGCTGATCGCTGTACAGAAGGAATGGAGGATGAGAGGAACTTTGTTCCTCTGAGCCTCTTTAGATGTCTCCAACACTTCAACACTAGTTGACCTCTGTGGCCATCTTTGGTGAGGACAGTGCTAATAAATTGCACTTCCCCGCTACAGTTGGCATGTATTTGCAAAATGGATTGGCAAGGGACAGAATCCATGTTGGCTAGGGACAGAGCATCTAGTCCTAGAGAAAAGTTCCCGAGGAGGGACAGAATAGGGATACCTTCACTGGCTTTGCTATCTCTGGACTTTAGAGCTGGTGATGATAAGGATCGGCATAGTGCAGCTTATACCGCACCCTGCCAAACAGCCACCCCTCTCCAACCAGAAGCTGTTCTGGTAATGTAAACCTCATCTAGGTGACACTATACACACTGGGACTATTCTGCTGTGCCAATAACATGGCTGAGAGTTTTTGTACCTGTGACGCCTTTGTCAGTGAGATGGTGTTACCAACTTGCTTGAGACTGTTAAGCAAATACCTTTCCGCTGTTCTCCACCTGTTATTTATTACTTCCACTAAACCAAATAATAATAGGATTTTTATAACAGCTTACCTGTAAAATCCTTTTCTTGGAGTACATCACGGGACACAGAGCGACATAGTCATTACTAATGGGTTATATAGATACCTTCAGGTGCTGGCACTGGCAACTTCCAAAACCGGAAGTACCCTCCCCTATATAAGCCCCTCCCATCCGGGAGCACCTCAGTTTTGTAGCAAAGCAATAAGTGTCCCTAAAGAGGGGCGGGAGCTCTGTGTCCCGTGATGTACTCCAAGAAAAGGATTTTACAGGTAAGCTGTTATAAAAATCCTATTTTCTTTCTCGTACATCACGGGACACAGAGCGACATAGTCATTACTAATGGGATGTCCTAAAGCAATGCCCAACGAGGGGGGGGATACACCATACATAAGCTGAGCGCTATCAGACATGAGGATCTTTTGCGGCCTGCAACACACTGCGCCCAAAGGCGACATCCTCCTGACTTCTAACGTCCACCTGGTAGAACCTAGTAAACGTGTGTACTGAAGACCATGTTGCGGCCTTACAGATTTGAGCCAGGGAGGCCTGGTGATGCACTGCCCATGAAGTTCCAACTGCTCTCGTGGAGTGCGCTCTAACTTTGAAAGGAGGCAGTCTCCTTCTAAAGCCATAGGCTTGCATTATGACCTGTCGAATCCACTTGGCTAAAGTAGATTTTGACGCTGCCTGACCCTTTCTGGGGCCTTCCGGCAGAATAAACAAAGTATCCGTTCTGCGAATCTGAGCAGTGGCTTTTAGATAAGCTTTAACTGCTCTTACTACATCCAAAGAATGCAATAACTTTTCCTCTACCGAAGTAGGTTTGGGGAAAAAAGAAGGAAGAACCACATCTTGGTTCAAATGAAACCTCGATACCACCTTAGGAAGAATGGCTGGATGAGGGCGTAACACTACTCTATCCTTATGGATAACCAGATATGGCTCCTTACAGGACATAGCTGCTAATTCCGACACTCTTTTAGCCGAATAAATGGCTACTAGAAAAATCAATTTCCTGGTGAGAAGAACCAAAGAAATATGCTGTAATGGTTCAAATGGTTGTTTCTGTAGAACCGACAGAACCAGGTTTAAGTCCCATGGACATATGGGGATATTAACCGGAGGACTAATACGCATCACTCCTTGTATAAAGGCTTTGACTAGTGAATGCGAAGCCAAGGGCCTTTGAAAAAATATTGACAAGGCCGAAATCTGACCCTTGATAGTACTCAAGGCAAGCTTCCTATCTACAGCCCATTGTAGGAAGTCCAGAATCCTACCTATTACGTATTTACGTGGATGCCATTTCTTGGCCTCACACCAGGCGATGTACGCCTTCCAGATTCTATAGTAGATCTGCCTGGATACCGGCTTCCTGGCATTGATCATGGTAGATACCACAGAATTAGAGAGCCCTCTCTTTTTTAGAATGTGGGCTTCAATAGCCAGGCCGTCAAACCTAGGGCTGGTAAGGAAGGGTGGTATATCGGTCCTTGCGAAAGCAGGTCCGGACGGCGTGGGAGAGTCCTAGGACTCCCCACTGACATTTTACAATCTCCGCGTACCACGCTCTTCGGGGCCACGCTGGAGCCACCAGAATCACTGGTTTCTTTTCTACCCTGATTCTGCGGAATAATCAAGGTAACCATTGTGGCGGTGTGAATGCATATATCAGCTTGAACTGATCCCAAGGGAACACTAGGGCATCCGAGCCGCAAGCTAGGGGATCCCTTGTCCGAGAGACAAACCTGTCCACCTTTGCGTTGAATCTGGATGCTAGAAGATCTACATCCGATGTTCCCCACCGCTGACATATTGTCCAGAAAACCTCGGGGTGAAGGGACCCTCCCTCTGGGCATAATTGCTGGCGACTTAGAAAGTCCGCCTTCCAATTCTCCACTCCTGGAATGAATACCGCACATATGGCTGGGACATATCTTTCTGCCCATTTCAGGATGTAATTTACTTCCCTCTGGGCTGCACGACTCCTGGTGCCCCCCTGATGATTGATATATGCCACTGCTGTGGCATTGTCTGATTGAATTCTGACAGGGGACCCTTGGAGTTTGGATGTCCATGCTACTAGGGCATACCGGGCTGCTCGTATCTCTAAGAGATTGATGGGCAGGGCCTTTTCTGCATCCGACCATCTGCCCTGGAGAGACTATTGCTCCAGTACTGCTCCCCAGCCTATAAGGCTGGCATCTGTAGTGACCACCTTCCAAGAAATCAGACTGAAGGATTTCCCTTTTTCCAGATTCTGGGGAACCAACCACCAACGGAGGCTCTTGCGAACGGAAGGGGACAAGGACATTGTAAGTCTAGGGCCTGAACTTTTTTGTTCCAGGCTGACAGTATGGCCCCTTGCAAATTCCTTGAATGGAATTGACCGTAGGGTACTGCTTCGAATGATGCCACCATTTTTCCCAGCAGCCTCACGCACAGGCGTATGGACGGCTGTCTTTTTTTTTTGTACCCACTAAGTGGATCAAATCTTTCAAAGACAACACCTTTCCTCGAGGCAAGAATATTTTTCTCTGGCCTGAATCCAACCTTAGCCCCAAGTATCCCAGACTTTTGACTGTTTTTTAGGGCTGACTTGTCTCGGTTGATAATCCAACCATGAGATTCCAGATACTTGATTGTCTTGTGAACGACCACGTCTAGTTTTTTCACTGAGTGGTCTATCAGCAAGAAGTCATCTAGATATGCCATTATCATTACACCTTGTGTTCTTAGATTGGCCAATAAGGGCCAGAATTTTTGTAAACACTCGTGGGGCTGTGGCCAAACCGAAGGGTAAGGCTCTGAACTGAAAATGGCGCCCTTCTACTGCAAAGCGTAGAAATTTTTGGTGGACTGGGAAGATGGGAATGTGCAAATAAGCATCTTTGATGTCGATCGTGGCTAACCAATCCTCCCCTTGTAGGGCAGTGGCCACCGATCGGATCGACTCCATTGGAAAGTCCTGATATACAGGAATTTGTATAGCCCTTTTAGAATTAATATGGGCCTCCCGTCCGCGTTTGCTTCGGGACTGTAAAGAGGTTTGAGTAAAACCCGAACCCTCATTCTTCCAGGGGAACCTCCATAATTACTCCTTGGAGCAATAGTTGTTCTAGTGCCAACAGGAGGGACTCTCTCTTCCGGGGATCCCTTGGCATGTTTGACCTCAAAAATGGGAGAGTCTTTTAACTCCAAACTGTATCCCAAACATACTGCGGAGAGCACCTATCTGTCTTGATCGTGTCCCGCCAGGTCTCTTGTGAACAACTGGAGTCCTCCCCCCACCCGACTGAGTGGGGGCAACCCTTCAATGAATTTAACTTTGGGGGAGGTTTTGTACCTCCCCTGACCCAGGGTTTCTCATTACCCTGCTATTGTCCCTGTTTTTTACCCCCGGGAATTGACCGAGGAGGCCGTCGGAACTGTTACACAGCCGATGCCCCAGGGACTGGAGAAGCAGGCCTCTTAAAGAGGGACCTCTAACTCTGTTTTTAACCGGCAAGAGCGTATTTTTACCGCTGGAAATTTTCTGGATATATTTGTCCAGGTTTTCCCTGAATAAGCGTTCACCATGAAATGGGACGCTAACCAGCCATTCTTTACAGGGAGCTTCAGCAGACCAGTTTTTGAGCCATAGAAGCCTACGCATATGTACTATAGACAGCGTAAGGTGGGAGGCCTGATGGACTGAATCCTTTATGGCGTCAACCGCAAAGCCTAAGGCTCTAGGTAGATCAGCTAGGGCAAGGCCTGCTGATCTGTCAAGTCCCTCAAGACCTGTTTTAACTGATCCTTCACTGCTTAGCAGACCCCAATAGCTGCTACTGCTGGTTGTGTCACCAAGCTTGCTGTAGAAAGAAGCAGACTTTCATAAGGACTCCAATCTTTTATCTATTGGGTTCTTGAACATTTGGACATTATCCACTGGACATGTCAGTGATTTATACATACAAGGGATGGCTGCGTCCACTGTAGGGACCTTCCATTTTTTTGATGAACTTATCCTCCATGGGATAGACCACCGGAAATCTCTTGGGGGAATAAATATTTTCTCAGAACGTTCCCAATCCTGGTAAATAAGCCATTTCAGTAAAGGGTGAAGTGGAAAAGAACAGACAGTCTGGGGGCTTCTAGCGACCCCAACGAGGATACAGTAGTGGTTGATGGTTCCGCAAGGTGCATTTTTAAATGCCGATCGGACCATGTTAGTCAGAGACTGAACCCATAGTCTTTCAGCTTGAGATGCTGAGAAAAGGTTTCCCCACTGTTGATTCCTCTATAACAGAATCAACCTCATCCTGATCCCCTTCAGGCAGGTCGATCCCTGTATGGGACTGTTGCTCTGCTAACAGGCACTCTGAAGGACGAGACGGAGATTGGCGTGCTTTCCCTGACAGGGAGGCAGCGATCAATGTTGACAATCTCTCTCTAATCCTCCCAGAGCTGAGGAAAAAACCTCCTCTGTTACATACACAGGAGCAGGTGAACTGAGGACAGCCACAGTACCAAGTACCCCTGCGGGGTCTCTACGGTCACTTACCTCTGAACTTCAGGGGAGACTGGTGCAGCAGAAGCATGCCCAAGATCCTCAGAGCCCGATGAGACCCCCTTCGCTTCCTGGAAGATTCAGTTCCGGAGCTTCTGGACGGCATATTCCTAAGCCTAAAGCTGAGGTATTCCAGCCGTAATACACCACTTTTACTGAGAATAGTCTAGCACAATTGCTGCTATATCACAGTTGGTGTCTACTAAAGTGCCTTTCTAGGGGATGCCTGCATCAACCGCCTCTGTGTGCCTTTATACTGTTGCTAGCTCTGTCTGTGCACTTCAATAGCCAGCTATAATGTGCTTTAAAACACGCTGGACGCCCGCACATGCGCAGTAGCGCCGCGGCGCACACCTGAGCGTCATCCACCCGCTCCGCCCCTTTTTTCAGATCGCCTCTATGAATAGAGGCGTGTGCTCGCGCACGCGCGCGGGCACGTGCGCCTTCGGCGCCTTTTTTGAAAACAATAAGGAGCTAGATGGGAGCCAGGGCCCCCTTTGCCGCAGGGCCCGGGGATGGATGAGCGCAGCAACAGGGCAGAGGAGACAGCTTCCCAGGAGAGAACATACCAACTGCCTGGATTTGATTCTGGAAGAAAAAAATCCACATTACAAGAAAAAGAACCATAGCGGCCTCTAGTGTCTAACACAGGTACCGCGGTCTTACATTTTTTTTTTTTTTCTTGCCTACTATTAAAATTTTTACATTTTCTCAGTAGTAACAGGCATACACATATTAGCGGGAATACCTTAGGTAACAGGCAGAAAGACAAAATAGGCTTGGGGGTCCCTCAATAGAACCAAGTTCCCGAGGGCCCCCACTTACCTTTTCCTCTCCGCAGGACTTTGTTTGGTCCACAGAAGCCCAAACTTCACCTATCACGGCAGACATTGTAATCAAACCTTCATGGTCCGGGTTCCCAAGGATTCCACTCCCCTGGACCTGTATAGCACCCTGCACAGAAAACATCTTGGTCGTGGGTATGACCAGAGCTCTGGATCCCAGGGTCCAGCTCTCCTAAGAGAAGCATTACAGGCAAAACCTTGCTCTTCTCTGCAAGGCCCGGGTACCGACCGTTTAGCTATGAAGCTTTTTTGGTCGGATCCGGAATAGCTTACTGAGGCCCAACAGAACCTGTACGCAAGCTCAGTGAAAACACATGTTTCTTCTTGGCCAACACCTTAGACACTGGCAAAAAACTGAGGTGCTCCCGGATGGGAGGGGCTTATATAGGGGAGGGTACTTCCGGTTTTGGAAGTTGCCAGTGCCAGCACCTGAAGGTATCTATATAACCCATTAGTAATGACTATGTCGCTCTGTGTCCCGTGATGTACGAGAAAGAAAACTGTGCCATTCTAGTTGGTCTTGGTGTGCCTTTTCTCCACCTTGGGTACCAACCAATTATCCCGCCACACATGTGCCTTAGGTACCGTGTTTCCACAAAAATAAGCCCGGGTCTTATATTAATTTTGGCAACAAGAGACACAGTAGGGTTTATTTTCGGGTTAGGTCTTACCATGTAATGTGCTGTCTTCTCTCTATCTGCCTGACAGGAATCCCCAGTGTAAACTGAGTTAAAATGCTTGTAAAATCCTATAATCCACTCTATTACAATAGTTTGTAATGTACAATGTGTGTGTTTCTGTAATAGAGTTGTGCCAAATACCTTCGTTATAGCTCCGCTCTGTGAACGGGCAGAGCACTCTTCCCCACAATTGTATTACAGAAACACACGAATTGTACGTTGTATACTACTGTATTAGAGTGGATTATAGGATTTTACAAGCATTTTAAACTAGAGCTTATTTTTGGGGTAGGGCATATATTGCAGCCCTCCTGGAAAATAACGCTAGGTCTTATTTTCGGGGTAGGTCCTATTTTCGGGGAAACATGATAGGTAGGTTGCTAGAGTAGTGTTTTTGTTTGTACTGCCAGTGCATGTAAATCTAGGCAGGGCTAGTTGTGAGCTAGGCCTGTTTGTTTTGGATTTGGGGCTGGGAAGTGATTTAGTGTAGCAGCAAGTGACTGACATGTACTTCATCTCTCTGGCACCTCCTTTGTTTTCAGAGGGTTCTGGAAAAGAGGCAGGGCAGTGGGCTGGGGTGACATGGGGTGTATTTGGGAGCCCTGACCAATCCCCAACTAGGAGAGGGGCAGGCCTCCTATATACTATAAGTAAATAGTCAATTTTTGAACTACTAGTAGGCAGTGCCAGAAGCGTAACTAGAACTCAGGGCACCGGTGCAAGAAACCATGAAGGCCCCCCCTGGCCCTGACTGGGACCTTTTCAAATGATCCCGGGCCCTTTACTCCAATCCTAGGACCCTTTATTATGGTCCCGCAGCAAGCCACCTTCCTTCTGTCTTGGGGTCCCCCCACGTTGGCAGAACGCCAGAGCCCAGTTGCAAGTGTAACCTTTGCGACCCTGGTAGTTCCGCCACTGGTGTCAGTATTTTTTTTTGGTTTTGTTTTATTTTTTTAACATTTTACTTTATTTATTTTTAATTTTTTACAATTTTATTTTTATTTTTTTTACATATTTTCTAGGACCCCCCTTGGGGGGCTTTGGTGAAATATCTCACTTCTGCGGAGGGCATGAGCTGCACAGCTGCACAGAATGAACAGGAATAGCTCTGTACATAGCTCATCCCGTTCATTCATAAACTAAGGCATAGTAAACACATAAGAGGGAAACCCGGCAGCGTTGTGGGGGGGGGGGGGCAGGAGAGAGCACACAGGAGCCCAGGGCAGCTGGACAGCAATAAGGAGGTGGTGGGAGCAGCATGTGGAGGAACCAATGTCCTCCATTTCCCTTCTGTAGCTTCTGAATGTATGCTGGAAGGAGAGGAGGAGAAGCTGGAATTCAGCAGCTACATGGAGGATTGGCTCCTCTACATGCCAATGCCCCCGCTGCTCTCCTATCCAGGCATACAGAGAGGCCACATGGACCCCCTGTGACCTCCATGGGACCAGGTCACAATGGATACCCTTGCGACCTCTGTAGGTACGCCCCTGGGCAGTGCATTTCACAGGGGAAGGGGCTGAAACTAATAAATGGACTTAATTTTGCTGCAATGCTCACTTAAAAGTGGTTGTAAACCCACTTTTTTTTTTTTTTTACAACCTGTAAAAGAAAGGCATAATGAGCTATTATGACTAGCATAATAGCTCATTATGTTCCACTTACCTTAGATCGGGGCCCCCAAAGCCGTCCTCGTCCCTCTGTTCAGCCGCAGACATCACTGCGGCAATAGCCGGAATGTTACTTCCGGGTATCGCTGCACCAGCCAATCACAGCGCCGCTCCGGCGCTGTGATTGGCCGGAGCGGCGGAGACGTCACTCTGCGCATGCGCGCGGGAGGCATCCCACTCGGCTACGCCCAGCGATTGCTGGGAAGTAGCCGAGTTTGTGAATTGGATTAACCCCATGAATGCGCCGTTGACTACGGCGCGCGTGCACCGTAGACAGCGGCGCTTGTCATTTTAGTAAGTATCTCCTAAACCGTGTAGGTTTAGGAGATATTTCTTGCACCTACAGGTAAGCCTTAATCTAGGCTTACCTGTAGGTGCAAGTTGAAAAAGTGGGTTTACAACCACTTTAAAGTCACATTGAGGAATCAGGAACTACGTCACTCGAAAATAAAAACAGAGATGGATGAATGCTTTAATATATTTTATTTTTAAAAAGTAAAGGAAAACATCAGATCAGACTGTCATATATAGCACAAAAGAAATGGCCAACCACGCCCTCAAAATAATAAGTAGGGAAAAAGAAAGATAAAGAAATAAGAATTATCACTATAGAATAAATAAAAACCACCATGAAACCAGAGGACACCAAAATTAGCCCCCCTATTCCTAACCAAGCCAATCAAAATACCAATCAAATGGCAAAACAATTACGAAATGTTATTTTGTATTTCTAAATGTACCCTATTTATCGGCGTATAACACGCACTTTTTTCCCCTGAAAACAGAGGGTAAACAGTGCCTGCGTGTTATACGCTGATATCATGTTTTACCAACATTGGGTGGGTGTCAGGCGGTCCGCCCCAGGAGCCACCCATTGGGTGGGTGTCAGGCCGGCCGTCCCACCTCTCCTGGCCATGGGACAGTGCTCCCTGCATAGTCAGAAGTTGAGAAAAAAAAGTCACTTGCCAGCCCCTTCTTACACGCTCCTCCTGTGTCAGTGTCATTTTAAAACGAAGCTTGTAAATATCTCAATAGCTCCGTTTTTTTTGGCTGCTCTCCTCTTCCTCCAAGTGTAGCTTTGATTGGAGGAGGAGAGCGGTCACATGACCATTTGTGTAACATCAGAGGAGAGCAGTCACGTGACCAGGTCAGTGGAAAAAAATGGAGCTTTTGAGGTATATGGAAGCTTCGTTTTGCAATAGGAGTGAAACAGGAGGAGCAGTGTGGAAGGGGCTGACAGTGATTTTTTTTTACTTAACTGTAGAGAATGCTAGCAGCGCTGTCCCAGGAGACTGGGGGTCTCCTGGGAGTGCAGGGGGGATGTATAATGGATGGGGGGGGTTTATAAGGGATGGGGGGGATGTATACTGGATAGGGGGGATGTGTACTGTATGGGGGGATGTATAATGGATGGGGCATGTATAATGGATGGGGGGATGTATAATGGATGGGGGGATGTGTACTGGATGGGGGGGATGTGTACTGGATGGGGGGGATGTGTACTGGATGGGGGATGTGTACTGGATGGGGTGTGTGTACTGGATGGGGGGATGTGTACTGGATAGGGGATGTGTACTGGATGGGGGATGCATAATAGATGGGGGTATGTGTACTGGATGGGGGATGTGTACTGGATGGGGGGATGTGTACTGGATGGGGAGATGTGTACTGGATGGGGGGATGTATAATGGAGGGGGCATGTATAATGGATGGGGGGATGTATAATGGATGGGGGGATGTGTACTGGATGGGGGGATGTGTACTGGATGGGGGGGATGTGTACTGGATGGGGGATGTGTACTGGATGGGGTGTGTGTACTGGATGGGGGGATGTGTACTGGATAGGGGATGTGTACTGGATGGGGGATGCATAATAGATGGGGGTATGTGTACTGGATGGGGGATGTGTACTGGATGGGGGGATGTGTACTGGATGGGGAGATGTGTACTGGATGGGGGGATGTATAATGGAGGGGGGGATGTATAATGGATGGTGGGATGTGTACTGGATGGGGGATGTATAATGGATGCGGGGGGATGTATAATGGATGGGGGGATGTGTACTGGATAGGGGGATGTATAATGGATGGGGGGGGATGTGTACTGGATGGGGGGGGTGTACTGGATGGGGGGATGTATAATGGATGGGGGGATGTGTACTGGATGGGGGGATGTATAATGGATGGATGGGGGGGCTGTGAAAACATTTTTTTCCTTAAACTTCCCTCTTAAAATTGGGGTGCGTATTATACGCCTGTGCATGTTATACGCCGATAAATACGGTAATTGCAAACACTAGCATGATCCGATTTGTGCATACATATAATGAATAAATGTAAATGTGTGATCTTTTCTATACGTGCTCCATCAAATTCACATTGTGTCCTGTAGTGTTGCCGCCTTCCTTCCAGAACCAATAGATTTTCTCTTTGTCCCATCTGTTGCTCATCTATTGAACTGCAATCAAAGAGAGGTCAATGTCAGCAAATATTAAAACCATATTTAAATATTACCTAGACCTTATTCTTTCATACTTCCTCATTGATCTATAACAAAAAACATAACAGAAATACATTTACATGGATTTGTATATCCAGTATCAATGGTGTATACTCAAAAAGAATCTGCCCATACATTAAACAATGATTATGTGAACATTGTTGGTTGCATTCTTGTTGGTCTTTATTTTGATACGCTGTATATCATTAACAGATTTTAATTTCACTAGAGGTTATGTGAATATCATGTCTGCTTAAAGGGGAACTATAGAGGGTTTTGGATAATTGTATTTTAGTTTCTTTTGTATTTTTTTTTTAATTGTAGGAAATCTTTGTGTAGCGGGGTCCCCTTTAAGACTCCCGGAACTACCTTGCCCAGAATCCCTTTCGGCATGTTTCCACCCCAGAGACTCATGGGAGGGGTTATAAAAGGGGAAGGCGAGGCTGGGCTCGCTCTCTTTGGGACACGAGATTTCAGTGACTGATCCTCCTGTGCGGATGCGCCGGAGTGCAAGGCCTGAAGCCTGAGGCCTTGCGCAGCACCAAAGAGCCTTCCACCCCACTGCGAGCCTGGGTGGCATCTGACTCCGCTTGTCTACAACCTTGGTTGGATCGGGGACCCGATCGCTGGAGACACTGTGTGTGTGTGTAGGACACAGTCGGTGGAAGTTCCCGGACTAAGATCGCGTCCGGATGGGTGAGCGAGCGTATGCTCAGACCATATACTGTTGTTGCTAATGTGCCTATAGACTGCTGTGGCCCACAAGTTTATATCTGACACCCTCACTGGAGAACCATATCAGAGAGGAACTTAGAGTTCATGAAATAAAGTGTTTATTTCATCAAACCTACCCACTGGATTACAAATGGTATTCTGTTAATGTGCACCACCTTTAAAGAATTGCCGGTGAAGAAACCATCATCCCCTATAGACTGAGTTTTAGATATCTGAGCCAGGCCTGGCCAGCTAGTTAGTTCATTTAGGTACTGCGCCACAGGGCGCCTCGTTAACGGTCGCCCACGCGGCGCACCTTTACTGTTCCTCTATTTCATAGTATGTTTATTGCTGCAGGGATCCGCAACCTATTACCTGTAAACTGTTACCATTGTTAATCTTTCTTCACCATAAGCTTAACCACTTGTCCCCCGCCCACTGTCAATTGACGGCGGGCGGAGGATACTCTCGTTCTGGGAGGACGTCATATGACGTCCTCCCTTTAAAATGAGCTAGGAGGCGCCCGCCGCGTTCACAAGGCCACGGTGCGCGTGCCCGGCGGCCGCGATTGCCGCCGGGCACCCGCGATTGCCCGGGAAACGAGCAGGAAAGTGGATCTCTGTGTGTAAACACAGAGATCCACGTCCTGTGAGGGAGAGGGGACCGATGGTGTGTCCCTTGTACATAGGGACAACCATCGGTCACCTCCCCCAGTCAGTCCCCTCCCCCCACAGTAAGAACACATTGAGGGAACATATTTAACCCCTTCCCGCCCCCTAGTGGTTAACCCCTTCCCTGCCAATCACATTTATACAGTAATCAATGCATTTTTATAGCAGGGATCGCTGTATAAACGTGAATGGTCCCAAAAATGTGTCAAAAGTGTCCGATGTGTCCGCCGCAATATCGCAGTCACAATAAAAAATCGCAGATCGCCGCCATTACTAATAAAAAAATAAAAATGCTATAGATCTATCCCCTATTTTGTAGACGCTATAACTTTTGCGCAAACCAATCAATACGCGCTTATTGCGATTTTTTTTTTTTACCAAAAATATGTAGAAGAACACGGATCGGCCTAAACTGAAGAAAATTTTATTTAAAAAAAATAAAATGGGTATTTATTATAGCAAAAAGTAAAAAATAGTGTTTTTTTTCCAAACTGGACGCTATTCTTTTGTTTATAGCGCAAAAAATAAAAACCGCAGAGGTGATCAAATACCACCAAAAGAAAGCTCTATTTGTGGGAAAAAAAGGACGCAAATTTCGTTTGGGAGCCACGTCGCACGACCGCGCAATCGTCATTCAAAGTGTGACAGCGCTGAAAGCTGAAAAATGGCTTGGGCAGGAAGGGGGTTTTCGTGCACAGTAGAGAAGTGGTTAAAGTAAATTTGATACCCTTTCATTATTGCCTTGGTGTCTGAGATTACTCATACAGTATAAGAATTTTATTGCTGCCGTAACTAACTGTGCCAGTAGGGGGTCGTGTACATTGCCGGGGGTTGGCGGAGCTGTTTTCAGGGCCCAAACTAAATCTGCGGCCTTCTTAGTTGAAGGTATCGCTACATTTATTATACATATAAACATTCAATATACTGTATGCTGTTTCTTATTTTCAGTATGTGCCGTGCTTGCTGGGTCATCTAATGGGAAAGTCTAGCACCAGTTCTGTACTTCTTAGATGTAATTGAAGATGATTCAGCTTTGTATCTAACCTGAGATCCTGCTATTAAATCTGCATTTACACCACAGCAGTGTTACATTTCTTTATGCAAAATGTTTTTTTCATAAAGCTCGCTGCTTTTTACAAAAAAAAAAAGTGACCTCTATTATCTGATAACGTCCATTTCTGATATTAGATATACGCAGATAGAACTGAGCTACTCACAGAAGGTGTAAGAGACTTGGAAGCCCTTTGCCTGGGTAGACTGGTCACTGTGGAATACAAGAACCATAGAATTGCCTTTGGAGTAATACACAGGGATGGTGCGATCACCACAGAATGGACCCCTTTGTGTACCATCCATGAATAGTGTTAGATAGTCGTACATACAGAAACTGGAATTCTCTACATGGAAGTCACTTATGGTCAGAGCAATCTGAAAAAGAAATAAAGTTATCACTAACATGACAGTGGTGTGTTCATACAACAAACAAACCATTTTTGATTGCATAAAAAGTGAGTGAGTATTTTGTTTCTTACAATTCATTGATGTTACAGTCTACCCAAAATAATATTTTACATTAAAGTCATATTAAACTCAAGAGCAAACATTTATTATATTGCAGTTTATCTATTCTTACACGTGATGGCTGCTTTTGTTTTCTTTTGTAGGCTTTCTTCTATGTTCATTTAATGATCCAGCCAGCAAGTCTGTTGTTTTTCAAAAGCACAAGCTATCCAGCAGAATGTATCAGCTTACATGAATACGCCAAATTATTCAACACTGGCAGAGGTGCTTAAAATTATCAGCTTTATTTATTCACGTAAAACATTTATCCCAAAAGTAGAGTCTCACTAATACAGGACGTGTGTTACTGGCCAGCTCACCAGGGGAAAAGCCAAAGAGGACGGATGCAGCCACCACATCCAATGATTGCTAATGTGAAAAAATTTTTTTTTTTGTTTTAAGAGTTTTATATCGCTTTAGGGGTGATGCTGCACATAAAAGGCAGTGCTTAGGAATCTTGTTGGAAAAGGAAGTCCTTTCTATTCCTATGGTGTAATGGCCACCAATCTACAATTTCCGGACAAGGAAGGAAACATCCAGGGCTGGGAGATCTGCTGAGCTCCTCCTACATTACTGGCCGATTTCTTTGTCATTTACCGGTCTACAATAGACTCAAGAAACTGATCAGCCCCCTCCCTTCTTCTCCCCTGTGCTCCTGTTACTCTCAATCAGGATGGCAGAAATGAGTCCAGTGCTGCAAATCCAAGTAAATCTTTATAAACAGCTTACAAATGTCACACCACCAGTTTTCAGCCAGCTTCACAAATTACCACCAACACTTCCTGTCATCACTGGGAAAAGATCTAGAACGTCTTGGTGGTAGATAGTCTTAGAACAATCTACTTTAGATTTGCCATCAGCCATGTATTGTAATGCCCTAAACAATACATTCAGTTTCCATTCAATCAGGTAGGCCCTGGTGAACACTGGTAAATTCAAAGGGGGTTGTACATTCAGATTGTAATGTGTTTGTCCAACATTCAATTTTGTTTGTGTGACAATTTTAGAGAATGAGGAAGTCAAGTATTTAGGGAGAATTTTGAAGGCATCTTGTTTTACCTTATATCCAACAGGAGCTGTGATTTCGTAGTTACAATTCATGTTTGGACTGTAGTTCCCTGGGTATCCCGGAGATGTAAAGCTGCCTTGAGAGTTAAAGAAGGATCCTCCACACTTAACTGTAAGAATATAGATATAATCAATATAGTAAGGAATATAATAGTATATGACATCATTTTATGTTAATGTGTATACTGTATATACATAGTTCATCCTCCCTTTTCGGAGTTCCAGGTTGATCTTAGGCTAGAACCCCACTCTCCAACCCTCAATGAAGAGCTCAGATGTAGAGATGGCCTACACAGGCACCAAATGCTGCTTCAGGGCAGGAATGGGAGAGATTCACATGTTTTGCATTACCCAGAAGTGTTTCACAGAGCACTAGTGAGAAAACAGGAGTGTCCTATGAAAATAAATAACTGTAGGGGAGGTTGGTGGGCTACCATACAAACCTA
Organism: Rana muscosa; assembly: GCA_029206835.1. NCBI lineage: Eukaryota > Metazoa > Chordata > Amphibia > Anura > Ranidae > Rana > Rana muscosa. The sequence goes on from CM055126.1 coordinate 25,811,731, forward strand.
TTATTTTGTCCTAAATGGGGTAAGTGCAGATGCTGTAAAATATATCCATCTTGTTTGCCCCACTGCACTGCTTGGGCTAAATAATTCTTTAGTCTAGAAGGTGATAAATAAGTTGAAATGCTTACCTTATTTATCCCTCCCACAGGCTTCCTCCATGCTGTACTACTGGTCCCTGAAGCTGCTTCTTTTTGCCATTCCCCTGGCTGTAGACTCTCAGATGTCATCAAATACAACAAAGGATCAGCAGTCATGCATTGTACATGAACATGTTGAGGGCTCGCCCACATACTGGGACATTGGAGAGCATAGATGACCACTGGCTGCCAGGGTACGTTTATGAACTAAGCAAAGCAAGCATTTAACCAATGCAGTGCTGGGGAAAAGGGAGTCTGGTCACTGCACTCCAACCTGAAGAATTTTGCATGACATTGTCAACCGCAAATAAGTCCATAGGAATTTAACAACCTCTTAGTTTTGCAGAAGGGCAGACAGCAGGGATATACCGCAAGAAAGATGAATCTTTACAATATATGATCCAAAAAAAGCCATAGAGGAAATTGTTATCACTCTTAAAGTTGACCAACATACACATTGAACAATCTATCAACAACTTTATAGAGTGAGGGCCTGACTGACCGGTAATTCTAAGTGTATATACTAAGAAGCTTCATGGATTTCCTCAAAGGTTGCAAACAGAGGTTAGAGGACAATAAACTGTTGTGACAATAGTCCCTCCTTGGGAGGGATCTCCTCTGTATCTATGATTCTTCAGTGTCTTTCTCTGAATACTTTTTTTACTATTAAAAATAAATCAGCATACCTGAGCTATATGAAGCTTGGAAGCCGACCCCAGCAACAGCTCCGTCACTGACGAACTGGACCAGCATCTGGCTTGTGGAAGCGATGATTGGAGGGAGAGTTTGACTTTCGCACATTTTATCCAACAACACAGGGGAGTTCTTAGTGGGACCGTCATAGATCCTCATGTAGTCTGAGTCACAGTTAGGAGTGGATTGGATATTAAAGCTACTGAACTTCAATGAAGCCTAAAAAGTGACACAAGAAAAATGTATTATCTACAGTAAACCCCAAACTTCCCATACTTGTAACTGCAAACTGGGTTAATATGTAATTGCAATATGATACAATCGATTACTATATTAATGCTTGAACAGTCCTTCAGAAAAAAAAAACCACACAAGAATATGTAGGATTCTAATTTCTGTTAAAAGATCTTGCAGCTATAGACATTTCTAGCTAAGATGTCTCTTGAAACATGTGTGTATTTTCCATTGATTTTCCAGTTGACAGAACTCTTCTGCTCCCTCTGATTATTTGTTGCTTGTGGTTTCTTCAGGGAAACAAATAAGCTTAAACAAGACACATTTGGGGGGAGAAACTTTTACCAGAAGTCTTTTGTTTAATTCTATTTTGAAATAAATTAAATAAACCTGTGACTGTGGATATTGCAATACTGTTACTATTGGTAACATACTTGTAAGAACCAGAGCCACACATTAATCCAAGAGACAAGACCAATTTTGTTCCTACTAAACCCCCATTCCTACAATGACCTCACCATCAGATTTGGGTTAAAATAAATCTGGTACATCAGAGTTGCCAAAGTAGGCTCCCAGCAATGAAATGGTAATGATAGTCTGAAGACTATAAAGTGGGCCATAATGAAGGGAAGTATTATTCCAAGATATGGAGCAATTGGTGGTTGAAGCAGAGTATGAGGCCCAGAGGCATTTACATCTTAAAAGACCTACTCTATATCTCTGTCTCAGCCATAAAGTCAAACCACCGCAATGGCTCCACTTCAATTTACAAAAGTGTGATGTTCAGGTAGGGAGTATTTGGACCTATTGCTTGGCTCTATACTGGTTAAGTCTCTTTTTTTATGAATGTAAAATGTAGGTGGTGTACGAAACAATCTTCAATGTGGCAGTTCATTTTCACAGCTAGGTTGCTAGACACTCAGGGTCACATTTTGCATGTCTACATTTCTGTCTCCTTACCTGTCCTGATGGAACTCTGATCAACCAAACGCAGTCACCATTATTAGGAAAAGCAGAGGGATAGTTGTCAGAAGTGAAAATTCCTGTGTTATTATTAAGCAAAGTAGCACAGACACCTGAGAAGTGAGAAATAGACATATAAATTGTATTTAGTCACTGGAGGAGTAGACTAATAATAATATTAATAATGAATTGGTGGGAAACAGGGGAGGGGGTGTTAACCTTCTATTAGATTAAAACTGCTGAAATTTTGAACTTAAATTCAAATGAACCTTGCGTTTAACCCCTTTATTTTGAAGATAAAAGATCCCTCATGCCTCAATGCAGTGTCACAACTTTCACATATGTTAGTGAAACGGCGCGTATCTTTACAACTACTTTGTGTATCCAGGTGAACTATACTTTGTTTGTTCAGGGCAAATTGAGCCTTCATTTCATGGTAAAAACGACATTTCCTGATATATTTTTTTTCAATGAAAACTGGCCAAATTGTAAGCAATATCATTTTGTTAAATATAGCTATATCGTTCTTAAATGAAAATAAATAAATAACCGAAATTGAATTTGAGATGCATGGGGATTCCACATATGTGTACATTATTTATTGTACACCCATAGTAGGGCCCAGAGACAAAAGTGCAATTTTTAATTTTTTTTGTCAAAACATTTTTTTTTCAAAACTGTAAAAATTCACTTAAAATGCAATCATAAAAAAAGTATATTTCTAATGTTTCAAACCCATAAAACTGGTATGTACAGAAACCTACTGCATTGATAAAGTCGGTTAATTTTAGTGACATCCAAGACGCTCAGTCCAACTGTCTGCCCAATAGGCACATTGGGGTCAGGCTTGGGGACAATTGTGGGTTTGTTTGAAGTGTTGGTGAATGCATAGCTGGAAAATGTTGATTGGAGATAAGAACGATATATTACCTTAAAAATATTTTATAATTGATCAGTAATTTACCAGCTAACACAAAAGTCATGACTTACCGATCATAGTGCATCACTGAACCGTAATCATATGGACTGCCCAGGTTATTAGTGTCCGCTTTAGCAAAATTACCCAAGTATCCTGTAACGAGACAAAAGCAGTGGTAATGTCTCTTTTTTGAAAACATGGCTAAATTTGCTTTGTGTAAATGTCTGCAGTACCTTTAGAGATATACTGGAAATTGATGTCAACGTATTTGTCACGATCACTTCTTACATGCTCATGGTAGAAGCCCAGGGCATGTTCTAGTTCATGTTGTATAATCCCCCTGTAGATGCAGCCTCCACCCAATGAAACTGTCTGGCTTCCACCAGTTCTTCCAATATATGAGTAACAGCTAGAAATTGTAAATATACAGTTCAAAAGAGTTATGCTTTAATACCATTTGGGAGCCTAAGACAACAGTTTTAATAGAAACAATGATTGAATCTGAGCTACAGAAAGAAAACAATCAATATCTGTTTTTGCTAAGCTTTTAAACTTTCTAACTCATATCAGCAGGTGTATCCCTTATGTATGTGCACAGTTCTAATAAGAGGTATGGATTTTGGGACCGTTGTGCTGGCTCCAAGCATTGGATCACTGCTCTCTTTTGGACAGACATATTTGGTTTTATTTTTATTGTAAAATTGTAAGTGGAATCCATTGAGTCTGTTGTCACTAAACCCACTCCCTCTCAGTCACTTCCATTTTTCTACTATATACTCAATGTTAGCAGCGCTGGGATAAATATCTTATGTCCCTGTGCTATTTCTGCTAGGTACACAAAAAAAGGAGAAAACCAAGAAGCACCTTGTTGATGGCTTGTGACTTTCACATGTATTTGCAAATGTACAGAGGAGTTCTATATTTCTTTTTGGAGGTAAATTAAAAGAGAAGCCATCATGCACAAATAGGTGCTGTAAAGTCTAAGGTGTTTATGTTTTAGATGCTCCCTACTGTGAAGAACTATGATAGACAACAGACAACCTTACCCATCATCAGGAGCGATGCTGAGATAATCGCCTTCTGTTGTAAGAGGCACAAACCTCACACAAGTCAATGACTCAAACTCGGCCATGGCGAGCACAATACTGTTCCGGTCACTGGGACCTGGAAACAGAGATAGAAGGTTGGGTTTCTACAAATAACAAATAGCAATGAATACTTTGATGTAAGAGAAAAAATAGGGAACTCACTGTAGCGGGAATCTATGATGTAGGGAACAGGAACAGTACCATGATCACTTTTAGGCCAAAGGCAAGAAGGACAGTTCATGGCGCTGCGGTCATTCTGTACCAGCACATCGCCTCCATACATGGCTGTTTTGCTATCTGAAAATACAGAAAATGGTTATAGTTAATACACTAAAATGCATTGGATTTAAGCTTCCCATACACTGTGAACTGGCTGACGTTTGCTATGTGGGTGTCTCTATCAGTCCCTTCGGACCTGACATGCTTTGATTGACAAATGGATGGATCCAAATAGAAAATTTTAGAACTAACAGCGGCTGCATCTAATCAGATGCAGTACAGTACAGTGTTAGGGTATAAAACAGAATAGAATAGGCACAGTGGGAATCTGTGCATCTGGAGGAACCCTGTATTTATCGGCGTATAACACAGTTTAGGAGGGAATTTTAGGGTAAAAAACTTTTAGGAGGGAAGTTTAAGGAAAAAAAATTACATTTAAATGCAGCCTTACCAGTGTCCATTGCAGCCTTGTCAGTAGTGTCTTGCCCCAGTGTCCATTGCAGCCTTTTCAGTGCAGCCTTGCCAGCAGTGTCCATTGCAGCCTTTCCCCAGTGTCCAGTGCAGCCTTGCCAGCAGTGTCCATTGCAGCCTTTCCCCAGTGTCCAGTGCAGCCTTGCCCCAGTCACAGTGTCCAGTGCAGCCTTGCCCCCAGTTTTCATTGCAGCCTTGAATTTCAAAATTGGCGCCGCCGAGAAGATCGCTGCTGAGACTGGGCGGAGCGGGGCGAACGCCGCCGAGAACGCAGGGACTGGGCGGAGCCAAGATACACATAGCCGAGTGTACTCGGCTCTAGTCGGCTTTTCTTGGCTCCGCTCACAGTCACGCCGAATCCCGCCCTATGATGGCCATAACACAGGTCCAATGGCGGGACTGGGCGTGACTGTGAGCGGAGCTGAGAAAAGCCGAGTACACTCGGCTATGTGTATCTCGGCGGCGATCGCTGCGCTCCGCTCAGTCAGCGGAGATCGCTTGGATCTGTGAGATTTTCCCCTGATTTTAAGGGGAAAAAGGTGCGTGTTATACGCCGATAAATAAGGTATATATTTTAATGCAGTCCAAAGGCACAGCTTTACTCAGTTCCGTGACACAGCACAGCCCTGTTTGGCAGGAGAGGAGACCTGATTTTGCTCTGCTGCAGGGAAGTTGGCCTCTTGAATCTTCCCATGCAGGACACAGAAGAGAGCGAGCCACTGAGCAGAGCCTTCCCACTATGGAGGGCAGAACTTAGAAATGCCTGGGAAGATGCTAAGCCTAGCTTAACCTCCTTCCCACCTGGGAAACCAAAATAAACTATCTAGATAATATGTAAGCACCTGATTACACACGGCCCTGTTTGGCAGGGGAGGAGACCTGGTTTTGCTCTGCTGCAGTGAAGTAACACTTACAGGTCTGATAGTCTCATGTGCCTGTCACTCTGCTCTCTCCTCCTATTACAATGAAGCATTCACTACAGTACAGTTAACATACTCCTTGTCCTACTTCCCCCACCTCTAGTCTGAGCTCTACAATGATGGTACTTACATCCCTTGCATTTAAAAGAGTACAATTAAGATCTAGTAAAGAATTTAGAGCTGCATTAATTCATGATTATTATTTTTTTTCGGAGTTTAGCTTTATTGTAGATTTAGAACTAGAAATTGCAACAAAAGAATACACAGTTTTACTAGAAATATTGATGCTGATTTTCTACTAAATTCTCATGCAAAGTGCAATTTCCAAAGTTTGCAAAGTGAACAGTCTATTTGCCTTTAATAAATCAACCTCTTTATCTCACAAGTTTCACTGCAATGGTAGAAGTGAATAGGAATATCCCATCAGTCTTTTTAGAAATGGAATAGTGATTTTTAAAAACTCATTTAGCAATGACAAGATCTTGTAACCTAAAACTAGAGTGCCATATTTCTCCTCACACGCTATTGGCTAGTCCATCAGTGCATGATTTAAAGGGCCCTGAAACTCATAACTTTATTAAGTATAATTGGTTATTGTCCATTCCCTTGCCTGGATTTAGCATTCTTATAATACAGTAAAGAATCCTGTGGATTAGAATAATTACCTTTATTAGCTTTTAAAATCTTGCTGAAGATCCCTTGTGGCACTTCGGAGTCTTCACTTTTTGGGGCTGTGTATACAAAATACACATTAGGCACATCTAGTGAAATAATTGCAACCCAAAAAGTGACTTAATTTTCTGTAAATATTGAACCCATTTTAAAAATTTAGATATCAATTAAAGAAAAAATAGGGTAGCTCTACAAAGCTATATCTGATTTGAGTAACTTCTGGTTAGGAAATTCTTTAAGTCTTTGCCTGAATCACCATGATTATCACAAATACCGTCACCTAGGCAAAGGGAGATGACTTTAAAAAATACCCTGTTGCCAAGGTCTAAAAAACATGCAGACGATTATATGTGCATTTAACATATTTTAGGAATGTCATTAAATGTAAAAAATCTCCCTTGTGTAAACAACCGAAAGCTCAAAACTGCTGCTTGGATGTGATGTCATCAGCCCAAGCAGACTCAGAGCTTTCACTCAAATGACACTTTATAGTATTCCTCTTCATTCCTCCCCCAGCATCTAAATCAAAGTTTATGTGGGGAGGTGAGGAGAGGGACAGAGATGCTGGGCCAGCACAGACAGTAATTGGACACTCCCAGGAGAGGGGAGGGCTAAGAGAAACAATGAGGGAGGGGGTCGTGCTAGGGAAGTGACTCAAAAGCCTCATACACACGACCGAGTTTCTTGGCAAGAACCAGCAAGAAACTTGCTGGCAGAGCTTTCTTGCCGAGTTAGTCGGTCGTGTGTACGCGGCTGTGACAGGGGGGTCACTTTGGACACAGGGTGAGCCAGGAAATAATGGACATTAAGAAATATATCTTGGACTACCTAAAATGGGTCTGTAATATTTATCCACCATATTCCCAAGGATATCTGTAAAGGACTATTTACTGATTCTGGACTCAACAGGTTAACTGAGAGATACTGAGGTGTTTAGCCTCAATCACCTGTCTGCCTAGTGTAATGCTAATGAATTCCAGCTTCTAGAAGACCTGTTCATTGTTTGTGGTGATGTGGATTGGGGAAATTAAGTCTGTCCTTGTGTGTATTGTAAAGTACCAGACAGTCTGGTGAATATAAAGGTCATGCATAGTTATTTAAACATAAAGGGATTAGCTGTTGCCGGCTAAGAGATGGGTAGTGGGAGACAAAGCTAGCCTACTGTCAAATGTGTATTGGGTCTTGTTATGTTGTGGGTGGAGCTGGACCATTGTTCATTTTAGATTAATGCAGTATTGGATGTGTATAAAGGTTACAATGTTTTTAGCAATAGAGGGAGTCTATCCTTAGGAAGATACAGAGTACGTCTCGTTCTTTCAGAAGGATTAATTCCTATGGGAAGGGGTCGTCTGACTGTGGAGGATCGGCAGCGAATGTGTGTCCAGGAGAGGGAATATATTTAAACGGCGTTACCCCCTTTGATATTGGGGGTGCCGTTACATTGGTTGGCAGCAGCGGGATTTTCCCTCCAGTTCCTGGGACACTCCAAACCACCACAGTGAAGGACCAGCTATGCAGCCTGCAGGAAAGCCACGCTGAAAGACCTACTGGAGAGCCGTGGAGGGACCGGTGGGACAAAGAACAAGGCCACCTTGATCAGGGAGCTAGCTGAGATGGATCAGAGGAATGGTGATGCAGGACCCCGGTCAGTTGAAGACTTGTTTCAGCAACGAGTTCGAGAGCGGTCGGCATTATATGGTGTTAACCCATCAGAGGCCGCCATACAGGAAGCCATTAAAGGCATCCAGCTGCAGGATGCGCGACGAGAGAAAGAACGACAGCGACAAGAGAGAGAACGACAGCGTCAAGAGAGAGAACGACAGCGACAAGAGAGAGAACGAGAGCGACAAAAGAGAGAACTAGAGCGGCAATATGAGCGGAGAATGGCAGAAATACGGCAATCGGAGATCGCCTACAGACAGCTGCTAGAATCTGCTCAGCAGCAGGGTGGGGCTATCCTTGCCTGGGACGATCAGGAAATACCAGTTGACAACTATGAAATCCTGGCTGAAGAATCGGCAGTGGAAAATCTGAAGATTGCCATCCCTAAAGCCGAAGTGGATGATATGGAGTTCCAGGGAGCTAGCCTGGCTGAAGAATCGGCAGTGGAAAATCTGAAGATTGCCATCCCTAAAGCTGAAGTGGATGATATGGAGTTCCAGGGAGCTAGGGCAGTTGGCTCATCTCCCCAGCCACAGATTACAGAAGGTATGGACTTAAGGGACTGTTCAGAGGATGTTATGGATTATGCATCGCCTGCTCAAGTACTGGCAGCAGGACAGAGTGCTACAGACCCCTGCTCTACACCCGTGGCAGTTTTGGAGGCCCGAGGTGAGAAGGTGATGGTTCCTCTTTCCCAGGGGATTTCAGAGATGCAGGGAGGAGAAGCAGCCCTTTTCCCTCCCCAACAGTTAGCCAGAGCAGATGGTGTAGAGTCCCCAGCAGAACTGCTGGCAACAGGGCAGAGTGATGGCAACCTCTGCCCAGCACCTGAAACAACTGTGGAGTTTCAGGGAGCCGGGGCAGTTGGCCTCTCTCTCCAGCAACAAGCTGAGGTGGTAAAGCTTTTACCCCCAGCTGAATCACTGGCAGCAGGGCAGAATGCTACTGGCCGCTGCACACAACTGCCATGTGAGCAGATATCGGTGGATAGGACTGCGGTCTCCACTCACAGCAACCCAGCACAAGAGCTGGCAACAGAGCAGAGTGCCATGGGCCTCTGCTCTCAACTAACAGAAGAGGGAGTTCCTGTGGGACTGGATGGGACTTCGGTCCTCACTGACACAACCCCAGAAAAGGGTGTGACACTGGGACAGGAGGATGTCAGCCTTGCTTTGCAAGCACTGGGGGATTTTCACCTACCACAAGTGGATGGGACTTCAGTCTCCACTTGTATACCTCAGGGATGCTGGGCAGTCGGCCCAGATCCCCAACAGCATGAAAGACTGAGCCCAGTCACCCTGTCTTCTCCCCAGCGGCAGGTATGTTCTCTGAGAGAGGCAGAGGTTGGCTGGGTAAGTAATGCTCTGTTTGGAGCAATTTATTTGGGGTACTGTGTGGATACCGGCATTAGAAGAATGGACCTATGGACTAACTTCGGAGTCAACCCGTCTGGGGTCACCTCCTGTGTTAGTCTCCTGCCGAAAGGGGAGATGTGTGACAGGGGGGTCACTTTGGACACAGGGTGAGCCAGGAAATAATGGACATTAAGAAATATATCTTGGACTAACTAAAATGGGTCTGTAATATTTATCCACCATATTCCCAAAGATATCTGTAAAGGACTATTTACTAATTCTGGACTCAACAGGTTAATTGAGAGATACTGAGGTGTTCAGCCTCAATCACCTGTCTGCCTAGTGTAATGCTAATGAATTCCAGCTTCTAGAAGACCTGTTCATTGTTTGTGGTGATGTGGATTGGGGAAATTAAGTCTGTCCTTGTGTGTATTGTAAAGTACCAGACAGTCTGGTGAATATAAAGGTCATGCATAGTTATTTAAACATAAAGGGATTAGCTGTTGCCGTCTAAGAGATGGGTAGTGGGAGAAAAAAGCTAGCCTACTGTCAAATGTGTATTGAGTCTTGTTATGTTGTGGGTGGAGCTGGACCATTGTTCATTTTAGATTAATGCAGTATTGGATGTGTATAAAGGTTACAATTTTTTTAGCAATAGAGGGAGTCTATCCTTAGGAAGATACAGAGTAAGTCTCGTTCTTTCAGAAGGATTAATTCCTATGGGAAGGAGTCGTCTGACTGTGGAGGATCGGCAGCGAATGTGTGTCCAGGAGAGGGAATATATTTAAACGGCGTTACCCCCTTTGATATTGGGGGTGCCGTTACAGCGGCTATTATGTTTCTCGTCAAGAAAACCGTCAAGAATCTCGACAAGAAAAATAGAGAGCCTGCTCTCTATTTTCTCGTCGAGATTCTTGTCAGCATGTTTCTCGACGAGAAAAGTGTGTGTGTGTACACTTACCTGTCCTCCGGGAAGCCCGCGCATGCTCGAAATGACTTTGACGCATGCGCAGTAGCTTCCTAGGCATAGGTAGGGTGTAGCAAGATGGCGGCGACGGCATCGAATGTGACGAGCACACGCTCATCGTAGTCGATTACGTCACCGCGTTCGCTCCATTTAAAGAACCGTGGGTTCTTTGAATGGAGCGTCTGTACACTCGGCCGGGACAAGTTTCTTGTCCAAGAATCTCGTCAAGAAAAACAACGTGTTTTTTCTTGACGAGATTCTCCGTCGTGTGTACGAGGCTTCAGAGTAGTCAAAATTTCTTTGCAAGTTCAAAGTTACATTGCAGGTGAATAATAAATAATTTATGGAAAGGAAAATACTGTAAACAAGTGTTTAAAATAATTTATTTTCTAAGGTTTTATCTGCAATGTTTTAAATTGGTGAAAGGGTCTCTTTAAAGTAAAGGATGTTTACCATAAGAGCTATAAAAATGTGGACTGGTCTTTCTTAGAAGCTGGTTCTAGATGGAGAAGGAAAGTAATTGTATAGATTATCTGGCCAGGCTGATTAGGGTCAATGGAGCAGTGCAAACAATTTTTGATTTAGGAATTAGGATTTAGGATTAGGAATGTTATAAAAAAAAGGCTAATGAAAAGGGGGAAGCAGAACAAACAAAACAGCTAAGAGAGAACAGAAAGAAAGAAAAAATGATTCCTTAAATAAGAATGTTAAACAGCTTACCATCTTTGTTCACTTCAAGTAGATGGTACTGAAAAGTAAATGTTTTGTATCAATATCTTATTTCAAATGAAATACAATGTTAAGAGATAACAAGTCTTGGCCCCAACTCTTCCACTTCCGGCAGAGTCCTCCTCAGCCCTACTGGAAATCTATTAAAAGTGAGGTAAAATCCTTTCTTAGACAGATTTTACTGTATTCCCTGTTCTGTTCACATTTATAACATTTTGGATTCCCCCTCACTTTCTGTTCTAATGGCAATGGCCTGTATAAAAGTCAAATCTCCCTACAGTGGATCCAGACAGTAATAAGAAAGTGTTAAAATCTAAGAGGATTCCTAACCCCCCCACCACTTTATCCAAAACTAAGGGGAAACAATTTTGGCTAGAGGTACACTTCACTGCCAACTAATATTGGTAACTTATTTATTTGACCTGTCCCCTGTACTGTTCATGTCAGCTCATAATCTCACCTGTATTTCTGCAGATAGAGGTAGACTGGTCACCAGCCCCGTAACACAGCCCAGAAGCAGGAAGAAAACTTTTTCATTCATCTTGTTCAGAATTCTCCTTCACTCTAATGTGAAATATCTTTTCTCTGAAGCTTGGTGTGACACTCATCTTCTGGATCACCTTTTATACAGGTACCAGAGAAGATCTGACCAATCATGAAACAGGAAAGCTGACTTCAAGACTGACCTCAGTGGATGTGTATGGAAATTAGAAATGTATAATTATTTAATTTGTGACACTATGGTCATTATTATCTTAATATTGTCTTGGTGTTCCGCTGCCCAGCTTGTAATTGATTGTCATGGTCTCCTGACAATTGTCTATAATGACATAAAAAGTTCTTGTGTAAGAAATATCATCATCAACTGATTTTTCCAGCTAAAATCTAAATAAATTGGGACTGACAATGTAATTTTACATTTATTTTTGTATTCAAGGTTATACCAAATCTATGAGATAATTCATCCCTACAGTGCCATGAGCAATTATGTTTTGCAAAATCCAAAAACCCATAAGTAAACTAAACTAGGAGATAATTTCTCTTTTAATCTGAAATTTGATTGTATTAAATTAAAATCTGATTGCTTAAAGTGATATTAAAGTCTATTTTTTTTTCATTAAAAAAAATAAACATAGTTACATAGTACATATAGTTACATTGTAGGTGAGGTTGAAAAAACACACAAGTCTATCAAGTCCAACCTATTGTAAAAGGTACATAGGATGACAACCTCCATTTTGAGTTCCATGAATTGAACAAAAGTTGAAACTCATACTTAAAGTTTCAAACTCACATAAGGTTTTTTTTTAAATGTACTTATTTCTGTGTAAAGGTTTCCATGGTCATTTAGGCATATACCATATCTATGGACTTTGCCCTAGCTCATGTTTGTTTAAGATAAGTTAAGTATAGTTCTATGACACCTGTGTAGACACAGAAAGCATACATTTATAACACATATGTTGAAGTTCACATCAGTGGCGGCCCGGCCGCCCCCCCTCCCCCAAAGCCACTAAAAAATAAAAAATAAATTTTGGCTCTTTAAGAAAAAAAAAAAAGGGTCCTTTAGTGTTATGTTCGGGGCGGGCGCTGGGCGCCGGGCACAGTGCGATATTAAAGCATCATGAAGCGTCATGCTAATGCAATGCAGGCAAGACGCTTCATTTGCAAGTTTTTTTTTTGCTCTGTGGCGCTTTGCAGGGCGCCTCTAGCCAATCTCAATGGGTCCTGCTCCTCTCCAGCCACTCTCATTGGGTGGAGAGGAGGAAATAGGCGGTGATTTCCCTGGGCAGCTGTGTCACTTTCGGTTTCGGCTCTGTGGCTCCAGGACTCATCTCGGAGGTAAGTAACATTCTTCTTCTAATACTTTATTTGTCTCATTTATTGTCTGTGTCCTGTCCAGTGTCCAGTGTCCACCCCATCCATATACAGCACCTTGTGTTGTATGTATTCTCAGCCTGAGATTCGGACTGAGAGTGAGGGGAGAGTGAGGGGAGAGTGAGGGGAGAGGGAGGGGGAGGGAGCCGTGCTTCACCCGACAATCTGCTGGAGCCTTCAATACACATCTCCTGTATGTGTGAGGGGCTCTGAGTACTTGCGTCCTACAGCCCTGCCTTACAGGTCTCCAATATCAATCTGTCTGTCTCTCTCTCTCTCTCTCTCTTTATCTATGTATCTATCTATCTATGTATCTATCTATCTATCTATCTATCTATCTATCTATCTATCTATCTATCTATCTATCTATCTATCTATCTATCTATCTATCTATCTCTCTCTATCTATCTCTATGTATTCTATCTATCTATCTATCTATCTATCTATCTATCTATCTATCTATCTATCTATCTATTTATCTATCTATGTATGTATGTATCTATCCATGTATGTATGTATGTATGTATGTATGTATGTATGTATGTATGTATCTATCTATGTATGTATGTATCTATCAGTGGCGGCCCGTCCATAGGGGGCGCCCAGGCGCCGCCCCCCTCCTGTGGTCACCAAAAAAAACAAAAAACGGGCCCTTTAAGAGTTTTTTTTTTTTTTTTTAAATGTCCTTTTTTTCACTGACAGTGGCGGTGCATCCATAGTGTGCGCAGAAGCGCCGCCCCCGCTTGCTTTTGCGCCCGGCCGTCACTCACCACAACAATACATAGGTTCATGCATTGCATGAACCTATGTATTGTCGCCGCCGCTGCCGCCCACTATTCAGATGGCCGGCCCCTTGAGCGCCGGCCATCTGAATAACAGCGCCTGGTTGGTCTTTAGAAGTGCCTATCTGAGCCAGCGGCTCTGATAGGCTTCCCAACTACAGCCTGAGGGCTGTAATCGGCTTCTAAATACCTAATGAGAGGATGCACGGGGGGTGCGTTCCCTGGCCAATCAGATTCACCGGGTCTGGTTACCGGTAACCTGATTGGCTGAAGTGACATCGAGGGCGGGAGAAGACATCGAGGATGGAAGAAGGACGGCGCTGACCCGAGGAAGGTAAGTGCAGGGCTGGGGGAGGACAAAGTGGCTGTATATTGGGGACAAACTGGCTGTATATGGGGGACAAACTGGCTGTATTATGGGGGACAAACTGGCTGTATATTGGGGGGAACTGGCTGTATTATGGGGGAAACTGGCTGTATATGGGGACAAACTGGCTGTATTTATGGGGAACAAAGTGGCTGTATTTATGGGGGACAAACTGGCTGTATTTATGGGGGACAAACTGGCTGTATTTTGGGGGCAAACTGGCTGTATTTTTGGGACAAACTGGCTGTATATGGGGGACAAACTGGCTGTAAATGGGGGGGAAACTGGCTGTATTTTGGGGGAAAACTGGCTGTATTTTGGGGGCAAACTGGCTGTATATGGGGGACAAACTGGCTGTATTATGGGGGACAAACTGGCTGTATTATTGGGGGGAAAACTGGCTGTATTATGGGGACAAACTGGCTGTATTTATGGGGGACAAACTGGCTGTATTTATGGGGGACAAACTGGCTGTATTTTGGGGACAAACTGGCTGTATTTTGGGGACAAACTGGCTGTATATGGGGGACAAACTGGCTGCATATGGGGACAAACTGGCTGTATTTTGGGGACAAACTGGCTGTATTTTGGGGACACTGGCTGTATTTTGGGGACAAACTGGCTGTATTATGGGGACAAACTGACTGTATATTGTGGACAAACTGGCTGTATATGGAGGACAAACTGGCTGTATATGGTGGACAAACTGGCTGTATATTGGGGGCAAACTGTCTGTATTTTGGGGGAAAACTGGCTGTATTTTGGGGGCAAACTGGCTGTATTTTGGGGACAAACTGGCTGTATATGTGGACAAACTGGCCGTATATTGGGGACAAACTAGCTGTATATTGGGGACAAACTGGCTGTATATTGGGGACAAACTGGCTGTATATGGGGGACAAACTGGCTGTATTATGGGGGACAAACTGGCTGTATTATGGGGGACAAACTGGCTGTATTATGGGGGACAAACTGGCTGTATTATGGGGGAAACTGGCTGTATATGGGGAAAAACTGGCTGTATTTATGGGGGACAAACTGGTTGTATATGGGGGACAAACTGGCTGTATTTTGGGGAGAAACTGGCTGTATATGGGGGACAAACTGGCTGTATTTTGGGGGGAAACTGGCTGCATATGGGAACAAACTGGCTGTATATGGGGGGAAACTGGCTGCATTGGGGGACAAACTAGTGGCGTTTGGGCACAGTGGCTGCGTTTAATGGGTACAGTGGCGGCAATTGATGTTTTGTTTTTTTTCAGTTTGTTTGCGCCCCCCCAAAAAATTTGAGCACCAGCCACCACTGGTTCACATCTATATAAGATTTTTGTTACATCAGCGAAATATTACCTGAACTTGTAACACGTACTAGCTAATAGGAAATTATTAACCTGAATTTGTATCATGTTAACTCCTCCCATCCCCACTTTTGTTTCCTAGAATTGCATAAATACCGAGATGTTAAGCTGATTAACCACTTAACGACCGCCCACTGTAATGATACGTCGGCAGAATGGCACCGACAGGCAGAATCAAGTAGATCTACGTGATCGCCTTTGTATAGTTGGGGGGTCCGATCGGACCCCCCTTCTGTACAGTGAGCGGTGGTTAAGTGTTCGGGAGCGATCCGGCATGAGGGGACGGCCGTTCGATTCCGGCCACCCCCTCTCGATCGCTCCCGGCGAATGAGAGAGCTTCCCCTGCCTGTAATGTAAACACAGGCAGAGGAAGTGATGTCATCTCTCCTCGTGTCGGTCTTTTCGATCCGGCGCGAGGAGAGAAGACATCTCACAGTAAGTGCACCAACAGCCCACTGACACCAGTACACGTAGGCACACAAATCACCCCCCAGTCACCCCCAGATCACCCCCCAGATCACCCCCAGTACCCCCAGTCACAGTGCACCGTTTGCAGTGATCATTTTTTTTACTGATCACTGCAATCAGTGTCATTTGTGACTGTAAAAAGTTGCAGGGCAGTTAGGATTAGGCCCCTTTAGGTCCAAGGTAGCCCCCTAACCCCCCTAATAAAGGTTTAACCCCTTGATCGCCCCCCAGGTAACCCTTTCACCCCCTAACGCCAGCGTCACTAAGCGATCATTTTTCCGATCGCTTTTTTCTTGTCGCTGGTGTCCTAGATAGCCAGTTAATTATTTTTAGGTTCGCCGCAGGTTTTTATTAGCGTCAGGTACCCCCATATATTATTTTACCCCCTGATTGCCCCTAGAGTTAACCCTTTCACCAGTGATCACCGTATAAGCGTCACTGGTGACACTGGTTACCCAGTTAGTTATTTAGTTATTTAGGTAACCCGTCAGGTTTTTATATAGCGTCGGGTACCCCCATATTTAACCTAATAAAGGTTTTAACCCCCTGATTGCCCCTAGTTAACCCTTTCACCAGTGATCACCATATAAAGGTTACAGGTGACGCTGGTTGGTTAGTTTGCTTTTTATAGCATCAGGGCACCCGCCGTATATAACCCAATAAAGGTTTAACCCCCTGATCACCCGGCGGCTGATATCAATTAGGTTTTAGCGTCAGAGAGGGTCTGCGTCGCCCCAGGCAGCGTTAGGTTAGTGCCAGTAACGCTAACACCCACGCGCAAAGCATACACCTCCCTTAGTGGTATAGTATCTGCTCAGATCTATACTAGCGTCCCCAGCGGTTTAGGGTTCCCAAAAACGCAGTGTTAGCGGGATCAGCCCAGATACCTGCTAGCACCTGCGTTTAGCCCCTCCGCCCAGCCCAGCCCAGCCCACCCAAGTGCAGTATCGATCGATCACTGTCACTTACCAAACACAACACACATAACTGCAGCGTTCGCAGAGACAGTCCTGATCCCAGTTTTTTTGGTAGCGTTTGATACATTTGGTGACAGTCAGGTGCTTTTTTTACCTGTGAATCTTACTAGTGTACCCCTAAATTTAGAGCCCAAAATGGCAAGACGAAGGTACACTAGTAAAGAGGCCTACGAGATTCTGAGCATGACAGATAGTGAAGAGGAGGTCACGCATCTGTCAGATTCAGGCTCAGAATATCTTCCCGTAGAAGACAGTGACGTCAGCGGCCCCACGTCAGATAGCTCTGACGACGAAGTTGAGGTCCCTGCTAAGGTCAGGCGTACCCGATCCCGATCTTCTGAGGTTGTTGAGGAGCAAGAACCGCAGGTCTCTTGTATCATGGAGCAGAGTAGTACTAGCGCCGCTATTCCTTCTGGTGAATTGGCAAGCACCAGCGGCCTAGTACAGCCTGGGCGTACATCCAGCACTGCAGTATCACGTGGTGACGTGGCGAGTCCCATAAGTGCAGTTCAAGCTGGCGAGGTGGCAAGCACAAGTAGTGTCCCGCTGCCACCAAGAAGACAAAGGCAGGCCCGTCGTGCCCATAGTGCCCTTCCTGCAGAATTTGCCTATCCTGATTGGGTCCCCACCACTTCTGCAGAACCCGTACTTCCCCCATTCACTGCCCAACCCGGTATTCAGGTGGAAACAGCTGATTTTATGCCAATTGATTTTTATTCGCTGTTTTTCACGGAAGATCTCTATAGATCTATTGTGAGTAATTTTTATGCTGGTCAATTCATCGCCACTAACCCCCAGTTGCCTAAAATTGCCAAAGATTGGAAACCAATTACGGTTTCCGACTTTAAGACCTTTCTGGGCCTTTCCCTCAACATGGGCACACATAAATTCCCGTCATTGCGTGCTTATTGGTCCACGCACCCAATTGACCACATGCCCGTGTTCTCTGCCTCCATGCCCAGGAAACGATACGAGCAGATTTTGCGGTTCATGCACTTCAACGACAATGAACTTTGTCGTCCACGTGGGGACCCTGAATACGACCGGCTCTATAAAATTCGGCCCCTCATAAACCTCTTCAACGAACGTTTTGCAGCCTTGTTTACTCCCGATCAAGTTGTCTGCGTTGATGAGTCCCTGATTAAATTTTCTGTCCGCTTGGCTTTCAAGCAGTACCTTCCCAGCAAGCGTGCCAGATACGGGGTCAAGCTCTACAAGTTCTGTGACAGGGCAACAGGCTATGTAGTGAACTTTATGGTTTATGAGGGAAAAGATAGTCAGGTTGAGCCGGTCAACTGCCCGGATTACATAGGGAGCGCTGGCAAGATAGTGTGGAACTTGGTGTCACCCTTATTCGGAAAGGGGTACCACTTGTATGTGGACAATTATTACACGAGCGTGCCACTGTTTAGTCACTTGTTTGATCATCAGATTGGAGCATGTGGCACCGTGCGACCTAATCGCCGGGGCTTTCCCCAGGGGTTTGTAGATTCCCATCTTAGGCTGCGGGAGAGAGCCTGCTTGAAGTGTAATAACTTGCTCGCTATGAAGTGGAGGGACAATAAGAATGTTTTCCTTCTTACCTCCCTTCATGCAGACACGACAGTCCAAATTCCTATGGCGACTGGTGTTGTGGAGAAACCCCTCTGTGTCCACGAATATAACCAAAATATGGGAGGGGTGGACCTCAACGACCAGTTGTTTGCGCCGTATCTAATTGACCGTAAGGCGAGACGCTGGTACAAAAAAGTGTCTCTATCCTTATTTCAATTGGCTTTGCTGAACGCTCATGTGCTATACAGAGCTTCAGGCGGGACTTTATCTCTTCTAAAATTCCAGAATGAGATAGTCACAGAACTCCTGTATCCAGGCGGTTCTGCACCTCACCATTCCCAACCAAATGCAGTAAGCCGGCTGCATGAGAGGCATTATACGCATGTCCTCCCGAGTACCCCTACCCAACGAACCCCCCAAAAAAGATGTCGTGTCTGTAGCAAGCGCGGATTTAGGCGTGACACCCGTAGTTTTTGTCCACTCTGTCCTGACAAGCCTGGTCTTTGCCAAGGTGAATGTTTTGAACGCTACCACTCAAAAGTGAAGTTTTAGCGTAGGGTACATCATTTCACAGACTAGGACACACTTACACAGGGTCTCCCAAGATGCCATTACATTTTGAGAGACCCGAACCATTACAGTTGTTAAAGTTACAAAAAAAAGTGTAAAAAAGAAAAAAAAAACGTAAAAAAAAAAACACAAAAAAATATAAAATAAAAAAACCAAAAATAGTTGTCGTTTTATTGTTCTCTCTCTCTCTATTTTCTCTCTATTGTTCTGCTCTTTTTTACTGTATTCTATTCTGCAATGTTTTATCATGCTTGCTTTTCAGGTATGTAATTTTTTGTTTTCAGGTGCGCCATTCAACTGCAGCGCGGAATTATTTATCTTGACAGCAACAGCGTTTGCTCCCACGATACATAAAGCTGTGAAAAAAGGGGGGGTGGTAGATGTGGCGCTGTTCAGATATGCAATGTATTAGACAAGGAAATTTTAGGTGATGGTATACCTATGACGGTGTCCACTTTAGAGTATTATAAATACAAGAAAAATAAATATATAAAAGAATAAATTAAAATAAAATTAAAATAAAATTGAAAAAATTGAAAAATTAAATTGGCTCAGCCGGGTGTTTGTTAAAAAGAATTTTTTGTTAAATTGGAACATTTTGATTGGGTGTCTTTCCAACAAGACGTGTCCCTCATGTGTGAAGCGAAAATTTTATTTGAAAAAGTGAATAAAATACTTTTTTAAGAAAAAGCATTAGTGAGACCGATGGTCGGCCGGGTGTTTGCTAAAACAAAAAATTTGTCCAAAATGTGTATAAAATGTGTTCATAAAAAGATGTGTGATAATAGTAATAGTCTATGCTAGTAAAGAGGTAGATAAGCTGATATAGTCTCAGCCGGGTGTTTACTACTCCTAATATGTTCAGAAAAAAGTGCTGCCTTATAGCATTCAAATGAAGCTTAAAACCATATAAAACATGCGATATACATAGTGATAACAGAAAAGTCCAATAGTTAGGTGGCAGTGAAAAAATTTGATTTTTTCTTGGTATGCTTTATGTTCCTTCAGTTTTCTTATGAGTGAGACAATCCGTAAGAGTTTAAATATATGCACTCACCAGATCCTTCATACCCTCTGGGTTGGTTTCCTGTGAGCGATACTACACGTCACTGGGCCGACTCTTACCAGCTCACCTCATGTTTGTGAGTCCTGGCGTTTCGATTGCAGGGCATTTCGGCTTCTTCGGTCGTGGTCTTCGCCGGCGGTTCCCGCTCACTATCGCAGAACCGCAAGGAACCCCTGGAACCATCCCCTGATTGCTACACAGTGGCACATACTGTGGCTGCAGCATACCCACAGAGGGTATGAAGGATCTGGTGAGTGCATATATTTAAACTCTTACGGATTGTCTCACTCATAAGAAAACTGAAGGAACATAAAGCATACCAAGAAAAAATCTCATTTTTTCACTGCCACCTAACTATTGGACTTTTCTGTTATCACTATGTATATCGCATGTTTTATATGGTTTTAAGCTTCATTTGAATGCTATAAGGCAGCACTTTTTTCTGAACATATTAGGAGTAATAAACACCCGGCTGAGACTATATCAGCTTATCTACCTCTTTACTAGCATAGACTATTACTATTATCACACATCTTTTTATGAACACATTTTATACACATTTTGGACAAATTTTTTGTTTTAGCAAACACCCGGCCGACCATCGGTCTCACTAATGCTTTTTCTTAAAAAAGTATTTTATTCACTTTTTCAAATAAAATTTTCACTTCACACATAAGGGACACGTCTTGTTGGAAAGACACCCAATCAAAATTTTCCAATTTAACAAAAAATTATTTTTAACAAACACCCGGCTGAGCCAATTTAATTTTTCAATTTTTTCAATTTTATTTTAATTTTATTTTAATTTATTATTTTATATATTTATTTTTCTTGTATTTATAATACTCTAAAGTGGACACCGTCATAGGTATACCATCACCTAAAATTTCCTTGTCTAATACATTGCATATCTGAACAGCGCCACATCTACCACCCCCCCTTTTTTCATATTCTTGCTTTATCCATCGTGACATAGCAATCTAGTAGAGGCAGCAGTTCAGTCTACTGTGTTTTGATTTGATTTCCTTTGCGCGGAGACACCCCATCCATTTTTCACATAAAGCCGTGACTCCAACGCTGTAGGAGGTGATTTCACCACCACAGTTAAAAAAAAAGAGCATATATGCTGAAGCATGGGGGCAGCAGGGGCGGAGGAGCGATTTTGCTCCTAATGCCGCGTATATACGGTCGAAATTCCGACGGAGGCTTGCCCGTGGAAAAGTCCGACCGTGTGTACGCGGCATAACTTTTTTGCGGGAGGATGCCCCCATGCTTCGGCATATATATATTTTAGGCACAGGTTGCGTTAAAAATATTTTTTATTTTTTACTAGGTTTTGTTTTGGTATTTGCTTTGCAGGTATGGTATGGTAAGGTCTTACTGTTGTACTGTAATGTTACTTTGTTTTAATGTTAACCATCATTTGCTTAGCAGGTACGCCATTCAGTTGCGTCGCGGATTTATTTATCTTGACAGCAACAGCGTTTGCTCCCACGATACATAAAGCTGTGACTCCAACGCTGTAGGAGGTGATTTCACCACCACAGTTAAAAAAAGAGCATATATGCCGAAGCATGGGGGCAGCAGGGGCGGAGGAGCGATTTTGCTCCTAATGCCGCGTATATACGGTCGAAATTCCGACGGAGGCTTGCCCGTGGAAAAGTCCGACCATGTGTACGTGGCATAACCTTTTATGCCGCGTACATACGGTCGAAATTCCGACGAAGGCTTGCCCGTGGAAGTGTGTACGCGGCATAACTTTTTTGCGGGAGGATGTCCCCATGCTTCGGCATATATGCCCATCATTAGAAGTGGGTGGATGAAGGGAAGTATTCTAATGGTGGGCATACCCACCGATCAATCTCTTTTTTTCGTTCAGCCAACAGGCTGCATGAAAAAAAAGATTACAATACATGTCCAACAAGGACCAGCAACGTACTGGTATGTTGCTGGACTTTGAATGTTTATACCAGAATGATGCCTGCGGGTTTAGGTATCATCTTGGTATCATTCTTTTCAGCCAGTGGCCGGCTTTCATGTAAAAGCAATTCTAGCAGATAATTAGCCTCTAGACTGCTTTTACAAGCAGTGGGAGGGAATGTCCCCCCCCCGGATATAAACAGCGCCATTCGGAAATTGGGAAAGCATTTTATCACACCGATCTTGGTGTGGTCAGATGCTTTGAGGGCAGAGGAAAGATCTAGGGTCTAACCCCCCAATTTTTTTCAAAAAAAGAGTACCTGTCACTACTTATTGCTATCATAGGGGATATTTACATTCCCTGAGATAACAATAAAAATGGTAAAAAAATAAAAATATGGAAGGAACAGTTTAAAAATAAAATAAAAAAGCAAAATAAATAATAATAATAAAAAAAAAGCACCGCTGTCCCCCCCTGCTCTTGCGCAAAGGCGAACGCAAGCGTCGGTCTAGCGTCATATGTAAACAGCAATTGCATCATGCATGTGAGGTATCACCGCGAAGGTCAGCTCGAGGGCAGTAATTTTAGCAGTAGACCTCCTCTGTAAATCTAACGTGGTAACCTGTAAAGGCTTTTAAATGCTTTTAAAAATGAATGTAGTTTGTCGCCGCTGCGCGTTTGTGCGCAATTTTAAAGCATGTCGTGTTTGGTATCCATGTACTCGGCCTAAGATCATCTTTTTTATTTCATCAAACATTTGGGCAATATAGTGTTTTTTAGTGCATTAAAAATAAAAAAAGTGTGTTTTTCCCCCAAAAAATGCGTTTGAAAAATCGCTGCGCAAATACTGTGTGGGAAAAAAAAAATGCAACACCCACTATTTTAATCTGTAGGGCCTTTGCTTTAAAAAAATATATAATGTTTGGGGGTTCAACATAATTTTCTTGCAAAAAAAAAAATGTTTTCATGTAAACTAAAAGTGTCAGAAAGGGCTTTGTCTTCAAGTGGTTAGAAGAGTGGATGATGTGTGACATAAGCTTCCTAATGTTGTGCATAAAATGCCAGGACAGTTCAAACCCCCCCCCAAATGACCCCCATTTTGGAAAGTAGACACCTCAAGCTATTTGCTGAGAGGCATGTTGAGCCCATTGAATATTTATTTTTTGTCCCAAGTGATTAAATAATGACAAAAAGAAAAAAAAAAATGTACAAAAAGTTGTCACTAAATGATATATTGCTAAAACATGCCATGGTTATATGTGGAATTGCACCCCAAAATACATTCTGTTGCTTCTCCTGAGTACGGGGATACCACATGTGTGAGAATTTTTGGGAGCCTAGCCGCGTATAGGACCCCGAAAACCAAGCACCGCCTTCAGGATTTCTATGGGTGTAAATTTTTGATTTCACTCCTCACTGCCTATCACAGTTTCCGAGGCCATGGAATGCCCAGATGGCACAAACCCCCCCAAATGACCCCATTTTGGAAAGTAGACACCCCAAGCTATTTGCTGAGAGGTATGGTGAGTATTTTGCAGATCTCGCTTTTTGTCACAAAGTTTTGAAAAAAAAAAAAAAAAAAAAATGTCTTTCTTCATTTTCAAAAACAAATGAGAGCTGTAAAATACTCACCATGCCTCTCAGCAAATAGCTTGGGGTGTCTACTTTCCAAAATGGGGTCATTTGTGGGGGTTTTGGGCTATCTTGGCATTTTATGGCCTTCAAAACTGTGATAGGTAGTGAGGAGTGAAATCAAAAATTTGTGCCCTTAGAAATCCTGAAGGCGGTGCTTGGTTTTCGGTGTCCCGTACGTGGCTAGGCTCTCAAAAAGTCCCACACATGTGGTATCCCCGTACTCAGGAGAAGCAGTAAAATGTATTTTGGGGTGCAATTCCACATATAACCATGGCATGTGTGAGCAATATATCATTTAGTGACAACTTTTTGTACATTTTTTTTTTGTCATTATTCAATCATTTGAGACAAAAAAAAAATATTCAATGGGCTCAACATGCCTCTCAGCAAATAGCTTGGGGTGTCTACTTTCCAAAATGGGGTCATTTGGGGGGGTTTTGTGCCATCTTGGCATTTTATGGCCTTCAAAACTGTGATAGGTAGTGATAGGTAGTGAGGAGTGAAATCAAAAATTTATGCCCTTAGAAACCTTGAAGGCGGTGCTTGGTTTTTGGGGTCCCGTACGCGGCTAGGCTCCCAAAAAGTCCCACACATGTGGTATCCCCGTACTCAGGAGAAGCAGCAGAATGTATTTTGGGGTGTAATTTCACATATGCCCATGGCATGTGTGAGCAATATATCATTTAGTGACAACTTTTTGTAATTTTTTTTTTTTGTCATTATTCAATCACTTGGGACAAAAAAAGAAAATATTCAATGGGCTCAATATGCCTCTCAGCAATTTCCTTGGGGTGTCTACTTTCCAAAATGGGGTCATTTGGGGGGGTTTTGTACTGCCCTGCCATTTTAGCACCTCAAGAAATGAGATAGGCAGTCATAAATTTAAAGCTGTGTAAATTCCAGAAAATGTACCCTAGTTTGTAAACGCTATAACTTTTGCGCAAACCAATAAATATACGCTTATTGACATTTTTTTTACTAAAGACATGTGGCTGAATACATTTTGGCCTAAATGTATGACTAAAATTGAGTTTATTGATTTTTCTTATAACAAAAAGTAGAAAATATCATTTTTTTTCAAAATTTTCGGTCTTTTTCCGTCTATATCACAAAAAAATTAAAATCGCAGAGGCAATCAAATACCATTAAAAGAAAGCTCTATTTGTGGGAAGAAAAGGACGCAAATTTCGTTTGGGTACAACATTGCATGTCCGCACAATTTACAGTTAAAGCAGCGCAGTGCAAAATTCTGAAATCACCTCTGGTCCTCTAGCTACCAAATGGTCCGGGGCTTAAGTGGTTAAACTAGACTTCATTTGGGCACATTGCAAAAGCTGCATCCTGTTTCATTAATTTGATGTCTCCGGGCCTGCGGGCGTCATTTGAAGTCTTTTTCTTGCATTACCTGAACCTGCCTGGCTGGTTAGAAACAACTGTACCCCTAACACCTATGTGTGTGATTATATGTAAGTATTACATTGTATATCCCTTTATGTTGCGGTCGTTCAGGTGCTTATCTAATAGTCTTTTGAAACTTTCAATGCCCCCTGCAGAAACCGCCTCCTGTGGAAGGGATTTCCATGTCCTTGCCGCTCTTACAGTAATGAACCCTCTACGCAGTTTAAGGTTAAACCTCTTTTCTTCTAATTTTAGTCAGTGGCCACGTGTCTTATTAAACTCCCTTCTGCAAAAAGGTTTTATCCCTATTGTGGGGTCTCACCAATATGGTATTTGTAAATTGAAATCATATCCCCTCTCAAGCGTCTTCTCTCCAGAGAGAAAAAGTTTAGTGCTCGTAACCTTTCTTCATAACTAATATCCTCCAGACCCTTTATTAGCTTTATTGCCCTTCTTTGTACTCGCTCCATCTCAAGTACATCCTTCCTGAGGACTGGTGCCCAGAACTGGACAGCATACTCCAGGTGAGGCCAGACCAAAGTCTTGTAGAGTGTGAGAACTATCACTTTAATCAAGTTAATCCCCTTTTTAATGCATGCCAATATTCTGTTTACTTGTTTCCATTCTAGATTTCCCCAGAGTTTCACCCCCTAGTGAGTAGATTGTATTCATATTTTTGCCACCCAAATGCATTATTTAAAATTTTTCAACATTAAACCTCATTTGCCATGTAGTTGCCCACCCCAATAATTTGTTCAGATCTTCTTGCAAGGTTTCCACTTACTGCGGAGAAGTTATTGCCCTGCTTAGCTTAGTGTCGTCCGCAAATACAGAGATTGAGCTGTTTACCCCATCATCCAGGTCGTTTATGAACAAATTAAACAGGACTGGTCCCAGCACAGAACCCTGGGGGACCCAACTTCCCACCCCTGACCATTCTGAGTATTCTCCATTTATCACCACCCTCTGAACTCGCCCTTGTAGCCAGTTTTCAATCCATGTACTCACCCTATGGTCCATTTCTTTGTACAGTAAACATTTATGGGGAACTGTGTCAAATGCTTTTGCAAAATCCAGATACACCACATCTACGGGCCTTTCTTTATCTAGATGGCAGCTCACCTCCTCATAGAAGGTTAATAGATTGGTTTGGCAAGAACGATTCTTCTTGAATCCATGCTGCTTACTGCTAATGATACCGTTTTCATTACTAAAATCTTTTATATAGTCCCTTATCATCCCCTCCAAGAGTTTGCATACTATTGATGTTAGGCTAACTGATCTGTAATTCCCAGGGATGTATTTTGACCCTTTTTTAAATATTGGTGCTATATTGGCTTTTCTCCAATCAGTTGATACCATTCCAGTCAGTAGACTGTCAGACATGTTATACTTATCTCCTCCACAGCAAGCAGCTTGCTATGGGGGCAACCGAGCTAAGCCGCTGCTCTGTGTGTCCATTCAGACATGGAGTCGTGGTTCGGCCCTGCCTCCTCCTTCTCCTCATTGGCTCACTGACTTTGATTGACAGCAGCAAGAGCCATTGGTGCCCCGCTGCTGTCTCAGCAAATGAGGAGGGGAGTCCCGGACAGCCAAGACTATCGTGCAACATCGCTGGATCGAGATGGGGTTCAGGTAAGTGTTAGGGTGTCTGAGTGGGGCTGCTGCACACAGGTTTTTTTTATCTTAATGCATAGAGATAAAAAAACTTCTGACTTTAGAACCACTTTAATTTGGGTAAACCTGGTCTTCACCCTAGTGCTGCCAGGCCTAAGCGCTAACCACTTTGCCACTGTGTGCTCTGGAGGTGTAGCTGGTTGCTAAACACTGAATACAATCTATGACTACTGGCCATGCTGCTGCCTTCTTGGGGAACTCAAAACTGCAAAAAAACTAAGGTAGAGAGGAGACTGCACTATCAAGTCAAGAAGGAGAATGGGCATATAGCCAAGCAGTGAATGCCCCAGAACTAGTGGATCTAAGCCAGTGGCTCCTGTTGCTGCAATGAACCGGCAACCACCACTGTAGTGGAGACACTGATAGTACTGGCTGGAAAACGTGCCTCTACACATGATCACCCTTTGGTTTATGATAACATATTTTCTTGTTTGATTATGAGTTTTCTGTTCCAATTGTTCCAGATTTGCTGATATTGAATCTATCAAGTGGACTATCAAGCACTATCAGATACACATGGTTGTGACATGGTTGCTCGGCCCATGCCTGGCTGCTCTCTCTGGTTTGGATGAACTCCTCACCTCAGCCCCGGGGGAGATCATCATCCCTGTCCCCTGCATCCCCTTGGACATGATTTGGGTGCCACCACTGGGCCGTACTGTGAGTTATAGATCTTCTTTGAGAGATTTTCTCCATGTAAAAGGTATCTTATATTCCTAATTTATTGATTTAATTCCAGAGCATTTGTACTCCTGATGATTGGCATGTACCATGAAACGTGCGTCGAGTTTTGATCCATAAATGCCAAGACAAGCCTGGTTTCAAGCAAGCCTATATTTATGCATTGTTTATGTTGGATGTATGAATTATCCATGAAGATTTTTCTTCCTATTATTTTTGCCTATATCAGCCTTTCTCAACCTTTTTACCCCAGGGGAACCCTTAAAATAATTTTCAGGTCTCGGGGAACCCCTGATAAAACCCATTTATTGGGGGTCAGTGGGAACAATGCCCCTTACTTTGGTGGTCAGTGAGAAGAATGCCCTTTTTTACAGTGGTGGTAAGAATGGCCCCCTTTACAGAGAGCTATGAAGATCATTGGTGTCATACCACTGGCTCCTCCAAGTGGAATTGGCTCAGAACTATGTAAGCACCATCAAACAGGAGGTAAACCAGTCACAGCTCAAGGAACCCCTAGCCACCTTTGGAGGAACCCTAGGGTTCCACGGAACCCTGGTTGAGAATGGCTGGCTTATATAATGATTTTAATAAGTGTTTTGTAATGACTTATTAATCATGTGTATTGAATATTTGTACCATATGAGCCTATATATTTTATGTGCAAGTCACTATGACCACTAATTTATTGTTGATTGATTCAACGGGTTTCATAAATATGGCATGTTCAACATGAATATAAAATAAATCTTAATAATTCTATATATCATCAGTGGCATTTGTCAAGCCTCATTTAAAGTCCCATTTTTTCCCTCCCCGTTCTATGTAGTTGCTACACAGGGATGGAGGCTTGCCATTATTGGTGTGTCAGGTCATATTTCCTATGCATTATAAATCATACCTTGGGTGGAAGACACCCGTTCTCTAATGACCTGTAACACCATTAAATTATTAACATGTCCCCATTCTCATACATTCAGCCTTGATCTCTATTTCTTTCTCGTACATCACGGGACACAGAGCGACATAGTCATTACTAATGGGTTATATAGATACCGTCAGGTGCTGGCACTGGCAACTTCCAAAACCGGAAGTACCCTCCCCTATATAAGCCCCTCCCATCCGGGAGCACCTCAGTTTTTTGCCAGTGTCTAAGGTGTTGGCCAAGAAGAAACATGTGTTTTTCACTAAGCTTGCGTACAGGTTCTTTTGGGCCTCAGTAAGCTATTCCGGATCCGACCAAAAAAGCTTCATAGCTAAACGGTCGGTACCCGGGCCTTGCAGAGAAGAGCAAGGTTTTGCCTGTAATGCTTCTCTTAGGAGAGCTGGACCCTGGGATCCAGAGCTCTGGTCATACCCACGACCAAGATGTTTTCTGTGCAGGGTGCTATACAGGTCCAGGGGAGTGGAATCCTTGGGAACCCGGTCCCTGAAGGTTTGATTACAATGCCTGCCGTGATAGGTGAAGTTTGGGCTTTTGTGGACCAAACAAAGTCCTGCGGCGGGGAACAGGTAAGTGGGGGCCCCCAGGAACTTGGTTCTATTGGGGGACCCCCAAGCCTAATTTGTCTTTCTGTCTGTTACCTAATGGTATTCCCGCAAAATTCTGTGCATGCCTGTAACTACTAAAAAAAAATGTAATAATTTTTAATGGTGGTCAAGAAAAAAAATAATTTTTTTTTTATATATATTTAATATATTAGACTGCGGTACCTGTGTTTGTCCACTAGAGCCCGCTGTGGAATGTTTTCTTGTCATGTGGACTAGCTTCTTCTCAGCAGAACAAAGTCCAGGCAGATGGTGAGTTCTCTTATAGGAAACTGCTTCCTCTGCCATGTTGCAGTGCTCGTCCATCCCCCGGCCTGCGGCAAAGAGGGGCCCTGGCTCCTGTCCCTTGTTACCATATTTTGAAATTAGCGCCGAAGGCGCACGTGGCCGCGCGCGTGCGTGTGCACGCGCCTCTATATATAGAGGTGAGCCGGGAAAGGGGGCGGAGCCTGGGGGATGGCGCTCTGTGCGCGCCGCAGCGCTTCTGCGCATGTGCGGGCGTCCCAGCAGTTTAAAAAACCACAATATTGTAGTGAGCTGGCTATGAAGTACAGAGACAGAGCTGGCAACATTTAAAGGCATACAGCAAGCGGTTGATACAGGCATCCCCTAGAAAGGCACATTAGTAGACACCAACTGTGATATAGCAGCAATTGTGCTAGACTATTCTCAGTAAAAGTGGTGTATTACGGCTGGAATACCTCAGCTTTAGGCTTAGGAATATGCCGTCCAGAAGCTCCGGAACTGAATCTTCCAGGAAGCGAAGGGGGTCTCATCGGGCTCGGAGGATCTTGGGCATACTTCTGCTGCACCAGTCTCCCCTGAAGTTCAGAGGTAAGTGACCGTAGAGACCCCGCAGGGGTACTTGGTACTGTGGCTGTCCTCAGTTCACCTGCTCCTGTGTATGTAACAGAGGAGGTTTTTTCCTCAGCTCTGGGAGGATTAGAGAGGCTGCCTCCCTGTCAGGGAAAGCACGCCCGATCTCCGTCTCCTCCTTCAGAGTGCCTGTTAGCAGAGCAACAGTCCCATACAGGGATCGACCTGCCTGAAGGGGATCAGGATGAGGTTGATTCTGTTATAGAGGAATCAACAGTGGGGGAACCTTTTCTCAGCATCTCAAGCTGAAAGATTATGGGTTCAGTCTCTGACTAACATGGTCCGATCAGCATTTAAAAATGCACCTTGCGGAACCATCAACCACTACTGTATCCTCGTTGGGGTCGCTGGAAGCCCCCAGACTGTTTGTTCTTTTCCACTTCACCCTTTACTGAAAGGGCTCATTTACCAGGATTGGGAACGTCCTGAGAAAATATTTATTCCCCCAAGAGATTTCCGGTGGTCTATCCCATAGAGGATAAGTTCATCAAAAAAAAAAAATGGCCATCTCTTGTATGTATAAATCACTGACATGTCCAGTGGATAATGTCCAAATGTTCAAGAACCCAATAGATAAAAGATTGGAGTCCTTATGAAAATCTGCTTGGTGATACAACCAGCAGTAGCAGCTATTGGGGTCTGCTAAGCAGTGAAGGATCAGTTGAAACAGGTCTTGAGGGACTTGACAGATCAGCAGGCTTTGCCCTAGCTGATCTACCTAGAGCCTTAGGCTTTGCGGTTGACGCCATAGAGGATTCAGTCCATCAGGCCTCCCGCCTTACGCTGTCTATAGTACATATGCGTAGGCTCCTATGGCTCAAAAACTGGTCTGCTGAAGCTCCCTGTAAAAAATGGCTGGTTAGCGTCCCGTTTCATGGTGAACGCTTATTCAGGGAAAACCTGGACAAATATATCCAGAAAATTTCCAGCGGTAAAAATACGCTCTTGCCGTTTAAAAACAGAGTTAGAGGTCCGTCTTTGAGAGGCCTGCTTCTCCAGTCCCTGGGCCATCGGCTGTGTAACAGTTCCGACGGCCTCCTCGGTCAAATCCCGGGGGTAAAAAACAGGGACAGTAGCAGGGTAATGAGAAACCCTGGGTCAGGGGAGGTACAAAACCTCCCCCAAAGTTAAATTCATTGAAGCCCCCACTCAGTCGGGTGGGGGGAGGACTCCAGTTGTTCGCAAGAGACCTGGCGGGACACGATCAAGACAGATAGGTGCTCTCCGCAGTAGGTTTGGGATACAGTTTGGAGTTAAAAGACTCTCCTCCTTCCCATTTTTGAGGTCAAACGTGCCAAGGGATCCCCGGAAGAGAGAGTCCCTCCTGTTGGCACTAGAACAACTATTGCTCCAAGGAGTAATTATGGAGGTTCCCCTGGAAGAATGAGGGTTCGGGTTTTACTCAAACCTCTTTACGGTCCCGAAGCAAACGCGGACGGGAGGCCCATATTAATTCTAAAAGGGCTATACAAATTCCTGTATATCAGGACTTTCCGATAGAGTCGATCCGATCGGTGGCCACTGCCCTACAAGGGGAGGATTGGTTAGCCGCGATCGACATCAAAGATGCTTATTTGCACATTCCCATCTTTCCAGTCCACCAAAAATTTCTACGCTTTGCAGTAGAAGGGCGCCATTTTCAGTTCAGAGCCTTACCCTTCGGTTTGGCCACAGCACCACGAGTGTTTACAAAAATTCTGGCCCTTTATTGGCCAATCTAAGAACACAAGGTGTAATGATAATGGCATATCTGGATGACTTATTGCTGATAGACCACTCAGTGAAAAAACTAGACGTGGTCGTTCACAAGACAATCAAGTATCTGGAATCTCACGGTTGGATTATCAACCGAGACAAGTCAGCCCTAAAAACCAGTCAAAAGTCTGGAATACTTGGGGCTAAGGTTGGATTCAGGCCAGAGAAAAATATTCTTGCCTCGAGGAAAGGTGTTGTCTTTGAAAGATTTGATCCACTTAGTGGGTACAAAAAAGCCAGCCGTCCATACGCCTGTATATGAGGCTGCTGGGAAAAATGGTGGCATCATTCGAAGCAGTACCCTACGGTCAATTCCATTCAAGGAATTTGCAAGGGGCCATACTGTCAGCCTGGAACAAAAAAGTTCAGGCCCTAGACTTACAATGTCCTTGTCCCCTTCCGTTCGCAAGAGCCTCCGTTGGTGGTTGGTTCCCCAGAATCTGGAAAAAAGGAAATCCTTCAGTCCGATTTCTTGGAAGGTGGTCACTACAGATGCCAGCCTTATAGGCTGGGGAGCAGTACTGGAGCAATAGTCTCTCCAGGGCAGATGGTCGGATGCAGAAAAGGCCCTGCCCATCAATCTCTTAGAGATACGAGCAGCCCGGTATGCCCTAGTAGCATGGACATCCAAACTCCAAGGGTCCCCTGTCAGATTTCAATCAGACAATGCCACAGCAGTGGCATATATCAATCATCAGGGGGGCACCAGGAGTCGTGCAGCCCAGAGGGAAGTAAATTACATCCTGAAATGGGCAGAAAAATATGTCCCAGCCATATCTGCGGTATTCATTCCAGGAGTGGAGAATTGGAAGGCGGACTTTATAAGTCGCCAGCAATTAGGCCCAGAGGAAGGGTCCCTTCACCCCGAGGTTTTCTGGACAATATGTCAGCGGTGGGGAACATCGGATGTAGATCTTCTAGCATCCAGATTCAACACAAAGGGGGACAGGTTTGTCTCTCGGACAAGGGATCCCCTAGCTTGCGGCTCGGATGCCCTAGTGTTCCCTTGGGATCAGTTCAAGCTGATATATGCATTCACACCGCCACAATGGTTACCTCGATTACTCCGCAGAATCAGGGTAGAAAAGAAACCAGTGATTCCGGTGGCTCCAGCGTGGCCCCGAAGAGCGTGGTACGCGGAGATTGTAAAATTTCAGTGGGGAGTCCTTGGACTCTCCCACGTCGTCCGGACCTGCTTTCGCAAGGACCGATATACCACCCTTCCTTACCAGCCCTAGGTTTGACGGCCTGGCTATTGAAGCCCACATTCTAAAAAAGAGAGGGCTCTCTAATGCTGTGGTATCTACCATGATCAATGCCAGGAAGCCGGTATCCAGGCAGATCTACTATAGAATCTGGAAGGCGTACATCGCCTGGTGTGAGGCCAAGAAATGGCATCCACGTAAATACGTAATAGGAAGGATTCTGGACTTCCTACAATGGGCTGTAGATAGGAAGCTTGCCTTGAGTACTATCAAGGGTCAGATTTCGGCCTTGTCAATATTTTTTCAAAGGCCCTTGGCTTCGCATTCACTAGTCAAAGCCTTTATACAAGGAGTGATGCGTATTAGTCCTCCGGTTAATATTCCCATATGTCCATGGGATCTAAACTTGGTTCTGTCGGTTTTACAGAAACAACCATTTGAACCATTACAGCATATTTCCTTGGTGCTTCTCACCAGGAAATTGATTTTTCTAGTAGCCATTTGTTCGGCTAAAAGAGTGTCGGAATTAGCAGCTATGTCCTGTAAGGAGCCATATCTGGTTATCCATAAGGACAAAGTAGTGTTACGTCCTCATCCAGCCTTTCTTCCTAAGGTGGTATCGAGGTTTCATTTGAACCAAGATGTGGTTCTTCCTTCTTTTTTCCCCAAACCTACTTCGGTAGAGGAAAAGTTATTTCATTCTTTGGATGTAGTAAGAGCAGTTAAAGCTTATCTAAAAGCCACTGCTCAGATTCGCAGAACGGATACTTTGTTTATACTGCCGGAAGGCCCCAGAAAGGGTCAGGCAGCGTCAAAATCTACTTTAGCCAAGTGGATTCGACAGGTCATTATGCAAGCTTATGGCTTGAGAAGGAGACCGCCTCCGTTCAAAGTTAGAGCGCACTCCACGAGAGCAGTTGGAACTTCATGGGCAGTGCATCACCAGGCCTCCCTGGCTCAAATCTGTAAGGCCGCAACATGGTCTTCAGTACACACGTTTACTAGGTTCTACCAGGTGGACGTTAGAAGTCAGGAGGATGTCGCCTTTGGGCGCAGTGTGTTGCAGGCCGCAAAAGATCCTCATGTCTGATAGCGCTCAGCTTATATATGGTGTATCCCCCCCCTCATTTGGCATTGCTTTAGGACATCCCATTAGTAATGACTATGTCGCTCTGTGTCCCGTGATGTACGAGAAAGAAAATAGGATTTTTATAACAGCTTACCTGTAAAATCCTTTTCTTGGAGTACATCACGGGACACAGAGCTCCCGCCCCTCTTTGGGGACACTTATTGCTTTGCTACAAAACTGAGGTGCTCCCGGATGGGAGGGGCTTATATAGGGGAGGGTACTTCCGGTTTTGGAAGTTGCCAGTGCCAGCACCTGACGGTATCTATATAACCCATTAGTAATGACTATGTCGCTCTGTGTCCCGTGATGTACTCCAAGAAAAGGATTTTACAGGTAAGCTGTTATAAAAATCCTATTTTTTCTCTCTGTTAATTACAGAGTACTGGGTTTGTCCCTATTAATCTTTCTCAACTACCAAATCAATACCTATATTATCCATAGTCATACACCCTGGCCCTAATGCTGGAATGCAGGGTCATTTGATCTAGCATATAGGATACAATTTATATTGTACTATCATCGGCGCTGGATGGGCCTACATGTCAGGGGGGTGGGGGATGTGACCCCGGGGCTGCGATGCACAGAAGTCTCTCCTCTTCCCCCATTATCCCCAATCTAGCGTGGGGCGGGGTCTTGCCTCCTGGGCATCAGCGTCATGATTGGATGCCTGCTCAGTGTAACACTTACACCTGAGCCTCGAACAAAACCCCCCTTTTTTCCACCTATCAGGGGCCTAATGACGTTGGTGGGGACACGCCCCTTACTGGAGATATAAGCTGCTCAGACTGGCTGGCTAACCATTCCACTTGGACCATTCCCACAAGAAAGATTCCAGGCATCCCTGCAGTCACAGATTTTCACAAGGTAATTGAGCCACACTCATACCTACACACAATATGTTTGGGGTTCATTTATTCCATAGCTCACCACCTTTTGGTGGGCTAGGTTTTTTGACTCACTTGTTGTGGGTTATCACTAGAGATGAGCTGAACACCCCCTGGTTCGGTTCGCACCAGAACATGCGAACAGGCCACAAATTTCTTCGAACACGTGAACACCATTAAAGTCTATGGGACATGAACATGAAAAATCAAAAGTGCTCATTTTAAAGGTTAATATGCAAGTTATTGTCATAAAAAGTGTTTGGGGGCCCGGGTCCTGCCCCAGGGGACATGTATAAGTGCAAAAAATTTTTAAAAACTGCAGTTTATTCAGGAGCAGTGATTTTAATAATGCTTAAAGTGAAACAATAAAAGTGAAATATTCCTTTAAATTTTGTACCTGGGGGTGTCTAAAGTATGCCTGTAAAGTAGCGCATGTTTCCCCTGTTTAGAACTGTCCCTGCACAAAATGTCATTTCTGAAGAAAAAAAAGTAATTTAAAGCTACTCGCGGCTATAATGAATTGTCGGGTCCCCGGCAATACAGATCAAAGTCATTGAAAAAAACGGCAGGGGTCCCCCCCACAGTCCATTACCAGGCCCTTTGGGTCTGGTATGAATATTAAGGAGAACCCCCAAAAAAGCGTGGGGGTCCCCCCCAAATTCCATATCAGGCCCTTCAGGTCTGGTATGGATTTTAAGGGGAACCCCACACCAAAATAAAAAAAATGGCGTGGAGTCCCCCCAAAAATCCATAGCAGACCCTTATCCGAGCACGCAACCTGGCAGGCTGCAGGAAAACAGGGGGGGACGAAAGAGCTTCCCCCCTCCTGAACCGTACCAGGCCACATGCCCTCAACATGGGGAGGATGTCCCCATGTTGATGGGGACATGGACCTCATCCCCACAACCCTTGCCCGGTGGTTGTGGGGGTCTGTGGGCGGAGAGCTTATCGGAATCTAGAAGCCCCCTTTAACAAAGGGGACCCCCAGATTCTGCCCCCCCCCATGTGAATTGGTAACAGGTACATTGTACCCCTACCATTTCACAAAGAAAGTGTAAAAAATTGTAAAAAAACACACAGACACAGTTGGGATAAGTCCTTTATTAAAAATAAAAAATAAAAAAAACATTCCAGTGATGTAATCCAGACTATCCAGCATTGTTCTCTATGTCCTGCGGTAATCCGATGTCCAGCGATTCTGCAGTCTCCAGTCTCCACTCCACACAAACCCCCCATGATGTAAGAGGGAGCGGGATCACCCGTCACATCATAGGGTAAGCCCCGGCTTTCACCGCTTTCCTGGGGAATACCCATGACATCACAGGGCGGGGTCACCCGCCGACATCATTGGGTATTCCCAGCTTAAATGGTCTCTCAGTCTGGGTCAGTAGGAATCACAATCATAAGAAAGACTGCTGACCTGACAGTTGTGCAAAAAAACATCATTGACACCCTCCATAAGGAGTGAAAGCCTCAAAAGGTAATTGCAAAAGAAGTTGGATGTTCCCAAAGTGCTGTTTCAAAGAACATTAATAGAAAGTTATGTGGAAGGGAAAAGTGTGGAAGAAAAAGGTGCACAAGCAACAGGGATGACCGCAGCCTGGAGAGGATTGTCAGGAAAAGGCTATTCAAAAGTGTTGGGGACTTTCACAAGGAGTGGACTGAGGCTGGAGTCAGTGCATCAAGAGCCACCACACACAGACGAATCCTGGACATGGGCTTCAAATGCCGTATTCCTCTTGTCAAGCCACTCCTGAACAACAAACAACGTCAGAAGCGTCTTACCTGGACTAAAGAAAAACAGACCTGGTCTGTTGCTCAGTGGTCCAAAGTCCTCCTTTCTGATGAAAGCAAATTTTGCATCTCATCTGGAAACCAAGGACCCAGAGTATGGAGGAAGAATGGAGAGGCACACACTGCAAGATGCTGGAAGTCCAGTGTGAAGTTTCCACAGTCTGTATTGAATTGGGGAGACATGTTATCTGCTGGTGTTGGTCCACTTTGCTTCATTAAGTCCAGGGTCAACACAGCCGTCTACCAGGAGATTTTGGAGCAGTTCATGCTTCCTTCCGCAGACGAGCTCTATGGAGATGCTGACTTCATTTTCCAGCAGGACTTAGCACCTGTCCACACTGTCAAAAGCACCAAAACCTAGTTCAATGACCGTGGGAATACTGTGCTTGATTGGCCAGTAAACTCGCCTGACCTGAACCCCATAGAGAATCTATGGGGCATTGCCAAGAGAAAGATGAGAGACATGAGACCGAACAATGCAGAAGAGCTGAAGGCCGCTATTGAAGAATCCTGGTCTTCCATAACACCTCAGCTGTGCCACAGGCTGATAGCTTCCATGCCACACTGCATTGAGGCAGTA
This sequence comes from Rana muscosa, assembly GCA_029206835.1. Lineage (NCBI taxonomy): Eukaryota > Metazoa > Chordata > Amphibia > Anura > Ranidae > Rana > Rana muscosa. Next base: position 25,848,857 of record CM055126.1, read on the forward strand.
ATTGCTGCAAAAGGGGCCCAAACCAAGTACTGAGTACATATGCATGCTTATACTTTTCAGAGGTCCGATATTGTTCTATGTACAATCCTTGTTTTATTGATTGCATGTAATATTCCAATTTTCTGAGATTGTGGATTTGGGGTTTTCATGAGCTGTAAGCCATAATCATCACATTTATGACAAATCACTGATTGAACTATCTTGCTTTGCATGTATTGAGTCGATCTCATATATTAGTTTCACCTTTTAATTTGAATTAGTGAAATAAATGAACTTTTGCACGATATTCAAATTTTTTGAGTTTCACCTGTATTAAAATGTTTCCTTTTTTTATATATTTTTTTATTTAACCCTGTTGGGGGGTAGGGGAGCTTTGGTGAGATGTCGGGGTCTAAACAGACCCCTGACATCTCCCCTGTGAGACATGGAAAGGGATTGAGGATAGAGATTCCCTAGTCCTTTTCTCCGCAGCCTCAGCTGCACTGAACATGAATGGACAGGAGACAGAGGCTCCTCTTCATTCAAAAGCTAAGACATCATAAACACAGTTTGCGATGCTCAGTTATGAATGGACAGAGTCAGTGATCACTGACTTTGTCCATTCAGAAAAGGAAGGAGGTGGGGGCGTGGTCTGACTATGGAGGAGTAAGGACCTGCCGTGCCTGAGCTCCGTCCGGTCCGCAGCACTATCAGCAGCTACAGGGGTGATCTTTCCCCCGTTTGTCATCCAGGGCATGTCGCAACAGCGTCGGGCATCGTCACAGCCCAAAACCGCAAACCAGCAGGGACAGAGATCACTGGATTCATTCCTCTCCGACATCCCCCGTCAGCAGAGGGGAAGATCCAAGATGGAGCCGGAGCGAATGGCCTCACAGCAGCAACACGAGGCTCAGCCTGCGCCGCCAGCGTTGTCTCCTATCCCCTCTCCCAGGGTGGTACACCAAGTGACTCCATCCCCCCTGCCTCCCCCCCTCCAAATCATCACAGGATCAGGATGCAGGGATAGCAGACCTGGCAGGCGATAGGGATATCAGACAGCACCTGTGGTCTCTCCCCACTAAAGAGGACCTGGAGCGTTTTACCAGCCGGATTGAAAGGGCTTTTAAGCAGAACATTGAACAGTTAAAAACGGACACTATTGAGATGGGACACAGAGTAGAGACTTTGGAGCAGAAGCTTGATGACTCTGTGCCCGCTATCTCTCAGCTCAGGGACCAGTCCTCTGCCCACGGTCACCAAATTGAGGCCCTCCTATGCCAATTAGATGATATGAAAAACCGCAGCAGGCGAGCGAACATTCGCATACGCGGCCTACCCGAAGCCACTGGGCCTAAGGACATTATACCTACGCTTCAGGGGGTGTTCCGTGAAATCCTGAGCCTACCACCCTCGACCCCGATCGAGATAGACAGGGCACTCAGGCCCCCATCAGATGACCCGGAGAACCCCAGGGATATTATTTGCAGGCTCCACAAATACAGTCAGGTCCATAAATATTGGGACATCGACACAATTCTAATAGTTTTGGCTCTATACACCACCACAATGGATTTGAAATGAAACGAACAAGATATGCTTTAACTGCAGACTTTCAGCTTTAATTTGAGGGTATTTACATCCAAATCAGGTGAACGGTGTAGGAATTACAACAGTTTATATATGTGCCTCCCACTTTTTAAGGGACCAAAAGTAATAGGACAGATTAACAATCATAAATCAAACTTTCACTTTTTAATACTTGGTTGCAAATCCTTTGCAGTCAATTACAGCCTGAAGTCTGGAACGCATAGACATCAGCAGACCCTGGGTTTCATCCCTGATGATGCTCTGCCAGGCCTCTACTGCAACTGTCTTCAGTTCCTGCTTGTTCTTGGGGCATTTTCCCTTCAGTTTTGTCTTCAGCAAGTGAAATGCATGCTCAATCGGATTCAGGTCAGGTGATTGACTTGGCCATTGTATAACATCCCACTTCTTTCCCTTAAAAAACTCTTTGGTTGCTTTCGCAGTATGCTTCGGGTCATTGGCCATCTGCACTGTGATGAAGCACCGTCCAATGAGTTCTGAGGCATTTGGCTGAATATGAGCAGATAATATTGCCCGAAACACTTCAGAATTCATCCTGCTGCTTTTGTCAGCAGTCACATCATCAATAAATACAAGAGAACCAGTTCCATTGGCAGCCATACATGCCCATGCCATGACACTACCACCACCATGCTTCACTGATGAGGTGGTATACTTTGGACCATGAGTAGGGATGAGCCGAACACCCCCCCCGTTCGGTTCGCACCAGAACTTTCGAACGGACCGAAAGTTTGCGCGAACGTTAGAACCCTATTAAATACAATGGACGCGAACGTTCGAAATCTAAAGTGCTAATTATAATGACTAATATGCATGTTATTGTCCTAAAAAGCGTTTGGGGACCCGGGTTCTGCCCCAGGGAACATGTATCAATGCAAAACTAATGCCGCGTACACACGACCGCTTTTTTAGACGAGAAAAACTGCATTTTTTCATTTCGCCGAGAAAAACGATCGTCTGTGGGCTTTATGTCGTTTTTCTCGTCGAGAAAAACGGCATAAAAAACGACGAGAAAAATTAGAACATGTTCTAAATTTTCTCGTCGTTTTTTCCAGCATTTTTTTCCGCGGCAGTTTTCCCATAGGGAAACACTGCCGCGGAGCTCACAGACGGTCGTTTTTCTCATCAAGAGAAAAAATGACGGGAAAAGCAACCGTGTGTAGGGAACCAAGCGGTTCCCTCGTTTTTCCTGTCATTATTCACGGCGTTTTTTTAACCGCCGTGAATAATGATCGTGTGTACGCGGCATAAGTTTTAAAAACTGCAGTCTTTCGGGAGCAGTCATTTTAATGATGCATAAAGTGAAAAAAAAAAAGTCAAATATTCCTTTAACCACTTAACGACCGCCCACCGCCGATTTACGTCGGCAGAATGGCACGGACAGGCAGAATCACGTAGATCTACGTGATCGCCTTTGTGCAGTTGGGGGGTCCCTTCACTGCAGTGAGCGGCCGTTAAGTGTTCGGGAGCGATCAGGCATGAGGGGGGGGCGCTCGATTCCGCCCCCCCCCTCGCGATCGCTCCCGGCCAATGAAAATGCTTCCTCCGCCATGTGATGTAAACAAGGCTGGAGGAAGTGATGTCATCTCCCTCGCCTCGGTCTTTCCGTTCCCGGCGCCGAGCAGAGAAGAAGCAGGTTAGTGCACCAACAGTCCACTGACACGTAGGTACACATAGGCACACAAATCACCCCCCAGTCACCCCCAGATCACCCCCCAGGTCACCCCAAAGCCCCCAATCACAGTGTCACTGATTGCAGTGATCATTTATTTTACTGATCACTGCATTTAGTGTCATCTGTGATTGTAAAAAGTTGCAGGGCAGTTAGGATTAGGCCCCTTTAGGTCCAGGGTAGCCCCCTAACCCCCCCTAATAAAGGTTTAACCCCTTGATCACCCCCCAGGTAACCCTTTCACCACCTAACTTCAGCGTCACTAAGCGATTGTTTTTCCGATCGCTGTATTCGTGTCGCTGGTGTTTTAGATAGGCAGTTATTTTTTTTTAGGTTCGCCGCAGGTTTTTATTAGTGTCAGGTACCCCCATATATTATTTTAACCCCCTGATTGCCCCTAGAGTTAACCCTTTCACCAGTGATCGCCGTATAAGCGTCACTGGTGTCACTGGTTAGCCAGTAAGTTATTTAGTTATTTAGGTTACCCGTCAGGTTTTTATATAGTGTCAGGTACCCCCATATTTAACCTAATAAAGGTTTTAACCCCCTGATTGCCCCTAGTTAACCCTTTCACCAGTGATCACCATATAAAGGTTACGGGTGACGCTGGTTGATTAGTTTGCTTTTTATAGCATCAGGGCACCCGCCGTATATAACCCAATAAAGGTTTAACCCCCCTGATCGCCCGGCGGGTGAGATCAATTAGGTTTTAGCGCCAGAGAGGGTCTGCGTCGCCCCAGGCAGTGTTAGGTTAGTGACAGTAACGCTAACACCCACGCGCAAAGCATACACCCCCCTTAGTGGTATAGTATCTGATCAGATCTGATCAGATCTATACTAGCATCCCCAGCGGTTTAGGGTTCCCAAAAACGCAGTGTTAGTGGGATCAGCCCAGATACCTGCTAGCGCCTGCGTTTAGCCCCTCCGCCCAGCCCAGCCCAGCCCAGCCCACCCAAGTGCAGTATCGATCGATCACTGTCACTTACCAAACACAACACACATAACTGCAGCGTTCGCAGTGCTTGGTTTTTGGGGCCCTGTACGCGGCTAGGCTCCCAAAAAGTCCCACACATGTGGTATCCCCGTACTCAGGAAAAGCAGCAGAATGTATTTTGGGGTGCAATTCCACATATAACCATGGCATGTGTGAGCAATATATCATTTAGTGACAACTTTTTGTACATTTTTTTTTTTCTTTTTGTCATTATTCAATCATTTGGGACAAAAAAAAAAATATTCAATGGGGTCAACATGCCTCTCAGCAAATAGCTTGGGGTGTCTACTTTCCAAAATGGGGTCATTTGGGGGGGTTTTGTGCCATCTTGGCATTTTATGGCCTTCAAAACTGTGATAGGTAGTGAGGAGTGAAATCAAAAATGTATGCCCTTAGAAACCTTGAAGGCGGTGCTTGGTTTTTGGGGTCCCGTACGCGGCTAGGCTCCCAAAAAGTCCCACACATGTGGTATCCCCGTACTCAGGAGAAGCAGCAGAATGTATTTTGGGGTGTAAATTCACATATGCCCATGGTATGTGTGAGCAATATATCATTTAGTGACAACTTTGTGCAAAAAAAAAAAAAGTTTGTCATATTCCCGCAACTTGTGGCAAAATATAAAATATTCCATGGACTGAACATGCCTCTCAGTAAATAGCTTGGGGTGTCTACTTTCCAAAATGGGGTCATTTGGGGGGGTTTTGTGCTATTTTGGCATTTTATGGCCTTCGAAACTGTGATAGGTAGTGAGGAGTGAAATCAAAAATTTGCGCCCTTAGAAATCCTGAAGGCGGTGCTTGGTTTCCGGGGTCCCGTACGTGGCTAGGCTCCTAAAAAGTCCCACACATGTGGTATCCCCGTACTCAGGAGAAGCAGCAGAATGTATTTTGGGGTGCAATTCCACATATAACCATGGCATGTGTGAGCAATATATCATTTAGTGACAACTTTTTGTAATTTTTTTTTTTTTTTGTCATTATTCAATCACTTGGGACAAAAAAAATAAATATTCAATGGGCTCAACATGCCTCTCAGCAATTTCCTTGGGGTGTCTACTTTCCAAAATGGGGTCATTTGGGGGGGTTTTGTACTGCCCTGCCATTTTAGCACCTCAAGAAATGAGATAGGCAGTCATAAATTTAAAGCTGTGTAAATTTCAGAAAATGTACCCTAGTTTGTAAACGCTATAACTTTTGCGCAAACCAATAAATATACGCTTATTGACATTTTTTTTACTAAAGACATGTGGCTGAATACATTTTGGCCTAAATGTATGACTAAAATTGAGTTTATTCGATTTTTCTTATAACAAAAAGTAGAAAATATCTTTTTTTTTCAAAATTTTCGTTCTTTTTCCATTTATATCGCAAAAAATAAAAATCGCAGAGGCAATCAAATACCATTAAAAGAAAGCTCTATTTGTGGGAAGAAAAGGACACAAATTTCATTTGGGTACAACATTGCATGTCCGCACAATTTACAGTTAAAGCAGCGCAGTGCCGAATCCCAAAAACAGGCTTGGTCCTAATGGCCCGAAATGGTCCGGGGCTTAAGTGGTTAAATATCGTACCTGGGGGGTGTCTAAAGTATGCCTGTGAAGTGGCATGTGTTTCCCGTGTTTAGAAATGTCATTTTGTGCAGGGACAGTTTTAAAGGAAAAAAAGCCATTTAAAACTGCTTGCGGCTTTAATGTAATGTCTGGTCCCGGTAATATGGATGAAAATCTTTGAGAAAAATGGCATAGCTACCCCATCACCCCCCCCCCCCCTACCCCAGCCCATTACCAGCCCCTTTGGGTCTTGTATGGATATTAAGGGGAACCCCGCACACAAAATAAAAAAGACCCTATATACTCTGAAAAGCAGTATACAGGCGGTGCAAACAAGACAGGGACTGTAGGTTTGTTCTTAAGTAGAATCTGTTTTTTAATTTTGAACAGGTACATTGTTTAAGTGTAGCTCCAGCCAAAAAATCTATTTTTAAGCTTTTTGGAAAACATAGGGAAGGGTTATCACCCCTGTAACATTTGTTTTGCTGTCTGTGCCCCTGTTCAGAACATTTCACCTCACTTTCCGTCCCAATGACAACTGTTTTTGAAAAGTGGGGTTTTTATTGAAACAAGGATTGGTGATAAAGCATCAGTAGAGAAGAGACACCTTTTTCCCATATTAACTCTTATGCCGTGTACACACGACCGTTTTTCTCGTCGAGAAAAGCGGCATTTTTTCCTTTTGACTAGAAAAACAATCATCTGTGGGCTTTTTGTCGTTTTTCTCGACGAGAAAAACTGCATTAAAAACTACGAGAAAAATGAGAACATGTTCTTATTTTTTTCGTCGTTTTTCCCGACATTTTTAGGGAAACACTGCCGCGGAGCCCACAGACGGTCGTTTTTCTCGACAAGAGAAAAAATGTCGTGAAAAATGACCGTGTGTGGGGAACAAGCCGTTCCCTCGTTTTTAATGTCATTATTCACAGCGGTTTTTTAACCGCCGTGAATAATGATCATGTGTACGCGGCATAACAGGAGAGAATTTCCCTTCCTAGGGGTAGATTTCCTCTCACTTCCTGTTGTCTCCTTCCGTTTGCAAATAGGAGTCGTTTGTAAGTTGGATGTTTGAAAGTAGGGGCCTGCCGTATATACTCTGCTGAAATTTGCCCCTTACATGTTGGTGTTGCCATAACACTGTGAGCCCTCACAGTTACTCTTGGTGGGCGCCGGAACGCCCTGCTGTGAACTATTATATCAGGAATTGTACTTACAGGCCATTGTTGAACAGTGGTAGGAAAAATTGGGCCTTTGGTGGTGGTGCTGGTGCCACAACACTGTAAGCCCTCACAGTTACTCTTGGTGGGCGCATGAATGGGCCCTGCTGTGAATTATTAGATCAAGAATTGTAATTGCATGCCCCTGTTGAACAGGGGCTGAAAAATTGGGCCTTTGGTGGTGGTGGTGTTGCCACAACACTGTAAGCCCTCACAGTTACTCTTGGTGGGCGCAGGAATGGGCCCTGCTGTGAATTATTAGATCAATAATTGTAATTACATGCCCCTGTAGAACAGGGGCTGAAAAATTGGGCCTTAGCCACTGGTGCCACAACACTGCAACCCCTCACAGATACTGTACTTGGAGCACAGTAATGAGCCCTGTTGCAAAGTATTGCATCAAAAATTGTAATTACACGCCCCTGTTAAACAGGGGCTGAAAAATTGGGCCTTAGCCACTGGTGCCACAACACTGCAACCCCTCACAGATACTGTACTTGGAGCACAGTAATGAGCCCTGTTGCAAAGTATTGCATCAAAAATTTTAATTACACGCCCCTGTTAAACAGGGGCTGAAAAATTGGGCCTTAGGCACTGGTGCTGGTGCCACGACACTGCAACCTCTCACAGATACTCTAGTTGGAGTGCAGGAATGAGCCCTGCTGCAAAGCATTGCATCATAAATTGTAATTACATGCCCCTGTTAAACAGGGGCTGAAAAATTGGGCCTTAGCCCCCCCGGTGGCGGCACCCAGAAAAAAAAATGTTCTTCCAAGCTATCATCATGAATCGGATCTTTGAGGAGGAGGAGGATAGTCAGTCAACATAACAGGACAGTCACTCAGCATCAGCATCAGTCTTGAAGGGATGTGACATTTGAAAATAAATTATTCTGTTATATCAGCTTCAGGTGCTTGGTAGCTGGTGGTGATCCAAGACTGGTTCATATTTATGAAGGTCAGTCAATCAACCGAGTCGGTGGACAGGCGCACACTGTGATCCGTGACAAATCCTCCAGCAGCACTGAATGTGCGTTCCGAAAGAACGCTGGATGCAGGACAGGCCAGTAGCTCAATTGCATACTGTGCAAGCTCTGGCCAGTGATCCATCCTCAAGACCCAGTAAGCCAGAGCATTTTCGGTGGGAAAGGTGTCCAAGTCTGACCTTGCCCCTAGGTATTCCTGCACCATGTATATCAGACGCTGGCGATGGTTGCTGGAACCGATCATACCTTGGGGCTGCGGACTAAAGAATTGTCTGAACGCATCGGTCAGACGGCCACCTTCCCCACCGCTCCTTCTTTGACTGACCGAAGCCTCAGCAACTCGTTGTCCAGGACCAGCAGTTTGTAACCTCCCAGTCTCTGGGAACGCGTTGCACAGACCTTTCTGCAAGGCCTCCCGGAGTTGTCTCACCCTCTGCGACGGTAAGATAAGGTCCGCAACCTTACCCTTGTACCGTGGATCAAGGAGAGTGGCCAGCCAGTAATGGTCCCTCTCCTTGATCCGAAAAATACGAGGATACTTCCGCAGACTTTGCAGGATCAGGGAGGCCATGCAGCGTAAGTTAGCTGAGGCATTCGGTCCGGAGTCCTCTGGGTCACTAAGGAAGACATGATCCGCAGCCACCTCCTCCCAGCGACGTACAAGTCCACGTGTTTCTTGGGACTGTAAATCATTCCTAAAAGACTGCTGCTGTTGATGCTGAGTGCCAGGCTCCACCTCCATGCTGACACAATCCTCCTCCTCCTCCCCTGGGATGGGTGGGACAGAAGGAACACTGTCTGGGTAAAGGGGGCCTTGAGAGGCAAGGAAGTCCTCCTTTTCCTGCCTCTGTTCTGCCTCAAGTGCCCTGTCCATTATTCCATGCAGCATATGCTCCAACAGGTGGACAAGAGGTACAGTGTCACTTATGCATGCACTGTCACTGCTCACCATCCTCGTGGCCTCCTCAAATGGTGCCAGGACAGTGCATGCATCCCTGATCATGCCCCACTGGCATGGTGAAAAAAACCCGAGCTCCCCTGACCCTGTCCTGGTGCCATAGTCGCACAGGTACTCATTGATGGCCCTCTGCTGCATGTGCAGCCGCTGCAGCATGGCCAACGTTGAGTTCCACCTGGTGGGCATGTCACATATAAGGCGGTTCTTGAGCAGGTTCAACTCCTTTTGCAGCTCAGCCAGCCGAGCACTGGCATTATATGAAATGCACACAGACTTTCCTGGCCTGCCTCAGGACATCCTGTAAGCCCGGGTACCTGCCCAAGAACCGCTGCACCACCAGGTTAAGGACGTGAGCCACACAGGGCACATGGGTCAGTTGTCGCTGTCGGAGGGTGGAGAGGAGGTTGGTGCCATTGTCGCAAACCACCATTCCTGCCTTAAGCTGGCGTGGCGTCAACCACCTCTCGGCCTGCCCCTGCAGAGCTGACAGAACCTCTGCCCCAGTGTGGCTCCTGTCCCTCAAACACACCAGCGCAAATACGGCATGGCATCTTTTTGCCTGTGTACTTGCGTAGCCCCTTGAACACCTACGGAGCACCGCTGGTTCCGAAGACAAAGCACAGAAAGAAGCCATGGAGGAAGAAGAAGAGGAGGGGGTGGAGGACAGAGGTGTGTCACAACCAGTAGTAGCATTTTGGAGGTGTGGCGGCAGAACAACCTCCAACACTACTCCACCTTCTCCTGCATCCTTCCCAGCTGCCAAAAGAGTGACCCAATGGGCCATGAAAGAAAGGTAACGTCCCTGTCCATGCCTGCTGGACCATGAGTCAGCGGAAATTTGCACCTTACAGCTGACCACCCTGTCCAGTGAGGCATAGACATTGCCTTCCACATGCCGGTAGAGAGCCGGAATCGCCTTCCGTGAGAAAAAGTGGCGTTTGGGAACCTGCCACTGAGGAACCGCACATTGCACAAACTCACGGAAGGGGGCAGAGTCTACCAACTGAAAAGGCAGCAGTTAAAGTGCTAGCAATTTAGCCAAGCTAACATTCAACCCCTGGGCATGTGGATGGCTGGGAGTGAACTTCTTTCGATGGTCCAGCAGCTGGGGCAGGGAAATTTGCCTGCTAGAATCGGACGTCGGTGTACTGCTAGCAGAGTGCCCACAAGTACTTGGCTGTGACACACCTAATTCTACACCTTCATTCCTCTCAGTGCAGGTTTCAGAGAGGACTGAAGGTATAGTGGGGTTGGAGATCCCAGCTGATGCAGAGCAAGGAGAGGTCCGCTTTTTTCTTTGGTGTGGGTCTTTAAGGTAGACTTGCCAACGAGCTGCATGGCAGGTCAACATATGTCTGGTTAAGCATGTGGTGCCCAAGCGGCTGATGTTTTGGCCACGCGAGATACGCTTCAGACATATGTTGCAAACAACAGTGGTGCGATCTGATGCACTCGACTCAAAAAAGGCCCACACCAAAGAACTTTTGGAATAATGGCCAGAGGCAGCGCCCTGCACAGGTGGAACTCTGCGGTGTGATTTAGTCAGTGTGCTGCCCTTACGCTGGCCCCCGGAGGGCATCCTGCCTCGTTGGAGATGTGCTTCCTCCTCATCCTCCTCCTCCTCTCTCCTATCAGGCACCCACGTGGAGTCAGTGACCACATCATCCCCTCCCTCCTCATCACTGGAACCAATCTGGCAGTATGCTGCAGCTGCTGGAACATGACTGCCAGATTGGTGTCCTTCTTGAGCATCCCCTTTCTCTGCTCTCACGCTACTGCCTTCCTCTAGCTAGGTATCATCTTCAGACCCTTGGAAACGCTGGGCATCCTCCTGGAGCATGTACCCAACACTGTGCTCAAACAGTTCGGGGGACTCCTCAGGAGGACACGGTGTGTCTAGGGAAGGAGTGACTGATGATGACATTGAGGACGCTTTGGCAGCTGCTTTGCCAGTACCCTGAGCCTGGGTGAGAGAGGATGAGGAGGATGAGAAGGGCTTGGTCATCCACTCTACCAAGTCTTCGGCATGATGCGGCTCAACACGTCCAGCTGCCGAAAATAAGGACAAGCGTGTCCCATGGCCACGTGCTGATGACGATGCACCGCGTCCACGACCAGCACTGTTGTCTCTAGACACAGAGCCTGCTTGCCCTCTTTTTTTGGCTCCTGACTGTCTGCCTCTCCTTGTTTGCCTTCCAGACATTCTAAAGGCCTGCAGGGAGATGGGAAAACCAGCAATAAGGGGTAGCTTCAGGTGTATATTTTGCAAGAAGCACACTACGCCTGCTGTAAGTGCTGCAGATGCCTGCCTGTGTTACACAACAGGAAAACACAGCAATAAGGGCTAGCTTCTGGTGTATATTTTGCAAGAAGCACACTACGCCCGCTGTAAGTGCTGCAGATGCCTGTTAGTGTAACACAAAAGAAAAAAAAACTACGAGCAATAAGGGGTAGCTTCAGGTGTATAATGTGCAGGAGGCACACTACGCCCACTGTAAGTGCTGCAGATGCCTGCCTGTGTTACACAACAGGAAAATGCAGCAATAAGGGCTAGCTTCAGGTGTATATTTTGCAGGAAGCACGCTACGCCTGCTATAACTGCTGCAGATGCCTGCCTGTGTTACACAACAGGAAAAAACAGCAATAAGGGCTAGCTTCAGGTGTATATTTTGCAGGAAGCACCCTATGCCTGCTGCAAGTGCTGCAGATGCCTGCCTGTGTTACACAACAGGAAAACACAGCAATAAGGCCTAGCTTCAGGTGTATATTTTGCAGGAAGCACACTACGCCTGCTGTAAGTGCTGCAGATGCCTGCCTGTGTTACACAACAGGAAAAACAAAAATAAGGGCTAGCTTCAGGTGTATATTTTGCAGGAAGCACACTACGCCTGCTATAACTGCTGCAGATGCCTGCCTGTGTTACCCCATAGCTCCCAACTGTCCCTGATTTGGAGCAATGTCCCTCTGTCCCTCATTCCTCCTCATTTGTCCCTCATTTTGGTCTGATCTATATAGTTGTATAAAAAATGCACTTTTTATCCTTCAAAAGGTGTTTCCCAGTGCTAAACCTTTCATCTGATTTCTAAATTGCTGCATTTGTAAATTCCAAAAGCCAATATAAAGGAATAGTAGTGGTAAAAAAAAGCACTTGTGGGTTTAACCAATCTTGTTTTTTTGTACATATCTCCTTTAAGATGGCGTGACAAGGGGTGTGTCCTATTTCTGCATACCTTTGGTGATAGGTGTCCCTCATTCCCATCTCAAAAAGTTGGGAGGTATGGTTACACAACAGGAAAAAACAGCAGTAAGGGCTAGATTCAGGTGTATATTTTGCAGGAAACACACTACGCCTGCTGTAAGTGCTGCAGATGCCTGCCTGTGTTACACAACAGAAAAACACAGAAATAAGGCCTAGCTTCAGGTGTATATTTTGCAGGAAGCACACTACGTCTGCTGTAAGTGCTGCAGATGCCTGCCTGTGTTACACAACAGGAAAAAACAGCAATAAGGGCTAGCTTCAGGTGTATATTTTGCAGGAAGCACACTACGCCTGCTATAACTGCTACAGATGCCAGCCTGTGTTACACAACAGGAAATCACAGCAATAAGGGCTAGCTTCAGGTGTATATTTTGCAGGAAGCACACTACGCCTGCTATAACTGCTGCAGATGCCTGCCTGTGTTACACAACAGGAAAACACAGCAATAAGGGCTAGCTTCAGGTGTATATTTTGCAGGAAGCACACTACGCCTGCTATAACTGTTGCAGATGCCTGCCTGTGTTACACAACAGGAAAAAACAGCAATAAGGCCTAGCTTCAGTTGTATGTTATGCAGGAAGCACACTACGCCTGCTATAACTGCTGCAGATGCCTGCCTGTGTTACACAACAGGAAAACACAGCAATAAGGCCTAGCAATAAGGGGTAATACGAGCAATAAGGGATAGCTTCAGGTGTATAATGTGCAGGAGGCACACTACCTCCGCTGTAAGTGCTGCAGGTGCCTGCCTGTGTTACACAACAGGAAAACACAGCAATAAGGCCTAGCTTCAGGTGTATATTTTGCAGGAGACACACTACGCCTGCTGTAAGTGCTGCAGATGCCTGCCTGTGTTAAACAACAGGAAAAAACAGCAATAAGGGCTAGCTTCAGGTGTATATTTTGCAGGAAGCACACTACGCCTGCTATAAATGCTGCAGATGCCTGCCTGTGTTACACAACAGGAAAAAACAGCAATAAGGGCTAGCTTCAGGTGTATATTTTGCAGGAAGCACACTACGCCTGCTATAACTGCCGAAGATGCCTGCCTGTGTTACACAACAGGAAATCACAGCAATAAGGGCTAGATTCTGGTGTATATTCTGCAAGAAGCACAATACGCCTGCTGTAAGTGCTGCAGATGCCTGCCTGTGTTACTCAACAGGAAATCACAGCAATAAGGGCCAGCTTCAGGTGTATATTTTGCAAGAAGCACAATACACCTGCTGTAAGTGCTGCAGATGCCTGCCTGTGTTACACAACAGGAAAACACAGCAATAAGGGCTAGCTTCAGGTGTATAATTTGCAGGAAGCACACTACGCCTGCTATAACTGCTGCAGATGCCTGCCTGTGTTACACAACAGGAAAACACAGCAATAATGGCTAGCTTCAGGTGTATACTGTGCAGGAGGCTTAGCAAAAATATCACTGACACTGTCCCCTGCCTATCCTTCTCTCTCCCTGCACACAAGGTTTAGCAGAATATCACTGACACTGTCCCTGCCTATCCTTCTCTCTCCCTGCACACAAGGTTTAGGAGAATATCACTGACACTGTCCCTGACTATCCTTTTCTCTCCCTACACACAAGGTAAATGAACAAATATCACTAACACTGTCCCTGCCTATCCTTCTCTCTCCCTGAACCGGAACACACTACACTACACATCCTGCCTGTGGCCAATTATGGCTCTCCTCGCTGCCGGCGCTGTGATTGGCCAAGCATGCGGGGTCACAGTGCATGCTTGGCCAATCACAGTGCCGGGATTGCACTGCGATGGCGCAGTGTATTGTGGGCCGTTCGCGTCACTCGAATTTGGCGCGAACGGCCCAAAACATTCGATCTTCGTCGAACGATCGAAATGCCAATGTTTAAGTCGAACATATGTTCGACTTGAACACCGAGCTCATCCCTAATCATGAGCAGTTCCTTTCCTTCTCCATACTCTTCTCTTCCCATCACTCTGGTACAAGTTGATCTTGGTCTCATCTGTCCATAGGATGTTGTTCCAGAACTGCGAAGGCTTTTTTAGATGTTGTTTGGCAAACTCTAATCTGGCCTTCCTGTTTTTGAAGCTCACCAATGGTTTACATCTTGTGGTGAACCCTCTGTATTCACTCTGGTGAAGTCTTCTCTTGATTGTTGACTTTGACACACATACACCTACCTCCTGGAGAGTGTTCTTGATCTGGCCAACTGTTGTGAAGGGTGTTTTCTTCACCAGGGAAAGAATTCTTCGGTCATCCACCACAGTTGTTTTCCGTGGTCTTCCGGGTCTTTTGGTGTTGCTGAGCTCACTGGTGCGTTCTTTCTTTTTAAGGATGTTCCAAACAGTTGATTTGGCCACACCTAATGTTTTTTCTATCTCTCTGATGGGTTTGTTTTGTTTTTTCAGCCTAATGATGGTTTGCTTCACTAATAGTGACAGCTCTTTGGATCTCATATTGAGAGCTGACAGCAACAGATTCCAAATGCAAATAGCACACTTGAAATGAACTCTGGAGTCTGGACCTTTCATCTGCTCCTTGTAAATGGGACAGTGATAGAATAACACACACCTGGCCATGGAACATCTGAGCAGCCAATTGTCCCATTACTTTTGGTCCATTAAAAAGCGGGAGGCACATATACAAACTGTTGTAATTCCTACACCGTTCACCTGATTTGGATGTAAATACCCTCAAATTAAAGCTGAAAGTCTGCAGTTAAAGCACAAAACAGATTACAGCGCACACATTCAAGAGCTACATTTATCCTGCAAGGCTAGTTAAAAACACCTGAACATATATATAAAAATATATACGGGGGTTTGGTCACACTCTATGGTCATATAGTGCTAAGCCCACAAACTGCGACAAAGTATCCCGAATTTCGTGGGTCCTACCCTAGTAATAGAATGACAGATCCTGTGTCTCAACCATGAGAGCCAAACTCCTCAATGTGGGAGAACTGAAGGGATTCCTCCTATGAACTGGTGGCCACTAAATAAGAGGTAATGAGGAGGGGGAGGGGTGCTCCAGCCCAAAAAAACCCGGTCAGGGTTTGCTACAATACAAAAACATATTTGGGGGCACACCCAAATATGTTTTTGCAGTTAAAGCACATCTTGTTCGTTTCATTTCAAATCCATTGTGGTGGTGTATAGAACCAAAAAGATTAGAATTGTGTCGATGTCCCAATATTTATGGACCAGACTGTATACCCTGAAAGAACACATCATGCAAAAGATGTGCAATAGACCGGTATTTGACTTCGATGGAGCCCAGCTGTCTCCTTCTACCAGGACCTCTCCAGACGCACCCTAATGCAACGACGGGCCTTGCGCCCACTCCTGGCAGAAATCCAAGCTGCGGGCCTCACATACCGCTGGGGCTT
The DNA here is from genome assembly GCA_029206835.1 of Rana muscosa. NCBI lineage: Eukaryota > Metazoa > Chordata > Amphibia > Anura > Ranidae > Rana > Rana muscosa. Next base: position 25,864,451 of record CM055126.1, read on the forward strand.
CCCCTTTAGCCTCCAGGCATCCAAAAATGGCAGATGGGTTGTGCTGCGCACTAAAGATGACCTCCCCCGCTTCCTGCACATCCTGGAACTTAACCAGGTTGACTTCCCAGATTGGCGCACTGTTCCTGATATCCCGCTCCCCCAGCTACCTCAACTGTGGATACCGGGGGGCGGCAGACGTCGATCCCGTGGCCGCAAACGGCAGACCGAGGGTCCTTCTCTGGGCCCCTCTGCTACTAGAGACTGACCATGTCGCAGATGAACTTTTCTTCGGTCCCTTGGAGGGTCCGAGCCCACCCTCTTCTCTCGAATGGCTCCTTGGACTGGGCATAGGAGCTAATAGCCGCAATGCTGCCGTCACAGACCCGCACCATGCATGACACTGGAACTTGGGGCCCCTGTGACGTTCCCTAGCGTTCAGCTGATCCTACTGCTACATACTGGACTAGCGGATTTGGTATGCAACCCAGTGTTTGGATGCCGTGTTGTGTTTTTTTTTTTGGCACTTCTTGGGGGTACATGTTTGAGTACTCCTTATTCACCACCCTGTTTATTTGTTTTCATGGACTGGACGGGGCGTCGGGTCCCGTGTCCCCTTGGTGGTTGCCCACGACCCCACTTAGGCCTCACCTACCTAGGTGACTGTCCCTAGTGGGACACCAAGCTCAAGCCCAGGTGGTTTTGGGGTTTGTTACCCCCCCTGGGCTGACTTTGTAGTTCACTACTGTATGGTGCGCCAGACCTCCTAGCTAAGGTCTGGCCCTTATTATACTTTTGTGCCTTATTCCCCCACTTTCTTCTAACTATCCTCCCTCCCCCTCTTCCCTCCCTTCCCTTCCCCACCCGCCTCCCCCTCCTCTTCTTTTCTTTTCCTTTTTCCCGTTTCTTTATCAGTATCCCACTTATTGTCTCTGATAGCTAACTGTTTGTTGCTTTAGCCTTCAGGTTGTGTTTTCATCTGTCACTGCCCACGAGGGACTCACTGAGTGGTACAGATGGACCGACTGTCATCGGCTTCAGGTATGCCATCACTAAAGGTACTGTCTTATAATGTTAAGGGGGCTCTGCTCTCCACACAAGCGCAACAAGCTATGGCTCGAGCTGAAGCGCCTGGGGGCCCAAGTAGTATTCCTGCAGGAAACTCACTTTAGACAGCAGTCCCTCCCCAAGATACCCACGCATCTCTATACTCAATGGTTCTTTAGCAACTCCCCGATAGCTAAATCACGCGGTACCGCCATCGCATTTCACAAATCCTGTCCATTCCAACATTCAGAAAGCCTTGTAGATCCACACGGCCGCTTTGTATTTGTGAAGGGGGTCATAGCCAACACTAAACTCACTTTTGCGACTATCTACGCACCCAACAACCAACAACTTTCCTTTATAGACTCAGTACTAGAAAAGCTGACTGATTTCAGAGAAGGCCTTCTAATCCTTGGAGGCGACTTCTAGATACCTCTCGTGGCCGCCCCACACGCTCCCAGGCCTTCCTTAAGCATTTTCGGAAATCGCTGCAAAATCATTTTCTCATCGACGCATGGAGAGCTTTGCACGCGTCGGACAGAGATTATAGCTATTACTCAGGGGTGCATGATGTCTATAAACGCAGAGACCTCATGTGTGTGGATCATGATACTCTAGAACTACTGCAGTCAGCTGACATAGGGAATATCACCATGTCTGACCATGCCCCCGTTTTCGCTAGGATCAGGGTCCCGGACAGGCCCCCAAAGGCATGGTCTTGGAGACTCAATCAAAGTCTCCTGGACGATGCCTCAGTGATAGCTAAGATTTCAGAAACCATAACCCACTTTTTTGCAGAAAATGTGTCTGAGGACTTGCCAGAGGGGGTCATGTGGGAGAGCCATAAAGCGGTACTCAGGGGAGAACTGATCTTCTTGGGTTCTAGACTTAAGAACTAAAGACAGATAGACTTTCAGAGGGTGCTGTCAGCTTTACAACAGGAAGAACTTCGACATAAACGCCAGGGAGACGCTGAGGCCCGCAAACGACTGACTGAGCTGAGGGAGTGGTTCTCACGCCTCTTTGACCGTTGCGCCTGCAGACAACTAAGCTATCTTTCCCATAAATTTTACGAATACGGTAATAAGTGCGGCAGAATGCTGGCCAGAGCACTCCGAAAGCGACGAATAACTGCTCATGTACACACACTTAGGTCTCCCAGCGGTACGGCGACCCTGCACTCTTCTGAGATTGCTTCAATATTTCGAAATTATTACGCAGACTTATATCACTTAGGCAAAGATATCTCCCATGCGGAACGGACAGCTAAACTACGCGCTATTGGCGACTACCTCGCTTCAGCCGGGCTCCCTTCTCTGACACCAGAGCAACGACTAGACCTCGAATCACCCATTTCCCCTCAGGAGATTATTGGGATGGTGAAGGCTCTGCCGAATGGAAAGAGCCCTGGCTCGGATGGATATACTGAGGCATATTACGCTAAATTTCTCCCCCTACTCCAAAACCATATGTGCAGGTATTTTAAACTCCTTCGCCAAAGGCCATCCGATCCCACCCGAAGCCCTGTTGGCCCATATCACGGTGCTTCCAAAGGATGGCAAGGACCCCACCCTCCCACAAAGCTATCGTCCAATATCGTTACTTAATGTCGACGTAAAAAATGTTGCAAAAATTATGGCAAACTGACTAAAACACATTATACCATCTATCATTCACCCCGATCAGACGGGATTTATATCGGGTAGGGAGGCCAGAGATAATTCCATCCGGGCCATGCAGCTCATTCAGTGGACCCGCTCCCACCGCGACTCTACCCCCTACCTCATTCTGTCCACGGACACCGAAAAGGCCTTCGACAGAATAGACTGGTCGTATCTCAAGGCGGTTCTGGAAACCCTGGGGTTAGGTCCTCACATGCTCCAATGGATTATGGCCCTCTACACATCCCCCAGTGCGAAGGTCAAGGTTAACGGCCATCTGTCCTCTGGATTCCCCATACGGAATGACACGAGGCAGGGGTGTCCCCTCTCCCCCATCCTGTTCGCATTAGTTCTGGAGCCTCTTCTTAGAACAGTACGGGCAAGTAATGATATCAGAGGGGTGACGGTAGGGTCTACGGAACACAAACTCTCAGCCTATGCTGATGATGTGCTTTTTCACCTGGCCAACCCCCTTGTCTCGCTGCCAAACCTTATGAGAGAACTTACCATTTTTGGACAAATATCACATTTTAAGATCAATTACACCAAATCTGAGGTCCTGACCATTACTATACCCGAACCGCTGGCCGTTAACTTACAGCAAGCTTTCCCATTCCGTTGGGCCAAATCCTCTATTAAATATTTAGGAATTCAACTCACGGACCAATTTGACACACTATACTCAGCTAAGTTCCCTACTCTTCTGGGCACGGTGCGTAGAGACCTGCAAAACTGGACCAAGATCTCTTTCACGTGGCTAGGCAAAGTTAACATACTCAAAATGAATGTCCTCCCAAAGGTCCTTCTCTACCTGCAGATGCTGCCTATCCCCCTCCCCAAAAGCTTTTTCACACAGCTTCAAAGCCTAATGATTAGTTTCATATGGCAACATAAAAAAAATAGGCTGGCCGTGTCCCTACTGCAGAAACCTAAGGAGATGGGAGGGCTAGGCCTCCCGGACATACGTCGCTATTATAGAGTCATAGCTCTCCAACACATCCTCAACTGGCGCCATCATACCGGCTCTAAAATGTGGGTCTCCCTCGAGAAAAGCCTAGCAGGTCGCAACCTATCGTACGCACCTTGGCTGCCCCGGGAATACAGAGGGCTCTCACAGACAGCTTCTCCACTGACCACTCATGCCCTCCGTGTCTGGTATCGCACTAATGCTCTGTATGCCTTAGCACCCCCCGGATCCCCGCTAACACCGCTGGGAGGATTCCTGTGGTTCCCTCTTGGGGAACAGGCAGCCTTTTTTGGGTCCTGGGTCACGGATGGTAACTATAGCTGCGGCAAATTCTTTGATAGGGACAGGCTGATACCCCTAGACACCTTGAGGGACAGACATGGTCGATAACCAATGGACTGGTGGAGGCACAAACAGCTCCAACACTTCATTGTGACCCATGGTGCTTCTAGAAGAGAGTTAGACACTCTTACCCCCCTTGAATGGCTTTTCGTGGAAGAGGAGCCCACTCCCCATCTGATTTCTGTATCAGCTTCTGGGATCAGCCCCTGCTGTCAGCAAACCAGCCTTTATGCGAGAATGGGAGCGGGACTTAGGAGTCGAGTTCTCAGCAGAGCAACGGGCACACATGTATAGACTCGCGCACTCCAGCTTCATTGATTCCAAGATGCAGGAAACTAATTACAAACTGCTGACCCATTGGTACCGCGAACCTGCGGCATTATCACGTATATACCCTTCAGTCACAGACCGCTGCTGGCGTGAATGTGGCCAGAAAGGTACTCTCCTCCATATTTGGTGGGATTGCCCAGTGGTCAGACCATTCTAGCTCGAAGTTCGCAACCATATCAAAGATGCCCTGCAGATTGACATCCCGTTTTCCCCAACTCACTTTCTCCTGCACCTCCCTGCCCTTCCTCTGAGCCGCTACAAGAAAAGCGCACTCCCTCATCTCTTGAACACTGCTAAACGGCTTATACCTCTCTACTGGAAACGCCCGCAGATTCCTACTATCACAGAGTGGCTGAAGAAGGTAGAAGACATTAGAGAGGCGGAGGAGTGGGTGGCGAGGTGGAAGGACAGGGGTGACCGTTTTGATGGGATCTGGGAACAGTGGCAGACTTATGCTGCTGACCCAGACCCTATGCCATCTAGCCTGGATGTTGCGCTGCTGGAATCAGCGGAGCCCTCACTGAAGCTGAAGAGACCTGCTAGTGGTGATGCGCATACCTGATTGTGTCCTCTCATACACCCTGCTTGCAGATGTGTAATGTGTACCTCTCTATCTCTTCCCCTCCATGGTCTATATGGAAAATATTGGAGACCGATCTTATGGTGCACCACGTTCTTTGCAACCTGTTGTTCTGTTTCCCTTTAGTTGATTTATTTTTGTTAATTTTACAATGATTGGAGAACTCATCTTGTAACCCTGGTTGGTGCCCCGACAGGACCTGCACCTGAGCAGGCCGCGGAGGGAGCACGGGAGGTGTTCCCCCTAGATGGAGGTATGAAGGAGGCTTTTTTAGCCCCCCTCCTGGGGGGGGGGTGCCTGTCGGGTCCCCGCTGGCCAAGGGGCGGAGTTGTGCCCCAGCAGATTGGCTGAGAGCTATAATGAGGTGCGGGCCCCTGCTGGGATGCTGGGATCACTGGGATGGCACTTTCTCTATGCATTGCAATGATACCGTTTTTTTTTTCCTCTTCCTCTCCCCTTTTTCCTCCCCATGTTTCCCCAGTTATGCTGTTTTTTTGCTTTACTTCAACTCAAATATTGTTATTTTACATGTTTTAAAAACAAAAATATTAAAATAAAGATTATAAAAAAAGAAAGAAAAGGAAGGAGGCGGTAAATGACAGATTTACCAGCTCCTTCCTCCGCTCTCGATCCTGAGGAGCACATGGAGGGGGACCGGGAGAGGATGGGGAGGACCGGAGGAGCACACAGAGGGGGACTGGAAGAGGACAGGAGGGACCAGAGGAGTCCATGGAGGAGCACAGAGGAGGACAAAGAGGGGAGCTGGAGGAGGACAGGGGGGACTGGAGGAGCACAGAGGGGAGCCAGAGGAGGATACAGGGGACACTCAGGACGGTTGGTGCGGCGGTGGGGGAAGTTATAATCACTGATCTCCCTATGTGGCTTTTAATAAAGCAGCTGAAAGCCGTGGAGGGGAGAGGAGGAGAAGCGGCTGTTAGCTGCTTTTTTGAAAGACACACAGGGAGATCCGTGAATATAACTTCCCCCGCCGCAGCTCCAATCAACCCTGAGTGTCCAGGTATCGGACTAGGCATCGAGAGCATTTGCAGGAATACAAGTACTCCTGCAAATGCTCGGTATCAGCACCGATTCCGATACTAATATTGGTATCGGTGCGACCCTACTACCAAAATTACTTTTTTAGATGCAAAAACAAACTGATAGTTGCCTCTGTAGTAAACGTTTCTGCAAACCGATAGCAGGTAATTCGCTACTTCATGCCTCAAGTTTCCACCCTAAACCCCTACTAGCCTCTATTCCCTACAGCCAGTATTTGAGGGCTAGGCGGAATTGTTCAGACGATGCCCGGTTTAAAAAGAAGCTAACATTTTGAGGACAGGACTCCTTGAGCGAGGCTATTCTAAAACCTCCCTCAAATGAGCCTACAAACGAGCATATAGTCAATCACCTCAGGATCTCCTATTCTCCCAAAGAGAACTGAAAAAAGATGATACTCTTAAGATCATCACCACTTACTCATTGCAACACTAGCAGGTAAAATGCATACTAACCAAATATTGGCATCTACTGACTAGGGATGAGCTGAACACCCCCTGGTTCAGTTCGCACCGGAACATGCGAACAGACAAAAAATTTGTGCGAACATGCGAATACCATTAAAGTCTATCGGACACGAACGTGAAAAATCAAAAGTGCTAATTATAAAGGCTTATATGCAAGTTATTGCCATAAAAAGTGTTTGGGGACTCGGGTACTGCCCCAGGGAACATGTATCAATGCAAAAAAAAGTTTTTAAAACAACCGTTTTTTAAGGAGCAGTGATTTTAATAATGCTTGAAGTGAAACAATAAAAATTAAATATTCCTTTAAATATCATGCCTGGGGGTCCCCTTAGTTTGCCTGTGCAGAAGTGCAACTTTCCCATGTTTATAACAGTACTGCAGCAAAATTTAATTTTTAAAGAAAAAATAATAATTTCAAATTGCTCGTGGCTGTAATGTATTGCCGGATCCCGGCAATATATATAAAAAATCATCAAAAAAAACGGCGTGGGTCTCCACCCCAGTCCATTACCAGGCCCTTCGGGTCTGGTATAGATATTAAGGGAAACTCCACGCCAACATTTTTTAAAAAGTTAGTATGGGGTCCCCCCCAAAATCCATACCAGGCCCTTCAGGTCTGGTATGGATTTTAAGGGGAACCCAGCGCCAATTTAAAAAAAAAATGGCGTGGGGGTCCCCCCAAAATTTATATCAGAACCTTATCCGAGCATGCAACCTGACAGGCCGAAGGAAAAGGGGGGGATGAGAGAGCGCCCCCCCTCCTGAACCATACCAGGCCACATTCCCTCAACATGGGAGGGTGCTTGGGGGTCCCCCTCAAAGCACCTTGTCCCCATGTTGATGGGGAAAAGGGCCTCATCCCCACAACCCTTGCCCGGTGGTTGTGGGGGTCTGTGGGTGGGGGGCTTATTGGAATATGGAAGCCCCTTTAAACAAGGGGGGCCCAAGATCCCGGCCCCCATGTGAATGGGTATCGGGTACATAGTACCCCTACCCATTCATCAAAAAAGTGCCAAAAATATAAAAAACACCAACATGTCATAAAATAAAATAAAAAAAAAACAGTTAAAAAAAGGATCAAAGTTAGTAGAGACATATCCCAACAGATTAAGGGCTATAATTAAAGCAAAATGTGGTGATCCTTTTTAGAACTCAGTGATTCTGTTTTTGAATGTGTTTATTTTTTTCTGACATGTTGGTGTTATATCTTTCACTTGGATGTTATAAGTTGCACTGAGTAAATACAGCTGGATAAAACAAAAAACTGCGTATCTCTTCATTTCAGGCTGCAAAGCAACAAAATGTAATTAATGTAAAGGGGGGTGATTCTTTTTTATACCCACTGTATATATAGAATAGATTTTTTACAGCTGACACATAATGGCATATTTTTCAAGAAGGCTATGGATTACATTTCCAAGCTTCAAAGCAAAAGACATTTTAGACATGGGAGATAAAGAATATACGGTAATTATATGTAAATCTTAAAACATGAAAAGGTGACCTAACAGGGCTCCCAAAAGCTGATCCACCGTTCCAGGGATTTGAAATCCTCGCTGCTTTCTTTCCTCTCCATCCAGCACTGTAAGGATGGACCAGGTGGATTCTGAGTGGTCACTGTCACATGGACAGTGCACATCCTGTGATGTACGATAGGGAAAACTGGATTTTTGTACATACCTGTAAAATCCATTTTTTTGGAGTATATCGCAGGACACAGAGGTCCTTCCCCTCAATGTTGAGGTGCATGGCTTGTCTTTTTTGCCAGTGTCCAATCACCTATAGGTGGTGCCTAACCCTTATGAGTAAAGATTAATATGGCTGCTCTGTTTCCTATGATAAAACAAAGAAATAGATTTTACAGATAAGTACAAAAATGTTCTTTTCTATGACATTCCATAGCACTGTCATGGTGATATTAAAATATTCTATAAAGAAATACCCTTTTTTAAGAGAGTTATTCAAATGGATATAGGGGGCCTCAAGTGCTGCTCCTAAAAATATACAAGTGGCATAATTTTCAGTAAAAAAACAAAGCGATAGAGGGGTGCCAAACAGCCTCATAATGTAGTAATACACTATATTACCAAAAGTATTGGAACACCTGCTGTAACACACATATGAACTTTAATGGCACCCCAGTCTTAGTCTGTAGGGTTCAATGTTGAGTTGACCCACCCTTTGCAGCTATAGCAGCTTCAACACTTCTGGGAAGGCTATCCACAAGGTTTAGGAGTGTCTATGGGAATGTTTGACCATTCTTCCAGAAGCGCAATTGGGAGGTCAGGCACTGATGTTTGGAGAGAAGGTCTGGCTCGCAGTCTCCGCTCTAATTCATCCAAAAGGTGCTCTATCAGGTTGAGGTCAGGACTTTGTGCAGGCGTCAATTTTCTCCACCCCAAACTCGCTCATCCATGTCTTTATGGACCTTGCTTTGTGCACTGGTCTAAATCATTTGGTGGAGGAGGGATAATGGTGTGGGGTTGTTTTTCAGCCCCTTAGTTCCAGTGAAGTGAACTAAAGTTGTTCCCAACTTTGTGGGAACAGTTTGGGGATGGCCCCTTCCTGTTCCAACAAGACTGCGCACCGGTGCACAAACAAGGTCCATAAAGACATGGATGAGTGAGTCTGGGTTGGAGGAACTTTACTGGCCTGCACAAAGTCCTGACCCGAAGCCGATAGAACACCTTTTGGATGAATTAGAGCAGAGACTGTAAACCAGGCCTTTTTGTCCACATCAGTGCCTGACCTCACAAATGCGCTTCTGGAAGAATGGTCAAACATTCCCATAGACACACTCCTAAACCTTATGGACAGCCTTCCTAGAAGAGTTGAAGCTCTTAAAGCTGCAAAGGGTGGGCTAATGCAATATTGAATTTAACGGACTAAGACTGGGATGCCATTAAAGTTTATGCACGTGTAAAGGCTGGTGTCCCAATACTTTTGGTAATATAGTGTACTTTATTAAGTAAAGCAATTTTCGAACAAGTAAATATTGCACTTACAAGTCAAGAAGGAGATGGGGCATACAACCAAGTAGAGAAAGTCCCATAACCAGTGGATCCAAAAAGCCAACTTCACCTGGCAACTGGCAAGTGGCAACCTCCAGAGGGGAAGCTGATAGTTCTGGCTGGAAAGGACACCTCTACACAGAATCACAGTGCAAGTCTCTTGCTGCTTGTGATTAATTGCAGAAAATCATGGGAGACACATTTCGGAGAACAACTTCTGTCCTTCCTTAGACAAACTAACAGCAACCTCGGGGATGTAAATACCTGTCCAGCAGGGGGGTATTAACCCTTAATCATCTTACCAGATGCTGACGATCGTTGTGTGATCTATGCGGCGTATGAAAAACAAATGGTATACTAAATTTAAGTTAGGAAATACCTAAATAGATTAAAGCGGGATTCGACCCGCAATTTTTTTTTTAAAAGTCAGCAGCTACAAACACTGTAGCTACTGACTTTTAATAACTACACATACCTGTCTAAGGCACCCGCGATGTCAGCCCCCCCAGAGGCCGACCCCTCGATCATGGAGGGTCTCGGCGCCACCATCCCCAGTAAGGGAAACAGGCAGTGAAGCCTTGCGGCTTCACTGCCCGTTTCCTACTGCGCATGCGTGAGGCTCACGCCGCTTTGTGAATGGGCGGATGCTTTCTGGGATACACACAGTTCCCAGAAGGCAGCACGCCACATTTCCCAAAAGACACCGCAAGGAGGAGGAGGAAGAAGACCTGCCAAGGTGGAGGAAGAGGCAGATTAGCAAGTTCCGTATAGCAACCGCCCTTTCTGATGAGTACATTTTATTTTATTTTTTCAATTTTTTTTAAGTATTTTGGTGTATTTTTTCTTTTTTTTTAGGGTGGAACACCGCTTTAAATCAAATAACCAATTGATGGAATTGTGATGGATCAACCTTATCTATGTACACACAATAATTGTATATAATTTTATCTTTATGCAATGATAATAAATGAATTAATTGATAGTACATTTGGGCTTAAAAACCTATAAGCATAACAAATGTATAGAAATATACTTGAGGTGATTGTAGCTGTATTAGTGCAATTATGACAGAGAAAATTGAGTACTGTTCGTAATACTTTTTTTTTTTTTATTGTTTATTTATAACAGTTTTAGAAATCCTACAATGCGGTATATAGAGTAAAGCATTTCAACATAAAGAAGCATTACATATGCAGATGGGTGAGACATATCGAGAGTATGGTATAGTCAGATAATAAGGTTTTCCACCTCGGATCATCAACGCATATGTACTATACCATCCAAAATAATAAAAAGAAGTAAAACATCAAAGAATCATAAAGACAATATAACAAATAGTTTGCACCAAGGAGACCAGAAAATTTAAACGTCACCAGAAACATAACAGGTGGTGTAAATGGGACAGAATATTTAAGATTCATTGTTTTCGGGGGAGTACTCAGATTCATCCCAAACTTTCCATATCTTATAAAAGGAAGGTAGTGAATCATCGATCAATGTGGTCAGATGTTCCATCCTACGAATATCAGCCACTGTAGAAAGAAATTGATGGAGAGTGGGGGGGGGGGGGAGTGGACAGTCAGTTTCTAGGTATTACTCATTTTGCAGCTAGTAAGATAAAAGACGCTAATCTTCCTGAGGCTTTAGAGATGCCTGAAAAGGGGAGGCCTAATAAAAAGTGGATTGGGTTCAGAGGTATGGGGGTGTTTAATAACTTCTGGCAAAGCTCTTGAATTTGAGTCCAGAAAGGGCTAATAGAAGGCACTCCCAAAAGATGTGGAAGTTGGTGCCCGTGACTTCATTACATCGCCAACATTGCCTAGGAGCTGTTGGGTTGCGGGACTGGGGTTCTATACCAAAAGAGCAAAATCCTAATTGCAGTTTCTCTCTGTACTACACAGCATGAGATTTTGGACAAAGACTCCTAGATTTTCCCCAAATCTATTAAAGATATAGGTCGCTGTAATATATGGTCCATTTCTTCATGTAGTTATGAGTGGATGCCGTTAGGGGAGAGGCTTCATGTAAAATTTTATATATGGACGAGATTAGTTGGGGTTCATATGGGCCATTGGCACATAAAAGTTCAAAATTGGTGGGTTTCTCTAAAGGTAATGTATATATGAGTACAAAAGTGATGTGGGGAGCTAATATTTCGCTTGGAGGTCTGCAAAAGACAGGAGTCTACGTGTCACTGGGTGTACAAGTTGTCGCAATTGAAAGATTCTCGCTTGAGTCCATGGCAGCATCCGAACATAGGATAGACCATCAGGGATATCCGGGTTAAAAAGTATACTTAAAAATGGAGGGCAGGAAGAGGAAAGGGAAACCTCTGAGCATCTCTTCCAGATTGATAGGGTGAAGAGCATTGGAGCCAGGCATAAGGATCTTAGCTGAGGCATGTGTTTGCTTGAGGAGGGCCATAACATGTAACATGGGTGTGTACTGTTCGTGATACTTTTTTTCTTTGTACTAACTAACAATTTTTCAGGACAAGCTTTCAGGGTATGTCCCCTTCTTCAAGGTCCAAGCAGTACAGTAATGCATATAAATAATTTTAATGTCATAAAACATTTTTAAAGTTTGTTTCTATTTCTTTATATGAAAAATAAATAAAGATTTTGTATTTGTCTATGTATAAAACATGTTATATAGTAAAATCATTGTGCCAACAGATTACCCTCATGCATTAATGATACCCCTGCTGCTCTTCTGAATGATCCTGTGAAACCCCTCCTGGGACATCCATCACCAGAAGTGACGTCAGTGGCCACGTAACTCCACCTATGGGATGAAATTTCCAGCCAGTGAAAAGCAAGCCGCGTCTCAATGTGGAACATACATTATCTTTGTGTATGTAGCGATACCCCCAGTTAAGAGGGCTGCCTGTATTATTTTTGTATCCTGTAGTGCACCGCTGTCAACCCCTGGCAATCGGCTCTAACCTCCCTTGGCACAGTTAGTAGGGGATGATAGGATTGTGAGGCCTGTAACTCACAGTGGCACAATCCTATGACAAGAACACACAGTGATATTTTAAAACTTCCTTTACCTATCTCTTCCATAAAGTAAAGAACACAGACACCAATATACTTAAACCTTGTATGTTTACTTAGATTAGTGGGTAAGCAGTAAAACAGGAGGGTACATGTCATGTGCAGAGCCCTGCAATAAACAATGTTAAACAAGCAGACAAGTATACAATGCTATGCAACTCTAATGCTGCGTACACACGATCGTTTTTAATGACGAGAAAATTTTCATTTTTTAAAATGGTCATTAAAAATGATTGTGTGTGGGCTTTCCAGCATTTTTCCCGAAGAGAAAAACGCCGAGAATCACGATGAGAAAAATTGGAACAAGCTCTAATTTTTCACGTCGTTTTTTACATCGTCGTTTTTCTCGTCATGAAAAACGGCTGTGTGTGGGCTTTAACGACGTGAAAAAAAATGTGCATGCTCAGAATCAAGTATGAGACGGGAGCGCTCGTTCTGGTAAAACTAGCGTTCGTAATGGAGATAACACATTCGTCACGCTGTAACGGACTGGAAAGCACAAGGTTGAAAAGCGCGAATCGTCTCTCAACATACTTTACTAACATGAAGGGTGGCGCCATCCGAATGGATCTTCCCCTTTATAGTGCCGTTGTACGTGTTGTACGTCACTGTGCATTACTCGAACATTTTTTTTCCACGATAGTGTGTAGGCAAGGCAGGCTTGAGAGGAAACAGAAAAATCACTTCGAGAAAAATGCCGTTTTTTTCAATGACATTAAAAACGATCGTGTGTACGCGGCATCATAGTCCCCTTTGCAGCTATTTCCCCTTGTGGACAATATGGCGCCCAGGAATGTCTACGCTACACAGTCAGGCCTGACTGAACTAAGTGGAAGTTCTGTAGGGAAATCTTCGCTAGCAACAGTGGTGCATTTGAAGAATAGAATTTGTAATCCACAATGTAACAGAGATACAGTGTCTGTCTATGAGCAGGTGCTCTCTCACCCAACCGGACCCGTCCATGTCCGTTTCTTCCGCTGTGGTGTCTAAGTACACCGATCCCTCGACATCCGGGTCTTCAGTCCTCCTGGCAAAGGTGCAGTATCAAATGAGAGACGTTCCTCAGGTTCCTCGGTGTGCGCGGAAGGCTCTTTGGAGAGAAGGCCCAGGCTTCTGGCCTAAAGTCACAGGAGCTCAAGCAGCAGTTCAACTTGCTGGGCGGGCGGTGTCCAAAGAGAAAGAACTGGGCTCCGCCTCCCCCTTATAAAGTCCACCCCAACAGTCCTTGAGCGGGGCAATGCACCCTGGGTGCCTTAAAGTGTACTGGGTAATGTAGTCTCTGAGGGATTAAAAGGCAATACCCCGCTACATGTATGACACATTTGTTTTATTAAAAACTGGTTGTGCAATGATTTTGTCCATGGCTTTTTATCCCTGAGTTGGTGTTCATACATGAGGGGGCTTAAAGAATGGTGGGGACACAGACTATGGATATAATACACGTGCCCATATATCACCTAAGTCGAAACGTCTGGTGAGTTTCAGTGTGTATGGGGGAAGGAATGGAAATCACTGAAAAGCACCATTTGAAGAGCACTTTTGGTGTGGAGCACTTTTAAAGAGTACGATAGAGATCATAGCTGGCACCTTAGCTGTTCAATTGGTTTTACTTAGTTTTATTTTCGATATTTATGTGAGTTTATAATTTCTCAGTAGACACTTGGTTTATTTTTGCAAGTTTTCACTGATACCTAGCGCCTTACTTATTTTTTAGTTTTATATATATAGAACATGTAAAAAAATATATATATATAAAGGGAATACATATGAGAATAAATATAGGAATGAGATGAGCTGGCCTGTTTCAGATGTAATTAGCAAATAAAAATATATATATTAAATAAGTACATTTCATATATTAAAAAACCTTTTGTATAAGCAATATAAGAGATACATAAAGAGTTGCATGGTTGGCTGACCTGTTCCATAGGTAGTGCAAAGATGGAACTGATCAATTTCCTACCTCCAGAGTGATGTGAAACATTTGGCAAAAGTCCTGGCCCTTAGGCTTAATAAGGTCAAGCTGTCGGTGGTGCACCAGGATCAGGCAGGTTATATGCCCCGAAAGTCAACAGCAGTCAACTTGTGAAGACTTTTTATTAACATGCAGATCCCCATAATATGGGTAGTGGAGCTTTCCTATCCCTTAATGCTCATAAAGCATTTGATGGTGTTGAATGGGACTATCTCTTGCTTGTTCTGTCCAAATTTTGTTTTGGTACACAGTTTATATCCGGGGTTTGTCTCCTAACAGTGCGCCAACTGCATACATAAGAGTTCTAGATAGGGTCTCACCTTCATTCGCTCTGGGCAGAGGCACTAGGCAGGGCTGCCCCCTATCTCCACTGCTTATTGCACTCGCCATTGAGCCATTAGCTGTCCTGATTGTGGGGCTTCACTACAGCGAAATTCAGGCAAAAATCATGGTGTATACAGACGACATGTTGCTATTGCTAGGGGGATACAACTCTGTCTCTGCAAACAATCATATCCACTGTTCTAGACTTTGGCCAATATTCCAAATTGACGATTAATTGGACCAAATCAGCACTGCTCCTACTGGATGGTGATTCTACACAACCAATGGCCCCGCTTGTCCCATACCTATAACAGATACATTTAAGTATTTGGGATTATATGTGACCTCCTCTCCCTTAGAGTATGGTTCACTAAACATCTCCCCCCTGCTAAACAAATTCCGTGATAAGATAAAAATTTGGAATAAATTGCCATTGTCAGTTGCAGGTAAGACGAATCTCATTAAAATTATTCTGATGCCCCAGTTTCTCTACCCATAACACAACTCCCCTACGGAGCATATCACAATGTTCACGCTCCTGTGCTGTGCGGTAAGTCCCAACATGTTATCAGACACTTATCTTGACATGTTAGTATATTTGAATAATGCACACCTCACTGCCTTCCAAAGACTAGGGAAGTCCAAATGAACAACTCCCCTAAGGTTGTCCCCTTAAAAACATTTAGAATAGTGAATTCCATCTTTAGAACTCTGCTATGGGGAAAGTGCACACCACAAATCAAATTGGAACATTTACAACGGCCTAAGGATGGGGGGCCTAGCCCTTCCTAACAACATGGCTCTATTATATAGCTGTGCAACTGCAGCATTTAATTGGCCCTGGGTTTGCCTCTACATAATCTGTTGAAGATCACATTCCCTCTATGACCCGTATTATGCTGGCCCATATCCAGAGAGACTCAATCTCAGAGGGTCTTGAGGCTCTTAGTTTTGCTAAACCAAATAAGCTCCTACCGACATACGGTCTTATTTAAAAAACATGGAACAAGGATAAATGCCTACAACATGTCACTGGATATAAAAAGTATAGCCCGATATGGCGTAACAATAACTATTCAGAACTAAACAAAGTAAGTGCATGGCGCTCGGTGGAAGGCATGTGGGATAGTTACTATGTCTCAGGTTTTTAAGGATGTTTTTCTGTTACCTTTTGCTTCCCTGCAAGACGTATACTCGCTACCCGCCCATATGCAGTTTTTGTACTTACAATTCTGACATGCAGTCAGGGCACAGGGGGACATGCAGGAATAGTATATATCCCCCCCCCCCCCATTTTCAACTTAATCAAAATGGCAAAAAGTTCTAAAGGCCTTATTTCACATTGTTATAGCATGTGTTGTTGTCTGAGTTCCACAAAGGCCACCCTAGCAAAGCGACTTCGCTTTGGGAGAGAGACCTAGGTCCGATGAGGTGATCACAGGTAAGTGGCGTTTCAGGCTGTGGTAAACTGCTCTCTAAATGTGGCCCAGAAGCTCTCTCGAATTTACATTCTCCTAAGCTCTCACTACACTCCCCTGAAGATTTATAAGATGGGATATAGTACAGAGCCATATTGCCAAAGATGCAGAAGGGACCACAGCGACTTAATCCATCTATTATGGCATTGCCCCAAACTTCATCACTATTGGGGGCAGGTTGTAGATACAATAAACATGGTATTTAAGGTAAACATCCCATTGGACCCCAAATGCTGTCTTTTAAATGTTTTAGAGGAAGTCATTGAGGATGCATACTCTAGGATAGCAGTGGGAAGGGCCCTTTTCCACGCCCACAGATTCATTCTAATACTGTGGAAATCCCCTGATCAACCTACACACAAGGCCTGGGTGTCAGCTGTGGGTAATGCTCTGCTTCTAGAACACCATACTTTTACATGACGAGGTTGCCTCGGTAAGCTAGAAAAAGTTGGGGACTGTGGTTAGACACCCCTGGTTTCAGCCCATGGGAACTTGTTTATCAGAGATTGTTCCTCTGTCTAAATAGACCATAGGGTTCTGTTGTACATTTAAATTAGGATGATTATATGTGCCATTGTTGCACTTTGGGTGGGATGAAGTCAAGGATGCACAATACCAGAATTGTATTTGATATGAGTATGTGGGCACGGGCATCTGTCTGTGTCAATGTTTCTGTAATTACTGCCTTTGGACATTTATGTGGATGTATGCTTTTTTGTATTGTCTTGTTTTGGACTGTTATATTTCCGTTTAATGCAATAAACATTTTCCTGATTTAAATGTGGATAATAATAAAAAAAATCTAATACATAAATAAGTACACAAGTAAAATGAAATGTCGAGCATCATTATTGATCCAATATCAGTACATCTGGAACAATTTGAACAGAAAACTCATAATCAAACAAGAAAATATGTTATCATAAACCAAAGGGTGATCATGTGTAGAGGCACATTTTCCAGCCAGTACTATCAGTGTCTCCCCTGCAGTGGTAGTTGCCGGTTCATTAGCAGCAACAGGAGCCACTGGCTTGGATCCACTAGTTCTGGGACTTTCTCTGCTTGGCTATATGCCCATTCTCCTTCTTGACTTGACTTGAATATTTATTGTAATAGAAGATACTGAAATGATCGAATTATATTTGAAAGTATATTGCCACCATTATCCCCTAAAATAGATTTATAAAAGAGTCCTAAAAAGGATGGTTGTGGGACTATAAGGGTATCAGTAATGTATCAAGATACCAATGTCTTGTAAAAAAATATTGTTTTATTTAATTTTGCATACAAAAATATTTAATGGAAAAATTCATAAAATACATATTCACAGAGAGTTATATACAATTGTCATTCGCCATGTTAATGTTCAGCTTGAATCGTTCTGCGTGTTTCGCCAGATGGCTTTGTCAAGAACAGGCATAAACATTTATTTTTATTATATAAATATAAACAAAGTTTGAGTTATTACAGAGAAATACATATGCTTTTCTACATCTGCAAAGGTTAACTATCAAATATGAGACTTAAAGTGATACCTGGGATAGTCAGAATAACCACATATAGATGGACTCTGAGGCAGTCTGGGGACGGTTCAGAGTTTGATTAATATGTTCCACACTTTGTACCGAGCTCCACTTGCTAGGGAGAGAGCACAAATATGCGGACCGGAGGAGATACCACAAAGGGAAGTAGTATGTCTCTCTATGGGTGGCCCTCTTAAAAATCCTTTATTAACCTGGAATTAGTAATACATTCATTCGTTTGTTATATCTATGACCCCACTTGGGGTATACGCATCTATACATTAAATTATGATATTTCCACTAACACGTACAACGCACCGTGCTGTGTTCTATTGACTTTATATACCCACATGATCATATGTATTGTATCTGTATACTTTACATAGCGGCTGCGTCCGCAAATTTGCATTTCATTGATATGTTACATTGCATTATATGTTATGTTTTACATACTTTTCAATAAAAACTGTCGGGAAAAAAATTATGGTTATTAGATAAATGCTTACATTCAGGGATATATATTCAGAGCATAGCCTGGGAGCCGATGGAATTGTATATAGTCACAGCTGCTGCATAATTTATCTTGATTTGTCTTAGATTAGACCAATCTGTTTTGGAAAAAGTGTATATATACATATACAAGACTCTCAAATAGAGTATGATCCAGATATACTCTAGCTAGACAAGAAGTATTTAAATATTGACTTACTATGGGTATTTACCTCCATTGTGCTGATTGGTATATATTGTCATAAACTGCAGACCTCAAACAGATCCCATACTGATAAGGAAAGTATCTGTAATCAGACAAATTAATTAAAGTCTGTACAGCATTTTGTTGTTCAATTTGGCCCAGAGCAGCTTAATAAGCTAACATCCATCTTAACTAGTTGCAGCTGTGTACGATGTGTGGCATTCAGGCGTCCCTGTTGTTAGTGTGCATCCACGTGGATCTATTTATACTACTTCTTGGAGGCGGTGCGCGACGAGTGATGACGTCATTGCGCACTGCGTCCAAACGGGTGCTAATGAATGATGCAGTGAGGGGGGAAAGACAGTGTTATCCTAGGCGTGCCATTGTCATTGGTGGCACGCAGGTCATGGGGGCGGGGATACCACCCCAGATGAATTCCCGGCAGGAAGCACAGCCAAGAGCACGGCCAACATCCACGACGTGAACGCCAATGCAGAGTGTGTGCGCGCGCAAACCTCTGCATTGATTCATCTGATCATTCTGTTCCGGACAGTCATAACATCCCTGTCATAACATCCCTGTCGTTATGGGGATTCACCATGAGCTGATAGGAACCCTGCTGATGAGTGCCCCCTATCATAGGACCGCAACTGACCTGATTCCTGGGTGGTATTGGTAGACATTGCTCGTACTGTAAATAAAAGATGGATCAATACAATTAACAAGTGATGCACATACACAAAGCATACGGCTATGGTAAAACAGTATAATGAAAACACATTGTATGTGGTCTGATTTCACTAGGTATCCCTATGAACTCAAATTGCAGCACTTGTATTACACTTAAGTTTGAACAATATATGATATTCAAAACATTTGGTCAATAAAGACAATTATTATTTATTACATAACCTTAAACTTGTATTCGGCGAAGGCATCGTGGGCAGAGTGACATCCGCTACACGGTGCCGTCACCTAGCTTTGTCAAACAGTAACATGTGGAGGTGCCTGGCACATGGATCCAACTGGGATCGCAGCGAGTAGGTAAAGGAAGAGTCATATTAGTCATCAAACAGATGCCAGGGCAGGAATGCCGGGACAGCACTGCAGAGAAGTGGCATGGTATGTGACACCTAGAGATTCATAGAAAGGGCTTGTAACTAATACCTTCATTGAGGCCTGGATATTTTGTTTCTTGTAAGAGGTATATCCACCTAGCTTCCAGAGCATAGAATTCTATCATTTTTAAGTTATGATTGTGGTAAAGACCCATATGGCTATAGCTGAAAATGCTCCACAAAGGCATTTCATTATGTATACCGCCCCTATTGATTGGCATGTAACTCTTAGTTTCAATTTACGCAAGGTACCATTCGGGAGGTCTATGGTTTCACCCTGCAATATGTATCAGCAGTAATTACAACTGTTACAGGGGTATGTTCCTGTTTTGGCTTTTTTTTAGCATGGTGACTCGACACAGTGGTGTGTCCTTGATTGATTATGACCTCCTGAATGTTATCTCGGGAACTGTATGCACAAATTTGTTGATTTTCTCGTCAGCTGTGAGAAAATACCAGAACTTGCTGTAAATTCTGCGTATATTATCATGTTGTCTGTTGTATCTGGTTATTACCCTAATCGTTGGTGGTTTGGCCTCTCTTGTTGGTTTATAAATTAGGGTGTTCCTATCTTGGGTAATTACTTTATTATAGGCTTTTTTCAAGCATGTTTTCGTATATCCCCTTATCTTTTGATGTTGGTAGAGCAAATCTGCCTCCTTTTAAAATCCTCTTCACGAGTGCAATTGCGCTTGATTCTAAGGTATTAGTTATATGGAATGCTGTTTATTAATGACTTGGGGTGCAAACTCGTTGCATGAAGCAGTGTATTACCTGAGGTAGGTTTTCTATATAGGGTTGAGCATAAGTTACCTGCTTCATTAATGAAGATCTCTACATCCAGGAATGTCATCCTGTCTTGACTGTAGTTATGTGTAAATTTCAGATTAAAGCAATTTGTTTGCAGTCCATCCAAAAAACTGATCAGTTCTTCTTTCGATCCTGCCCATACCATTAGGACATTGTCTATATATCGATGCCAGGTCATCACATTGGTCAGTTTTCCAAAAAGAGGTTACGCTCCCACCCCCCCAGGTACAGATTGGCATATGAGGGGGCTCAACCCGCCCCCATAGTTACTCCCTGCACCTGGAGGTAGTGGGAGCGCTTGAATACAAAAACATTGTTTGTTAGTATGAAGGACAACATTTCTAGAACAAATTCATTATATGTGCGGGAGCCA
The DNA here is from genome assembly GCA_029206835.1 of Rana muscosa. Taxonomy (NCBI): domain Eukaryota; kingdom Metazoa; phylum Chordata; class Amphibia; order Anura; family Ranidae; genus Rana; species Rana muscosa. The sequence continues at coordinate 25,885,242 of CM055126.1, forward strand.
TTGTCTCTTTCGTCTAAGAAGGAACGTACTACATCTACGCCTTGTTTGTGTGGAATAGAGTTGTATAGTGCCTCTATATCTATTGCAACTAACCAAGCTCCTTCAGGAACTTGTAGACCATCTCGATAGTGTCTTTTACGTGACAAGATAAACTTCTAACATGTGGGTTAAGGTATTCGTCTATTATCCTACTTGCATTCTCTGTAAGAGAACCGCAACTGGAAATTATTGGGCGTCCTGGTGGACGTAGTTTGCCTTTATGAATTTTAGGTAGCGCATAAAATGAGGATGTGCGTGGATTCTGAATATTCAAAAATTTGTAGGTATTTTCGTCTATGACACCTGCATTATATGCACGAGCAATGATGTCCCTGTACTTGTTAATGCTTAGTGACACAAATGCAGCAGACACCGGTTGATACGGATTATATCAAAGCACATTTGTTCATATCCTTCCCTGCTCATGACGACGGTGTTGCCCCCCTTACCTTCATTTGTTTGCTAGGCGCCTTATGTATAAGGTCCTATATGACAAAGAGAAAAACCCCAATAATCCTTCAAACTATAATAACTCTGTATTAGACAGTGTTACTATTGAAGAACTAAGGGCATTGCAAGATTTCATGGAATTATGGGATGAAAGTAACTGTGAGAGGAATTCACCTGAGACCACACTCTTGAACAAGTTAAGAAGTTTTCTTTATTGACTCGTACGAGGAGACAAGTTACAACAAAATGACAGATATTTGCCTACTGGTTCTGACCGCTTGCCACCCGTGCAATAGGGCTGCATAGACAAACAGTTATCCTGATAGACACCTATCTGAACAGATAATTGCCCATTGGTTCTGCTCTCTATGACCCGTTTAATAGGGCAGCATACATAGAGGTCAGCCTTATGCGCTCCTATCTGACTTGTCTGACTAACAATTGTAAAACTTAGCCATTTCTCCTAGATGTGATTGGTTGCCAAGATCTATGTCAATGTAACACCTGTCCTACAACCAGACAAACTTAATTATTCCTAGAATTCCTATATGTTCATTAAAGTGATTTATAACTGGTTTTGTCCAATTAAAAACACCTGTGTAGAGACAGTCTGGCACCCAGCTGTGTTAGCCACAACTTCAAGGATGACAGATTTATGACTTTCGGAGAATGATTTTTCAATAATCCCTCCTTATCTGTTATGTCTCACTAATTCTATATGTATGTATTTATATATTTTGGTTCCATAAAAGGTACTGTATTATCTTTATTATATATATACATATATATATATGCATACATATATATATTGTGAGGGGGTTAGCTCGGCAGCGGGTGTGTGTGACCCCCGGGATGGGCTCCCCACACAAAACAGGCCCAGCAAACGGAGGTTGTGGTTTTCAAAATCAAAAAAGGTGCGGTTTATTTTCTATTTACAGTGACAAAACACAGCAAAGCAAAAGAAACATAACCAAAATAAATCCTGGTCAAGTTGACCTCTGACTAAACATACAGGTTTCCTAACTAACAACTGGGATCAGCCTAGTGCTGTCCTAGTCCCTAAGTCCCTGGTTTAGTAAAAGTCCAAACAAATAGCCACACAGGCTTTGCCTCACCGCACAGGGGTTCACTCTCCCTAGACAGTCCACACAGGTCTGGTTCCAGGCATGAGCTAACACCTAATGAATCTGGGAGTTCTTATAGAGGCCTAAATGAGCTGACAAGGTTCAGCTGGTCTCCTCATCTCTGTCTGCACGACGCCCCACACTCTCCCTAGAGGTATGAGTCATCCATGAGCCCACTAGCCTTAGCTGGGCTTATACAACTCTCCGCCTAGTTGTATAAGTCGGCGTAAAGCCTGAATCTGGGCGAAATATATCTACCCCCCTGGATGCAACCAGGTGACTTTACCTTCCTGCTGTCACATACCCCCCCCTCTTGTTTTAACCTCGGGGTTGGAACACCAGCAATCAGGCATTCATGTACTCGAGACAAAGCATCCACATTCCCCATTTGAACGCCAGGGCGATGCTTTACTGTGAAGTTGAATTCCTGGAGGGCCAGGAACCACCTATTCACTCTTCTATTTGTTTCCTTGTTTTGAGCCATCCACTTTAACGGAGCGTGATCCGTAACCATGTCAAAGTGCCTACCTAGCAGGTAGTACCGAAGGGAATCTAGAGCCCACTTCACCGCTAAACACTCCTTTTCAACGGTGGCGTAATTTACCTCATGGGACTTCAACTTCCTGCTGAGGTAAATGACTGGGTGCTCTTCCCCGTTCCAGACCTGGGACAATACTGCTCCTAACCCCACATCTGACGCATCACTTTGTACGACAAAGTCTTTAGAGAAGTCGGGTGAGTACAACACTGGCTGGCTACATAAGGCTTGTTTCAAGAATTGGAATGCTGCCTCAGCCTCGGGGGTCCATTTAATCATGACCGGCCCTTTCCCCTTCGTTAGGTTGGTTAGGGGCACAGCCTTAGAAGCAAAGTGGGGAATGAATCGCCGATAATACCCAGCGATTCCCAGAAAGGCTCGTACCTGCTTCTTGCTGTTGGGACGTGGCCAACTCTGGATGGCCTCGACTTTGTTGAGTTGGGGTTTTATTACTCCCCTCCCAATGGTGTACCCAAGATATTTGGCCTCCTCCTGCCCAATGGTACACTTCTTGGGGTTAGCCGTAAACCCCGCTTCCCGAACAGAGTCCAGGACTGCTTGCACTTTTGGCAGATGTGAGGCCCAATCTGTGCTATGGACAATTACGTCATCCAGGTAAGCCGCAGCATACTTCCGATGGGGCCTCAGCATCTGGTCCATTTTCCGCTGGAATGTGGCCGGCGCATTCTGTAACCCGAACGGCATTCTTTTATATTGGAACGCCCCGTCTGGGGTTACAAATGCGGTTTTCTCTTTGGCCGACTTGGCCAGGGGGATTTGCCAATACCCTTTTGTGAGGTCAAGAGTCGTAATGTATCGGGCTGTTCCCAGCCGGTCGATCAACTCATCTATACGTGGCATGGGGTAGGTGTCAAATTTTGTAACTTTGTTCAACTGACGAAAATCGTTACAAAATCGCCAGCTCCCATCCGGTTTAGGCACCAACACAATGGGACTAGACCAATCACTTTGGGACTCCTCTATCACCCCTAAGTTCAGCATTTTCTGTACTTCCTCCCGTATTGCCTCCCGTCGGGCCTCTGGGATCCGATAGGGTTTTAACTTCACCCTTTCACCGGGCGGGGTAATGATGTCATGCTCTACCCCAAATGTTTGTCCCGGCAGCTCAGAGAATACCTCCTTGTTGCGAAGCACAAACTCCTTAACCTCCTGTTGTTGGGGTTGTGACAAGGTGGCTGCTATTCCAACCTCAGGAATCACGCAACCAGTTTGAGCTGGTGACCAAGTGTCTGCGACTAGGGACTCTCTATCCCTCCAGGCTTTCAACAGATTAACGTGATAGATCTGTTCGGGCTTTCGCCTTCCTGGTTGTCTGACCTTGTAATTCACTTCGCTCACTTTTTCCATTATCTCGTAGGGGCCTTGCCATTTGGCAAGGAATTTACTTTCAACCGTAGGGACAAGTACCAGTATCCTATCCCCCGGGGAAAAGGTACGGGTCTTGGCTCCACGGTTGTACACTCTCTGCTGTGCTAACTGCGCTTGGGCCAAATGTTCCTTCACGATGGGCATTACCTGTGCAATTCGGTCTTGCATCAGGGCGACATGCTCAATCACACTCCTGTGGGGAGAACTCTCACTTTCCCAAGTTTCCTTGGCAATATCCAACAGCCCTCTTGGGTGTCTCCCATACAGTAACTCAAAGGGGGAGAATCCTGTAGAGGATTGGGGCACCTCCCTAATAGCAAACATCAGATAAGGAAGTAGACAGTCCCAATCCTTTCCATCTCTATCCACCACTTTCTTCAACATTTGTTTTAGGGTTTTGTTGAATCTTTCAACCAGCCCATCGGTTTGGGGGTGATACACAGATGTACGTAATTGCGTCACTTTGAACAATTTACACAGCTCCTTCATAACCCGGGACATAAAGGGTGTACCTTGGTCCGTAAGCAGTTCTTTACAAATACCCACCCGGCTAAACACAAGAGATAGCTCTTTGGCTATGGTTTTGGCCGAGGTATTTCGGAGAGGGATTGCTTCTGGATAACGGGTGGCATAGTCCATTATAACTAATATGTACTGGTGCCCCCTAGCGGACTTGATTATAGGACCTACCAAATCCATGGCGATCCTCTCAAACGGGACCTCAATGATGGGTAGAGGGACCAGCGGGCTACGGAAATGTGGCATCGGGGCCGACCTCTGACACACAGGGCAGGAGGAACAATAATTTTCTATGTCCTTCATCACCCCCGGCCAATAGAATCTCTGTAATACCCTCTCTCGGGTTTTCTCTGTCCCCAGATGACCTCCAAGAATGTGCCCATGGGCCAACTCCAACACCAACTTCCTGTAAGGTTTGGGCACCACAAGCTGCTCAACGGTTTCTTCTGCCCTTTTTGCCACCCGATACAGTAGGTCCTTCTCTACGCTGAAGTATGGGTAAGTGCAGGTATTATCTGGGTTCACTAACTCGCCATCTATTTTCACTACGTTTTCCCGTGCCTTTATTAGGGCGGGGTCTTTCAACTGTTCTGTGGCAAAGTTTTCCCTGTGAACCTCAAGATCAGAAAACTCCACAGACGGTAGGTTTTCGTCTGAGGAGGTGGGCTCCTCTCCAGTTTCTTGAGTCTCCCCTGCCAATACTGATAAGGGAAATTCCGGAGAGTCCTCACCACTCTCAGGGGAGTTCTGGCTATCACATTCCTGGTACATAGGGGCACCAGTGGGGGGCTCAGGATCATCCCACAGTTCCCAGAACTTCGGAAAATCCCTTCCCACAATGGCGTCATACGGTAACTGAGATACTAAGCCCACTGGATGAGAGAGGGTACCTTTGGGGGTCTCGAAACACACTGTAGTCACTGGATACTCTCGGGTGTCCCCATGCACACAAATAACAGCTACCTTGCTATTCCCAGAGACCTCTGTTTTAACTAATTCAGCCTTTATCAGGGTCACAAGGCTACCTGAATCCAGCAATACCACAACATTTCTACCATTAACACACATTTTGCATAAATGTTTCTCAGTTCCTCGAATGGCAGTGCATGCGACTGTCGCACACAGCGACTGACGTCTGCCCGTCAGAAAGTCACACTGCATGGGTTCCTCCACAACCGGGCAATTGGCTGCAATATGTCCCGCTTGCCGGCAGCGGTAGCAAACGATCCTTCTTGCCGCCTCTTGAGCCGCTGATTTCCCAGGCTGTTCTCGCCAAACTTGGGGTAGAGCTCCCACCCTCTCACTCTCTCCACCCTTACCCCTTGGAATCCTCTTATCCGCCCCTGGGTATGGTCTGGTCTTAGGGTGGAAAGTCCGAGTGTCTCTGGAAGAGGCCGTCAGGTTCTCTGTAGCCAAGTATTTCTCCACACGATCCACAAGACCATCGGCCGTCTCTGGGTCTCCATGGCTTACCCACTTTTGGATGGCAGTAGGAAGAGCTCTCAAAAACCGATCCATTACAACACGTTCCACAATCTTTGGTGCGGACAAAGTCTCTGGCTGTAGCCACTTTCTGCTCAGGTGAATGAGATCATACATTTGAGACCTGGGGGGTTTTCCAAGCTGGAAAGTCCAGTTATGCACACGCTGAGCCCGGACAGCCTGGGTGACACCCAGCCTTGCCAATATCTCAGCTTTTAGCATCACATAGTCTTTTGCTTGGTCAGGCTCTAGGTCATAGTAAGCCTTCTGCGATTCACCAGTTAACAGAGGAGCCACCAGTCCAGCCCACTGCTCCTCAGGCCACTTTTCTCTTTCAGCAGTCCTTTCAAATGTGGTCAAAAATACCTCTGGATCATCCTCTCCAGTCATTTTTGTCAATAAACGACTCACCCCAAAGGACGCGGTATTAGTGGGACGGCTTTCCTCACTGGTCTGCGGACGTTGCTGCATTACTGCTTCCATTTGTTGTAGTCTCTGCTCTTGCTTCTGTAACAGGTCTATGAAGCGGGCCTCAGATTGCTGCTGGGCTTGTTGCTGAGCTTCCAGACTCTGTTGGTGAGCTTGCTGCTGGGCTGCAAGGCTCTGTTGATGAGCTTGCTGCTGGGCTGCAAAGTTCTGTTGTTGAGCTGCAAGGCTCTGTTGATGAGCTGCAAGGCTCTTTTGCAAACCTGCATTTGTCTGCTGTTGATTGGCATTTGCTAGAGCCAGCTGCTTCAGTATCTCCTCCATGCTGGCTTAAAAAAAACTGCCCGCATTCTCCACCAACTGTGAGGGGGTTAGCTCGGCAGCGGGTGTGTGTGACCCCCGGGATGGGCTCCCCACACAAAACAGGCCCAGCAAACGGAGGTTGTGGTTTTCAAAATCAAAAAAGGTGCGGTTTATTTTCTATTTACAGTGACAAAACACAGCAAAGCAAAAGAAACATAACCAAAATAAATCCTGGTCAAGTTGACCTCTGACTAAACATACAGGTTTCCTAACTAACAACTGGGATCAGCCTAGTGCTGTCCTAGTCCCTAAGTCCCTGGTTTAGTAAAAGTCCAAACAAATAGCCACACAGGCTTTGCCTCACCGCACAGGGGTTCACTCTCCCTAGACAGTCCACACAGGTCTGGTTCCAGGCATGAGCTAACACCTAATGAATCTGGGAGTTCTTATAGAGGCCTAAATGAGCTGACAAGGTTCAGCTGGTCTCCTCATCTCTGTCTGCACGACGCCCCACACTCTCCCTAGAGGTATGAGTCATCCATGAGCCCACTAGCCTTAGCTGGGCTTATACAACTCTCCGCCTAGTTGTATAAGTCGGCGTAAAGCCTGAATCTGGGCGAAATATATCTACCCCCCTGGATGCAACCAGGTGACTTTACCTTCCTGCTGTCACAATATATATACATACAAAGCTAATTACTTTATTCAATATTGTCTAATTATTATTATACACATACATACACATGAATGTTTTCTTATTCAATGTACTTTCACAAGTTTGACCTTTTGTTTGACCCTGTCAAACGTAATTAATGTACTGTACATAACTTTCCTATATTCCACATAATTATTTCAAACCACCTGTTATGGTGAGTTCTATTACTTCTTCTCAAAGACTTTCTTATCTCTGTGATTTATATGCTTTTTAGCTGTTGTCAAAACTTTACTTTTCTAATTAGTTAAACCTAAAATGAACTCTCCTGATACACTTTCGATTTCAATTTTTTTTTTATTAGGACATAATATAGAATACAACCAGAAGTAGTCAGAGATGGAGAATGTACAATATTCACGGTACATACAAAGAATAACCATTACAAAACATCAGAAGATTAGTGAATTAAGTGCTATCATTTGTCGCTGATCAATATCAGGGAGGGTGCTATCACGGTGGCATCAGTATGTATCAGCGGGAGTGGTCCCCAGAACTGCGACAACAAGTAACATTATTCATTTACGTCAGGTTCATAGGGTATCAAATATGTAAAATCACAGCCTCAAAGGCTTGTTCTTGCTGAGGGAGTAAGGGAACAGAGGTACAAGCGGAATTCGCGGAAAAGGGAAAGGCGAGTAAGGAGAGGGGGGGGGGCACACAGGGGAGAAAGGGGAAGAGAGAGAAGAGAAAGGGGGGAGGGTGAACGGTGTCGGCGGGGCCGCGGTGTGGCCAAAGAGACCACCACGTGTAAAGGTAGAGATAGATGGGAGATCATGGGATAAGGAGGGTGGGATCAAAGTCCGGGGGCAGAAAGTTATCCACCCATGGGGTCCATATTTTAGTGTGTCGAGGGACACGGTCTAGTAATGTGGCCTCAGTTTTGCTGTGGATCATGGCTTGGGTTACTCTATTCTTTGTTTCTGCTATGTGAAGTTTCGGGGTTTTCCAGGCTTTGGCAATTGTTTGCTTGGCAGCAGTAGTCAACTGGAGGAGGAGACTGATCTGATTTCTGGTGTATTCTCCCTGGATATGGTTTAGGAGTGCTAGGGCCGGGTCAGGGATCACTGTTTCATGCAATATTATAGAAATCATTTGAAAGACAGCCTTCCAGAATTGTTGTGCTATCTTACAAGACCACCAGATATGAAGATGGGTGCCATGGTCACTGCATCCTCGGAAACAGTTCGAGGGATAGTTCGGTACAAATTTAGATATTCTTGCTGGAACCAAGTACCAGCGCATTAAAACTTTATAATTTGTTTCAAGCGCTACCACATTTTGGGAGGAAGATTTGGTAGTGGCCCAAATATCGGACCATTCTTCAGGAGTGAGAGAAATATTTAGGTCATTTGACCACTGTGTAGCATATAAAGGGAGGACAGCTGATGGTGTGGAGAAGTGGCTATATAGGCTAGATATAATTGCCTGGGGCATGAGGGTCTGCTGCGCAGATTTTCTCGTATAGAGATTGGGTGTTCAGACTAGTACAAGGGCCGACTATTGATTTGACAAAATGGAGTACTTGAAGGTAGCGGAAAGATTCCGAGGCTGGGAGTGTGGCGCTGGATTGGAGATCCAAGAATGATTTAAAAGTGGAGTTGGCAGTAAGGTCGCATATTTTAGTTATGCCCGTTTGCGACCAGCAGGAAAAGGTGCTGGGTTGAGTGTAGGCAGGGTAGAATGAAGGGTGGTGTAAGAAGGATAATAGGGGGTTGTGTGGAGAGATCAGTTTAAAGGGGTCGCGTAGTCTGTCCCATAGCTTTAAGGAATGGTGGGTGATGGGGTTGGTAATATGACCACGGACGGAAGGGGGTAACCACAGAATATTATCAACTGTTAGCGGGTAAAGGTCTATAGCTTCAAGGGAAACCCATTTCGGGGTTTCACTAAGCGCGTGTAATAGGGCTAGTTGGGCTAATTGGGCTGCATGGTAATATTTGGCAAAGTTTGGGATGCCCAGGCCCCCGTGTAGTTTATGGCGAAGAAGGATGATTTTCGGGACTCTGGGTTTGGTGAGGCCCCATATATATTTAAAGACTCTAGATTGAATAATCCGGTGGAAATAGGAGGGGACATTGATTGGGAGGACTCTATATAGATATAAGAGTTTGGGAAGCAAGGACATCTTAACAGCTGCCACCCGACCCAGCCAGGAAACACATAAAGGCTTCCAAGTGTCCAAGATAGATGTCAGCTGTGCCAGCATGGGGAGATAGTTAGCTTGGTACAAAGAGGCTGGATTTCCGGTCAGTTTTATACCAAGGTACGGGAGAGAGGTAGTAGACCAGGTAAAGGGGAAGTTTAGTTGTAAGTGGGTGACTTCGTGGGGTGGGAGAGATACATTGAGAGCTTTAGACTTTGTTTGATTAACCTCTAAACCTGAAATGGAGGCGAATTTATCCAGGGTTTGAATAAGGTTAGGATGGGTGGTGCGGGGTGATGTCACAAATAGGAGTGCATCATCTGCAAATAGGCAGATCTTATGTGAGGTGGAAGCGATTTCTAGTCCTTTAATATTAATGTTTGTTCTAATCAAAGCTGCCAATGGTTCGATAGCTAATGCAAAAATTAAGGGGGAAAGGGGGCATCCCTGTCTAGTACCTCTCGCTATAGGAAAACAGTCCGAGCGAAATCCTGAGTACCTAATATAAGCTTGCGGCTGATTATATAGGGAGTTTATCCACTGTAGAAAATGTGGGCCAAAGCCCCAGCGTTTAAGAATGTATTCTAGATATGGCCAGGACACCGTGTCAAACGCCTTCCTTATATCAAGAGATAATAGGTGCATTGGGATATGACGTGTTTTTGCAATATGTTGGAGGAGTATCACTCGTCTGATGTTGTCGCTGGCTTGCCTACGGGGTATAAAGCCTACCTGGTCTTTGTTTATTAGTTTGCCGATGAAAGGGTTGAGGCGAAGTGCCAATATTTTAGCCAGGAGTTTGATGTCCAGGTTAAGTAGGGAGATGGGTCTAAAATTAGACCAAAGGGAATTATCAGTGTTAGGTTTGGGTATCATTGCTATAATTGCTGTCAGCGTGTCTCGACCAAGGACCTGGTTCTGTAGTAGGGCGTTGAACGATTTACTTAAGAGGGGAGCTAGAGTTGTGGCAAATTTTTTGAAATATGTGGCAGATAGTCCATCTGGGCCTGGTCTCTTATGGGATTTGAGGGTTTTTATCGCTGCAAGGACTTCTTCTGTAGAAATGGGTGCTTCTAAGGGGTCCCGTTCTGAGTCCGACAGAGTGGGCAGAGGAGTGTCCTGAAGGAGTGAGTCAGCGGCGGAGTGGGAAAAGGTAGATTTAGCTTTATAGAGGTCTTCCAGACGCTTGCGAAATTCACTTAGAATATTGATAGGGTTACTAGTGTATGTGTTTTTTTCGATCCGTAATCTGATGGGAACATGGGTCCATTCTGGTCGACGGAGACGCATGGCTAGAAAAGTATCGGGTTTGTTAGCCTTAGTGTAAATGGTATGGTTGGATCTGCGGATGGCCTTATCGGCCGATTCAGCCAGCAGCAGATCCAGTTCAGTTCTGGATTTTTCCATTGCTATCCTATGGGGCTAAGTCGGGGTTGTCTGGAACTGAAGATAGTTCTGGTGGAACTCCTTTTCAAGATTGGCTAGTTGGAGCTTCTTATCCCGTTTGAGGTGTGTAGATACTGATATGCATGTGCCTCGTATTACGGGTTTGTGTGCCTCCCAAAGGAGAACCGGAGAGATATCAGGGGTATTATTATGACGCAAGTAATCTGTGAGGGCCACCTGAATGTCAAGACAATAAGACGGGTTGGTAAGATGAGCTTCATTAATACACCAGGAGTGGTCACTGGTTTGGGGGATCAGGGAGGAAATTGTGGTAAGCACTGCACAGTGGTCCGACCATGGTATAGGTTGTATAGAGGAGTTGACAAGTATTGGGGAGGATGCAACCGAAAGAAATATATGATCAATCCTTGAAAAGGATTTATGGGGATATGAGTAGAACGTGAAGTTCTTCTTTGTTGGGTTGCATTCTCGCCAAGTGTCAAGCAATGAGGCTTGTTGCAGTAATTTTCTAAAACGTGTGGAGGGAGTATACTGGTCTGGAGCATATGGGGATTTATCCATATGTGGCTGGAGTACTGAGTTGGAGTCACCGCAAAGGATCACCGTGCCCTTGCAATGTATCCTAATGACCTGTAAGAGGTGAGAAAAGAAGGGATTCGGGTTATCATTTGGAGCATAATAGGAGACCAATGTAGTTTCCACTTCTTGAAGTGTGCCTACAAGAATTATGTAACGACCTTCCGGATCTTTGATTTCTGAGGCTAATACGAAAGGGAGGGATTGGTGAAGGGCTATGAGTACACCGCGCTTTTTCACATTAGCCGAGGCAGTATACACTTGGGGGTATCGGGAGCTAAAGAATTTTGGGGTCGCCTGCGCAGTATAGTGGGTTTCCTGGAGGGCCACAATGCCAGCCTTTAATGCTATGAATGTGTGGAAGGCCTTAACTCTTTTATGTGGTGAGTTGAGTCCCTTTACATTAAGAGAAAGAATGTTCAGGGGGGCCATGGGGAAAGAGATGAGACATGAGACAGAGGGGTCCCAAGGGCCCCGCAGCCCCACCGACACGGATCAGGAAAAAAGAAAATACAAGGGAGAAAGGAGGGAAGAAAGGGGAAAAAGAAAGGGTAACAATTGTAAGGCAAGTGGATGAATAGATAGAGTAAATAGTAATGGGGTTTGGTCGCCCGACCAGGTAGTGGACAGACTCGCCAGTCAGCCAGCCGGCTCGCGAGTGTGCACACCATGTAAAGGGGGCGGCAATGACAGCCTCCCGCCGCTAATGGGGGATTTGTGGTTAAAGCTTTAGAAACTCCTGATTCACTTTCAAGGGCAGACAGGTCATCTAAAGTTCAACACTTACAAATGAAGACTTTCATTATATTATGAAATAATTCTACTTCCAAGCATAAATTATTATAACATAAACATCTAATTTCTCTAACAGTAACCCAGAACAGGAGGACTGGACATATACGGTGCCAGGTGTCAATCCCGGCACCATTACTCACTCTAGGCCATGCAAACCCATCTTTGTACCTCCCAAAACATATAAGCCTAAATCTCGATGGTTCCCTGTACTACAAGGGAACCCCAATATATAGGCATTTGTCCTACAAGTCACCAAAGAAATTGAGGCCACTAATTGGATATCAGGTCCATCTTCCAACCTTCCTTCCAGGCTCAAACAAGCACTTAACTCCCTGCGAAATGACGACGGTGTTGTCGTCAAGCCTTCTAATAAGGGGGGCAACACCGTCATCATGAGCAGGGAAGGATATGAACAAATGTGCCTTGATTCCATCCGCAACAGAGACTGGTATCAACCGGTGTCTGCTGCATTTGTGTCACTAAGCATTAAAAAGTACAGGGACATCATTGCTCGTGCATATAATGCAGGTGTCATAGACGAAAATACCCACAAATTTTTGAATATTCAGAATCCACACACATCCACATTTTATGCGCTACCTAAAATGCATAAAGGCAAACTACCTCCACCAGGACACCCAATAATTTCCAGTTGCGGTTCTCTTACAGAGAATGCAAGTAGGATAATAGACTTTGGCGCCTACCCTGGTCAGTCTTTCCAATTGTGGGCTATATTGCAAATCCTCAGACTATGTACAACTATACACGGCTTTTACTACCCCAGTAAAATTTAGTCTCTCTATATTGCGGTAAGATCTACCATCTAAATACCCATGGTGGTGGTCCCCTTCTGAGCACATATTGGGGTATTTGGGTGTTTTCCCTTCTTCCCCTTCTTTCATGCACTGTCCCTTCCCCTCCCCCCTATTTTCCCCCCTCACCCCCCCCTTTTTCACCACTTCCCTTCCCTCTCCTTCCTTTTCCCTTTCCCCCTCCCCCTTCCTTTACTTCTTCCTTCCCTCTCCCCTTCCCTTCTCCCCCCTCCCCCTTCCTTTTTCCATTCCCAACCAAACTAACCTCTCCTTTCCCCCCCATGTTCCTCCCCTTCTTTCCTTCGCTGCTGCCCTTCCCTCTTATTTTCAAACCCTGCTTTTCTTTTTTCCTCCCTTTCCCCCATTCCTTCCCCTCCTTCTCTCCTTCCCCCCTCCTTCCCCTCCCTTTCCACCGGGGTTCCCCTCCCTCACTCCGGTCCTCTGGTGTGGTGTTTTTCCTTCTTCCTTTCTTCCCTCTTCCCCCCCCCTTTTTCCCCTCCCTCCCCTTCCTCTTGTTCTCCCCCATCTTTCTCCCCTCACACCTATACCTGGTGTCCAATAACCACCCAACTATAGTAATGATTATTCCTTAATAGTATTTAATTAATTTCACCAGAGAGCACCACATATGTCCCCCTTGTTCGCCGCGGGGGTATTTTCGAACAGTCGTCTGGTCCATGAACTACACACGGTGAGTGGATAAGCAACTTTGACATTGACTGTACCCATGATATTGAAATATTGTACTTCTATGCATTGTATGTATATGCTATTGCTAGTGCATTTACTCTGTATTTTATGTATTGTACAGACCCTCCTGAAGAAGCGGTGCTAACAGATTGTGACGGTGGCTCCGTTACCTACAAATACTGTTTTTCTGCTGTGGGGTTTGGCCTATGTTTTTAATTGTATAGTTCTTTTTATGTAATAAATATACTTTTATATGACCTTTTTGTCGTGTTATCAGTGCCTAGAAAAATACAACCCACATCCTTATCCCTGGTGATCAATTATGGGTGAGATGGCATTAGCAGCCATCACCCTATGTTCATTAGGTTTTCTCTTCATTACTTATTATGGATGATGGCACTATTTATTTTCTAATTATAACTCTCTAATTGAGGCCATACTCAAAATTTTGCTGTTATATTAGGGTGGATAATACACCCGTTTTTTTCTTGTGTGGTTGCCAACAATTCGACCCACACAATCTGAGTGCCTCTACTTAATTATTAAAATTATACCCCAATTTCTTCCCCCTATTTTCCCTTATCACCAAAGCAATTCTGGGAATTGGAGACTCCTCTTTCGGGGATATCTTTAACCATGGATGTTCTGGGCACTGATTGGACAGGGTTTATGTCTAATATTCACACTTCCTGTTTGAATGATCATAAGATTGTGGACGATCTTAAACAGTTTTTTTTCTAAAATGTTTTCTCTTTTGAAATGTAAATCACATCTTCACTAGCACATAGAGTATTTTAGACTGATAATATTTGCCCAATTGGATTGAGAGTCCAAATTTTTCCAACAATTAAGGATCCCTCAACAGAATTCAAGAAATCATGGGAAAGTACCCTTTCAAGCTGTAGCTTTGAATTAATGAAATCTCTCGTTGTACAATATTCTCAAGATATGACTGTTCTAGATCAAGAAATTTAAGGTCTAAATGCACAATACCTCCACTTGGTTGGTAATTTAACGTTTACTGCCAAGTGGAAGGAGCTTAAAGAACGCCTAGAGGTCATCAATAAAGAGATTATCGTTAAAAAACAAACTAAATTTAATAAAGACAAAGCTGCCTTTTCTGAGGGCTATGCCTACAAGTGGTCGGGTGGAAGTCCTACGAGGAGGGGGTTTCAACGTGCTAACTACACCAGAAACACCACCATGGAGGCCGAGTCGGACTCATTGCTCTCATCCACATTTTCATAACAAAATACCACACGCCATACTGCAACACCAGCAGTTAACTCATCTCGTAAGAGACTGAGATATGGGGGTGGTATTCCACCCACTGGCCCTAAGAAGGGCAAAAAAGGACACTCTGGGCCCAAAACACGTGGATCGTCATCACGTGATATGGTTGATACCACCAGCCTCACCACCAGTGGGGCTGCTGGATCCTGCTCACTACACGGGGCGATCCCTAAAATCCTTAATTCAATGACTAACAAGTATACCAAAGTGAATGAAGATGCTATTTTTTTAGATCTAAAAAAACAGCAGGGAAACCTAGACACATTCATCCTCAAAACCACTCAGCCACTGCCCCCACCGTCTCAAACAACTCTGAACACAACACCCACTTAAATATTATTAACCTCACTTCTTATGTACTCTCTGAGGATGAGTCCTCAGTTCTACATTTAGGCCTGGGCTTTTGCCCTTCAGATTCGTTAAAAGTCACTGACACAATTAAAGACCTTTATTTATTTGCCCGCAACCTCACGTTTAAGTTTATTTACGACCATGATCGTGCTAAAATCAATTTGGAGCATGAGCTTGCAGAACGCATGAAACAGTTTACTATGGAGGAGTTCCGGGCGCTTCGCGACCTCATGCTCCTCTATGACGAGGGGGCTGTGGAGGACTCTCAGCCACCACAGCCGACCCTTTCACTTCATACCCCCACTATTCCACATTCATCCAAACCATTCAAACTTCGCTCGCGGAGATTCCCAGATCTCATGACTTGCCTATTCATGATCTCAAGCGACAGGAGTGGCAGGCAATTTCCCCCAACCTTACCAATGGTCAGACCAAAGCTTTAAAAACCCTACATAAACGTCCAGATTTGGTTATAAAAAACACGGATAAAGGAGGAAATATCGTCCTTATGACACACGATTTTTACCAAAACGTGCCTTTCCATCCTTAAAAATTCCAATTGGTATTGTCCCATTTCTTACCCTCTTGTTTCTTCTTTTCTTTCCGAACGCCGGGTCCTTTGCACTGAGGCCTTTCTGTCGGGCCTCATTGAAAAGGACACCTTGGAATTTCTTCTCCCCAAATTTCCTCGTACCCCTACCTTTTATTCTTTGCCTAAGATGCATAAGAATGTTCATAATCCTCCAGGTCGACCTATCGTCTCTGGGATTGGGTCTTTAACTGACAACGCTAGTAAATTTGTCGATGCATTCTTGATGCCGCATGTCAGTGTGTTGCCTTCCTACATAAGGGACACCACTGACCTACTGCAACCCATTGAGGGTATCCAGGTCCCTCCGAACGCCTTTCTCGTGGCTATCGATGTCGAGGCCCTATACTCGAGCATCCCCCACGAGCAGGGGGTCCGGATGGCTGGTTCCTTCCTGCATGAGCAGGAACGGACCTCCTGGCCACTCAATGAATTTATTCTTAAGTTACTGCAATTTATTCTAACCAAGAACTATTTTACTTTCAATGAGCAACTTTTTCTACAGACCCAGGGGGTCGCAATGGGGACATCTTGCGTCCCGGCCTACGCCAATCTTTATTTGAGTGGGTGGGAGCGACTCATAAATGCAGATGATAAATATACAGAATTTCTCGAGCATACACTGGTTTGGTACAGGTATATTGATGACCTCTTCTTAGTTTGGACTGGGACTAGTGTACAACTATTACAGTTTGTAGATTTACTTAATGAGAATGACCATAATCTCAGCTTTACGGTCCAGTTTGATGATGCCCGGATCCCATTCTTTGATCTGGTCATCATCAAACAAATGGATGGCACCCTAAGCACTAACCTCTACCGAAAGCCAACAGCTGGCAACACCCTGCTCTATGCAACCAGTGCCCACCCTAAACCACTTATACGGAGCATCCCATTTGCGCAATATCTGCGACTTCGCAGGAATTGCACATTGCAAAGTGATTTCAAAATACAAGCCAATGCTCTACAAGAACGTTTACTACTAAGAGGCTACTCCCGCACAAATTTGAGAAATGCCTATAACAAGGCCTGTCTCCGTTCTAGACAATCACTGCTCTATCCCCCCCCCAAGCCTAAATCTACCTCAGAATCGGTCAGATTCATTACTACTTTTTCCGCTCACCATAATACGGTCTGGAATATCCTCACCAAACATTGGCATCTACTTACCGAACATACCACTTTGCATAAACACTTGAAACCCAACCCAGAATTGGTCTTTCGCAGAGCCCATTCACTACGTGACCGTTTCACCCAGAGTCATTATACATCTTATAATGTTCCTAAATTGGGACCTAATGGCACATTCAAATTTGGCAATTGTCCACATTGCCCCTGGGTCTTGGAGGGTCGAAATTTTATTCTCCCCAATGGAGAGTATTTCCGCCCCTTCACATATGCCGATTGTGGCACCAAGGGCATCATATATCTGATGTTATGCAATTGTAAAGCCTTTTGTAAAGTGGGTAAAACCATTAGGGAGTTCAGACAATGCATTGGGGACCATTTATATTACTCTGGTAGTGGTAAACCTACCACTATCAGGCGACATATTGGTCTATACCTTCGATATGATTTGTCCGCGGTTCGGTTTCTAGTCCTTGAGGTTGTTACACCCATTCCCATAGGTGGTAATTGGGATAAAACTGTCCTACAGAGGGAAACCCTGTGGATAGAACATCTCAATGCTACCATACCCCTGGGGCTGAACGAGCTGAATTCCTATAAACCTTTCTTGTAAAATAATTATTCCTTTTTTTTATTATAATTCTCTCTTCCTTTTTCTCCCTTTTTTCCCCTCCCTCCCTTCTGATCCCCTGTACAAGTTTCATCCAGCTTACCCTTTAGTATTAGTCATGACCGGTGGTTATTGTTCCCCTATTGAATGTCCCCTATATATCCCCAGATTTGCAACTGGTGATCACTATCGGAGTTTCATTGCTCCTATAGTCAAACTGCCTGATGTATAAATTTTTTTTGTATTTATGTTCTATGACAAATTGTACGATGGTATACAGTTCATGTCCTTGTTTTTTTGCTGCAGATGTGTCATGTGACGTGGCGGCTGTTCCTGGCATTACCCTATCTGCGAACGAGATCCCTTCCTGGTCGAGACAGCCTATGGCCGTCCTATACTTGCACCAGCAGACCTGGCCCTGAGGCCAATGGGTCTTGCCGGCACGCACCTGCGCAGTAGCCTTCTCACGCTCTGCCGAGTGTGGAAGAGATGACCCCGTGACGTCACACGCCGCACGTTCCTTGCGACGTTTTGTGCGGCGGGGTTGGGGACCACATTTAAACGGCTCCATTACAAGCCGTCGATGTGAGTGGTGATCACTCTCCCTGGGGTACCTCACGATCGGATTGTACACTAATTAAGGCACCCTTTTTATACCATACAGGGATGAATCCTTTTAGCGCATTACAAATGCTTTTTAACACTGCTATGTGTGTCCTCTCCCTCCTGCAGCCATCAGCCCAGGCTTCTTATGTGCCTGTCTTTGGTGCCTACCCTGGTCAGTCTTCCCAATTGTGGGCTATATTGCAAATCCTCAGACTATGAACAACTATATACGGCCTTTACTACCCCAGTAAAATTTAGTCTCTCTATATTGCGGTAAGATCTTCCATCTAAATACCCATGGTGGTGGTCCCCTTCTGAGCATATATAGGGGTATTTGGGTGTTTTCCCTTCTTCCCCTTCTTTCCTGCACTGTCCCTTCCCCTTCCCCCTATTTTTTCCCCCTCATCCCCCCCTTTCCCCCCCTTCCGTTCCCTCTCCTTCCCTTCCCTTCTCCCCCCTCCCCCTTCCTTTTTCCATTCCCAACCGAACTAACCTCTCCTCTCCCCCCATGTCCCTCCTTCCTCCCTTCTTTCCTTTGCTGCTGCCCTTCCCTCTTCTTTTCAAACCCTCCTTTTATTTTTTACTCCCTTTCCCCCTTCCCCCTCCCTTCTCTCCCCCCCCTCCTTCCCCTCCCTTTCCACCATGGTTCCCCTCCCTCACTCCAGTCCTCTAGTGTGGTGTTTTTCCTTCTTCCTTTCTTCCCTCTCCCCCCCCTTTTCCCTCCCCCCTTTTTCCCCTCCCTCCCCTTCCTCTTGTTCTCCCCCATCTTTCTCCCCTCACTCCTATACCTGGTGTCCAATAATAACCCCCCAACTATAGTATTGATTATACCTTAACAGTATTTAATTAATTTCACCAGAGAGCACCACATATGTCCCCCTCGTTCACCGCGGGGGGTATTTTCGAACAGTCGTCTGGTCCATGAACTGCACACGGTGAGCAGATAAGCAACTTTGACATTGACTGTACCCATGATATTGAAATATTGTACTTCTATGCATTGTATGTATATGCTATTGCTAGTGCATTTACTCTGTATATTATGTATTGTACAGACCCTCCTGAAAAAGCGGTGCTAACCGCAAAACCGGTTGAGGTTTTCGCCTCTCTCCACCTCAAACAGATTGTGACGGTGGCTCCGTTACCTACAAATACTGTTTTTTTGCTGTGGGGTTTGGCCTATGTTTTTAATTGTATAGTTCTTTTTATGTAATAAATATACTTTTATATGACCTTTTTGTCGTGTTATCAGTGCCTAGAAAAATCCAACCCACATCCTTATCCCTGGTGATCAATTATGGGTGAGATGGCATTAGCAGCCATCACCCTATGCTCATTAGGTTTTCTCTTCATTACTTATTATGGATGATGGCACTATTTATTTTCTGATTATAACTCTCTAATTGAGGCCATACTCCAAATTTTGCCATTTACCCACATGTTAGAAGTTTATCTTCACACGTAAAAGACACTATCGAGATGGTCTACACAAACAAGGCGTAGATGTAGTATGTTCCTTTTTAGACGAAAGAGACAATGACTCCCGCACATATAATGAATTTGTTCTAGAAATGTTGGCCTTCATACTAACAAACAATGTTTTTGTATTCAAGTGCTCCCACTACCTCCTCCAGGTGCAGGGAGTGGCTATGGGGGCGGGTTGCGTCCCCTCATATGCCAATCTGTACCTGGGGGGGTGGGAGCGTAACTTCTTTTCAGAAAACTGCACAACAGTAGACATGACCAATGTGATGACCTGGCATTGATATATAGACGATGTCCTAATGGTATGGGCAGGATCAAAAGACGAACTGATCCGTTTTTTGGATGGACTGCAAACAAATTGCTTTAATCTGAAATTTACACATAACTACAGTCAAGACAGGATCACATTCCTGGATGTAGAGATCTTCGTTATGCTCAACCCTATATAGAAAACCTACCTCAGGCAATACACTGCTTCATGCAATGAGTTCGCACCCCAAGTAATTAATAAACAGCATTCCATATAACCAATACCTTAGAATCAAGCGCAATTGCACTCATGAAGAGGATTTTAAAAAGGAAGCAGATTTGCTTTACCAACGTCTAAAGATAAGAGGATATACGAAAACATGCTTGAAAAAAGCCTATAATAAAGTAATTACCCAAGCTAGGAACACCCTAACTTATAAACCAACAAGAGATGCCAAACCACCAACGATTAGGGTAATAACCAGATATAACAGACAACATGAGAAGATACGCAGAATTTACAGCAAGTTCTGGTATGTTCTCACAGCTGACGAGAAAATCAACAAATTTGTGCATACAGCTCCCGAGATAACATTCAGGAGGTCACAATCAATCAAGGACACCACTGTGTCGAGTCACCATGCTACGATTGCAACAAAAAAAAAAAGCCAAAACAGGAACATAACCCTGCAACAGTTGTAATTGCTGTCGATACATATTGCAGGCTGAAACCATAAACCTCCAAAATGGTAGCATGCGTAAATTGAAACTAAAGCCCCGTACACACGATCGGTTTAACTGATGAAAACCGTCCGATGGATGGTTTTCATCAGACAAACCGATCGTGTATGGTACCCATCGGTCTTTTTTCCATCGGATGGAAAAAATAGAACTTGTTTTAAAATTTTCCGATGGATCAAGAACCGATGGTAATTTGCGATCGTCTATGAGCAAGTCCATCGGTTAAAAAACCCACGCATACTCAGAATCAAGTCGACGCATGCTCAGAAGCATTAAACTTAATTTTTCTCGGCTCATCGGAGTGTTTTACGTCACCACGTTTGGAACGGTCAGTTTTTAGACTGATGGTGTGTGGCCAAGACTGATGAAAAACAGTTTCATCGGATTTCCGATGGTCAAATCCATCGGACGAAAATCCATAGGTTATCCGATCGTGTGTACAGGGCTTTAGAGTTACATGCCAATCGATAGGGGCGGTATACATAATGAAATGCCTTTGTGGAGCATTTTATGTAGGAAAAACTAAGCGCAACTTTTTCTGTAGAATTAGGGATCACGTTTTAGCTATAGACAAACACACAATGGAGACTCCCATAAGTAGACATATGGTTCTTTACCACAATCATAACTTAAAATTGATAGGATTCTAAGCCCTGGAACATATTCCTCCACATGATAGAGGAGGAGATATAGACAAACGGTTGCTTCAAATGGAAGCTAGGTGGATATAACTCTTACAAGCAACAAAATATCCAGGCCTCAATGAAGGTATTAGTTAAAAGCCCTTTCTATGAATCTCTAGGTGTCACATATCATGCCACTTTTCTGCAGTGCTGTCCCGGCATTCCTACCCTGGCATCTGTTTGATGACTAATATGACTCTTCCTTTACCTACTCGCTGTGATCCCAGTTGGATTCATGCGCCAGGCACCTCCACATGTCACAGTTTGACAAAGCTAGGTGACGGCACCGTGTAGCAGATGTCACTCTGCCCACGGTGCCTTCGCAAGTTTAAGGTTATGTTATAAATAATAATTGTCTTTATTGACCAAATGTTTTAAATATCATATATGTCTTGTTCAAACTTAAGTGTAATACAAGTGCTGCAATTTGAGTTCATAGAGATACCTGGTGAAATCAGACCACATACAATGTGTTTTCATTATACTGTTCTCCCATAGCCGTATGCTTTGTGTATGTGCATCACTTGTTAATTGTATTGATCCATCTTTTATTTACAGTACGAGCAATGCCTACCAATACCACCCAGGAATCAGGTGAGTTGCAGTCCTATGATACCCACTAGGGCGCCCAGGGGCACTCATCAGCAGGGTCCCTATCAGCTCATGCTCAGGGATGTTATGACTGTCCAGAACAGAATGATCAGATAAATCAATGCAGAGGGTTGCGCGCGCATACACTCTGTATCAGTGGCGGCCCATCCATAGGGGGCGCCCGGGCGCCCCCCCCCCCACAGCCAGTCAAAACAAATAAGTAAAAAAAATGAAAAATGATTATTTAAAAATGTCCCTTTAAAAAAAAAGTTGAAAAGAAGGTCCTTATGTGTCCAGGCGCCGGGCGCAGTGCATATGGGAAGCGCCACGTCTATGCAATCACGAGATTTCAGATGAGGCACTTCATTTGCAGCCAAAAATCGCCTTTGTGGCGCGGTCGATGGTGCCACAGCTTCCGGCGCGATGGACTGTATTATGGCCGCCGGGCGGTGCTTTCTGTTTCGACGTCACTTCCGGTATTTGCACTAGGCGATTACAGGAAGTGACTGAAGCAGATTCAGACCTCTCTCTGGGAACGGAAGCCCGCAGTGCTCTCACTGGCTTGACTTCAGTGACTTGTTATGTCATGTGACTTTTCTCAGCTCTGCCGTCCTGTGTACTCCGAGGAACTGACAGGTCAGCAGATTAGCGATCTCAAGAATGTGAGGAGAGAATGTGAGTCAGCGACAGCTTCAGCTTTAACCCCTGCCAGGTATATTTTTGGAGATGGTGGACAAGTGCAGGAACAAGAAAGCAATGTGTAGGGGGATGGGGGCCAATATGTACATGGAGGATGCAATACCTGAGGGGATGTGTAAAAGGAAGGGGGGTAAATGTGGGCAAGAGGGGGTATTGTGTACAGGTAGGGTGTACTACATACAGAGAGGGGGGGTAATATGTATGGGGGGGTAATATGTACAGGAGGGGTTAATATGGAGTTAATATGTACTGGGGGGTTAATATGTACAGGAGGGGGTAATATGTACAGGGAGGAGGGGGTAATATGTACAGGTGGGTGTAATATGTACAGGAGGGTGTAATATGTACAGGGAAGGGGGGTAATATATACAGGAGGGTATGTACAGAGGGTAATATGTACAGGGGGGGTAATATGTACAGGGGGGTTAATATGTACAGGAGGGATTAATATGTACAGGGGGGTTAATATGTACGGGAGGGGTTAATATGTACATGAGGGGGTAAAATGTACAGGGAGAAGGGGGTAATATGTACAGGTGGGTGTAATATGTACAGGAGGGGGTAATATGTACAGGTGGGTGTAATATGTACAGGGAAGGGGGGTAATATGTACAGGTGGGTGTACTATGTACAAGGAGGGGGGAAATATGTACAGGAGGTTGTAATATGTACAGGGAGGAGGGTAATATGTACAGGTGGGTGTAATATGTATAGGGAGGAGGGTAATATGTACAGGGGGTGTAATATGTACAGGGAGTCATGTATGTATATATACACTTTTTCCAAAACAGATTGGTCTAATCTAAGATGAAACAAGATAAATTATGCAGCAGCTGTGACTATATACAATTCCATTGGCTCCCAGGCTATGCTCTGAATATTAATCCCTGAATGTAAGCATTTATCTAATAACCATAATTTAATGTATAGATACGTGTACCCAGGGCTTTTTTTCTCAGAGAATAGGTGCAGGAACTCCTCCTTTCTGAGTCACCCCTTGACTCCGCCCCCTACCCACCTCCAAGCACTGTTCCTTGGTTCCACCTCCCAGTACCACCCCTTTTAGAGAATACAGAACCAGGTATCATTTTATAGTGCTAAGTATTTTGTATGGAATTTGTTAAGGCTAACAAGAAAAGCAGTAAAATGGATTTAACAACAATGGACACCCCAGTGACAATACACTCCCAACAGCCAGCATCAATAGACCCTCCAGCAGCCAGCAATACTGGACCCCTCCCTCTAGCAATGATTGACCCCCTGCAACATAAGACCCACCCCAGCAACAATACAACCCCCACTGGCAACAACAGACCTCCACAGCAACATAACCCCCCCTCTGAAAAAAATAAGTCCCCTCCAGCAACAATAGATTTCCCAGTAGCCAGCATTAATAGACCCTCCAGCAGCCAGCAACAAAGACCCCTTCTTCAACAGTAAATCCCTCCCAGCAACATAAGACTCACCCAGCAACAATAGATCCCCCATCCTCAGCAAATAGAATCCATCCAGCAACAACAGATTCCCCAGCACCAGCATCAATAGATCCTCCAGCATTCCTTGCCATTACTTATATTCAGTTCTGGAAGTTCCGGAACTGCGTTCCCCCACGTTCCCGCTGAAAAAAAGCCCTGCGTATACCCCAAGTGGGGTTTCAGATATAACAAACTAATGAATGTATTACTAATTCCAGGTTAATAAAGGATTTTTAAAAGGACCACCCATAGAGAGACATTCTACTTCCCTTTGTGGTATCTCCTCCGGACCGCATATTTGTGCTCTCTCCCTAGCAAGTGGAGCTCGGTACAAAGTGTGGAACATATTAATCAAACTCTGATCCGTCCCCAGACTGCCTCAGAGTCCATCTATATGTGATTATTCTGACTATCCCAGGTATCACTTTAAGTCTCATATTTGATATTTAACCTTTGCAGATTTAGAAAAGCATTGTATTTCTCTGTAATAACTCAAACTTTGTTTATATTTATATAATAGAAATAAATGTTCATGCCTGTTTGAATCCTGACGAAGCCATCTGGCGAAACATGTAGAACGATTCAAGCTGAACATTAAAATGGAGAATGCCAATTGTACATAACTCTCTGTGAATATGTACTTTAAGAATTTTTCCATTAAATATTTTTGTATGTAAAATTAAATAAAACAATATATTTTTACAAGACATTGGTATCTTGATACATTACTGGTACCCTTATAGTCCCACAACCATCCTGTTTAAGACTTTTTTGCAATATTTATTGGTTTTAAGATTGCTTTACTGGAAAATGTATTACTACAATATGAGGCTGTTTGGGTCTCCTCTCTACCTTTGTTTTTTTGCAGTTTTGAGTTCCCCAAGATAGCAGCAGCATGGCCAGTAGTCATAGATATTATTCAGTGTTTAGCAACCAGCTACATCTCCAGAGCAGCACACTTCCAGAGCACTTTGGTCTGGCAGCACTAGGGTGAAGACGAGGTTTACCCAAATTAAAGTGGTTCTAACGTCATATTTTTTTTATTATCTCTATGCATTAAGATAAAAAAAACCTGTGTGCAGCAGCCCCCCTCAGACCCCCTAACACTTACCTGAACCCCATCTTGATCCAGTGATGTTGCACGAGAGTCTCGGCTGTCCGGGACTCCCCTCCTCATTTTCTGAGACAGCAGCGGGGCACCAATGGCTCTTACTGCTGTCAATCAAAGTCAGTGAGCCAATGAGGAGAAGGAGGAGGTGGGGCCAAACCGCGACTCCGTGTCTGAATGGACACACAGAGCAGGGGCTTAGCTCGGGTGCCCCCATAGCAAGCTGCTTGCTGTGGGGGCACTCGGCAGGAGGGAGGGGCCAGGAGCGTTGGCTGGGGACCCAAGAAGAGGATGATTTGGGCTCCTCTGTGCAAAACCACTGCACAGAGCAGGTAAGTATAACATGTCTGACAGTCTACTGACTGGAATGGTATCAACTGTTTGGAGTAAAGCCAATGTAGCATCAATATTTAAAAAAGGGGTTAAAATACATCCATGGAAATTACAGACCAGTTAGCCTAACATCAATAGTATGCAAGGGACTATATACAAGATTTTAGTAATGAAAACTGTATCATTAGCGGTAAACAGCATGGATTCATGAAGAATCATTCTTGCCAAACCAATCTATTAACCTTCTATGAGGAGGTGAGCTGCCATCTAGATAAAGGAAGGCCCGTAGATGTGGTGTATCTGGATTTTGCAAAAGCATTTGACACAGTTCCCTATAAATGTTTACTGTACAAAGTAATGGACCATAGGGTGAGTACATGGATTGAAAACTGACTACAAGGGCGAGTTGAGAGGGTGGTGATAAATGGGGAATATTCAAAATGGTCAGGGGTGGGAAGTTGGGACCCCCAGGGTTCTGTGCTGGGACCAATCCTGTTGAATTTGTTCATAAACGACCTGGAGGATGGGGTAAACAGCTCAATCTCTGTATTTGCGGACGACACTAAGCTAAGCAGGGCAATAACTTCTCTGCAGGATGTTGCAACCTTGCAAGAAGATCTGAACAAATTAATGGGGTGGGCAACTACGCAAATGAGGTTTAATGTTGAAAAATTTAAAATAATGCATTTGGGTGGCAAAAATATGAATGCAATCTACTCACTAGTGGGTGAAACTCTGGGGAAATCTAGGATGTAAACAAGCAAACAGAATATTGGCATGCATTAAAGAGGGGATTAACTTGATTAAAGCAATAATTCTCACACTGGCCTCACCTGGAGCATGCTGTCCAGTTCTATGCACCAGTCCTCAGGAAGGATGTACTGGAAATGGAGCGAGTACAAAGAAGGGCAACAAAGCTAATAAAGGGTCTGGAGGATATTAGTTATGAAGAAAGGTTACGATCACTGAACTTATTCTCTCTGGAGAAGAGGCGCTTGCGAGGGGATATGATTTAAATTTACAAATACCATACTGGTGACCCCACAATAGGGATAAAACCTTTTTGCAGAAGGGAGTTTAATAAGACACGTGGCCACTCAGAAAATTAGAAGAAAAGATGTTTAACCTTAAACTGCGTAGAGTGTTATTTACTGTAAGAGCGGCAAGGATGTGGAATTCCCTTCCACAGGCGATGATTTCTGCAGGGCGCATCGATAGTTTCAAAAAAATATTAGATAAGCACCTGAACGACTGCAACATAAAGGGATATACAATGTAATACTTACATATAATCACACACATAGGTTGGACTTGATGGACTTATGTGTTTTTTCAACCTCATCTACTATGTAACTATATGTACTATGTAACTATATTTAATTTTTTAATGAAAAAAAAAATAGACTTTAATATCACTTAAAGCAATCAGATTTTAATTAAACACAATCAAATTTCA
Source organism: Rana muscosa (assembly GCA_029206835.1). Classification (NCBI taxonomy): domain Eukaryota; kingdom Metazoa; phylum Chordata; class Amphibia; order Anura; family Ranidae; genus Rana; species Rana muscosa. The sequence goes on from CM055126.1 coordinate 25,912,047, forward strand.
GATTAAAATAGAAATTTTAGTTTACTATGGGTTTTTGCATTTTGCAAAACATCATTGCTCATGGCACTGTAGTCATGAATTATCTCATAGATTGGGTATAACTTTGAATACAAAAATAAATGTAAAATGACATTGCCAGTCCCAAGTTATTTAGATTTTAGCTTGAAAAATCAGTGGATGATGATATTACTTACACGAGAACTTTTTATGTCATTATAGACAAATGTCAGGAGACCATGACAATCTGTTACAAGCTGGGCAGCGGAACAAGATAATAATAAGATAATAATGACCATAGTGTCACACATGAAATAATTATACACTTAGGTCATTCTTGAAATTTGGTTTCCTGTCTCATGATTGGTCAGATCTTCTCTGGTACCTGTATAAAAGGTGATCCAGAAGATGAGTGTCAAACCAAGCTTCAGAGAGAAGATATTTCACATTACAGTGAAGGAGAATTCTGAACAAGATGAATGAAAACGTTTTCCTCCTGCTTCTGGGCTGTGTTACGGGGCTGGTGACCAGTCTACCTCTATCTGCAGAAATACAGGTGAGATGATGAGCTGACATGTACAGTACATGGGACAGGTGACAACTATATTTAGGAAAGTATAACATCCAATAAGTTACCAATATTAGTTAGTAGTGAAGTGTACCTCTAGCCAAAATTGTTTCCCCTTAGTTTTGGATAAAGTGGTGGGGGGTTAGGAATCCTCCTAGATTTTAACACTTTCTTATTACTGTCTGGATCCACTGTAGGGATATTTGACTTTTATACAGGCCATTGCCATTAGAACAGAAAGTGAGGGGGAATCCAAAATGTTATCAATGTGAACAGTACAGGGAATACGGTAAAATCTTCCAATGATGACTGTTGTGGTAACATCTGTCTAAGAAAGGATTTTACCTCACTTTTAATAGATTCCCAGTAAGGCTGAGGAGGACTCTGCCAGATGTGGAAGAGTTGGGCCCAAGACTTGTTATCTCTTATTATTGTATTCCATTTGAAAAAGGATATTAATACAAAACATTTACTTTTCAGTACCATCTACTTGGAGTAAACAAAGATGGTAAGCTTTTTAACATTCTTATTTAATAAATCATTTTTGCTTTCTTTCTGTTCTCTCTCAGCTGTTTTGTTCGTTCTGCTTTTCCCCCAGTTCATTAGCCTTTTTTTATAACATTCCTAATCCTAAATCCTAATTCCTAAATCAAAAATAGTTTGCACTGCTCCATTGGCCCCAATCAGCCTGGCCACATAATCTATAAAATGACTTTCCTTCTCCATCTAGAACCAGCCTCTAAGAAAGACCAGTCCACATTTATATAGCTCTAATGGTAAAAATCCCTTACTTTAGAGAGACCCGTTCACAAATTTCATGGTGATTCAGGCAAAGACTTAAATAATTTCCCAACCAGAAGTTACTCAAATCTGGGATAGCTTTCTAGAGCTACCCTATTTTTTCATTAATTGATATTTCAATTTATGAAATGGGTTCTATATTTACACAAAATAAAGTCACTTTAATTTTTTGGTTGCGATTATTTCACTAGATGTGCCTAATGTGTATTTTGTATACACAGCCCCAAAGAGTGAAGACTCCGAAGTGCCACAAGGGATCTTCAGCAAGATTTTGAAAGCTAATAAAGGTAATTATTCTAATCCACAGGATTCTTTACTGCATTATGAGGGTGTTAAATCCAGGCAAGGGAATAGACAATAACCAATTATAAGGAATAAAGTTATGAGCTTCAGGGCCCTTTAAATCATGCACTGATGGACTAGCCAATAGCGTGTGAGGAGAAATATGAAACTCTCGTCTTGGCTAACAAGATCTTCATCATTGCTGAATGAGTCTTTAAAAATCACTATTTCATTTCTAAAAAGACTGATGGGTTATTACTATTCACTTCTACTATTGCAGTAAAAATTGTGAGATAAAGAGGTTGATTTATTAAAGGCAAATAGACTGTTCACTTTGCAAACTTTTGAAATTGCACTTTGCATGGGAATTTAGTAGAAAATCAGCATCAATATCTCTAGTAAAACTGTGTATTCTTCTGTTGTAATTTCTAGTTCTAAAGCTGAACTCCAAAAAAATCATGAATTAATGCAGCTCTGTATTCCTTACTACATCTTAATTGTACTCTTTTAAATGCAAGTGTAGCAGCCTCACCCCTCTCCCTTGCTTTATCGGTTATATGGCTGTTGTCTAGGGGTACCTGGGAGAGAGAGATGATACACCACAGCCCGTATCCTCCTGTTGCTAAGAGGTGAAGGCCAGAAGATTGGGCTTTTGTGTAGGTGTCCTAGAGTCAAGTCCAGTCCTTCGTCCCTGACTCCTTTGCTTAGTAACCCAAGTTCCACACAGTGAATAGGTACAACTCAGTTTTATTCTTCTTGCCAAGCAATAAAACAGTCTTTCTCCTTTTGAATAATGGGGGGACAGATCGAGGCACAATCCTTTCCCTTCTTGCTGCTACCCACTGTGCTGTCACCAGTGGTGGATAGTCACTGCCACTGACTAGGTAATATAGAATATGAATTACCTTCGCTCACTTTGCCCCTGTCAGGGGAAGAAATCTGTCCAAGGGAGAAGTGGGGGCCTCTCCATCACCAGCGATGCTGCGCCGGACTCTTCGGAGAAGTTACTGCACACCAATCCTCACGAACTCAGACACAGGCACCCAAGGCATTAGGGCCCCCTCAGATTCCTCCACCCTCGCGGAACTCAGTCGAAGGTACTGAGCCCCAGGCATCCGCCATAGTACCTCACCCCAGGCTAAAGGTGCCTGAGATGGACTCCATCCCCGCTCCAGCTAGGCCAAGGGCGCCTAGGCCTGGAACACAGGGAATGCCAGCACCCAGGCTGAAGGTGCCTGGGCACGGCCACGTCCTCCGACTCCCCAAAAACAGGGCCTCCACCCCTCTTATGACCTCTCCCTTCGCGCCACAGCGGGTTCCCCGCCCCGCTGTACCAGCTCCAGGGGAGGACAAAAAGGCACGGCTCGCGGTGTGAGTTCAACTCCGGCCCCAGGCAACAGCGCCACCCAGAGACCCCAAGGAACCTCACACCACCAGAGTCCTCACATAATTCAAATACCTGCTACACTCTCCCCCTGGTGATTTGACACTGGTCCCCAGTGTCTGGTACAAACTCATACCCCACGAAGAGTGGTGTCATAAGTTTAGCCCAGAAACCAAACTACACAAATTAGCCCCGAATTGTGCCAAGACCTGAATGGGAAAGGGAAACTTAAAACAATATAACTGTAAAACTTTTCCAATAAAAATACTTTAAAGATCTCACACATTTACATTCTTCCCTCCCTCTGACTATCTGAGGACCACCCATTCTCAGTAGTCTTGACAGACGAATCCCCTGCAGAGGGAAAGAAAAGAAACATACATCCTATCCACATGTGTGTTTGCTTGGAATGAATGAGTCTATCCTAGAAGAAACCCATTCACTCCAATAAGTGCTGCATAATGTAAAAAAAAAAAACAATCATTGCGCAACACTGCCACCTGGTGACAATGCCACGGTCAAGACACTCATTACTTCCAGATGAACTTTCTCTTGAACATTTCCTCTGTGACCCTGCACTAAAACCCAAAGTCACTGATTTCTTCTGAGCACAAGGAGAAAAAGGGAGAACAAACAAAAACAGCTCCCATATCTCCAACGAGTAGAACTGCCCAAATACAAAAAAAACTAGGGCACAGTCCCTGTGTTCCGGCAAAGGCACTCCGGAAAGTTCAGCCATGAATAAAAAAGAAAAGCACACGGGAGTCTTTGTCCCTTTTTTTTCTCTTCTTCTTTATAAGTAAAACTTTGGATAAGGCAATGATATAGGCTTCAGTCGGTCATCAAAGGCCTCCACATGGTACTTAACACTCTTTCCTTCCTTGCGACAGACCACGACTTTGTCCGCATGAATGTGTCTTCCCAGCATCCATTTAGCTTTACAGTCCTGAAATTTCTTGCTGACCGTTGGTGAACAGGAAAGGTGCCGCCGTGCTTGCTGTACTTTCAGTTTGTCCCACACAAAGGTAGCATACCATCTTTGCCGAAAAACCTCCACCTCATAAAGCAGTTCCCGAGGCAGATACGGGTATTCCCACCCATACTCCTGAGTAACCTTCTGACCAAAAAGATGCTGCAGCCTTGACAAAGGTGGCAATGTAGCTTGGTCTCCTTCTCCAGGTGGAACAATCGCTTCTGGGTGGCGAGGTGCGTTCACCACCTCGGTAGACCTGGGCCTAGGAGCCCGCAGTGTTTGACGTTGCACCCCCGCAACAGGAGCAGGTGAAATGGATGTTGAATCCAGAAGGGGAACTTCGGACAGAGGACCAACTTCTTCCCTTGGCTCTACCCGAGGTGTACTATCTCCAGTAGACATGGGCAGGTCCCTTGCAACACAGGACAAGGGTAGCTTCATCTTGTCCCATCCCTTTTGTAAGAAGATTTCGTCTATCTCCCCATCATCGCCATTGTCAGACAATGAATCCAGGTCAGAGGTGTCGTAGTACTCAGCGGGCAGATAATTCCCAGTCACGGAACTATCCCCCTTGACGGCCTCTACCGACTGTGGGCTTCCGCCACTTTCTACCACACAGACAGTCCCAACCCCTGGCTCACCTGGGCCTTTAGAAGAACAGGGATGTCCAGGACTTTTCCTACCGGAGCCATCCAGGCCAGGCAAGCAGTGGGGCGAAGCTCTTCCACGACCACACAAGGCCATCACTAGGCCGACTTTTCTCTTCGGCGGCCAGAGCAGGGAGCTGCTGGTGACCGAGGCAGCATCCTCGGATTTTTCTCTTTTTACCTCTGTTTGGGCAGTCACTTCGGGGGAACGCACCAGCATCGATCTCTCCCTCCGGAGTGGCAGTCCCTGTGAGGTAGTTGAGGTGGAAAGCCCGAGGCTTTTCTGTGGATGGTTCCACCTCGAAGAGGAATTCTTTGCAGACCTCACAGCGCCCGAACGGCTTCAGCTGGACCAACAGTCCCGAACAGCCTGGACAGATCACACCGAGGGCCTCCATGTCTCTGCAGGTGTACAGAGCCAATCACCCCGGGGCCTTAGTCTTATCCCCGTATCCATAATCGGAGCAGCCAGAGAAGACATATCCACGAAGGAAGGAACGGAAATCCACGGAGCACTTGAAGCCATCCTCTCTCTTTGCTGCTCCATTGTGCACTGACCCACCTGTGCCGGAATCTCCACATGCGTACGTCCTCGTGGCCAGACTCCTCCCATGTTCTGCACTTGTTTGCGGGCTTTTCTCTTGCCCCGCCCACGAACTACGCAGTTATGGGTTGCCTCGTGGCGCGTTGGCCAATATGGCCGACCTACTCGGAACTCCTCCGGGCAGCAAAGTTCAAATTCAGACACCATACACATATCCCGGATACGATGCCCCCACGTGTAGCGGCCTCACCTCTCCCCCTTGCTTTATCGGTTATATGGCTGTTGTCTAGGGGTACCTGGGAGAGAGAGATGATACACCACAGCCCGTGTCCTCCTGTTGCTAAGAGGTGAAGGCCAGAAGATTGGGCTTTTGTGTAGGTGTCCTAGAGTCAAGTCCAGTCCTTCGTCCCTTACTCCTTTGCTTAGTAACCCAAGTTCCACACAGTGAATAGGTACAACTCAGTTTTATTCTTCTTGCCAAGCAATAAAACAGTCTTTCTCCTTTTGAATAATGGGGGGGACAGATCGAGGCACAATCCTTTCCCTTCTTGCTGCTACCCACTGTGCTGTCACCAGTGGTGAATAGTCACTGCCACTGACTAGGTAATATAGAACGTGAATTACCTTCGCTCACTTTGCCCCTGTCAGGGGAAGAAATCTGTCCAAGGGAGAAGTGGAGGCCTCTCCGTCACTAGCTATGCTGCGCCGGACTCTTCGGAGAAGTTACTGCGCACCAATCCTCACGAACTCAGACACGGGCACCTAAGGCATTAGGGGCCCCTCGGATTCCTCCACCCTCGTGGAACTCAGTCAAAGGTACTGAGCCCCAGGCATCCGCCATAGTACCTCACCCCAGGCTAAAGGTGCCTGAGATGGACTCCATCCCCGCTCCAGCTAGGCCAAGGGCGCCTAGGCCTGGAACACCGGAACGCCAGCACCCAGGCTGAAGGTGCCTGGGCGCGGCCACGTCCTCCGACTCCCCAAAAACAGGGCCTCAGCCCCTTTTATGACCTCTCCCTTCGCGCCACAGCGGGTTCCCCGCCCCGTTGTACCAGCTCCAGGGGAGGACAAAAAGGCACGGCTCGCGGTGTGAGTTCAACTCCGACCCCAGGCAACAGCGCCACCCAGAGACCCCAAGGAACCTCACACTACCAGAGTCCAACATAATTCAAATACCCGCTACACAAGCGATGTAAGTTCCTTCATTGTAGAGCTCAGACTAGAGGTGGGAGAAGTAGCACAAGGAGTATGTTAGCTGTACTGTAGTGTATGCTCCATTGTAATAGGAGGAGAGAGCAGAGTGACAGACACATGAGATTATCAGACCTGTAATGCCTTGTACACACAATCGGAATTTCCGGTGAAAAAAGTCTGACGGAATTTTTTCATCAGATATTCTGGCCGTGTGTGGGCCCCATCTGACTTTTTTGCTTCGGAGTTTAGAAATAGAACATGTTTTTCCGATGGAAATTCCGATCGTCTGTGTGGAACTCCGACGGAGAAAAAAACACGCATGCTCAGAATCAAGTCGACGCATGCTCAGAAGCATTGAACTTAAGCACTCGTCGTAGTGTTATACGTCACCACGTTCTTGACGGTCAGAATTTGGTTGGAATTTGGTGTAACAGTGTGTATGCAAGACAGCTTGAACGGAATTACATCTGAAAAATCAGTCGGAGTTTATCCCTACGGAAAATCCGATCGTGTGTACAAGGCATTAGTGTTACTTCACTGCAGCAGGACAAAATCAGGTCTCCTCCCCTGCCAAACAGGGCTGTGCTGTGTCACGGAACTGAGTAAAGCTGGGCCTTTGGACTGCATGAAAATATCTAACAGGTTCCTCCAGATGCACAGATTCCCACTGTGTCTATTCTATTCTGTTTTATACCCCAACAATGTACTGTACTGCATCTGATTCAATGCAGCCACTGTTAGTTCTAAAATTTTCTGTTTGGACCCATCCATTTTTCAATCAAAGGATGTCAGGTGAGAGTGGACTGACAGAGCCACCCACATAGCAAACTTCAGCCAGCTTACAGTGTATGGGCAGCTTAAATCAAATGCATTTTAGTGTATTAACTGTAACCATTTTCTGTATTTTCAGATAGCAAAACACCCATGTATGGAGGCGATGTGCTGGTACAGAATGAACGCAGTGCCATGAACTGTCCTTCTTGCCTTTGGCCTAAAAGTGATCATGGTACTGTTCCTGTTCCCTACACCATAGATTCCCGCTATAGTGAGTTCACTCTTTTTTCTCTTGCATCAAAGTATTCATTGCTATTTGTTATTTGTAGAAACCCAACCTTCTATCTCTGTTTCCAGGTCCCAGTGACCTGAACAGTATTGTGCTCGCCATGGCCGAGTTTGAGACATTGACTTGTGTGAGGTTTGTGCCTCTTACAACAGAAGGTGATTACATCAACATCGCTCCTGATGATGGGTAAGGTTGTCTATTGTCAATCATAGTTTTTCACAGTAGGGAGCATCTAAAACATAAACACCTTAGACTTTACAGCACCTATTTGTGCATGATGGCTTCTTTTTTTAATTTCTTTAAAAAAAAACTATAGAACTCCTCTGTACATTTGAAAATACATGTGAAAGTCACAAGCCAACAACAAGGTGCTTCTTAGTTATCTCCTTTTTTTGTGTACCTAGCAAACATAGCACAGGAACATAACATATTTATCCCAGCGCTGCTAACATTGAGTATATAGTAGAAAAATGGAAGTGACTGAGAGGGAGTGGGGCTAATGCCACGTACACACGATCTGAAATTCCGACAAGAAAAACTTGGATTTTTTTCCGACGGAAAGTTGGCTCAAACTTGTGTTGCATACACGCGGTCACAAATGTTGTTGGAAATTCCGACTGTCAAGAACGCGGGGACGTACACCACATACGACGAGCCGAGAAAAACTTAAGTTCAATAGCCAGTGCAGCTCTTCTGCTTGATTCAGAGCATGCGTGTTTTTTTGTCCGTTGGAATTGCATACAGACGACCGGAATTTCCGACAAGAACTTTTTCCGTCTGAAAATTTGAGAACCAGCTCTCAAACTTTTGTTGGCGGAAATTCCGACAGAAAAAGTCAGATGGAGCCTACACACGGTCGGAATTTTCAACCAAAAAGCTCACATCGAACTTTTCCTGTTGGAAATTCCGAACCATGTGTATGGGGCATCAGTGTCAACAGACTCAATGGATTCCACTTAAAATTATACAATGAAAATAAAACCAAATATGTCTGTCCAAAAGTGAGCAGTGATCCAATGCTTGGAGCCAGCACAACGGTCCCAAACTCCATACCTCTTATTAGAACTGTGCACATACATAGGGATACACCTGCTGATATGAGTTAGAAAGTTTAAAAGCTTAGCAAAAACAGATATTGATTGTTTTCTTTCTGTAGCTCAAATTCAATCATTGTTGCTATTAAAACTGTTGTCTTAGGCTCCCAAATGGTATTAAAGCATAACTCTTTTGAACTGTATATTTACAATTTCTAGCTGTTACTCATATATTGGAAGAACTGGTGGAAGCCAGATAGTTTCATTGGGTGGAGGCTGCATCTACAGGGGGATTATACAACATGAACTAGAACATGCCCTGGGCTTCTACCATGAGCATGTAAGAAGTGATCGTGACAATTACGTTGACATCAATTTCCAGTATATCTCTAAAGGTACTGCAGACATTTACACAAAGCGAATTTAGCCATGTTTTCAAAAAAGAGACATTACCACTGCTTTTGTCTTGTTACAGGATACTTGGGTAATTTCGCTAAAGCGGACACTAATAACCTGGGCAGTCCATATCATTATGGTTCAGTGATGCATTATGATGGGTAAGTCATGACTTTTGTGTTAGCTGGTGAATTACCGATAAATTATAAAATATTTTTAAGGTAACATGTCGATCTTTTCTCTATTCAACATTTTCCAGCTATGCATTCACCAACACTTCAAACAAACCCACAATTGTCCCCAAGCCTGACCCCAATGTGCCTATTGGGCAGACAATTGGACTGAGCATCTTGGATGTCATTAAAATTAACCGACTTTATCAATGCAGTAAGTTTCTGTACATTCCAATTTTATGGGTTTAAAACATTAGAAATGATACTTTTTTATGATTGCATTTAAAGTGAATTTTTCCAGTTTTGTAAAACAAATGTTTTGACAAAAAACACAAAATGTGCACTTTTGTCTCTGGGCCCTACTATGGGTGTACACAATAAATAATGTACACATATGTGGAATCCCAATGCATCTCAAATTCAATTTGGGTTATTTATTTATTCTAATTTAAGAACGATATAGCCAGATTAAAAAAAAAAAAAGATATTGCTTACAATTGTGACACTGCATTGAGGCATTAGGGATCTTTTATCTTCAACATAAAGGGGTAAACTCAAGGTTCATTTGAATTTAAGTTCAGAATGCCAGCAGTTTTAATTTAATAGAAGGTTAATACCCCCTCCCCTGTTTCCCACCAATTCATTATTAATATTATTATTATCAGTCTATTCCTCCAGTGACTAAATACAATTTATATGTCTATTTCTTACTTCTCAGGTGTACTTTGCTTAATAATAACACAGGAATTTTCACTTCTGACAACTATCCCTCTGCTTATCCTAATAATGGTGACTGTGTTTGGTTGATCAGAGTTCCATCAGGACAGGTAAGGAGACAGAAATGTAGACATGCAAAATGTGACCCTGAGTGTCTAGCAACCTAGCTGTGAAAATGAACTACCATATTGAAGATTGTTTTGTACACCACTTACATTTTACATTCATAAAAAAAGAGACTTGACTAGTATAGAGCCAAGCAATAGGTCCAAATACTCCCTACCTGAACATCACACTTTTGTACATTGAAGTGGAGCCATTGCGGTGGTTTGACTTTATGGCTGAGACAGAGATATATAGAGTTAAGCCTCGTACACACGATCGGATATCCTATGGATTCTAATCCAAAGGATTTGTCCATCGGAAATCCGATGAAGCTGACTTCCATCAGTCTTGCCTACACACCATCAGTCAAAAAACCGACCGTTCCAAACACGGTGACGTAAAACACTCCGATGAGCCGCGAAAAATTAAGTTCAATGCTTCTGAGCATGAGTCGACTTGATTCTGAGCATGCGTGGGTTTTTTAACTGATGGACTTGCCCATAGACGATCGGAATTTGCTATCGGTTTTTGATCCATCAGAAAAATTTAAAACATGTTCTATTTTTTAAAACCGATGGAAAAAAGACCGATGGGTCCCATACACGATCGGTTTGTCTGATGAAAAGAATCCATCGGACGAAAAACCATAGGATATCCGATCGTGTGTAGAGGCCTAGGTCTTTTAAGATGTAAATGCCTCTGGGCCTCATACTCTGCTTCAACCACCAGTTGCTCCATATCTTGGAATAATACTTCCCTTCATTATGGCCCACTTTATAGTCTTCAGACTATCATTACCACTTCATTGCTGGGAGCCTATTTTGGCAACTCTGATGTGCCAGATTTATTTTACCCTACATCTGATGGTGAGGTCATTGTAGGAATAGGGGTTTAGCAGGAACAAAACAGGTTTCTTTGACTTAATTCAATATAGCGTTAAACGAAAGACTTCTGTTAAAAGTTTCTTCTCCCAAATGTGTCTTATTTGTTTCCCTGAAGAAACCACAAGCAACAAATATTCAGAGGGAGCAGAAGCGTTCTGTCAACTGGAAAATCAATAGAAAATACACACGTTTCAAGAGACATCTTAGCTAGAAATGTCTATAGCTGCAAGATCTTAGAAATTTGAATCCTACATATTCTTGTGTTTTTTTTTCTTCTGAAGGACTGTTTAAACATTAATATAGTAAATCGATTGCATCATTTTGCAATTACATATTAGCCCAGTTTGCAGTTACAAATATGTGAAGTTTGGGGTTTACTGTAGATAATACATTTTCCTTGTGTCACTTTTTAGGCTTCATTAAAGTTTAGTAGCTTTAATATCCAATCCACTCCTAACTGTGACTCAGACTACATGAGGATCTATGACGGTCCGTCTAAGAACTCTCCTGTGTTATTGGATAAAATGTGCGGAACTCAAACCCTCCCTCCAATCATCGCTTCCACAAGCCAGATGCTGGTCCAGATCGTCAGTGTCGGGGCTGTTGCTGGGGTCGGCTTCCAAGCTTCATATAGCTCAGGTATGCTGATTTATTTTTTTAAATCTCTTTATTAGTTTTCCATTTTTTTTTTCCATACATAAAAAAACCCCCACATATACATATACATTTCACATTTCACAATTTACATTTATCTGCTCTTCCTCGAGCCTCCATAAAACTCCACTTAAATATTAATTTCACCTAATACAAATACCTTTTTTTACATTCATCTCCCTCCCTTTATTCAATGGTGTGGTTATCCTCCCCTTGTACCCTATTTATCCTGAAGCTGTCATAGGATTTTCTATCCAACTTGCTCATACTCTCTAGTATTTCTCCCAATGACCTCTTTTGCAGTATGTCTCCCTGTACAATTGCAGATTGTTATTTACTAGATTTTTCCAGTGTGCTACCGAGGGGGCTTCTACTTTTTTCCAATTCAAAACTATTGTCTTTCTAGCATAAAATAATAATAGGCCCACCTGTGTTCTCCTTCCCACCGGGAAACAATATTCCAATTTGCTACAGCAGGGGAAACATTTCCTTCCTGATCCCCCGCGAGGCAATCGAATATTCCCCGGATCAACTTTACCTATAAGTGTTAGTACCCAGCTATATTATGTACATTTAAGAAGGAATCCAGACCCTTCTTAAAGCAATCTACTGAGCTGGCCAGAACCACCTCTGCAGGGAGTCTATTCCACATTTTCCCAGCTCTTACTGTGAAGAAACCTTTCCATATTTGGAGGTGAAATCTCTTTTCCTCTAGACGCAAAGAGTGCCCCTTGTCCTTTGTGTTGACCGTAAAGTGAATAACTCAACACCAAGTTCACAATATGGACCCCTTATATATTTGTACATGTTGATCATATCCCCCCTTAATCTCCTCTTCTCAAGAGTGAATAAATTCAGTTCCTCTAATCTTTCCTCATAGCTGAGCTCCTCCATGCCTCTTATCAGTTTGGTTGCCCTTCTCTGCACTTTCTCCAGTTCCCCAATATCCTTTTTGAGAACTGGTGCCCAAAACTGAACTGCATATTCCAGATGAGGTCTTACTAATGATTTGTACAGGGGCAAAATGATATCTCTCTCTCTGGAGTCCATACCTCTCTTAATACAAGCAAGGTCTTTGCTCACTTTGGAAACCGCAGCTTGGCATTGCATGCCATTATTGAGCTTATGATCTACCAAAATCCCCAAAAACTTCTCCACTACGGATCCCCCCAGTTGTACTCCCCCTAGTATGTATGATGCATTCATATTCTTAGCCCCCAAGTGCATAATTTTACATTTATCAACATTAAACCTCCTCTGCCACATAGTCGCCCAATTAGACAGAGCATTGAGGTCGCATTGCATTAGTTTATCTCGAAGTGATACCAGTATCTGAAATGGGAACTTCCATACTTCCTCCCAATTCTCCTCCACCATGTTTGGAACATCTCTTCTCCACTGTTAACTTACTTTACTTATATCTGGCGATGTAGTCCTTAATAGATACTTATATAGGGTTGAAGCTGACTTTTTTCCACTTTTTACCATTTGCTCCAAACTTAATTCCATTAATTGTGGAGTCCCCCCAGGGAATTGAGCTGATAAGGCATGGATAAGTTGCATATATCTGAAAGCATATCTCTCTGGGATATTCCAGACCACCTCATTTCTGCAAATGAGGAAAATCTTTCCCCCTGCAGTATTCTCCACAATGGGGTATTTAGGGATAGATTGGTTTCTGACTATCCCTCTTTTACTATAGCAGCTTTCCATATTTTAACTGTTGTTATCATTGGAGGGGTTAAATCTCGTCTAGATTTTAGCCCTCTATATATCAATCCCTGCAGTGCCTCCACCGATTGAACTGCTGCTGCTTCTAACATGGTAGCAGAGTCAAACCCGTCAGGGTTCAACCATCTCCCCACCGTCACTAACTGTGTAGCTAAATAATATACTTATAGAAATCTGGAAAGGCCAACCCCCCTGTACTACCGATCTCATAAGTGTACTCAATTTAATTCTAGCTGGTTTATTTGCCCATATGAATGTGGAGAGCATTCCATGCAGCTGTACAAAAAAACTTTTTGGCAACCTTCGTGGAGAATTCCTGAATATATACAGAAACTTGGGAAGGATCTTAATTTTCACCAGATTTATACGTCCTGTACAGGACGCCATGGTTGGGTCCTGGACAGGTGCTATATAGCACCAATATTTGGGTTGTGGTCCCTTTAAGGAGTTGAGATGGTGTTCAGGAGGTCACCCAGAGTGGGTGAGGAATTCCCGGCAAAATAAGTAGTCCAGAGAGGACTGGCTTGCAGTCCTCTTTGTCTTGATAGCGAGTTATTTGGGGCCCGGAATTTCGGAGTCTCTAAAGTGATATTCGGGTGTGATAGAGCCTCCACTCCTGACCACTGGGAGTCAGCACACAGGGGGTTAAAGGCTTCCAGGAAACAGCTCATAAAACAGGAAGTGGTGCTAGAGGTGGTGTGAAAGGAGTATGGGGATTGCACCTGTGAAGTTGAGCTGTATGTCTGCTGGGAGCTGTTAAGGATTCAGCAAGGGCTCTGGAAGTTCTGGGGTGAAGACCCCTCTACAAAAACTGTATGTGCCTTTTCTTTAATTTGTTTTGTGCTGAAGACAAGCAGGACTTTACTTTATGCTGGAGATAAGCAGACTTTGTTTTTATATTTTTCCTGTGTACTGAATGAAGCTTTATTTTTGGTTTATTTACAAATTAAAGCCTTTTTGTTCAAGTTCAACGGTTTATGCACTTGGTCCCGTGGAGCTATAATCCCCAAAAGTTTACAGTCCTAATAGCGACATTGGTAGCGTTACCCATATCTTTTGTTTCTTCCCAAGCTCCAGTATCGCTGGATTCAGATTCAGCGCTTGGAAATCCTCAACCTGACTAGATATAGTTATGCCGAGATATTTAAATTCCATCACCCATTTCAGTGGTATATTTGAGGCAGCGGTATCCTGTGCCCCCTGATCAATAGGGAATAGCAGGGACTTACCCCAGTTTACTTTAAGCCCCGTAAAGAGTAAAAAAATATTCAGTAAATCTAAAGCTCCCTCCAAAGATGAACCCACGTCTCTCAAAAACAATAGCATATCATCAGCATACAGGGCTACCCTCTCCTCTAGCCCCCCCCACTCGAAGTCCTTGGATGTTTGGCGAAGTCGTAAGGGCCTCTGCCACTGGCATCTGAAAAAAAGATGATAGCTTTCCTCCCAATTTAACCGCTGACATGGGTCTCCCATATATTATTTGGATCCACTTAATGAATACTAATGGGAATCCCATCCTTCTAAGTATTTCCCATAGAAAAGGCCATTCTATTGTATCGAATGCCTTCTCTATATCTAGAGAGGCCACCGTCCTGGATCCCTCCTGTATATGATGAGTGTGTATATTTGTATACAACCTACGTAGATTAACATCTGTTGTTCTCTGTGGCATAAATCCTGTCTGGTCTGAATCTATAATATCTCTTAGCAGGGGTTGTATTCTTAATGTTAATATATTTGTTAATATTTTAAGGTCTATATTTATTAATGCTGTTGGCCTGTATGAGGAACATAATTTTGGATCCTTCATTCCTTTATATATTAATGTTATATGTGCCTCTCTCATTGAGTCTGGAAGAGCCCCTTTCGATAATCCACTTGTGAATACTTCTGCAAATTTGGGAGGTATTAAGGCTCCATAATTTTTATAAAATTCCACCGGAATTCCGTCTGGACCTGGTGCCTTTTCCCCCGGAAATGTATGTATGACCTCCATAATCTCCTTGGTCATAATAGGACAGAAAAAATGCCCTCCTCTCCCCATCCGACAACCACCCGAGGGCTAAAAGATCCGTCATATTCTCTGGGCGAATGTCGGAGGGGAGAGAGGTGGCATACAATGAACTATAGTATTCTCTGAAGGCCTCCAATACCTCCTCAGGTTCTTTTACTCTCTGTCCATTGCAAGTCTCAATTTCTGGTATAATTGTGGTTTGGTATTCTTGTTGTGCTAATCTCGCCAAAAATTCATATAGCTCAGGTATGGTGATTTATTTTAATAGTAAAGAAAGTGTTCAGAGAAAGACACTGAAGAATCATAGATACAGAGGAGATCCCTCCCAAGGAGGGACTATTGGCACAACAGTTTGATGTCCTCTAACCCCTGTTTGAAACCTTTGATGTAATCCATGAAGTTTCTTAGTATATACAATTAGAATTACCAGTCAGTCAGGCCCTCACACTATAAAGTTGTTGATAGATTGTTCAATGTGTATGTTGGTCAACTTTAAGAGTAATAACAATTACCTCTATGGCTTATTTTGGATCAGATACTGTATAGATTCATCTTTCTTGCGGTATATCCCTGCTGTCTGCCCTTCTGCGAAATTAAGAGGTTGTTAAATGGACTTCTTTGCAGTTGACAATGTCATCCAAAATTCTCCAGGGTGGAGTGCAGTGACCAGACTCCCTTTTCCCCAGCACTGCATTGGTTAAATGCTTGCTTTGCATAGGGCCGATTGGGAAAGTTCAAAAACTTACCCTGGCAGCCAGTGGTCATCTATGCTCTCCAATGTCAAAGTACAATGTAAAGTACACCATGTTCATGTACAATGCATGACTGCTGATCCTTTGTTGTATTTGATGACATCTGAGAGTCTACAGCCAGGGGAATGACAAAAAGAAGCAGCTTCAGGGACCAGTAGTACAGTATGGAGGAAGCCTGTTGGAGGCATAAATAAGGTAAGCATTTCAACTTATTTATCACCTTCTAGACTAAAGAAGTATTTAGCCAAAGCAGTGCAGTGGGGGGAACAAGATGGATAGATTTTACAGCATCTGCACTTACCCCATTTAGGACAAAATAATAGCTTTGTATAGTAGCCCACTTACCTCCACTACAGTTATTTATTTTCATAGGACACTCCTGTTTTCTCACTAGTGCTCTGTGAAACACTTCTGGGTAATGCAAAACATGTGAATCTCTCCCATTCCTGCCCTGAAGCAGCATTTGGCACCTGTGTAGACCATCGCTACATCTGAGCTCTTGGATGGTACACAAAGGGGTCCATTCTGTGGTGTTGCACCATTCCTGTGTATTACTCCAAAGGCAATTCTATGGTTCTCGTACTCCAAAGTGACAAGTCTACCCAGGCAAAGGGCTTCCAAGTCTCTTACACCTTCTGTGAGTAGCTCAGTTCTATCTGCGTACATCTAATATCAGAAATGGACGTTATCAGATAATAGAGGTCACATTATTTTTTGTAAAAAGCAGTGAGCTTAATGAAAAAACATTTTACATAAAGAAATGTAACATTGCTGTGGTGTAAATGCAGATTTAATAGCAGGATCTCAGGTTAGACACAAAGCTGAATCATCTTCAATTACAACTATGAAGTACAGAACTGATTCTAGACTTTCCTATTAGATGACCCAGCAAGCACTGCACATACTGAAAATAAGAAACAGCATACAATATATTGAATGTTTATATGTATAATAAAGATTTCCTACAATTAAAAAAAAAATACAAAAGAAACTAAAATACAATTGCCAAAACCCTCTATAGTTCCCCTTTAAGAAGACATGATATTCACATGACCTCTAGTGAAATTAAAATCTGTTAATGATATACAGCATATCAAAATAAAGACCAACAAGAATGCAACCAACAATGTTCACATAATCATTGTTTAATGTATGGGCAGATTCTTTTTGAGTATACACCATTGATACTGGATATACAAATCCATGTAAATGTATTTGTGGTATTTTTTTTTGTTATAGATCAATGAGAAAGTATGAAAAAATAAGGTCTAGGTAATATTTAAATATGGTTTTAACATTTGCTGACATTGACCTCTCTTTGATTACAGTTCAATAGATGAGCAACAGATGGGACTAAGAGAAAATCTACCGGTTCTGGAAGGAAGGCGGCATCACTATAGGACACAATGTGAATTTGATGGAACACGTATAGAAAAGTTCACACATTTGTGCATACATATAATGGATAAATGTACATCGGATCATGCTAGTGTTTGCAATTACATTTAAAAATACAAAATAACATTTCGTAATTGTTTTCCCATTTGATTGGTATTTTGATTGGCTTGGTTGGGAATAGGGGAGCTAATTTTGGCGTCCTCTGGTTTCAATGTGGTTTACATTTATTCTATAGTGATAATTCGTATTTCTTTATCTTTCCCTACTTATTATATTGAGGGGGTGGCCATTTCTTTTGTGATATATATGACAGTCTGATCTGATGTTTTCCTTTCCTTTTTAACAATAAAATATATTAAAGCATTAATCCATCTCTGTTATTATTTTCGAGTGACGTAGTTCCTGATTCCTCAATGTGAATTAAAGTGAGCATTGCAGTAAAATGAAGTCCATTTATTAGTTTCAGCCCCTTCCCCTGTGAAGTGCGCTGCCCAGGGGCGTACCTACAGAGGTCACAAGGGTAGCCATTGTGACCTGGCCCCATGGAGGTCACAGGGGGTCCATGCGGCCTCCCTGTATGCCTGGATAGGAGAGCGGCGGGGGCATTGGCATGTAGAGGAGCTAATCCTCCATGTAGCTGCTGAATTCCCACTTCTCCTCCTCTCCCTCCTGCATACAATCTGCAGCTACAGAAGGGAAATGGAGGACATTGGTTCCTCCACATGCTGCTCCCGCCACCTCCCTATTGCTGTCCAGCTGTCCTGGGCTCCTCTGTGCTCTCTCCATCCCCCACCCCACAGCGCTGCCGGGTTTCCCCCTTCCACCTCCTGCTGGCTGCTGCAGGGGATCTGTCAAGATGGAGTCTTGCCTTAATGAATAGAGTACGTGAGTGGTAACGATCTCACACTTTTTTTTTTTTTTTTTTATTCATTTATAGATGAGTCATAGCAGACTGTGTTTACTGTGCCTTCTGTGCTATATATGACAGTCTGATCTGATGTTTCCTCTTCCTTATTAAAAATAAAATATATTAAAGCATTAATCCATCTGTGTTTTTTATCTTAGTGACATAGTTACTGATTCCTCAATGTTACTTAAAGTGAACATTGAAGTAAAATGAAGTCCATTTATTAATTTGAGCCCACTCCCTGTAAAAGGCACTGCCTACTCATAGTTCAAAAATGGAACTGTAAAGAAAAAAAAGTAGATTGTGTACTTACCGTATCTTACTTAGATGAGGGTAACGTTACATCCCTTCTTGCAAGATCCCAAGGAATGCAGAGCAGCCAAAATCCTTACAAGAAGATGTGTCTGTACTGTTATGGAGTGTCTTCTTCCATGATTTAGGGTACTACTCACTCCCCAGCAATCCTGCTGGCAATGTTAACCACTTGCCGACCGCCTTATGGCGTTGTACGTCGGCAGAATGGCACGAGTGTGCAAATGGGCGTACCCGTACGGAGAGGCAGAACGGGTAAACAAGGCATTTCCCTTTTCTGCCTAGCAACATGACAGGGATCTACTGCTCCCAGTGATAAGGAGCCGTGATCTCTGTCATGTTCTAGTGAGCCCACCCCCCTACGGTTAGAACGCACGGTAGGGAACACATTAAACCCCTTGATCGCTTCCTAGTGTTTAACCCCTTCCCTGCCAGTGACATTTACACAGTAATCAGTGCATTTTTATAGCACTGATCGCTGTATACATGTCAATGGTCCCAAAGTAGTGTCAAAAGTGTCTGATCTGTCTGCCGCAATGTCGCAGTCACGATACAAATTGCAGATCGCCATTACTAATAAAAAAAATTATAATAAAAATGCCATACATCTATCCCCTATTTTGTAGACGCTATAACTTTTGGGCAAGCCAGTCAATATATGCTTATTGTGATTTTTTTTACTAAAAATATGTAGAAGAATACATATTGGCCTAAACTGAGGAAGAAATTCGTTTTTATACCTTTTTTGGGGATATTTATTATAGCAAAAATTAAAAAATATTGCTTTTTTTTAAAAATTGACGCTCTTTTGTTGTTTATAGCACAAAAAATAAAAACCGCAGAGGTGATCATATACCATCAAAAGAAAGCTCTATTTGTGGGGAAAAAAGGACGTCAATTTTGTTTCACATGACCACGCAATTGTCAGTTAAAGTGACGCAGTGCCGTATTGCAAAACATACTCTAGTCAGGAAGGGGGTAAAAGCGTCCAGGGCTGAAGTGGTTAAAGGATAACTTCACCTTTCATAACATGTTACATGTTACACCCAGACTCAGCGGGTAACAAGTATCATGTTATCAATGAACCACCCCCCCAGATCCCTGCTGTGACAGCAGACCGGGGATCTTCTCCCTGTGTCTGCTGTCACAATTTGAAAAAGACAAGGCCATGCAGCCACGTCACTTATTCACAGTCCTCTGTGAATGGAAAACTACAAGGCCCGACAGCCTTTGCGGCTGTTGGCTTGTAGTTTTCAATGAACTACCATGGCGTTGTGGTAGTTCATTGAGTCTTCGGCCTCGTACACACGACCGATTTTCTCGTCGTAAACAGTCAAGAAAAGTGCCGCGAGAGTTTTTTTGTCTAGAAAAACGTTCGTGTGTATGGTTTTACGACGAGAAACTTGACGAGAATCTCGACGAGAAAATAGAGAACCTGCTCTCTATTTTCTCGTCAGGAGTCCAGATTTCCTCGTCGTGTTTCTCGTCGGCCTGTTTTGTGACGAGAAAATGGTTCGTGTGTATGCTTTTACGACTCTTCCAAAAGCGCGCATGCTCACAAGCAACTATGAGACGGGAGCGCATCTTCTGGTAAAACAAGCCTTCGTAAAGGAGATAGCACATTCGTCACGCTAAAACGAACTGAAAGCACGAAGACTGAAAAGTGCGAATCGTCTCTTCCCAAACTTTTACTTCACACACGGTAACACGAGATCAGCAAAAGCAGCCCAAGGGGTGGCGCCAAGAAAAAAGATCTTCCCCTTTATAGTGCCGTCGTACGTGCTGGACGTGAGCGCAGAGAACCACGAGGAAATTGGGAAATGACAGTGTGTACGCATAGAAAGCTTGACGAGAAAATCGACAAGCTTAACAAGAATCTCGTCGAAAAAAACGACGTGTTTTTTACGACGAGAAAATCGGTCGTGTGTACGAGGCCTATCTGTCAGAATGCATTGGTTTCCTCGTACAAGCCGATACACTGGCAGATCTGCAGGAGACCTGCATGGCATCAGAGATCAGCTGATCGCTGGTGCAATGCAATACAGGCTCCCAAAACAAAATAAAATAAAGGCACTTTTCTTTACCGTAAAAAAAATGTGCCTTTTTTATTTTTTGTCAATAGGTGAACTTATCCTTAAATTTTTTAGGTCAAATTTCGATTTAGGTTTAGTCATAGTCTTTTGACTAAAATGTAATTTTTAGCTTTAGTCGTTCTTTAATCATCTGAATTGTTTTAATTTTATTCATATTTTACTCATCTGAATGGTTTTAGTATTAGTCGTATTTTAGTCAACTACAATCTTATGGATTTAGGTAAAAACCATTTGCGGACCGCTCATCATTATACGGCGGCTGTTTGAAGTGGAATACCGTTGTTGTGACGGACGGTCCTCTTTCAGATAAAAGTGGTTTGTGCAGCGGATTCGCCGCAAGTCTCCGCCGCTTACCGTAGCCGTCGGTAGCGGCGGAGACGATCGCGTCCTTTCCCCTGTGAGGCTGGATGCTGAGTGAGGAAATGATGGCCACCTGCGTTATTGTTTTTATTTCTACCTCTCTCAACCCTTCAAGCAACCGATGATCCAATAAGATGTGATCTATTCTAGAGTAGGACCTATGTGCTAATGAGTAGTATGTATAGTCCTTAGCCCTTGGATGCATGACTATCCACGCCTCTACTAACTTCATTTAATATAGTTTATGTTTAATTGCTCTTAGATATTTTCCCTCACACCTTAATGACATAGGTTGCGTATCTAATGCTGGTTCAAAAACAAAATTTAAGTCACCTGCTAATACTACCATCCCCTCTCTAAAGGCCTCCAGCCTATTCAGGATATTTCTCAGATACACTACTGGTCATTTATTGGGACAATATATATTTCCCAAAGTAAATTTCTTGTTAAATAAAAAGCCCTTAATAAAGAGATATCTTCCCTCAGGATCTGGTTCCATAGCTTCTAGTGTAAATCGTGTATTCCTGTCAAACCCAATCGCTGTTCCTTTTGATCTTTTATTGGGAGAATAGCAGTGTATCCAAGTAGGAAAATCTTTAGAGATTAATCTAGTCTTGGATGTCAGCTTTAAATGGGTTTCTTGCAAGAACACTATATTTGCCGACAGTCCCTTCATCTCCTGCAGTATCTGGTATCGCTTATTAGGGCTATTCAATCCACTCACATTATATGTGACTATTTTCAAAGCTGCCATGTTCTATGGTTCAATTCCCTTCTCTTACATGTGTAGCGGCCTCACCCCCTCTGTCTGGTCTGGTATATCATATGTGAGGGTGAGATGTCCTCCCCATTGCTGCGGGTGAGGTGAAGGCCAGTACCTGTTATTCTCCTCGGGCCTGTGTGTCTCTTTAAGAACCAAGTCCTGTTGTACTGACACTCCCCTTTGCTCCCATTAACCAGAGTTCCACACACTGATAGAGGGTCCAACTCTTGTTTATTAACACACTCCAATAAACAGTCCTTTTGCAGCCGACTGGTTGAGACCCAATAAACAATTCAATACGGTGGGGTGAGCAGGTTGAGGCACTGTCCTGATAAATAAACTAAACCACTGTGGATTCACCAGCGGTTGCTAAAGCCCATAGCTTGTGAAAGAATTTAAACCTTCAGGGTCTCTACCAGCGACCCCAGAGAACAGAAACAGGAGTACCTTCGCTGCGTTGTGGCCCCTGTCAGGGGGAAGATGTCCCTCCAAGGGAGTTACCAGAGGCCCCTCTGTCACCGGGTTGATGCTGCTCCGTTTCTTCAGAGGGGTGACCTCTCTGGCCTCCTCGCCTCAGACACGAGCCCCATCCACTTCAGGGACCCTTGGACAAATCCGCCCTTGCGGAGCCCAGTCAAAGTCACTGGGCTCCAGGCCTCTGATGTAGTACCTCACCCCAGGCTTAAGGTGCCTGGCATGGACTCCAACACCGCTCCGGCCAGGCCATGGGCACCTAGGCCGGAACTCCAAACTGCCAGCACCCAGGCCTAAGGTGCCTGGGTGCGGGATGCCGAAGAAGAAGACCTCGTGGCGAGGGCGTCTCTCCCCCTTATATCCTCCCGTGACGCCACAGCAGGTTCCCCGCCCCGCTGTACCACCGCCGGAATGGGACAAAAAGGAGACAGCACTGTGGCAGCGATTCTACCTCAACCCACGGGAACATCGCCACCCACAGGCCAAGGAGAACAGCACACCACCAAACTCCTCCACAATTTGAATGGTGTAAATCCCTTCATAATTAGCACATCCTGGGTCATACTACCACCCAGGTGTACCCCCTAAATTTAGACCCCCGCTACACATGCATAATAGTATATCAGACATAAGAGGGAGATTAGGGATCTTAGATATTCTTCTGCTTTCAGGGAAGACTCGTCAAACCTTACATTTAAGGAGAGTTTATTTTCTAGCCCAAACTTTAATTTAAAACATAGGGTAAATTGAGACCACATATACCCCCCTCACCCTCCCCTCCCCCACCCCAATCACATTGCCATTCAATGATAGAGCTCCCTCGGTCCGCGCTCCTCCTGGCGCTATGCCGAGCTGACCCTACCTCAGGGTACACTGTATGTCCCCCCATACTCCGTGATACCGTCCTCAATTTTAGGATCAGTCCCCGGGGCACAGGTGGGCATCAGTGCTCCCCGACCCCCCCTCCAGGTGAACTCATTCCCCTACCCGCTTCTATCAATTCTCTCCTTCCAATGAGAAGGAAAAAACAGAAATAAAGAACATGAAGAAAAACAGAAACCAAAAAGAGGAAGAAGATACAAAAGGGTAAGGAGGAGGAGAAAACAAAAAAAAAAAGCTCCTCCACCATATTCAACCCCACAATCTAAACTCCATTCCCATCATGCTCCTTCCTCCTTCTCCATGCTGGGGGACTCTTTTCCCGATTATCCACTTGTATAAATTGAATTTTCATGAAAAATAGAAATAAAAACCAAAAAGAGGAAATAGATTCAAGAGGGTAAGGAGAAGGGGAAAACAAAAAATGTTTTCCCTCTTCCCTTTCCTCCCTTAAAATATTCAACCCAACAATTTAAGCTCTATTCCAGTCATGCTCTTTCCACCTTCTCCATACTGTGGGTCTCTTTTCCCAGTTATCTACTTGTATAAATTGAATATTCAGTCTATTACAGAATTCCTTGATATCTTCTGGGAACCGTACAAATGCTGAGACTCCCTGGTTTTTAACCATTAAACATGCAGGCAACCCCCATCTATAGGGGATATCCTTTGCCTGTAGGTGGCTTGTTAATGGCTTCAATGCCCTTTTTCATGCCAGCGTTTCTGGTGCCAAATCTGAAAAGATAGACAGTTTAATTCCTTTATATTCCATTGAAGTAGAGTTCCTTGTACATTGGGAGATGATCTTTTTGCTCTTAGTCCTGGAATCTTACTATGGTATCTCTTGGTGTATCTTTATGTGCATTATATGATTTTTGGATTCTGTGTACCCTTTCAAAGCGCATTGGTGTAGTTGTTTCCCGCTTTAAAACTGTATTAAATATTTCTCACAGTACATCTCCTAGCTCTATATCTTTAACCTCTTCAGGGAGTCCTCTTATCCGTAGGTTTTTCCTTCTTCTGTGATTCTCGTGGTCCTCGAGTTTATACCGGGAATTTCTTATCTCTATCCAATCCATATCGGCTCTTTCTCTTAATTCCTGTATTGCATTTTTCTGTTCTTCCAACTGTTCTTCTATACCTTCAACCCTTTGTAATACACTTTGTATATCTTTTCTAGTTGCGCTCATTTCACCCCTTATTGTTCGCTCTAGGCGTGATATCATTTCCATCATATAATCTGACATATCCTGCTTTGTTGGAGGGGCTTGCATGTCCTCCCCTGATGTTTCTGGTTGTTGTTGTCTCTCAGATGTCTTCTTACCTATTGTTTCTGGGGTTTTAACCTTATTGGTTTTACTTTTCGCTGGGGTCGTTTGTTCTCTCTGAGCTGTCTCTGGATCCCCCTTATTTTTTGCCGGTGTCGTTGGTGTTGACATTACTTTTTTACCTGAGCTCTCCATTTGTTCTGATCCTTCCGCAACCAGATAGGACTTTATTGTATTACGGTTTGTGCTCTCCCCCTGATTAACTTTGGGGCCCTTTTTTCCCATTCTATCCCTGCAAAACGACCGTAGCTCCAGCTGACGCTGTAGTGCAAGGACAGGTCCTTCTAAACGGGTAAGGATATAGTTAAATAAGTTCTTCTATGGTTTATATTCCAGAAGACAATTTATATGAGTTCAGTACCTAATAATACAAACTTATAGAACCCTCTCAGTCCTGTAAAAGGTAATTTCCTTGTTGACCAGTCAACCGAACAACCAAAGAATTAACTATTTAGAATATTTGAGGAGATCTTGAATATTACTTATATAGAAAGTTCATGTATATAGATGTATATAGATGTTCTGGGCATAGTGTGGACAGGTGTATATATATATAATTTTAAGTCCAGCTATTGCCAAAAAAATATATACACCCGATCTCCAATGTCTTTTTATGCCCCTAGATATTTTCATTCCACCTGTATTTTATCCATCAAAGATTTATATAGGGATAGGAGAGCCAGAAGCCAAAACAAACTCAGCACAAAAAAGTGGGTACTTTAAAAGAGAGAAAAAAGAGCATTGCATTTCTATAATAACTATCAGGTACCAATCTCCATTGTCTGCACACCGTGATCCTTTTCTTTCAATCTGTTAGATGTCTCAGGTTTCTATTAGTTATACATCTTTATCCTTCCACTTGTTATCAATGGCAACCACTGGACATTTTCACACAGTTCAATAGAAGTTCAATAGAAGAGCTAGGGAGGTAGATGGACAAAATCTCAAGCACCTTACCCCTCTGCAGTCTAAGTCTTTCCAGCTCTTTCCAGCTCTCTCTTATCTCTTATCTCAATAGCTTTTTGGGACCCTTCCAAGCTATCAAAAAATGCCCATGGGCACTGCCGTACAGTCAACCAATCATTGGGTAGGGTAAGAAAGATATACCTCATCATATGTCTTACCCTCCACATGTCCAATCTTCACCTGCGGATTTGGTTAAGTACCTTATAGCATGGGATGTGGAGCATGGAACGTGAGGCGTGGGGCTGCACCTGCCACTTCTCCTCCCGGACCTTTGCGGGGAGCTCTCTCACTTTCTCCGTAGATGGTCTCCATAGAATCCCGAACGCCGCCGGTCACGTGGGCTACGCTCGGATCCCCCTCCGCCTACTCAGATGTTCTGGCTCTCCGCCTCAGCTTGGCTGCGGCTGCGGCTACGGCTGCGCTCTCCTCTCCGACACGAGCACACACTCTGCACCCGGCCACACTCCTCCAGCCTCGAGCCAGGGCCTTCAGCTGAAGAAACAAGGCACCGCCGTACTACCGCACCGACCAGCATCCAGTGCCACCGCCACGCCCGCCGAAACGTCAGGAAAAGGCCACTCACATGCCGGCATCCAATTCTCTGAAAGGTACCGTCAATATAGATAGTTCACCTGGAGGTATTCATGAAGCAACCCACATCACACTGTGCTACGGCGCCATGTTGTTTGGCCCCGCCACCTGCTTTGTTCGAATTTGGCGCGAACTGCCCATAATGTTTGATCTTCGTCGAACGATCGAACAGCCGATGTTCAAGTCAAACTCATGTTCGACTTGAACAGATAGCTCATCCCTAATGGTGACCTTTTGTGGACTATAATTTTCAAGTCATTCCATAGATTTTCAATGTCTGGGCAATTTTAAGTCTGCGCTCTGACTAAGCCATGCAAGGACAGTAACCTCTTTCTCCTTCAACCACTGTGTGGTCATTTTTGCTGTGTGCTTTGAGTCATCTTCATGTTGGAAGGTAAACCTTCTTCCCATTGACAACTTTCTTGCAGAGGGCAGCAGATTTTCCTCAAGAATTTGATGGTATTTTGTCCTATCCATTTTTCTTTCTATGCTGACAAGTGCTCCAGTCCCTGTTGCAGAGAAACACCCCCATACCAGGATATTACCACCTTCATACTTTACTGTAGGAATGGTGTTATTTGGATGGTGAGTTGTATTGGATTTATGTCAGACATATCGTTTGGTGTTGACGCCAAACAATTAAATTTTAATCTCACCTGATTATAACACCTTTTTCCATGTTGCCTCAGAATCCTCAAGGTGCGTTTTGAAAAAGCTCAGTGGTGACTTCATGTGGCCTTTCTTGAGGAATTACTTTTTTTTGTAACCCTCCCATACAAGCCACATTTGTGGAGAATTTGGGATATTGTTGTCACATGCACACAATGACCAAACTTTGTTATAAATTCCTGCAACAGCTTCAGAGTTGCTGTAGGCATCTTGGTAGCCTCTCTGACCAGATTCTTCCTGTCTCTTTTATCCAGTTTGGAGCGATGTCCTGATCCAGGGAGGGTCTGTGTTGTACCAAATATCTTACACTTCTTAATAATAGACTTCACTGTGCTTCTAGGTATTTATAAAGCCTTTTAATTTTTTTGGATCCATCTCCTGACTTGTGCCTGTCCACAATTTTATCCCACAGATCTTTTGACAGTGCCTTGGCACAGATAGTTGACTGTTTGCTTCAGTTGCACTACCAGAGACTGAAATGCTCCAACCAAGCTCTTTTCATAATGAGCTAATCAAAATGACCAAAGCTGATCACAGTTGAAAGTCAAATGGCTTTGCGTTCCATTGAAAAGGTGATTACCTACACCTGATTGAAATTTCCATGTAATTTTTGGAGGGGGTGATCATTTTTTTTTACTGTTTTTTTTTCTGACATGTTGGCGTTTTAAATTTTTTTACACTTTTTTGGTGAATGGATAGGGGTACAATGTACCCAATACCCATTCACATGGGGCCGGAACCTTAGGGACCCTTGTTAAAAGGGAACTTCCAGATTCCGATAAGCCCCCCGCCCACAGGCCCCCCACAACCACCAGGCAAGGCTTGTGGGGATAAGGCCCTTTTCCCCATCAACATGGGGACAAGGTGATTTGGGGGGGAACCCCAAGCACTCTCCCCATGTTGAGGGCATGTGGCCTGGTATGGTTCAGGAGGGGGGCGCTCTCTTTTCCCCCCTTTTCCTGCGGCCTACCAGGTTGCATGCTCAGGTAAGGGTCTGGTATGGATTTTGGGGGGACCCCCACGCCATTTAAAAAAAAATTGGTGTGGGGTTCCACTTAAAATCCATACAAGACCTAAAGGACCTGGTATGGATTTTGGGGGGGGGACTCCATGCAAAAAAATTTAAAACGCCGTTTTTTCAATTATTTTTTATGTATATTGCCGGCATTCGGCAATACATTACAGCCACAAGCAATTTTAAATAACATTTATTCCTTTAGAAATGTCATTTTGCTGCAGTACTGTTATAAAGAAAGATGCGCTACTTTACAGGCAGACTAAGTGGACCCTTCATGCACGATATTTAAGCATTATTAAAATCACTGCTTCTGAAAAAACGGTTGTTTTAAAAAACATTTTTTTGCATTGATACATGTCACTTGGGGCTGTATCCGAGTCCCCATACACCTTTTATGGCAATAACTTGCATAAAAGCCTTGCAAATTAACACTTTTGATTTTTCATGTTCGTGTTCCATAGAGTTTAACGGTGTTCACATGTTCGCGCAAATTTTTTGTCTGTTCGCATGTTTTGGTGCGAACCAAACCAGGGGTTTTTCGGCTCATCCCTAGTCAGTAGATGCCAATATTTGGTTAGTATGTGTTTTACCTGCTTGTGTTGCAATGAATAAGTGGTGATGATGATCTCAAGAGTATCATTTTTTTTTAGTTCTCTTTGGGAGTACAGGAGATCCTGACGTGTTTGACTACATGCTCGTTTGTAGGCTCATTTGAGGGAGGTTTTAGAATAGCCTCGGTCAAGGAGTCTTGTCCTCAAAATGTTAGCTTCTTTTTGGAACTGGGCATCTTCGGAACAATTCCGCCTTGCCCTCAAATACTGGCTGTAGGGAATAGAGGCCAGTAGGGGTTTAGGGTGGAAACTTGAGGCATGAAGTAGCGAATTGCCTTCTATCGGTTTGCGGAATCATTCACTAGAAAGGTGACTATCAGTTTGTTTTTGGATGAGAACAAACAAAAAAGTTTTTTCAGTAGTCGGGTCGCACCGATACCAATATTAGTATTGGAATCGGTGCCGATACTGAGAATTTGCAGGAGTACTTGCAAATGCTCACGATGCCTAGTCCAATACCTGGACACTCATGGATGATCGGTGCTGCGGCGAGGGAATTTATAATCATGGAGCCCCCTGTGTGGCTTTCAATGAAGCAACTAGCAGCCGCTTCTCCTCCTCTCCCCTCATTTCAGATGCTTTATTGAAAGCCACAAAGGGGAATTGGTGATTTTAACTTCCCCCACCGCCACACCAATCGTTCCTGAGTGTCCCCTGTATCTACCTCTGGCTCCCCTCTATTTCCTCCTCTGTGCTCCTCAGTGGGATCCTCCGGTCCCCTGTTCTCCTCTGGCTCCCCTCTGTGTCCTCCTCTGTGCTCCTCAGTAGGCTCCTCTGGTCCCCCCTTTCCTCCTCCAGCTCCCCTCTGTGTCCTCCTCTGTGCTCCTCCATGGGCTCCTCTGATCCCCCATGTCCTCCTCTGGTTCCCCTCTGTGTGTCCCCCTCCGGTCCCCCCATCCTCTTCCAGTCCCCCTCCATGTGCTCCTCCATTTCAGGATCGAGAGCGGAGGAAGGAGCCGGTAAATCTGTGATTTACCGGCTCCTCCTTTTTCTAAATGGACAGAGTCAGTGATCACTGGCTCAGTCCATTCATAACTGAGCATCGTAAACTGTGTTTACGATGTCTACGTTTTTGAATGAAGAGGAGCCTCTGTCTCCTGTCCATTCATGTTCAGTGCAGCTGAGGCTGGTGAGAAAGGGAATGGGGAATCTCTATGCTCAATCCCTTTCCATGTCTCAAAGGGGAGATGTCATGGGTCTATTTAGACCCCTGATATCTCACCAAAGCTCCCCTACCCCCCAACAGGGTTGAATAAAGAAATTGACAAAAAAGGAAACATTGTAATAAATAAATATTTTAAAGTAAATTTTTAAAAATAATAAAAAATAAAATAAAAAAAACACTGACACTGACACTGACCCCCCCCCTTAAAAAAAATGTGAAATAAAACACTGACACAGTCCACACCTCATCAGTGCCACCTATCAGTGCTCATCAGTGCTACATATTAGTGCCATTGTCACATGACATTAAAAAAAGTATTGGTAATCGGTATCAGCGAGTTCTTGAAAAAGTATCGGTACTTGTACTTGGTCTTAAAAAAGTGGTATCGGTGCAACCATATTTGGTAGTACTCAATGACACCGTAAATTTTAGATTGAAATCATTTGTATTGATCCGTGTAATTAATTTATTAAGAAAAAGGTCTGATCCATCCCATAATACGAATATATCATCTATATATCGGTACCATGCTAAAACATGTTCTGCATATATAGAGAAAGATTCATCATATAACAATGTACGTTCCCACTCCTCAGGTACAAGTTGGCATAGGCCAAGGCACAACACGTCCCCATGGCCAAGAACTGTATCTGGATGAAGTGTCCACTGTTAAATGAGAACACAATGTTTCTAAGGCCTGTTCTGAGTGCAACCTGTCCTGTTAAACCGTTGCATGGTCTTGGCCACCGTGCTGCAGCTCAGTTTGAGGGTCTTGGTAATCTTCTTATAGCCTAGGCCATCTTTATGTAGCCCAAAAATTCATTTTTTCAGATCCTCAGAGAGTTCTTTGCCATGAGGTGCCATGTTGAACTTCCAGTGACCAGTAGGAGAGTGAGAGCCATAACACCAAATTTAACACACCTGCTCCCCATTCACACCTCAGACCTTTTAACACTAACGAGTCACATGACACTGGGAGGGAAAATGGCTAATTGGGCCCAATTTGGATATTTTCACTTAGGGGTGTACTCACTTTTGTTGCCAGCGGTTTAGACATTAATGGCTGTGTGTTGAGTCATTTTGAGGGGGCAGCAAGCTGTACACTCACTATTTACATTGTAGCAAAGTGTCATATCTTCAGTGTTGTCACATGAAAACATATAATAAAATATTTACAAAATTGTGAGGGGTGTAGTCACTTTTGTGAGATACTGTATGTATACTATCTCTGGGCGTATCCGGCCCTTGCTCTTATCTTTTTTTTGAACTGATATGAATAAAAGCAGCGTTGTTGCCTTTTAACCTGTCTACGTTCCTACTTGATTTCTGCCTATAAAGTCCAAGGAGGTTATATCCTGCTGCACTTTTGTGCATCATACATATATCAGGATCTGTAGGAGGATTTCTGTCCCCCTTTCTGCTGCAGACCGCTGAGACAAGATAAGGGTGAAGGTGAAGGGTGTGACGCAGCTGCAGAAAATGGCCTGGTGGACCTTGTGTTGGACACATGTGATTTAGGGAGTCATCGATACACGTGGGACATTATCTGTGATTTTCCTGGCTGTTTTTGAGCTGATTGGTGAAATAATGACTAATGAATTTTTGATTGTTTTAACATATGTACTCTGTTTATACTATCTCTGAAAAGTCAGAAGACATCATAAGTGAGCTGATTTACCTTGGATAGGTTTTTGGCATATTTTTGGAAGAAGCTATTGTCAGTCCCTGTCTCTGGCAATCGTGCTTTTCTTATGCTGGCTTCAAAAAGGAAAACATGTGACCCTTGTGGCCAAAAACTCAAGTCATGAATCTACATGACCAAAGTGGAAAGAGCAAGGAAAGAGCTCTCTTCTAGAAGAAATCCTGTGCGCTTGCCTGGGTGACAAACTGCTGTATTTCGAAGACTCATACCATTGTGGTAATCTTTCAACCACCTCCCATCTAGAGCAATGAAATGAAGGTAAACACACCTGTGGTTTGGTTGTGCATGGCTGTGGAACATTCACAGATACTGGATTGCAGATGCAACCACAAGAAAGTCTGGCCGAGTCTACCTTGGGTGAGTATCAGTTGCTGGAGAATGCATGTGGAAAGTGTAGGAAGATTTTGACTTCCATCAGACTTTGGAGCTGGTGCAACCATTGTGGTGACTTTCTCCTTACATTGCTACAGACCGATCTGACACCCAGCATAATGAAAGTCAACCAGACAGATGGAAACTTTAAAGAAGAGCTATTGTTGAAAATAATTTGAATTCAATGACAAATTAAAATAAATCAGCAGACTGTATTCTATTACCAGATTATAATTCCTTCAGAGGTTATCTGAATATCATGTATGCTTAAAGGTGAACTATAGTGGATTTTGGTCTATGATATTCCAATTACATTTATATCAATATTTTTTTCATTTGTATGAAATCTTTATCCTCATTTCCCAGAAATAGGGGACACAAAAGCCTATGCTGATCCTGTATAACATTACAGTGACCCTGCATTTTACCCACATTTGGAAAAGTAAGAAATATAGCAGACATAGTAAGCATTATGTATTCACCTCTCCAGTACACTCCACTGCATGATCCTATAGCAGTGTCAATAAAAGACTCCTCCAGGCATGAGATAACAAGTTGCAATCCCCTTGTCTCACCCAATAGGTTATTCAGAAACTGAAGGACCAGTGGACTAGTAAAATGCAATGTCAGCTTAGCAAGTCCGGGGATGACCCCCTCTTCCTGTAAAAACCACTGACTAATAGTTCTTCATGATGTATGTATGTTTGTAGGCAGGTGCTGTTTACTCTCTCCTCTGTAGGTGGTGCTGTGTTGCTGATCGCTGTACAGAGGGAATGGAGGATGAGAGGAACTTCGTTCCGCTGAGCCTCCTTAGGTGTCACGAAGGGAGCAGTGCTCTAATTGGGCACTGCAACACTAGTTGACCTCTGTGGCCATCTTTGGTGAGGACAGTGCTAATAAATTGCACTTCCCCTCTACAGTTGGCATGTATTTGCAAAATGCAAAGGCAAGGGACAGGATCTATGTTGGCTAGGGACAAAGCATCCAGTCCTAGAGAAAGGTTCCTGAGAAGGACTTCAGAGTTGGTGATGAGGATCGGTCATTGGTCTGCTCAGTGCAGCCAATACCGCACCCTGCCAAACAGCCACCCCTCTTCAACCAAAATCTGTTCTGGTAATGTCAATCTCATCAAGGTGACACTATATACACTGGGACTATTCCGTTGTGACAATAACACGCCTGAGAATTTTTGTACCTATGACGCCTTCGTCAGTGAGATGCTGTTACCAACTTTCTTGAGACTGTTCTCTACCTTTTATTTATTACTTCCACTAAACCAAATAATAACTGTGCCATTCTGTAAATCAAAAAGTTAGATTACATGCTTTCCTGATCCCTGTGTTCCACTTTGCATGGTGTGACATCCCTATCCTTCTTGTGAGATTGCTGGGGAGTGATAAGTACCCTAGATCTTGCAAGAAGACACTCCATTCCAAAGCAGAAACATCTTCTTGCAATATTTTGGCTGCTCTGCATTCCCCAGGATCTTGCTAGGAGAAATATGACACCACCCTTGCCTAGGTAAAGTAAGTACATAATCCGCCTTTTTTTCTTTACAGGTCCATTTTTTAACTACTATTAGGCAGTGGCAGAAGCGCAACTAGAACTTTCAAGGCACCGGTGCAAGAAACCATGAATGGGCCCCCCTGGCCACTGACTGGGGTCCTTCTTACTGATCCTGGTGCCCTTTACTCCAATAATAGGACCCTTTATTATGGTCCCGCAGCTAGCCACCCCCCCTTGGGGTCTCCCCATGGTGGCAGAACGCCAGAGCTCAGTTGCAAGTATAACCTTTGCGACCCTGGTAGTTCTGCCACTGGTGCCATCGTTTTTTGTTTTTTCCATTTTACTTTATTTTTTTTATTTTTTTACAATTTTATTTTTAATTTTTTACATTTTTTTAGGACCCCCCCATTGGGGAGCTTTGGTGAAATATCTCATTTTTGAGACAGAAAAATGGACTGAGGATAAATTCATCAACCCCTTTCTCTGCAACCTCAGCTGCACAGAATGAACAGGAATAGCTCATACAGAGCTTCCCGTTCATTCATAAACTGAGCCATAGTAAACACTGTTTACTATGGCTCAGCTATGAATGAATGAATGAAAGAGAAAAAAATTCAAAAACTGCAGCAGCCAGTGAGAGGTTGAAGGGGGAGACGTGATAGCGCTGCGGGGGGGACCAGGAGAAAGCACACAGGAGCCTGGGGCAGCTGGATAGCAACAGGGAGGTGGCAGGAGCAGCATGTGGAGGAACCAATGTCCTCTATTTCCCTTCTGCAGCTGCTAAATGTATGCGGGAGGGAGATGAGGAGAAGCTGAAATTCAGTAGCTACATGGAGGACTGCTTGCCACTGCCCCTGCCGCTCTCCTATCCAGGCATACAGGGAGGCTGCATGGACCCCTGGGATCCCAATGGAGCCGGGTCGCAATGGCTACCCCTGCAACCCCTGTAGGTACACCCCTGGGCAGTGCATTTCACAGGGTTTGTGGATAAAACTAATAAATGGACTTCATTTTACTGCAATGCTCACTTTAAGTCACATTGAGGAATTAGGAACTACGTCACTCAAAAATAAAAACAGAGCTGGATTAATGCTTTTATATATTTTATTTTTAAAAAGGAAAGGAAAATATCAGATCAGACTGTCATACATAGCACAAAAGAAATGGCCAACCACCCCCTCAATATAAGAAGTAGGGAAAGGGAAAGATAAAGAAATTTGAATTATCACTACAGACAAAATGTAAACCACATTGAAACCAGAGGACGCCAAAATTAGCTCCCCAATTTCTAACCAAGCCAATCAAAATACCAATCAAATGGGAAAACAATTCCAATATGTTATTTTGTATTTTTAAATGTAATTGCAAACACTAGCATGATCCGATTTTTTCATTATATATGTATGCACAAATGTGTGATCTTTTCTATACGTGCTCCATCAAATTCACATTGTGTCCTGTAGTGATGCCGCCTTCCTTCCAGAACCGGTAGATTTTCTCTTAGTCCCATCTGTTGCTCATCTATTGAACTGCAATCAAAGAGAGGTCAATGTCAGCAAATATTAAAACCATATTTAAATAATACCTACACCTTATTCTTTCAATCTTTCTCATTTATGTATAACAAAAAACATAACATAAATACATTTACATGGATTTGTATATCCAGTATCAGTGGTGTATACTCAAAAAGAATCTGCCCATACATTAAACAATTATTATGTGAACATTGTTGGTTGCATTTTTGTTGGTCTTTATTTTGATACGCTGTATTTCATTAACATATTTTTATTTCACTAGAGGTTATGTGAATATCATGTCTGCTTAAAGGGGAACTATAGAGGGTTTTGGTCAATTGTATTTTAGTTTCTTTTGTATTTTTTTTAATTTTAGGAAATCTTTATTATACATATAAACATTCAAAACACTGTATGCTGTTTCTTATTTTCAGTATGTGCCGTGCTTGCTGGGTCATCTAATGGGAAAGTCTAGCACCAGTTCTGTACTTCTTAGATGTAATTGAAGATGATTCAGCTTTGTATCTAACCTGAGATCCTGCTATTAAATCTGCATTTACACCACAGCAGTGTTACATTTTTTTATGCAAAATGTTTTTTTCATTAAGCTCGCTGCTTTTGCTTTAGAAAAAAAAAAGTGACCTTTATTATCTGATAACGTCCATTTTTGATATTAGATATACGCAGATAGAACTGAGCTACTCACAGAAGGTGTAAGAGACTTGGAAGCCCTTTGCCTGGGTAGACTTGTCACTTTGGAATACGAGAACCATAGAATTGCCTTTGGAGTAATACACAGGGATGGTGCGATCACCACAGAATGGACCCTTTTGTGTACCATCCATGAAGAGTGTTAGATAGTCGTACATACAGAAACTGGAATTCTCTACATGGAAGTCACTTATGGTCAGAGCAATCTGAAAAAGAAATACAATTATGACTAACATGACAGTGGTGTGTTCATACAACAAACAAACCATTTTTATTGTATAAAATTGAGTGAATATTTTGTTTCTTACAACTCATTGATGTTACAGTCTACCCAAAATAATATTTGACATTAAAGCCACATTGAAACCAAGAGCAAACATTTATTATATTGCAGTTTATCTATTCTTACACGTGATGGCTGCTTTCGTTTTATTTTTTAGGCTTTCTTCTATGTTCATTTAGTCATCCAACCAGCAAGTCTGTTGTTTTTCAAAAGCACAAGCTATCCAGCAGAATGTATCAGTTTACATGGATAAGCCAAATCATTCAACACTGGCAGGGATCCTTAAAATGATCAGCTTTATTTATTCATGTAAATCCTTTATGCCAAAAAAAAAAAAAAAAATGCTGTAACTGATTATAAAATGTGAGCTTGAAATTGGATTCAACTCATTAGTGTATTTAAATCTGCTAATACATTTAGTGCTCCCCTCCCCACAAACTGACAGTGCTGCTGATTGCTGTGCCTCTTGTTCTTATCCATCCAGAGTAAAGTCTCACTAATACAGGACGTGTGTTACTGGCCAGATCACCAGGTGAAAATGGGGAAACGCCAAAGAAAACGGATGCAGCCACCACATCCAATGATTGCTAATGTGAAAAAAATAAATTGTTTGTTTTAGGTGTTTTATGTCACTTTAGGGATGATACTGCACATAAAAGGCAGTGCTTAGGAATCTTGTTGGAAAAGGAAGTCCTTTCTATTCCTATGGTGTAATGGTCACCAATCTACAATTGCCAGAAAAGGAAGGAAACATCCAGGGCTGGGAGATCTGCTGAGCTCCTCCTACATTACTGGCTGATTTCTTTGTCATTCACCGGTCTACAATAGACTCAAGAAACTGATCAGCCCCCTCCCTTCTTCTCCCCTGTGCTCCTGTTACTCTCAATCAGGATGGCAGAAATGAGTCCAGTGCTGCAAATCCAAGAAAATCTTTATAAACAGCTTACAAATGTCACACCACCAGTTTTCAGCCAGCTTCACAAATTACCACCAACACTTCCTGTCATCACTGGGAAAAGATCCAGAACGTCTTGGTGGTAATAGTCTTAGAACAATCTACTTTAGATTTGCCATCAGCCATGTATTGTAATGCCCTAAACAATACATTCAGTTTCCATTCAATCAGGTAGGCCCTGGTGAACACTGGTAAATTCAAAGGGGGTTGTACATTCAGATTGTAATGTGTTTGTCCAACATTCAATTTTGTTTGTGTGACAATTTTAAAGAATGAGGAAGTCAAGTAATTAGGGAGAATTTTGAAGGCATCTTGTTTTACCTTATATCCAACAGGAGCTGTGATGGCGTAGTTACAATTCATGTTTGGACTGTAGTTCCCTGGGTATCCCGGAGATGTAAAGCTGCCTTGAGAGTTAAAGAAGGATCCTCCACACTGAACTGTAAGAATATAGATATAATCAATATAGTAAGGAATATAATAGTATATGACATCATTTTATGTTAATGTGTATACTGTATATACATAGTTTATCCTCCCTTTTCGGAGTTCCAGGTTGATCTTAGGCTACACAGGCGCCAAATGCTGCTTCAGGGCAGGAATGGGAGAGATTCACATGTTTTGCATTACCCAGAAGTGTTTCACAGAGCACTAGTGAGAAAACAGGAGTGTCCTATGAAAATAAATAACTGTAGTGGAGGTGGGTGGGCTACCATACAAACCTATTATTTTGTCCTAAATGGGGTAAGTGCAGATGCTGTAAAATATATCCATCTTGTTTGCCCCACTGCACTGCTTGGGCTAAATACTTCTTTAGTCTAGAAGGTGATAAATAAGTTGAAATGCTTACCTTATTTATCCCTCCCACAGGCTTCCTCCATGCTGTACTTCTGGTCCCTGAAGCTGCTTCTTTTTGCCATTCCCCTGGCTGTAGACTCTCAGATGTCATCAAATACAACAAAGGATCAGCAGTCATGCATTGTACATGAACATGTTGAGGGCTCGCCCACATACTGGGACATTGGAGAGCATAGATGACCACTGGCTGCCAGGGTACGTTTTTGAACTTTCCCAATCGGCCCTAAGCAAAGCAAGCATTTAACCAATGCAGTGCTGGGGAAAAGGGAGTCTGGTCACTGCACTCCACCCTGGAGAATTTTGGATGACATTGTCAACCGCAAAGAAGTCCATTTAACAACCTCTTAGTTTTGCAGAAGGGCAGACAGCAGGGATATACCGCAAGAAAGATGAATCTTTACAATATATGATCCAACATAAGCCATAGAGGTACCGGTAATTGTTATCACTCTTAAAGTTGACCAACTTACACATTGAACAATCTATCAACAACTTTATAGAGTGAGGGCCTGTCTTACTGGTAATTCTAATTGTATATACTAAGAAGCTTCATGGATTACCTCAAAGGTTGCAAACAGAGGTTAGAGGACAATAAACTGTTGTGACAATAGTCCCTCCTTGGGAGGGATCTCCTCTGTATCTATGATTCTTCAGTGTCTTTCTCTGAACACTTTCTTTACACTTAAAAAAAATCAGCATACCTGAGCTATATGAAGCTTGGAAGCCGACCCCAGCAACAGCCCCATCACTGACGAACTGGACCAGCATCTGGCTTGTGGAAGCGATGATTGGAGGGAGGGTTTGACTTCTGCACGTTTTATCCAACAACACAGGGGAGTTCTTAGAGGGACCGTCATAGATCCTCATGTAGTCTGAGTCACAGTTAGGAGTGGATTGGATATTAAAGCTACTGAACTTCAATGAAGCCTAAAAAGTGACACAAGGAAAATGTATTATCTACAGTAAACCCCAAACTTCCCATACTTGTGACTGCAAACTGGGTTAATATGTAATTGCAATATGATGCAATCGATTACTATATTAATGCTTGAACAGTCCTTCAGAAAAAAAAACACATAAGAATATGTAGGATTCTAATTTCTGTTAAAAGATCTTGCAGCTATAGACATTTCTAGCTAAGATGTCTCTTGAAACATGTGTGTATTTTCAATTGATTTTCCAGTTGACAGAACTCTTCTGCTCCCTCTGATTATTTGTTGCTTGTGGTTTCTTCAGGGAAAAAAATAAGCTTAACCACTTAAGGACCGCCGCACTCCATTGTACGTCCGCAGAATGTCACGGCTGGGCACAAGGGCGTACAGGTACATCCCCTTTAAGAGCCCATCCGTGGATCGCGAGCGCACCACCAGCGGCGCGCTCGCGACTCGTTCCTCTTCTCCGTGACCATCCCCCGCGGGAACAGCGGACCTGATCGCAGCCCGTGTGACCCGCGATCGGGTCACAGAGAGGAAGAACGGGGAGAGGTAAGAGTAAACAAACCTCTTCCTGTGCTTCCTAGTGAACCTGTCACTGATCGTCTGTTCCCTTTCATAGGGAACGATGATCAATGATGTCACACGCTAAGCCACGCCCCCCACAGTAAGAAACACACATCAGGGCACACTTAACCCCTACAGCGCCCCCTCCTGGTTAACCCAATTCACTACCAGTGTCATTTTTACAGTAACCAGTGCATTTGTATAGCACTGTTCGCTGTAAAAATGACAATGGTCCCAAAATAGTGTCAAAAGTATCTGATGTGTCCGCCATAATGTCGCAGTCACGATAAAAATCGCTGATCGCCGCCATTACTAGAAAAAAAATATTAATAAAAATGCAATAAAACTATCCCCTATTTGGTAGACGCTATAAATTTTGCGCAAGCCAATCAATAAACGCTTATTGCAATTTGTTTTACCAAAAATATGTAGAAGAATACGTAGCGGCCTAAACTGAAGGAAAAAAATGTTTTTTTATATATTTTTTGGGCATATTTATTATAGCAAAAAGTAAAAAAATACTGCATTTTTTTCAAAATTGTCGCTCTATTTTTGTTTATAGCGCAAAAACTAAAAACCGTAAAGGTGATCAAATACCACCAAAAGAAAGCTCTATTTGTGGTAAAAAAAGGATGCCAATTTTGTTTGGGAGCAACGTCGCACGACCTTTAAGCTGCATAATGGTCCGGATCTTA
Source organism: Rana muscosa (assembly GCA_029206835.1). Lineage (NCBI taxonomy): Eukaryota > Metazoa > Chordata > Amphibia > Anura > Ranidae > Rana > Rana muscosa. The sequence continues at coordinate 25,951,595 of CM055126.1, forward strand.
AGTGGTTAAACAAGACACATTTGGGGGGAGAAACTTTTACCAGAAGTCTTTAGTTTAATGCTATATTGAATTAAATCAAAGAAACCTGTGACTGTGGATATTGCAATACTGTTACTATTGGGAACATACTTGTAAGAACCAGAGCCACAAATTAATCCAAGACCCATTTTGTTCCTGCTAAACCCCTATTCCTACAATGACCTCACCATCAGATGTGGGGTAAAAGAAATCTGGCACATGAGAGTTGCCAAAATAGGCTCCCAGCAATGAAGTGGTAATGATAGTCTGAAGACTATAAAGTGGGCCATAATGAAGGGAAGTATTGTTCCAAGATATGGAGCAATTGGTGGTTGAAGCAGAGTATGAGGCCCAGAGGCAATTACATCTTAAAAGACCTACTCTATATCTCTGTCTCAGCCATAAAGTCAAACCACCGCAATGGCTCCACTTCAATGTACAAAAGTGTGATGTTCAGGTAGGGAGTATTTGGACCTATTGCTTGGCTCTATACTAGTCAAGTCTCTTTTTTTTATGAATGTAAAATGTAGGTGGTTTACAAAACAATCTTCAATATGGCAGTTCATTTTCACAGCTAGGTTGCTAGACACTCAGGGTCACATTTTGCATGTCTACATTTCTGTCTCCTTACCTGTCCTGATGGAACTCTGATCAACCAAATGCAGTCACCATTATTAGGATAAGCAGAGGGATAGTTGTCAGAAGTGAAAATTCCTGTGTTATTATTAAGCAAAGTAGCACAGACACCTGAGAAGTGAGAAATAGACATATAAATTGTATTTAGTCACTGGAGGAGTAGACTGATAATAATATTAATAATGAATTGGTGGGAAACAGGGGAGGGGGCATTAACCTTCTATTAAATTAAAACTGCTGAAATTTTTACCTTAAATTCAAATGAACCTTGCGTTTAACCCCTTTATGTTGAAGATAAAAGATCCCTAATGCCTCAATGCAGTGTCACAACTTTCACATATGTTAGTGAAACGGCACGTATCTTTACAACTACTTTGTGTATCCAGGTGAACTATACTTTGTTTGTTCAGGGCAAATTGAGCCTTCATTTCATGGTAAAAACAACATTTTTTGATATTTTTTTTTTCAATGAAAACTGGCCAAATTGTAAGCCATATCATTTTGTTAAATATAGCTATATCGTTCTTAAATTAAAATAAATAAATAACCAAAATTGAATTTGAGATGCATGGGGATTCCACATATGTGTACATTATTTATTGTACACCCAAAGTAGGGCCCAGAAACAAAAGTGCTAATTTATTTATTTTTTTGTCAAAACTGTAAAAATTCACTTTAAATGCAATCATAAAAAATGGATATTTCTAATGTTTCAAACCCATAAAACTGGTATGTACAGAAACTTACTGCATTGATAAAGTTGGTTAATTTTAGTGACATCCAAGACGCTCAGTCCAACTGTCTGCCCAATAGGCACATTGGGGTCAGGCTTGGGGACAATTGTGGGTTTGTTTGAAGTGTTGGTGAATGCATAGCTGTAAAATGTTGAATGGAGATCAGATCGATATATTACCTTAAAAATATTTTATAATTGATCGGTAATTTACCAGCTAACACAAAAGTCATGACTTACCGATCATAGTGCATCACTGAACCGTAATCATATGGACTGCCCAGGTTATTAGTGTCCGCTTTAGCAAAATTACCCAAGTATCCTGTAACAAGACAAAAGCAGTGGTAATGTCTCTTTTTTGAAAACATGGCTAAATTTGCTTTGTGTAAATGTCTGCAGTACCTTTAGAGATATACTGGAAATTGATGTCAACGTATTTGTCACGATCACTTCTTACATGCTCATGGTAGAAGCCCAGGGCATGTTCTAGTTCATGTTGTATAATCCCCCTGTAGATGCAGCCTCCACCCAATGAAACTGTCTGGCTTCCACCAGTTCTTCCAATATATGAGTAACAGCTAGAAATTGTAAAAATACAGTTCAAAAGAGTTATGCTTTAATACCATTTGGGAGCCTAAGACAACAGTTTTAATAGCAACAATGATTGAATTTGAGCTACAGAAAGAAAACAATCAATATCTGTTTTTGCTAAGCTTTTAAACTTTCTAACTAATATCAGCAGGTGTATCCCTATGTATGTGCACAGTTCTAATAAGAGGTATGGATTTTGGGACCGTTGTGCTGGCTCCAAGCATTGGATCACTGCTCACTTTTGGACAGACATATTTGGTTTTATTTTCATTGTAAAGTTTTAAGTGGAATCCATTGAGTCTGTTGTCACTAAGCCCCACTCAGAGACTATATCATTCCCCAAGAGAAGCCATCATGCACAAATAGGTGCAGTAAAGTCTAAGGTGTTTATGTTTTAGATGCTCCCTACTGTGAAGAACTATGATAGGCAACAGACAACCTTACCCATCATCAGGAGCGATGCTGAGATAATCGCCTTCTGTTGTAAGAGGCACAAACCTCACACAAGTCAATGACTCAAACTCGGCCATGGCGAGCACAATACTGTTCTGGTCACTGGGACCTGAAAACAGAGATAGAAGGTTGGGTTTCTACAAATAACAAATAGCAATGAATACTTTGATGCAACAGAAAAAAGAGGGAACTCACTGTAGCGGGAATCTATGGTGTAGGGAACAGGAACAGTACCATTATCCCTTTTTGGCCAAAGGCAAGAAGGACAGTTCATGGCGCTGCGGTCATTCTGTACCAGCACATCGCCTCCATACATGGGTGTTTTGCTATCTGAAAATACAGAAAATGGTTATAGTTAATACACTAAAATGCATTGGATTTAAGCTTCCCATACACTGTGAACTGGCTGACATTTGCTATGTGGGTGTCTCTGTCAGTCCACTCTCACCTCACATCCTTTGATTGAAATATGGACGGGTCCAAACAGAAAATTTTAGAACTAACAGCGGCTGCATCTAATCAGATGCAGTACAGTAGGGTGTTTGGTATAAAAAAGAATAGAATAGGCACATTGGGAATCTGTACATCCGGAGAAACCTGTTAAATATTTTAATGCAGTCCAAAGGCCCAGCTTTACTCAGTTCCGTGACACAGCACAGCCCTATTTGGCAGGGGAGGAGACCTGATTTTGCTCTGCTGCAGTGAAGTTGGCCTCTTGATTCTTCGTATGCAGGACACAGAAGAAAGCGAGCCACTGAGCAGAGCCTTCCCACTATGGAGGGCAGAACTTAGAAATGCCTGGGAAGATGCTAAGCCTAGCTTAACCTCCTTCCCACCTGGGAAACCAAAAGAAACTATCTAGGTAATATGTAAGCACCTGATTACACACGGCCCTGTTTGGCTGCGGAGGAGTCCTGATTTTGCTCTGCTGCAGTGAAGTAACACTTACAATTCTGATAGTCTCATGTGTCTGTCACTCTGCTCTCTCCTCCTATTACAATGAAGCATTCACTACAGTACAGTTAACATACTCCTTGTCCTACTTCCCCCACCTCTAGTCTGAGCTCTACAATGAAAGGACTTACATCCCTTGCATTTAAAAGAGTACAATTAAGATCTAGTAAAGAATTTAGAGCTGCATTAATTTATGATTTTTTTTATTTTTTTTTGGAGTTCAGCTTTATTATAGATTTAGAACTTTAAATTGCAACATATTGATGCTGATTTTCTACTAAATTCCCATGCAAAGTGCAATTTCCAAAGTTTACAAAGTGAACAGTCTATTTGCCTTTAATAAATCAACCTCTTTATCTCACAAGTTACACTGCAATGGTAGAAGTGAATAGGAATATCCCATCAGTCTTTTTAGAAATGGAATAGTGATTTTAAAGACTCATTCAGCAATGACAAAGATCTTGTAACCTAAGACAAGTGTGCCATATTTCTCCTCACACGCTATTGGCTAGTCCATCAGTGCATGATTTAAAGTGTCCTGAAACTCATAACTTTATTAAGTATAATTAGTTATTGTCTATACCCTTGCCTGGATTTAGCATTCTTATAATACAGTAAAGAATCCTGTGGATTAGAATAATTACCTTTATTAGCTTTCAAAATCTTGCTGAAGATCCCTTGTGGCACTTCAGAGTCTTCACTTTTTGGGGCTGTGTATACAAAATACACATTAGGCACATCTAGTGAAATAATTGCAACCAAAAAAGTGACTTAATTTTCTGTAAATATTAAACCCATTCTATAAATTGAAATATCAAGTAATGAAAAAATAGGGTGGCTCTACAAAGCTATCCCTGATTTGAGTAACTTCTGGTTGGGAAATTATTTAAGTCTTTGCCTGAATCACCATGACTATCATAAACACTGTCACGTAAGAAAAGGGAGATGACTTTAAAAAACACCCTGTTGCCAAGGTCTAAAAAACATGCAGACGATTATATGTGCATTTAACATATTTTAGGAATGTCATTAAATGTAAAAAATCTCCATTGTGTAAAAAACCGAAAGCTTAAAACTGCTGCTTGGATGTGATGTCATCAGCCCCAGCAGACTCCGAGCTTTCACTCAAATGACACTTTATAGTATTCCTCTTCATTCCTCCCCCAGCAGCTAAATCAAAGTTTATGTGGGGAGGTGAGGGGAGGGACAGAGATGCTGGGCCAGCACAGACAGTAATTGGACACTCCCAGAAGAGGGGAGGGCTAAGAGAAACAATGAGGGAGGGGCCGTGCTAGGGAAGTGACTCTCAGAGTAGTCAAAATGTCTTTGCAAGTTCAAAGCCAGATTGGAGGTGAATAATTACTCATTTATGGAAAGGAAAATACTGCAAGCAAGCATTTAAAATAAATATTTTTCTAGGGGTTTTATCTAAATTTAAACTGGTGAAAGGGTCTCTTTAAAGTAAGGGATTTTTACATAAGGCCCCTTTCACACTGGAGTGGTTTGCAGGCACTATTGCGCTAAAAATAGCGCCTGCAAACCGACCCTAAACAGCGGCTGTCGTTTCCCTGGGCTTTCACACTGGAGCGGTGCCCTAGCTGGACCGCTCCAAAAGTCCTGCTAGGAGCATCTTTGGAGCGGTGAGAGGAGCGGTGTGTTTACCGATCCTCCACCGCTCCTTACCATTGAAAGCAATGGGAAACCGCGGCAGTTTTAACCCTTTTTCGGCCGCTAGCGGGGGTTAAAACCGCACCGCTAGTGGCCGAATACCGCCGCAATTCCGCCGCAATTCCGACGGTATAGCGCCGCTAAAAATAGCGCCGCTATACCGCCAGCGCACCTCCCGCCCCAGTCTGAAAGGGGCCTAAGAGCTATAAAAATGTTGAATGGTCTATCTTAGAAGCTGGTTCTAGATGGAGAAGGAAAATAATTGTATAGATTATCTGGCCAGGCTGATAAGGGCCAATGGAGCAGTGCAAACAATTTTTTATTTAGGAATTAGGATTTAGGATTAGGAATGTTATAAAAAAAAAGGCTAATGAATTGGGGGAAAAGCAGAACAAACAAAACAGCTGAGAGAGAACAGAAAGAAAGCAAAAATGATTCCTTAAATAAGAATGTTAAAAAGCTTACCATCTTTGTTCACTCCAAGTAGATGGTACTGAAAAGTAAATGGTTTGTATTAATATCCTTTTTCAAATGGAATACAATAATAAGAATAATAATGGAATACAATAATAAGAGATAACAAGTCTTGATCCCAACTTATCCCCATCCAGCAGAGTCCTCCTCAGCCCTACTGGAAAGCTCTCAAAACTGAGGTAAAATCCTTTCTTAGACAGATGTTGGAAGATTGTACCATATTTCCCCTCACTTTCTGTCCTAATGCCAATGGCCAGGACAATGGTCAAATCTCCCTACATGGGACCCAGGCAGTAATAAGGAAGTGTTAAAATCTGACAGGATTCCAAACACCCCATCACTTTATCCAAAACTAAGGGGATAACTATTTTGGCTAGAATTACACTTCACTACGAACTAATATTGTCAGTAACTTCTTGGAATATACTTTCCTAAATATAGTTGTCACCTGTCCCCTGTACTGTACATGTCAGCTCATCATCTCACCTGTATTTCTGCAGATAGAGGTAGACTGGTCCCCAGCCCCGTAACACAGCCCAGAAACAGGAGGAAGACTGTTTCATTCATCTTGTTCAGAATTCTCCTTCACTCTAATGTGAAATATCTTCTCTCTGAAGCTTGGTGTGACACTCATCTTCTGGATCACGTTTTATACAGGTACCAGAGAAGATCTGACCAATCATAAGACAGGAAACCAAATTTCAAGAATGACCTAAATTAACGTGTATGGAAATTAGAAATGTATAATTATTTCATGTGTGACACTATGGTCATTATTATCTTATTATTATCTTGTTGTTCTGCTGTCTAACTTTTAATTGATTGTCATGGTCTCCTGACAATTGTCTATAATGACACAAAAAGTTCTTCTGTAAGCAATATCATCATCAACTGATTTTTTTATTTTAATGCATACAGATAAAAAACCTTTTGACTTAAGAACCACTTTAATTTGGGTAAACCTGGTCTTCATCCTAGTGCTGCCAGGCCTAAGCACTAACCACTTTGCCTTGGAGGTGTAGCTGGTTGTTAAACACTGAATACTATCTATGACTACTGGCCATGCTGCTGCCTTCTTTGGGAACTCAAAACTGCAAAAAAACAAAGGTAGAGAGGAGACCCAAACAGTCTCATAGTGTAGTAATATTTTTTCTCAGTAAAGCAATCTTAAAACCAATAAATATTGCACTATCAAGTCAAGAAGGAGACACTGATAGTACTGGCTGAAAAATGTGCCTTTGGTTTATAACATATTTTCTTTTTTGATTATGAGTTTTCTGTTCCAGATGTGCTGATATTGGATCAATAATCAAACTCGAAATGTAATTTTACTTGTGTAGATATATTAAATTAAATTCTATATCTAGCTAAAAAAAATAATTTATGTATTACGTTTTTTTTTTATTATTATCCACATTATGGATATGATTTTGTTTATACCTTACTCTCTTACCCGTGAACTTTCCCATCAGTTCTATCTTTGAACTACCTATGAAACAGGCCAGCCAACCATGCAATTCCTTTTCTTGTATCTCATCTATTGCTGATACAAAAGGGTTTTTATATATGAAATGTACCTATTCATATATATATTTTGACTTGCAAATTACATCTGAAATAGGCCAGCTCATCTCGTTCCTATAAAATTAAGCTGATACAAAATTGTGATACTCAGGGCTGCTCCAAAATATACAAATAAATAATTTATATACAGTATTTAAAGTGCTGTGCAAACACATAAAGTGCAATCAAAGTGCAATCAAAATAAAGTTCTTCAGTGCAAATTAACGTATTCACTTCTGCCTGTGAGGATACATGTGCCACGCCATGCTCCCCCCCTGGTCCCCACTCACCAACAGTAAGCTTTAAAAATGCAAGGTCTTTGTCCTACATCAATGGTTGGGATGTCTCCTTCCAACAATACACTTTAAAGGACTCCAAGATCTTTAATCTACATCTATGGCTAGGTCTCCATTACAATGCTATGGATATATAGTGTACCAATGAAGAGAGAGATATGCACATAGCGTAATATTGCTAATAATTATTGGTAAAATCACTAAAGAAATGCACTTACATTAGAGAAAGGCATACAAGCAAAAATTGCCGCCTTAGCGTGCTGCCAGCTGTCACTGGACCTCATGTATCTGGTCCCTGCTGGACGTGTTTCACCCCCCCCACTGGGCATCTTCAGAAGCTCTACACATTCCAAAACGAGAAAAAACAATTAAGCTTACATCCACATAGATATCCAAAGGCAGTAATTATGCCGTGGTTTATATGAATATTGTTTTTCCCTTTTTTTAAAAATACTCTTGTAACGGCACCCAAAATACGAAAGGGGGTAACAAACGCCGTTTAGATATCTTCCCTCTCCTGGACACAGATTCACTGCCGATCCTCCACAGCCAGACGACCCCTTCCCATAAGAATTAATCCTTCTGAAAGAACGAGACGCAATCTGTATCTTTCCAAGGATAGACTGATTTTATTGCTAAAAACATTGTAACCTTTATACACATTCAATACTGCATTAATCTAAAATGAACAATGGTCCAGCTCCACCCACAACATAACAAGACCCAATACACATTTGACAGTAGGCTAGCTTTTGTCTCCCACTACCCATCTCTTAGATGGCAACAGCTAATCCCTTTATGTTTAAATAACTATGCATGACATTTATATTCACCAGACTGCCTGTTACTTTACAATACACACAAGGACAGACTTAGTTTCCCCAATCCACATCACCACAAACAATGGTCTTTTAGAAGCTGGGATTAGCATTACACTAGGCAGACAGGTGATTGAGGCTGAACACCTCAGTATCTCTCAATTAACCTATTGAGTTCAGAATCAGTAAATAGTCCTTTACAGATATCCTTGGAAATATGGTGGATAAATATTACAGACCCATTTTAGGTAGTCCAAGATATATTTCTTAATGTCCATTATTTCCTGGCTCACCCTGTGTCCAAAGTGACCCCCATGTCACAACTCTATTGCTAAATTCAGTTATACTAATTGTTGCATTTCCCATGCTAAAATTCATGTACAAATGTTAGTACAAATGTCATCATGTTAGTATGATTGTACAACTGTTAAATTTGATTACTAATAAAATCTTATTGTTTCAAAGGCAGTAATTACAGAAACATTGACACTGACAGATACCTGTGCCCACATACCCATATCAAATACAATGCTGGTATTGTGCATCCTTGACTCCATCCCACCCAAAGTGCAACAAGGGTCCTTATAATCATCCTAATTTAAATGAACAACAGAACTCTATTTGGACACAGAGACAACCTCTGATAAACAAGTTCCCGAGGGCTGAAACCAGGGCTGTCTAACCACAGTCCCCAACCTTTTCTACCTTACCGGGGCAACCACGTTATGTCAAAATATTTTGTTCTAGAAGCAGAGCATTACCCACAGCGGACACCCAGGCCTTGTGTGTAGGGGGATCAAGGGACTTCCACAGTATTAGAATTAATCTGCAGGCATGGAAAAGGGCCCTTTCCACTGCTATCCTAGGGTGTGCATCCTCAATGGCTTTCTCTAAAACATTTAAGAGACAGCATTTGGGGTCCAATGGGATGTTTACCTTAAATACCATGTTTATTGTATCTACAACCTGCCCCCAATAGTGATGAAGTTTGGGACAACGTCATAATAGATGGATTAGGTCCCTGTGGTCCGTTCTGCATCTTTGGAAATATGGCTCCGTAGTGTATCCCATCTTATAAAGCTTCAGGGGAGTGTAGTGAGAGCGTAAGAGAATGTAGAGTTGAGAAAGTTTCTGGGCCACGTTTAGAGAGTAGGTTACCACAGCCTGATATGTCTCTTTCCATTGATCACCCAACATCGTACCTAGGTCTCTCTCCCAAAGCAAAGTCACGCTGCTAGGATGGCCTTTGTGGAACTCAGACAACAACACATGTTATAACATTTTAAAATAAAGCCTTTAGAGCTTTCAGCCAAGTTGAAAATAGGGGTGGGAGATAGATACCATTCCTGCATGTCCCCCTGTTCCCTGACTGCATGTCAAAAATTGTAGGTAGAAAAACTGCATATGGGTGGGTAGTGAGTATACGGCTTGCAGGGAAGCAAAAGGTAACAGAAAACCATCCTTAAAAACTTGAGACATAGTAACTATCCCATATGCCTTCCACTGAGTGCCATGCACTAACTTGGCTAGTTCTGAATAGTTATCGTTACACCATATCGGGCTATACTTTGTATACCCAGTGACATGTTGTTATTTAGCCTTGTTCCATGTTTTTTGAACAAGACCGTATGTCGGTAGGAGCTTATTTGGTTTAGCAAATCTAAAGGCCTCAAGACTAGGGATGAGCCGAACACCCCCGGGTTCGGTTCGCACCAGAACCTTCGAACGGACCGAAAGTTCGCGCGAATTTTCGAACCCTATTCGTTATAATGGACGCGAACGTTCGAAATCAAAATTGCTAATTACAATGGCCAATATGCATGTTAATGTCATAAAACAGGTTTGGGGACCCGGGTCCTGCCCCAGGGGACATATATCAATGCAAAAAGAAATTTTAAAAACTAAAGTTTTTTCGGGAGCAGTCATTTTAATGATGCATAAAGTGAAAAAAAAAAAAGTGAAATTTTCCTTTAAATATGGTACCTGGGGGGTGTCTAAAGTATGCCTGTGAAGTGGCATGTGTTTCCCGTGTTTAGAACTGTCCTTGCACAAAATGACATTTGTAAAGGAAAAAAAGAAGCCATTTAAAACCACTTGCGGCTTTAATGTCATGTCTTGTCCTGGCCGCCATATGGCTGAAAATCCTTGAGAAAAATGGCATGGCTACCCCATCACCCCCCCCCCCCACCCCAGCCCCTTTGGGTCTTGTATGGATACTAAGGGGGACCCCGCACCCAAAATAAAACCCTATACCTACAACCCTATATACTCTGAACAGCAGTATATAGGTGGTGCAAACAAGACATGGACTGTAGGTTTGTTCTTAAGTAGAATCTGAACAGGTACATTATGAAGTGTAGCTACATCCCAAAAAAATCGATTTTTAAGCTTTTTGGAGAACATAGGGAGGGGTTATCACCCCTGTAACATTTGCTGTCTTTGCACATCTGTTCAGAACATGTCACCTCACTTTCCGTCCCAATGACAAATGTTTTTGGAAAAGTGGGGTTTTAATTGAAACAAGGATTGGTGATAAAGCATCAGTAGAGAGGAGATACCTTTTTCCCAAATTAAATCTAACAGGATAGAATTTTCCTTCCTAGGGGTAGATTTCCTCTCACTTCCTGTTTTCTCTTGCCGTTTGCAAGTAGGAGTCGTTTGTAAGTTGGATGTTTGAAAGTAGGGGCCTGCCGTATATACTCTGCAGAAATTTGCCCTATTAGATGTTGGTGTAGCCACAAGACTGGTGGGCACAGGAATGGGCCCTGCTGTGAGTTAATAGATCAAGATTTGTACTTGCATGCACCTGTTGAACCGGGCAGAAAAATTGGGCCTTTGGTGGTGGTGGTGGTGGTGGTGGACGGTGTTGCCACAAGACTGTAAGCCCTCACAGTTACTCTTGGTGGGTGCAGGAATGGGCCCTGCTGTGAGTTATTAGATCAAGATTTGTAATTGCATGCACCTGTTGAACAGGGCAGAAAAATTGGGCCTTTGGTGGTGGTGGTGGTGGTGGACGGTGTTGCCACAAGACTGTAGGCCCTCATAGTTACTCTTGGTGGGCGCAGGAATGGGCCCTGCTGTGAACTATTAGATCAAGATTTGTAATTACACGCCCCTGTTAAACAGGGGCTGAAAAATTGTGCCTTAGGCATTGGTGCTGGTGCCACAACACTGCAACCCCTCACAGATACTGTACTTGGAGCACAGCAGTCACACCTGTTGCGAAGCATCTTTTTAAAAAATTGTAATTACACGCCCCTGTTATACAGGGGCTGAAAAATTGTGCCTTAGGCACTGGTGCTGGTGCCACAACACTGCAACCCCTCACAGATACTGTACTCTGAGCACAGCAATGAGACCTGTTGCAAAGCATTGCCTAAAAATTGTAATTACACGCCCCAACAGGGGCTGAAAAATTGTGCCTTAGGCACTGGTGCTGGTGCCACAACACTGCAACCCCTCACAGATACTGTACTCTGAGCACAGCAGTCAGACCTGTTGCGAAGCATCTTTTTAAAAAATTGTAATTACACGCCCCTGTTATACAGGGGCTGAAAAATTGTGCCTTAGGCACTGGTGTGGTGGCATGGATCATTGAGGAGGAGGAAGAGGATAGTCAGTGAACATAACAGGACAGTCACTCAGCATCAGCATAGGCAGTCTTGAAGGGATGTGACATTATAAATTATTCCGTTATATCCGCTTCAGGTGTCTGGTAGCTGGTGGTGATCCAAGACTGATTCATTTTTATGAAGGTCAGTCGATCAACCAAGTCGGTGGACAGGCGCACCCTATGATCGGTGACAAATCCTCCAGCAGCACTGAATGTGCGTTCGGAAAGAACGCTGGATGCAGGACAGGCCAGTAGCTCAATTGCATACTGTGCAAGCTCTGGCCAGTGATCCATCCTCAGGACCCAGTAAGCCAGAGGATTTTCGGTGGGAAAGGTGTCCAAGTCTGACCTTGCCCCTAGGTATTCCTGCACCATGTATATCAGACGCTGGCGATGGTTGCTGGAACCGATCATACCTTGGGGCTGCGGACTAAAAAATTGTCTGAACGCATCGGTCAGACGTCCACCTTCCCCACCGCTCCTTCTGCTACTGACCGAAGCCTCAGCAACTCGTCGTCCAGGACCAGGAGTTTGTAACCTCCCAGTTTCTGGGAACGCGTTGCACAGACCTTTCTGCAAGGCCTCCCTGAGATGTCTCATCCTCTGCTCCCTCTGCGACGGCAAGATAAGGTCCGCAACCTTACCCTTGTACCGTGGATCAAGGAGAGTGGCCAGCCAGTAATGGTCACTCTCCTTGATCCGAAGAACACGAGGATCCTTCCGCAGGCTTTGCAGGATCAGGGAGGCCATGCAGCGTAGGTTAGCTGAGGCATTCGGTCCGGAGTCTTCTGGGTCACTGAGGATGACATGATCGCCAGCCACCTCCTCCCAGCCACGTACAAGTCCACTGGTTTGTTGGGACTGTACATCATCCCTAAAAGACTGCTGCTGCTGATGCTGAGTGCCAGGCTCCACCTCCATGCTCACACAATCCTCCTCCTCCTCCTCCTCCTCTTCCTGTGTGATGGGTGGGACAGAAGGAACATTGTCTGGATAAAGGGGGCCTTGAGAGACAAGGAAGTCCTCCTCTTCCTGCCTCTGTTCTGCCTCAAGTGCCCTGTCCATTATCCCACGCAGCGTATGCTCCAACAGGTGGACAAGAGGTACAGTGTCACTGATGCATGCACTGTCACTGCTCACCATCCTCGTGGCCTCCTCAAATGGTGAGAGGACAGTGCATGCATCCCTGATCATGCTCCACTGGCGTGGGGAAAAAAAGCCAAGCTCCCCTGACCCTGTCCTGGTGCCGTAGTCGCAAAGGTACTCATTGATGGCCCTCTGCTGCGTGTGCAGTCGCTGCAGCATGGCCAACGTTGAGTTCCACCTGGTGGGCATGTCACATATTAGGCGGTTCTTGGGCAGGTTCAGCTCCTTTTGCAGCTCAGTCAGCCGAGCACTGGCATTATAAGATCGGCGGAAATGCACACAGACTTTCCTGGCCTGCCTCAGGACATCCTGTAAGCCTGGGAACCTGCCCAAGAACCGCTGCACCACCAGGTTGAGGACGTGAGCCATACAGGGCACATGGGTGAGCTGCCCCTGTCGCAGGGCGGAGAGGAGGTTGGTGCCATTATCAGAAACGACCATTCCTGGCTTAAGCTGGCGTGGCGTCAACCACCTCTCGGCCTGCCCCTGCAGAGCTGCCAGAACCTCTGGCCCAGTGTGGCTCCTGTCCCCCAAACACACCAGCGCAAGCACGGCATGGCATCTTTTTGCCTGCGTACTCGCGTAGCCCCTTGTACGCCTACGGAGCACCGCTGGTTCCGAGGACAGAGCACTCGAAGAGGACATGGAGGAAGAAGAAGAGGAGGGGGTGGAGGAGAGAGGTGTGTCACAACCAGTAGTAGCATTTTGGAGGCGTGGTGGCGGAACAACCTCCAACACTACTGCACCTTGTCCTGCATCCCTCCCAGCTGCCAATAGAGTGACCCAATGGGCCGTGAAAGAAAGATAACGTCCCTGTCCATGCCTGCTGGACCATGAGTCAGCGGTAATATGCACCTTACCGCTGACCGCCCTGTCCAGCGAGGCATGGACATTGCCTTCCACATGCCAGTAGAGAGACGGAATCGCCTTCCGTGAGAAAAAGTGGCGTTTGGGAACCTGCCACTGAGGAACCGCACATTGAACAAACTCACGGAAGGGGGCCGAGTCTATCAACTGAAAAGGCAGCAGTTGAAGTGCTAGCAATTTAGCCAAGCTAGCATTCAACCGCTGGGCATGTGGATGGCTGGGAGTATACTTCTTTCGACAGTCCAGCAGCTGGGGCAGGGAAATTTGCCTGCTACAATCGGACGTCGGTGTACTGCAAGTACTTGGTTGTGACACACCTAATTCTACACCTTCAGTCCTCTCAGAGCAGCTTTCAGAGAGGACTGAAGATATAGTGGGGATGGAGATCCCAGCTGATGAGGAGCAAGGAGAGGTCCGCTTTGTCCTTTGGTGTGGGTCTTTTATGTGTGCTTGCCAACGAGCTGCATGGCAGGTCGACATATGTCTGCTCATGCTTGTGGTGCCCAAGCGGCTGATGTTTTGGCCACGCGAGATACGCTTGAGACAAATATTGCAAATAGCAGTGGTGCGATCTGATGCACTCGTCTCAAAAAAGGCCCACACCAAAGAACTTTTGTGATAACGTGCAGAGGCAGCGCCCTGCACAGGCGGAGCTCTGCGGTGTGGTACAGTTGCTAGTTGCTGTGCTGGCCTCTAGCTGGCCTCCAGGGGGCATCCTGCCTCGTTGGACATGTGACGCTGCATCCTCCTCCTCCTCCTCCTCTCTCCCTTCAGGCACCCACGTGGAGTCAGTGACCTCATCATCCCCTCCCTCTTCACCACTAGAGCAAACCTGGCAGTAAGCTGCAGCTGGTGGAACACTACTGCCAGATTGCTGTCCTTCAGCATCCCCTCTCTCTGCGCGCACACTACTGACTTCCTCAAGCTGGGTATCATCATCCGAGCCTTCGAATCGTTGGGCATCCTCCTGGAGCATGTACCCAACACTGTGCTCAAACAGTTCGGGGGACTCCTCAGGAGGACATGGTGGGTCTAGGGAAGGGGTGGCTGATGATGCCATTGAGTACGCGTTGGCAGCTGCTCTGCCAGTACCCTGAGCCTGGGTGAGAGAGGATGAGGAGGATGAGGAGGGCTTGGTCATCCATTCTACCAAGCCTTCGGCATGATGCGGCTCCACATGTCCAGCTGCCGAAAACAAAGACAAGCGTGTCCCATGGCCACGTGCTGATGACGATGCACGACCACGTCCACGGCCAGCACTGTTGTCTCTAGAAACAGAGCCTGCCTGCCCTGTGTTCTTGCCTCGGCACGCTCTGCCTCTCCTTGGCGGTCTTCCAGCCATTGTAGTCGGTAGTGTATATAGTATAAAAAATAGAACTCCTATGTGTGCTCACAACACACTGTAGGTCCTATGGGTGCTGACACTAACACACTATAGGTACTATGTGTGCTGCTGACAAGAAAATATAGGAGCTCTGTTTGCTGCCACTAACACACTAGAAGTCCTATTGGTGCTTCTGAGATGAAAATATAGGAGCTCTGTGTGATGCCACTAACACACTAGAAGTCCTATGGGTGCTGCTGAGAAGAAAATATAGGAGCTCTGTTTGCTGCCACTAACACACTAGAAGTCCTATGGGTGCTGCTGAGAAGAAAATATAGGAGCTCTGTGTGATGCCACTAACACACTAGAAGTCCTATGGGTGCTGCTGAGAAGAAAATATAGGAGCTCTGTTTGCTGCCACTAACACACTAGAAGTCCTATGGGTGCTGCTGAGAAGAAAATATAGGAGCTCTGTGTGATGCCACTAACACACTAGAAGTCCTATGGGTGCTTCTGAGATGAAAATATAGGAGCTCTGTGTGATGCCACTAACACACTAGAAGTCCTATGGGTGCTGCTGAGAAGAAAATATAGGAGCTCTGTGTGATGCCACTAACACACTAGAAGTCCTATGGGTGCTTCTGAGATGAAAATATAGGAACTCTGTGTGATGCCACTAACACACTAGAAGTCCTATGGGTGCTGCTGAGAAGAAAATATAGGAGCTCTGTTTGCTGCCACTAACACACTAGAAGTCCTATGGGTGCTTCTGAGAAGAAAATATAGGAGCTCTGTGTGATGCCACTAACACACTAGAAGTCCTATGGGTGCTTCTGAGATGAAAATATAGGAACTCTGTGTGATGCCACTAACACATTAGAAGTCCTATGGGTGCTGCTAAGAAGAAAATATAGGAGCTCTGTTTGCTGCCACTAACACACTAGAAGTCCTATGGGTGCTTCTGAGAAGAAAATATAGGAGCTCTGTGTGATGCCACTAACACACTAGAAGTCCTATGGGTGCTTCTGAGATGAAAATATAGGAACTCTGTGTGATGCCACTAACACATTAGAAGTCCTATGGGTGCTGCTGAGAAGAAAATATAGGAGCTCTGTTTGCTGCCACTAACACACTAGAAGTCCTATGGGTGCTGCTGAGAAGAAAATATAGGAGCTCTGTGTGATGCCACTAACACACTAGAAGTCCTATGGGTGCTGCTGAGAAGAAAATATAGGAGCTCTGTTTGCTGCCACTAACACACTAGAAGTCCTATGGGTGCTTCTGAGATGAAAATATAGGAGCTCTGTGTGATGCCACTAACACACTAGAAGTCCTATGGGTGCTGCTGAGAAGAAAATATAGGAGCTCTGTTTGCTGCCACTAACACACTAGAAGTCCTATGGGTGCTGCTGAGAAGAAAATATAGGAGCTCTGTGTGATGCCACTAACACACTAGAAGTCCTTTGGGTGCTGCTGAGAAGAAAATATAGGAACTCTGTGTGATGCCACTAACACACAAGAAGTCCTATGGGTGCTGCTGAGAAGAAAATATAGGAGCTCTGTTTGCTGCCACTAACACACTAGAAGTCCTATGGGTGCTGCTGAGAAGAAAATATAGGAGCTCTGTGTGATGCCACTAACACACTAGAAGTCCTATGGGTGCTTCTGAGATGAAAATATAGGAGCTCTGTGTGATGCCACTAACACACTAGAAGTCCTATGGGTGCTGCTGAGAAGAAAATATAGGAGCTCTGTGTGATGCCACTAACACACTAGAAGTCCTATGGGTGCTTCTGAGATGAAAATATAGGAACTCTGTGTGATGCCACTAACACACTAGAAGTCCTATGGGTGCTGCTGAGAAGAAAATATAGGAGCTCTGTTTGCTGCCACTAACACACTAGAAGTCCTATGGGTGCTTCTGAGAAGAAAATATAGGAGCTCTGTGTGATGCCACTAACACACTAGAAGTCCTATGGGTGCTTCTGAGATGAAAATATAGGAACTCTGTGTGATGCCACTAACACATTAGAAGTCCTATGGGTGCTGCTAAGAAGAAAATATAGGAGCTCTGTTTGCTGCCACTAACACACTAGAAGTCCTATGGGTGCTTCTGAGAAGAAAATATAGGAGCTCTGTGTGATGCCACTAACACACTAGAAGTCCTATGGGTGCTTCTGAGATGAAAATATAGGAACTCTGTGTGATGCCACTAACACATTAGAAGTCCTATGGGTGCTGCTGAGAAGAAAATATAGGAGCTCTGTTTGCTGCCACTAACACACTAGAAGTCCTATGGGTGCTGCTGAGAAGAAAATATAGGAGCTCTGTGTGATGCCACTAACACACTAGAAGTCCTATGGGTGCTGCTGAGAAGAAAATATAGGAGCTCTGTTTGCTGCCACTAACACACTTGAAGTCCTATGGGTACTGCTGAGAAGAAAATATAGGAGCTCTGTTTGCTGCCACTAACACACTAGAAGTCCTATGGGTGCTGCTGAGAAGAAAATATAGGAGCTCTGTTTGCTGCCACTAACACACTAGAAGTCCTATGGGTGCTGCTGAGAAGAAAATATAGGAGCTCTGTGTGATGCCACTAACACACTAGAAGTCCTATGGGTGCTGCTGAGAAGAAAATATAGGAGCTCTGTTTGCTGCCACTAACACACTAGAAGTCCTATGGGTGCTGCTGAGAAGAAAATATAGGAGCTCTGTTTGCTGCCACTAACACACTAGAAGTCCTATGGGTGCTTCTGAGAAGAAAATATAGGAGCTCTGTGTGATGCCACTAACACACTAGAAGTCCTATGGGTGCTTCTGAGATGAAAATATAGGAACTCTGTGTGATGCCACTAACACATTAGAAGTCCTATGGGTGCTGCTGAGAAGAAAATATAGGAGCTCTGTTTGCTGCCACTAACACACTAGAAGTCCTATGGGTGCTGCTGAGAAGAAAATATAGGAGCTCTGTGTGATGCCACTAACACACTAGAAGTCCTATGGGTGCTGCTGAGAAGAAAATATAGGAGCTCTGTTTGCTGCCACTAACACACTAGAAGTCCTATGGGTACTGCTGAGAAGAAAATATAGGAGCTCTGTTTGCTGCCACTAACACACTAGAAGTCCTATGGGTGCTGCTGAGAAGAAAATATAGGAGCTCTGTTTGCTGCCACTAACACACTAGAAGTCCTATGGGTGCTGCTGAGAAGAAAATATAGGAGCTCTGTGTGATGCCACTAACACACTAGAAGTCCTATGGGTGCTGCTGAGAAGAAAATATAGGAGCTCTGTTTGCTGCCACTAACACACTAGAAGTCCTATGGGTGCTGCTGAGAAGAAAATATAGGAGCTCTGTTTGCTGCCACTAACACACTAGAAGTCCTATGGGTGCTGTTGGGGTGCAATGCTGTGCTAACAGCACTGCGGTTGGTACTACTGCAATACTGTACTAACAGTAAGCACGCACCAGACTAATCCCCAGCAGCAGCTAATAACACGCTAACTGTGCAATCAGCAGCAATGAACGATCAATGACTTAGGTAGCAATGGTTTAGCAAAGAAATAGCCAATGGTTTAGCAAAGAAGAGCAAATCTTTCAGTATCAAGCAAAGACAGAATCAGCAGACTGATCTCTCCTAAAGCCGGAACTCATGTGACCGGGGCCGATGGCGTGGCGGCCTTTTAAATGGTGGGGCATGTACTAAAGCCCCTGAGCTGTAATTGGCTACAGGCGTCCTGCCTGTAGCCAATTATTGCTCTCCGAGTTTCGGGAGCTGTGATTGGCCAAGCATGCGGGGTCACAGTGCATGCTTGGCCAATCATCAGCCAGCAATGCACTGCGCCGGCCGCGCCGGCCGCAATGCATTGCGGGGCCGCTCGCATCACACGAATGTGATGCGAACGGCCCAAATAGTTCTGGGCTCGACGAGCGAGCGAACGCCCGGTGCTCGATTCGAACATGGGTTCGAATCGAGCACCGGGCCCATCCCTACTCAAGACCCTCTGAGATTGAGTCTCTCTGGATAAGGGCCAGCATAATAACGGGTCGTGGAGGTAATGTGATCTTCAACAGATTGTGTAGAGGCAAACCCAGGGCCAATTAAATTTTGCAGTTGCACAGCTATATAAAAGAGCCAGGGGTTGGGAAGGTCTAGGCTCCCCATCCTTGGGCCGTTGTAAATGTTCCAGTTTGATCCGTGGTGTGCGTTTTCCCCACAGCAGAGTTGTAAAGATGGAATTCACTATTGTAAACGTTTTTAAGGGGACAACCTTAGGGGAGTTGTTCATTTGGACATTCCCAGTCTTTGGAAGGCAGTGAGGTGTGCATTATCCACATATACTAACATGTCAAGATGAGAGTCTGATAACATGTTGGGACTTATCGCACAGCACAGGAGCGTGAACATTGTGATATGCTCCGTAGGGGAGTTGTGTTATGGGTAGAGAAGCTGGGGCATCAGAATCAATTTATTGAGATTCATTTTACCTGCAATTGACAATGGCAATTTTTTCCAAATCAAAATGTTATCACGGAATTTGTTTAGCAGGGGGGAGATGTTAACCAGTTAACCATATTCTAAGGGAGAGTAGGTCACATATACTTACATTTATCTGTTGTAAGTATGGGACAAGCGGGGGCAATTGGTTGTGTAGAATCACCGTCCAGTAGGAGCAGTGCTGATTTGGTCCAATTGATTGTCAGATTGAAATATTGGCCAAAGTCCTGAACAGTGGATATGACTGTTTGCAGAGACAGAGTCGTATCCCCTAGCAATAGTAACATGTCATCTGCATGCAACATGATTTTGTCCTGAATTGTGCTGTAGCGAAGTCACGTAATCAGGGGGTTGACGCTTATGAGGACAGCTAATGGCTCAATGGTGAGCGCAGAGAGCAGTAGAGATAGGTGTCAGCCCTGCCTAGTGCCTCTGCCAAGAGCGAATGAAGGTAAAACCCTATCTAGAACTCTTATGGATGCAGTTGGCGCACTGTAGAGGAGACAAACCCAGGATATAAACTGTGTACCAAAACCAAATTTGGACAGAACCA
The DNA here is from genome assembly GCA_029206835.1 of Rana muscosa. NCBI lineage: Eukaryota > Metazoa > Chordata > Amphibia > Anura > Ranidae > Rana > Rana muscosa. Next base: position 25,971,798 of record CM055126.1, read on the forward strand.
GCCAGAGATAGTCCCATTAAACATTATAAAATGCTTTATGAGCATCAAGGGATAGGAACGCTCTGCTACCCATATTATCTGTGGGCAGTGCCACTGATAAGGCAGCACAGCCATTCCCCCTGTACTGGGCCCAGGCCTCATCATTTTAAAAGTGGGGCCCATGCACCTGCCGAGCAGAAGGGCCAGTAGTACTGCCTTATTGCTGATGCTTGTGACTCTTGTGCTTTGCGGACAGTTTTAAATTTTCTTCTGACTGCACTGCAGTTGGCTCTAGTATCTGTGCCTCCTTCCCCCTGCTGCCTGGGACCCCTCTGTGCTAGCTGTACTGCTATTTTCCCTCCTCCCCTCTTCCTCCGGCTGCTGCTAAGAGCACACAGGCGGGCTATTTCAGGATGGGGGGGGGGCTCACCTTCGTGAATGAAAACAAAGGAAGTTGGGACTTTAAATGAAACAGTGGTCTGATGGGGATGAAATAATGAAATAAATCATTGAATATTGCATACATGTTTTAACCACTTAAGCCCCGGACCAATACGCAGCATAAAGACCAGAAGTATTTTTACAATTTGGCACTGCGCTGCTTTAACTGGTAATTGCGCTGTCATGCAATGTTGTACCCAAACGAAATTTGCATCCTTTTCTTCCCACAAATAGAGCTTTCTTTTAATCATATTTAATTGTCTCTGCTATTTTAATTTTTTGTGATATAAACGGAAAAGATCGAAAATTTAGAAAAAAAATGATATTTTCTACTTTTTGTCATATGAAAAATCTAATAAACTCAATTTTAGTTATACATTTAGGCCAAAATTTATTCAGCCACATGTCTTTAGTAAAAAAAATGTCAATAAGCGTATATATTTATTGCTTTGCGCAAAAGTTATAGCGTCTACAAACTAGGGTACATTTTCTGGAATTTACACAGCTTTTAATTTATGACTGCCTATCTCATTTCTTGAGGTGCTAAAATGACAGGGCAGTACAAAACCCCCCCAAATCACCCCATTTTGGAAAGTAGACACCCCAAGGAAATTGCTGAGAGGCATGTTGAGCCCATTGAATATTTTTTTCTTTTTCGTACATCACGGGACACAGAGCGACTTAGTCATTACTAATGGGTTATATAGTTTACCTTCAGGTGCTGGCACCTATCAACTTCCAAACCGGAAGTACCCTCCCCTATATAAGCCCCTCCCATCCGGGAGCACCTCAGTTTTTTGCCAGTGTCTAAGGTGTTGGCCAAAGAGTAACATGTGTTTTCCTGGGCTTGCGTACAGGTTCTTTTACGAGCCTTAGTAAGCTGTTCCGGATCCCACCAAAAAAGCTTCATAGCCAAACGGTCGGTACCCGGGCCTTGCAACAGAAGAGCAAGGTTTTGCCTGTAATGCCTCTCTTAGGAGGGCTGGACCCTGGGATCCAGAGCTCTGGTCATACCCACGACCAAGATGTTTTCTGTGCAGGGTGCTATACAGGTCCAGGGGAGTGGAATCCTTGGGAACCCAGTCCCTGAAGGTTTAATTACAATGCCTGCCGTGATAGGTGAAGTTTGGGCTTCTGTGGACCAAACAGAGTCCTGCGGCGGGGAACAGGTAAGTGGGGGCCCCCAGGAACTTGGTTCTATTGGGGGACCCCCAAGCCTAATTTGTCTTTCTGTCTGTTACCTAATGGTATTCCCGCTAATATCTGTGTATGCCTGTAACTACTGGAAAATGTAAAATTTTAATAGTAGTCAAGAAAAAAAAAAGAGGACCGCGGTACCTGTGTTAAACCACTAGAGGCCGCTGTGGTCCATTTTTTCTTGTCATGTGGATCTTTAGTTTTCTCAAGTCAAAAGATCCAGGCAGTTGGTAAGTTCTCTGTGGGAATCCACTTCCTCTGCCCTGTTGCTGCGCTCATCCACCGCACAGGCCCTCCGGCAAAAAGGGCCCTGGCTCCTAGTCCCTGCTTGGTTTCGAAAAGGGCGCCAATGGCGCACGGGCACGCGCCTCCTATGAAAAAAAAAGGGGCGGGGCGGGTGGATGACGCTCGATGCGCGCCGCGGCGCTTCTGCGCATGTGCAGGCGTCCCAGCATGTGTAAAAGACACAGTACAAGTGTCAGCTGGATGCAAGCAGAGCTAGCAACAAAACGGTGGCACACAGAGGCGGTTGATGCAGGCATCCCCATAGAAAGACACTTTAGTGGACACCAGCTGGTATATAGCAGCAACTGTGTTAGACTATTACCAGCAAAATTGGTGTATGACGACGGGAATACCTCAGCTTTGTGCTTATAGGATATGTCGTCCAGACGCTCTGGAAATAAATCTTCCAAGAAGCGAAAGGGGTCTCCATCGGGCTCTGAGGATTTTGGGCATGCTGTACTGCGCCAATCTCCCCTGAAATTTCAGAGGTCAGTAGCCGTAGGAACCCCGCAGGAGTACCTGGTACTGCGGCTGTCCCCAGTCCACCTGCTCCTGTATATATAACAGAGGAGGTTTTATCCTCAACTCTGGGAGGATTGGAAGAGAGATTAACAGCATTGATCGCTGCTTCCCTGTCACAGGAAAAGCGCGTCCGATCTCCGTCTCCTCCTGCAGAGTGCCTGTTAGTGGAGGAACAGTCCCAGAGATCGACCTACCTGAAGGGGATCAGGTGAGGTTGATAAAGTTATAGAGGAATCAACAGTGGAAGAACCTTTCTCAGCATCTCAGGCTGAAGGATTATGGGTTCAGTCTCTGACTAACATGGTCCGAGCAGCATTTTAAATGCCTCTGGCGGAACCATCAACCACTACTGTCTCCTCGCTGGGGTCGCTGAAAGCTCCCCAGACTGTCTGTTCCTTCCCAATCCACCCTTTATTGGAAGGGCTTATTTACCAGGATTGGGAGCATCCTGTTAAAATATTTACTCCCCCCAAGAGATTTCCAGTGATCTATCCCATGGAGGATAAGTTCATTAAAAAAATAAAATAAAAATGGAGGGTCCCTACAGTGGACACAGCCATCTCTTGTGTAAATAACTCACTGACATGTCCAGTAGATAATGTTCCAATGTTCAAAGACCCAATAGATAAAAAATTGGAGTCTTTACTAAAATCTGCTTTCTCTACAGCAAGCATGGTGACACAACCTGCAGTAGCAGCGATTGGAGTCTGCCAAGCAATGAAAGATCAGTTGAAACAAGTCTTAAGGGACTTACCAGATCAGCAGGCTCTTGCCCTAGCTGACCTACCTAGAGCCTTGTGTTGCGGTGGACGCCAAAAAGGATACAATCCAACAGGCCTCCCGCTTTACGCTGTCTGTAGACATATGCGTAGGCTTCTATGGCTCAAAAACTGGTCTGCTAAAGCTCCCTGTAAGAAATTGCTGATTAGCTTCCCATTTCATGGAGAACGCTTATTTGGAGAAGATCTGGACAAATATATCCAGAAAACTTCTGCCGGTAAAAGTACACTCTTGCCGGTTAAGAACAAGGGTAGAAGTCCTTCTTTTAAGAGGCCTACTTCTCCAGTCCCTGGCACATCGACTGTGAAACAGTTCCGACGGCCTCCGCGGTCAAATCCAGGGGGCAGAAATTAGGGACAATCACAGGGTAACAAGAAACCCTGGGTCAAGAGAGGTACAAAACCTCCCCCCAAGTCATGAAGGGTTGCCCCCACTCAATCGGGTGAGGGGAAGACTTCAGTTGTTCACAGAGACCATGGCGGGACACCATCAGAGACAGATGGGTGATCTCCGCAGTAAGTCTGGGATACAGGCTGGAGTTAAAAGACATTCCTCCTGCCCATTTTATGAGGTCAAACGTGCCAAGCGATCCCCAGAAGAGAGGATCCCTCCTTCTGGCACTAGAACAACTATTGCTCCAAGGGTAATTATGAGGTTCCCTTGGAAGAAAGCGGGTTCGGGTTTTACTCGAACCTTGTCACAGTCCCCAAACCAAATGGGGACGTGAGGCCCATATTAAATATAAAAGGGCTAAACAAGTTCCTACATATCAGGACTTTTTCGGATGGAGTCGATCCGATCGGTGGCCACCGCCCTACAAGGGCAGGAATGGTTAGCCTCGATCGACATAAGGGATGCTTATTTGCATATTCCCATCTGTCCGGCCCACCAGAAATTTCTACGCTTTGCAGTAGAAGGGCGCCATTTTCAGTTCAGAGCCTTACCTTTCGGTCTGGCCACAGCACCACGAGTGTTCACAAAAATTCTGGCCCTACGATTGGCCAAACTAGGAACACAAGGTGTAACGATAATGGCATATCTAGACGACTTGTTGCTGATAGACCACTCAGTGGAAAAAAACAGAAGTGGTCATTCACAAGACAATCAAGTATCTGGAATCTCACGGTTGCATTATCAACCGAGACAAGTCAGCCCCAAAAACCAGTCAAAAGTCTGGAATACTTGGGGGCTAAGACTGGATTCAAATCAGAGAAAGATTTTCTTACCTCCAGAGAAGGTGTCGTCTTTGAAAAATTTGACCCACTTAGTGGGTACAAAAAAGAAAACCATCCATACGCCTGTGCATGAGGCTGCTGGGAAAAATGGTGGCTTCATTCGAAGCAGTACCCTATGGTCAATTCCATTCAAGGAACTTGCAGAGGGCCATACTGTCAGCCTGGAACAAAAAAGTTCAGGCTTTAGACTTACCAATGTCCCTGTCCCCTTCCGTTCGCAAGAGCCTCCATTGGTGGTTGGTGCCCCAGAATCTGGAAAAAGGGAAACCCTTCAGTCCGGTTTCTTGGAAGGTGGTCACTACAGATGCCAGCCTCATAGGCTGGGGGGCAGTACTGGAGCAATGGTCTCTCCAGGGCAAGTGGTCAGAAGCAGAGAAGGCCCTGCCTATCAATCTCTTAGAGATACGAGCAGCCCGGTATGCCCTAGTAGCATGGACATCCAAACTCCAAGGGTCCCCTGTCAGAATTCAATCAGACAATGCCACAGCAGTGGCATATATCAATCACCAGGGTGGCACCAGGAGTCGTGCAGCCCAGAGGGAAGCGAATTGCATCCTGGAATGGGCAGAAAGATATGTCCCAGCCATATCCGCGGTTTTCATCCCAGGAGTGGAAAATTGGAGAGCGGACTTTTTAAGTCGCCAGCAATTATGCCCGGGGGAATGGTCTCTTCACCCCGAGGTTTTCCAGGCAATATGCCAGCGGTGGGGAACACCGGATGTAGATCTGCTAGCATCCAGATTCAACGCAAAGGTGGACAGATTTGTGTCTCGCACAAGGGATCCCCTAGCTTGCGGTTCGGATGCCCGAGTGTTCCCTTGGGATCAGTTCAAGCTGATATATGCATTCCCACCGCGATTAATCCGCAGAATCAGGGTAGAAAAGAAACCAGTGATTCTGGTGGCTCCAGCGTGGCCCCGAAGGGTATGGTACGCGGAGATTGTAAAAATGTCAGTGGGAAGTCCTGGGACCCTCCCACATCGTCCGGACCTGCTTTCGCAAGGACCGATATACTACCCTTCCTTACCAGCCCTAGGTTTGACGGCCTGGCTATTGAAGCCCACATTCTAAAAAAGAGAGGGCTCTCTAATCCTGTGGTATCTACCATGATCAATGCCAGGAAGCCGGTATCCAGGCAGATCTATTATAGGATCTAGAAGGCGTACATCACGTGGTGTGAGGCCAAGAAATGGCATCCACGTAAGTACGTAATAGGTAGGATTCTGGACTTCCTACAGTGGGCTGTACATAGGAAGCTTGCCTTGAGTACTATCAAGGGTCAGACGGCCTTGTCAATATTTTTTCAAAGGCCCTTGGCTTTGCATTCATTAGTCAAAGCTTTCATACAAGGAGTGATGCGTATTAGCCCTCCGGTTAGTATTCCCATATGTCCATGGGACTTAAACCTGGTTCTGTCGGTTCTACAGAAACAACCATTTGAACCATTGCGGCACATTTCCTTGGTTCTTCTCACCAGGAAATTGATTTTCTTAGTAGCCATTTGTTCGGCTAAAAGAGTATCGGAATTAGCCGCCTTGTCCTGTAAGGAGCCATATCTGGTTGTCCATAAGGACAGAGTAGTATTACTTCCTCATCCAGCCTTTCTTCCTAAGGTGGTATCGAGGTTCCATTTGAACCAAGATGTGGTTCTTTCTTCCTTCCTTTTTCCCCAAACCTAGCTCGGTAGAGGAAAAGTTATTGCATTCTTTGGATGTAGTAAGAGCAGTTAAAGCTTATCTAAAAGCCACTGCTCAGATTCGCAGAACGGATACTTTGTTTATTCTGCCGGAAGGCCCCAGAAAGGGTCAGGCAGCATCAAAATCTACTTTAGCCAAGTGGATTCGACAGGTCATAATACAAGCCTATGGCTTGAGAAAGAGACCGCCTCCATTCAAAGTTAGGGCGCACTCCACAAGAGCAGTTGGAACTTCATGGGCAGTGCATCACCAGGCCTCCCTGGCTCAAGTCTGTAAGGCCGCAACATGGTCTTCAGTACACACGTTTACTAGATTCTACCAGGTAGACGTTAGAAGTCAGGAGGATGTCGCCTTTGGGCGCAGTGTGTTGCAGGCCGCAAAAGAGCCTCATGCCTGATGGCGCCCAGCTTATGTATAGTGTATCCCTCCCCTCATTTGGCATTGCTTTGGGACGTCCCATTAGTAATGACTAAGTCGCTCTGTGTCCCGTGATGTATGAAAAAGAAAAAGGGATTTTTATAACAGCTTACCTGTAAAATCCTTTTCTTGGAGTACATCACGGGACACAGAGCTCCCACCCCTCTTTTTGGGACACTTATTGCTTTGCTACAAAACTGAGGTGCTCCCGGATGGGAGGGGCTTATATAGGGGAGGGTACTTCCGGTTTGGAAGTTGCCAGTGCCAGCACCTGAAGGTAAACTATATAACCCATTAGTAATGACTAAGTCGCTCTGTGTCCCGTGATGTACTCCAAGAAAAGGATTTTACAGGTAAGCTGTTATAAAAATCCCTTTTTTTTGTCCCAAGTGATTGAATAATGACAAAAAAATAAAAAAATTACAAAAAGTTGTCACTAAATGATATATTGTTCACACATGCCATGGGCATATGTGGAATTACACCCCAAAATACAATTTTCTGCTTCTTCTGAGTACGGGGATACCACATGTGTGGGACTTTTTGGGAGCCTAGCCGTGTACGGGGCCCCGAAAACCAATCACCGCCTTCAGGATTCCTAAGGGCGCAAATTTTTGATTTCACTCTTCACTACCCATCACAGTTTTGAAGGCTATAAAATGCCAAGATATCACGAAACCCCCCCAAATGACCCCATTTTGGAAAGTAGACACCCCAAGCTATTTTCTGAGAGGCATAGTGAGTATTTTACAGCTCTCATTTGTTTTTGAAAATGAAGAAAGAAAAGAAAAAAACTTTTTTTTTTCTTTTTTTAATTTTCAAAACTTTGTGACAAAAAGTGAGATCTGCAAAATACTCACCATACCTCTCAGCAAATAGCTTGGGGTGTCTACTTTACAAAATGGGGTCATTTGGGGGGGTTTGTGCCATCTGGGCATTTCATGGCCTCCAAAACTGTGATAGGCAGTAAGGAGTGAAATCAAAAATTTACACCCTTAGGAAGCCTGAAGGCGGTGATTGATTTTCGGGGTCCCGTACGCGGCTAGGCTCCCAAAAAGTCTCACACATGTGGTATCCCCGTACTCAGGAGAAGCAACAGAATGTATTTTGGGGTGTAATTCCACATATTCCCATGGCATGTTTGAGCAATATATCATTTAGTGACAACTTTGTGCAAAAAAAAAAAAAAAAAATTGTCTTTTTCCCGCAACTTGTGTCAAAATGTGAAATGTTCCATGGACTCAACATGCCTCTCAGCAAATAGCTTGGGGTGTCTACTTTCCAAAATGAGGTCATTTGGGGGGGTTTGTGCCATCTTGGCATTTTATGCACAATATTAGGAAGCTTATGTCACACATCATCCACTCTTCTAACCACTTGAAGACAAAGCCCTTTCTGACACTTTTTGTTTACATGAAAACATATTTTTTTTGCAAGAAAATTACGTTGAACCCCCAAACATTATATATTTTTTTAAAGCAAAGGCCCTACAGATTAAAATGGTGGGTGTTGCATTTTTTTTCCACAGTATTTGCGCAGCAATTTTTCAAACGCATTTTTTGGGGAAAACACTTTTTTTAATTTTAATGCACTAAAGCACACTATATTGCCCAAATGTTTGACGAAATAAAAAAAGATGATCTTAGGCCGAGTACATGGAAACCAAACACTTTAAAATTTCGCACAAATGTGCAGTGGCGACAAACTACATTCATTTTTAAAAGCCTTTAAAAGCCTTTACAGGTTACCACATTAGATTTACCTAGGAGGTCTAATGCTAAAATTACTGCCCTCGATCTGACCTTTGCGGTGATACCTCACATGCATGATGCAATTGCTGTTTACATATGACGCCAGACCGATGCTTGCGTTTGCCTTTGTGCAGGGCGGGACAGGGGTGTTTTTTTTTAATTATTATTTATTTTGCTTTTTTATTTTATTTTTAAACTGTTCCTTCCATTTTTTTTTTTTTTTATCATTTTTATTGTTATCTCAGGGAATGTAAATACCCACTATGATAGCAATAGGTAGTGACAGGTACTCTTTTTTTGAAAAAAATTGGGGCTATTAGACCCTAGATCTTTCCTCTGCCCTCAAAGCATCTGACCACACCAAGATCGGTGTGATAAAATGCTTTCCCAATTTCCCAATGGCGCTTTTTATATATGGGGGGGGGACATTCCATCCCACTGCTTGTAAAAGCAGTCCAGAGGCTAATTAGCCGCTAGGATTTCTTTTACATGAAAGCCGGCCGCTGGCTGAAAAGAATGATACCAAGATGATTCCTAAACCCGCAGGCATCATTCTGGTATAACCATTCAAAGTGCAGCAACATACCAGTACGTTGCTGGTCCTTGTTGGACATGTATTGTAATCTTTTTTTTCATGCAGCCTGTTGGCTGAATGAAAAAAGAGATTGATCAGTGGGTATGCCCACCATTAGAATACCTCCCTTCATCCACCCACTTCTAATGATGGGCATACATGCACCATTTATATATGCCGAAGCATGGGGGCATCCTCCCGCAAAAGTTATGCCACGTACACACGGTCAGACTTTTCCACGGGCAAGCCTCCGTCGGAATCTTGACCGTATGTACGCGGCATTAGGAGCAAAATCGCTCCTCCGCCCCTGCTGCCCCCATGCTTTGGCATATATGCTCTTTCTTTTAACTGTGGTGGTGAAATCACCTCCTACAACACTAGAGTCGCAGGGATCAGGCCTGTCTCTGCGAACGCTGCAGTTATGTGTGTTGTGTTTTGTAAGTGACAGTGATTGATCGATACTGCACTTGGGTGGGCTGGGCTGGACGGAGGGGCAAAACGCAGGTGCTAGCAGGTATCTGGGCTGATTCCGCTAACACTGCATTTTTGGGAACAGTAAACTGCTGGGGACGCTAGTATAGATCTGATCAGATATTGATCTGTTCAGATACTATACCACTAAGGGAGGTGTATGCTTCGCGCGTGGGTGTTAGCGTTAGTGGCACTAACCTGAAGCTGCCTGGGGCGACGCAGACCCTATCTGACGCTAAAACCTAATTGATATCACCCGGGCGATCAGGGGGTTAAACCTTTATTGGGTTATATACGTCGGGTGCCCTGATGCTATAAAAAGCAAACTAACTAACCAGCGTCACCCGTAACACTTATACGGTGATCATTGGTGAAAGGGTTAACTAGGGGCAATCAGGGGGTTAAAACCTTTATTAGGTAATATATGGGGGTACCTGATGCTATAAAAACCTGACGGAGAACCTAAATAACGAAATAACTAACTGGCTAACCAGTGTCACCAGTGACACTTATACGGTGATCACTGGTGAAAGGTTTAACTATAGGGGCAATCAGGGGGTTAAAACCTTTATTAGGTTGTATATGGGGGTACCTGATGCTATAAAAACCTGGCGGCGAACCTAAAAAAATAACTGGTTACCTAGCGGCACCAGCGACACTAATACAGCGATCAGAAAAACTATTGCTTAGTGACACTGGTGATAGGGGGTGAAAGGGTTACCTGGGGGGCGATCAAGGGGTTAAACCTTTATTAGATAATATATGGGGGTACCTGATGCTATAAAAACCTGGCGGCGAACCTAAAAAATAAACTGGCTACCTAGCGGCACCAGCGACACTAATACAGCGATCAGAAAAACGATTGCTTAGTGACACTGGTGATAGGGGCTGAAAGGGTTACCTGGGGGGTGATCAAGGGGTTAAACCTTTATTAGGTAATATATGTAGGTACCTGATGCTATATAAAAACCTGACGGGGAACCTAAATAACTAAATAACTAACTGGCTAACCAGTGTCACCAGTGACACTTATACGGTGATCACTGGTGAAAGGTTTAACTCTAGGGGCAATCAGTGGGTTAAAACCTTTATTAGGTTGTATATGGGGGTACCTGATGCTATAAAACCCTGGCGGCGAACCTAAAAAAATAACTGATTACCTAGAGGCACCAGCGACACTAATACAGCGATCAGAAAAACTATTGCTTAGTGACACTGGTGATAGGGGGTGAAAGGGTTACCTGGGGGGCGATCAAGGATTTATACCTTTATTAGATAATATATGGGGGGACCTGATGCTATAGAAACCTGGCGGCGAACCTAAAAAATAAACTGGCTACCTAGCGGCACCAGCGACACTAATACAGCGATCAGAAAAACAATTGCTTAGTGACACTGGTGATAGGGGGTGAAAGGGTTACCTGGGGGGTGATCAAGGGGTTAAACCTTCATTAGGTAATATATGGGGGTACCTGATGCTATATAAAAACCTGATGGGGAACCTAAATAACTAAATAACTAACTGGCTAACCAGTGACACTTATACGGTGATCACTGGTGAAAAGGTTAACTCTAGGGGCAATACGGGGGTTAATACCTTTATTAGATAATATATGGGGGTACCCGACGCTATAAAAACCTGGCGGCGAACCTAAAAAAATAACTGGCTACCTAGCGGCACTAGCTACACTAATACAGCGATCAGAAAAACGATCGCTTAGTGACACTGGCGATAGGGGGTGAAAGGGTTACCTGGGGGGCGATCAAGGGGTTAAACCTTTAATAGAGAGGGGTTAGGGGGCTACCCTGGACCTAATGGGACCTAACACTAACTGCCCTGACACTTTTACTATCACAAATATCACTGATTGCAGTGATTAGGGATGAGCCGAACACCCCCGGGTTCGGTTCGCACCAGAACCTTCGAACGGACCGAAAGTTCGCGCGAATTTTCGAACCCTATTCGTTATAATGGACGCGAACGTTCGAAATCAAAATTGCTAATTACAATGGCCAATATGCATGTTAATGTCATAAAACAGGTTTGGGGACCCGGGTCCTGCCCCAGGGGACATATATCAATGCAAAAAGAAATTTTAAAAACTAAAGTTTTTTCTGGAGCAGTCATTTTAATGATGCATAAAGTGAAAAAAAAAAAAGTGAAATTTTCCTTTAAATATGGTACCTGGGGGGTGTCTAAAGTATGCCTGTGAAGTGGCATGTGTTTCCCGTGTTTAGAACTGTCCTTGCACAAAATGACATTTGTAAAGGAAAAAAAGAAGCCATTTAAAACCACTTGCGGCTTTAATGTCATGTCTTGTCCTGGCCGCCATATGGCTGAAAATCCTTGAGAAAAATGGCATGGCTACCCCATCACCCCCCCCCACCCCAGCCCCTTTGGGTCTTGTATGGATACTAAGGGGGACCCCGCACCCAAAATAAAACCCTATACCTACAACCCTATATACTCTGAACAGCAGTATATAGGTGGTGCAAACAAGACATGGACTGTAGGTTTGTTCTTAAGTAGAATCTGAACAGGTACATTATGAAGTGTAGCTACATCCCAAAAAAATCAATTTTTAAGCTTTTTGGAGAACATAGGGAGGGGTTATCACCCCTGTAACATTTGCTGTCTTTGCACATCTGTTCAGAACATGTCACCTCACTTTCCGTCCCAATGACAAATGTTTTTGGAAAAGTGGGGTTTTAATTGAAACAAGGATTGGTGATAAAGCATCAGTAGAGAGGAGATACCTTTTTCCCAAATTAAATCTAACAGGATAGAATTTTCCTTCCTAGGGGTAGATTTCCTCTCACTTCCTGTTTTCTCTTGCCGTTTGCAAGTAGGAGTCGTTTGTAAGTTGGATGTTTGAAAGTAGGGGCCTGCCGTATATACTCTGCAGAAATTTGCCCTATTAGATGTTGGTGTAGCCACAAGACTGGTGGGCACAGGAATGGGCCCTGCTGTGAGTTAATAGATCAAGATTTGTACTTGCATGCACCTGTTGAACCGGGCAGAAAAATTGGGCCTTTGGTGGTGGTGGTGGTGGTGGTGGACGGTGTTGCCACAAGACTGTAAGCCCTCACAGTTACTCTTGGTGGGTGCAGGAATGGGCCCTGCTGTGAGTTATTAGATCAAGATTTGTAATTGCATGCACCTGTTGAACAGGGCAGAAAAATTGGGCCTTTGGTGGTGGTGGTGGTGGTGGACGGTGTTGCCACAAGACTGTAGGCCCTCATAGTTACTCTTGGTGGGCGCAGGAATGGGCCCTGCTGTGAACTATTAGATCAAGATTTGTAATTACACGCCCCTGTTAAACAGGGGCTGAAAAATTGTGCCTTAGGCATTGGTGCTGGTGCCACAACACTGCAACCCCTCACAGATACTGTACTTGGAGCACAGCAGTCACACCTGTTGCGAAGCATCTTTTTAAAAAATTGTAATTACACGCCCCTGTTATACAGGGGCTGAAAAATTGTGCCTTAGGCACTGGTGCTGGTGCCACAACACTGCAACCCCTCACAGATACTGTACTCTGAGCACAGCAATGAGACCTGTTGCAAAGCATTTCCTAAAAATTGTAATTACACGCCCCAACAGGGGCTGAAAAATTGTGCCTTAGGCACTGGTGCTGGTGCCACAACACTGCAACCCCTCACAGATACTGTACTCTGAGCACAGCAGTCACACCTGTTGCGAAGCATCTTTTTAAAAAATTGTAATTACACGCCCCTGTTATACAGGGGCTGAAAAATTGTGCCTTAGGCACTGGTGTGGTGGCATGGATCATTGAGAAGGAGGAAGAGGATAGTCAGTGAACATAACAGGACAGTCACTCAGCATCAGCATAGGCAGTCTTGAAGGGATGTGACATTATAAATTATTCCGTTATATCCGCTTCAGGTGTCTGGTAGCTGGTGGTGATCCAAGACTGATTCATTTTTATGAAGGTCAGTCGATCAACCGAGTCGGTGGACAGGCGCACCCTATGATCGGTGACAAATCCTCCAGCAGCACTGAATGTGCGTTCGGAAAGAACGCTGGATGCAGGACAGGCCAGTAGCTCAATTGCATACTGTGCAAGCTCTGGCCAGTGATCCATCCTCAGGACCCAGTAAGCCAGAGGATTTTCGGTGGGAAAGGTGTCCAAGTCTGACCTTGCCCCTAGGTGTTCCTGCACCATGTATATCAGACGCTGGCGATGGTTGCTGGAACCGATCATACCTTGGGGCTGCGGACTAAAAAATTGTCTGAACGCATCGGTCAGACGTCCACCTTCCCCACCGCTCCTTCTGCTACTGACCGAAGCCTCAGCAACTCGTCGTCCAGGACCAGGAGTTTGTAACCTCCCAGTTTCTGGGAACGCGTTGCACAGACCTTTCTGCAAGGCCTCCCTGAGATGTCTCATCCTCTGCTCCCTCTGCGACGGCAAGATAAGGTCCGCAACCTTACCCTTGTACCGTGGATCAAGGAGAGTGGCCAGCCAGTAATGGTCACTCTCCTTGATCCGAAGAACACGAGGATCCTTCCGCAGGCTTTGCAGGATCAGGGAGGCCATGCAGCGTAGGTTAGCTGAGGCATTCGGTCCGGAGTCTTCTGGGTCACTGAGGATGACATGATCGCCAGCCACCTCCTCCCAGCCACGTACAAGTCCACTGGTTTGTTGGGACTGTACATCATCCCTAAAAGACTGCTGCTGCTGATGCTGAGTGCCAGGCTCCACCTCCATGCTCACACAATCCTCCTCCTTCTCCTCCTCCTCCTCCTCTTCCTGTGTGATGGGTGGGACAGAAGGAACATTGTCTGGATAAAGGGGGCCTTGAGAGACAAGGAAGTCCTCCTCTTCCTGCCTCTGTTCTGCCTCAAGTGCCCTGTCCATTATCCCACGCAGCGTATGCTCCAACAGGTGGACAAGAGGTACAGTGTCACTGATGCATGCACTGTCACTGCTCACCATCCTCGTGGCCTCCTCAAATGGTGAGAGGACAGTGCATGCATCCCTGATCATGCTCCACTGGCGTGGGGAAAAAAAGCCAAGCTCCCCTGACCCTGTCCTGGTGCCGTAGTCGCAAAGGTACTCATTGATGGCCCTCTGCTGCGTGTGCAGTCGCTGCAGCATGGCCAACGTTGAGTTCCACCTGGTGGGCATGTCACATATTAGGCGGTTCTTGGGCAGGTTCAGCTCCTTTTGCAGCTCAGTCAGCCGAGCACTGGCATTATAAGATCGGCGGAAATGCACACAGACTTTCCTGGCCTGCCTCAGGACATCCTGTAAGCCTGGGAACCTGCCCAAGAACCGCTGCACCACCAGGTTGAGGACGTGAGCCATACAGGGCACATGGGTGAGCTGCCCCTGTCGCAGGGCGGAGAGGAGGTTGGTGCCATTATCAGAAACGACCATTCCTGGCTTAAGCTGGCGTGGCGTCAACCACCTCTCGGCCTGCCCCTGCAGAGCTGCCAGAACCTCTGGCCCAGTGTGGCTCCTGTCCCCCAAACACACCAGCGCAAGCACGGCATGGCATCTTTTTGCCTGCGTACTCGCGTAGCCCCTTGTACGCCTACGGAGCACCGCTGGTTCCGAGGACAGAGCACTCGAAGAGGACATGGAGGAAGAAGAAGAGGAGGGGGTGGAGGAGAGAGGTGTGTCACAACCAGTAGTAGCATTTTGGAGGCGTGGTGGCGGAACAACCTCCAACACTACTGCACCTTGTCCTGCATCCCTCCCAGCTGCCAATAGAGTGACCCAATGGGCCGTGAAAGAAAGATAACGTCCCTGTCCATGCCTGCTGGACCATGAGTCAGCGGTAATATGCACCTTACCGCTGACCGCCCTGTCCAGCGAGGCATGGACATTGCCTTCCACATGCCAGTAGAGAGACGGAATCGCCTTCCGTGAGAAAAAGTGGCGTTTGGGAACCTGCCACTGAGGAACCGCACATTGAACAAACTCACGGAAGGGGGCCGAGTCTATCAACTGAAAAGGCAGCAGTTGAAGTGCTAGCAATTTAGCCAAGCTAGCATTCAACCGCTGGGCATGTGGATGGCTGGGAGTATACTTCTTTCGACGGTCCAGCAGCTGGGGCAGGGAAATTTGCCTGCTACAATCGGACGTCGGTGTGCTGCAAGTACTTGGTTGTGACACACCTAATTCTACACCTTCAGTCCTCTCAGAGCAGCTTTCAGAGAGGACTGAAGATATAGTGGGGATGGAGATCCCAGCTGATGAGGAGCAAGGAGAGGTCCGCTTTGTTCTTTGGTGTGGGTCTTTTATGTGTGCTTGCCAACGAGCTGCATGGCAGGTCGACATATGTCTGCTCATGCTTGTGGTGCCCAAGCGGCTGATGTTTTGGCCACGCGAGATACGCTTGAGACAAATATTGCAAATAGCAGTGGTGCGATCTGATGCACTCGTCTCAAAAAAGGCCCACACCAAAGAACTTTTGTGATAACGTGCAGAGGCAGCGCCCTGCACAGGCGGAGCTCTGCGGTGTGGTACAGTTGCTGTGCTGGCCTCTAGCTGGCCTCCAGGGGGCATCCTGCCTCGTTGGACATGTGCCGCTGCATCCTCCTCCTCCTCCTCCTCTCTCCCTTCAGGCACCCACGTGGAGTCAGTGACCTCATCATCCCCTCCCTCTTCACCACTAGAGCAAACCTGGCAGTAAGCTGCAGCTGGTGGAACACTACTGCCAGATTGCTGTCCTTCAGCATCCCCTCTCTCTGCGCGCACACTACTGACTTCCTCAAGCTGGGTATCATCATCCGAGCCTTCGAATCGTTGGGCATCCTCCTGGAGCATGTACCCAACACTGTGCTCAAACAGTTCGGGGGACTCCTCAGGAGGACATGGTGGGTCTAGGGAAGGGGTGGCTGATGATGCCATTGAGTACGCGTTGGCAGCTGCTCTGCCAGTACCCTGAGCCTGGGTGAGAGAGGATGAGGAGGATGAGGAGGGCTTGGTCATCCATTCTACCAAGCCTTCGGCATGATGCGGCTCCACATGTCCAGCTGCCGAAAACAAAGACAAGCGTGTCCCATGGCCACGTGCTGATGACGATGCACGACCACGTCCACGGCCAGCACTGTTGTCTCTAGAAACAGAGCCTGCCTGCCCTGTGTTCTTGCCTCGGCACGCTCTGCCTCTCCTTGGCGGTCTTCCAGCCATTGTAGTCGGTAGTGTATATAGTATAAAAAATAGAACTCCTATGTGTGCTCACAACACACTGTAGGTCCTATGGGTGCTGACACTAACACACTATAGGTACTATGTGTGCTGCTGACAAGAAAATATAGGAGCTCTGTTTGCTCCCACTAACACACTAGAAGTCCTATGGGTGCTGCTGAGAAGAAAATATAGGAGCTCTGTTTGCTGCCACTAACACACTAGAAGTCCTATGGGTGCTGCTGAGAAGAAAATATAGGAGCTCTGTGTGATGCCACTAACACACTAGAAGTCCTATGGGTGCTGCTGAGATGAAAATATAGGAACTCTGTGTGATGCCACTAACACATTAGAAGTCCTATGGGTGCTGCTGAGAAGAAAATATAGGAGCTCTGTTTGCTGCCACTAACACACTAGAAGTCCTATGGGTGCTGCTGAGAAGAAAATATAGGAGCTCTGTGTGATGCCACTAACACACTAGAAGTCCTATGGGTGCTGCTGAGAAGAAAATATAGGAGCTCTGTGTGATGCCACTAACACACTAGAAGTCCTATGGGTGCTGCTGAGAAGAAAATATAGGAGCTCTGTGTGATGCCACTAACACACTAGAAGTCCTATGGGTGCTGCTGAGAAGAAAATATAGGAGCTCTGTTTGCTGCCACTAACACACTAGAAGTCCTATGGGTGCTGCTGAGAAGAAAATATAGGAGCTCTGTGTGATGCCACTAACACACTAGAAGTCCTATGGGTGCTGCTGAGATGAAAATATAGGAACTCTGTGTGATGCCACTAACACATTAGAAGTCCTATGGGTGCTGCTGAGAAGAAAATATAGGAGCTCTGTTTGCTGCCACTAACACACTAGAAGTCCTATGGGTGCTGCTGAGAAGAAAATATAGGAGCTCTGTGTGATGCCACTAACACACTAGAAGTCCTATGGGTGCTGCTGAGAAGAAAATATAGGAGCTCTGTTTGCTGCCACTAACACACTAGAAGTCCTATGGGTGCTGCTGAGAAGAAAATATAGGAGCTCTGTTTGCTGCCACTAACACACTAGAAGTCCTATGGGTGCTGCTGAGAAGAAAATATAGGAGCTCTGTTTGCTGCCACTAACACACTAGAAGTCCTATGGGTGCTGCTGAGAAGAAAATATAGGAGCTCTGTGTGATGCCACTAACACACTAGAAGTCCTATGGGTGCTGCTGAGAAGAAAATATAGGAGCTCTGTTTGCTGCCACTAACACACTAGAAGTCCTATGGGTGCTGCTGAGAAGAAAATATAGGAGCTCTGTTTGCTGCCACTAACACACTAGAAGTCCTATGGGTGCTGCTGAGAAGAAAATATAGGAGCTCTGTTTGCTGCCACTAACACACTAGAAGTCCTATGGGTGCTGCTGAGAAGAAAATATAGGAGCTCTGTTTGCTGCCACTAACACACTAGAAGTCCTATGGGTGCTGCTGAGAAGAAAATATAGGAGCTCTATTTGCTGCCACTAACACACTAGAAGTCCTATGGGTGCTGCTGAGAAGAAAATATAGGAGCTCTGTTTGCTGCCACTAACACACTAGAAGTCCTATGGGTGCTTCTGAGAAGAAAATATAGGAACTCTGTGTGATGCCACTAACACACTAGAAGTCCTATGGGTGCTGCTGAGAAGAAAATATAGGAACTCTGTGTGATGCCACTAACACACTAGAAGTCCTATGGGTGCTGCTGAGAAGAAAATATAGGAGCTCTGTTTGCTGCCACTAACACACTAGAAGTCCTATGGGTGCTGCTGAGAAGAAAATATAGGAGCTCTGTTTGCTGCCACTAACACACTAGAAGTCCTATGGGTGCTGCTGAGAAGAAAATATAGGAGCTCTGTTTGCTGCCACTAACACACTAGAAGTCCTATGGGTGCTGCTGAGAAGAAAATATAGGAGCTCTGTGTGATGCCACTAACACACTAGAAGTCCTATGGGTGCTGCTGAGAAGAAAATATAGGAGCTCTGTTTGCTGCCACTAACACACTAGAAGTCCTATGGGTGCTGCTGAGAAGAAAATATAGGAGCTCTGTTTGCTGCCACTAACACACTAGAAGTCCTATGGGTGCTGCTGAGAAGAAAATATAGGAGCTCTGTGTGATGCCACTAACACACTAGAAGTCCTATGGGTGCTGCTGAGAAGAAAATATAGGAGCTCTGTTTGCTGCCACTAACACACTAGAAGTCCTATGGGTGCTGCTGAGAAGAAAATATAGGAGCTCTGTTTGCTGCCACTAACACACTAGAAGTCCTATGGGTGCTGTTGGGGTGCAATGCTGTGCTAACAGCACTGCGGTTGGTACTACTGCAATACTGTACTAACAGTAAGCACGCACCAGACTAATCCCCAGCAGCAGCTAATAACACACTAACTGTGCAATCAGCAGCAATGAACGATCAATGACTTAGGTAGCAATGGTTTAGCAAAGAAATAGCCAATGGTTTAGCAAAGAAGAGCAAATCTTTCAGTATCAAGCAAAGACAGAATCAGCAGACTAATCTCTCCTAAAGCCGGAACTCATGTGACCGGGGCCGATGGCGTGGCGGCCTTTTAAATGGTGGGGCGTGTACTAAAGCCCCTGAGCTGTAATTATTGCTCTCCGAGTTTCGGGCGCTGTGATTGGCCAAGCATGCGGGGTCACAGTGCATGCTTGGCCAATCATCAGCCAGCAATGCACTGCGCCGGCCGCGCCGGCCGCAATGCATTGCGGGGCCGCTCGCATCACACGAATGTGATGCGAACGGCCCAAATAGTTCTGGGCTCGACGAGCGAGCGAACGCCCGATGCTCGATTCGAACCCATCCCTAGCAGTGATCAGTAAATAAATGATCACTGCAATCAGTGACACTGTGAATGGGGGCTGGGGGGTGATCTTGGGGGTGATCTGGGGGTGACTGGGGGGGGGGTGGAAAGTGTACCTATGTGTCCTAGTGTCAGTGGGCTGTTGGTGCACTAACCTGATGTCTTCTCTCCTCGGCGCTCTGGACGAATAGAGCGCCGCATGGAGAGATGACATCACTTCCTCCTGCCTGTGTATACATTACACAGGCAGGGGAAGCATCTCATTACCCGGGAGCAACTGCGAGGGGGTGGCCAGAAACCAATGGCCGCCCCCTCGTCACGGATCGCTCCTAAAGTGATACCGACCGCCCCATGTACTGGGAGGGGGTCCAATCGGACCCCCCACCCGCACGAAGGCAGGCATGTACAGGTATGTGATTGTGCCTGTCCGTGCCATTCTGCCGACGTATATGTAAATGGGGCGGTCGTTAAATGGTTAAATAGGTAAAAAAATATACAGTAAAAAAGGGGACAGCATGTAAAAAAGCACATAGCATGACCAAAATTTCATACATATACAAATATGGACATAATGATACATGGCAATAAGTAGTAGAAATAAATCAATGAGGGTGTATGTGGACACATATGAGCTGAGCAGCACACAACAATTTGTGATAAATTATAAAATAAAAACGAGTCATAAAAACTGGTTGATCAAAATGAAGTCCCATTAGCGCATATAGCTACATCATTGTAAGCCCGACGCAGCGTTTCGTGCATATAGAAAACACTCCTCAGGGGCAGATGTAATGGGTTATCTGGAAATACAGAATAAATAATGATCAGAGTATTGAACTCAATTCCACCAGAGAGGACAAGAAGTCAATTCTGGTTACTTACAGGGTGTGCCACATTGTGATGTATGTGAAAGAAAGGGCCAGGAGGCTGCCCGTCCTGGGAGCTGAGGTGGCAGGGAGTCAAACACATATCGGGGCGCAAAGGCATCATCCCTAGGCAGCAGGTAGCCATCAGTTTCATGGAGTCAGGTGTTTCCTCATGGTGCAGTATAAGTATCTGAAATGAATGGGTAAATCCATCAGGAACGACCCACATAGTAAAAGGAGTAGTGGAATAAGGGCTGCATGAGAGGTGACCAATGTTACCTTGTAAGTGTGCTGGATGGCAGCGACTGGTAAAGGCTGTGGTGTCTGCATACAGATGGCAATAGGATGAATGACCGGGGAGACACCTATATTGCGTCCCGCACGTGCGTGAGACTGCCACCAATGTCACGCTGGCTCGACAGTGTGGGAGGCGGGGCCCCAACCAGGCGGCATGACAGCCTGCCCTGGAGTGACGCCGCACAAACCAGCTGAGTCGGCCAAGGTAGATAATGCACGCTCAACAGTGCAACGCCCCAAAGGACGTCACCCGGATGGGCGGTGCGTGACGCTGATGCGCTTACAGCATCCGCCCAAACTCCCCACAGAAGTCCCGCCCAGTTACGGGCGGAAGAAGGGGGGAAAGGGGGGCACCATGAACGCATCACAGTCCCATGTAACGGACAGGAAGTGGCCCAAAGGATCCACAGTGATACATCAATGCTCAATGGTGTCCCGTTTGTGTGAACCGAAGGTGCACAGCTCAACAAGACAAACCCCATGTAAAAAGCTGGCAGGGGAACACTGCCAGCTATAGACCACTGTTTCTATCCCTGGTGCAAGTAGGAAAAGAAGGGGGGGACGCCGGTTGTGGTTTTGGGACTTTGAGTGAGATTACATATGAAATGTATCTCCATCCCGTATTCAAAATGAAAACAAAGGAAGTTGGGACTTTAAATGAAACAGTGGGCTGATGGGGATGAAAGAATGAAATAAACCATTGAATATTGCACACATGTATTAAATAGGTAAAAAATATACAGTAAAAAAGGGGACAGCATGTAAAAAAGCACATAGCATGACCAAAATGTCATACATATACAAATATGGACATAATGATACATGGCAATAAGTAGTAGAAATAGATCAATGAGGGAGTATGTGGACACATATGAGCTGAGCAGCACACAACAATTTGTGAGAAATTATAAAATAAAAACGAGTCATAAAAACTGGTTGATCAAAATGAGTCATCAAATTTTCATCTATATTGCCGGGACCCAACATTACATTAAAGCCGCAAGCAGTTTTAAATGACTTTTATTCCTTTAGAAATGTCATTTTGTGCAAGGACTGTTCTAAACATGGGAAACACGTGTCACTTCACAGGCATACTGTAGACACCCCCCAGGTACGATATTTAAAGGAATATTTAACTTTTATTTTTTCACTTTAACCGATTGCCGACCGCAGATATACTGATCACTGCTGTGTCACACACAGCCAATCCCCCCTACAGTAAGAATTATTCCCTAGGGCACACTTAACCCCTACAGTGCCATCTAGTGGTTAACCCCTTCATTGCCAGTGTCATTTCACAGTAATCAGTGCATTTTTATAGCACTGATCGCTGTAAAAATGACAATGGTCCCAAAAATGTGTCCGATGTGTCCGCCATAATGTCGCAGTCAAGATAAAAATTGCTGATCGCCGCCATTACTAGTAAAAAAAAAATTATCCATAAAAATGCCATAAAACTATCCCCTATTTTGTAGACACTATAACTTTTGCGCAAACCGATCAATAAACGCTTATTGCGTTTTTTTTTTACCAAAAATATGAAGAAGAATATGTATCGGCCTAAAAACGTTTTTTTATATATATTTTTGGGGGATATTTATTATAGCAAAAAGTAAAAAATATTGAATTTTTTTCAAAATTGTCACTCTATTTTTGTTTATAGCGCAAAAAATAAAAACCGCAAAGGTGATCAAATACCACCAAAAGAAAGCTCTATTTGTGGGAAAAAAAGGACATCAATTTTGTTTGGGAGCCACGTCGCACAACTGCGCAAATGTCAGTAAAAGCGACGCAGTGCCAAATCGCAAAAAGTGGCCCGGTCTTTGACCAGCAAAATGGTCTGGGGCTTAAGTGGTTAAGCATCATTAAAATCACTGCTCCCGAAAAAACGGCCGTTTTTAAAACTTTTTTTTGCATTGATACATGTCCTCCGGGGCAGGACCCGGGTCCCAAAACCCTTTTTAGGACAATAACTTGCATATTAGCCTTTAAAATTCGCACTTTTGATTTCTCACGTTCGAGTCCCATAGACTTTAACGGTGTTCGAATGTTCGCGCAAACTTTCGGTCCGTTCGCATGTTCTGGATGCGAACCGAACCGGGGGGTGTTTGGCTCATGCCTAGTCACAATCAAATTTAACTGAACTTGAGCAGTTCTGCAAAGAAGAGTGGGCAAAGTTAGTAGAGATATATCCCAACAGACTAAGGGCTATAATTAAAGCAAAATGTGGTGATCCTTTTTCCAACTCAGTGATTCTGTTTTTGATTTTGTTTATTTTTTTCTGTCATGTTGGTGGCGATTCTTTTTTTTACCCACTGTATATATGTGTAGCACATACGACCATTTACCTGCCGTTGTTTGGGCCTTGCAGCAATTACCTCTCTCAAATTGATCCCTTTTGCTCCGTTGTCTAGGTAGAATAAGGCCAATGTCCACACAGGAGTAAAACCTAAGCAGTAAGGTTTTATTCTTTATCTTTTCAGTGAACTTGAAGAGAGAGTAGGAAAACTGAGAGAAGCAGGGGAAGGTTCAGGTACACAACACTTAAGACACAGTGCAACTCTTTCATCGCCACTCAAGCCTAAGTGGGTATTGCTCACCCGGATAGTCCCTTTGTGATCGGCCCTAGCAGCCGGGATGGAGCACGGATAAATTGTGAACTTTCTTGGGGATGCGATCAGGAATCCTCTGCCACAGGATTGTTAGTCCCAAACCTCCCAGCCAAGCAATATTAAAGAACCTTTAAGCCGGATTGGCGTATTGCAGGGCTTGTAATGACAGATCCCTCCTTAGATGAGCTCCAGGCCTCCTCCCGAGACAGCAGTACCGTCACTAGTCTCCTCCGGGGCAGATCCTCCCCTGGTCTCCTTCCCCAAGCGTGACTCACCTGACGTGGGTAGCCGAGGATCCCTCTGAAAAGTATAGGCCTCAGCCAGCAGAGCTGGGCCTATCATACAGCGATGCAGCTAGGGTTGCCACCTCATCCCTTTAAACCCGAACACATATGAATTACACAGGTTCTGAGGCTAATTTATTTCAGGTAAGGCACCAAGTGTGTTTAATTACCACATTAATCAGCCACAGAGCCTGTGTAATTAATATGTGTTCGGTTTTAAAGGGATGAGGTGGCAACTCTAGCTGCATCGCTGTATGATAGGCCCAGCTCTGCTGGCTGAGGCCTATACTTTTCAGAGGGATCCTCGGCTACCCACATCAGGTGAGTCATGCTTGGGGAAGGAGACCAGGGGAGGATCTGCCCCGGAGGAGACTAGTGACAGTACTGCTGTCTCGGGAGGAGGCCTGGAGCTCATCTAAGGAGGGATCTGTCATTACAAGCCCTGCAATACGCCAATCCGGCTTAAAGGTTCTTTAATATTGCTTGGCTGGGAGGTTTGGGACTAACAATCCTGTGGCAGAGGATTCCTGATCGCATCCCCAAGAAAGTTCACAATTTATCCGTGCTCCATCCCGGCTGCTAGGGCCGATCACAAAGGGACTATCCGGGTGAGCAATACCCACTTAGGCTTGAGTGGCGACGAAAGAGTTGCACTGTGTCTTAAGTGTTGTGTACCTGAACCTTCCCCTGCTTCTCTCAGTTTTCCTACTCTCTCTTCAAGTTCACTGAAAAGATAAAGAATAAAACCTTACTGCTTAGGTTTTACTCCTGTGTGGACATTGGCCTTATTCTACCTAGACAACGGAGCAAAAGGGATCAATTTGAGAGAGGTAATTGCTGCAAGGCCCAAACAACGGCAGGTAAATGGTCGTATGTGTTCGGTTTTAAAGGGATGAGGTGGCAACTCTAGATGCAGCCTCAGGCTAAAGGTGCCCGGGACTATTCCACACACGTGCACCCCCTGGCCTGGAGGGCCATAAGGCGCACAAGAACCCCACACTAATGGCGTCTGCCCATTTTGTACCCTCTCCCAGCATGCACAGCGGGTAGACCACGCCCACTGCATGGCTGCCGAGAATGGACACCCAAGGTGTTGTGATACCCCCTGTAGTTCAACCTATGCCGGTGGTGACAGTGCCACCTACAGGCAAATAGGGAACACTACGGCCAGGCAGTATCACACCCAGAGCAGAAGCAAAATCCAGAACAATCTATTGGTCTGAGCCCAACTACTGGCTCAGACTACCTCTAAATTTACACATAGCGCCCCCAAATATTGGGGGGGGGTGCTACATATGGAAATGCATTAATGTAGGGAATTGTATTTCAGTTATGATTTACATTACATATATCTACCTCTGTGTTTTTCCTGAAGAAGGGGACCATATGGCGAGAGGGGATGGGCCAATGAAATCTACCTGTTTCTTTGGCGTGAATGGAGAATTCAAAGGTTTATTTTAGTTCACAGCTATTACAGGTATGTAATCATGTTACATGTGGTCACATGGCCATTATTATGGTAAGGTTGTGCGTAACTGAGTTAATCTACTTCTAAGCAAATATCCAGTTGTATTTTATATGCAGTACAATTGATTTTAAGCTGACATATAATGGCATGTTTTTCCAGAAGGCTATGGATTACATCTCCAAGCTTCAAGTAAAAAAAAAAAAAAGAAATTTTAGACATGGGAGATAAAATTATATGTAAATCTTAAAAGGGATAGTTCACCTGTCCCCGATGTACTTACCTTCCACAAACCTGAGCTGTCAGGGCTCCCGCAAGCCGATCCACCGTTGCAGGGATTTGAAATCCTCGTTGCTTTCTTTCCTCTTCATCCAGCACTATAAGGATGGACCAGGTGGATTCTGAGTGGTCGCTGTCACATGGACAGTGCACATCCTGTGATGTACGATAGGGCAAACTGGATTTTTATACATACCTGTAAAATCCATTTTCTTTGGAGTATATCACAGGACACAGAGGTCTTTCCCCTCACTGTTGAGGTGTATGGCGTGTCTTTTTTGCCAGTGTCCAATTATTTTCAGTAAAAAACAAAGGGATAGAAGGGTGTCAAACAGCCTCATAATGTAGTAACACACTATATTACCAAAAGTATTGGAACGCCTGCTTTAACATGCATATGAATTTTAATGGCATCCCAGTCTTAGTCTGTAAGGTTCAATATTGAGTTGGCCCACCCTTTGCAGCTATAGCAGCTTCAACTCTTCTGGGAAGTCTGTCCACAAGGTTTCGGAGTGTCTATGGGAATGTTTGACCATTCTTCCAGAAGCGCGTTTGTGAGGTCAGGCACTGATGTTGGAGAGGACCTCCATTCAGGCTGGTGTGTTCATTCAGGAAGGTGTCTTCATCCCGTATTCAAATTGAAAACAAAGGATGTTGGGACTTTAACCACTTCCCGCCCAGTCAATAGTGAATTGACGTCCGGGAAGTGGTTGCAATATCGATACTGGACGTCATATGACGTCCTGCAGGATAATGCCTTGCGCGCGCCCGCAGGGGCGCGCAGCGCGGTGATCGGGGACGGCATGTGTCCCTCGGACACAGCGCTTCCCCGATCACGGTAAACAGCCAATTTCATTGGCTGTTTACCATGTGATCGGCTGTGTCAAAGTCACAGCCGATCACCTGTCAAAACAAACTCGGCGGCGCGCTCCGTGCGCGCCGCCACAGGCTTGCAGAGCGGGGATCGGGGAAGGCGAGTGTCCCTTGGACACAGCGCGTCCCCGATCAGAGTAAACAGCCAATGAATTGGCTGTTTACCACGTGACCGGCTGTGTCCAATCACAGCCGGTCACAAATGTAAACAAACTCCACAGGAGTTACTACCTGATCCCTGCTCTCTCCTCACACACCCATCTGTGAGGAGAGAGAAGAGATCAGTAAGTTAGCTCAGTGTAGTTTGTCTACATAAGTTTACAGTGCACAACACGCCCCCCCCCCCATAAAGAGGACCTGTCACACAGCCCAGCACATCAATCAGCCCAGCCAATCAGCCCATCTGTCAATCAGCCCATCTGTCAATCAGCCCATCTGTCAATCAATCAGCCCATCTGTCAATCAATCAGCCCATCTGTCAATCAATCAGCCGATCTGTCAATCAATCAGCCGATCTGTCAATCAATCACCCCACCTGTCAATCAATCACCCCATCTGTCAATCAATCAACCCATCTGTCAATCAATCAATCAGCCCATCTGTCAATCAATCAGCCCATCTGTCAGTCATCTGTCACAGGCCCACCTCCATCGGTACCGCCATTGGCACCGCCACACAGGCTACCAGTACCGCCATCGGTACCAGTACCACCACCAGTACCGCCACCAGGCCCAGCATCTATACTGCCACACAGGCCCGCTACCAGTATCACCACTAGTGCCGCCATCGGTACCACCACCAGTACCACCACCCGTACCACCGTCGGTAGTGCCACCACCACCTGTACCACCACCTGTACCGCCATCGGTACCATCACCACCCGTACCGCCATTGGTACCACCACCACCTGTACCGCCATCGGTACCACCACCACCTGTACCGCCATCGGTACCACCACCACCCATACCGCCATCGCTACCACCACCACCCGTACCGCCACCTGTACCGCCATCGGTACCGCCGCCACCACCACCACCCGTACCGCCATCGGTACCACCACCACCTGTACCGCCATTGGTACCACCACCACCCATACCGCCATCGGTACCACCACACAGGCCCACCACTAATACCTCCATCGGTACTACCACACAGACCGCCACCACTACCACCAGCAGTACCATTACACAGGCCCACCAATAAGCACTGCCATAATGTCCCAAAGGGTTTACACACCTGAGGAGGCATATGCCATTCTTGCCATGTCGGATGATGAGAGCAGCGGGGAGCTCCCATTATCCGATTCTGGTTCGGAATACGAGCCAGTGGAGGATAGTGGCTCAGAGTCCGAGTCCCCGGAGGAAACCGTCCCTCCCAAAAGAATGCGATCGGCACCAAGATCAGCACCAAGATCAGCACCAAGATCAGGAGAACTGCCCACCACCAGCAGCGCCATACCCCAGGAAGAGGAGCCCAGTACAAGCAATGGAAATGCACGCCCAACCCGAAGAATCCAGCCCCAATCCTACCTTCCCGATGCCCTGGCAAACCCCTTATGGTTGCCTGCCAACTCAGGATCCGCTATCATCCCCCCTTTCACCGCACAGCCAGGTGTGCAGCCCGACACTACAAATTTTTCTAAATTTGATTATTTTTGTTTATTTTTCCCACAAGATTTGCTGCAGAATATAGTGGAAACGAATCTGTATGCATCCCAATTTATTGCTGCCAACCCCGATTCTTCCTACGCCCGCATGTTCCAGTGGCGGCGTCTAACATTGGAGGAATTTAAATTATTTTTGGGCCTTATGTTCAATATGGGGCTTACAAAAAAGAACGAAGTCCATTCATATTGGTCCAAACGCCCCATCCAACACATGCCCATATATTCCACTGTCATGTCCAGGAAAAGATACGACATGATTATGCGCTTTCTCCACTTCAATGACAATTCACAGTGCCCTCCCCGAGATCATCCCAACTACGACAAATTGTACAAGATACGCCCCCTAATCAATGCCTTTTCCCAGCGATTTGAAGAAGTTTTCATCCCAGACCAAAAAATTTGTGTGGACGAGTCCCTCGTACATTTCACCGGCCGACTGCAGTTCAAGCAGTACATACCAAGCAAGAGAGCCAAGTATGTGTTAAAATTAAATAAATTATGTGATCGAGCCACTGGATACGTCTGCAAATTCAGGATCTATGAAGGCAAAGACTCCCAGCTCCAGCCCCGTGATTGCCCCACATATATTGGAACCAGTGGGAAAATTGTCTGGGAGTTGGCATACCCCCTGTTCGGAAAAGGTTACCATTTATATGTTGATAATTATTATACCAGCCTGCCCCTTTTTCGCCACCTTTACAGTAAACAAACCCCGGCCTGCAGTACCTTAAAAAAAAAACGGAAGGGATTCCCACAAAATTTATTGACAAAAAAATTGCGACCTGGAGAATCGGCATCCATGAGGAACGAGGAGGTGTTGGCCATGAAGTGGAGGGACAAGAAAGATGTCCACATCCTCTCTACGATCCACAATGACACCATGGTGGAGATCCCAAGAAGACGCGGCTCCATTGTAAAGCCTGAATGTGTCCACGACTACAATTTGTACATGGGGGGGGGGTGGATTTAAACGACCAGATGCTACAGCCCTACTTATCAACCAGAAAGTCCCATTATTGGCACAAAAAAGTTGCGTTTCACCTGTTTCACATGGCCCTTTTTAATTCGTTTGTCTGCTACCAAAAAGCAACTCAAAATCACCGACTCCACTACCTCCAATATATCGAAGATATCATTGATGCCCTCATTTACCAACAAGATCCCGCCCCAGGAAGCATTCGCTCTGATAGTGTGAGTCGGCTTCACGAGCGACACTATCCCTTTAGCATCCCCCCCACAGAATCTGGAAGAAGACGCCAAAAGAAATGCCGTGTATGCAGCAGAGGAGGAGTAAGAAGAGACACCAGCTATTATTGTCCCGATTGTCCCTCCCAACCTGGCCTGTGCATCGGAAATTGCTTCAAAAATTATCATACATCCATTAGTTCCCCTTATTATTAACAGACTGCCATTTCCCTATTTGCCTGCTACCATGTTACTAACTACCTTCCATGTTAATTAACTTCCATGTTAGTTTACCGACGATGTCTTTGCTTGCCGATTTAAACCACGTTTCTGACCTCCACGTGCACCAACCTCAGCCTGTTTACCGACGATGCCTCTGCCTGCCGATTTAAACCACGTTTCTGACTTCCACGTGTACCGACCTTGGCCTGTTAATCGACCATGTTTTTGCCTGCCACTTGGACTGATCTTTTGGCCATCTACTTTTAGTACACAGGGGTCTCACATATGTGAGGGGCTTCAGAATAGCGTTCTGAGTAGAGAAAACCAGTTTTTCGTTTTCTGTGCTCCAAGAACAGGGTCTGGTTGCCCGGAGGCTTCAAAGCGATTTGGGTGGGAGAAGCCTCTACCCCTGTCCCCCTGGCCCTAAGCTTGATGGTCCTTCCTGCTGCCTGGACCAATAATTTGGCTGTGCTGACCATATTACTGCCTGTAATGACCCATGACATTATGGACCATGTTTCTTCCTGCTGCTTGGACCAATACTTTGGCTGTGTTGACCATATATCTGCCTGCTGCCTCTACTGACTTTGGACAGCATTTCTGCCGGGACACCTCTGCCTGCTACCTGGACCTGTGCTTTGGCTGTGCTCTGGCTGTGCTGACAGTATCTCTGCCTGTGCAAACTATGGACAGTATTCCTGCCTGCTGCCTGGATGATTGCTTTTGCTGTCCCTGACCTCATCCCTGCCTGCTGCCTGGACCGATGCTCTCCTCTGTGGACCACTGCACTTCTAAAACCACAGGTAATCTTTTGTTATTTGGTATGTACCTGCTATGTGTTAGATATATGGAGGGCCTTCAAAAATGTGATCGGTAGTCAGAAAATGATATGTGCAATTAATGCTGCTAGAATGCCTGGAGGTGCTACTTGGATGTTGGGCCTCTGTATGTGGCCAGGCTGTGTAAAAGTCTCAAACATGTGGTATCGCCATACTCGGGAGGAGTAGCAAAATGCATTTTGGGGTGTAATTTTTGCTATGTACATATTATGTGTTAGAAATATCTTATAAATTGACAACTTTGTGTAAAAAAAAATGCATTTTAATTTTTTCTCCACATTTTCCAAAACCTTCTGGAAAAAAATGAACCGTTCAAATGACTCATAATGCTTCATAGATTATACGTTGGGGTGTGTGCTTTCAAAAATGGGGTCATTTTGTGGAAAATTCTATTGTCCTGGTGCTCCAGGGCCTTCAAAATTGTAATAGGTGGTTGAGAAAGGATATGTGTGATTTATGCTTGTAGAACGCCTGAAAGTGCTACTTCAATGTTGGGCCTCTGTATATGGCCAGGCTGTGTAAAAGTCTCACACATGTGGTATCGCTATACTCAGGAGGAGTAACAGAATGCATTTTGGGGTGTTATTTTTGCTATGTATATGCTATGCGTTAGAAATATCTTATAAATGGACAACTTTGTGTAAAAAAAATGCATTTTCATTTTTTCTCCACATTTTCCAAAACCTTCTGGAAAAAAATGAACCGTTCAAAAGACTCATAATGCTTCATAGATTATACGTTGGGGTGTGTGCTTTCCAAAATGGGGTCATTTTGTGGAAAATTCTATTGTCCTGGTGCTCCAGGGCCTTCAAAATTGTAATAGGTGGTTGAGAAAGGATATGTGCGATTTATGCTTGTAGAACGCCTGAAAGTGCTACTTCAATGTTGGGCCTCTGTATATGGCCAGGCTGTGTAAAAGTCTCACACATGTGGTATCGCTATACTCAGGAGGAGTAGCAGAATGCATTTTGGGGTGTTATTTTTGCTATGTATATGCTATGCGTTAGAAATATCTTATAAATGGACAACTTTGTGTAAAAAAAATGCATTTTCATTTTTTCTCCACATTTTCCAAAACCTTCTGGAAAAAAATGAACCGTTTAAAAGACTCATAATGCTTCATAGATTATACGTTGGGGTGTGTGCTTTCCAAAATGGGGTCATTTTGTGGAAAATTCCATTGTCCTGGTGCTCCAGGGCCTTCAAAATTGTAATAGGTGGTTGAGAAAGGATATGTGCGATTAATGCTTGTAGAACGCCTGAAAGTGCTACTTCAATGTTGGGCCTCTGTATATGGCCAGGCTGTGTAAAAGTCTCACACATGTGGTATCGCTATACTCAGGAGGAGTAGAAGAATGCATTTTGGGGTGTTATTTTTGCTATGTATATGCTATGCATTAGAAATATCTTATAAATGGACAACTTTGTGTAAAAAAAAATGCATTTTCATTTTTTCTCCACATTTTCCAAAACCTTCTGGAAAAAAATGAACCGTTCAAAAGACTCATAATGCTTCATAGATTATACGTTGGGGTGTGTGCTTTCCAAAATGGGGTCATTTTGTGGAAAATTCTATTGTCCTGGTGTTCCAGAGCCTTCAAAATTGTAATAGGTGGTTGAGAAAGGATATGTGCGATTTATGCTTGTAGAACGCCTGAAAGTGCTACTTCAATGTTGGGCCTCTGTATATGGTCAGGCTGTGTAAAAGTCTCACACATGTGGTATCGCTATACTCAGGAGGAGTAGCAGAATGCATTTTGGGGTGTCATTTTTGCTATGTATATGCTATGCGTTAGAAATATCTTATAAATGGACAACTTTGTGTAAAAAAAATGCATTTTCATTTTTTCTCCACATTTTCCAAAACCTTCTGGAAAAAAATGAACCGTTCAAAAGACTCATAATGCTTCATAGATTATACGTTGGGGTGTGTGCTTTCCAAAATGGGGTCATTTTGTGGAAAATTCCATTGTCCTGGTGCTCCAGGGCCTTCAAAATTGTAATAGGTGGTTGAGAAAGGATATGTGCGATTTATGCTTGTAGAACGCCTGAAAGTGCTACTTCAATGTTGGGCCTCTGTATGTGGCCAGGCTGTGTAAAAGTCTCACACGTGTGGTATCGCTACACTCAGGAGGAGTAGCAGAATGTATTTTGGGGTGTAGTTGCAATTATGCATATGCTGGGTGAGAGAAAAAAACTGTTAATATGACCAGTTTGA
This sequence comes from Rana muscosa, assembly GCA_029206835.1. Lineage (NCBI taxonomy): Eukaryota > Metazoa > Chordata > Amphibia > Anura > Ranidae > Rana > Rana muscosa. Next base: position 26,003,946 of record CM055126.1, read on the forward strand.
GTAAAAAAAAAATTACATTTTCCCAAGAATTGTGGGAAAAAAATACAACTTCAAAAAACTCACCACGCCTCTTAGTAAATACCTTGGACTGTCTACTTTCCAAAAAGGGGTAATTTTGGGGTATTTGTACTTTCCTCGCTTGTTAGTGTCTCAAGAAATGAGATATCCCTTCAGTACATCAGGCGTGATCAGATGTGATAAATTTTCAGTGATTGCCACCATAGTTTGTAGACTCTATAACTTTCACAAAGACCAAATAATATACACTAATTTGGGTTCATTTTACCAAAGATATGTAGCAGTATACATTTTGGCACAAATTTATGAAGAAAAAGTACTTATTTGCAAAATTTTACAATAGAAACTAAAAAAAAGTGTTTTTTTTTTAAAAAAATTGCTGTTTTTTTGCTTATATCGCAAAAAATAAAAAACCCAGTGGCGATTAAATACCACCAAAAGAAAGCTCTATTTGTGAGAAGAAAATGATAAAAATTTTGTTTGGATACAGTGTAGCATGACTAAGTAATTGTCATTCAAAGTGTGAGAGTACTGAAAGCTGAAAATTGGTCTGGGCGGGAAGGTGCATAAGTGCATGGTATTGAAGTGGTTAAACACTTAACGACCGCTCACTGTATATATACGTCGGCAGAATGGCACGGACAGGCACAATCACGTACCTGTACGTGACTGCCTTCGTATAGTTAGGGGGTCCCATCGGACCCCCTTTCTATACAGTGAGCGGTGGTTCTCGGTGCGGGAGTGATCTGGGATGAGGGGACGGCCATTCGTTTCCGGCCACCCCCTCGCGATCGCTCCCGGCGAATGAAAAGCTTGCTCTGCTGTGTAAATGTAAACACAGGCAGAGGAAGTGATGTCATCTCCCCTCGTGGCGGTCTTTTCGTCCGCAGCGCCGAGGAGAGAAGACATCAGGTTAGTGCACCAACAGCCCACTGACACGTAGGTACACATAGGCACACATTTCACCCCCCAGTCACCCCCAGGTCACCCCCCCCAGCCCCCAGTCACAGTGTCACTGATTGCAGTGATCATTTATTTTACTAATCACTGCATTTAGTGTCATCTGTGACAGTAAAAAGTTGCAGGGCAGTTAGGTTTAGGCCCCTTTAGGTCCAGGGTAGCCCCCTAACCCCCCCTAATAAAGGTTTAACCCCTTGATTGCCCCCCAGGTAACCCTTTCACCCCCTAACTCCAGCGTCACTAAGCGATCATTTTTCCGATCGCTGTATTCGTGTTGCTGGTGCCCTAGATAGCCAGTTATTTATTTTTAGGTTCGTCGCAGGTTTTTATAGTGTCAGGTACCCCCATATATTATTTTAACCCCCTGATTGCCCCTAGAGTTAACCATTTCACCAGTGATCACCGTATAAGTGTCACTGGTGACACTGGTTAGCCAGTTAGTTATTTAGGTTACCCGTCAGGTTTTTATATAGCGTCAGGTACCCCCATATTTAACCTAATAAAGGTTTTAACCCCCCTGATTGCCCCTAGTTAACCCTTTCACCAGTGATCACCATATAAAGGTTACGGGTGACGCTGGTTGGTTAGTTTGCTTTTTATAGCATCAGGGCACCCACCGTATATAACCCAATAAAGATTTAACCCACTGATCGCCCGGCGGGTGATATTAATTAGGTTTTAGCGCCAGAGAGGGTCTGCATCGCCCCAGGCAACGTTAGGTTAGTGCCAGTAACGCTAACACCCACACGCAAAGCATACACCTCCCTTAGTGGTATAGTATCTGATCAGATCTATACTAGCGTCCCCAGCGGTTTAGGGTTCCCAAAAACACAGTGTTAGCGGGATCAGCCCAGATACCTGCTAGCACCTGCGTTTAGCCCCTCCGCCCAGCCCAGCCCACCCAAGTGCAGTATCGATCGATCACTGTCACTTACCAAACACAAAACACATAACTGCAGCGTTCGCAGAGACAGTCCTGATTCCTGCGATCGCTAACAGTTTTTTTTTAAGCGTTTGATACATTTGCTGACAGTCAGGTGCTTTTTTTACCTTACTTACCTTACTTTATTCTTACTAGTGTACCCCTAAATTTAGAGCCCAAAATGGCAAATCGAAGGTACACTAGTAAAGAGGCCTACGAGATTCTAAGCATGACAGATAGTGAAGAGGAGGTCACGTATCTGTCAGATTCAGGCTCAGAATATCTTCCCGTAGAAGACAGTGAAGTCAGCAGCTCCACGTCAGATAGCTCTGACGACGAAGATGAGGTCCCTGCTAAGGTCAGGCGTACCCGATCCCGATCTTCTGCTGTTGTTGAGGAGCAAGAACCGCAGGGCTCTCGTATCATGGAGCAGAGTAGTACTAGCGCCGCTATTCCTTCTGGTGAATTGGCAAGCACCAGCGGCCTAGTACAGCCTGGGCGTACATCCAGCACTGCAGTATCACGTGGTCACGTGGCGAGTCCCATAAGTGCAGTTCAAGCTGGCGAGGTGGCAAGCACAAGTAGTGTCCCGCTGCCACCAAGAAGAAGACAAAGGCAGGCCCGTCGTGCCCATAGTGCCCTTCCTGCAGAATTCGCCTATCCTGATTGGGTCCCCACCACTTCTGCAGAACCCGTACTTCCCCCATTCACTGCCCAACCCGGTATTCAGGTGGAAACAGCTGATTTTAAGCCAATTGATTTTTATTCACTGTTTTTCACGGAAGATCTCTATAGATCTATTGTGGACCAGAGTAATTTATATGCTGGTCAATTCATCGCCGCTAATCCCCAGTTGCCTTCCATTGCCAAAGATTGGAAACCAATTACGGTTTCCGAATTTAAGACCTTTCTGGGCCTATCCCTCAACATGGGCACACATAAATTCCCGTCATTGCGTGTTTATTGGTCCACACACCCAATTGACCACATGGCCTTGTTCTCTGCCTCCATGCCCAGGAAACGATACGAGCAGATCTTGCGGTTCATGCACTTCAACGACAATGAATTTTGTCGTCCACGTGGAGACCCTGAATACGACCGGCTCTACAAAATTCGGCCCGCATAAACCACTTCAACGAACGTGTTGCAGCCTTGTTTATTCCCAATCAAGTTGTCTGCGTTGATGAGTCCCTGATTAAATTTTCTGGCCGCTTGTCTTTCAAGCAGTACCTTCCCAGCAAGCGTGCCAGATACGGGGTCAAGCTCTATAAGTTCTGTGACAGGGCAACAGGCTATGTATGGAGCTTTACGGTTTATGAGGGAAAAGATAGTCAGGTTGAGCCGGTCAACTGCCCAGATTACATAGGGAGCGCTGGCAAGATAGTGTGGAACTTGGTGTCACCCTTATTTGGAAAGGGGTACCACTTGTATGTGGACAATTATTACACGAGCGTGCCACTGTTTAGTCACTTGTTTGATCATCAGATTGGAGCATGTGGCACCGTGCGACCTAATCGCCGGGGCTTTCCCCAGAGGCTTGTAGATTCCCGTCTTAGGCTGGGGGAGAGAGCCTGCTTGAAGTGTAATTGCTTGCTCGCTATGAAGTGGAGGGACAATAATAATGTTTTCCTTCTTACCTCCCTTCATGCAGACACGACAGTCCAAATTCCTACGGCGACTGGTGTTGTGAAGAAACCCCTCTGTGTCCACGAATATAACAAAAATATGGGAGGGGTGGACCTCAACGACCAGATGTTGGCGCCGTATCTAATTGACCGTAAGGCGAGACGCCTTATTCCAATTGGCTTTGCTGAACGCTCATGTGCTATACAGAGCTTCAGGCGGGACTTTATCTGTCCTAAAATTCCAGGATGAGATAGTCACAGAACTCCTGTATCCAGGCGGTTTTGCATCTCACCATCCCCTACCAAATACAGTAATCCGGCTGCATGAGAGGCATTATCCGTATGTCCTCGAGAGTACCCCTACCCAACGAGCCCCCCAAAAAAGATGTCGTGTCTGTAGCAAGCGCGGATTTAGGCGTGACACCCGTTATTATTGTCCACGCTGTCCTGACAATCCTGGTCTTTGCATTGGTGAATGTTTTGAACGCTTCCACTCAAAACTGAAGTTTTAGCGTAGGGTACAGCATTTCACAGACTAGGACACACTTACACAGGGTCTCCCAAGATGCCATCGCATTTTGAGAGACCTGAACCATTACAGTTGTTAAAGTTACAAAAAAAAGTGTAAAAAAAAAAAAAAAAACGTAAAAACCAAAAACACAAAAAAATATATAAAATAATAAAAAAAAATAGTTGTTGTTTTATTGTTCTCTCTCTCTCTCTCTCTCTATTTTCTCTCTATTGTTCTGCTCTTTTTTACTGTATTCTATTCTGCAATGTTTTATCACGCTTGCTTTTCAGGTATGTAATTTTTTGTTTTCAGGTGCGCCATTCAACTGCAGTGTGGAATTATTTATCTTGACAGCAACAGCGTTTGCTCCCACGATACATAAAGCCGTGACTCCAGTGCTGTAGGAGGTGATTTCACCACCACAGTTAAAAAAAAAGAGCATATATGCCGAAGCATGGGGGCAGCAGGGGCGGAGGAGCGATTTTGCTCCTAATGCCGCGTACATACGGTCGAAATTCCGACGGAGGCTTGCCCGTGGAAAAGTCCGACCGTGTGTACGCGGCATAACTTTTTTGCGGGAGGATGCCCCCATGCTTCGGCATATATATATTTTAGGCACAGGTTGCGTTAAAAAATGTTTTTATTTTTTTACTAGGTTTTGTTTTGGTATTTGCTTTGCAGGTATGGTATGGTAAGGTCTTACTGTTGTACTGTAATGTTACTTTGTTTTAATGTTAACCATAATTTGCTTAGCAGGTACGCCATTCAGTTGCAGCGCGGATCTATTTATCTTGATAGCAACAGCGTTTGCTCCCACGATACATAAAGCTGTGACTCCAACGCTGTAGGAGGTGATTTCACCTCCACAGTTAAAAAAAGAGCATATATGCCGAAGCATGCGGGCAGCAGGGGCGGAGGAGCGATTTTGCTCCTAATGCCGCGTACATACGGTTGAAATTCCGACGGAAGCTTGCCCGTGGAAAAGTCTGACCGCGTGTACGCAGCATAACCTTTTATGCCACGTACATACGGTCGAAATTCCGACGGAGGCTTGCCCGTGAAAAGGTCCGACCATGTGTAAGCGGCATAACTTTTTTGCGGGAGGATGCCCCCATGCTTCGGCATATATATATTTTAGGCACAGGTTGTGTTAAAAAAATGTTTTATTTTATAATAGTTTTTTTTTTTTTGGTATTTGCTTTGCAGGTATGGTAGGGTAAGGTCTTACTGTTATACTGTAATGTTACTTTGTTTTAATGTTAACCATCATTTGCTTAGCAGGTACGCCATTCAGTTGCAGCACGGATTTATTTATCTTGATAGCAACAGCGTTTGCTCCCACGATACGTAAAGCCGTGACTCCAACACTGTAGGAGGTGATTTCACCACCACAGTTAAAAAAAAAGAGCATATATGCCGAAGCATGGGGGCAGCAGGGGGCGGAGGGTGCGATTTTGCTCCTAATGCCGCGTACATGCGGTCGAAATTCCGACGGAGGCTTGCCCGTGGAAAAGTCCGACCGTGTGTACGTGGCATAACCTTTTATGCTGCGTACATACGGTTGAAATTCCGACGGAGGCTTGCCCGTGGAAAAGTCAGACCGTGTGTACGCGGCATAACTTTTTTGCGGGAGGATGCCCCCATGCTTCGGCATATATAAATGGTGCATGTATGCCCATCATTAGAAGTGGGTGGATGAAGGGAGGTATTCTAATGGTGGGCATACCCACCGATCAATCTCTTTTTTTCGTTCAGCCAACAGGCTGCATGAAAAAAAAGATTACAATACATGTCCAACAAGGACCAGCAACGTACTGGTATGTTGGTGGACTTTGAATGTTTATACCAGAATGATGCCTGCAGGTTTAGGTATCCTCTTGGTATCATTCTTTTCAGCCAGCGGCCGGCTTTCATGTAAAAGCAATCCTAGCAAATAATTAGCCTCTAGACTGCTTTTACAAGCAGTGGGAGGGAATGCCCCCCCCGGATATAAACAGCGCCATTGGGAAATTGGGAAAGCATTTTATCACACCGATCTTGCTGTGGTCAGATGCTTTGAGGGCAGAGGAAAGATCTAGGGTCTAACCCCCCAATTTTTTTTCAAAAAAAGAGTACCTGTCACTACCTATTGCTATCATAGGGGATATTTACATTCCCTGAGATAACAATAAAAATGGTAAAAAAAAAAAATATGGAAGAAACAGTTTAAAAATAAAATAAAAAGCAAAATAAAAATAAAAAATAAAAAAAGCACCGCTCTCCACCCCTGCTCTTGTGCAAGGCGAATGCAAGCGTCGGTCTGGCGTCATATGTAAACAGCAATTGCACCATGCATGTGAGGTATCACCACGAAGGTCAGATCGAGGGCAGTAATTTTAGCAGTAGACCTCCTCTGTAAATCTAGCGTGGTAACCTGTAAAGGCTTTTAAAGGCTTTTAAAAATGAATGTAGTTTGTCGCCGCTGCGCGTTTGTGCGCAAATCTAAAGCATGTCATGTTTGGTATCCATGTACTCGGCCTAAGATCATCTTTTTTATTTCATCAAACATTTGGGCAATATAGTGTGTTTTAGTGCATTAAAAATAAAAAAAGTGTGTTTTACCCCCACAAAATGCATTTGAAAAATCGCTGCGCAAAAACTGTGTGGAAAAAAAATGCAACACCCACTATTTTAATCTGTAGGGCCTTTGCTTTAAAAAAATATATAATGTTTGGGGGTTCAACATAATTTTCTTGCAAAAAATATATGTTTTCATGTAAACAAAAAGTGTCAGAAAGGGCTTTGTCTTCAAGTGGTTAGAAGAGTGGATGATGTGTGACATAAGCTTCCTAATGTTGTGCATAAAATGCCAGGACAGTTCAAAACCCCCCAAATGACCCCATTTTGGAAAGTAGACACCCCAAGCTATTTGCTGAGAGGCATGTTGAGCCCATTGAATATTTTTTTTTGTCCCAAGTGATTGAATAATGACAAAAAGAAAAAAAAATGTACAAAAAGTACAAAGTTGTCACTAAATGATATATTGCTCAAACATGCCATGGTTATATGTGGAATTGCACCCCAAAATACATTCTGTTGCTTCTCCTGAGTACGGGGATACCACATGTGTGAGACATTTTGGGAGCCTAGCCGCGTACAGGACCCCGAAACCCAAGCACAGCCTTCAGAATTTCTAAGGGTGTAAATTTTTGATTTCACTCCTTACTGCCTATCACAGTTTCGGAGGCCATGGAATGCCCAGATGGCACAAACCCCCCCAAATGACCCAATTTTGGAAAGTAGACACCCCTAGCTATTTGCTGAGAGGTATGGTGAGTATTTTGCAGATCTCGCTTTTTGTCACAAAGTTTTGAAAATTGAAAAAATAAATAAAAATTCTTTCTTCATTTTCAAAAACAAATGAGAGCTGTAAAATACTCGCCATGCCTCTCAGCAAATAGCTTGGGGTGTCTACTTTCCAAAATGGGTTAATTCGTGGGGGTTTTGGGCTATCTTGGCATTTTATGGCCTTCAAAACTGTGATAGGTAGTGAGGAGTGAAATCAAAAATTTACGCCCTTAGAAATCCTGAAGGCGGTGCTTGGTTTTTGGGGCCCCGTACGCGGCTAGGCTCTCAAAAAGTCCCACACATGTGGTATCCCCGTACTCAGGAGAAGCAGCAAAATTTATTTTGGGGTGTAATTCCACATACAACCATGGCATGTGTGAGCAATATATCATTTAGTGACAACTTTTTGTAATTTTTTTTTTCTTTTTGTCATTATTCAATCACTTGGGACAAAAAAAAAATATTCAATGGGCTCAACATGCCTCTCAACAATTTCCTTGGGGTGTCTACTTTCCAAAATGGGGTCATTTTGGGGGGTTTTGTGTTATCTTGGCATTTTATGGCCTTCAAAACTGTGATAGGTAGTGAGGACTGAAATCAAAAATTTATGCCCTTAGAAACCTTGAAGGCGGTGCTTGGTTTTTGGGGTCCCGTACGCGGCTAGGCTCCCAAAAAGTCCCACACATGTGGTATCCCCGTACTCAAGAGAAGCAGCAGAATGTATTTTGGGGTGTAATTTCACATATGCCCATGGCATGTGTGAGCAATATATAATTTAGTGACAACTTTGTGCAAAAAAAAAAAGTTTGTCATATTCCCGCAACTTGTGGCAAAATATAAAATATTCCATGGACTCAACATGCCTCTCAGTAAATAGCTTTGGGGGTCTATTTTCCAAAATTGGGTCATTTGGGGGGGGTTTTGTGCTATTTTGGCATTTTATGGCCTTCGTAACTGTGATAGGTAGTGATAGGTAGTGAGGAGTGAAATCAAAAATTTACGCCCTTAGAAATCCTGAAGGCGGTGCTTGGTTTTTGGGGACCCGTACGCGGCTAGGCTCTCAAAAAGTCCCACACATGTGGTATCCCCATACTCAGGAGAAGCAGCAGAATGTATTTTGGGGTTCAATTCCACATATAACCATGGTATGTGTGAGCAATATATCATTTAGTGACAACTTTTTGTACATTTTTTTTTTCTTTTTGTCATTATTCAATCACTTGGGACAAAAAAAATATTCAATGGGCGCAACATGCCTCTCAGCAAATAGCTTGGGGTGTCTACTTTCCAAAATGGGGTCATTTGGGGGGGTGTTTGTGCCATCTTGGCATTTTATGGCCTTCAAAACTGTGATAGGTAGTGATAGGTAGTTAGGAGTGAAATCAAAAATTTATGCCCTTAGAAATCTTGAAGGCGGTGTTTGGTTTTTGGGGTCATGTACGCGGCTAGGCTCCCAAAAATTCCCACACATGTGGTATCCCCATACTCAGGAGAAGCAGCAGAATGTATTTTGGGGTGTAATTTCACATATGCCCATGGCATGTGTGAGCAATATATCATTTAGTGACAACTTTGTGCAAAAAAAAAAAAAAAAGTTTGTCATATTCCCACAACTTGTGGCAAAATATAAAATATTCCATGGACTCAACATGCTTCTCAGCAAATAGCTTGGGGGGTCTACTTTCCAAAATGGGGTCATTTGGGGGGGGGGGTTTGTGCTATTTTGGCATTTTGCCATTTTATGGCCTTCGAAACTGTGATAGGTAGTGAGGAGTGAAATCAAAAATTTGCGCCCTTAGAAATCCTGAAGGCGGTGCTTAGTTTTCGGGGTCCCGTGCGCGGCTAGGCTCCTAAAAAGTCCCACACATGTGGTATCCCCGTACTCAGGAGAAGCAGCAAAATGTATTTTGGGGTGCAATTCCACATATAACCATGGCATGTGTGAGCAATATATAATTTAGTGACAACTTTTTGTATTTTTTTTTGTTTTTGTCATTATTCAATCACTCTCAGCAATTTCCTTGGGGTGTCTACTTTCCAAAATGGGGTTATTTGGGGGGGTTTTGTACTGCCCTGCCATTTTAGCACCTCAAGAAATGAGATAGGCAGTCATAAATTTAAAGCTTTGTAAATTCCAGAAAATGTACCCTAGTTTGTAAACGCTATAACTTTTGCGCAAAGCAATAAATATACGCTTATTGACATTTTTTTTACTAAAGACATGTGGCTGAATACATTTTGGCCTAAATGTATGACTAAAATTGAGTTTATTCGATTTTTCTTATAACAAAAAGTAGAAAATATCATTATTTTTCAAAATTTTCGGTCTTTTTCCGTTTATATCGCAAAAAATAAAAATCGCAGAGGCAATCAAATACCATTAAAAGAAAGCTCTATTTATGGGAAGAAAAGGATGCAAATTTCATTTGGGTACAACATTGCATGTCCGCACAATTTACAGTTAAAGCAGCGCAGTGCAAAATTCTGAAAACACCTCTGGTCCTTTAGCTACAAAATGGTCTGGGGCTTAAGTGGTTAAATGAAACAGTGGGCTGATGGAGATGAAAGAATGAAATAAACCATTGAATATTACATACATGTATTCAATAGGTAAAAAATTTACAGTAAAAAAGGGGGCAGCAAGTACAAAACCACATAGCATGACCAAAATTTCATACATATACAAATATGGACATAATGATATATGGCAATAAGTAGTAGAAATAAATCAATGAGGGCGTATGTGGACACATATGAGCTGAGCAGCACACAACAATTTGTGATAAATTATAAAATAATAATGAGTCATAAAAACTGGTTGACCAAAATGAAGTCCCATTAGCGCATATAGCTACATCATTGTAAGCCCGAAGCGCCCTGCTATGTGTTTGACTCCCTGCCACCTCAGCTCCCGAGACGGGCAGCCTCCTGGCCCTTTCTTTCACATACATCACAATGTGGCACACCCTATAAGTAACCAGATTTGACTTCTTATCCTCTCTGGTGGAATTGAGTTCAATACACTGATCATTATTTATTCTGTATTTCCAGATAACCCATTACATCTGCCCCTGAGGAGTGTTTTCTATATACACGAAACGCCGCTTCGGCCTTACAATGATGTAGCTATATGCACTAATGGGACTTCATTTTGATCAACCAGTTTTTATGACTCGTTTTTATTTTATAATTTATCACAAATTGTTGTGTGCTGCTCAGCTCATATGTGTCCACATACGCCCTCATTGATTTATTTCTACTACTTATTGCCATGTATCATTATGTCCATATTTGTATATGTATGAAATTTTGGTCATGCTATGTGCTTTTGTACATGCTGCCCCCTTTTTTACTGTATATTTTTTACCTATTTAATACATGTGTGCAATATTCAATGGTTTATTTCATTCTTTCATCCCCATCAGCCCACTGTTTCATTTAAAGTCCCAACTTCCTTTGTTTTCATTTTGAATACGGGATGGAGATACATTTCATATGTAATCTCACTCAAAGTCCCAAAACCACAACCGGCGCCCCCCCCTTCTTTTCCTACGTGCACCAGGGATAGAAACAGTGGTCTATAGATGACAGTGTTCCCCTGCCAGCTTCTTACATGGGGTTTGTCTTTTTGAGCTGTGCACCTTTGGTTCACACAAACGGGACACCATTGAGCATTGATGTATCACTGTGGATCCTTTGGGCCACTTCCTGTCCGTTACATGGGACTGTGATGTGCTCATGGTGCCCCCTTTCCCCCCTGCTTCCGCCCGTCACTGGGCGGGACTCCTGCGGGGAGTTTGGGCGGATGCTGTCAGCGCATCAGCGTCACGCACCATCCATCCGGTTGACGTCCTTTGGGGCGTCGCGCTGTTGAGCGTGCATTATCTACCTTGGCCGACTCAGCTGGTTTGTGCGGCGTCACTCCAGGGCAGGCTGTCATGCCGCCTGGTTGGGGCCCCGCCTCCCACACTGTCGAGCCAGCGTGACATTGGTGGCAGTCTCACGCACGTGCGGGACGCAATATGGGTGTCTCCCCGGTCATTCATCCTATTGCCATCTGTATGCAGACGCCACAGCCTTTACCAGTCGTTACCATGCAGCACACGTACAAGGTAACATTGGTCACCTCTCATGCAGCGCTTATTCCACTACTCCTTTTACTATGTGGGTCGTTCCTGATGGATTTACCCATTCATTTCAGATACTTATACTGCACCATGAGGAAACACCTGACTCCATGAAACTGATGGCTACCTGCTGCCTAGGGATGATGCCTTTGTGCCCCGCTATGTGTTTGACTCCCTGCCACCTCAGCTCCCAGGACGGGCAGCCTCCTGGCCCTTTCTTTCACATACATCACAATGTGGCACACCCTGTAAGTAACCAGAATTGACTTCTTGTCCTCTCTGGTGGAATTGAGTTCAATACTCTGATCATTATTTATTCTGTATTTCCAGATAACCCATTACATCTGCCCCTGAGGAGTGTTTTCTATATGCACGAAATGCTGCGTCGGGCTTACAATGATGTAGCTATATGCGCTAATGGGACTTAATTTTGATCAACCAGTTTTTATGACTCGTTTTTATTTTATAATTTATCACAAATTGTTGTGTGCTGCTCAGCTCATATGTGTCCACATACACCCTCATTGATTTATTTCTACTACTTATTGCCATGTATCATTATGTCCATATACAATATATATGAAATTTTGGTCATGCTATGTGCTTTTTTACATGCTGTCCCCTTTTTTACTGTATATTTTTTACCTATTTAACCACTTAACGATCGCCCCATGTACATACACGTCGGCAGAATGGCAAGGACAGGCACAATCATGTACCTGTACGTGCCTGCCTTCGTGCGGGTGGGGGGTTCCATTGGACCCCCTCCCAGTACATGAGGTGATCGGTATCGCTTCAGGAGCGATCCGTGATGAGGGGGCGGCCATTGGTTTCTGGCCACCCCCTCGCGATCGCTCCCGGCTAATGAGATGCTTCCCCTGCCTGTATAATGTATGCACAGGCACGAGGAAGTGATGTCATCTCTCCATGCGGCACTCTATTCGTCCAGAGCGCCGAGAAGAGAAGACATCAGGTTAGTGCACCAACAGCCCACTGACACCAGGACACATAGGCACACTTTCCACCCCCCCAGTCACCCCCAGATCGCCCCCCAGATCATCCCCCAGCCCCCATTCACAGTGTCACTGATTGCAGTGATCATTTATTTACTGATCACTGCAATCAGTGACATTTGTGATAGTAAAAGTGTCAGGGCAGTTAGTGTTAGGTCCCTTTAGGTCCAGGGTAGCCCCCTAACCCCTCTCTATTAAAGGTTTAATGCCTTGATTGCCCCCCAGGTAACCCTTTCACCCCCTATCGCCAGTGTCACTAAGCGATTGTTTTTCTGATCGCTGTATTAGTGTCGCTCGTGCCGCTAGGTAGCCAGTTATTTTTTTAGGTTCGCCGCCAGGTTTTTATAGCATTGGGTACCCCCATATATTATCTAATAAAGGTATTAACCCCCTGATTGCCCCTAGAGTTAACCCTTTCACCAGTGATCACTGAATAAGTGTCACTGGTGACACTGGTTAGCCAGTTAGTTATTTAGGTTCCCCGTCATGTTTTTATATAGCATCAGGTACCCCCATATATTAACTAATAAAGGTTTAACCCCTTGATCACCCCCCAGTTAACCCTTTCACCCCTATCACCAGTGTCACTAAGCAATTGTTTTTCTGAATGCTGTATTAGTGTCGCTGGTGCCACTAGGTAGCCAGTTATTTTTTTAGGTTGGCCGCCAGGTTTTTATAGCATCAGGTACCCCCATATATTATCTAATAAAGGTTTAACCCCTTGATCGGCCCTCAGGTAACCCTTTCACCCCCTATCACCAGTGTCACTAAGCAATAGTTTTTCTGATCGCTGTACTAGTGTCGCTGGTGCCGCTAGGTAGCCAGTTATTTCTTTAGGTTCGCCACCAGGTTTTTATAGCATCGGGTACCCCCATATACAACCTACTAACGTTTTTAACCCCCTGATTGCCCCTAGAGTTAAACCTTTAACCAGTGATCACCGTATAAGTGTCACTGATAACACTGGTTAGCCAGTTAGTTATTTCGTTATTTAGGTTCCCCGTCAGGTTTTTATAGTGTCAGGTACCCCCATATATTACCTAATAAAGGTTTTAACCCCCTGATTGCCCCTAGTTAACCCTTTCACCAGTAATCACTGTATAAGTGTTACGGGTGACGCTGGTTAGTTAGTTTGCTTTTTATAGCATCAGGGAACCCGGCGTATATAACCCAATAAAGGTTTAACCCCCTGGTCGCCCGGGTGATATCAATTAGGTTTTAGCGTCAGATAGGGTCTGCGTCGCCCCAGGCAGCGTCAGGTTAGTGCCAGTAACGCTAACACCCATGCGCAAAGCATAAACCTCCCTTAGTGGTATAGTATCTGAACAGATCAATATCTGATCAGATCTATACTAGCGTCCCCAGCAGTTTAGGGTTCCCAAAAACGCAGTGTTAGCGGGATTAGCCCAGATACCTGCTAGCACCTGCGTTTTGCCCCTCCGTCCAGCCAAGCCCACATAAGTGCAGTATCGATTGATCACTGTCACTTACAAAACACAACACACATAGGGCAGAGGAGAGATCTAGGGTCTAATAGACCCCAATTTTTTCAAAAAAAGAGTACCTGCCACTACCTATTGCTATCATAGGGGATATTTACATTCCCTGAGATAACAATAAAAATGATTAAAAAAAATAAAAATGGAAGGAACAGTTTAAAAAAACACCCCTGTCCCGCCCTGCTCTTGCGCAAAGGCGAACGCAAACGTCGGTCTGGCGTCATATGTAAACAGCAATTGCACCATGCATGTGAGGTATCACCGCAAAGGTCAGATCGAGGGCAGTAATTTTAGCATTAGACCTCCTAGGTAAATCTAATGTGGTAACCTGTAAAGGCTTTTAAAGGGTTTTAGAAATGTATGTAGTTTGTCGCCACTGCGTGTTTGTGCGAAATTTTAAAGCATGTCGTGTTTGGTTTCCATGTACTCGGCCTAAGATCATCTTTTATATTTCATCAAACATTTGGGCAATATAGTGTGTTTTAGTGCATTAAAGTTAAAAAAAGTGTATTTTTTCCCCAAAAAATGCATTTGAAAAATCGCTGTGCAAATACTGCGTGGAAAAAAAAATGCAACACCCACCATTTTAATCTGTAGGGCCTTTGCTTTAAAAAAAATATATAATGTTTGGGGGTTCAACATAATTTTCTTGCAAAAAAAAATATGTTTTCATGTAAACAAAAAGTGTCAGAAAGGGCTTTGTCTTCAAGTGGTTAGAAGAGTGGACAATGTGTGACATAAGCTTCCTAATGATGTGCATAAAATGCCAGGACAGTTCAAAACCCCCCAAATGACCCCATTTTGGAAAGTAGACACCCCAAGATATTTGCTGAGAGGCATGTTGAGTCCATGGAATATTTTATATATATTATAAGTTGCGGGAAAAAGACAATTTTTTATTTTTTTTTGCACAAAGTTGTCACTAAATGATATATTGCTCAAACATGCCATTGGCATATGTGGAAATTACACCCCAAAATACATTCTGTTGCTTCTCCTGAGTATGGGGATACCACATGTGTGAGACTTTTTGGGAGCCTAGCCGCGTACAGGACCCCGAAAACAAATCACCGCCTTCAGGATTTCTAAGGGTGTAAATTTTTGATTTCACTTCTCACTGCCTATCACAGTTTCGGAGGCCATGGAAGCCCAGATGGCACAAACCCCCCCAAATGACCCCATTTTGGAAAGTAGACACCCCAAGCTATTTGCTGAGAGGTATGGTGAGTATTTTGCAAATCTCGCTTTTTGTCACAAAGTTTTGAAAATTTAAAAAAGAAAAAAAATAGTTTTTTTCTTTTCTATCTTCATTTTCAAAAACAGATGAGAGCTGTAAAATACTCACCATGCCTCTCAGAAAATAGCTTGGGGTGTCTACTTTCCAAAATGGGGTCATTTGGGGGGGGGGGTTTCGTGATATCTTGGCATTTTATGGCCTTCAAAACTGTGATGGGTAGTAAGGAGTGAAATCAAAAATTTATGCCCTTAGAAACCTTGAAGGCGGTGCTTGGTTTTTGGGGTCCCGTACGCGGCTAGGCTCCCAAAAAGTCCCACACATGTGGTATCCCCTTACTCAAGAGAAGCAGCAGAATGTATTTTGGGGTGTAATTCCACATATGCCCATGGCATGTGTGAGCAATATATCATTTAGTGACAACTTTTTTTAATTTTATTTATTTTTTTGTCATTATTCAATCACTTGGGACAAAAAAAAAATATTCAATGGGCTCAACATGCCTCTCAGCAATTTCCTTGGGGTGCCTACTTTCCAAGATGGGGTCATTGGGGGGGGGGGTTTGTACTGCCCTGCCATTTTAGCACCTCAAGAAATGAGATAGGCAGTCATAAATTAAAAGCTGTGTAAATTCCAGAAAATGTACCCTAGTTTGTAGACGTTATAACTTTTGCGCAAAGCAATAAATATACGCTTATTGACATTTTTTTTACTAAAGACATGTGGCTGAATACATTTTGGCCTAAATGTATGACTAAAATTGAGTTTATTAGATTTTTATTATAACAAAAAGTAGAAAATATCATTTTCTTTTTTAATTTTCGATTTTTTCCGTTTATATCGCAAAAAATAAAAATAGCAGAGACAATCAAATATGATTAAAAGAAAGCTCTATTTGTGGGAAGAAAAGGATGCAAGCTTCGTTTGGGTACAACATTTCATGACCGCGCAATTGCCAGTTAAAGCAGCGCAGTGCCAAATTGTAAAAACACCCCTGATCTTTATGCTGCGTATTGGTCCGGGGCTTAAGTGGTTAAAACATGTGTAGCGGCCTCACCCTCTGTCCCCTTTGTAAATAAAGTAGCTTGCTTGTCTAGGGGTATGCGGGAGGAGGATGAGGTTCACTACGGCCCCTGTCCTCTAGGGTGTAGAGGTGAAGGCCAACACTATGTTACCTTCGGGTCTGTGTTTTGGATGGAGCCTCTGGCCCTCCTGCAGAGGGGAAGTTTGACTGTCAGTAACAGAGTCCCACACCATAAAAAGTCCCAGACTCCTTTATTCACATATGAACAATATCAGTTGAACTTTCAAAAGAACAAACAGGGTGTGGATACGAGTAGGTCCAGGCACAGTGAACGCTCCTATTCCTTCTTTTGCGAATAGGCTTGGCGCACAGTCGCTGCTACCGACCGTGAGTTTGGTCGCTGCCATCGACCGGGTGAACTGTTGAGGCCCTTGCCACAGGCCTAATAGCAGGTCCCTGCCACCGACCTGAATTGACTAGATATACCGCTGCCACCGGTCACAGAACATGAATTACCTTCCTTTATGAATAGGCCCTTGTCGGAGAAAGACATCCATCCAAGCGGTCTCCGGAGGTCCACCCGACACTGGCAATATGCTGCACCAGCAGGGTCACCTCTCCGGTCCTTTACGCCCTGGATTCAGATGCCCAACACCAGGGGCACCTTAGGACGATCCCTCCCTCGCGGGACCCAGCGGAAGATACTGGGCCCCAGGCCTCCGGTTAAGTACACTCACCCCAGACTAAAGGTGTCTGGGATGGAACACGAACTCTACGTGTACAGGCCAAGGGCGCCTGAACACCGACCACGGAGAGAAGCCCTCAGACTGAAGGTGCCTGGGACTCCGACCTCTTGGTGAAGATGTCCGCCCCCTTTATACCCTCTCCCAGCAAGCACAGCAGGTTCCCCGCCCCCCGACTGGAGAGGTGACCCTTTGTGAAGCTGGTGCAGCATATTGCTAGTGTCGGGTGGACCTCCAGAGACCGCTTGGATGGATATCTTTCTCCGACTAGGGCCTATTCGTAAAGGAAGGTAATTCATGTTCTGTGACCGGTGGCAGCGGTACATCTAGTCAATTCAGGTCGGTGGCAGAGACCTGCTATTAGGCCTGTGGCAGGGGCCTCAACAGTTCACCCGGTCGGTGGCAGCGACCAAACTCACGGTCGGTGGCAGCGACTGTGCGCCAAGCCTATTCGCAAAAGAAGGAATAGGAGCGTTCACTATGCCTGGACCTACTCATATCCACACCCTGTTTGTTCGTTTGAAAGTTCAACTGATATTGTTCATATGTGAAGAAGAATAAAGGAGTGTTGGACTTTTTATGGTGTGGGGCTCTGTTACTGACAGTCAAACTTCCCCTCTGCAGGAGGGCCAGAGGCTCCATCCAAAAAACAGACCCAAAGGTAACATAGTGTTGGCCTTCACCTCTACACCCTAGAGGACAGGGGCCGTAGTGAACCTCATCCTCCTCCCGCATACCCCTAGACAAGCAAGCTACTTTATTTACAAAGGGGACGGAGGGTGAGGCAGCTACACGTGGGGTCTCGGTGCCGGGATTGTGTTATGGAGCCGAAGCTAACGGAGTTTGAGTGTGTCTGCCCAATGGAGTTCCGAGTAGGTCGGCCATATTGGCCAACACGCCACGAGGCACACCTTCCTTGCAGAGTTCATGGGCGTGACTCGGAGAAAGCCCGCGAACTGAAGCGCCAAAGGGGAGGAGTCTGGCCATGTGAGGAGGATCATCTGGGGGCTGTGGCAAGAACTACGCAGTGCGCGATGGAGCAACAAGCCGTGACCATGTTTGAAAATGCCTTGTGGTTTCCAGTTTCTACCACCACGAGGATGTCTTTGACTAATGCTCCGGTTACGGATAACGGGATCCGGCTCAAGCCCCGGGGAAGATTCGCCCTGTACTCCTGCAGAGACGTTGAGGCCCTGGGTATGATTTTTCCCAGCTGTTCGGGACTAGTGGTGCAGTTGAAGCAATTCGGGCGCTGCGAAGGTGGAACCGTCCTTTGAAAAGCCAAGAGCTATCTACCTCGTCCGCACAGGCGCCTCTACTCAAGGAGGAGGAATCACCGCTTGGACAGCCATCCCCACGCGCACTGCCGGGACCTTGGAGGAGGTCTCCATCAAAGAAGAGAAATCCGAGGATGCTGCTTCGGTCACCACAGGGTCCCTGCTCCCACCGTCAAAACAGAAGGTCGGCCTGGTAAAGGCTTCCTGTGGCCTTGGAGGAGCTTCGCCCCGCTGCTTGCCTGGCCTGGATGGATCCAGAGGGAAGAGCCCTGGACATCGTGACACTACTGCAGGCCCAGGTGAGCCAGGGTTTGGGACTGATGGTGTGGTTGGAGGTGTCGGGAGTCCACAGTCGGTGGAGCCCGCTGAGGGGGGTGACTCCGAGTCTACAAGGGGTTACCTGCCTGCCGAAATGTATGACACCTCCGACCTTGACTCGCTCTCCGACATTGGAGACGATGCAGAGATGGACAAGATTTTCTGCCAGAAAGGCTGGGACAAGATACCTCTGTCCTTGTCCCGTGCAAAAAGGGACTCACCCATGTCTACAGGGGATAGTACACCCCGGGTGGAGGCACCAGCGCCTGAGGAGGAGCCCCGTTCCCAGTCTGCCCTTCGATCACCGGTGTCACCTGCATCTAACACCGGGGGTCAGAGACTGTCGCTGCGGGCGCCTATGCCCAATTTGGAAGTGATCAAGGCCCCTCGCCATCCAGATTGTATTGTTTTACCAGGTGTGGGGAACAAAGCTACTATGCCTCCCTTGGCCAGGCTTCAACGCTTGTTTGGTCAGAAGGTTGCTCATGAGTACGGGTGGGAATACCCATACTTGTCAAAGGAACTGCTATATGAGGTCGAAGTCTATCGGGAGCGTTGGTACAATTACTTCATATGGACACATATTGGAGTGCCACACACCCGTAGGTACCTTGCTTGCTCTCCCAAGGCATCACAAAGGTTCAAGGACTGCAAGGCAGAATGGATGCTGGGTCGGCACATCCACGCGGATAAGGTGCTGATACGTCGGAAAGATAAGGAGGATGCTGAGTATCAGATTGAGACCATGGATCAACATTTGAAGCCCCTTGTCCTGCCGCATCCCAGATTCTATCTGTAGGAGAAAAAGACTCTTTTCCCTTGTCCTTTTTCCCAAGTTGATGGAACTTTCTGGAGTTTGTGTTTGCTTTTCTCCAGGAAAATCAGTGACTGTGCCCTAGTTAAAGGGGTGTTTGTGCTCTTCGGAGAAATGGAGACTGTTTCCGTTGTTTGTTCTCCTTTCTTCCGTCCAACAAAGTAATCATGAACTTTGGGGTAGTTAGAGCCAGGGCACAGAGAAGTTCCGTCTCAGGATTCGACAAGTGCTATGACCGTGCCAAGGGCGCCTGAACACCAACCACGGACAGCAGCCCTCAGGCTGAAGGTGCCTGGGACTCCGACCTCGTGGTGAAGATGTCCGCCCCCTTTATACCCTCTCCCAGCAAGCACAGCGGGTTACCCGCCCCACAGTACAGCTGCCGCGAGAGGTCACAAAGGGTACGGCACTGCAGTAGTGGTTCAAGCCCGGCTCAGAGTAACAGCACCACCTACTGAGCCACAGGGAACTGTGCACCACTGATGTCCTCACCCGAACAGAATACAGCCCTATTCTTCCAATTAGTGCATCTGGGTCATGCTACCACCCAGATGCTCCCCTTTAAATAGTACATACCCACTACACATGTATGTAATATTTAATGGTTTATTTCATTATTTCATATACATCAGCCCACTGTTTCATTTAAAGTCCCAACTTCCTTTTTTTTCATTCACGAAGGTGAGCCTCCCCGCTCACCATCCTGAAATAGCCCGCCTGTGTGCCCTTAGCAGCAGCCGGAGGAAGAGGGGAGGAGGGAAAATGGCAGTACAGCTAGCACAGAGGGGTCCCAGGCAGCAGGGGGAAGGAGGCACAGATACTAGAGCCAACTGCAGTGCAGTTAGAAGAAAAGAAAATGAAAAACTGGCCGCAATGCACAAGAGTCACAAGCATCAGCAATAAGGCAGTACTACTGGCCCTTCTGCTCGGCAGGTGCATGGGCCCCACTTTGAAACTGATGAGGCCTGGGCCCAGTACAGGGGGGTGGCTGTGCTGCCTTATCAGTGGCACTGCCCACAAGTAATATGGGTAGCAGAGCGTTCCTATCCCTTGATGCTCATAAAGCATTTTATAGTGTTTAATGGGACTATCTCTGGCTGGTTCTGTTCAAATTTGGTTTTGGTACACAGTTTATATCCTGGGTTTGTCTCCTCTACAGTGCGCCAACTGCATCCATAAGAGTTCTAGATAGGGTTTCACCTTCATTCACTCTTGGCAGAGGCACTAGGCAGGGCTGACACCTTTCTCTACTGCTCTTTTCGCTCACCATTGAGCCATTAGCTGTCCTCATATGCGTCAACCCCCTGATTACGTGACATTCGCTACATCGCAATTCAGGAAAAAATCATGTTGCATGCAGATGACATGTTACTATTGCTAGGGGATACGACTCTGTCTCTGCAAACAGTCATATCCACTGTTCAGGACTTTGGCCAATATTTTCGCGAACTGACAATCAATTGGACCAAATCAGCACTGCTCCTACTGGACGGTGATTCTACACAACCAATTGCCCCCGCTTGTCCCATACTTACAACAGATAAATGTAAGTATTTGAGAATATATGTGACCTCCTCTCCCTTAGAATATAGTTAACTGGTTAACATCTCCCCCCTGCTAAACAAATTCCGTGATAACATTTTGATTTGGAATAAATTGCCATTGTCAATTGCAGGTAAGATGAATCTCAATAAATTGATTCTGATGCCAAAGCTTCTCTACCCATAACAAAAACTCCCCTATGGAGCATATCACAATGTTCACGCTCCTGTGCTGTGCGGTAAGTCCCAACATGTTATCAGACTCTCATCTTGACATGTTAGTATATGTGGATAATGCACACCTCACTGCCTTCCAAAGACTGGGGAAGTCCGAATGAACAATTCCCCTACGGTTGTCCCCTTAAAAACGTTTACAATAGTGAATTCCATCTTTAGAACTCTGCTGTGGGGAAAACGCACACCACGGATCAAATTGGAACATTTACAACGGCCCAAGGATGGGGGGCCTAGACCTTCCCAACCCCTGGCTCTTTTATATAGCTGCGCAACTGCAGAATTTAATTGGCCCTGGGTATACCTCTACACAATCTGTTGAAGATCACATTACCTCCACGACCCGTTATTATGCTGGCCCATATTCAGAGAGACTCAATCACAGAGGGTCTTGAGGCCCTTAGTTTTGCTAAACCAAATAAGCTCCTACCGACATACAGTCTCGTTCAAAAAACATGGAACAAGGCTAAATAACAACATGTCACTGGGTATACAAAGTATAGCCCGATATGGTGTAACGATAACTATTCAGAACTAGCCAAGTTAGTGCATGGCACTCAGTGGAAGGCATATGGAATAGTTACTATGTCTTAAGTTTTTAAGGATGGTTTTCTGTTACCTTTTGCTTCCCTGCAAGCCGTATACTCGCTACCCACCCATATGCAGTTTTTCTACCTACAATTTTTGACATGCAGTCAGGGAACAGGGGGACATGCAGGAATGGTATCTATCTCCCACCCCTATTTTCAACTTGGCTGAAAGCTCTAAAGGCTTTATTTTAAAATGTTAAAGCATGTGTTGTTGTCTGAGTTCCACAAAGGCCATCCTAGCAACGTGACTTTGCTTTGGGAGAGAGACCTAGGTACGATGTTGGGTGATCAATGGGAAGAGACATATCAGGCTGTGGTAACCTGCTCTCTAAACGTGGCCCAGAAGCTTTCTCAACTCTACATTCTCTTACGCTCTCACTACAATCCCCTGAAGCTTTATAAGATGGGATACACTATGGAGCCATATTGCCAAAGATGCAGAACGGACCACAGGGACCTAATCCATCTATTATGATGTTGCCCCAAACTTCATCACTATTGGGGGCAGGTTGTAGATACAATAAACATGGTATTTAAGACAAACATCCCATTGGACCCCAAATGCTGTCTCTTAAATGTTTTAGAGAAAGTCATTGAGGATGAACACCCTAGGATAGCAGTGGGAAGGGCCCTTTTCCATGCTCTAGATTAATTCTAATACTGTGGAAGTCCCTTGATCCCCCTACACACAAGGCCTGGGTGTCCGCTGTGGGTAATGCTCTGCTTCTAGAACAAAATATTTTGACATAACGTGGTTGCCCCGTAAGGTAGAAAAGGCTGGGGACTGTGGTTAGACAGCCCTGGTTTCAGCCCTCGAGAATTTTTTTATCAGAGGTTGTTTCTGTGTCCAAATAGGGTTCTGTTGTTCATTTAAATTAGGATGATTATAAGGACCCTTGCTGCACTTTGGGTGGGATGGAGTCAAGGATGCACAATACCAGCATTGTATTTGATATGGGTATGTGGGCACAGGTATCTGTCAGTGTCAATGTTTCTGTAATTACTGCCTTTGAAACAATAAGATTTTATTAGTAGTAGTCAAATTTAACAGTTGTACAATCATACTAACATTTGTATATGAATTTTAGCATGGGAAATGCAACAATTAGTATAATTGAATTTAGCAGTAGAGTAGAGTATTTTTTAAAAAAAGGGAAAAACAATATTCATATAAACCACGGCATAATTACTGCCTTTGGATATCTATGTGGATGTAAGCTTTATTGATTTGTCTCGTTTTGGAATGTGTAGAGCTTCTGAAGATGCCCAGTGGGAGGGGTGAAACGCGTCAAGCAGGGACCAGATACATGAGGTCCAGTGACAGCTGGCAGCACGCCAAGGCGGCAATTTTTGCTTGTATGCCTTTCTTTGATGTAAGTGCATTTCTTTAGTGATTTTACCAATAATTATTAGCAATATTACGCTATGTGCATATCTCTCTCTTCATTGGTACACTATATATCCACAGCATTGTAATGGAGACCTAGCCATAGATGTAGATTAAAGATCTTGGAGTCCTTTAAAGCATGTTGTTGGAAGGAGACATCCCAACCATTGATGTAGGCCAAAGACCTTACATTTTTAAAGCTTACTGTTGGAGAGTGGGGACCAGGGGGGGGGGGGAGCACGGAGTGGCACATGTATCCTCACAGGCAGAAGTGAATACGTTAATTTGCACTGAAGAACTTTATTTTGATTGCACTTTGATTGTACTTTATGTGTTTGCACAGCACTTGAAATACTGTATATAAAGTATGTATTTGTATATTTTGGCGCAGCCCTGAGTATCGCAATTTTGTATCAGCTTAATTTTATAGGAACGAGATGAGCTGGCCTATTTCAGATGTAATTTGCAAGCCAAAATATATATGTGAATAAGTACAATTCATATATAAAAACCCTTTTGTATCAGCAATAGATGAGATACAAGAAAAGGAATTGCATGGTTGGCTGGCCTGTTTCATAGGTAGTTTAAAGATAGAACTGATGGGGAAGTTCATGGGGAAGAGAGCAAGGTAAAAACAAAATCATATCCATAATTTGGATAATAATAAAAAAAGAACATAATACATAAATTATTATTTTTTAGCTAGATATAGAATTTAAGGGGGCGTGGCCTGACGCAGCATGTGAGCAGACGTTCCTCTCTGCAGCTCCAAGATCCCTCTGCACAATCCTTCGCAATCCTGCTAACCTGCCAAACCAATCGGCCCAAAACTTTCTCCAGACACCCAAGAGGGACCCTGCTACTCATCCACGGAAGAATTTTGGTGGATGGGAGGAAGAAAAGGGAGAAAACAGCCCCCGGTCAGGATGAATATTACCACTCGGTCCTCCCAAGATGGCCGCCGCTCCACCATGCTACATGTGCCTCTCTCATCTACACCGGAACTCTTCGGTGACGATTTGGACCCCTCACTACCACCATCCCCTGGGGCTTCAGCCCCTTCAATACCCCTGGCCCACCCCGCTCCGAGTGATGACGGTCTCGAGGAGGGGCCGGAACCGGAGCCCACCTTGCTGGATGTTCTCAAAATCCTGAAGGTAAATCATTCTGATATTATGGGGAAGGTGGAGGAACTAAAGCTGGACATTACTATAATGCGCCAGGACATGCATAAGGTCAGGGACCGGGTCGCTGAGACAGAACGCCGCATTAGTGACCTGGAAGACACTGTAGGCCCGGCCCTGCCTGTGCTGAAAACCCATGGCAACAGAATTCAATCGTTGGCAGATAAGATCGACGATTTGGAAAATCGTTTACGTAGGAATAACCTGCGCCTGGTGGGCCTCCCAGAACGGGTCGAGGGTGCAGACCCGGTATCCTTCCTTGAATGCTGGTTTACCCAGGAATTTGGCAAAGACTGCCTGTCCCCATGTTTTGTGATCGAACGGGCCCACAGGGTCCCTGGGAGACCGCTCCCTGCTGGAAACCCCCCTCGCACCATGGTTATCCGTCTCCTAAATTATAGGGACAGGGACGCTATCCTGAGGGCTGCCCGCATAAAGGGAAGCCTGAAAATCAACAACGCATCGGTCTCCCTCTACCCAGATTACTCCCCAGCAGTTCGTGCTGCGAGAGCCAAGTATCAACATGTTAAACAGAAGTTGAGAGAACAGACCATACAATACTCCATGCAATTTCCCGCGACGCTGAGAGTCGTCCACCAGGACCAAGTGCACTTTTTTCAGAACCCTGCTACTGCGCTTTCCTGGTATGAATCCCTGTCCAAACCCGGCCGCGCATCTGACCGACCACCTGCAACCTGATCGGGGTATCCCCCCCGCACAGGCTACAAAGCCACTTCATTTTCTTTTTCTCGCCCCAATCGGGGGCTCTTTGTGCCTATGGCAGGTACCTTATTCTACAGCTCGACAAGAGGCTATGGATCTTTAAGGGGAAGATTGGGATGCTGCAGTTGTTTTCCTTTTTCTTTCCCCTTTGGTTTTCTTTTTTTTTTTTCTTTTTTTGTTCTCTGATCATTGACTGATCAAAATAGTTTGCTGACTTGCCTGTATTGGCCATGTTCCTAGTGTCTACTAGCAGTTTTGGGACAAAGCCGGCCCCTTGTTCTTGGGGTACGGCAGGGGTAGTAACGAAATCAATGTGGATTTCAACTGGTAATGTATGTGTAATGGTTTGTGTGTTTGCATGGATGGTGGTTGTGTGGATGTGTTCATGGGTACTCCTTTTCTCCTGCTCCCCCCCAGTGTTGGATTGCAGCCGCGCCGGTGACAAGTGTCTGATTTGTATTACCATATATGGGCCCCTTTTTAACCCCCCGCCATGTCTATAATCACATGCATCTCCTGGAATGTCCGGGGGTTAAATTCTAAATTTAAAAGAGCATCCTTATTTGAATTTCTCAAGCCACATAGGCCACAGATACTATGCCTACAGGAGACACATCTCCTAGGCTCCAAAATACTTGCTTTGAAAAAACACTGGGTGTCACAGGGGTATCATTCCACGTACTCAAATTATGCTAGGGGAGTCTCTGTCCTCATAAGGAAGGGACTCCCTTTCTCCTGTGACCAGGTAGTTATTGACCCAATGGGTCGGTACGTTTTTTTACTGTGTAAAATCCACGCCACCCCATTGGTCTTGGTGGTGGTGTATGCCCCCCCCCTGTCACGGCTGCAATCTTCACTGACTTAAGTTTACAGTTTTCTAAATTGCCGGGTCTGCCTACCCTTGTGCTGGGGGATTTCAATTCTGTCCTGGACCCAGGTCTGGACAGGTTGAGGCCCCTCCAATATGAATCCAAGCTATTTAGCCACTGGTGTGCCTCCTTTGGTTACGTCGACCTTTGGCGGCGTGGCCATCCACTGATAAAAGAATACTCCTGTCAATCCAGAACATATGGTACTCTTTCCAGGCTGGATTATGCCCTGGGAACCTCTGATATGGTCCCTTATGTTAAGTCGGTCGCATACATCTCGCAGACAATCTCAGACCATTCGGCCCTTAAGATAGAGTTGGTGATGGGTCACCGACCCTCTTTTCGGCAGTGGAGGCTCAGCCCTTGCTGGATCTCCACCCCCGAAATACAGGGCCCGGTGGGACAGGACATGTCCCACTTTTGGGCGGATAATGAAGGATCTGCCTCCCCTGGCCCCACATGGGACGCCTTTAAGGCGACTGTGCGGGGTTCATACATCTCTAACACTACCAGACATAAAAAAAACCTCCAGGCCACTCTTTTAGCCCTAGAGTCCTCCTTGGAGATTGCGAGGGCCCAGTATTCTGCGTCCCCCACCCCGGACTCCCACGGGGTCCTGGTGGGGGCGCATAGGGCCCTGGACCTCCACAGGGTGGATGTAACGCAGAAACAACAGAGATATCTGACGGCCAGGCTGCTTGAACACAGTGGGAAAAATGGCAAGATGTTGGCATATCTCTCCCGCATGGACTGTGTTGATAGGACTATTCCGCAAATCCAGGTGCCGGATGGCTCCATCGCTTCAGACCCTAGGACCATTAATCTAACTTTTAAATCCTTCTATGAGGACCTATATTCGTCCCAGCCCTCTCCACCTGAATGGGAAACTATGGGTTTCTTCGAGTCTCTCCGGTTCCCTGTACTGGAGGACTCACACAGATCCATCTTAAATGAACCTTTGACGGTAGAAGAAATTACCACTGCCATATACTCACTCCCCCCGAACAAAACTCCTGGATTGGACGGTTTGCCCGCTGAATGGTACAAACACTATGCTGGGGACTTGGCACAGAGGTTGCACTCTCAGTTTGGGCAGGCAATGGAGGAGGGCGTTCTCCCCTCCTCCATGTGTGAGGCCCTGATTGTGGTGATCCCCAAGCCTGATAAAGATCCAACGCTATGTGGCTCATACCGTCCAATCTCCTTACTCAATAGCGATGTTAAGATACTGGCCAAGGTACTGGCAGTGAGACTACAAAAGATTATCCTACACCTTATCCATAGGGACCAAACTGGATTCATGCCTGGAAAGAGTACATATGACAACATTAGACGATTGTTCATACATATCCATAGAGCTGACACTGAGCATAAAAGTGGCCTGGTGTTGTCCCTGGATGTGATGAAGGCCTTTGATACTGTGAAATGGACCTTTTTGTGGGAAGTCATGCACCGAATGGGTTTTAGTCACCAATTTATAAAATGGGTTCGCCTGCTATATATCAATCCCAGGGCAAGAATATGTACTAACAAGGATGTATCGGATGTCTTTTCTTTACACAGGGGAACACGGCAGGGCTGCCCGCTCTCGCCACTCCTGTTCGCACTTGCCATAGAGCCTTTGGCTCTGGCGGTGCGACAGACGGCGTCGGTGGGCGGCATATGTTATGGTAATCTTACAGAGAAGATCTCATTATATGCTGATGACGCATTAATATACCTTGATGGCACAGAACAGTCCTTTAAATCTTTAATGGAAGTGGTGGAGGAGTTCGGGAGGGTCTCGGGACTAAAGGTGGGCTGGGACAAGTCTGTTGCTTTTCCCATAGGCCCCAAACAGGATTATACTTACTTATCTCACTCTAACCTGTCAGTCAGATCCACATTTAAATATTTGGGCATTCACATTAATGCAGACCTGGCCCTCTTTGAATCTCTTAACATTGCCCCAGTTGTTACACACATGGAGACCAGGTTGCAAACTTGGGCCTCATTACCTTTGAATTTGATAGGGCGGGTGAACATATTTAAAATGATATACCTACCTAAATTTTTATATGCCTTTAGGGCATCCCCTATTTTTCTCTACAAAAAGCTCCTCAAAAGAATAGACTCGTTATTATCCTCCTTCCTATGGCAGGGGACCAATCCCAGAATAGCGAAGGCTTCCCTCCAGGCCTCTAAGGGTGATGGGGGACTGGCCTGCCCCAACTTGCGACACTATTTTATAGCAGCCCAATTAACCTATGTCTATGAATGGTTCCAGGGGGCCTCCGCATCCTGCTCTACCTATCTACTGCAGGCACTTGCTGGCCTAGAGACCCCATTGGTAGATATTATGCATAGATCTTTACCAAAACGATGCTCCCGCGGCTCCCCGATAGAAGTGAGTTGGTTGGCCTGGCATGAAGGGAATAAGACGATTTCAGAATTGGGGGGGGTCTCACCGAAAACCCCCCTATGGCATAACCCCAATCTTCTGGAGCTCATGGGTCACCCCGATGCATTGTGGTGGACACGGCTGGGCATTACCCACGCTGCCCACATTTTTCTCAATGGTGAATTTATCTCTTTTGAAGTCCTAAAAGCTACAAGTGGATTATCAAATAAATTCTATTTTAAATATCTTCTCATACGACACGCTGTCCGTGCGCAGTTTCATGGCCTGACTCTTGAGCTCGCTGAATCCCCGCTTGAGGCATTGATGTCGTGTTCTGGCATTACGAAATTAGCCACGACCATTTACTCCCGACTGCAGACGGGTGGGAGTTCTCCCTTCCGTGCTGCACAGCGGAAGTGGATGGTCGACATCCCTGGGCTTTCAGAGGAGGGGTGGGAGGAGGCCTCTGGGGCCTGTTTCTTGGATATTGTTGGGTCTAACGACCAATATATACAGTTCAAATTTATTCATCAACTGCATTACACGCCGGCCCGTCTGGCTCGCATGGGTTATGTTTCAGGGGCCCTCTGCCCTAGATGCAAGTGCACCAATGCTGGTTATGTACACATGTTTTGGTCCTGCCCGGCCCTCTTGGGGTTCTGGGTGGACCTATTCTCTTTTTTTGAAAACAATCTATGCCTAGTGACCCCCCACACTGTTGAAGTGGGGCTCCTGGGCATCCTTAATGACCACATACCCAGAACCCACGAACGGACCCTAGTCCGCTTGATACTCTTTTATGCCAGAAAACTGATATTACTACAATGGAAGTGTGAATCTGCTCCCAACATCCAACTGCTGTACCGCATGATAAACAAAGTCGTACCAACCTTTAAACTAATCTATAAAGGAAGGGCCTGTATACAGAAATTCTACAAGATCTGGCAACCTTGGCTGGATATAGACAGCTCCTTTTGGAAGGATACCCCTCTGTCTCAGCAGTAGTGGGCCCTGATTCAGCCCCTCCTGTTTGATGGGGGGGGGGAGAACTACCTCCTATCCTAAATAAAGAAGCTGGGGACATGAAACATATCCCACATAAATGTGGGGGGGGAGTAGGAGGAGTGCCCCCACCCAGCTGTAGTTTCGGCTGGGGAAATGGGTGGAAGTGCTGGGTGAATGGGTATGAGTGTTGTGTGAGTGAATGCAAGCACTTAAGTATTACTGAATAAGAATAACCGAATGAGTCCTGTGAAAATCACAGTTAAATACTCTCGATACACCTTTGGTATTAGGGTTTTGTGTTTCTTTTTTTTTTTTTTCTTCTCCTCCGTTGAGGAACTGGGACACCTATGTGGCCATGTGGCCACAAGCTGTAGGCCTTATTAGGCTTGAATGTTATTTCGAGACTATATTGTTTATGCTCCCGCTTCACGGTGTAATACTGGTATATTGCTACTGAATACAAGAAAATAATGTGTAAGCGTGTATGTTGATATGCTCTGTAATTTTTCTCTGTTCAATGGAAAAATCAATAAACATAAATTAAAAAAAAAAAAGATATAGAATTTAATTGAATATATCTACACAAGTAAAATTAAATTTCGAGTATGATTATTGATCCAATATCAGCACATCTGGAACAGAAAGCTCATAATCAAACAAGAAAATATGTTATAAACCAAAGACACATTTTCCAGCCAGTACTATCAGTGTCTCCCCTGCAGTGGTGGTTGCTGGTATATTAGCGGCAACATTAGCCACTGTCTTGGATCCACTGGTTATGGGACTTTCTCTGCTTGGCTATATGCCAATTCTCCTTCTTGACTTGATAGTGCAATATTTATTGGTTTTAAGATTGGTTTACTGAGAAAAAATATTACTACACTATGAGACTGTTTGGGTCTCCTCTCTACCTTTGTTTTTTTGCAGTTTTGAGTTCCCAAAGAAGGCAGCAGCATGGCCAATAGTCATAGATAGTATTCAGTGTTTAGCAACCAGCCACACCTCCAAGGCGGCACATTGGCAAAGTGGTTAGTGCTTAGGCATGGCAGCACTAGGATGAAGACCAGGTTTACCCAAATTAAAGTGGTTCTTAAGTCAGAAGGTTTTTTATCTGTATGCATTAAAATAAAAAAATCAGTTGATGATGATATTGCTTACACAACTTTTTGTGTCATTATAGACAATTGTCAGGAGACCATGACAATCGATTAAAAGTTAGACAGCAAAACAACAAGATAATAATAAGATAATAATGACCATAGTGTCACACATGAAATAATTATACATTTCTAATTTCCATACACGTTAATTTAGGTCATTCTTGAAATTTGGTTTCCTGTCTTATGATTGGTCAGATCTTCTCTGGTACCTGTATAAAAGGTGATCCAGAAGATGAGTGCCACACCAAGCTTCAGAGAGAAGATATTTCACATTAGAGTGAAGGAGAATTCTGAACAAGATGAATGAAAAAGTCTTCCTCCTGTTTCTGGGCTGTGTTACGGGGCTGGTGACCAGTCTACCTCTATCTGCAGAAATACAGGTGAGATGATGAGCTGACATGTACAGTACAGGGGACAGGTGACAACTATATTTAGGAAAGTATATTCCAAGAAGTTACTGACAATATTAGTTCGTAGTGAAGTGTAAATCTAGCCAAAATAGTTATCCCCTTAGTTTTGGATAAAGTGATGGGGTGTTTGGAATCCTGTCAGATTTGAACACTTCCTTATTACTGCCTGGGTCCCATGTAGGGAGATTTGACCATTGTCCTGGCCATTGCCATTAGGACAGAAAGTGAGAGGAAATATGGTACAATCTTCCAATGAAGACTTTTACCTCAGTTTTGAGAGCTTTACAGTAGGGCTGAGGAGGACTCTGCTGGATGGGGATAAGTTGGGGTCAAGACTTGTTATCTCTTATTATTGTATTCCATTTGAAAAAGGATATTAATACAAAACATTTACTTTTCAGTACCATCTACTTGGAGTGAGCAAAGATGGTAAGCTTTTTAACATTCTTATTTAATAAATCATTTTTGCTTTCTTTCTGTTCTCTCTCAGCTGTTTTGTTTGTTCTGCTTTTCCCCCAGTTCATTAGCCTTTTTTTATAACATTCCTAATCCTAAATCCTAATTCCTAAATCAAAAATTGTTTGCACTGCTCCATTGTCCCTAATCAGCCTGGCCAGATAATCTATACAATTATTTTCCTTCTCCATCTAGAACCAGCTTCTAAGAAAGACCATTCCACATTTTTATAGCTCTTGGGCCCCTTTCACACTGGGGCGGGAGGTGCGCTGGCGGTATAGCGCCGCTATTTTTAGCGGCGCCATACCGTCGGAATTGCGGCGGAATTACGGCGGTATTCGGGCTTTTGGAGCGGTCCTGCTAGGGCACCGCTCCAGTGTGAAAGCCCGGAGAAACAGCAGCCGCTGTTTAGGGTCGGTTTGTAGGCGCTATTTTTAGCGCAAACCGCTCCAGTGTGAAAGGGGCCTTATGGTAAAAATCCCTAACTTTAAAGAGACCTTTCACCAATTTAAATTTAAATTTAGAAAAAACACCTAGAAAAAATTATTATTTTAAATGCTTGCTTGCAGTATTTTCCTTTCCATAAATTATTAATTATTCACCTCCAATCTGGCTTTCAACTTGCAAAGAAATTTTGACTACTCTGAGAGTCACTTCCCTAGCACGGCCCCCTCCCTCATTGTTTCTCTTAGCCCTCCCCTCTTCTGGGAGTGTCCAATTACTGTCTGTGCTGGCCCAGCATCTCTGTCCCTCCCCTCACCTCCTCACATAAACTTTGATTTAGCTGCTGGGGGAGGAATGAAGAGGAATACTATAAAGTGTCATTTGAGTGAAAGCTCGGAGTCTGCTGGGGCTGATGACATCACATCCAACAGCAGTTTTGAGCTTTCGGTTTTTTACACAATGGAGAGTTTTTACATTTATTGACATTCCTAAAATATGTTAAATGCACATATAATCGTCTGCATGTTTTTTAGACCTTGGCAACAGGGTGTTTTTTAAAGTCATCTCCCTTTTCTTACGTGACAGTGTTTATGATAGTCATGGTGATTCAGGCAAAGACTTAAATAATTTCCCAACCAGAAGTTACTCAAATCAGGGATAGCTTTGTAGAGCTACCCTATTTTTTCATTACTTGATATTTCAATTTATAGAATGGGTTTAATATTTACAGAAAATTAAGTCACTTTTTTGGTTGCAATTATTTCACTAGATGTGCCTAATGTGTATTTTGTATACACAGCCCCAAAAAGTGAAGACTCTGAAGTGCCACAAGGGATCTTCAGCAAGATTTTGAAAGCTAATAAAGGTAATTATTCTAATCCACAGGATTCTTTACTGTATTATAAGAATGCTAAATCCAGGCAAGGGAATATACAATAACCAATTATACTTAATAAAGTTATGAGTTTCAGGACACTTTAAATCATGCACTGATGGACTAGCCAATAGCGTGTGAGGAGAAATATGGCACTCTTGTCTTAGGTTACAAGATCTTGTCATTGCTGAATGAGTCTTTAAAATCACTATTCCATTTCTAAAAAGACTGATGGGATATTCCTATTCACTTCTACCATTGCAGTGAAACTTGTGAGATAAAGAGGTTGATTTATTAAAGGCAAATAGACTGTTCACTTTGCAAACTTTGGAAATTGCACTTTGCATGGGAATTTAGTAGAAAATCAGCATCAATATATTGCAATTTCTAGTTCTAAATCTACAATAAAGCTGAACCAAAAAAAAAAATCATGAATTAATGCAGCTCTAAATTCTTTACTAGATCTTAATTATACTCTTTTTAATGCAAGGGATGTAAGTACCTTCATTGTAGAGCTCAGACTAGAGGTGGGAGAAGTAGCACAAGGAGTATGTTAACTGTACTGTAGTGAATACTTCATTGTAATAGGAGGAGAGAGCAGAGTGACAGACACATGAGATTATCAGACTTGTAAGTGTTACTTCACTGCAGCAGAGCAAAACCAGGTCTCCTCCCCTGCCAAACAGGGCCGTGTGTAATCAGGTGCTTACATATTACCTAGATAGTTTCTTTTGGTTTCCCAGGTGGGAAGGAGGTTAAGCTAGGCTTAGCATCTTCCCAGGCATTTCTAAGTTCTGCCCTCCATAGTGGGAAGGCTCTGCTCAGTGGCTCGCTCTCTTCTGTGTCCTGCATGGGAAGATTCAAGAAGCCAACTTCACTGCAGCAGAGCAAAATCAGGTCTCCTCTCCTGCCAAACAGGGCTGTGCTGTGTCACGGAACTGAGTAAAGCTGGGCCTTTGGACTGCATTAAAATATTTAACATGTTTCTCCAGATGCACAGATTCCCAATGTGCCTATTATATTATTTTTTATACCCCAACACCCTACTGCATCTGATTAGATGCAGCCACTGTTAGTTCTAAAATTTTCTGTTTGGACCTGTCCATATTTCAATCAAAGGATGTCAGGTGAGAGTGGACTGACAGAGACACCCACATAGCAAATGTCAGCCAGTTAACAGTGTATGGGAAGCTTAAATCCAATGCATTTTAGTGTATTAACTATAACCATTTTCTGTATTTTCAGATAGCAAAACACCCATGTATGGAGGCGATGTGCTGGTACAGAATGACCGCAGCGCCATGAACTGTCCTTCTTGCCTTTGGCCTAAAAGGGATAATGGTACTGTTCCTGTTCCCTACACCATAGATTCCCGCTACAGTGAGTTCCCTATTTTTTCTCTTGCATCAAAGTATTCATTGCTATTTGTTATTTGTAGAAACCCAACCTTCTATCTCTGTTTTCAGGTCCCAGTGACCAGAACAGTATTGTGCTCGCCATGGCCGAGTTTGAGTCATTGACTTGTGTGAGGTTTGTGCCTCTTACAACAGAAGGCGATTATCTCAGCATCGCTCCTGATGATGGGTAAGGTTGTCTGTTGTCGATCATAGTTCTTCACAGTAGGGAGCATCTAAAACATAAACACCTTAGACTTTACTGCACCTATTTGTGCATGATGGCTTCTCTTGGGGAATGATATCGTCTCTGAGTGGGGCTTAGTGACAATAGACTCAATGGATTCCACTTAAAACTTTACAATGAAAATAAAACCAAATATGTCTGTCCAAAAGTGAGCAGTGATACAATGCTTGGAGCCAGCACAACGGTCCCAAAATCCATACCTATTTGTGCATGATGGCTTCTCTTTTAAATTTCCTCCTAAAGAAAATATAGAACTCCTCTGTACATTTGCAAATACATGTGAAAGTCACAAGCCATCAACAAGGTGCTTCTTGGTTGTCTCCTTTTTTTGTGTACCTAGCAGAAAAAGCACAGGGACATAAGATATTTATCCCAGTGCTGCTAACATTGAGATTAAAGTAGAAAAATGGAAGTGACTGAGAGGGAGCGTGGCTTAGTGACAACAGACTTAATGGATTCCACTTAAAATTTTACAATGAAAATAAAACCAAATATGTCTGTCCAAAAGTGAGCAGTGATCCAATGCTTGGAGCCAGCACAACGGTCCCAAACTCCATACCTCTTATTAGAACTGTGCACATACATAGGGATACACCTGCTGATATGAGTTACAAAGTTTAAAAGCTTAGCAAAAACAGATATTGATTGTTTTCTTTCTGTAGCTCAAATTCAATCATTGTTGCTATTAAAACTGTTGTCTTAGGCTCCCAAATGGTATTAAAGCATAACTCATTTGAGCTGTATATTTACAATTTCTAGCTGTTACTCATATATTGGAAGAACTGGTGGAAGCCAGACAGTTTCATTGGGTGGAGGCTGCATCTACAGGGGGATTATACAACATGAACTAGAACATGCCCTGGGCTTCTACCATGAGCATGTAAGAAGTGATCGTGACAAATACGTTGACATCAATTTCCAGTATATCTCTAAAGGTACTGCAGACATTTACACAAAGCAAATTTAGCCATGTTTTCAAAAAAGAGACATTACCACTGCTTTTGTCTTGTTACAGGATACTTGGGTAATTTTGCTAAAGCGGACACTAATAACCTGGGCAGTCCATATGATTACGGTTCAGTGATGCACTATGATCGGTAAGTCATGACTTTTGTGTTAGCTGGTAAATTACCGATCAATTATAAAATATTTTTAAGGTACTATATCGATCTTATCTCCAATCAACATTTTCCAGCTATGCATTCACCAAC
Source organism: Rana muscosa (assembly GCA_029206835.1). Taxonomy (NCBI): domain Eukaryota; kingdom Metazoa; phylum Chordata; class Amphibia; order Anura; family Ranidae; genus Rana; species Rana muscosa. The sequence goes on from CM055126.1 coordinate 26,039,467, forward strand.
ACTTCAAACAAACCCACAATTGTCCCCAAGCCTGACCCCAATGTGCCTATTGGGCAGACAGTTGGACTGAGCATCTTGGATGTCACTAAAATTAACCAACTTTATCAATGCAGTAAGTTTCTGTACATACCAGTTTTATGGGTTTGAAACATTAGAAATATACTTTTTTGATGATTGCATTTTAAGTGAATTTTTACAGTTTTGAAAAAAAAATGTTTTGACAAAAAAAATAAAAATTGCAGTTTTGTCGCTGGGCCCTACTATGGGTGTACAATAAATAATGTACACATATATGGAATCCCCATGCATCTCAAATTCAATTTTGGTTATTTATTTATTTTCATTTAAGAACGATATAGCTATATTTAACAAAATGATATTGCTTATAATTTGGCCAGTTTTCATTGAAAAAAAATATATCAGGAAATGTCATTTTTACCATGAAATGAAGGCTCAATTTGCCCTGAACAAACAAAGTATAGCTCACCTGGATACACAAAGTAGTTGTAAAGATACGTGCCATTTCACTTACATATGTGAAAGTTGTGACACTGCATTGAGGCATTAGGGATTTTTTATCTTCAACATAAAGGGGTTAAACTCAAGGTTCATTTGAATTTTTTAATTTTTTTTAAAAACAAATTTTATTGAGTTTGAAAACAAAGTATACAACCATTCACATAGTTGCGGACGCAGCCGCCAAATAAGGTAGCGGACGCAGCCGTCAAGTATGGCGAATATAGTAAATAAATGCAACAACACCTAAGCCTGTACCGCTACTACTCAACAGTTAAATGTAATAGGTAATAGGGTATTCTAGAAATAGGAACAGATATCTGAACTCAACTTTAAGGAGGTAGCATAGTAATCCAATGTAAGTTTATATATTATAAAAGGTGGGGTTATGTTGCATCATGGTAGTACATGGTGAGTCTGGGGTCTAAAGGGCGGGTGTACAAATTCCAGGGATTGGGGAGGGAATTACAAATAGGGTATATACAGACATACATACATAGTGGGAGACGGGTATCAGGAGAGGTTGAACATTATTTCAGCAGTTTTAATTTAATAGAAGGTTAACACCCCTCCTCTGTTTCCCACCAATTAATTATTAATATTATTATCAGTCTACTTCTCCAGTGACTAAATACAATTTATATGTCTATTTCTCACTTCTCAGGTGTCTGTGCTACTTTGCTTAATAATAACACAGGAATTTTCACTTCTGACAACTATCCCTCTGCTTATCCTAATAATGGTGACTGCGTTTGGTTGATCAGAGTTCCATCAGGACAGGTAAGGAGACAGAAATGTAGACATGCAAAATGTGACCCTGAGTGTCTAGCAACCTAGCTGTGAAAATGAACTGCCATATTGAAGATTGTTTTGTACACCACCTACATACTCCCTACCTGAACATCACACTTTTGTACATTGAAGTGGAGCCATTGCGGTGATTTGACTTTATGGCTGAGACAGAGATATAGAGTAGGTCTTTTAAGATGTAAATGCCTCTGGGCCTCATACTCTGCTTCAACCACCAATTGCTCCATATCTTGGAATAATACTTCCCTTCATTATGGCCCACTTTATAGTCTTCAGTCTTCAGTCTTCAGTCTTCAGACTATCATTACCACTTCATTGCTGGGAGCCTACTTTGGCAACTCTGATGTGCCAGATTTCTTTTACCCCAAATGTGTCTTGTTTAACCACTTAAGACCCAGGCCATTATGCAGCTTAAAGACCTGGTCACTTTTTGCGAATTGGCACTGCGTCGCTTTAGCTGACAATTGCGTGGTCGTGCAACGTGGCTCCCAAACAAAATTGGCGTCCTTTTTTTTCCCACAAATAGAGCTTTCTTTTTGGTGGTATTTGATCACCTTTGCGGTTTTTAGTTTTTGCGCTATAAACAAAAATAAAGCGTAAATTTTGAAAAAAATTCAATATTTTTTTACTTTTTGCTATAATAAATATGCCCAAAAAATATATAAAAAAAAGTTTTTTCTCCTCAGTTTAGGCCGATACGTATTCTTCTACATATTTTTGGTAAAACAAATTGCAATAAGCGTTTATTGATTGGTTTGCGCAAAATTTATAGCGTCTTCCAAATAGGGGATAGTTTTATTGCATTTTTATTAATATTTCTCCTTTTCTAGTAATAGCGGCGATCAGCGATTTTTTATCGTGACTGCGACATTATGGCGGACACATCGGACACTTTTCATACTATTTTGGGACCATTGTCATTTGTACAGTGAACAGTGCTATAAAAATGCACTGGTTACTGTAAAAATGACACTGGCAGTGAAGGGGTTAACCAGGAGGGGGCGCTGTAGGGGTTAAGTGTGCCCTGATGTGTGTTTCTTACTGTGGGGGGCGTGGCTTAGCGTGTGACTTCACTGATCATCGTTCCCTATGACAGGGAACAGACGATCAATGACAGGCTCACTAGGAAGCACGGGGAGAGGTTTGTTTACTCTTACCTCTCCCCGTTCTTCCTCTCTGTGACCCAAACACGGGACACGGGTGGCGATCGGGTCCGCTGTTCCCGCGGGGACGGTCACGGAGAAGAGGACCGGGTCGCGAGCGCGCCACTGGTGGTGCGCTCGCGATCCATGGATGGGCTCTTAAAGGGGACATACCTGTACGCCCTTGTGCCCAGCCGTGCCATTCTGCCGACGTACAACAGCGTGTGGCGGTCCTTAAGTGGTTAAGCTTATTTGTTTCCCTGAAGAAACCACAAGCAACAAATAATCAGAGGGAGCAGAAGAGTTCTGTCAACTGGAAAATCAATGGAAAATACACACATGTTTTAAGAGACATCTTAGCTAGAAATGTCTATAGCCGGAAGATCTTTTAACAGAAATTAGAATCCTACATATTCTTTTTTTTTTTTCTGAAGGACTGTTCAAGCATTAATATAGTAATCGATTGCATCATATTGCAATTACATATTAACCCAGTTTGCAGTTACAAGTATGGGAAGTTTGGGGTTTACTGTAGATAATACATTTTTCTTGTGTCACTTTTTAGGCTTCATTGAAGTTCAGTAGCTTTAATATCCAATCCACTCCTAACTGTGACTCAGACTACATGAGGATCTATGACGGTCCCTCTAAGAACTCCCCTGTGTTGTTGGATAAAACGTGCGGAAGTCAAACTCTCCCTCCAATCATCGCTTCCACAAGCCAGATGCTGGTCCAGATCGTCAGTGACGGAGCTGTTGCTGGGGTCGGCTTCCAAGCTTCATATAGCTCAGGTATGCTGATTTATTTTTAATAGTAAAAAAAGTATTCAGAGAAAGACACTGAAGAATCATAGATACAGAGGAGATCCCTCCCAAGGAGGGACTATTGTCACAACAGTTTATTGTCCTCTAACCTCTGTTTGCAACCTTTGAGGAAATCCATGAAGCTTCTTAGTATATACACTTAGAATTACCAGTCAGTCAGGCCCTCACTCTATAAAGTTGTTGATAGATTGTTCAATGTGTATGTTGGTCAACTTCAACTTCTATGGCTTATTTTGGATCATATATTGTAAAGATTCATCTTTCTTGCGGTATATCCCTGCTGTCTGCCCTTCTGCAAAACTAAGAGTATGTTAAATTTCTATGGACTTATTTGCGGTTGACAATGTCAACCAAAATTCTCCAGGGTGGAGTGCAGTGACCAGACTCCCTTTTCCCCAGCACTGCATTGGTTAAATGCTTGCTTTGCTTAGGGCAGATTGGGAAAGTTCAAAAACTTACCCTGGCAGCCAGTGGTCATCTATGCTCTCCAATGTCCCAGTATGTGGGCGAGCCCTCAACATGTTCATGTACAATGCATGACTGCTGATCCTTTGTTGTATTTGATGACATCTGAGAGTCTACAGCCAGGGGAATGGCAAAAAGAAGCAGCTTCAGGGACCAGAAGTACAGCATGGAGGAAGCCTGTGGGAGGGATAAATAAGGTAAGCATTTCAACTTATTTATCACCTTCTAGACTAAAGAAGTATTTAGCCCAAGCAGTGCAGTGGGGCAAACAAGATGGATATATTTTACAGCATCTGCACTTACCCCATTTAGGACAAAATAATAGGTTTGTATGGTAGCCCACCCACCTCCACTACAGTTATTTATTTTCATAGGACACTCCTGTTTTCTCACTAGTGCTCTGTGAAACACTTCTGGGTAATGCAAAACATGTGAATCTCTCCCATTCCTGCCCTGAAGCAGCATTTGGCGCCTGTGTAGGCCATCTCTACATCTGAGCTCTTCATTGAGGGTTGGAGAGTGGGGTTCTAGCCTAAGATCAACCTGGAACTCCGAAAAGGGAGGATGAACTATGTATATACAGTATACACATTAACATAAAATGATGTCATATACTATTATATTCCTTACTATATTGATTATATCTACATTCTTACAGTTCAGTGTGGAGGATCCTTCTTTAACTCTCAAGGCAGCTTTACATCTCCGGGATACCCAGGGAACTACAGTCCAAACATGAATTGTAACTACGAAATCACAGCTCCTGTTGGATATAAGGTAAAACAAGATGCCTTCAAAATTCTCCCTAATTACTTGACTTCCTCATTCTCTAAGATTGTCACACAAACAAAATTGAATGTTGGACAAACACATTACAATCTGAATGTACAACCCCCTTTGAATTTACCAGTGTTCACCAGGGCCTACCTGATTGAATGGAAACTGAATGTATTGTTTAGGGCATTACAATACATGGCTGATGGCAAATCTAAAGTAGATTGTTCTAAGACTATCTACCACCAAGACGTTCTGGATCTTTTCCCAGTGATGACAGGAAGTGTTGGTGGTAATTTGTGAAGCTGGCTGAAAACTGGTGGTGTGACATTTGTAAGCTGTTTATAAAGATTTTCTTGGATTTGCAGCACTGGACTCATTTCTGCCATCCTGATTGAGAGTAACAGGAGCACAGGGGAGAGGAAGGGAGGGGGCTGATCAGTTTCTTGAGTCTATTGTAGACCGGTGAATGACAAAGAAATCGGCCAGTAATGTAGGAGGAGCTCAGCAGATCTCCCAGCTCTGGATGTTTCCTTCCTTGTCTGGCAATTGTAGATTGGTGACCATTACACCATAGGAATAGAAAGGACTTCCTTTTCCAACAAGATTCCTAAGCACTGCCTTTTATGTGCAGTATCATCCCTAAAGTGATATAAAACTCTTAAAACAAACAATTCCTTTTTTTCACATTAGCAATCATTGGATGTGGTGGCTGCATCCGTTTTCTTTGGCGTTTCCCCGTTTTCACCTGGTGATCTGGCCGGTAACACACGTCCTGTATTAGTGAGACTTTACTCTGGATGGATAAGAACAAGAGGCACAGCAATCAGCAGCAATGTCAGTTTGGGGAGAGGGGAGCTCTAAATGTATTAGCAGATTTAAATACACTGACAAGTTGAATCCAAATTCAAGGTCACATTTTATAATCAGTTACAGCAGTTTTTTTCCTTTTGGCATAAAGGATTTACATGAATAAATAAAGCTGATCATTTTAAGCATCCCTGCCAGTGTTGAATGATTTGGCTTATCCATGTAAACTGATACATTCTGCTGGATAGCTTGTGCTTTTGAAAAACAACAGACTTGCTGGTTGGATGACTAAATGAACATAGAAGAAAGCCTAAAAATAAAACGAAAGCAGCCATCACGTGTAAGAATAGATAAACTGCAATATAATAAATGTTGGGTTCAATGTGGCTTTAATGTCAAATATTATTTTGGGTAGACTGTAACATCAATGAGTTGTAAGAAACAAAATATTCACTCAATTTTATACTATGTAGCGATACCCTCAGATTAAGAGGGCATCTGGTTTGTTTGGGCCCTGTAATGCACTGCTATCAAGCCCTGGCAATCGGCTCTGACTTCTCTCGTGACACAGTTAGATAAAAGAGGGAAAGTAGTGGTATAACTGTACTATCTCTATGCACATATTATACAGTACAACCCCCCCTTGTATACCAGCACAATAATTGACACTCACAACTAGGGATGAGCTTCGAGTTCGAGTCAAACTCATGTTCGACTCGAACATTGCCTGTTCGCCCGTTCGCCGAACAGCGAACAAATTGGGGTGTTCGCGGCAAATTCGAAAAATCTATGGGAGAAATCTAAAGTGCTAATTATAAAGGCTTATATGCAAGTTATTGTCCTAAAAAGTGTTTGGGGACCTGGGTCCTGCCCCAGGGGACATGTATCAATGCAAAAATAAGTTTTAAAAACTGCCGTTTTTTCGGGAGCAGTGATTTTAATAATGCTTAAAATGAAAAAATAAAAGTGAAATATTCCTTTAAATTTCGTACCTGGGGGGTGTGTATGATATGCATGTAAAGTGGCGCATGTTTCCCGTGCTTAGAACTGTCCCTGCAAAAAATTTCATTTTTGAAAGAAAAAAAGTCATTTAAAACTGACTCGCGGCTATTAATGAATTGTCGGCTTTTATCAATACATACAAAAGTCATTGATAATAATAAAAAAAAAAGCGTGGGGGTCCCCCAGAATTCAATTACCAGGCCCTTCAGGTCTGGAATGGATATTAAGGGGAACCCCGCCGCAAATTTTAAAAAAAATTGACGTGGGGTTCCCCCAAATATCCATTCCAGGCCCTTCAGATCTGGCATGGATTTTAAGGGAAACTCCACCCCAAATTTTTTAAAAAATGGCGTGGTGTCCCCCTAAAAATCCATACCAGACCCTTATCCGAGCACGCAACCTGGCCGGCCGCAGGGGAAAAGGGGGGGATGAGAGAGCGGCCCCCCTCCCTCCTGAACCGTACCAGGCCACATGCCCTCAACATGGGGAGGATGTCCCCATGTTGATGGGGACAAGGGCCTCAACCCCACAACCCTTGCCCGGTGGTTGTGGGGGTCTGCGGGCGGGGGGCTTATCAGAATCTGGAAGACCCCTTTAACAAAGGGGACCCCCAGATCCCGGCCCCCCTATGTGAATTGGTAAGGGGTACATTGTACTCCTACCATTTCACGAAGAAAGCGTAAAAAAATGTTTAAAAAAACACACAAACACCTTGAAAAAGTCCTTTATTAAAAAAAAAAAACATTCCAGCGATGGAATCCAGTGTCCCGCGGCGATCCCGATGTCCAGCGCTGTCCGTCATTGGTTGTGCCTGAGCAGACCTGATGGGGAACGTCCTCCTCAGTATTTTAAATGTATAGACCCGCCCCTTCTAAAGTTCCCCATCAGGTCCGCTCAGCGGACCAGATGGGGAACATGAGAAGGGGCGGGTCTATACATGTATTACCAAAGTGAGAGCAGTTCCCCATCAGGTCCGCCCCCTCGGTATGTCGGACCCGCCTACGTCATTGGCTTGAGCGGGGAACTTCCTTCACTGTGTAATTTAAATTTACATAGTGAAGGAAGTTCCCCGCTCAAGCCAATGACGTAGGCGGGTCCGACATACCGAGGGGGCGGACCTGATGGGGAACTGCTCTCACTTTGGTAATACATGTATAGACCCGCCCCTTCTCATGTTCCGCATCTGGTCCGCTGAGCGGACCTGATGGGGAACTTTAGAAGGGGCGGGTCTATACATTTAAAACACTGAGAGGGAGTTCCCCATCAGGTCCGCTCAGGCACAACCAATGAAGGACAGCGCTGGACATCGGGATCGCCGCGGGACACTGGATTTCACCGCTGGAATGTTTTTTTTTTTTTTTTAAATAAAGGACTTTTTCAAGGTGTTTGTGTGTTTTTTTTAAACATTTTTTTACGCTTTCTTCGTGAAATGGTAGGGGTACAATGTACCCCTTACCAATTTACATAGGGGGGGGCCGGGATCTGGGGGTCCCCTTTGTTAAAGGGGTCTTCCAGATTCCGATAAGCCCCCCGCCTTCAGACCCCCACAACCACCGGGCAAGGGTTGTGGGGATGAGGCCCTTGTCCCCATCAACATGGGGACATCCTCCCCATGTTGAGGGCATGTGGCCTGGTACGGTTCAGGAGGGAGGGGGGGCCGCTCTCTCGTCCCCCCCTTTTCCCCTGCGGCCGGCCAGGTTGCGTGCTCGGATAAGGGGTCTGGTATGGATTTTTAGGGGGACTCCACGCCATTTTTTTTAAAATTTGGGGTGGAGTTCCCCTTAAAATCCATGCCAGATCTGAAGGGCCTGGAATGGATATTTGGGGGAACCCCACGTCAATTTTTTTTTTTAATTTGCGGAGGGGTTCCCCTTAATATCCATTCCAGACCTGAAGGGCCTGGTAATTGAATTCTGGGGAACCCCCACGCTTTTTTTTTTTTTTTTATCAATGACTTTTGTATGTATTGCCGGGAGCCGACAATTCATTAATAGCCGCGAGTCAGTTTTAAATGACTTTTTTTCCTTCAAAAATGACACTTTGTGCAGGGACAGTTCTAAGCAAGGGAAACATGCGCCACTTCACATGCATATCATACACACCCCCCAGGTACGAAATTTAAAGGAATATTTCACTTTTATTGTTTCATTTTAAGCATTATTAAAATCACTGCTCCCGAAAAAACGGCCGTTTTTAAAACTTTTTTTTGCATTGATTCATGTCCCCTGGGGCAGGACCCGGGTCCCCAAACACTTTTTAGGACAATAAATTGCATATTAGCCTTTATAATTAACACTTTAGATTTCGAACGTTCGAGTCCATTGTATTTAATAGGGTTCTAAAGTTCACACGAACATTTTGTCTGTTCGCAGGTTCTGGTGCGAACCGAACAAGGGGGTGTTCGGCTCATCCCTGCTCACAACCAAGTTACTTAACTATAACGGTTTACTGTAAGCAACATTATAAAAGGGTAATTTGAGTACAATATCTTATGCAGATCCCTGCAATAAAGGTGTACACATTATATGCATATGACATTCAGTTAGGGAATGAAATGTATTTACTCCGCTGCAGCTATCCTCCCTCGTGAGCAAAGAAATGGCGCCCAGCAATGTCCTAACTACCCAGTCAGGCCCGACTATAACTGTGGGTATAGTTTGTTGAGGAATCTTCACTAGCAACTGTCGGTGGTGCACATAGAGAAACAAATTATAATCCAATAAGGGGGTTGTAGATAACCGCTAACTTGGCAACTGGAGAGGCTGGCAAACTCAGTTCAGGACAACAGTCTCTCCAAAGTATAACTATGTTCTATAGAAGGCCTAGGCAAAGTTATTGATTTAAGATTCCGAGCTGGCGCTCTCTCGCCCAAACCAGACCGACTCCTGTCCGGTTCCTCCGCTACTGTGAATGGCGTCACAGTGGCCCGCGATGCACCGATTCTTTGGTCCTTCAGAAGATGATGGCACCTCAGGTGGATCGGATGCTCTGCAGACTCCCCAGCGGAACGGAAAGCTCTCTGGAACAAAGAACGCAAGAGCCAGGCTTCAGGCCTAGCGCGCGCAGCAGGTGAGTGCAGGAGATCCTCTTGCAAGGAGGGTGGCGTTCCAAGAGGAAGAGGCGAGCCCCGCCTCTCCCTTTTAAAGTCCACCCCAGCAGTCCCTGCGCAGGAAATGGCACCCTGGGTGCTGCAAAGCATGCCGGGAAATGTAGTCCTGTGGGTAAAACGACATCCCCGCTACAACTATAAAAATGATTTGTTTGTTGTATGCACACAACACTGTCATGTTAGTCATAATTTTATTTCTTTTTCAGATTGCTCTGACCATAAGTGACTTCCATGTAGAGAATTCCAGTCTCTGTATGTACGACTATCTAACACTCTTCATGGATGGTACACAAAGGGGTCCATTCTGTGGTGATCGCACCATCCCTGTGTATTACTCCAAAGGCAATTCTATGGTTCTCGGTTTCCACAGTGACAAGTCTACCCAGGCAAAGGGCTTCCAAGTCTCTTACACCTTCTGTGAGTAGCTCAGTTCTATCTGTGTATATCTAATATCAGAAATGGATGTTATCAGATAATAGAGGTCACTTTTTTTTTGTAAAAAGCAGTGAGCTTAATGAAAAAACATTTTGCATAAAGAAATGTAACACTGCTGTGGTGTAAATGCAGATTTAATAGCAGGATCTCTGGTTAGACACAAAGCTGAATCATCTTCAATTACAACTAAAGCCCTGTACACACGATCGGTTTTACCAATGAAAACTGTCCGATGGACTTTTTTCATCGGACAAACCGATCGTGTATGGGCCCCATTGGTCTTTTTTCCAAAAACGATAGCAAATTACTATCGTCTGTGGAGAACTCCATCGGATAAAAAACCCACGCATGCTCAGAATCAAGTCGACGCATGCTCAGAAGCATAGAACTTAATTTTTCTTGGCTCGTCGGAGTGTTTTACGTCACAGCGTTTGGGACGATCGGTTTTTTGACTGATGGTGTGTAGGCAAGACTGATGGAAGTCAGCTTCATCGGATTTCCGATGGAAAAATCCATCGGTTTAAAATCCATAGGAAATCTGATCGTGTGTACAGGGCTTAAGAAGTACAGAACTGTTGCTAGACTTTCCCATTAGATGACCCAGCAAGCACTGCACATACTGAAAACAAGAAACAGCTTACAGTATATTGAATGTTTATATGTAAAATAAAGATTTCCTACAATTAAAAAAAAATACAAAAGAAACTAAAATACAATTATCCAAAACCCTCTATAGTTCCCCTTTAAGAAGACATGATATTCACATGACCTCTAGTGAAATTAAAATATGTTAATGATATACAGCGTATCAAAATAAAGACCAACAAGAATGCAACCAACAATGTTCACATAATCATTGTTTAATGTATGGGCAGGTTCTTTTTGAGTATACACCACTGATACTGGATATACAAATCCATGTAAATGTATTTGTGGTATTTTTTTTTTGTTATAGATCAATGAGGAAGTATGAAAGAATAAGGTCTCAGTAATATTTAAATATGGTTTTAATATTTGCTGACATTGACCTCTCTATGATTGCAGTTCAATAGATGAGCAACAGATGGGACTAAGAGAAAATCTACCGGTTCTGGAAGGAAGGCGGCATCACTACAGGACACAATGTGAATTTGATGGAACACGTATAGAAAAGTTCACACATTTGTGCATACATATAATGAATAAATGTACATCGGATCATGCTAGTGTTTGCAATTACATTTAAAAATACAAAATAACATTTCGTAATTGTTTTCCCATTTGATTGGTATTTTGATTGCCTTGGTTGGGAATAGGGGAGCTAATTTTGGCGTCCTCTGGTTTCAATGTGGTTTACATTTATTCTATAGTGATAATTCGTATTTCTTTATCTTTCCCTACTTATTATATTAAGGGGGTGGCCATTTCTTTTGTGATATATATGACAGTCTGATCTGATGTTTTCCTTTCCTTTTTAACAATAAAATATATTAAAGCATTAATCCATCTCTGTTATTATTTTCGAGTGACGTAGTTCCTCAATGTGAATTAAAGTGAGCATTGCAGTAAAATGAAGTCCATTTATTAGTTTCAGCCCCTTCCCCTGTGAAATGCACTGCCCAGGGGCGTACCTACAGAGGTCACAAGGGTAGCCATTGTGACCTGGCCCCATGGAGGTCACAGGGGGTCCATGTGGCCTCCCTGTATGCCTGGATGCCTGGATAGGAGAGCAGCGGGGGCATTGGCATGTAGAGGAGCCAATCCTCCATGTAGCTGCTGAATTCCCACTTCTCCTCCCCTCCCTCCTGCATACATTCAACAGCTACAGAAGGGAAATGGAGGACATTGGTTCCTCCACGTGCTGCTCCCGCCACCTCCCTATTGCTGTCCAGCTGTCCTGGGCTCCTCTGTGCTCTCTCAATCCCCCACCCCGCAGCGCTGCCGGGTTTCCCCCTTCCACCTCCTGCTGGCTGCTGCAGGGGATCTGTCAAGATGGAATCTTGCCTTAATGAATAGAGTAAGTGAGTGGTAACGATCTCACACTTTTTTTTTTTTTATGTATTTATTTATAGATGAGTCATAGCAGACTGTGTTTACTATGCCTTCTGTGCTATATATGACAGTCTGATCTGATGTTTCCTCTTCCTTATTAAAAATAAAATATATTAAAGCATTAATCCATCTGTGTTTTTTATCTTAAGTGACATAGTTACTGATTCCTCAATGTGAACATTGCAGTAAAATGAAGTCCATTTATTAATTTGAGCCCCCTCCCTGTAAAAGGCACTGCCTACTCATAGTTCAAAAAATGGAACTGTAAAGAAAAAAAAGTAGATTGTGTACTTACCGTACCTTACTTAGATGAGGGTGACGTTACATTCCTTCTTGCAAGATCCCAAGGAATGCAGAGCAGCCAAAATCCTTACAAGAAGATGTTTCTGTACTGGTATGGAGTGTCTTCTTGCATGATTTAGGGTACTACTCACTCCCCAGCAATCCTGCAGGCAATGTTAACCACTTGCCGACCGCCTTACGGCGATGTACGTTGGCAGAATGGCACGAGTGTGCAAATGGGCGTACCCGTACGGAGAGGCAGAACGGGTAAACAAGGCATTTCCCTGTTCTGTCTAGCAACATGACAGGGATCTACTGCACCCAGTGATCGGGAGCAGTGATCTCTGTCATGTTCTAGTGAGCCCACCCCCCTACGGTTAGAACTCACGGTAGGGAACACATTAAACCTCTTGATCACCCCCTAGTGTTTAACCCCTTCCCTGCCAGTGACATTTACACAGTAATCAGTGCATTTTTATAGCACTGACCGCTGTATAAATGTCAATGGTCCCAAAGTAGTGTCAAAAGTGTCTGATCTGTCCGCCACAGTGTCGCAGTCACGATACAAATTGCAGATCGCCGCCATTACTAATAAAAAAAATAATAAGAAAAATGCCATACATCTATCCCCTATTTTGTAGACGCTATAACTTTTGGGCAAGCCAGTCAATATATGCTTATTGTGATTTTTTTTTACTAAAAATATGTAGAAGAATACATATCGGCCTAAACTGAGGAAGAAATTAGTTTTTTATACCTTTTTTGGGGATATTTATTATAGCAAAAAGTAAAAAATATTGCTTTTTTTTTAAAAAGTGTCGCTCTTTTGTTGTTTATAGCACAAAAAATAAAAACCGCAGAGGTGATCATATACCATCAAAAGAAAGCTCTATTTGTGGGGAAAAAAGGACGTCAATTTTGTTTCGCACGACCACGCAATTGTCAGTTAAAGTGACGCAGTGCCGTATTGCAAAACATACTCTAGTCAGGAAGGGGGTAAAAGCGTCCAGGGCTGATGTGGTTAAAGGATAACTTCACCTTTCATAACATGTTACATGTTACACCCAGACTCAGCGGGTAACAAGTATCATGTTATCAATGAACCGCCCCCCCAGATCCCTGCTGTGACAGCAGACCGGGGATCTTCTCCCTGTGTCTGCTGTCACAATTTGAAAAAGACAAGGCCATGCAGCCACGTCACTTATTCACAGTCCTCTGTGAATGGAAAACTACAAGGCCCGACAGCCTTTGCGGCTGTTGGCTTGTAGTTTTCAATGAACTACCATGGCGTTGTGGTAGTTCATTGAGTCTTCCTGTCAGAATGCATTGGTTTCCTCGTACAAGCCGATACACTGGCAGATCTGCAGGAGACCTGCATGGCATCAGAGATCAGCTGATCGCTGGTGAAATGCAATACAGGCTCCCAAAACAAAAAATAATAAAGGCACTTTTCTTTACCTTAAAAAAAATTTGCCTTTTTTATTTTTTGTCAATAGGTGAACTTATCCTTACATTTTTAAGTCAAATTTCGATTTAGGTTTAGTCATAGTCTTTTGACTAAAATGTAATTTTTAGCTTTAGTCATTCTTTAATCATCTGAATTGTTTTAATTTTATTCATATTTTACTCATCTGAATTGTTTTAGTATTAGTCGTATTTTAGTCAACTACAATCTTATGAATTTAGGTAAAAACCATTTGCGGACCGCTCATCATTATACGGCGGCTGTTTGAAGTGGAATACCGTTGTTGTGACGGACGGTCCTCTTTCAGATAAAAGTGGTTTGTGCAGCGGATTCGCCGCAAGAACACTTTTATTGTGGTGGGAGAGGCCCCCCCTCCACGCTTCGGTCGTTTCCGCAGCTTACCGTAGCCGTCGGTAGCGGCGGAGACGATCGCGTCCTTTCCTCTGTGAGGCTGGATGCTGAGTGAGGAAATGATGGCCCCCTGCGTTATTGTTTTTATTTCTACCTCTCTCAACCCTTCAAGCAACCGATGATCCAATAAGATGTGATCTATTCTAGAGTAGGACCTATGTGCTAATGAGTAGTATGTATAGTCCTTAGCCCTTGGATGCATGACTCTCCACGCCTCTACTAACTTCATTTGATATAGTTTATGTTTAATTGCTCTTAGATATTTTCCCTCACACCTTAATAACATAGGTTGCGTATCTAATGCTGGTTCAAAAACAAAATTTAAGTCACCTGCTAATACTACCATCCCCTCTCTAAAGGCCTCCAGCCTATTCAGGATATTTCTCAGATACACTACTGGTAGTTTATTGGGACAATATATATTTCCCAAAGTAAATTTCTTGTTAAATAAAAAGCCCTTAATAAAGAGATATCTTCCCTCAGAATCTGGTTCCATAGCTTCTAGTGTAAATCATGTATTCCTGTCAAACCCAATCGCTGTTCCTTTTGATCTTTTATTGGGAGAATAGCAGTGTATCCAAGTAGGAAAATCTTTAGAGATTAATCTAGTCTTGGATGTCAGCTTTAAATGGGTTTCTTGCAAGAACACTATATTTGCTGACAGTCCCTTCATCTCCTGCAGTATCTGGTATCGCTTATTAGGGCTATTCAGTCCACTCACATTATATGTGACTATTTTCAAAGCTGCCATGTTCTATGGTTCAATTCCCTTCTCTTACATGTGTAGCGGCCTCACCCCCTCTGTCTGGTCTGGTATATCATACGTGAGGGTGAGATGCGCTACGGCCCATGTTCTCCCCATTGCTGCGAGTGAGGTGAAGGCCAGTACCTGTTATTCTCCTGTGTGTCTCTTTAAGAACCAAGTCCTGTTGTACTGACACTCCCCTTTGCTCCCATTAACCAGAGTTCCACACACCGATAGAGGGTCCAACTCTTGTTTATTAACACACTCCAATAAACAGTCCTTTTCCAGCCGACTGGTTGAGACCCAATAAACAATTTAATACGGTGGGGTGAGCAGGTTGAGGCACTGTCCTGATAAATAAACTAAACCACTGTGGATTCACCAGCGGTTGCTAAAGCCCATAGCTTGTGAAAGAACTTAAACCTTCAGGGTCTCTACCAGCGACCCCAGAGAACAGAAACAGGAGTACCTTCGCTGCGTTGTGGCCCCTGTCAGGGGGAAGATGTCCCTCCAAGGGAGTTACCAGAGGCCCCTCTGTCACCGGGTTGATGCTGCTCCGTTTCTTCAGAGGGGTGACCTCTCCAGCCTCCTCGCCTCAGACACGAGCCCCATCCACTTCAGGGACCCTCGGACAAATCCGCCCTTGCGGAGCCCAGTCAAAGTCACTGGGCTCCAGGCCTCCGATGTAGTACCTCACCCCAGGCTTAAGGTGCCTGGGATGGACTCCAACACCGCTCCGGCCAGGCCATGGGCACCTAGGCCGGAACTCCGAACCGCCAGCACCCAGGCCTAAGGTGTCTGGGCGCGGGATGCCGAAGAAGAAGACCTCGTGGCGAGGGCGTCTCTCCCACTTACAGTATATCCTCCCATGACGCCACAGCAGGTTCCCCGCCCCACTGTACCACCGCCGGAATGGGACAAAAAGGAGACAGCACTGTGGCAGCGATTCTACCTCGACCCACGGGAACATCGCCACCCACAGGCCAAGGAGAACAGCACACCACCAAACTCCTCCACAATTTGAATGGTGTAAATCCCTTCATAATTAGCACATCCTGGGTCATACTACCACCCAGGTGTACCCCCTAAATTTAGACATCCCGCTACACATGCATAACAGTAATTCAGACATAAGAGGGAGATTAGGGATCTTAGATATTCTTCTGCTTTCAGGGAGGACTCGTCAAACCTTACATTTAAGAAGAGTTTCTTTTCTAGACCAAACTTTAATTTAAAACATAGGGTAAATTGAGACCACATATACCCCCCTCACCCTCCCCTCCCCCACCCCAATCACATTGCCATTCAATGTTAGAGCTCCCTCGGTCCGCGCTCCTCCTGGCGCTATGCCGAGCTGACCCTACCTCAGGGTACACTGTATGTCCCCCCATACTCCGTGATACCGTCCTCAATTTTAGGATCAGTCCCCGGGGCACAGGTGGGCATCAGTGCTCCATGACCCCCCCCTCCAGGTGAACTCATTCCCCTACCCGCTTCTATCAATTCTCTCCTTCCAATGAGAAGGAAAAAACAGAAAGAAAGAACATGAAGAAAAACAGAAACCAAAAAGAGGAAGAAGATACAAAAGGGTAAGGAGGAGGAGAAAACAAAAAAAAAAGCTCCTCCATCATATTCAACCCCACAATCTAAACTCCATTCCCATCATGCTCCTTCCTCCTTCTCCATGCTGGGGGACTCTTTTCCCGATTATCCTCTTCCCTTCCCTCCCTTAAAATATTCAACCCAATAATTTAAGCTCTATTCCAGTCATACTCTTTCCACCTTCTCCATACTGTGGGTCTCTTTTCCCAGTTATCTACTTGTATAAATTGAATATTCAGTCTATTACAGAATTCCTTGATATCTTCTGGGAACCGTACCGACCCCCTGGTTTTTAACCATTAAACATGCAGGAAACCCCCATCTATAGGGGATATCCTTTGCCTGTAGGTGGCTTGTTAATGGCTTCAATGACCTTTTTCATGCCAGCGTTTCTGGTGCCAAATCTGAAAAGATAGACAGTTTAATTCCTTTATATTCCATTGAAGTTCCTTGTACATTGGGAGATGATCTTTTTGCTCTTAGTCCTGGAATCTTACTATGGTATCTCTTGGTGTATCTTTATGTGCATTATATGATTTTTGGATTCTGTGTACCCTTTCAAAGCGCATTGGTGCAGTTGTTTCCCGCTTTAAAGCTGTATTAAATATTTCTCACAGTACATCACCTAGCTCTATATCTTTAACCTCTTCAGGGAGTCCTCTTATCCGTAGGTTTTTCCTTCTTCTGTGATTCTCTTGGTCCTCGAGTTTATACCGGGAATTTCTTATCTCTATCCAATCCATATCGGCTCTTTCTCTTAATTCCTGTATTGCATTTTTCTGTTCTTCCAACTGTTCTTCTATTCCTTCAACCCTTTGTAATACACTTTGTATATCTTTTCTAGTTGCGCTCATTTCACCCCTTATTGTTCGCTCTAGGCGTGATATCATTTCCATCATATCTGACATATCCTGCTTTGTTGGAGGGGCTTGCATGTCCTCCCCTGATGTTTCTGGTTGTTGTTGTCTCTCAGATGTCTTCTTACCTATTGTTTCTGGGGTTTTAACCTTATTGGTTTTACTTTCGCTGGGGTCGTTTGTTCTCTCTGAGCTGTCTCTGGATCCCTCTTATTTTTTGCCGGTGTCGTTGGTGTTGACACTACTTTTTTACCTGAGCTCTCCATTTGTTCTGATCCTTCCGCAACCAGATAGGACTTTATTGTATTACGGTTTGTGCTCTCCCCCTGATTACCTTTGGGGCCCTTTTTTCCCATTCTATCCCTGCAAAACGACCATAGCTCCAGCTGACGCTGTAGTGCAAGGACAGGTCCTTCTAAACGGGTAAGGATATAGTTAAATAAGTTCTTCTATGGTTTATATTCCAGAAGACAATTTATATGAGTTCAGTACCTAATAATACAAACTTATAGAGCCCTCTCAGTCCTGTTAAAGGTAATTTCCTTGTTGACCAGTCAACCGAACAACCGAAGAATTAACTATTTAGAATATTTGAGGAGATCTTGAATATTACTTATATAGAAAGTTCATGTATATAGATGTATATAGATGTTCTGGGCATAGTGTGGACAGGTGTTTATATAAATAATTTTAAGTCCAGCTATTGCCAAAAAAATATATACACCCGATCTCAGTACTTCCAATGTCTTTTTATGCCGCTAGATATTTTCATTCCACCTGTATTTTATCCATCAAAGATTTATATAGGGATAGGAGAGCCAGAAGCCAAAACAAACTCAGCACAAAAAAGTGGGTACTTTAAAAGAGAGAAAAAAGAGCATTGCATTTCTATAATAACTATCAGGTACCAATCTCCATTGCCTGGACACCGCGACCCTTTTCTTTCAATCTGTTAGATGTCTCAGGTTTCTATTAGTTATACATCTTTATCCTTCCACTTGTTATCAATGGCAACCACTGGACATTTTCACACAGTTCAATAGAAGTTCAATAGAAGAGCTAGGGAGGTAGATGGACAAACTCTCAAGCACCTTACCCCTCTGCAGTCTAAGTCTTTCCAGCTCTTTCCAGCTCTCTCTTATCTCTTATCTCAATAGCTTTTTGGGACCCTTCCAAGCTATCAAAAAATGCGGCACTGCCGTACAGTCAACCAATCATTGGGTAGGGTAAGAAAGATATACCTCATCATATGTCTTACCCTCCATATGTCCAATCTTCACCTGCGGATTTGGTTAAGTACCTTACAGTACCTTATAGCATGGGATGTGGAGCATGGAACGTGAGGCGTGGGGCTGCACTTGCCGCTTCTCCTCCCGGACCTTTGCGGGGAGCTCTCTCACTTTCTCCATAGATGGTCTCCATAGAATCCCGAACGCCGCCGGTCACGTGGGCTACGCTCGGATCCCCCTCCGCCTACTCAGATGTTCTGGCTCTCTGTCTCAGCTTGGCTGCGGCTGCGGCTATGGCTGCGCTCTCCTCTCCTCTCCGACACGAGCACACACTCTGCACCCGGCCACACTCCTCCAGCCTCGAGCCAGGGCCTTCAGCCGAAGAAACAAGGCACCGCCGTACTACCGCACCGACCAGCATCCAGTGCCACCGCCACGCCCGCCGAAACGTCAGAAACGTCAGGAGAAGGCCACTCACATGCCGGCATCCAATTCTCTGAAAGGTATCGTCAATATAGATAGTTCACCTGGAGGTATTCATGAAGCAACCCACATCACACTGTGCTACGGCGCCATGTTGTTTGGCCCCACCCCCTGCTTTGTTCGAATTTGGCGCAAGCTGCCCATAATGTTTGATCTTTGTCGAACGATCGAACAGCCGATGTTCAAGTCGAACTCATGTTCGACTTGAACAGATAGCTCATCCCTAATGGTGACCTTTTGTGGACTATAATTTTCGAGTCATTCCATAGATTTTCAATGTCTGGGCAATTTTAAGTCTGCGCTCTGACTAGGCCATGCAAGGACAGTAACCTCTTTCTCCTTCAACCACTGTGTGGTCATTTTTGCTGTGTGCTTTGAGTCATCTTCATGTTGGAAGGTAAACCTTCTTCCCATTGACAACTTTCTTGCAGAGGGCAGCAGATTTTCCTCAAGAATTTGATGGTATTTTGTCCTATCCATTTTTCTTTCTATGCTGACAAGTGCTCCAGTCCCTGTTGCAGAGAAACACCCCCATACCAGGATATTACCACCTTCATACTTTACTGTAGGAATGGTGTTATTTGGATGGTGAGTTGTATTGGATTTATGTCAGACATATCGTTTGGTGTTGACGCCAAACAATTAAATTTTAATCTCACCTGATTATAACACCTTTTTCCATGTTGCCTCAGAATCCTCAAGGTGCGTTTTGAAAAAGCTCAGTGGTGACTTCATGTGGCCTTTCTCGAGGAATGGCTTTTTTCTTGTAACCCTCCAATACAAGCCACATTGTGGAGAATTTGTGATATTGTTGTCACATGCACACAATGACCAAACTTTGTTATAAATTCCTGCAACAGCTTCAGAGTTGCTGTAGGCATCTTGGTAGCCTCTCTGACCAGATTCTTCCTGTCTCTTTTATCCAGTTTGGAGCGATGTCCTGATCCAGGGAGGGTCTGTGTTGTACCAAATACCTTACACTTCTTAATAATAGACTTCACTGTGCTTCTAGGTATTTATAAAGCCTTTTAATTTTTTTTGGATCTATCTCCTGACTTGTGCCTGTCCACAATTTTATCCCACAGATCTTTTGACAGTGCCTTGGCACAGATAGTTGACTGTTTGCTTCAGTTGCACTACCAGAGACTGAAATGCTCCAACCAAGCTCTTTTCATAATGAGCTAATCAAAATGACCAAAGCTGATCACAGTTGAAAGTCAAATGGCTTTGCGTTCCATTGAAAAGGTGATTACCTACACCTGATTGAAATGTCCATGTAATTTTTGGAGGGGGTGATCATTTTTTTTTACTGTTTTTTTTTTTCTGACATGTTGGTGTTTTAATTTTTTTTACACTTTTTTGGTGAATGGATAGGGGTACAATGTACCCAATACCCATTCACATGGGGCCGGGACCTTAGGGCCCCTTGTTAAAAGGGAGCTTCCAGATTCCGATAAGCCCCCCGCCCACAGACCCCCCACAACCACCAGGCAAGGCTTGTGGGGATAAGGTCCTTTTCCCCATCAACATGGGGACAAGGCGATTTGGGGGGAACCCCAAGCACTCTCCCCATGTTGAGGGCATGTGGCCTGGTATGGTTCAGGAGGGGGGCGCTCTCTTTTCCCCCCTTTTCCTGCGGCCTACCAGGTTGCATGCTCAGGTAAGGGTCTGGTATGGATTTTGGGGGGACCCCCACGCCATTTTAAAAAAAATTGGTGTGGGGTTCCACTTAAAATCCATACCAGACCTAAAGGACCTGGTATGGATTTTGGGGGGGGGGGGGACTCCATGCAAAAAAATTTAAAACACAGTTTTGTCAATTATTTTTTATGTATATTGCCGGCATTCGGCAATACATTACAGCCACGAGCAATTTTAAATAACATTTATTCCTTTAGAAATGTCATTTTGCTGCAGTACTGTTATAAAGAAAGATGCGCTACTTTACAGGCAGACTAAGTGGACCCTTCATGCACGATATTTAAGCATTATTAAAATCACTGCTTCTGAAAAAAACGGTTGTTTTAAAAAACATTTTTTTGCATTGATACATGTCACTTGGGGCTGTACCCGAGTCCCCATACACCTTTTATGGCAATAACTTGCATAAAAGCCTTGCAAATTAACACTTTTGATTTTTCATGTTCGTGTTCCATAGACTTTAACGGTGTTCACATGTTCGCACAAATTTTTTGTCCGTTTGCATGTTTTGGTGCGAACCAAACCAGGGGTTGTTCGGCTCATCCCTAGTCAGTAGATGCCAATATTTGGTTAGTATGTGTTTTACCTGCTTGTGTTGCAATGAATAAGTGGTGATGATGATCTCAAGAGTATCATTTTTTTTTAGTTCTCTTTGGGAGAACAGGAGATCCTGACGTGATTGACTACATGCTCGTTTGTAGGCTCATTTGAGGGAGGTTTTAGAATAGCCTCGGTCAGGGAGTCTTGTCCTCAAAATGTTAGCTTCTTTTTGGAACTGGGCATCTTCAGAACAATTCCGCCTTGCCCTCAAATACTGGCTGTAGGGAATAGAGGCCAGTAGGGGTTTAGGGTGGAAACTTGAGGCATGAAGTAGCGAATTGCCTGCTATCGGTTTGCGGAATCATTCACTAGAAAGGTGACTATCAGTTTGTTTTTGGATGAGAACAAACAAAAAAGTAATTTCAGTAGTCGGGTCGCACCGATACCAATATTAGTATTGGAATCGGTGCCGAAACTGAGAATTTGCAGGAGTACTTGCAAATGCTCACAATGCCTAGTCCAATAACCTGGACACTCACGGATGATCGGTGCTGCGGCGAGGGAATTTATAATCATGGAGCCCCCTGTGTGGCTTTCAATGAAGCAACTAGCAGCCGCTTCTCCTCCTCTCCCCTCATTTCAGCTGCTTTATTGAAAGCCACACAGGGAGATTGGTGATTTTAACTTCCCCCACCGCCACACCAATCGTTCCTGAGTGTCCCCTGTATCTACCTCTGGCTCCCCTCTGTTTCCTCCTCTGTGCTCCTCAGTGGGCTCCTCCGGCCCCCTGTTCTCCTCTGGCTCCCCTCTGTGTCCTCCTCTGTGCTCCTCAGTAGGCTCCTCTGGTCCCCACTTTCCTCCTCCAGCTCCCCTCTGTGTCCTCCTCTGTGCTCCTCCATGGGCTCCTCTGATCCCCCATGTCCTCCTCTGGTTCCCCTCTGTGTTTCCCTTTCGGTCCCCCCATCCTCTTCCAGTCCCCCTCCATGTGCTCCTCCGTTTCAGGATCGAGAGCGGAGGAAGGAGCGGGTAAATCTGTGATTTACCGGCTCCTCCTTTTTCTAAATGGACAGAGTCAGTGATCACTGGCTCAGTCCATTCATAACTGAGCTTCGTAAACTGTGTTTTTGAATGAAGAGGAGCCTCTGTCTCCTGTCCATTCATGTTCAGTGCAGCTGAGGCTGGTGAGAAAGGGAATGGGGAATCTCTATCCCTTTCCATGTCTCAAAGGGGAGATGTCATGGGTCTATGTAGACCCCTGATATCTCACCAAAACTCCCCTACCCCCCAACAGGGTTGAATAAAAAAATTGACAAAAAAGGAAACATTGTAATAAATAAATATTTTAAAGTAAATTTTTAAAAATAATAAAAAATAAAATAAAAAAAACACTGACACTGGCTGTCCACTCCCGCCCCCCCTAAAAAAAATGTGAAAAAAACACTGACACAGTCCACGCCTCATCAGTGCCACCTATCAGTGCTCATCAGTGCTACATATTAGTGCCATTGTCACATGACATTAAAAAAAAGTATTGGTAATCGGTATCAGCGAGTTCTTGAAAAAGTATCGGTACTTGTACTTGGTCTTAAAAAAGTGGTATCGGTGCAACCATATTTGGTAGTACTCAATGACACCGTAAATTTTAGATTGAAATCATTTGTATTGATCCGTGTAATTAATTTATTAAGAAAAAGGTCTGATCCATCCCATAATACAAATATATCATGAATATATCATCTATATATCGGTACCATGCTAAAACATGTTCTGCATATATAGAGAAAGATTCCTCATATAACAATGTACGTTCCCACTCCTCAGGTACAAGTTGGCATAGGCCAAGGCACAACACGTCCCCATGGCCAAGAACTGTATTTGGATGAAGTGTCCACTGTTAAATGAGAACACAATGTTTCTAAGGCCTGTTCTGAGTGCAACCTGTCCTGTTAAACCGTTGCATGGTCTTGGCCACCGTGCTGCAGCTCAGTTTGAGGGTCTTGGTAATCTTCTTATAGCCTAGGCCATCTTTATGTAGCCCAAAAATTCATTTTTTCAGATCCTCAGAGAGTTCTTTGCCATGAGGTGCCATGTTGAACTTCCAGTGACCAGTATGAGAGTGAGAGCGATAACACCAAATTTAACACACCTGCTCCCCATTCACACCTCAGACCTTTTAACACTAACGAGTCACATGACACTGGGGAGGGAAAATGGCTAATTGGGCCCAATTTGGATATTTTCACTTAGGGGTGTACTCACTTTTGTTGCCAGCGGTTTAGACATTAATGGCTGTGTGTTGAGTCATTTTGAGGGGGCAGCAAGCTGTACACTCACTATTTACATTGTAGCAAAGTGTCATATCTTCAGTGTTGTCACATGAAAACATATAATAAAATATTTACAAAATTGTGAGGGGTGTAGTCACTTTTGTGAGATACTGTATGTATACTATCTCTGGGCATATCCGGCCCTTGCTCTTATCTTTTTTTTGAACTGATATGAATAAAAGCAGCGTTGTTGCCTTTTAACCTATCTACATTCCTACTTGATTTCTGCCTATAAAGTCCAAGGGGGTTATATCCTGCTGCACTTTTGTGCATCATACATATATCAGGATCTGTAGGAGGATTTCTGTCCCCCTTTCTGCTGCAGACCGCTGAGACAAGATAAGAGTGAAGATGAAGGGTGTGACGCAGCTGCAGAAAATGGCCTGGTGGACCTTGTGTTGGACACATGTGATTTAGGGAGTCATCGATACACGTGGGACATTATCTGTGATTTTCCTGGCTGTTTTTGAGCTGATTGGTGAAATAATGACTAATGAATTTTTGATTGTTTTAACATATGTACTCTGTTTATACTATCTCTGAAAAGTCAGAAGACATCATAAGTGAGCTGATTTACCTTGGATAGGTTTTTGGCATATTTTTGGAAGAAGCTATTGTCAGTCCCTGTCTCTGGCAATCGTGTTTTTCTTATGCTGGCTTCAAAAAGGAAAACATGTGACCCTTGTGGACAAAAACTCAAGTCATGAATCTACATGACCAAAGTGGAAAGAGCAAGGAAAGAGCTCTCTTCTAGAAGAAATCCTGTGCGCTTGCCTGGGTGACAAACTGCTGTATTTCGAAGACTCATACCATTGTGGTAATCTTTCAACCACCTCCCATCTAGAGCAATGAAATGAAGGTAAACACACCTGTGGTTTGGTTGTGCATGGCTGTGGAACATTCACTGATACTGGATTGCAGATGCAACCACAAGAATGTCTGGCCGAGTCTACCTTGGGTGAGTATCAGTTGCTGGAGAATGCATGTGGAAAGTGTAGGAAGATTTTGACTTCCATCAGACTTTGGAGCTGGTGCAACCATTGTGGTGACTTTCTCCTTACATTGCTACAGACCGATCTGACACCCAGCATAATGAAAGTCAACCAGACAGATGGAAACTTTAAAGAAGAGCTATTGTTGTTGAAAATAATTTGAATTCAATGACAAATTAAAATAAATCAGCAGACTGTATTCTATTACCAGATTATAATTCCTTCAGAGGTTATCTGAATATCATGTATGCTTAAAGGTGAACTATAGTGGATTTTGGTCTATGATATTCCAATTATCTTTATATCAATATTTTTTTCATTTGTATGAAATCTTTATCCTCATTTCTCAGAAATAGGGGACACAAAAGCCTATGCTGATCCTGTATAACATTACAGTGACCCTGCATTTTACCCACATTTGGAAAAGTAAGAAATATAGCAGACATAGTATGCATTATGTATTCACCTCTCCAGTACACTCCACTGCATGATCCTATAGCAGTGTCAATAAAAGACTCCTCCAGGCATGAGATAACAAGTTGCAATCCCCTTGTCTCACCCAATAGGTTATTCAGAAACTGAAGGACCAGTGGACTAGTAAAATGCAATGTCAGCTTAGCAAGTCCGGAGATGACCCCCTCTTCCTGTAAAAACCACTGACTAATAGTTCTTCATGATGTATGTATGTTTGTAGGCAGGTGCTGTTTACTCTCTCCTCTGTAAGTGGTGCTGTGTTGCTGATCGCTGTACAGAGGGAATGGAGGATGAGAGGAACTTCGTTCCGCTGAGCCTCCTTAGGTGTCACGAAGGGAGCAGTGCCCTAATTGGGCACTGCAACACTAGTTGACCTCTGTGGCCATCTTTGGTGAGGACAGTGCTAATAAATTGCACTTCCCCTCTACAGTTGGCATGTATTTGCAAAATGCAAAGGAAAGGGACAGGATCTATGTTGGCTAGGGACAAAGCATCCAGTCCTAGAGAAAGGTTCCTGAGAAGGAATTCAGAGCTGGTGATGAGGATCGGTCATTGGTCTGCTCAGTGCAGCCAATACCGCACCCTGCCAAACAGCCACCCCTCTTCAACCAGAAGCTGTTCTGGTAATGTCAACCTCATCAAGGTGACACTATATACACTGGAACTATTCCGCTGTGACAATAACACGCCTGAGAATTTTTGTACCTATGACGCCTTCGTCAGTGAGATGCTGTTACCAACTTTCTTGAGACTGTTCTCTACCTTTTATTTATTACTTCCACTAAACCAAATAATAACTGTGCCATTCTGTAAATCAAAAAGTTAGATTACATGCTTTCCTGATCCCTGTGTTCCACTTTGCATGGTGTGACATCCCTATCCTTCTTGTGAGATTGCTGGGGAGTGATAAGTACCCTAGATCTTGCAAGAAGACACTCCATTCCAAAGCAGAAACATCTTCTTGCAATATTTTGGCAGCTCTGCATTCCCCAGGATCTTGCTAGGAGAAATATGACACCACCCTTGCCTAGGTAAAGTAAGTACATAATCCGCCTTTTTTTCTTTACAGGTCCATTTTTTAACTACTATTAGGCAGTGGCAGAAGCGCAACTAGAACTTTCAAGGCACTGGTGCAAGAAACCATGAATGGGCCCCCCTGGCCACTGACTGGGGTCCTTCTTACTGATCCTGGTGCCCTTTACTCCAATAATAGGACCCTTTATTATGGTCCCGCAGCTAGCCCCCCCCCCCTTGGGGTCTCCCCATGGTGGCAGAACGCCAGAGCTCAGTTGCAAGTATAACCTTTGCGACCCTGGTAGTTCTGCCACTGGTGCCATCGTTTTTTGTTTTTTCCATTTTATTTTATTTTTTTACAATTTTATTTTTAATTTTTTACATTTTTTTAGGACCCCCCCATTGGGGAGCTTTGGTGAAATATCTCATTTTTGAGACAGAAAAATGGACTGAGGATAAATTCATCAACCCCTTTCTCTGCAACCTCAGCTGCACAGAATGAACAGGAATAGCTCATACAGAGCTTCCCGTTCATTCATAAACTGAGCCATAGTAAACACTGTTTACTATGGCTCAGCTATGAATGAATGAATGAAAGAGAAAAAAATTAAAAAACTGCAGCAGCCAGTGAGAGGTTGAAGGGGGAGACGCGATAGCGCTGCGGGGGGGGACCAGGAGAAAGCACACAGGAGCCTGGGGCAGCTGGATAGCAACAGGGAGGTGGCAGGAGCAGCATGTGGAGGAACCAATGTCCTCTATTTCCCTTCTGCAGCTGCTAAATGTATGCGGGAGGGAGATGAGGAGAAGCTGAAATTCAGTAGCTACATGGAGGACTGCTTGCCACTGCCCCTGCCGCTCTCCTATCCAGGCATACAGGGAGGCTGCATGGACCCCTGGGATCCCAATGGAGCCGGGTCGCAATGGCTACCCCTGCAACCCCTGTAGGTACACCCCTGGGCAGTGCATTTCACAGGGTTTGTGGATAAAACTAATAAATGGACTTCATTTTACTGCAATGCTCACTTTAAGTCACATTGAGGAATTAGGAACTACGTCACTCAAAAATAAAAACAGAGATGGATTAATGCTTTTATATATTTTATTTTTAAAAAGGAAAGGAAAATATCAGATCAGACTGTTATACATAGCACAAAAGAAATGGCCAACCACCCCCTCAATATAAGAAGTAGGGAAAGGGAAAGATAAAGAAATTTGAATTATCACTACAGACAAAATGTAAACCACATTGAAACCAGAGGACGCCAAAATTAGCTCCCCAATTTCTAACCAAGCCAATCAAAATACCAATTAAATGGGAAAACAATTCCAATATGTTATTTTGTATTTTTAAATGTAATTGCAAACACTAGCATGATCCGATTTTTTCATTATATATGTATGCACAAATGTGTGATCTTTTCTATACGTGCTCCATCAAATTCACATTGTGTCCTGTAGTGATGCCGCCTTCCTTCCAGAACCGGTAGATTTTCTCTTAGTCCCATCTGTTGCTCATCTATTGAACTGCAATCAAAGAGAGGTCAATGTCAGCAAATATTAAAACCATATTTAAATAATACCTACACCTTATTCTTTCAATCTTTCTCATTTATGTATAACAAAAAACATAACATAAATACATTTATATGGATTTGTATATCCAGTATCAGTGGTGTATACTCAAAAAGAATCTGCCCATACATTAAACAGTTATTATGTGAACATTGTTGGTTGCATTTTTGTTGGTCTTTATTTTGATACGCTGTATATCATTAACATATTTTTATTTCACTAGAGGTTATGTGAATATCATGTCTGCTTAAAGGGGAACTATAGAGGGTTTTGGTCAATTGTATTTTAGTTTCTTTTGTATTTTTTTTAATTGTAGGAAATCTTTATTATACATATAAACATTTAATATACTGTATGCTGTTTCTTATTTTCAGTATGTGCCGTGCTTGCTGGGTCATCTAATGGGAAAGTCTAGCACCAGTTCTGTACTTCTTAGATGTAATTGAAGATGATTCAGCTTTGTATCTAACCTGAGATCCTGCTATTAAATCTGCATTTACACCACAGCAGTGTTACATTTTTTTATGCAAATTGTTTTTTTCATTAAGCTCGCTGCTTTTGCTTTAGAAAAAAAAAAGTGACCTTTATTATCTGATAACGTCCATTTTTGATATTAGATATACGCAGATAGAACTGAGCTACTCACAGAAGGTGTAAGAGACTTGGAAGCCCTTTGCCTGGGTAGACTTGTCACTTTGGAATACGAGAACCATAGAATTGCCTTTGGAGTAATACACAGGGATGGTGCGATCACCACAGAATGGACCCTTTTGTGTACCATCCATGAAGAGTGTTAGATAGTCGTACATACAGAAACTGGAATTCTCTACATGGAAGTCACTTATGGTCAGAGCAATCTGAAAAAGAAATACAATTATGACTAACATGACAGTGGTGTGTTCATACAACAAACAAATCATTTTTATTATATAAAATTTAGTGAATATTTTGTTTCTTACAACTCATTGATGTTACAGTCTACCCAAAATAATATTTGACATTAAAGCCACATTGAAACCAAGAGCAAACATTTATTATATTGCAGTTTATCTATTCTTACACGTGATGGCTGCTTTCGTTTTATTTTTAGCCTTTCTTCTATGTTCATTTAGTCATCCAACCATCAAGTCTGTTGTTTTTCAAAAGCACAAGCTATCCAGCAGAATGTATCAGTTTACATGGATAAGCCAAATCATTCAACACTGGCAGGGATCCTTAAAATGATCAGCTTTATTTATTCATGTAAATCCTTTATGCCAAAAAAAAAAAAAAACTGCTGTAACTGATTATAAAATGTGAGCTTGAAATTGGATTCAACTCATTAGTGTATTTAAATCTGCTAATACATTTAGTGCTCCCCTCCCCACAAACTGACAGTGCTGCTGATTGCTGTGCCTCTTTTTCTTATCCATCCAGAGTAAAGTCTCACTAATACAGGACGTGTGTTACTGGCCAGATCACCAGGTGAAAATGGGGAAACGCCAAAGAAAACGGATGCAGCCACCACATCCAATGATTGCTAATGTGAAAAAAATGAATTGTTTGTTTTAGGTGTTTTATGTCACTTTAGGGATGATACTGCACATAAAAGGCAGTGCTTAGGAATCTTGTTGGAAAAGGAAGTCCTTTCTATTCCTATGGTTTGATGGTCACCAATCTACAATTGCCAGAAAAGGAAGGAAACATCCAGAGCTGGGAGATCTGCTGAGCTCCTCCTACATTACTGGCTGATTTATTTGTCATTCACCGGTCTACAATAGACTCAAGAAACTGATCAGCCCCCTCCCTTCCTCTCCCCTGTGCTCCTGTTACTCTCAATCAGGATGGCAGAAATGAGTCCAGTGCTGCAAATCCAAGAAAATCTTTATAAACAGCTTACAAATGTCACACCACCAGTTTTCAGCCAGCTTCACAAATTACCACCAACACTTCCTGTCATCACTGGGAAAAGATCCAGAACGTCTTGGTGGTAATAGTCTTAGAACAATCTACTTTAGATTTGCCATCAGCCATGTATTGTAATGCCCTAAACAATACATTCAGTTTCCATTCAATCAGGTAGGCCCTGGTGAACACTGGTAAATTCAAAGGGGGTTGTACATTCAGATTGTAATGTGTTTGTCCAACATTCAATTTTGTTTGTGTGACAATTTTAAAGAAAGAGGAAGTCAAGTAATTAGGGAGAATTTTGAAGGCATCTTGTTTTACCTTATATCCAACAGGAGCTGTGATGGCGTAGTTACAATTCATGTTTGGACTGTAGTTCCCTGGGTATCCCGGAGATGTAAAGCTGCCTTGAGAGTTAAAGAAGGATCCTCCACACTGAACTGTAAGAATATAGATATAATCAATATAGTAAGGAATATAATAGTATATGACATCATTTTATGTTAATGTGTATACTGTATATACATAGTTCATCCTCCCTTTTCGGAGTTCCAGGTTGATCTTAGGCTAGAACCCCACTCTCCAACCCTCAATGAAGAGCTCAGATGTAGAGATGGCCTACACAGGCGCCAAATGCTGCTTCAGGGCAGGAATGGGAGAGATTCACATGTTTTGCATTACCCAGAAGTGTTTCACAGAGCACTAGTGAGAAAACAGGAGTGTCCTATGAAAATAAATAACTGTAGTGGAGGTGGGTGGGCTACCATACAAACCTATTATTTTGTCCTAAATGGGGTAAGTGCAGATGCTGTAAAATATATCCATCTTGTTTGCCCCACTGCACTGCTTGGGCTAAATACTTCTTTAGTCTAGAAGGTGATAAATAAGTTGAAATGCTTACCTTATTTATCCCTCCCACAGGCTTTCTCCATGCTGTACTTCTGGTCCCTGAAGCTGCTTCTTTTTGCCATTCCCCTGGCTGTAGACTCTCAGATGTCATCAAATACAACAAAGGATCAGCAGTCATGCATTGTACATGAACATGTTGAGGGCTCGCCCACATACTGGGACATTGGAGAGCATAGATGACCACTGGCTGCCAGGGTATGTTTTTGAACTTTCCCAATCGGCCCTAAGCAAAGCAAGCATTTAACCAATGCAGTGCTGGGGAAAAGGGAGTCTGGTCACTGCACTCCACCCTGGAGAATTTTGGATGACATTGTCAACCGCAAAGAAGTCCATTTAACAACCTCTTAGTTTTGCAGAAGGGCAGACAGCAGGGATATACCGCAAGAAAGATGAATCTTTACAATATATGATCCAACATAAGTCATAGAGGTACCGGTAATTGTTATCACTCTTAAAGTTGACCAACTTACACATTGAACAATCTATCAACAACTTTATAGAGTGAGGGCCTGTCTTACTGGTAATTCTAATTGTATATACTAAGAAGCTTCATGGATTTCCTCAAAGGTTGCAAACAGAGGTTAGAGGACAATAAACTGTTGTGACAATAGTCCCTCCTTTGGAGGGATCTCCTCTGTATCTATGATTCTTCAGTGTCTTTCTCTGAACACTTTCTTTACACTTAAAAAAAATCAGCATACCTGAGCTATATGAAGCTTGGAAGCCGACCCCAGCAACAGCCCCGTCACTGACGATCTGGACCAGCATCTGGCTTGTGGAAGCGATGATTGGAGGGAGAGTTTGACTTCCGCACGTTTTATCCAACAACACAGGGGAGTTCTTAGAGGGACCGTCATAGATCCTCATGTAGTCTGAGTCACAGTTAGGAGTGGATTGGATATTAAAGCTACTGAACTTCAATGAAGCCTAAAAAGTGACACAAGGAAAATGTATTATCTACAGTAAACCCCAAACTTCCCATACTTGTAACTGCAAACTGGGTTAATATGTAATTGCAATATGATGCAATCGATTACAATATTAATGCTTGAACAGTCCTTCAGAAAAAAAAACCACATAAGAATATGTAGGATTCTAATTTCTGTTAAAAGATCTTGCAGCTATAGACATTTCTAGCTAAGATGTCTCTTGAAACATGTGTGTATTTTCAATTGATTTTCCAGTTGACAGAACTCTTCTGCTCCATCTGATTATTTGTTGCTTGTGGTTTCTTCAGGGAAAAAAATAAGCTTAACCACTTAAGGACCGCCGCACTCCATTGTACGTCCGCAGAATGTCACGGCTGGGCACAAGGGCGTACAGGTACATCCCCTTTAAGAGCCCATCCGTGGATCGCGAGCGCACCACCAGCGGCGCGCTCGCGACTCGTTCCTCTTCTCCGTGACCATCCCCCGCGGGAACAGCGGACCTGATCGCAGCCCGTGTCCCGCGATCGGGTCACAGAGAGGAAGAATGGGGAGAGGTAAGAGTAAACAAACCTCTTCCTGTGCTTCCTAGTGAGCCTGTCACTGATCGTCTGTTCCCTTTCATAGGGAACGATGATCAATGATGTCACATGCTAAGCCACGCCCCCCCCCCACAGTAAGAAACACACATCAGGGCACACTTAACCCCTACAGCGCCCCCTCCTGGTTAACCCCATTCACTACCAGTGTCATTTTTACAGTAACCAGTGCATTTGTATAGCACTGTTCGCTGTAAAAATGACAATGGTCCCAAAATAGTGTCAAAAGTATCTGATGTGTCCGCCATAATGTCGCAGTCACGATAAAAATCGCTGATCGCCGCCATTACTAGAAAAAAATATTAATAAAAATGCAATAAAACTATCCCCTATTTGGTAGACGCTATAAATTTTGCGCAAGCCAATCAATAAACGCTTATTGCAATTTGTTTTACCAAAAATATGTAGAAGAATACGTAGCGGCCTAAACTGAAGGAAAAAAATGTTTTTTTATATATTTTTTGGGCATATTTATTATAGCAAAAAGTAAAAAAATACTGCATTTTTTTCAAAATTGTCGCTCTATTTTTGTTTATAGCGCAAAAACTAAAAACCGTAAAGGTGATCAAATACCACCAAAAGAAAGCTCTATTTGTGGTAAAAAAAGGATGCCAATTTTGTTTGGGAGCAACGTCGCACGACCTTTAAGCTGCATAATGGTCCGGATCTTAAGTGGTTAAACAAGACACATTTGGGGGGAGAAACTTTTACCAGAAGTCTTTAGTTTAATGCTATATTGAATTAAATCAAAGAAACCTGTGACTGTGGATATTGCAATACTGTTACTATTGGGAACATACTTGTAAGAACCAGAGCCACAAATTAATCCAAGACCCATTTTGTTCCTGCTAAACCCCTACTCCTACAATGACCTCACCATCAGATGTGGGGTAAAAGAAATCTGGCACATGAGAGTTGCCAAAATAGGCTCCCAGCAATGAAGTGGTAATGATAGTCTGAAGACTATAAAGTGGGCCATAATGAAGGGAAGTATTATTCCAAGATATGGAGCAATTGGTGGTTGAAGCAGAGTATGAGGCCCAGAGGCAATTACATCTTAAAAGACCTACTCTATATCTCTGTCTCAGCCATAAAGTCAAACCACCGCAATGGCTCCACTTCAATGTACAAAAGTGTGATGTTCAGGTAGGGAGTATTTGGACCTATTGCTTGGCTCTATACTAGTCAAGTCTCTTTTTTTTATGAATGTAAAATGTAGGTGGTTTACAAAACAATCTTCAATATGGCAGTTCATTTTCACAGCTAGGTTGCTAGACACTCAGGGTCACATTTTGCATGTCTACATTTCTGTCTCCTTACCTGTCCTGATGGAACTCTGATCAACCAAACGCAGTCACCATTATTAGGATAAGCAGAGGGATAGTTGTCAGAAGTGAAAATTCCTGTGTTATTATTAAGCAAAGTAGCACAGACACCTGAGAAGTGAGAAATAGACATATAAATTGTATTTAGTCACTGGAGGAGTAGACTGATAATAATATTAATAATGAATTGGTGGGAAACAGGGGAGGGGGTATTAACCTTCTATTAAATTAAAACTGCTGAAATTTTTACCTTAAATTCAAATGAACCTTGCGTTTAACCCCTTTATGTTGAAGATAAAAGATCCCTAATGCCTCAATGCAGTGTCACAACTTTCACATATGTTAGTGAAACGGCACGTATCTTTACAACTACTTTGTGTATCCAGGTGAACTATACTTTGTTTGTTCAGGGCAAATTGAGCCTTCATTTCATGGTAAAAACAACATTTTTTGATATTTTTTTTTTCAATGAAAACTGGCCAAATTGTAAGCCATATCATTTTGTTAAATATAGCTATATCGTTCTTAAATTAAAATAAATAAATAACCAAAATTGAATTTGAGATGCATGGGGATTCCACATATGTGTACATTATTTATTGTACACCCAAAGTAGGGCCCAGAAACAAAAGTGCTATTTTTTTTTTTTTGTCAAAACTGTAAAAATTCACTTTAAATGCAATCATAAAAAATGGATATTTCTAATGTTTCAAACCCATAAAACTGGTATGTACAGAAACTTACTGCATTGATAAAGTTGGTTAATTTTAGTGACATCCAAGACGCTCAGTCCAACTGTCTGCCCAATAGGCACATTGGGGTCAGGCTTGGGGACAATTGTGGGTTTGTTTGAAGTGTTGGTGAATGCATAGCTGTAAAATGTTGAATGGAGATCAGATCGATATATTACCTTAAAAATATTTTATAATTGATCGGTAATTTACCAGCTAACACAAAAGTCATGACTTACCGATCATAGTGCATCACTGAACCGTAATCATATGGACTGCCCAGGTTATTAGTGTCCGCTTTAGCAAAATTACCCAAGTATCCTGTAACAAGACAAAAGCAGTGGTAATGTCTCTTTTTTGAAAACATGGCTAAATTTGCTTTGTGTAAATGTCTGCAGTACCTTTAGAGATATACTGGAAATTGATGTCAACGTATTTGTCACGATCACTTCTTACATGCTCATGGTAGAAGCCCAGGGCATGTTCTAGTTCATGTTGTATAATCCCCCTGTAGATGCAGCCTCCACCCAATGAAACTGTCTGGCTTCCACCAGTTCTTCCAATATATGAGTAACAGCTAGAAATTGTAAAAATACAGTTCAAAAGAGTTATGCTTTAATACCATTTGGGAGCCTAAGACAACAGTTTTAATAGCAACAATGATTGAATTTGAGCTACAGAAAGAAAACAATCAATATCTGTTTTTGCTAAGCTTTTAAACTTTCTAACTAATATCAGCAGGTGTATCCCTATGTATGTGCACAGTTCTAATAAGAGGTATGGATTTTGGGACCGTTGTGCTGGCTCCAAGCATTGGATCACTGCTCACTTTTGGACAGACATATTTGGTTTTATTTTCATTGTAAAGTTTTAAGTGGAATCCATTGAGTCTGTTGTCACTAAGCCCCACTCAGAGACTATATCATTCCCCAAGAGAAGCCATCATGCACAAATAGGTGCAGTAAAGTCTAAGGTGTTTATGTTTTAGATGCTCCCTACTGTGAAGAACTATGATAGGCAACAGACAACCTTACCCATCATCAGGAGCGATGCTGAGATAATCGCCTTCTGTTGTAAGAGGCACAAACCTCACACAAGTCAATGACTCAAACTCGGCCATGGCGAGCACAATACTGTTCTGGTCACTGGGACCTGAAAACAGATATAGAAGGTTGGGTTTCTACAAATAACAAATAGCAATGAATACTTTGATGCAACAGAAAAAAGAGGGAACTCACTGTAGCGGGAATCTATGATGTAGGGAACAGGAACAGTACCATTATCCCTTTTTGGCCAAAGGCAAGAAGGACAGTTCATGGCGCTGCGGTCATTCTGTACCAGCACATCGCCTCCATACATGGGTGTTTTGCTATCTGAAAATACAGAAAATGGTTATAGTTAATACACTAAAATGCATTGGATTTAAGCTTCCCATACACTGTGAACTGGCTGACGTTTGCTATGTGGGTGTCTCTGTCAGTCCACTCTCACCTGACATCCTTTGATTGAAATATGGACGGGTCCAAACAGAAAATTTTAGAACTAATAGCGGCTGCATCTAATCAGATGCAGTACAGTAGGGTGTTTGGTATAAAAAAGAATAGAATAGGCACAGTGGGAATCTGTACATCCGGAGAAACCTGTTATATATTTTAATGTAGTCCAAAGGCCCAGCTTTACTCAGTTCCGTGACACAGCACAGCCCTATTTGCTAGGAGAGGAGACCTGATTTTGCTCTGCTGCAGTGAAGTTGGCCTCTTGAATCTTCCCATGCAGGACACAGAAGAGAGCGAGCCACTGAGCAGAGCCTTCCCACTATGGAGGGCAGAACTTAGAAATGCCTGGGAAGATGCTAAGCCTAGCTTAACCTCCTTCCCACCTGGGAAACCAAAAGAAACTATCTAGGTAATATGTAAGCACCTGATTACACACGGCCCTGTTTGGCTGGGGAGGAGTCCTGATTTTGCTCTGCTGCAGTGAAGTGACACTTACAAGTCTGATAATCTCATGTGTCTGTCACTCTGCTCTCTCCTCCTATTACAATGAAGCATTCACTACAGTACAGTTAACATACTCCTTGTGCTACTTCTCCCACCTCTAGTCTGAGCTCTACAATGAAGGTACTTACATCCCTTGCTTTTAAAAGAGTACAATTAAGATCTAGTAAAGAATTTAGAGCTGCATTAATTCATGATTTTTTTAATTTTTTTTGGAGTTCAGCTTTATTATAGATTTAGAACTTTAAATTGCAACATATTGATGCTGATTTTCTACTAAATTCCCATGCAAAGTGCAATTTCCAAAGTTTGCAAAGTGAACAGTCTATTTGCCTTTAATAAATTAACCTCTTTATCTCACAAGTTACACTGCAATGGTAAAAGTGAATAGGAATATCCCATCAGTCTTTTTAGAAATGGAATAGTGATTTTAAAGACTCATTCAGCAATGACAAGATCTTGTAACCTAAGACAAGAGTGCCATATTTCTCCTCACACGCTATTGGCTAGTCCATCAGTGCATGATTTAAAGTGTCCTGAAACTCATAACTTTATTAAGTATAATTAGTTATTGTCTATTCCCTTGCCTGGATTTAGCATTCTTATAATACAGTAAAGAATCCTGTGGATTAGAATAATTACCTTTATTAGCTTTCAAAATCTTGCTGAAGATCCCTTGTGGCACTTCAGAGTCTTCACTTTTTGGGGCTGTGTATACAAAATACACATTAGGCACATCTAGTGAAATAATTGCAACCAAAAAAGTGACTTAATTTTCTGTAAATATTGAACCCATTCTAAAAATTGAAATATCAAGTAATGAAAAAATAGGGTAGCTCTACAAAGCTATCCCTGATTTGAGTAACTTCTGGTTGGGAAATTATTTAAGTCTTTGCCTGAATCACCATGACTATCATAAACACTGTCACGTAAGAAAAGGGAGATGACTTTAAAAAACACCCTGTTGCCAAGGTCTAAAAAACATGCAGACGATTATATGTGCAATTAACATATTTTAGGAATGTCATTAAATGTAAAAAATCTCCCTTGTGTAAAAAACCGAAAGCTTAAAACTGCTGCTTGGATGTGATGTCATCAGCCCCAGCAGACTCCGAGCTTTCACTCAAATGACACTTTATAGTATTCCTCTTCATTCCTCCCCCAGCAGCTAAATCAAAGTTTATGTGGGGAGGTGAGGGGAGGGACAGAGATGCTGGGCCAGCACAGACAGTAATTGGACACTCCCAGAAAAGGGGAGGGCTAAGAGAAACAATGAGGGAGGGGGCCGTGCTAGGGAAGTGACTCTCAGAGTAGTCAAAATTTCTTTGCAAGTTGAAAGCCAGATTGGAGGTGAATAATTAATCATTTATGGAAAGGAAAATACTGCAAGCAAGCATTTAAAATAAATAATTTTTTCTAGGGGTTTTATCTAAATTTAAACTGGTGAAAGGGTCTCTTTAAAATAAGGGGTTTTTACCATAAGACCCCTTTCACACTGGAGAGGTTTGCAGGCACTATTGCGCTAAAAATAGCGCATGCAAACCGACCCTAAACAGCGGCTGTCGTTTCCCTGGGCTTTCACACTGGAGCGGTGCCCTAGCAGGACCGCTCCAAAAGTCCTGCTAGGAGCATCTTTGGAGCGGTGAGAGGAGCGGTGTGTTTACCGATCCTCCACTGCTCCTTACCATTGAAAGCAATTGGAAACCGCGGCTATACCGCCGGCAATGCGCCTCTACAGAGGCGCATTGCCGGCGGTATTAACCC
The DNA here is from genome assembly GCA_029206835.1 of Rana muscosa. Taxonomy (NCBI): domain Eukaryota; kingdom Metazoa; phylum Chordata; class Amphibia; order Anura; family Ranidae; genus Rana; species Rana muscosa. The sequence continues at coordinate 26,077,217 of CM055126.1, forward strand.
TTTTTCGGCCGCTAGCGGGGGTTAAAACCGCACCGCTAGTGGCCGAATACCGCCGCAATTCCGACGGTATAGCGCCGCTAAAAATAGCGGCACTATACCGCCAGCACACCTCCCGCCCCAGTCTGAAAGGGGCCTAAGAGCTATAAAAATGTTGAATGGTCTATCTTAGAAGCTGGTTGTAGATGGAGAAGGAAAATAATTGTATAGATTATCTGGCCAGGCTGATAAGGGCCAATGGAGCGATGCAAAAAATTTTTATTTAGGAATTAGGATTTAGGATTAGGAATGTTATCAAAAAAAAGGCTAATGAATTGGGGGAAAAGCAGAACAAACAAATCAGCTGAGAGAGAACAGAAAGAAAGCAAAAATGATTCCTTAAATAAGAATGTTAAAAAGCTTACCATCTTTGTTCACTCCAAGTAGATGGTACTGAAAAGTAAATGGTTTGTATTAATATCCTTTTTCAAATGGAATACAATAATAAGAATAATAATGGAATACAATAATAAGAGATAACAAGTCTTGATCCCAACTTATCCCCATCCAGCAGAGTCCTCCTCAGCCCTACTGGAAAGCTCTCAAAACTGAGGTAAAATCCTTTCTTAGACAGATGTTGGAAGATTGTACCATATTTCCCCTCACTTTCTGTCCTAATGGCAATGGCCAGGACAATGGTCAAATCTCCCTACATGGGACCCAGGCAGTAATAAGGAAGTGTTAAAATCTGACAGGATTCCAAACCCCCCATCACTTTATCCAAAACTAAGGGGATAACTATTTTGGCTAGAATTACACTTCACTACGAACTAATATTGTCAGTAACTTCTTGGAATATACTTTCCTAAATATAGTTGTCACCTGTCCCCTGTACTGTACATGTCAGCTCATCATCTCACCTGTATTTCTGCAGATAGCGGTAGACTGGTCACCAGCCCCATAACACAGCCCAGAAACAGGAGGAAGACTGTTTCATTCATCTTGTTCAGAATTCTCCTTCACTCTAATGTGAAATATCTTCTCTCTGAAGCTTGGTGTGACACTCATCTTCTGGATCACCTTTTATACAGGTACCAGAGAAGATCTGACCAATCATAAGACAGGAAACCAAATTTCAAGAATGACCTAAATTAACGTGTATGGAAATTAGAAATGTATAATTATTTCATGTGTGACACCATGGTCATTATTATCTTATTATTATCTTGTTGTTCTGCTGTCTAACTTTTAATTGATTGTCATGGTCTCCTGACAATTGTCTATAATGACACAAAAAGTTCTTGTGTAAGCAATATCATCATCAACTGATTTTTTTATTTTAATGCATACAGATAAAAAACCTTCTGACTTAAGAACCACTTTAATTTGGGTAAACCTGGTCTTCATCCTAGTGCTGCCAGGCCTAAGCACTAACCACTTTGCCAATGTGCCGCCTTGGAGGTGTAGCTGGTTGTTAAACACTGAATACTATCTATGACTATTGGCCATGATGCTGCCTTCTTTGGGAACTCAAAACTGCAAAAAAACAAAGGTAGAGAGGAGACCCAAACAGTCTCATAGTGTAGTAATATTTTTTCTCAGTAAAGCAATCTTTAAACCAATAAATATTGCACTATCAAGTCAAGAAGGAGACACTGATAGTACTGGCTGGAAAATGTGCCTTTGGTTTATAACATATTTTCTTGTTTGATTATGAGTTTTCTGTTCCAGATGTGCTGATATTGGATCAATAATCAAACTCGAAATTTAATTTTACTTGTGTAGATATATTAAATTAAATTCTATATCTAGCTAAAAAATAATAATTTATGTATTACGTTTTTTTTTTATTATTATCCACATTATGGATATGATTTTGTTTATACCTTACTCTCTTACCCGTGAACTTTCCCATCAGTTCTATCTTTGAACTACCTATGAAACAGGCCAGCCAACCATGCAATTCCTTTTCTTGTATCTCATCTATTGCTGATACAAAAGGGTTTTTATATATGAAATGTACCTATTCACATATATATTTTGACTTGCAAATTACATCTGAAATAGGCCAGCTCATCTCGTTCCTATAAAATTAAGCTGATACAAAATTGTGATACTCAGGGCTGCTCCAAAATATACAAATAAATAATTTATATACAGTATTTAAAGTGCTGTGCAAACACATAAAGTGCAATCAAAGTGCAATCAAAATAAAGATCTTCAGTGCAAATTAACGTATTCACTTCTGCCTGTGAGGATACATGTGCCACGCCATGCTCCCCCCCTGGTCCCCACTCCCCAACAGTAAGCTTTAAAATGCAAGGTCTTTGTCCTACATCAATGGTTGGGATGTCTCCTTCCAACAACACACTTTAAAGGACTCCAAGATCTTTAATCTACATCTATGGCTAGGTCTCCATTACAATGCTATGGATATATAGTGTACCAATGAAGAGAGAGATATGCACATAGCGTAATATTGCTAATAATTATTGGTAAAATCACTAAAGAAATGCACTTACATCAAAGAAAGGCATACAAGCAAAAATTGCCGCCTTGGCGTGCTGCCAACTGTCAGTGGACCTCATGTATCTGGTCCCTGCTTGACGCGTTTCAACCCCCCCCCCCACTGGGCATCTTCAGAAGCTCTACACATTCCAAAACGAGAAAAAACAATTAAGCTTACATCCACATAGATATCCAAAGGCAGTAATTATGCCGTGGTTTATATGAATATTGTTTTTCCCTTTTTTAAAAAATACTCTTGTAACGGCACCCCAAATATGAACGGGGGTAACAAACGCCGTTTAGATATCTTCCCTCTCCTGGACACAGATTCTCTGCCGATCCTCCACAGCCATACGACCCCTTCCCATAAGAATTAATCCTTCTGAAAGAACGAGACGCAATCTGTATCTTTCCAAGGATAGACTGATTTTATTGCTAAAAACATTGTAACCTTTATACACATTCAATACTGCATTAATCTAAAATGAACAATGGTCCAGCTCCACCCACAACATAACAAGACCCAATACACATTTGACAGTAGGCTAGCTTTTGTCTCCCACTACCCATCTCTTAGACGGCAACAGCTAATCCCTTTATGTTTAAATAACTATGCATGACATTTATATTCACCAGACTGCCTGTTACTTTACAATACACACAAGGACAGACTTAGTTTCCCCAATCCACATCACCACAAACAATGGTCTTTTAGAAGCTGGGATTAGCATTACACTAGGCAGACAGGTGATTGAGGCTGAACACCTCAGTATCTCTCAATTAACCTGTTGAGTTCAGAATCAGTAAATAGTCCTTTACAGATATCCTTGGAAATATGGTGGATAAATATTACAGACCCATTTTAGGTAGTCCAAGATATATTTCTTAATGTCCATTATTTCCTGGCTCACCCTGTGTCCAAAGTGACCCCCATGTCACAACTCTATTGCTAAATTCAGTTATACTAATTGTTGCATTTCCCATGCTAAAATTCATGTACAAATGTTAGTACAAATGTCATCATGTTAGTATGATTGTACAACTGTTAAATTTGATTACTAATAAAATGTTATTGTTTCAAAGGCAGTAATTACAGAAACATTGACACTGACAGATACCTGTGCCCACATACCCATATCAAATACAATGCTGGTATTGTGCATCCTTGACTCCATCCCACCCAAAGTGCAACAAGGGTCCTTATAATCATCCTAATTTAAATGAACAACAGAACTCTATTTGGACACAGAGACAACCTCTGATAAACAAGTTCCCGAGGGCTGAAACCAGGGCTGTCTAACCACAGTCCCCAACCTTTTCTACCTTACCGGGGCAACCACGTTATGTCAAAATATTTTGTTCTAGAAGCAGAGCATTACCCACAGCGGACACCCAGGCCTTGTGTGTAGGGGGATCAAGGGACTTCCACAGTATTAGAATTAATCTGCAGGCATGGAAAAGGGCCCTTTCCACTGCTATCCTAGGGTGTGCATCCTCAATGGCTTTCTCTAAAACATTTAAGAGACAGCATTTGGGGTCTAATGGGATGTTTACCTTAAATACCATGTTTATTGTATCTACAACCTGCCCCCAATAGTGATGAAGTTTGGGGCAACGTCATAATAGATGGATTAGGTCCCTGTGGTCCGTTCTGCATCTTTGGAAATATGGCTCCGTAGTGTATCCCATCTTATAAAGCTTCAGGGGAGTGTAGTGAGAGCGTAAGAGAATGTAGAGTTGAGAAAGTTTCTGGGCCACGTTTAGAGAGTAGGTTACCACAGCCTGATATGTCTCTTTCCATTGATCACCCAACATCGTACCTAGGTCTCTCTCCCAAAGCAAAGTCACGTTGCTAGGATGGCCTTTGTGGAACTCAGACAACAACACATGTTATAACATTTTAAAATAAAGCCTTTAGAGCTTTCAGCCAAGTTGAAAATAGGGGTGGGAGATAGATACCATTCCTGCATGTCCCCTTGTTCCCTGACTGCATGTCAAAAATTGTAGGTAGAAAAACTGCATATGGGTGGGTAGCGAGTATACGGCTTGCAGGGAAGCAAAAGGTAACAGAAAACCATCCTTAAAAACTTGAGACATAGTAACTATCCCATATGCCTTCCACTGAGTGCCATGCACTAACTTGGCTAGTTCTGAATAGTTATCGTTACACCATATCGGGCTATACTTTGTATACCCAGTGACATGTTTATATTTAGCCTTGTTCCATGTTTTTTGAACAAGACTGTATGTCGGTAGGAGCTTATTTGGTTTAGCAAATCTAAGGGCCTCAAGACCCTCTGAGATTGAGTCTCTCTGGATAAGGGCCAGCATAATAACGGGTCGTGGAGGTAATGTGATCTTCAACAGATTGTGTAGAGGCAAACCCAGGGCCAATTAAATTCTGCAGTTGCACAGCTATATAAAAGAGCCAGGGGTTGGGAAGGTCTAGGCTCCCCATCCTTGGGCCGTTGTAAATGTTCCAATTTGATCCGTGGTGTGCGTTTTCCCCACAGCAGAGTTGTAAAGATGGAATTCACTATTGTAAACGTTTTTAAGGGGACAACCGTAGGGGAGTTGTTCATTTGGACATTCCCAGTCTTTGGAAGGCAGTGAGGTGTGCATTATCCACATATACTAACATGTCAAGATGAGAGTCTGATAACATGTTGGGACTTATCGCACAGCACAGGAGCGTGAATATTGTGATATGCTCCGTAGGGGAGTTGTGTTATGGGTAGAGAAGCTGGGGCATCAGAATCAATTTATTGAGATTCATTTTACCTGCAATTGACAATGGCAATTTTTTCCAAATCAAAATGTTATCACGGAATTTGTTTAGCAGGGGGGAGATGTTAACCAGTTAACCATATTCTAAGGGAGAGTAGGTCACATATACTTACATTTATCTGTTGTAAGTATGGGACAAGCGGGGGCAATTGGTTGTGTAGAATCACCGTCCAGTAGGAGCAGTGCTGATTTGGTCCAATTGATTGTCAGTTTGAAATATTGGCCAAAGTCCTGAACAGTGGATATGACTGTTTGCAGAGACAGAGTCGTATCCCCTAGCAATAGTAACATGTCATCTGCATGCAACATGATTTTGTCCTGAATTGTGCTGTAGCGAAGTCACGTAATCAGGGGGTTGACGCTTATGAGGACAGCTAATGGCTCAATGGTGAGCGCAGAGAGCAGTAGAGATAGGTGTCAGCCCTGCCTAGTGCCTCTGCCAAGAGCGAATGAAGGTAAAACCCTATCTAGAACTCTTATGGATGCAGTTGGCGCACTGTAGAGGAGACAAACCCAGGATATAAACTGTGTACCAAAACCAAATTTGGACAGAACCAGCCAGAGATAGTCCCATTAAACATTATAAAATGCTTTATGAGCATCAAGGGATAGGAACGCTCTGCTACCCATATTATCTGTGGGCAGTGCCACTGATAAGGCAGCACAGCCATTCCCCCTGTACTGGGCCCAGGCCACATCATTTTAAAAGTGGGGCCCATGCACCTGCCGAGCAGAAGGGCCAGTAGTACTGCCTTATTGCTGATGCTTGTGACTCTTGTGCTTTGCGGACAGTTTTAAATTTTCTTCTGACTGCACTGCAGTTGGCTCTAGTATCTGTGCCTCCTTCCCCCTGCTGCCTGGGACCCCTCTGTGCTAGCTGTACTGCTATTTTCCCTCCTCCCCTCTTCCTCCGGCTGCTGCTAAGAGCACACAGGCGGGCTATTTCAGGATGGTGAGCGGGGGGGGGGGGCTCACCTTCGTGAATGAAAACAAAGGAAGTTGGGACTTTAAATGAAACAGTGGTCTGATGGGGATGAAATAATGAAATAAATCATTGAATATTGCATACATGTTTTAACCACTTAAGCCCAGGGCCAATACGCAGCATAAAGACCAGAAGTATTTTTACAATTTGGCACTGCGCTGCTTTAACTGGTAATTGCGCTGTCATGCAATGTTGTACCCAAACGAAATTTGCATCCTTTTCTTCCCACAAATAGAGCTTTCTTTTAATCATATTTAATTGTCTCTGCTATTTTAATTTTTTGTGATATAAACGGAAAAGATCGAAAATTTAGAAAAAAAATTATATTTTCTACTTTTTGTTATATGAAAAATCTAATAAACTCAATTTTAGTTATACATTTAGGCCAAAATTTATTCAGCCACATGTCTTTAGTAAAAAAAATGTCAATAAGCGTATATATTTATTGCTTTGCGCAAAAGTTATAGCGTCTACAAACTAGGGTACATTTTCTGGAATTTACACAGCTTTTAATTTATGACTGCCTATCTCATTTCTTGAGGTGCTAAAATGACAGGGCAGTACAAAACCCCCCCAAATCACCCCATTTTGGAAAGTAGACACCCCAAGGAAATTGCTGAGAGGCATGTTGAGCCCATTGAATATTTTTTTCTTTTTCGTACATCACGGGACACAGAGCGACTTAGTCATTACTAATGGGTTATATAGTTTACCTTCAGGTGCTGGCACCTATCAACTTCCAAACCGGAAGTACCCTCCCCTATATAAGCCCCTCCCATCCGGGAGCACCTCAGTTTTTTGCCAGTGTCTAAGGTGTTGGCCAAAGAGTAACATGTGTTTTCCTGGGCTTGCGTACAGGTTCTTTTACGAGCCTTAGTAAGCTGTTCCGGATCCCACCAAAAAAGCTTCATAGCTAAACGGTCGGTACCCGGGCCTTGCAACAGAAGAGCAAGGTTTTGCCTGTAATGCCTCTCTTAGGAGGGCTGGACCCTGGGATCCAGAGCTCTGGTCATACCCACGACCAAGATGTTTTCTGTGCAGGGTGCTATACAGGTCCAGGGGAGTGGAATCCTTGGGAACCCAGTCCCTGAAGGTTTAATTACAATGCCTGCCGTGATAGGTGAAGTTTGGGCTTCTGTGGACCAAACAGAGTCCTGCGGCGGGGAACAGGTAAGTGGGGGCCCCCAGGAACTTGGTTCTATTGGGGGACCCCCAAGCCTAATTTGTCTTTCTGTCTGTTACCTAATGGTATTCCCGCTAATATCTGTGTATGCCTGTAACTACTGGAAAATGTAAAATTTTAATAGTAGTCAAGAAAAAAAAAAAAAAAAAAAGAGGACCGCGGTACCTGTGTTAAACCACTAGAGGCCGCTGTGGTCCATTTTTTCTTGTCATGTGGATCTTTAGTTTTCTCAAGTCAAAAGATCCAGGCAGTTGGTAAGTTCTCTGTGGGAATCCACTTCCTCTGCCCTGTTGCTGCGCTCATCCACCGCACAGGCCCTCCGGCAAAAAGGGCCCTGGCTCCTAGTCCCTGCTTGGTTTCGAAAAGGGCGCCAATGGCGCACGGGCATGCGCCTCCTATGAAAAAAAAAGGGGCGGGGCGGGTGGATGACGCTCGATGCGCGCCGCGGCGCTTCTGCGCATGTGCAGGCGTCCCAGCATGTGTAAAAGACACAGTACAAGTGTCAGCTGGATGCAAGCAGAGCTAGCAACAAAACGGTGGCACACAGAGGCGGTTGATGCAGGCATCCCCATAGAAAGACACTTTAGTGGACACCAGCTGGTATATAGCAGCAACTGTGTTAGACTATTACCAGCAAAATTGGTGTATGACGACGGGAATACCTCAGCTTTGTGCTTATAGGATATGTCGTCCAGACGCTCTGGAAATAAATCTTCCAAGAAGCGAAAGGGGTCTCCATCGGGCTCTGAGGATTTTGGGCATGCTGTACTGCGCCAATCTCCCCTGAAATTTCAGAGGTCAGTAGCCGTAGGAACCCCGCAGGAGTACCTGGTACTGCGGCTGTCCCCAGTCCACCTGCTCCTGTATATATAACAGAGGAGGTTTTATCCTCAACTCTGGGAGGATTGGAAGAGAGATTAACAGCATTGATCGCTGCTTCCCTGTCACAGGAAAAGCGCGTCCGATCTCCGTCTCCTCCTGCAGAGTGCCTGTTAGTGGAGGAACAGTCCCAGAGATCGACCTACCTGAAGGGGATCAGGTGAGGTTGATAAAGTTATAGAGGAATCAACAGTGGAAGAACCTTTCTCAGCATCTCAGGCTGAAGGATTATGGGTTCAGTCTCTGACTAACATGGTCCGAGCAGCATTTTAAATGCCTCTGGCGGAACCATCAACCACTACTGTCTCCTCGCTGGGGTCGCTGAAAGCTCCCCAGACTGTCTGTTCCTTCCCAATCCACCCTTTATTGGAAGGGCTTATTTACCAGGATTGGGAGCATCCTGTTAAAATATTTACTCCCCCCAAGAGATTTCCAGTGATCTATCCCATGGAGGATAAGTTCATTAAAAAAATAAAATAAAAATGGAGGGTCCCTACAGTGGACACAGCCATCTCTTGTGTAAATAACTCACTGACATGTCCAGTAGATAATGTTCCAATGTTCAAAGACCCAATAGATAAAAAATTGGAGTCTTTACTAAAATCTGCTTTCTCTACAGCAAGCATGGTGACACAACCTGCAGTAGCAGCGATTGGAGTCTGCCAAGCAATGAAAGATCAGTTGAAACAAGTCTTAAGGGACTTACCAGATCAGCAGGCTCTTGCCCTAGCTGACCTACCTAGAGCCTTGTGTTGCGGTGGACGCCAAAAAGGATACAATCCAACAGGCCTCCCGCTTTACGCTGTCTGTAGACATATGCGTAGGCTTCTATGGCTCAAAAACTGGTCTGCTAAAGCTCCCTGTAAGAAATTGCTGATTAGCTTCCCATTTCATGGAGAACGCTTATTTGGAGAAGATCTGGACAAATATATCCAGAAAACTTCTGCCGGTAAAAGTACACTCTTGCCGGTTAAGAACAAGGGTAGAAGTCCTTCTTTTAAGAGGCCTACTTCTCCAGTCCCTGGCACATCGACTGTGAAACAGTTCCGACGGCCTCCGCGGTCAAATCCAGGGGGCAGAAATTAGGGACAATCACAGGGTAACAAGAAACCCTGGGTCAAGAGAGGTACAAAACCTCCCCCCAAGTCATGAAGGGTTGCCCCCACTCAATCGGGTGAGGGGAAGACTTCAGTTGTTCACAGAGACCATGGCGGGACACCATCAGAGACAGATGGGTGATCTCCGCAGTAAGTCTGGGATACAGGCTGGAGTTAAAAGACATTCCTCCTGCCCATTTTATGAGGTCAAACGTGCCAAGCGATCCCCAGAAGAGAGGATCCCTCCTTCTGGCACTAGAACAACTATTGCTCCAAGGGTAATCATGAGGTTCCCTTGGAAGAAAGCGGGTTCGGGTTTTACTCGAACCTTGTCACAGTCCCCAAACCAAATGGGGACGTGAGGCCCATATTAAATATAAAAGGGCTAAACAAGTTCCTACATATCAGGACTTTTTCGGATGGAGTCGATCCGATCGGTGGCCACCGCCCTACAAGGGCAGGAATGGTTAGCCTCGATCGACATAAGGGATGCTTATTTGCATATTCCCATCTGTCCGGCCCACCAGAAATTTCTACGCTTTGCAGTAGAAGGGCGCCATTTTCAGTTCAGAGCCTTACCTTTCGGTCTGGCCACAGCACCACGAGTGTTCACAAAAATTCTGGCCCTACGATTGGCCAAACTAGGAACACAAGGTGTAACGATAATGGCATATCTAGACGACTTGTTGCTGATAGACCACTCAGTGGAAAAAAACAGAAGTGGTCGTTCACAAGACAATCAAGTATCTGGAATCTCACGGTTGCATTATCAACCGAGACAATTCAGCCCCAAAAACCAGTCAAAAGTCTGGAATACTTGGGGGCTAAGACTGGATTCAAATCAGAGAAAGATTTTCTTACCTCCAGAGAAGGTGTCGTCTTTGAAAAATTTGACCCACTTAGTGGGTACAAAAAAGAAAACCATCCATACGCCTGTGCATGAGGCTGCTGGGAAAAATGGTGGCTTCATTCGAAGCAGTACCCTATGGTCAATTCCATTCAAGGAACTTGCAGAGGGCCATACTGTCAGCCTGGAACAAAAAAGTTCAGGCTTTAGACTTACCAATGTCCCTGTCCCCTTCCGTTCGCAAGAGCCTCCATTGGTGGTTGGTGCCCCAGAATCTGGAAAAAGGGAAACCCTTCAGTCCGGTTTCTTGGAAGGTGGTCACTACAGATGCCAGCCTCATAGGCTGGGGGGCAGTACTGGAGCAATGGTCTCTCCAGGGCAAGTGGTCAGAAGCAGAGAAGGCCCTGCCCATCAATCTCTTAGAGATACGAGCAGCCCGGTATGCCCTAGTAGCATGGACATCCAAACTCCAAGGGTCCCCTGTCAGAATTCAATCAGACAATGCCACAGCAGTGGCATATATCAATCACCAGGGTGGCACCAGGAGTCGTGCAGCCCAGAGGGAAGCGAATTGCATCCTGGAATGGGCAGAAAGATATGTCCCAGCCATATCCGCGGTTTTCATCCCAGGAGTGGAAAATTGGAGAGCGGACTTTTTAAGTCGCCAGCAATTATGCCCGGGGGAATGGTCTCTTCACCCCGAGGTTTTCCAGGCAATATGCCAGCGGTGGGGAACACCGGATGTAGATCTGCTAGCATCCAGATTCAACGCAAAGGTGGACAGATTTGTGTCTCGCACAAGGGATCCCCTAGCTTGCAGTTCGGATGCCCGAGTGTTCCCTTGGGATCAGTTCAAGCTGATATATGCATTCCCACCGCGATTAATCCGCAGAATCAGGGTAGAAAAGAAACCAGTGATTCTGGTGGCTCCAGCGTGGCCCCGAAGGGTATGGTACGCGGAGATTGTAAAAATGTCAGTGGGAAGTCCTGGGACCCTCCCACATCGTCCGGACCTGCTTTCGCAAGGACCGATATACTACCCTTCCTTACCAGCCCTAGGTTTGACGGCCTGGCTATTGAAGCCCACATTCTAAAAAAGAGAGGGCTCTCTAATCCTGTGGTATCTACCATGATCAATGCCAGGAAGCCGGTATCCAGGCAGATCTATTATAGGATCTAGAAGGCGTACATCACGTGGTGTGAGGCCAAGAAATGGCATCCACGTAAGTACGTAATAGGTAGGATTCTGGACTTCCTACAGTGGGCTGTACATAGGAAGCTTGCCTTGAGTACTATCAAGGGTCAGACGGCCTTGTCAATATTTTTTCAAAGGCCCTTGGCTTTGCATTCATTAGTCAAAGCTTTCATACAAGGAGTGATGCGTATTAGCCCTCCGGTTAGTATTCCCATATGTCCATGGGACTTAAACCTGGTTCTGTCGGTTCTACAGAAACAACCATTTGAACCATTGCGGCACATTTCCTTGGTTCTTCTCACCAGGAAATTGATTTTCTTAGTAGCCATTTGTTCGGCTAAAAGAGTATCGGAATTAGCCGCCTTGTCCTATAAGGAGCCATATCTGGTTGTCCATAAGGACAGAGTAGTATTACGTCCTCATCCAGCCTTTCTTCCTAAGGTGGTATCGAGGTTCCATTTGAACCAAGATGTGGTTCTTTCTTCCTTCCTTTTTCCCCAAACCTAGCTCGGTAGAGGAAAAGTTATTGCATTCTTTGGATGTAGTAAGAGCAGTTAAAGCTTATCTAAAAGCCACTGCTCAGATTCGCAGAACGGATACTTTGTTTATTCTGCCGGAAGGCCCCAGAAAGGGTCAGGCAGCATCAAAATCTACTTTAGCCAAGTGGATTCGACAGGTCATAATACAAGCCTATGGCTTGAGAAAGAGACCGCCTCCATTCAAAGTTAGGGCGCACTCCACAAGAGCAGTTGGAACTTCATGGGCAGTGCATCACCAGGCCTCCCTGGCTCAAGTCTGTAAGGCCGCAACATGGTCTTCAGTACACACGTTTACTAGATTCTACCAGGTAGACGTTAGAAGTCAGGAGGATGTCGCCTTTGGGCGCAGTGTGTTACAGGCCGCAAAAGAGCCTCATGCCTGATGGCGCCCAGCTTATGTATAGTGTATCCCTCCCCTCATTTGGCATTGCTTTGGGACGTCCCATTAGTAATGACTAAGTCGCTCTGTGTCCCGTGATGTATGAAAAAGAAAAAGGGATTTTTATAACAGCTTACCTGTAAAATCCTTTTCTTGGAGTACATCACGGGACACAGAGCTCCCACCCCTCTTTTTGGGACACTTATTGCTTTGCTACAAAACTGAGGTGCTCCCGGATGGGAGGGGCTTATATAGGGGAGGGTACTTCCGGTTTGGAAGTTGCCAGTGCCAGCACCTGAAGGTAAACTATATAACCCATTAGTAATGACTAAGTCGCTCTGTGTCCCGTGATGTACTCCAAGAAAAGGATTTTACAGGTAAGCTGTTATAAAAATCCCTTTTTTTTGTCCCAAGTGATTGAATAATGACAAAAAAATAAAAAAATTACAAAAAGTTGTCACTAAATGATATATTGTTCACACATGCCATGGGCATATGTGGAATTACACCCCAAAATACAATTTTCTGCTTCTTCTGAGTACGGGGATACCACATGTGTGGGACTTTTTGGGAGCCTAGCCGTGTACGGGGCCCCGAAAACCAATCACCGCCTTCAGGATTCCTAAGGGCGCAAATTTTTGATTTCACTCTTCACTACCCATCACAGTTTTGAAGGCTATAAAATGCCAAGATATCACGAAACCCCCCCAAATGACCCCATTTTGGAAAGTAGACACCCCAAGCTATTTTCTGAGAGGCATAGTGAGTATTTTACAGCTCTCATTTGTTTTTGAAAATGAAGAAAGAAAAGAAAAAAACTATTTTTTTTATTTTTTTAATTTTCAAAACTTTGTGACAAAAAGTGAGATCTGCAAAATACTCACCATACCTCTCAGCAAATAGCTTGGGGTGTCTACTTTACAAAATGGGGTCATTTGGGGGGGTTTGTGCCATCTGGGCATTTCATGGCCTCCGAAACTGTGATAGGCAGTAAGGAGTGAAATCAAAAATTTACACCCTTAGGAAGCCTGAAGGCGGTGATTGATTTTCGGGGTCCCGTACGCGGCTAGGCTCCCAAAAAGTCTCACACATGTGGTATCCCCGTACTCAGGAGAAGAAACAGAATGTATTTTGGGGTGTAATTCCACATATTCCCATGGCATGTTTGAGCAATATATCATTTAGTGACAACTTTGTGCAAAAAAAAAAAAAAAAATTGTCTTTTTCCCGCAACTTGTGTCAAAATGTGAAATGTTCCATGGACTCAACATGCCTCTCAGCAAATAGCTTGGGGTGTCTACTTTCCAAAATGAGGTCATTTGGGGGGGTTTGTGCCATCTTGGCATTTTATGCACAATATTAGGAAGCTTATGTCACACATCATCCACTCTTCTAACCACTTGAAGACAAAGCCCTTTCTGACACTTTTTGTTTACATGAAAACATATTTTTTTTGCAAGAAAATTACGTTGAACCCCCAAACATTATATATTTTTTTAAAGCAAAGGCCCTACAGATTAAAATGGTGGGTGTTGCATTTTTTTTCCACACAGTATTTGCGCAGCAATTTTTCAAACGCATTTTTTGGGGAAAACACTTTTTTTAATTTTAATGCACTAAAGCACACTATATTGCCCAAATGTTTGACGAAATAAAAAAAGATGATCTTAGGCCGAGTACATGGAAACCAAACACTTTAAAATTTCGCACAAATGTGCAGTGGCGACAAACTACATTCATTTTTAAAAGCCTTTAAAAGCCTTTACAGGTTACCACATTAGATTTACCTAGGAGGTCTAATGCTAAAATTACTGCCCTCGATCTGACCTTTGCGGTGATACCTCACATGCATGATGCAATTGCTGTTTACATATGACGCCAGACCGATGCTTGCGTTTGCCTTTGTGCAGGGCGGGACAGGGGTGTTTTTTTTTAATTATTATTTATTTTGCTTTTTTATTTTATTTTTAAACTGTTCCTTCCATTTTTTTTTTTTTTTTATCATTTTTATTGTTATCTCAGGGAATGTAAATATCCACTATGATAGCAATAGGTAGTGACAGGTACTCTTTTTTTGAAAAAAATTGGGGCTATTAGACCCTAGATCTTTCCTCTGCCCTCAAAGCATCTGACCACACCAAGATCGGTGTGATAAAATGCTTTCCCAATTTCCCAATGGCGCTTTTTATATATGGGGGGGGGGGACATTCCATCCCACTGCTTGTAAAAGCAGTCCAGAGGCTAATTAGCCGCTAGGATTTCTTTTACATGAAAGCCGGCCGCTGGCTGAAAAGAATGATACCAAGATGATTCCTAAACCCGCAGGCATCATTCTGGTATAACCATTCAAAGTGCAGCAACATACCAGTACGTTGCTGGTCCTTGTTGGACATGTATTGTAATCTTTTTTTTCATGCAGCCTGTTGGCTGAATGAAAAAAGAGATTGATCAGTGGGTATGCCCACCATTAGAATACCTCCCTTCATCCACCCACTTCTAATGATGGGCATACATGCACCATTTATATATGCCGAAGCATGGGGGCATCCTCCCGCAAAAGTTATGCCACGTACACACGGTCAGACTTTTCCACGGGCAAGCCTCCGTCGGAATTTTGACCGTATGTACGCGGCATTAGGAGCAAAATCGCTCCTCCGCCCCTGCTGCCCCCATGCTTTGGCATATATGCTCTTTCTTTTAACTGTGGTGGTGAAATCACCTCCTACAGCACTGGAGTCACAGGGATCAGGCCTGTCTCTGCGAACGCTGCAGTTATGTGTGTTGTGTTTTGTAAGTGACAGTGATCGATCGATACTGCACTTGGGTGGGCTGGGCTGGACGGAGGGGCAAAACGCAGGTGCTAGCAGGTATCTGGGCTGATTCCGCTAACACTGCATTTTTGGGAACAGTAAACTGCTGGGGACGCTAGTATAGATCTGATCAGATATTGATCTGTTCAGATACTATACCACTAAGGGAGGTGTATGCTTCGCGCGTGGGTGTTAGCGTTAGTGGCACTAACCTGAAGCTGCCTGGGGCGACGCAGACCCTATCTGACGCTAAAACCTAATTGATATCACCCGGGCGATCAGGGGGTTAAACCTTTATTGGGTTATATACGTCGGGTGCCCTGATGCTATAAAAAGCAAACTAACTAACCAGCGTCACCCGTAACACTTATACGGTGATCATTGGTGAAAGGGTTAACTAGGGGCAATCAGGGGGTTAAAACCTTTATTAGGTAATATATGGGGGTACCTGATGCTATAAAAACCTGACGGAGAACCTAAATAACGAAATAACTAACTGGCTAACCAGTGTCACCAGTGACACTTATACGGTGATCACTGGTGAAAGGTTTAACTATAGGGGCAATCAGGGGGTTAAAACCTTTATTAGGTTGTATATGGGGGTACCTGATGCTATAAAAACCTGGCGGCGAACCTAAAAAAATAACTGGTTACCTAGCGGCACCAGCGACACTAATACAGCGATCAGAAAAACTATTGCTTAGTGACACTGGTGATAGGGGGTGAAAGGGTTACCTGGGGGGCGATCAAGGGGTTAAACCTTTATTAGATAATATATGGGGGTACCTGATGCTATAAAAACCTGGCGGCGAACCTAAAAAATAAACTGGCTACCTAGCGGCACCAGCGACACTAATACAGCGATCAGAAAAACGATTGCTTAGTGACACTGGTGATAGGGGCTGAAAGGGTTACCTGGGGGGTGATCAAGGGGTTAAACCTTTATTAGGTAATATATGTAGGTACCTGATGCTATATAAAAACCTGACGGGGAACCTAAATAACTAAATAACTAACTGGCTAACCAGTGTCACCAGTGACACTTATACGGTGATCACTGGTGAAAGGTTTAACTCTAGGGGCAATCAGTGGGTTAAAACCTTTATTAGGTTGTATATGGGGGTACCTGATGCTATAAAAACCTGGCGGCGAACCTAAAAAAATAACTGATTACCTAGAGGCACCAGCGACACTAATACAGCGATCAGAAAAACTATTGCTTAGTGACACTGGTGATAGGGGGTGAAAGGGTTACCTGGGGGGCGATCAAGGATTTATACCTTTATTAGATAATATATGGGGGGACCTGATGCTATAGAAACCTGGCGGCGAACCTAAAAAATAAACTGGCTACCTAGCGGCACCAGCGACACTAATACAGCGATCAGAAAAACAATTGCTTAGTGACACTGGTGATAGGGGGTGAAAGGGTTACCTGGGGGGTGATCAAGGGGTTAAACCTTCATTAGGTAATATATGGGGGTACCTGATGCTATATAAAAACCTGATGGGGAACCTAAATAACTAAATAACTAACTGGCTAACCAGTGTCACCAGTGACACTTATACGGTGATCACTGGTGAAAAGGTTAACTCTAGGGGCAATACGGGGGTTAATACCTTTATTAGATAATATATGGGGGTACCCGACGCTATAAAAACCTGGCGGCGAACCTAAAAAAATAACTGGCTACCTAGCGGCACTAGCTACACTAATACAGCGATCAGAAAAACGATCGCTTAGTGACACTGGCGATAGGGGGTGAAAGGGTTACCTGGGGGGCGATCAAGGGGTTAAACCTTTAATAGAGAGGGGTTAGGGGGCTACCCTGGACCTAATGGGACCTAACACTAACTGCCCTGACACTTTTACTATCACAAATATCACTGACTGCAGTGATTAGGGATGAGCCGAACACCCCCGGGTTTGGTTCGCACCAGAACCTTCGAACGGACCGAAAGTTCGCGCGAATTTTCGAACCCTATTCGTTATAATGGACGCGAACGTTCGAAATCAAAATTGCTAATTACAATGGCCAATATGCATGTTAATGTCATAAAACAGGTTTGGGGACCCGGGTCCTGCCCCAGGGGACATATATCAATGCAAAAAGAAATTTTAAAAACTAAAGTTTTTTCGGGAGCAGTCATTTTAATGATGCATAAAGTGAAAAAAAAAAAAGTGAAATTTTCCTTTAAATATGGTACCTGGGGCGTGTCTAAAGTATGCCTGTGAAGTGGCATGTGTTTCCCGTGTTTAGAACTGTCCTTGCACAAAATGACATTTGTAAAGGAAAAAAAGAAGCCATTTAAAACCACTTGCGGCTTTAATGTCATGTCTTGTCCTGGCCGCCATATGGCTGAAAATCCTTGAGAAAAATGGCATGGCTACCCCATCACCCCCCCCCCCACCCCAGCCCCTTTGGGTCTTGTATGGATACTAAGGGGGACCCCGCACCCAAAATAAAACCCTATACCTACAACCCTATATACTCTGAACAGCAGTATATAGGTGGTGCAAACAAGACATGGACTGTAGGTTTGTTCTTAAGTAGAATCTGAACAGGTACATTATGAAGTGTAGCTACATCCCAAAAAAATCAATTTTTAAGCTTTTTGGAGAACATAGGGAGGGGTTATCACCCCTGTAACATTTGCTGTCTTTGCACATCTGTTCAGAACATGTCACCTCACTTTCCGTCCCAATGACAAATGTTTTTGGAAAAGTGGGGTTTTAATTGAAACAAGGATTGGTGATAAAGCATCAGTAGAGAGGAGATACCTTTTTCCCAAATTAAATCTAACAGGATAGAATTTTCCTTCCTAGGGGTAGATTTCCTCTCACTTCCTGTTTTCTCTTGCCGTTTGCAAGTAGGAGTCGTTTGTAAGTTGGATGTTTGAAAGTAGGGGCCTGCCGTATATACTCTGCAGAAATTTGCCCTATTAGATGTTGGTGTAGCCACAAGACTGGTGGGCACAGGAATGGGCCCTGCTGTGAGTTAATAGATCAAGATTTGTACTTGCATGCACCTGTTGAACCGGGCAGAAAAATTGGGCCTTTGGTGGTGGTGGTGGTGGTGGTGGACGGTGTTGCCACAAGACTGTAAGCCCTCACAGTTACTCTTGGTGGGTGCAGGAATGGGCCCTGCTGTGAGTTATTAGATCAAGATTTGTAATTGCATGCACCTGTTGAACAGGGCAGAAAAATTGGGCCTTTGGTGGTGGTGGTGGTGGTGGACGGTGTTGCCACAAGACTGTAGGCCCTCATAGTTACTCTTGGTGGGCGCAGGAATGGGCCCTGCTGTGAACTATTAGATCAAGATTTGTAATTACACGCCCCTGTTAAACAGGGGCTGAAAAATTGTGCCTTAGGCATTGGTGCTGGTGCCACAACACTGCAACCCCTCACAGATACTGTACTTGGAGCACAGCAGTCACACCTGTTGCGAAGCATCTTTTTAAAAAATTGTAATTACACGCCCCTGTTATACAGGGGCTGAAAAATTGTGCCTTAGGCACTGGTGCTGGTGCCACAACACTGCAACCCCTCAGAGATACTGTACTCTGAGCACAGCAATGAGACCTGTTGCAAAGCATTGCCTAAAAATTGTAATTACACGCCCCAACAGGGGCTGAAAAATTGTGCCTTAGGCACTGGTGCTGGTGCCACAACACTGCAACCCCTCACAGATACTGTACTCTGAGCACAGCAGTCACACCTGTTGCGAAGCATCTTTTTAAAAAATTGTAATTACACGCCCCTGTTATACAGGGGCTGAAAAATTGTGCCTTAGGCACTGGTGTGGTGGCATGGATCATTGAGAAGGAGGAAGAGGATAGTCAGTGAACATAACAGGACAGTCACTCAGCATCAGCATAGGCAGTCTTGAAGGGATGTGACATTATAAATTATTCCGTTATATCCGCTTCAGGTGTCTGGTAGCTGGTGGTGATCCAAGACTGATTCATTTTTATGAAGGTCAGTCGATCAACCGAGTCGGTGGACAGGCGCACCCTATGATCGGTGACAAATCCTCCAGCAGCACTGAATGTGCGTTCGGAAAGAACGCTGGATGCAGGACAGGCCAGTAGCTCAATTGCATACTGTGCAAGCTCTGGCCAGTGATCCATCCTCAGGACCCAGTAAGCCAGAGGATTTTCGGTGGGAAAGGTGTCCAAGTCTGACCTTGCCCCTAGGTATTCCTGCACCATGTATATCAGACGCTGGCGATGGTTGCTGGAACCGATCATACCTTGGGGCTGCGGACTAAAAAATTGTCTGAACGCATCGGTCAGACGTCCACCTTCCCCACCGCTCCTTCTGCTACTGACCGAAGCCTCAGCAACTCGTCGTCCAGGACCAGGAGTTTGTAACCTCCCAGTTTCTGGGAACGCGTTGCACAGACCTTTCTGCAAGGCCTCCCTGAGATGTCTCATCCTCTGCTCCCTCTGCGACGGCAAGATAAGGTCCGCAACCTTACCCTTGTACCGTGGATCAAGGAGAGTGGCCAGCCAGTAATGGTCACTCTCCTTGATCCGAAGAACACGAGGATCCTTCCGCAGGCTTTGCAGGATCAGGGAGGCCATGCAGCGTAGGTTAGCTGAGGCATTCGGTCCGGAGTCTTCTGGGTCACTGAGGATGACATGATCGCCAGCCACCTCCTCCCAGCCACGTACAAGTCCACTGGTTTGTTGGGACTGTACATCATCCCTAAAAGACTGCTGCTGCTGATGCTGAGTGCCAGGCTCCACCTCCATGCTCACACAATCCTCCTCCTCCTCCTCCTCCTCTTCCTGTGTGATGGGTGGGACAGAAGGAACATTGTCTGGATAAAGGGGGCCTTGAGAGACAAGGAAGTCCTCCTCTTCCTGCCTCTGTTCTGCCTCAAGTGCCCTGTCCATTATCCCACGCAGCGTATGCTCCAACAGGTGGACAAGAGGTACAGTGTCACTGATGCATGCACTGTCACTGCTCACCATCCTCGTGGCCTCCTCAAATGGTGAGAGGACAGTGCATGCATCCCTGATCATGCTCCACTGGCGTGGGGAAAAAAAGCCAAGCTCCCCTGACCCTGTCCTGGTGCCGTAGTCGCAAAGGTACTCATTGATGGCCCTCTGCTGCGTGTGCAGTCGCTGCAGCATGGCCAACGTTGAGTTCCACCTGGTGGGCATGTCACATATTAGGCGGTTCTTGGGCAGGTTCAGCTCCTTTTGCAGCTCAGTCAGCCGAGCACTGGCATTATAAGATCGGCGGAAATGCACACAGACTTTCCTGGCCTGCCTCAGGACATCCTGTAAGCCTGGGAACCTGCCCAAGAACCGCTGCACCACCAGGTTGAGGACGTGAGCCATACAGGGCACATGGGTGAGCTGCCCCTGTCGCAGGGCGGAGAGGAGGTTGGTGCCATTATCAGAAACGACCATTCCTGGCTTAAGCTGGCGTGGCGTCAACCACCTCTCGGCCTGCCCCTGCAGAGCTGCCAGAACCTCTGGCCCAGTGTGGCTCCTGTCCCCCAAACACACCAGCGCAAGCACGGCATGGCATCTTTTTGCCTGCGTACTCGCGTAGCCCCTTGTACGCCTACGGAGCACCGCTGGTTCCGAGGACAGAGCACTCGAAGAGGACATGGAGGAAGAAGAAGAGGAGGGGGTGGAGGAGAGAGGTGTGTCACAACCAGTAGTAGCATTTTGGAGGCGTGGTGGCGGAACAACCTCCAACACTACTGCACCTTGTCCTGCATCCCTCCCAGCTGCCAATAGAGTGACCCAATGGGCCGTGAAAGAAAGATAACGTCCCTGTCCATGCCTGCTGGACCATGAGTCAGCGGTAATATGCACCTTACCGCTGACCGCCCTGTCCAGCGAGGCATGGACATTGCCTTCCACATGCCAGTAGAGAGACGGAATCGCCTTCCGTGAGAAAAAGTGGCGTTTGGGAACCTGCCACTGAGGAACCGCACATTGAACAAACTCACGGAAGGGGGCCGAGTCTATCAACTGAAAAGGCAGCAGTTGAAGTGCTAGCAATTTAGCCAAGCTAGCATTCAACCGCTGGGCATGTGGATGGCTGGGAGTATACTTCTTTCGACGGTCCAGCAGCTGGGGCAGGGAAATTTGCCTGCTACAATCGGACGTCGGTGTGCTGCAAGTACTTGGTTGTGACACACCTAATTCTACACCTTCAGTCCTCTCAGAGCAGCTTTCAGAGAGGACTGAAGATATAGTGGGGATGGAGATCCCAGCTGATGAGGAGCAAGGAGAGGTCCGCTTTGTTCTTTGGTGTGGGTCTTTTATGTGTGCTTGCCAACGAGCTGCATGGCAGGTCGACATATGTCTGCTCATGCTTGTGGTGCCCAAGCGGCTGATGTTTTGGCCACGCGAGATACGCTTGAGACAAATATTGCAAATAGCAGTGGTGCGATCTGATGCACTCGTCTCAAAAAAGGCCCACACCAAAGAACTTTTGTGATAACGTGCAGAGGCAGCGCCCTGCACAGGCGGAGCTCTGCGGTGTGGTACAGTTGCTGTGCTGGCCTCTAGCTGGCCTCCAGGGGGCATCCTGCCTCGTTGGACATGTGACGCTGCATCCTCCTCCTCCTCCTCCTCTCTCCCTTCAGGCACCCACGTGGAGTCAGTGACCTCATCATCCCCTCCCTCTTCACCACTAGAGCAAACCTGGCAGTAAGCTGCAGCTGGTGGAACACTACTGCCAGATTGCTGTCCTTCAGCATCCCCTCTCTCTGCGCGCACACTACTGACTTCCTCAAGCTGGGTATCATCATCCGAGCCTTCGAATCGTTGGGCATCCTCCTGGAGCATGTACCCAACACTGTGCTCAAACAGTTCGGGGGACTCCTCAGGAGGACATGGTGGGTCTAGGGAAGGGGTGGCTGATGATGCCATTGAGTGCGCGTTGGCAGCTGCTCTGCCAGTACCCTGAGCCTGGGTGAGAGAGGATGAGGAGGATGAGGAGGGCTTGGTCATCCATTCTACCAAGCCTTCGGCATGATGCGGCTCCACATGTCCAGCTGCCGAAAACAAAGACAAGCGTGTCCCATGGCCACGTGCTGATGACGATGCACGACCACGTCCACGGCCAGCACTGTTGTCTCTAGAAACAGAGCCTGCCTGCCCTGTGTTCTTGCCTCGGCACGCTCTGCCTCTCCTTGGCGGTCTTCCAGCCATTGTAGTCGGTAGTGTATATAGTATAAAAAATAGAACTCCTATGTGTGCTCACAACACACTGTAGGTCCTATGGGTGCTGACACTAACACACTATAGGTACTATGTGTGCTGCTGACAAGAAAATATAGGAGCTCTGTTTGCTCCCACTAACACACTAGAAGTCCTATGGGTGCTGCTGAGAAGAAAATATAGGAGCTCTGTTTGCTGCCACTAACACACTAGAAGTCCTATGGGTGCTGCTGAGAAGAAAATATAGGAGCTCTGTGTGATGCCACTAACACACTAGAAGTCCTATGGGTGCTGCTGAGATGAAAATATAGGAACTCTGTGTGATGCCACTAACACATTAGAAGTCCTATGGGTGCTGCTGAGAAGAAAATATAGGAGCTCTGTTTGCTGCCACTAACACACTAGAAGTCCTATGGGTGCTGCTGAGAAGAAAATATAGGAGCTCTGTGTGATGCCACTAACACACTAGAAGTCCTATGGGTGCTGCTGAGAAGAAAATATAGGAGCTCTGTTTGCTGCCACTAACACACTAGAAGTCCTATGGGTGCTGCTGAGAAGAAAATATAGGAGCTCTGTTTGCTGCCACTAACACACTAGAAGTCCTATGGGTGCTGCTGAGAAGAAAATATAGGAGCTCTGTTTGCTGCCACTAACACACTAGAAGTCCTATGGGTGCTGCTGAGAAGAAAATATAGGAGCTCTGTGTGATGCCACTAACACACTAGAAGTCCTATGGGTGCTGCTGAGAAGAAAATATAGGAGCTCTGTTTGCTGCCACTAACACACTAGAAGTCCTATGGGTGCTTCTGAGAAGAAAATATAGGAACTCTGTGTGATGCCACTAACACACTAGAAGTCCTATGGGTGCTGCTGAGAAGAAAATATAGGAACTCTGTGTGATGCCACTAACACACTAGAAGTCCTATGGGTGCTGCTGAGAAGAAAATATAGGAGCTCTGTTTGCTGCCACTAACACACTAGAAGTCCTATGGGTGCTGCTGAGAAGAAAATATAGGAGCTCTGTTTGCTGCCACTAACACACTAGAAGTCCTATGGGTGCTGCTGAGAAGAAAATATAGGAGCTCTGTTTGCTGCCACTAACACACTAGAAGTCCTATGGGTGCTGCTGAGAAGAAAATATAGGAGCTCTGTTTGCTGCCACTAACACACTAGAAGTCCTATGGGTGCTGCTGAGAAGAAAATATAGGAGCTCTGTGTGATGCCACTAACACACTAGAAGTCCTATGGGTGCTGCTGAGAAGAAAATATAGGAGCTCTGTTTGCTGCCACTAACACACTAGAAGTCCTATGGGTGCTGCTGAGAAGAAAATATAGGAGCTCTGTTTGCTGCCACTAACACACTAGAAGTCCTATGGGTGCTGCTGAGAAGAAAATATAGGAGCTCTGTTTGCTGCCACTAACACACTAGAAGT
Source organism: Rana muscosa (assembly GCA_029206835.1). Taxonomy (NCBI): domain Eukaryota; kingdom Metazoa; phylum Chordata; class Amphibia; order Anura; family Ranidae; genus Rana; species Rana muscosa. Next base: position 26,101,029 of record CM055126.1, read on the forward strand.
CCTATGGGTGCTGTTGGGGTGCAATGCTGTGCTAACAGCACTGCGGTTGGTACTACTGCAATACTGTACTAACAGTAAGCACGCACCAGACTAATCCCCAGCAGCAGCTAATAACACACTAACTGTGCAATCAGCAGCAATGAACGATCAATGACTTAGGTAGCAATGGTTTAGCAAAGAAATAGCCAATGGTTTAGCAAAGAAGAGCAAATCTTTCAGTATCAAGCAAAGACAGAATCAGCAGACTAATCTCTCCTAAAGCCGGAACTCATGTGACCGGGGCCGATGGCGTGGCGGCCTTTTAAATGGTGGGGCGTGTACTAAAGCCCCTGAGCTGTAATTGGCTACAGGCGTCCTGCCTGTAGCCAATTATTGCTCTCCGAGTTTCGGGCGCTGTGATTGGCCAAGCATGCGGGGTCACAGTGCATGCTTGGCCAATCATCAGCCAGCAATGCACTGCGCCGGCCGCGCCGGCCGCAATGCATTGCGGGGCCGCTCGCATCACACGAATGTGATGCGAACGGCCCAAATAGTTCTGGGCTCGACGAGCGAGCGAACGCCCGATGCTCGATTCGAACCCATCCCTAGCAGTGATCAGTAAATAAATGATCACTGCAATCAGTGACACTGTGAATGGGGGCTGGGGGGTGATCTGGGGGGCAATCTGGGGGTGACTGGGGGGGTGGAAAGTGTACCTATGTGTCCTAGTGTCAGTGGGCTGTTGGTGCACTAACCTGATGTCTTCTCTCCTCGGCGCTCTGGACGAATAGAGCGCCGCATGGAGAGATGACATCACTTCCTCCTGCCTGTGTATACATTACACAGGCAGGGGAAGCATCTCATTACCCGGGAGCAACTGCGAGGGGGTGGCCAGAAACCAATGGCCGCCCCCTCGTCACGGATCGCTCCTAAAGTGATACCGACCGCCCCATGTACTGGGAGGGGGTCCAATCGGACCCCCCACCCGCACGAAGGCAGGCATGTACAGGTATGTGATTGTGCCTGTCCGTGCCATTCTGCCGACGTATATGTAAATGGGGCGGTCGTTAAATGGTTAAATAGGTAAAAAAATATACAGTAAAAAAGGGGACAGCATGTAAAAAAGCACATAGCATGACCAAAATTTCATACATATACAAATATGGACATAATGATACATGGCAATAAGTAGTAGAAATAAATCAATGAGGGTGTATGTGGACACATATGAGCTGAGCAGCACACAACAATTTGTGATAAATTATAAAATAAAAACGAGTCATAAAAACTGGTTGATCAAAATGAAGTCCCATTAGCGCATATAGCTACATCATTGTAAGCCCGACGCAGCGTTTCGTGCATATAGAAAACACTCCTCAGGGGCAGATGTAATGGGTTATCTGGAAATACAGAATAAATAATGATCAGAGTATTGAACTCAATTCCACCAGAGAGGACAAGAAGTCAATTCTGGTTACTTACAGGGTGTGCCACATTGTGATGTATGTGAAAGAAAGGGCCAGGAGGCTGCCCGTCCTGGGAGCTGAGGTGGCAGGGAGTCAAACACATATCGGGGCGCAAAGGCATCATCCCTAGGCAGCAGGTAGCCATCAGTTTCATGGAGTCAGGTGTTTCCTCATGGTGCAGTATAAGTATCTGAAATGAATGGGTAAATCCATCAGGAACGACCCACATAGTAAAAGGAGTAGTGGAATAAGGGCTGCATGAGAGGTGACCAATGTTACCTTGTAAGTGTGCTGGATGGCAGCGACTGGTAAAGGCTGTGGTGTCTGCATACAGATGGCAATAGGATGAATGACCGGGGAGACACCTATATTGCGTCCCGCACGTGCGTGAGACTGCCACCAATGTCACGCTGGCTCGACAGTGTGGGAGGCGGGGCCCCAACCAGGCGGCATGACAGCCTGCCCTGGAGTGACGCCGCACAAACCAGCTGAGTCGGCCAAGGTAGATAATGCACGCTCAACAGTGCAACGCCCCAAAGGACGTCACCCGGATGGGCGGTGCGTGACGCTGATGCGCTTACAGCATCCGCCCAAACTCCCCACAGAAGTCCCGCCCAGTTACGGGCGGAAGAAGGGGGAAAGGGGGGCACCATGAACGCATCACAGTCCCATGTAACGGACAGGAAGTGGCCCAAAGGATCCACAGTGATACATCAATGCTCAATGGTGTCCCGTTTGTGTGAACCGAAGGTGCACAGCTCAACAAGACAAACCCCATGTAAAAAGCTGGCAGGGGAACACTGTCATCTATAGACCACTGTTTCTATCCCTGGTGCAAGTAGGAAAAGAAGGGGGGGACGCCGGTTGTGGTTTTGGGACTTTGAGTGAGATTACATATGAAATGTATCTCCATCCCGTATTCAAAATGAAAACAAAGGAAGTTGGGACTTTAAATGAAACAGTGGGCTGATGGGGATGAAAGAATGAAATAAACCATTGAATATTGCATACATGTATTAAATAGGTAAAAAATATACAGTAAAAAAGGGGACAGCATGTAAGAAAGCACATAGCATGACCAAAATTTCATACATATACAAATATGGACATAATGATACATGGCAATAAGTAGTAGAAATAGATCAATGAGGGCGTATGTGGACACATATGAGCTGAGCAGCACACAACAATTTGTGATAAATTATAAAATAAAAACGAGTCATAAAAACTGGTTGATCAAAATGAGTCATCAAATTTTCATCTATATTGCCGGGACCCAACATTACATTAAAGCCGCAAGCAGTTTTAAATGACTTTTATTCCTTTAGAAATGTCATTTTGTGCAAGGACTGTTCTAAACATGGGAAACACGTGGCACTTCACAGGCATACTGTAGACACCCCCCAGGTACGATATTTAAAGGAATATTTAACTTTTATTTTTTCACTTTAACCGATTGCCGACCGCAGATATACTGATCACTGCTGTGTCACACACAGCCAATCCCCCCTACAGTAAGAATTATTCCCTAGGGCACACTTAACCCCTACAGTGCCATCTAGTGGTTAACCCCTTCATTGCCAGTGTCATTTCACAGTAATCAGTGCATTTTTATAGCACTGATCGCTGTAAAAATGACAATGGTCCCAAAAATGTGTCCGATGTGTCCGCCATAATGTCGCAGTCAAGATAAAAATTGCTGATCGCCGCCATTACTAGTAAAAAAAAAATTATCTATAAAAATGCCATAAAACTATCCCCTATTTTGTAGACACTATAACTTTTGCGCAAACCGATCAATAAACGCTTATTGCGTTTTTTTTTTACCAAAAATATGAAGAAGAATATGTATCGGCCTAAAAACGTTTTTTTATATATATTTTTGGGGGATATTTATTATAGCAAAAAGTAAAAAATATTGAATTTTTTTCAAAATTGTCACTCTATTTTTGTTTATAGCGCAAAAAATAAAAACCGCAAAGGTGATCAAATACCACCAAAAGAAAGCTCTATTTGTGGGAAAAAAAGGACATCAATTTTGTTTGGGAGCCACGTCGCACAACTGCGCAAATGTCAGTAGAAGCGACGCAGTGCCAAATCGCAAAAAGTGGCCCGGTCTTTGACCAGCAAAATGGTCTGGGGCTTAAGTGGTTAAGCATCATTAAAATCACTGCTCCTGAAAAAACGGCCGTTTTTAAAACTTTTTTTTGCATTGATACATGTCCTCCGGGGCAGGACCCGGGTCCCAAAACCCTTTTTAGGACAATAACTTGCATATTAGCCTTTAAAATTCGCACTTTTGATTTCTCACGTTCGAGTCCCATAGACTTTAACGGTGTTCGAATGTTCGCGCAAACTTTCGGTCCGTTCGCATGTTCTGGATGCGAGCCGAACCGGGGGGTGTTTGGCTCATGCCTAGTCACAATCAAATTTAACTGAACTTGAGCAGTTCTGCAAAGAAGAGTGGGCAAAGTTAGTAGAGATATATCCCAACAGACTAAGGGCTATAATTAAAGCAAAATGTGGTGATCCTTTTTCCAACTCAGTGATTCTGTTTTTGATTTTGTTTATTTTTTTCTGTCATGTTGGTGGCGATTCTTTTTTTTACCCACTGTATATATGTGTAGCACATAGGACCATTTACCTGCCGTTGTTTGGGCCTTGCAGCAATTACCTCTCTCAAATTGATCCCTTTTGCTCCGTTGTCTAGGTAGAATAAGGCCAATGTCCACACAGGAGTAAAACCTAAGCAGTAAGGTTTTATTCTTTATCTTTTCAGTGAACTTGAAGAGAGAGTAGGAAAACTGAGAGAAGCAGGGGAAGGTTCAGGTACACAACACTTAAGACACAGTGCAACTCTTTCATCGCCACTCAAGCCTAAGTGAGTATTGCTCACCCGGATAGTCCCTTTGTGATCGGCCCTAGCAGCCGGGATGGAGCACGGATAAATTGTGAACTTTCTTGGGGATGCGATCAGGAATCCTCTGCCACAGGATTGTTAGTCCCAAACCTCCCAGCCAAGCAATATTAAAGAACCTTTAAGCCAGATTGGCGTATTGCAGGGCTTGTAATGACAGATCCCTCCTTAGGTGAGCTCCAGGCCTCCTCCCGAGACAGCAGTACCGTCACTAGTCTCCTCCGGGGCAGATCCTCCCCTGGTCTCCTTCCCCAAGCATGACTCACCTGACGTGGGTAGCCGAGGATCCCTCTGAAAAGTATAGGCCTCAGCCAGCAGAGCTGGGCCTATCATACAGCGATGCAGCTAGGGTTGCCACCTCATCCCTTTAAACCCGAACACATATGAATTACACAGGTTCTGAGGCTAATTTATTTCAGGTAAGGCACCAAGTGTGTTTAATTACCACATTAATCAGCCACAGAGCCTGTGTAATTAATATGTGTTCGGTTTTAAAGGGATGAGGTGGCAACTCTAGCTGCATCGCTGTATGATAGGCCCAGCTCTGCTGGCTGAGGCCTATACTTTTCAGAGGGATCCTCGGCTACCCACGTCAGGTGAGTCACGCTTGGGGAAGGAGACCAGGGGAGGATCTGCCCCGGAGGAGACTAGTGACGGTACTGCTGTCTCGGGAGGAGGCCTGGAGCTCATCTAAGGAGGGATCTGTCATTACAAGCCCTGCAATACGCCAATCCGGCTTAAAGGTTCTTTAATATTGCTTGGCTGGGAGGTTTGGGACTAACAATCCTGTGGCAGAGGATTCCTGATCGCATCCCCAAGAAAGTTCACAATTTATCCGTGCTCCATCCCGGCTGCTAGGGCCGATCACAAAGGGACTATCCGGGTGAGCAATACCCACTTAGGCTTAGCAGGTAAATGGTCGTATGTGTTCGGTTTTAAAGGGATGAGGTGGCAACTCTAGATGCAGCCTCAGGCTAAAGGTGCCCGGGACTATTCCACACACGTGCACCCCCTGGCCTGGAGGGCCATACGGCGCACAAGAACCCCACACTAATGGCGTCTGGCCATTTTGTACCCTCTCCCAGCATGCACAGTGGGTAGACCACGCCCACTGCATGGCTGCCGAGAATGGACACCCATGGTGTTGTGATACCCCCTGTAGTTCAACCTATGCCGGTGGTGACAGTGCCACCTACAGGCAAATAGGGAACACTACGGCCAGGCAGTATCACACCCAGAGCAGAAGCAAAATCCAGAACAATCTATTGGTCTGAGCCCAACTACTGGCTCAGACTACCTCTAAATTTACACATAGCGCCCCCAAATATTGGGGGGGCGCTACATATGGAAATGCATTAATGTAGGGAATTGTATTTCAGTTATGATTTACATTACAGATATCTACCTCTGTGTTTTTCCTGAAGAAGGGGACCATATGGCGAGAGGGGATGGGCCAATGAAATCTACCTGTTTCTTTGGCGTGAATGGAGAATCAAAGGTTTATTTTAGTTCACAGCTATTACAGGTATGTAATCATGTTACATGTGGTCACATGGCCATTATTATGGTAAGGTTGTGCGTAACTGAGTTAATCTACTTCTAAGCAAATATCCAGTTGTATTTTATATGCACTACAATGGATTTTAAGCTGACATATAATGGCATGTTTTTCCAGAAGGCTATGGATTACATCTCCAAGCTTCAAGTAAAAAAATAAAATACATTTTAGACATGGGAGATAGAATTATATGTAAATCTTAAAAGGGATAGTTCACCTGTCCCCGATGTACTTACCTTCCACAAACCTGAGCTGTCAGGGCTCCCGCAAGCCGATCCACCGTTGCAGGGATTTGAAATCCTCGTTGCTTTCTTTCCTCTTCATCCAGCACTATAAGGATGGACCAGGTGGATTCTGAGTGGTCGCTGTCACATGGACAGTGCACATCCTGTGATGTACGATAGGGCAAACTGGATTTTTATACATACCTGTAAAATCCATTTTCTTTGGAGTATATCACAGGACACAGAGGTCTTTCCCCTCAATGTTGAGGTGTATGGCGTGTCTTTTTTGCCAGTGTCCAATTATTTTCAGTAAAAAACAAAGGGATAGAAGGGTGTCAAACAGCCTCATAATGTAGTAACACACTATATTACCAAAAGTATTGGAACGCCTGCTTTAACATGCATATGAACTTTAATGGCATCCCAGTCTTAGTCTGTAAGGTTCAATATTGAGTTGGCCCACCCTTTGCAGCTATAGCAGCTTCAACTCTTCTGGGAAGTCACTCCGAAACCTTGTGGACAGTCTATGGGAATGTTTGACCATTCTTCCAGAAGCGTGTTTGTGAGGTCAGGCACTGATGTTGGAGAGGACCTTCATTCAGGCTGGTGTGTTCATTCAGGAAGGTGTCTTCATCCCGTATTCAAATTGAAAACAAAGGAAGTTGGGACTTTAACCACTTCCCGCCCAGTCAATAGTGAATTGACGTCCGGGAAGTGGTTGCAATATCGATACTGGACGTCATATGACGTCCTGCAGGATAATGCCTTGCGCGCGCCCGCGGGGGCGCGCAGCGCGGTGAGCGGGGACGGCATGTGTCCCTCGGACACAGCGCTTCCCCGATCACGGTAAACAGCCAATTTCATTGGCTGTTTACCATGTGATCGGCTGTGTCAAAGTCACAGCCGATCACCTGTCAAAACAAACTCGGCGGCGCGCTCCGTGCGCGCCGCCACAGGCTTGCAGAGCGGGGATCGGGGAAGGCGAGTGTCCCTTGGACACAGCGCGTCCCCGATCAGAGTAAACAGCCAATGAATTGGCTGTTTACCACGTGACCGGCTGTGTCCAATCACAGCCGGTCACAAATGTAAACAAACTCCACAGGAGTTACTACCTGATCCCTGCTCTCTCCTCACACACCGATCTGTGAGGAGAGAGAAGAGATCAGTAAGTTAGCTCAGTGTAGTTTGTCTACATAAGTTTACAGTGCACAACACGCCCCCCCCATAAAGAGGACCTGTCACACAGCCCAGCACATCAATCAGCCCAGCCAATCAGCCCATCTGTCAATCAGCCCATCTGTCAATCAGCCCATCTGTCAATCAATCAGCCCATCTGTCAATCAATCAGCCGATCTGTCAATCAATCAGCCGATCTGTCAATCAATCACCCCACCTGTCAATCAATCACCCCATCTGTCAATCAATCAACCCATCTGTCAATCAATCAATCAGCCCATCTGTCAATCAATCAGCCCATCTGTCAATCATCTGTCACAGGCCCACCTCCATCGGTACCGCCATTGGCACCGCCACACAGGCTACCAGTACCGCCATCGGTACCAGTACCACCACCAGTACCGCCACCAGGCCCAGCATCTATACTGCCACACAGGCCCGCTACCAGTATCACCACTAGTGCCGCCATTGGTACCACCACCAGTACCACCGTCGGTAGTGCCACCACCACCTGTACCACCACCTGTACCACCACCTGTACCGCCATCGGTACCATCACCACCCGTACCGCCATTGGTACCACCACCACCTGTACCGCCATCGGTACCACCACCACCTGTACCGCCATCGGTACCACCACCACCCATACCGCCATCGCTACCACCACCACCCGTACCGCCACCTGTACCGCCATCGGTACCGCCGCCACCACCACCACCCGTACCGCCATCGGTACCACCACCACCTGTACCGCCATTGGTACCACCACCACCCATACCGCCATCGGTACCACCACACAGGCCCACCACTAATACCTCCATCGGTACTACCACACAGACCGCCACCACTACCACCAGCAGTACCATTACACAGGCCCACCAATAAGCACTGCCATAATGTCCCAAAGGGTTTACACACCTGAGGAGGCATATGCCATTCTTGCCATGTCGGATGATGAGAGCAGCGGGGAGCTCCCATTATCCAATTCTGGTTCGGAATACGAGCCAGTGGAGGATAGTGGCTCAGAGTCCGAGTCCCCGGAGGAAACCGTCCCTCCCAAAAGAATGCGATCGGCACCAAGATCAGCACCAAGATCAGCACCAAGATCAGGAGAACTGCCCACCACCAGCAGCGCCATACCCCAGGAAGAGGAGCCCAGTACAAGCAATGGAAATGCACGCCCAACCCGAAGAATCCAGCCCCAATCCTACCTTCCCGATGCCCTGGCAAACCCCTTATGGTTGCCTGCCAACTCAGGATCCGCTATCATCCCCCCTTTCACCGCACAGCCAGGTGTGCAGCCCGACACTACAAATTTTTCTAAATTTGATTATTTTTGTTTATTTTTCCCACAAGATTTGCTGCAGAATATAGTGGATCAAACGAATCTGTATGCATCCCAATTTATTGCTGCCAACCCCGATTCTTCCGACGCCCGCATGTTCCAGTGGCGGCGTCTAACATTGGAGGAATTTAAATTATTTTTGGGCCTTATGTTCAATATGGGGCTTACAAAAAAGAACGAAGTCCATTCATATTGGTCCAAACGCCCCATCCAACACATGCCCATATATTCCGCTGTCATGTCCAGGAAAAGATACAACATGATTATGCGCTTTCTCCACTTCAATGACAATTCACAGTGCCCTCCCCGAGATCATCCCAACTACGACAAATTGTACAAGATACGCCCCCTAATCAATGCCTTTTCCCAGCGATTTGAAGAAGTTTTCATCCCAGACCAAAAAATTTGTGTGGACGGGTCCCTCGTACATTTCACCGGCCGACTGCAGTTCAAGCAGTACATACCAAGCAAGAGAGCCAGGTATGGGTTAAAATTAAATAAATTATGTGATCGAGCCACTGGATACGTCTGCAAATTCAGGATCTACGAAGGCAAAGACTCCCAGCTCCAGCCCCGTGATTGCCCCACATATATTGGAACCAGTGGGAAAATTGTCTGGGATTTGGCATACCCCCTGTTTGGAAAAGGTTACCATTTATATGTTGATAATTATTATACCAGCCTGCCCCTTTTTCGCCACCTTTACAGTAAACAAACCCCGGCCTGCGGTACCTTCAAAAAAAAAACGGAAGGGATTCCCACAAAATTTATTGACAAAAAAATTGCGACCTGGAGAATCGGCATCCATGAGGAACGAGGAGGTGTTGGCCATGAAGTGGAGGGACAAGAAAGATGTCCACATCCTCTCTACGATCCACAATGACACCATGGTGGAGATCCCAAGAAGACGCGGCTCCATTGTAAAGCCTGAATGTGTCCACGACTACAATTTGTACATGGGGGGGTGGATTTAAATGACCAGATGCTACAGCCCTACTTATCAACCAGAAAGTCCCATTATTGGCACAAAAAAGTTGCGTTTCACCTGTTTCACATGGCCCTTTTTAATTCGTTTGTCTGCTACCAAAAAGCAACTCAAAATCACCGACTCCACTACCTCCAATATATCGAAGATATCATCGATGCCCTCATTTACCAACAAGATCCCGCCCCAGGAAGCATTCGCTCTGATAGTGTGAGTCGGCTTCACGAGCGACACTATCCCTTTAGCATCCCCCCCACAGAATCTGGAAGAAGACGCCAAAAGAAATGCCGTGTATGCAGCAGAGGAGGAGTAAGAAGAGACACCAGCTATTATTGTCCCGATTGTCCCTCCCAACCTGGCCTGTGCATCGGAAATTGCTTCAAAAATTATCATACATCCATTAGTTCCCCTTATTATTAACAGACTGCCATTTCCCTATTTGCCTGCTACCATGTTACTAACTACCTTCCATGTTAATTAACTGACCCTGGCCTGTTTACCGACGATGTCTTTGCTTGCCGATTTAAACCACGTTTCTGACCTCCACGTGCACCAACCTCAGCCTGTTTACCGACGATGCCTCTGCCTGCCGATTTAAACCACGTTTCTGACTTCCACGTGTACCGACCTTGGCCTGTTAATCAACCATGTTTTTGCCTGCCACTTGGACTGATCTTTTGGCCATCTACTTTTAGTACACAGGGGTCTCACATATGTGAGGGGCTTCAGAATAGCGTTCTGAGTAGAGAAAACCAGTTTTTCGTTTTCTGTGCTCCAAGAACAGGGTCTGGTTGCCCGGAGGCTTCAAAGCGATTTGGGTGGGAGAAGCCTCTACCCCTGTCCCCCTGGCCCTAAGCTTGATGGTCCTTCCTGCTGCCTGGACCAATAATTTGGCTTTGCTGACCATATTACTGCCTGTAATGACCCATGACATTATGGACCATGTTTCTTCCTGCTGCTTGGACCAATACTTTGGCTGTGTTGACCATATATCTGCCTGCTGCCTCTACTGACTTTGGACAGCATTTCTGCCAAGACACCTCTGCCTGCTACCTGGACCTGTGCTTTGGCTGTGCTCTGGCTGTGCTGACAGTATCTCTGCCTGTGCGAACTATGGGCAGTATTCCTGCCTGCTGCCTGGATGATTGCTTTTGCTGTCGCTGACCTCATCCCTGCCTGCTGCCTGGACCGATGCTCTCCTCTGTGGACCACTGCACTTCTAAAACCACAGGTAATCTTTTGTTATTTGGTATGTACCTGCTATGTGTTAGATATATGAAGGGCCTTCAAAAATGTGATCGGTAGTCAGAAAATGATATGTGCAATTAATGCTGCTAGAATGCCTGGAGGTGCTACTTGGATGTTGGGCCTCTGTATGTGGCCAGGCTGTGTAAAAGTCTCAAACATGTGGTATCGCCATACTCGGGAGGAGTAGCAGAATGCATTTTGGGGTGTAATTTTTGCTATGTACATATTATGTGTTAGAAATATCTTATAAATTGACAACTTTGTGTAAAAAAAATGCATTTTAATTTTTTCTCCACATTTTCCAAAACCTTCTGGAAAAAAATGAACCATTCAAAAGACTCATAATGCCTCATAGATTATACGTTGGGGTGTGTGCTTTCAAAAATGGGGTCATTTTGTGGAAAATTCTATTGTCCTGGTGCTCCAGGGCCTTCAAAATTGTAATAGGTGGTTGAGAAAGGATATGTGTGATTTATGCTTGTAGAACGCCTGAAAGTGCTACTTCAATGTTGGGCCTCTGTATATGGCCAGGCTCTGTAAAAGTCTCACACATGTGGTATTGCTATACTCAGGAGGAGTATCAGAATGCATTTTGGGGTGTTATTTTTGCTATGTATATGCTATGCGTTAGAAATATCTTATAAATGGACAACTTTGTGTAAAAAAGATGCATTTTCATTTTTTCTCCACATTTTCCAAAACCTTCTGGAAAAAAATGAACCGTTCAAAAGACTCATAATGCTTCATAGATTATACGTTGGGGTGTGTGCTTTCCAAAATGGGGTCATTTTGTGGAAAATTCTATTGTCCTGGTGCTCCAGGGCCTTCAAAATTGTAATAGGTGGTTGAGAAAGGATATGTGTGATTTATGCTTGTAGAACGCCTGAAAGTGCTACTTCAATGTTGGGCCTCTGTATATGGCCAGGCTGTGTAAAAGTCTCACACATGTGGTATCGCTATACTCAGGAGGAGTAGCAGAATGCATTTTGGGGTGTTATTTTTGCTATGTATATGCTATGCGTTAGAAATATCTTATAAATGGACAACTTTGTGTAAAAAAAATGCATTTTCATTTTTTCTCCACATTTTCCAAAACCTTCTGGAAAAAAATGAACCGTTCAAAAGACTCATAATGCTTCATAGATTATACGTTGGGGTGTGTGCTTTCCAAAATGGGGTCATTTTGTGGAAAATTCTATTGTCCTGGTGCTCCAGGGCCTTCAAAATTGTAATAGGTGGTTGAGAAAGGATATGTGTGATTTATGCTTGTAGAACGCCTGAAAGTGCTACTTCAATGTTGGGCCTCTGTATATGGCCAGGCTGTGTAAAAGTCTCACACATGTGGTATCGCTATACTCAGGAGGAGTAGCAGAATGCATTTTGGGGTGTTATTTTTGCTATGTATATGCTATGCGTTAGAAATATCTTATAAATGGACAACTTTGTGTAAAAAAAATGCATTTTCATTTTTTCTCCACATTTTCCAAAACCTTCTGGAAAAAATGAACCGTTCAAAAGACTCATAATGCTTCATAGATTATACGTTGGGGTGTGTGCTTTCCAAAATGGGGTCATTTTGTGGAAAATTCTATTGTCCTGGTGCTCCAGGGCCTTCAAAATTGTAATAGGTGGTTGAGAAAGGATATGTGCGATTTATGCTTGTAGAACGCCTGAAAGTGCTACTTCAATGTTGGGCCTCTGTATATGGCCAGGCTGTGTAAAAGTCTCACACATGTGGTATCACTATACTCAGGAGGAGTAGCAGAATGCATTTTGGGGTGTAATTTTTGCTATGTATATGCTATGCGTTAGAAATATCTTATAAATGGACAACTTTGTGTAAAAAAAATGCATTTTCATTTTTTCTCCACATTCTCCAAAACCTTCTGGAAAAAAATGAACCGTTCAAAAGACTCATAATGCTTCATAGATTATACGTTGGGGTGTGTGCTTTCCAAAATGGGGTCATTTTGTGGAAAATTCCATTGTCCTGGTGCTCCAGGGCCTTCAAAAGTGTAATAGGTGGTTGAGAAAGGATATGTGCGATTTATGCTTGTAGAACGCCTGAAAGTGCTACTTCAATGTTGGGCCTCTGTATGTGGCCAGGCTGTGTAAAAGTCTCACACATGTGGTATCGCTACACTCAGGAGGAGTAGCAGAATGCATTTTGGGGTGTAGTTGCAATTATGCATATGCTGGGTGAGAGAAAAAAACTGTTAATATGACCAGTTTGTGTAAAAAAAAATAAAAAAAAATTAAATTTTCCCAAGAATTGTGGGAAAAAAATACAACTTCAAAAAACTCACCACGCCTCTTAGTAAATACCTTGGACTGTCTACTTTCCAAAAAGGGGTAATTTTGGGGTATTTGTACTTTCCTCGCTTGTTAGTGTCTCAAGAAATGAGATATCCCTTCAGTACATCAGGCGTGATCAGATGTGATAAATTTTCAGTGATTGCCACCATAGTTTGTAGACTCTATAACTTTCACAAAGACCAAATAATATACACTAATTTGGGTTCATTTTACCAAAGATATGTAGCAGTATACATTTTGGCACAAATTTATGAAGAAAAATTACTTATTTGCAAAATTTTACAATAGAAACTAAAAAAAAGTGTTTTTTTTAAAAAAAATTGCTGTTTTTTTGCTTATATCGCAAAAAATAAAAAACCCAGTGGCGATTAAATACCACCAAAAGAAAGCTCTATTTGTGAGAAGAAAATGATAAAAATTTTGTTTGGATACAGTGTAGCATGACTAAGTAATTGTCATTCAAAGTGTGAGAGTACTGAAAGCTGAAAATTGGTCTGGGCGGGAAGGTGCATAAGTGCATGGTATTGAAGTGGTTAAACGGTCACTGTATATATACGTCGGCAGAATGGCACGGACAGGCACAATCACGTACCTGTATGTGACTGCCTTCGTATAGTTAGGGGGTCCCATCGGACCCCCTTTCTATACAGTGAGCGGTGGTTCTCGGTGCGGGAGTGATCTGGGATGAGGGGACGGCAATTCATTTCCGGCCACCCCCTCGCGATCGCTCCCGGCGAATGAAAAGCTTGCTCTGCTGTGTAAATGTAAACACAGGCAGAGGAAGTGATGTCATCTCCCCTCGTGGCGGTCTTTTCGTCCGCAGCGCCGAGGAGAGAAGACATCAGGTTAGTGCACCAACAGCCCACTGACACGTAGGTACACATAGGCACACATTTCACCCCCCAGTCACCCCCAGGTCACCCCCCCCAGCCCCCAGTCACAGTGTCACTGATTGCAGTGATTTACTGATCACTGCATTTAGTGTCATCTGTGACAGTAAAAAGTTGCAGGGCAGTTAGGTTTAGGCCCCTTTAGGTCCAGGGTAGCCCCCTAACCCCCCCTAATAAAGGTTTAACCCCTTGATTGCCCCCCAGGTAACCCTTTCACCCCCTAACTCCAGCGTCACTAAGCGATCGTTTTTCCGATCGCTGTATTCGTGTTGCTGGTGCCCTAGATAGCCAGTTATTTATTTTTAGGTTCGTCGCAGGTTTTTATAGTGTCAGGTACCCCCATATATTATTTTAACCCCCTGATTGCCCCTAGAGTTAACCATTTCACCAGTGATCACCGTATAAGTGTCACTGGTGACACTGGTTAGCCAGTTAGTTATTTAGGTTACCCGTCAGGTTTTTATATAGCGTCAGGTACCCCCATATTTAACCTAATAAAGGTTTTAACCCCCTGATTGCCCCTAGTTAACCCTTTCACCAGTGATCACCATATAAAGGTTACGGGTGACACTGGTTGGTTAGTTTGCTTTTTATAGCATCAGGGCACCCACCGTATATAACCCAATAAAGATTTAACCCACTGATCGCCCGGTGGGTGATATTAATTAGGTTTTAGCGCCAGAGAGGGTCTGCATCGCCCCAGGCAGCGTTAGGTTAGTGCCAGTAAAGCTAACACCCACACGCAAAGCATACACCTCCCTTAGTGGTATAGTATCTGATCAGATCTATACTAGCGTCCCCAGCGGTTTAGGGTTCCCAAAAACACAGTGTTAGCGGGATCAGCCCAGATACCTGCTAGCACCTGCGTTTAGCCCCTCCGCCCAGCCCAGCCCACCCAAGTGCAGTATCGATCGATCACTGTCACTTACCAAACACAAAACACATAACTGCAGCGTTCGTAGAGACAGTCCTGATCCCTGCGATCGCTAACAGTTTTTTTTAAGCGTTTGATACATTTGCTGACAGTCAGGTGCTTTTTTTACCTCTGAATCTTACTAGTGTACCCCTAAATTTAGAGCCCAAAATGGCAAATCGAAGGTACACTAGTAAAGAGGCCTACGAGATTCTAAGCATGACAGATAGTGAAGAGGAGGTCACGTATCTGTCAGATTCAGGCTCAGAATATCCTCCCGTAGAAGACAGTGAAGTCAGCGGCTCCACGTCAGATAGCTCTGACGACGAAGATGAGGTCCCTGCTAAGGTCAGGCGTACCCGATCCCGATCTTCTGCTGTTGTTGAGGAGCAAGAACCGCAGGGCTCTCGTATCATGGAGGAGAGTAGTACTAGCGCCGCTATTCCTTCTGGTGAATTGGCAAGCACCAGCGGCCTAGTACAGCCTGGGCGTACATCCAGCACTGCAGTATCACGTGGTGACGTGGCGAGTCCCATAAGTGCAGTTCAAGCTGGCGAGGTGGCAAGCACAAGTAGTGTCCCGCTGCCACCAAGAAGAAGACAAAGGCAGGCCCGTCGTGCCCATAGTGCCCTTCCTGCAGAATTCGCCTATCCTGATTGGGTCCCCACCACTTCTGCAGAACCCGTACTTCCCCCATTCACTGCCCAACCCGGTATTCAGGTGGAAACAGCTGATTTTAAGCCAATTGATTTTTATTCCCTGTTTTTCACGGAAGATCTCTATAGATCTATTGTGGACCAGAGTAATTTATATGCTGGTCAATTCATCGCCGCTAATCCCCAGTTGCCTTCCATTGCCAAAGATTGGAAACCAATTACGGTTTCCGAATTTAAGACTTTCTGGGCCTATCCCTCAACATGGGCACACATAAATTCCCGTCATTGCGTGTTTATTGGTCCACACACCCAATTGACCACATGGCCTTGTTCTCTGCCTCCATGCCCAGGAAACGATACGAGCAGATCTTGCGGTTCATGCACTTCAACGACAATGAATTTTGTCGTCCACGTGGAGACCCTGAATACGACCGGCTCTACAAAATTCGGCCCGCATAAACCACTTCAATGAACGTGTTGCAGCCTTGTTTATTCCCAATCAAGTTGTCTGCGTTGATGAGTCCCTGATTACATTTTCTGGCCGCTTGTCTTTCAAGCAGTACCTTCCCAGCAAGCGTGCCAGGTACGGGGTCAAGCTCTATAAGTTCTGTGACAGGGCAACAGGCTATGTATGGAGCTTTACGGTTTATGAGGGAAAAGATAGTCAGGTTGAGCCGGTCAACTGCCCAGATTACATAGGGAGCGCTGGCAAGATAGTGTGGAACTTGGTGTCACCCTTATTCGGAAAGGGGTACCACTTGTATGTGGACAATTATTACATGAGCGTGCCACTGTTTAGTCACTTGTTTGATCATCAGATTGGAGCATGTGGCACCGTGCGACCTAATCGCCGGGGGCTTTCCCCAGCGGCTTGTAGATGCCCGTCTTAGGCTGGGGGAGAGAGCCTGCGTGAAGTGTAATAACTTGCTCGCTATGAAGTGGAGGGACAATAATAATGTTTTCCTTCTTACCTCCCTTCATGCAGACACGACATTCCAAATTCCTACGGCGACTGGTGTTGTGAAGAAACCCCTCTGTGTCCCCGAATATAACAAAAATATGGGAGGGGTGGACCTCAACGACCAGATGTTGGCGCCGTATCTAATTGACCGTAAGGCGAGACGCCTTATTCCAATTGGCTTTGCTGAACGCTCATGTGCTATACAGAGCTTCAGGCGGGACTTTATTTGTCCTAAAATTCCAGGATGAGATAGTCACAGAACTCCTGTATCCAGGCGGTTTTGCATCTCACCATCCCCTACCAAATACAGTAATCCGGCTGCATGAGAGGCATTATCCGTATGTCCTCGAGAGTACCCCTACCCAACGAGCCCCCCAAAAAAGATGTCGTGTCTGTAGCAAGCGCGGATTTAGGCGTGACACCCGTTATTATTGTCCACGCTGTCCTGACAATCCTGGTCTTTGCATTGGTGAATGTTTTGAACGCTTCCACTCAAAAGTGAAGTTTTAGCGTAGGGTACAGCATTTCACAGACTAGGACACACTTACACAGGGTCTCCCAAGATGCCATCGCATTTTGAGAGACCCGAACCATTACAGTTGTTAAAGTTACAAAAAAAAGTGTAAAAAAAAAAAAAAAAAAAAACGTAAAAACCAAAAACACAAAAAAATATATAAAAAAAAAAAAAAAAAAATAGTTGTTGTTTTATTGTTCTCTCTCTCTCTCTCTATTTTCTCTCTATTGTTCTGCTCTTTTTTACTGTATTCTATTCTGCAATGTTTTATCACGCTTGCTTTTCAGGTATGTAATTTTTTGTTTTCAGGTGCGCCATTCAACTGCAGTGTGGAATTATTTATCTTGACAGCAACAGCGTTTACTCCCACGATACATAAAGCCGTGACTCCAGTGCTGTAGGAGGTGATTTCACCACCACAGTTAAAAAAAAAGAGCATATATGCCGAAGCATGGGGGCAGCAGGGGCGGAGGAGCGATTTTGCTCCTAATGCCGCGTACATACGGTCGAGGCTTGCCCGTGGAAAAGTCCGACCGTGTGTACGCGGCATAACTTTTTTGCGGGAGGATGCCCCCATGCTTCGGCATATATATATTTTAGGCACAGGTTGCGTTAAAAAATGTTTTTATTTTTTTACTAGGTTTTGTTTTGGTATTTGCTTTGCAGGTATGGTATGGTAAGGTCTTACTGTTGTACTGTAATGTTACTTTGTTTTAATGTTAACCATAATTTGCTTAGCAGGTACGCCATTCAGTTGCAGCGCGGATCTATTTATCTTGATAGCAACAGCGTTTGCTCCCACGATACATAAAGCTGTGACTCCAACGCTGTAGGAGGTGATTTCACCACCACAGTTTAAAAAAAGAGCATATATGCCAAAGCATGCGGGCAGCAGGGGCGGAGGAGCGATTTTGCTCCTAATGCCGCGTACATACGGTTGAAATTCCGACGGAGGCTTGCCCGTGGAAAAGTCTGACCGCGTGTACGCAGCATAACCTTTTATGCCACGTACATACGGTCGAAATTCCGACGGAGGCTTGCCCGTGAAAAGGTCCGACCATGTGTAAGCGGCATAACTTTTTTGCGGGAGGATGCCCCCATGCTTCGGCATATATATATTTTAGGCACAGGTTGTGTTAAAAAAATGTTTTATTTTATAATAGTTTTTTTTTTGGTATTTGCTTTGCAGGTATGGTAGGGTAAGGTCTTACTGTTATACTGTAATGTTACTTTGTTTTAATGTTAACCATCATTTGCTTAGCAGGTACGCCATTCAGTTGCAGCACGGATTTATTTATCTTGATAGCAACAGCGTTTGCTCCCACGATACGTAAAGCCGTGACTCCAACACTGTAGGAGGTGATTTCACCACCACAGTTAAAAAAAAAAGAGCATATATGCCGAAGCATGGGGGCAGCAGGGGGCGGAGGGTGCGATTTTGCTCCTAATGCTGCGTACATGCGGTCGAAATTCCGACGGAGGCTTGCCCTTGGAAAAGTCCGACCGTGTGTACGTGGCATAACCTTTTATGCTGCGTACATACGGTTGAAATTCCGACGGAGGCTTGCCCGTGGAAAAGTCAGACCGTGTGTACGCGGCATAACTTTTTTGCGGGAGGATGCCCCCATGCTTCGGCATATATAAATGGTGCATGTATGCCCATCATTAGAAGTGGGTGGATGAAGGGAGGTATTCTAATGGTGGGCATACCCACCGATCAATCTCTTTTTTTCGTTCAGCCAACAGGCTGCATGAAAAAAAAGATTACAATACATGTCCAACAAGGACCAGCAACGTACTGGTATGTTGGTGGACTTTGAATGTTTATACCAGAATGATGCCTGCAGGTTTAGGTATCCTCTTGGTATCATTCTTTTCAGCCAGCGGCCGGCTTTCATGTAAAAGCAATCCTAGCAAATAATTAGCCTCTAGACTGCTTTTACAAGCAGTGGGAGGGAATGCCCCTCCCCGGATATAAACAGCGCCATTGGGAAATTGGGAAAGCATTTTATCACACCGATCTTGGTGTGGTCAGATGCTTTGAGGGCAGAGGAAAGATCTAGGGTCTAACCCCCCAATTTTTTTTCAAAAAAAGAGTACCTGTCACTACCTATTGCTATCATAGGGGATATTTACATTCCCTGAGATAACAATAAAAATGGTAAAAAAAAATAAATATGGAAGGAACAGTTTAAAAATAAAATAAAAAAGCAAAATAAAAAAAAAAAATAAAAAAAATCACCGCTCTCCACCCCTGCTCTTGTGCAAGGCGAATGCAAGCGTCGGTCTGGCGTCATATGTAAACAGCAATTGCACCATGCATGTGAGGTATCACCGCGAAGGTCAGATCGAGGGCAGTAATTTTAGCAGTAGACCTCCTCTGTAAATCTAGCGTGGTAACCTGTAAAGGCTTTTAAAGGCTTTTAAAAATGAATGTAGTTTGTCGCCGCTGCGCGTTTGTGCGCAAATCTAAAGCATGTCATGTTTGGTATCCATGTACTCGGCCTAAGATCATCTTTTTTATTTCATCAAACATTTGGGCAATATAGTGTGTTTTAGTGCATTAAAAATAAAAAAAGTGTGTTTTACCCCCACAAAATGCATTTGAAAAATCGCTGCGCAAAAACTGTGTGGAAAAAAAATGCAACACCCACTATTTTAATCTGTAGGGCCTTTGCTTTAAAAAAATATATAATGTTTGGGGGTTCAACATAATTTTCTTGCAAAAAATATATGTTTTCATGTAAACAAAAAGTGTCAGAAAGGGCTTTGTCTTCAAGTGGTTAGAAGAGTGGATGATGTGTGACATAAGCTTCCTAATGTTGTGCATAAAATGCCAGGACAGTTCAAAACCCCCCAAATGACCCCATTTTGGAAAGTAGACACCCCAAGCTATTTGCTGAGAGGCATGTTGAGCCCATTGAATATTTTTTTTTGTCCCAAGTGATTGAATAATGACAAAAAGAAAAAAAAATGTACAAAAAGTACAAAGTTGTCACTAAATGATATATTGCTCAAACATGCCATGGTTATATGTGGAATTGCACCCCAAAATACATTCTGTTGCTTCTCCTGAGTACGGGGATACCACATGTGTGAGACATTTTGGGAGCCTAGCCGCGTACAGGACCCCGAAACCCAAGCACAGCCTTCAGAATTTCTAAGGGTGTAAATTTTTGATTTCACTCCTTACTGCCTATCACAGTTTCGGAGGCCATGGAATGCCCAGATGGCACAAAACCCCCCCCAAATGACCCAATTTTGGAAAGTAGACACCCCAAGCTATTTGCTGAGAGGTATGGTGAGTATTTTGCAGATCTCGCTTTTTGTCACAAAGTTTTGAAAATTGAAAAAATAAATAAAAATTCTTTCTTCATTTTCAAAAACAAATGAGAGCTGTAAAATACTCGCCATGCCTCTCAGCAGATAGCTTGGGGTGTCTACTTTCCAAAATGGGTTAATTCGTGGGGGTTTTGGGCTATCTTGGCATTTTATGGCCTTCAAAACTGTGATAGGTAGTGAGGAGTGAAATCAAAAATTTACGCCCTTAGAAATCCTGAAGGCGGTGCTTGGTTTTTGGGGCCCCGTACGCGGCTAGGCTCTCAAAAAGTCCCACACATGTGGTATCCCTGTACTCAGGAGAAGCAGCAAAATTTATTTTGGGGTGTAATTCCACATATAACCATGGCATGTGTGAGCAATATATCATTTAGTGACAACTTTTTGTACATTTTTTTTTCTTTTTGTCATTATTCAATCACTTGGGACAAAAAAAAAATATTCAATGGGCTCAACATGCCTCTCAACAATTTCCTTGGGGTGTCTACTTTCCAAAATGGGGTAATTTGTGGGGGTTTTGGGCTATTTTGGCATTTTATGGCCTTCAAAACTGTGATAGGTAGTGAGGAGTGAAATCAAAAATTTATGCCCTTAGAAACCTTGAAGGCGGTGCTTGGTTTTTGGGGTCCCGTACGCGGCTAGGCTCCCAAAAAGTCCCACACATGTGGTATCCCCTTACTCAAGAGAAGCAGCAGAATGTATTTTGGGGTGTAATTTCACATATGCCCATGGCATGTGTGAGCAATATATCATTTAGTGACAACTTTGTGCAAAAAAAAAAAGTTTGTCATATTCCCGCAACTTGTGGCAAAATATAAAATATTCCATGGACTCAACATGCCTCTCAGTAAATAGCTTTGGGGGTCTATTTTCCAAAATTGGGTCATTTGGGGGGTTTTTGTGCTATTTTGGCATTTTATGGCCTTCGTAACTGTGATAGGTAGTGATAGGTAGTGAGGAGTGAAATCAAAAATTTACGCCCTTAGAAATCCTGAAGGCGGTGCTTGGTTTTTGGGGACCCGTACGCGGCTAGGCTCTCAAAAAGTCCCACACATGTGGTATCCCCATACTCAGGAGAAGCAGCAGAATGTATTTTGGGGTTCAATTCCACATATAACCATGGCATGTGTGAGCAATATATCATTTAGTGACAACTTTTTGTACATTTTTTTTTCTTTTTGTCATTATTCAATCACTTGGGACAAAAAAAAATATTCAATGGGCGCAACATGCCTCTCAGCAAATAGCTTGGGGTGTCTACTTTCCAAAATGGGGTCATTTGGGGGGGGGGGGTTGTGCCATCTTGGCATTTTATGGCCTTCAAAACTGTGATAGGTAGTGATAGGTAGTTAGGAGTGAAATCAAAAATTTATGCCCTTAGAAATCTTGAAGGCGGTGTTTGGTTTTTGGGGTCATGTACGCGGCTAGGCTCCCACACATGTGGTATCCCCGTACTCAGGAGAAGCAGCAGAATGTATTTTGGGGTGTAATTTCACATATGCCCATGACATGTGTGAGCAATATATCATTTAGTGACAACTTTGTGCAAAAAAAAAAAAAAAAGTTTTTCATATTCCCACAACTTGTGGCAAAATATAAAATATTCCATGGACTCAACATGCTTCTCAGCAAATAGCTTGGGGTGTCTACTTTCCAAAATGGGGTCATTTGGGGGGGGGTTGTGCTATTTTGGCATTTTGGCATTTTATGGCCTTCGAAACTGTGATAGGTAGTGAGGAGTGCAATCAAAAATTTGCGCCCTTAGAAATCCTGAAGGTGGTGCTTAGTTTTCGGGGTCCCGTGCGCGGCTAGGCTCCTAAAAAGTCCCACACATGTGGTATCCCCGTACTCAGGAGAAGCAGCAAAATGTATTTTGGGGTGCAATTCCACATATAACCATGGCATGTGTGAGCAATATATAATTTAGTGACAACTTTTTGTATTTTTTTTTGTTTTTGTCATTATTCAATCACTCTCAGCAATTTCCTTGGGGTGTCTACTTTCCAAAATGGGGTCATTTGGGGGGGTTTTGTACTGCCCTGCCATTTTAGCACCTCAAGAAATGAGATAGGCAGTCATAAATTTAAAGCTTTGTAAATTCCAGAAAATGTACCCTAGTTTGTAAACGCTATAACTTTTGCGCAAACTAATAAATATACGCTTATTGACATTTTTTTTACTAAAGACATGTGGCTGAATACATTTTTGCATAAATGTATGACTAAAATTTAGTTTATTCGATTTTTCTTATAACAAAAAGTAGAAAATATCATTCTTTTTCAAAATTTTCGGTCTTTTTCCGTTTATATCGCAAAAAATAAAAATCGCAGAGGCAATCAAATACCATTAAAAGAAAGCTCTATTTATGGGAAGAAAAGGATGCAAATTTTGTTTGGGTACAACATTGCATGTCCGCACAATTTACAGTTAAAGCAGCGCAGTGCAAAATTCTGAAAACACCTCTGGTCCTTTAGCTACAAAATGGTCTGGGGCTTAAGTGGTTAAATGAAACAGTGGGCTGATGGAGATGAAAGAATGAAATAAACCATTGAATATTACACACATGTATTCAATAGGTAAAAAATTTACAGTAAAAAAGGGGGCAGCAAGTACAAAACCACATAGCATGACCAAAATTTCATACATATACAAATATGGACATAATGATACATGGCAATAAGTAGTAGAAATAAATCAATGAGGGCGTATGTGGACACATATGAGCTGAGCAGCACACAACAATTTGTGATAAATTATAAAATAAAAACGAGTCATAAAAACTGGTTGACCAAAATGAAGTCCCATTAGCGCATATAGCTACATCATTGTAAGCCCGAAGCGCCCTGCTATGTGTTTGACTCCCTGCCACCTCAGCTCCCGGGACGGGCAGCCTCCTGGCCCTTTCTTTCACATACATCACAATGTGGCACACCCTATAAGTAACCAGAATTGACTTCTTGTCCTCTCTGGTGGAATTGAGTTCAATACACTGATCATTATTTATTCTGTTTTTTCAGATAACCCATTACATCTGCCCCTGAGGAGTGTTTTCTATATACACGAAACGCCGCGTCGGCCTTACAATGATGTAGCTATATGCGCTAATGGGACTTCATTTTGATCAACCAGTTTTTATGACTCGTTTTTATTTTATAATTTATCACAAATTGTTGTGTGCTGCTCAGCTCATATGTGTCCACATACGCCCTCATTGATTTATTTCTACTACTTATTGCCATGTATCATTATGTCCATATTTGTATATGTATGAAATTTTGGTCATGCTATGTGCTTTTGTACATACTGTCCCCTTTTTTACTGTATATTTTTTACCTATTTAATACATGTGTGCAATATTCAATGGTTTATTTCATTCTTTCATCCCCATCAGCCCACTGTTTCATTTAAAGTCCCAACTTCCTTTGTTTTCATTTTGAATACGGGATGGAGATACATTTCATATGTAATCTCACTCAAAGTCCCAAAACCACAACCGGCATCCCCCCTTTTTTTCCTACTTTCACCAGGGATGGAAAAACTGGTCTATAGATGACAGTGTTCCCCTGCCAGCTTCTTACATGGGGTTTGTCTTTTTGAGCTGTGCACCTTTGGTTCACACAAACGGGACACCATTGAGCATTGATGTATCACTGTGGATCCTTTGGGCCACTTCCTGTCCGTTACATGGGACTGTGATGCGCTCATGGTGCCCCCTTTCCCCCCTGCTTCCGCCCGTCACTGGGCGGGACTCCTGCGGGGAGTTTGGGCGGATGCTGTCAGCGCATCAGCGTCACGCACCATCCATCCGGTTGACGTCCTTTGGGGCGTCGCGCTGTTGAGCGTGCATTATCTACCTTGGCCGACTCAGCTGGTTTGTGTGGCGTCACTCCAGGGCAGGCTGTCATGCCGCCTGGTTGGGGCCCCGCCTCCCACACTGTCGAGCCAGCGTGACATTGGTGGCAGTCTCACGCACGTGCGGGACGCAATATGGGTGTCTCCCCGGTCATTCATCCTATTGCCATCTGTATGCAGACGCCACAGCCTTTACCAGTCGTTACCATGCAGCACACGTACAAGGTAACATTGGTCACCTCTCATGCAGCGCTTATTCCACTACTCCTTTTACTATGTGGGTCATTCCTGATGGATTTACCCATTCATTTCAGATACTTATACTGCACCATGAGGAAACACCTGACTCCATGAAACTGATGGCTACCTGCTGCCTAGGGATGATGCCTTTGTGCCCCGCTATGTGTTTGACTCCCTGCCACCTCAGCTCCCAGGACGGGCAGCCTCCTGGCCCTTTCTTTCACATACATCACAATGTGGCACACCCTGTAAGTAACCAGAATTGACTTCTTGTCCTCTCTGGTGGAATTGAGTTCAATACTCTGATCATTATTTATTCTGTATTTCCAGATAACCCATTACATCTGCCCCTGAGGAGTGTTTTCTATATGCACGAAACGCTGCGTCGGGCTTACAATGATGTAGCTATATGCGCTAATGGGACTTCATTTTGATCAACCAGTTTTTATGACTCATTTTTATTTTATAATTTATCACAAATTGTTGTGTGCTGCTCAGCTCATATGTGTCCACATACACCCTCATTGATTTATTTCTACTACTTATTGCCATGTATCATTATGTCCATATACAATATATATGAAATTTTGGTCATGCTATGTGCTTTTTTACATGCTGTCCCCTTTTTTACTGTATATTTTTTACCTATTTAACCACTTAACGATCGCCCCATGTACATACACGTCGGCAGAATGGCAAGGACAGGCACAATCATGTACCTGTACGTGCCTGCCTTCGTGCGGGTGGGGGGTTCCATTGGACCCCCTCCCAGTACATGAGGTGATCGGTATCGCTTCAGGAGCGATCCGTGATGAGGGGGCGGCCATTGGTTTCTGGCCACCCCCTCGCGATCGCTCCCGGCTAATGAGATGCTTCCCCTGCCTGTATAATGTATGCACAGGCACGAGGAAGTGATGTCATCTCTCCATGCGGCACTCTATTCGTCCAGAGCGCCGAGAAGAGAAGACATCAGGTTAGTGCACCAACAGCCCACTGACACCAGGACACATAGGCACACTTTCCACCCCCCCAGTCACCCCCAGATCGCCCCCCAGATCATCCCCCAGCCCCCATTCACAGTGTCACTGATTGCAGTGATCATTTATTTACTGATCACTGCAATCAGTGACATTTGTGATAGTAAAAGTGTCAGGGCAGTTAGTGTTAGGTCCCTTTAGGTCCAGGGTAGCCCCCTAACCCCTCTCTATTAAAGGTTTAATGCCTTGATTGCCCCCCAGGTAACCCTTTCACCCCCTATCGCCAGTGTCACTAAGCGATTGTTTTTCTGATCGCTGTATTAGTGTCGCTCGTGCCGCTAGGTAGCCAGTTATTTTTTTAGGTTCGCCGCCAGGTTTTTATAGCATTGGGTACCCCCATATATTATCTAATAAAGGTATTAACCCCCTGATTGCCCCTAGAGTTAACCCTTTCACCAGTGATCACTGAATAAGTGTCACTGGTGACACTGGTTAGCCAGTTAGTTATTTAGGTTCCCCGTCATGTTTTTATATAGCATCAGGTACCCCCATATATTAACTAATAAAGGTTTAACCCCTTGATCACCCCCCAGTTAACCCTTTCACCCCTATCACCAGTGTCACTAAGCAATTGTTTTTCTGAATGCTGTATTAGTGTCGCTGGTGCCACTAGGTAGCCAGTTATTTTTTTAGGTTGGCCGCCAGGTTTTTATAGCATCAGGTACCCCCATATATTATCTAATAAAGGTTTAACCCCTTGATCGGCCCTCAGGTAACCCTTTCACCCCCTATCACCAGTGTCACTAAGCAATAGTTTTTCTGATCGCTGTACTAGTGTCGCTGGTGCCGCTAGGTAGCCAGTTATTTCTTTAGGTTCGCCACCAGGTTTTTATAGCATCGGGTACCCCCATATACAACCTACTAACGTTTTTAACCCCCTGATTGCCCCTAGAGTTAAACCTTTAACCAGTGATCACCGTATAAGTGTCACTGATAACACTGGTTAGCCAGTTAGTTATTTCGTTATTTAGGTTCCCCGTCAGGTTTTTATAGTGTCAGGTACCCCCATATATTACCTAATAAAGGTTTTAACCCCCTGATTGCCCCTAGTTAACCCTTTCACCAGTAATCACTGTATAAGTGTTACGGGTGACGCTGGTTAGTTAGTTTGCTTTTTATAGCATCAGGGAACCCGGCGTATATAACCCAATAAAGGTTTAACCCCCTGATCGCCCGGGTGATATCAATTAGGTTTTAGCGTCAGATAGGGTCTGCGTCGCCCCAGGCAGCGTCAGGTTAGTGCCAGTAACGCTAACACCCATGCGCAAAGCATAAACCTCCCTTAGTGGTATAGTATCTGAACAGATCAATATCTGATCAGATCTATACTAGCGTCCCCAGCAGTTTAGGGTTCCCAAAAACACAGTGTTAGCGGGATTAGCCCAGATACCTGCTAGCACCTGCGTTTTGCCCCTCCGTCCAGCCCAGCCCACATAAGTGCAGTATCGATTGATCACTGTCACTTACAAAACACAACACACATAGGGCAGAGAAGAGATCTAGGGTCTGATAGACCCCAATTTTTTCAAAAAAAGAGTACCTGCCACTACCTATTGCTATCATAGGGGATATTTACATTCCCTGAGATAACAATAAAAATGATTAAAAAAAATAAAAATGGAAGGAACAGTTTAAAAAAACACCCCTGTCCCGCCCTGCTCTTGCGCAAAGGCGAACGCAAACGTCGGTCTGGCGTCATATGTAAACAGCAATTGCACCATGCATGTGAGGTATCACCGCAAAGGTCAGATCGAGGGCAGTAATTTTAGCATTAGACCTCCTAGATCTAATGTGGTAACCTGTAAAGGCTTTTAAAGGGTTTTAGAAATGTATGTAGTTTGTCGCCACTGCGTGTTTGTGCGAAATTATAAAGCATGTCGTGTTTGGTTTCCATGTACTCGGCCTAAGATCATCTTTTATATTTCATCAAACATTTGGGCAATATAGTGTGTTTTAGTGCATTAAAGTTAAAAAAGTGTATTTTTTCCCCAAAAAATGCATTTGAAAAATCGCTGTGCAAATACTGCGTGGAAAAAAAAATGCAACACCCACCATTTTAATCTGTAGGGCCTTTGCTTTAAAAAAAATATATAATGTTTGGGGGTTCAACATAATTTTCTTGCAAAAAAAATATGTTTTCATGTAAACAAAAAGTGTCAGAAAGGGCTTTGTCTTCAAGTGGTTAGAAGAGTGGACGATGTGTGACATAAGCTTCCTAATGATGTGCATAAAATGCCAGGACAGTTCAAAACCCCCCAAATGACCCCATTTTGGAAAGTAGACACCCCAAGATATTTGCTGAGAGGCATGTTGAGTCCATGGAATATTTTATATATATTATAAGTTGCGGGAAAAAGACAATTTTTTTTTTTTTTTTTTGCACAAAGTTGTCACTAAATGATATATTGCTCAAACATTCCATGGGCATATGTGGAATTGCACCCCAAAATACATTCTGTTGCTTCTCCTGAGTATGGGGATACCACATGTGTGAGACCTTTTTGGAGCCTAGCCGCGTACAGGACCCCGAAAACCAATCACCGCCTTCAGGATTTCTAAGGGTGTAAATTTTTGATTTCACTCCTCACTGCCTATCACAGTTTCGGAGGCCATGGAATGCCCAGATGGCACAAACCCCCCCAAATGACCCCATTTTGGAAAGTAGACACCCCAAGCTATTTGCTGAGAGGTATGGTGAGTATTTTGCAAATCTCGCTTTTTGTCACAAAGTTTTGAAAATTTAAAAAAGAAAAAAAATAGTTTTTTTCTTTTCTTTCTTCATTTTCAAAAACAGATGAGAGCTGTAAAATACTCACCATGGCTCTCAGAAAATAGCTTGGGGTGTCTACTTTCCAAAATGGGGTCATTTGGGGGGGGGGGGGGGGTTCATGATATCTTGGCATTTTATGGCCTTCAAAACTGTGATGGGTAGTAAGGAGTGAAATCAAAAATTTGCGCCCTTAGAAATCCTGAAGGCGGTGATTGGTTTTCGGGGCCCAGTACGCGGCTAGGCTCCCAAACAGTCCCACACATGTGGTATCCCCTTACTCAGGAGAAGCAGCAAAATGTATTTTGGGGTGTAATTCCACATATGCCCATGGCATGTGTGAGCAATATATCATTTAGTGACAACTTTTTTTAATTTTATTTATTTTTTTGTCATTATTCAATCACTTGGGACAAAAAAAAATATTCAATGGGCTCAACATGCCTCTCAGCAATTTCCTTGGGGTGCCTACTTTCCAAGATGGGGTCATTTGGGGGGGGGGGTTTGTACTGCCCTGCCATTTTAGCACCTCAAGAAATGAGATAGGCAGTCATAAATTAAAAGCTGTGTAAATTCCAGAAAATGTACCCTAGTTTGTAGACGTTATAACTTTTGCGCAAAGCAATAAATATACGCTTATTGACATTTTTTTTACTAAAGACATGTGGCTGAATACATTTTGGCCTAAATGTATGACTAAAATTGTGTTTATTAGATTTTTCTTATAACAAAAAGTAGAAAATATCATTTTCTTTTTTAATTTTCGATTTTTTCCGTTTATATCGCAAAATAAATAAATAGCAGAGACAATCAAATATGATTAAAAGAAAGCTCTATTTGTGGGAAGAAAAGGATGCAAGCTTCGTTTGGGTACAACATGACCGCGCAATTGCCAGTTAAAGCAGCGCAGTGCCAAATTGTAAAAACACCCCTGATCTTTATGCTGCGTATTGGTCCGGGGCTTAAGTGGTTAAAACATGTGTAGCGGCCTCACCCTCCGTCCCCTTTGTAAATAAAGTAGCTTGCTTGTCTAGGGGTATGCGGGAGGAGGATGAGGTTCACTACGGCCCCTGTCCTCTAGGGTGTAGAGGTGAAGGCCAACACTATGTTACCTTCGGGTCTGTGTTTTGGATGGAGCCTCTGGCCCTCCTGCAGAGGGGAATTTTGACTGTCAGTAACAGAGTCCCACACCATAAAAAGTCCCAGACTCCTTTATTCACATATGAACAATATCAGTTGAACTTTCAAAAGAACAAACAGGGTGTGGATACGAGTAGGTCCAGGCACAGTGAACGCTCCTATTCCTTCTTTTGCGAATAGGCTTGGCGCACAGTCGCTGCCACCGACCGTGAGTTTGGTCGCTGCCATCGACCGGGTGAACTGTTGAGGCCCTTGCCACAGGCCTAATAGCAGGTCCCTGCCACCGACCTGAATTGACTAGATGTACCGCTGCCACCGGTCACAGAACATGAATTACCTTCCTTTATGAATAGGCCCTTGTCGGAGAAAGACATCCATCCAAGCGGTCTCCGGAGGTCCACCCGACACTGGCAATATGCTGCACCAGCAGGGTCACCTCTCCGGTCCTTTACGCCCTGGATTCAGATGCCCAACACCAGGGGCACCTTAGGACGATCCCTCCCTCGCGGGACCCAGCGGAAGATACTGGGCCCCAGGCCTCCGGTTAAGTACACTCACCCCAGACTAAAGGTGTCTGGGATGGAACAAGAACTCTACGTGTACAGGCCAAGGGCGCCTGAACACCGACCACGGAGAGAAGCCCTCAGGCTGAAGGTGCCTGGGACTCCGACCTCATGGTGAAGATGTCCGCCCCCTTTATACCCTCTCCCAGCAAGCACAGCAGGTTCCCCGCCCCCCGACCGGAGAGGTGACCCTTTGTGAAGCTGGTGCAGCATATTGCTAGTGTCGGGTGGACCTCCAGAGACCGCTTGGATGGATATCTTTCTCCGACTAGGGCCTATTCATAAAGGAAGGTAATTCATGTTCTGTGACCGGTGGCAGCGGTACATCTAGTCAATTCAGGTCGGTGGCAGAGACCTGCTATTAGGCCTGTGGCAGGGGCCTCAACAGTTCACCCGGTCGGTGGCAGCGACCAAACTCACGGTCGGTGGCAGCGACTGTGCGCCAAGCCTATTCGCAAAAGAAGGAATAGGAGCGTTCACTATGCCTGGACCTACTCGTATCCACACCCTGTTTGTTCGTTTGAAAGTTCAACTGATATTGTTCATATGTGAAGAAGAATAAAGGAGTGTTGGACTTTTTATGGTGTGGGGCTCTGTTACTGACAGTCAAACTTCCCCTCTGCAGGAGGGCCAGAGGCTCCATCCAAAAAACAGACCCAAAGGTAACATAGTGTTGGCCTTCACCTCTACACCCTAGAGGACAGGGGCCGTAGTGAACCTCATCCTCCTCCCGCATACCCCTAGACAAGCAAGCTACTTTATTTACAAAGGGGACGGAGGGTGAGGCAGCTACACGTGGGGTCTCGGTGCCGGGATTGTGTTATGGAGCCGAAGCTAACGGAGTTTGAGTGTGTCTGCCCAATGGAGTTCTGAGTAGGTCGGCCATATTGGCCAACACGCCACGAGGCACACCTTCCTTGCAGAGTTCATGGGCGTGACTCGGAGAAAGCCCGCGAACTGAAGCGCCAAAGGGGAGGAGTCTGGCCATGTGAGGAGGATCATCTGGGGGCTGTGGCAAGAACTACGCAGTGCGCGATGGAGCAACAAGCCGTGACCATGTTTGAAAATGCCTCGTGGTTTCCAGTTTCTACCACCACGAGGATGTCTTTGACTAATGCTCCGGTTACGGATAATGGGATCCGGCTCAAGCCCCGGGGAAGATTCGCCCTGTACTCCTGCAGAGACGTTGTGGCCCTGGGTATGATTTTTCCCAGCTGTTCGGGACTAGTGGTGCAGTTGAAGCAATTCGGGCGCTGCGAAGGTGGAACCGTCCTTTGTAAAGCCAAGAGCTATCTACCTCGTCCGCACAGGCGCCTCTACTCAAGGAGGAGGAATCACCGCTTGGACAGCCATCCCCACGCGGACTGCCGGGACCTTGGAGGAGGTCTCCATCAAAGAAGAGAAATCCGAGGATGCTGCTTCGGTCACCACAGGGTCCCTGCTCCCACCGTCAAAACAGAAGGTCGGCCTGGTAAAGGCTTCCTGTGGCCTTGGAGGAGCTTCGCCCCGCTGCTTGCCTGGCCTGGATGGATCCGGAGGGAAGAGCCCTGGACAT
This sequence comes from Rana muscosa, assembly GCA_029206835.1. Lineage (NCBI taxonomy): Eukaryota > Metazoa > Chordata > Amphibia > Anura > Ranidae > Rana > Rana muscosa. The sequence continues at coordinate 26,132,670 of CM055126.1, forward strand.
CGTGACACTACTGCAGGCCCAGGTGAGCCAGGGGTTGGGACTGATGGTGTGGTTGGAGGTGTCGGGAGTCCACAGTCGGTGGAGCCCCGCTGAGGGGGGTGACTCAGAGTCTACAAGGGGTTACCTGCCTGCCGAAATGTATGACACCTCCGACCTTGACTCGCTCTCCGACATTGGAGACGATGCAGAGATGGACAAGATTTTCTGCCAGAAAGGCTGGGACAAGATACCTCTGTCCTTGTCCCGTGCAAAAAGGGACTCACCCATGTCTACAGGGGATAGTACACCCCGGGTGGAGGCACCAGCGCCTGAGGAGGAGCCCCGTTCCCAGTCTGCCCTTCGATCACCGGTGTCACCTGCATCTAACACCGGGGGTCAGAGACTGTCGCTGCGGGCGCCTATGCCCAATTTGGAAGTGGTCAAGGCCCCTCGCCATCCAGATTGTATTGTCTTACCAGGTGTGGGGAACAAAGCTACTATGCCTCCCTTGGCCAGGCTTCAACGCTTGTTTGGTCAGAAGGTTGCTCATGAGTACGGGTGGGAATACCCATACTTGTCAAAGGAACTGCTATATGAGGTCGAAGTCTATCGGGAGCGTTGGTACAATTACTTCATATGGACACATATTGGAGTGCCACACACCCGTAGGTACCTTGCTTTCTCTCCCAAGGCATCACAAAGGTTCAAGGACTGCAAGGCAGAATGGATGCTGGGTCGGCACATCCACGCGGATAAGGTGCTGATACGTCGGAAAGATAAGGAGGATGCCGAGTATCAGATTGAGACCATGGATCAACATTTGAAGCCCCTTGTCCTGCCGCATCCCAGATTCTATCTGTAGGAGAAAAAGACTCTTTTCCCTTGTCCTTTTTCCCAAGTTGATGGAACTTTCTGGAGTTTGTGTTTGCTTTTCTCCAGGAAAATCAGTGACTGTGCCCTAGTTAAAGGGGTGTTTGTGCTCTTCGGAGAAATGGAGACTGTTTCCGTTGTTTGTTCTCCTTTCTTCCGTCCAACAAAGTAATCATGAACTTTGGGGTAGTTAGAGCCAGGGCACAGAGAAGTTCTGTCTCAGGATTCGACAAGTGCTATGACCGTGCCAAGGGCGCCTGAACACCGACCACGGACAGCAGCCCTCAGGCTGAAGGTGCCTGGGACTCCGACCTCGTGGTGAAGATGTCCGCCCCCTTTATACCCTCTCCCAGCAAGCACAACGGGTTCCCCGCCCCACAGTACAGCTGCCGCGAGAGGTCACAAAGGGTACGGCACTGCAGTAGTGGTTCAAGCCCGGCTCAGAGTAACAGCACCACCTACTGAGCCACAGGGAACTGTGCACCACTGATGTCCTCACCCGAACAGAATACAGCCCTATTCTTCCAATTAGTGCATCTGGGTCATGCTACCACCCAGATGCTCCCCTTTAAATAGTACATACCCACTACACATGTATGTAATATTTAATGGTTTATTTCATTATTTCATATACATCAGCCCACTGTTTCATTTAAAGTCCCAACTTCCTTTTTTTACATTCACGAAGGTGAGCCTCCCCGCTCACCATCCTGAAATAGCCCGCCTGTGTGCCCTTAGCAGCAGCCGGAGGAAGAGGGGAGGAGGGAAAATGGCAGTACAGCTAGCACAGAGGGGTCCCAGGCAGCAGGGGGAAGGAGGCACAGATACTAGAGCCAACTGCAGTGCAGTCAGAAGAAAAGAAAATGAAAAACTGGCCGCAATGCACAAGAGTCACAAGCATCAGCAATAAGGCAGTACTACTGGCCCTTCTGCTCGGCAGGTGCATGGGCCCCACTTTGAAACTGATGAGGCCTGGGCCCAGTACAGGGGGGGTGGCTGTGCTGCCTTATCAGTGGCACTGCCCACAAGTAATATGGGTAGCAGAGCGTTCCTATCCCTTGATGCTCATAAAGCATTTTATAGTGTTTAATGGGACTATCTCTGTCTGGTTCTGTTCAAATTTGGTTTTGGTACACAGTTTATATCCTGGGTTTGTCTCCTCTACAGTGCGCCAACTGCATCCATAAGAGTTCTAGATAGGGTTTCACCTTCATTCGCTCTTGGCAGAGGCACTAGGCAGGGCTGACACCTTTCTCTACTGCTCTTTTCGCTCACCATTGAGCCATTAGCTGTCCTCATATGCGTCAACCCCCTGATTACGTGACATTCGCTACATCGCAATTCAGGAAAAAATCATGTTGCATGCAGATGACATGTTACTATTGCTAGGGGATACGACTCTGTCTCTGCAAACAGTCATATCCACTGTTCAGGACTTTGGCCAATATTTCGCGAACTGACAATCAATTGGACCAAATCAGCACTGCTCCTACTGGACGGTGATTCTACACAACCAATTGCCCCCGCTTGTCCCATACTTACAACAGATAAATGTAAGTATTTGAGAATATATGTGACCTCCTCTCCCTTAGAATATAGTTAACTGGTTAACATCTCCCCCCTGCTAAACAAATTCCGTGATAACATTTTGATTTGGAAAAAATTGCCATTGTCAATTGCAGGTAAGATGAATCTCAATAAAATGATTCTGATGCCAAAGCTTCTCTACCCATAACAAAAACTCCCCTATGGAGCATATCACATTGTTCACGCTCCTGTGCTGTGCGGTAAGTCCCAACATGTTATCAGACTCTCATCTTGACATGTTAGTATATGTGGATAATGCACACCTCACTGCCTTCCAAAGACTGGGGAAGTCCGAATGAACAATTCCCCTACGGTTGTCCCCTTAAAAATGTTTACAATAGTGAATTCCATCTTTAGAACTCTGCTGTGGGGAAAACGCACACCACGGATCAAATTGGAACATTTACAACGGCCCAAGGATGGGGGGCCTAGACCTTCCCAACCCCTGGATCTTTTATATAGCTGTGCAACTGCAGAATTTAATTGGCCCTGGGTATACCTCTACACAATCTGTTGAAGATCACATTACCTCCACGACCCGTTATTATGCTGGCCCATATTCAGAGAGACTCAATCACAGAGGGTCTTGAGGCCCTTAGTTTTGCTAAACCAAATAAGCTCCTACCGACATACGGTCTCGTTCAAAAAACATGGAACAAGGCTAAATAACAACATGTCACTGGGTATACAAAGTATAGCCCGATATGGTGTAACGATAACTATTCAGAACTAGCCAAGTTAGTGCATGGCACTCAGTGGAAGGCATATGGAATAGTTACTATGTCTTAAGTTTTTAAGGATGGTTTTCTGTTACCTTTTGCTTCCCTGCAAGCCGTATACTCGCTACCCACCCATATGCAGTTTTTCTACCTACAATTTTTGACATGCAGTCAGGGAACAGGGGGACATGCAGGAATGGTATCTATCTCCCACCCCTATTTTCAACTTGGCTGAAAGCTCTAAAGGCTTTATTTTAAAATGTTAAAGCATGTGTTGTTGTCTGAGTTCCACAAAGGCCATCCTAGCAACGTGACTTTGCTTTGGGAGAGAGACCTAGGTACGATGTTGGGTGATCAATGGGAAGAGACATATCAGGCTGTGGTAACCTGCTCTCTAAACGTGGCCCAGAAGCTTTCTCAACTCTACACTCTCTTACGCTCTCACTACACTCCCCTGAAGCTTTATAAGATGGGATACACTATGGAGCCATATTGCCAAAGATGCAGAACGGACCACAGGGACCTAATCCATCTATTATGATGTTGCCCCAAACTTCATCACTATTGAGGGCAGGTTGTAGATACAATAAACATGGTATTTAAGACAAACATCCCATTGGACCCCAAATGCTGTCTCTTAAATGTTTTAGAGAACGTCATTGAGGATGAACACCCTAGGATAGCAGTGGGAAGGGCCCTTTTCCATGCCTGCAGATTAATTCTAATACTGTGGAAGTCCCTTGATCCCCCTACACACAAGGCCTGGGTGTCCGCTGTGGGTAATGCTCTGCTTCTAGAACAAAATATTTTGACATAACGTGGTTGCCCCGTAAGGTAGAAAAGGCTGGGGACTGTGGTTAGACAGCCCTGGTTTCAGCCCTCGAGAATTTTTTTATCAGAGGTTGTCTCTGTGTCCAAATAGAGTTCTGTTGTTCATTTAAATTAGGATGATTATAAGGACCCTTGTTGCACTTTGGGTGGGATGGAGTCAAGGATGCACAATACCAGCATTGTATTTGATATGGGTATGTGGGCACAGGTATCTGTCAGTGTCAATGTTTCTGTAATTACTGCCTTTGAAACAATAAGATTTTATTAGTAGTAGTCAAATTTAACAGTTGTACAATCATACTAACATTTGTATATGAATTTTAGCATGGGAAATGCAACAATTAGTATAATTGAATTTAGCAGTAGAGTAGAGTATTTTTTAAAAAAGGGAAAAACAATATTCATATAAACCACGGCATAATTACTGCCTTTGGATATCTATGTGGATGTAAGCTTTATTGATTTGTCTCGTTTTGGAATGTGTAGAGCTTCTGAAGATGCCCAGTGGGAGGGGTGAAACGCGTCAAGCAGGGACCAGATACATGAGGTCCAGTGACAGCTGGCAGCACGCCAAGGCGGCAATTTTTGCTTGTATGCCTTTCTTTGATGTAAGTGCATTTCTTTAGTGATTTTACCAATAATTATTAGCAATATTACGCTATGTGCATATCTCTCTCTTCATTGGTACACTATATATCCACAGCATTGTAATGGAGACCTAGCCATAGATGTAGATTAAAGATCTTGGAGTCCTTTAAAGCATGTTGTTGGAAGGAGACATCCCAACCATTGATGTAGGCCAAAGACCTTACATTTTTAAAGCTTACTGTTGGAGAGTGGGGACCGGGGGGGGGGGAGCACGGAGTGGCACATGTATCCTCACAGGCAGAAGTGAATACGTTAATTTGCACTGAAGAACTTTATTTTGATTGCACTTTGATTGTACTTTATGTGTTTGCACAGCACTTGAAATACTGTATATAAAGTATGTATTTGTATATTTTGGCGCAGCCCTGAGTATCGCAATTTTGTATCAGCTTAATTTTATAGGAACGAGATGAGCTGGCCTATTTCAGATGTAATTTGAAAGCCAAAATATATATGTGAATAAGTACAATTCATATATAAAAACCCTTTTGTATCAGCAATAGATGAGATACAAGAAAAGGAATTGAATGGTTGGCTGGCCTGTTTCATAGGTAGTTCAAAGATAGAACTGATGGGAAAGTTCATGGGGAAGAGAGCAAGGTAAAAACAAAATCATATCCATAATTTGGATAATAATAATAAAAAAAACATAATACATAAATTATTATTTTTTAGCTAGATATAGAATTTAATTGAATATATCTACACAAGTAAAATTACATTTTGAGTATGATTATTGATCCAATATCAGCACATCTGGAACAGAAAACTCATAATCAAACAAGAAAATATGTTATAAACCAAAGACACATTTTCCAGCCAGTACTATCAGTGTCTCCCCTGCAGTGGTGGTTGCTGGTATATTAGCGGCAACATTAGCCACTGTCTTGGATTCACTGGTTATGGGACTTTCTCTGCTTGGCTATATGCCAATTCTCCTTCTTGACTTGATAGTGCAATATTTATTGGTTTTAAGATTGGTTTACTGAGAAAAAATATTACTACACTATGAGACTGTTTGGGTCTCCTCTCTACCTTTGTTTTTTTGCAGTTTTGAGTTCCCAAAGAAGGCAGCAGCATGGCCAATAGTCATAGATAGTATTCAGTGTTTAGCAACCAGCCACACCTCCAAGGCGGCACATTGGCAAAGTGGTTAGTGCTTAGGCATGGCAGCACTAGGATGAAGACCAGGTTTACCCAAATTAAAGTGGTTCTTAAGTCAGAAGGTTTTTTATCTGTATGCATTAAAATAAAAAAATCAGTTGATGATGATATTGCTTACACAACTTTTTGTGTCATTATAGACAATTGTCAGGAGACCATGACAATCGATTAAAAGTTAAACAGCAGAACAACAAGATAATAATAAGATAATAATGACCATAGTGTCACACATGAAATAATTATACATTTCTAATTTCCATACCCGTTAATTTAGGTCATTCTTGAAATTTGGTTTCCTGTCTTATGATTGGTCAGATCTTCTCTGGTACCTGTATAAAAGGTGATCCAGAAGATGAGTGTCACACCAAGCTTCAGAGAGAAGATATTTCACATTAGAGTGAAGGAGAATTCTGAACAAGATGAATGAAAAAGTCTTCCTCCTGTTTCTGGGCTGTGTTACGGGGCTGGTGACCAGTCTACCTCTATCTGCAGAAATACAGGTGAGATGATGAGCTGACATGTACAGTACAGGGGACAGGTGACAACTATATTTAGGAAAGTATATTCCAAGAAGTTACTGACAATGTTAGTTCGTAGTGAAGTGTAAATCTAGCCAAAATAGTTATCCCCTTAGTTTTGGATAAAGTGATGGGGGGTTTGGAATCCTGTCAGATTTGAACACTTCCTTATTACTGCCTGGGTCCCATGTAGGGAGATTTGACCATTGTCCTGGCCATTGCCATTAGGACAGAAAGTGAGGGGAAATATGGTACAATCTTCCAATGAAGACTTTTACCTCAGTTTTGAGAGCTTTACAGTAGGGCTGAGGAGGACTCTGCTGGATGGGGATAAGTTGGGGTCAAGACTTGTTATCTCTTATTATTGTATTCCATTTGAAAAAGGATATTAATACAAAACATTTACTTTTCAGTACCATCTACTTGGAGTGAGCAAAGATGGTAAGCTTTTTAACATTCTTATTTAATAAATCATTTTTGCTTTCTTTCTGTTCTCTCTCAGCTGTTTTGTTTGTTCTGCTTTTCCCCCAGTTCATTAGCCTTTTTTTATAACATTCCTAATCCTAAATCCTAATTCCTAAATCAAAAATTGTTTGCACTGCTCCATTGTCCCTTATCAGCCTGGCCAGATAATCTATACAATTATTTTCCTTCTCCATCTAGAACCAGCTTCTAAGAAAGACCATTCCACATTTTTATAGCTCTTGGGCCCCTTTCACACTGGGGCGGGAGGTGCGCTGGCGGTATAGCGCCGCTATTTTTAGCAGCGCCATACCGTCAGAATTGCGGCGGAATTACGGCGGTATTCTGACTTTTGGAGCGGTCCTGCTAGGGCACCGCTCCAGTGTGAAAGCCCGGAGAAACAGCAGCCGCTGTTTAGGGTCAGTTTGTAGGCGCTATTTTTAGCGCAATAGCGCCTGCAAACCGCTCCAGTGTGAAAGGGGCCTTATGGTAAAAACCCCTTACTTTAAAGAGACCTTTCACCAATTTAAATTTAAATTTAGATAAAACCCCTAGAAAAAAATATTATTTTAAATGCTTGCTTGCAGTATTTTCCTTTCCATAAATTATTAATTATTCACCTCCAATCTGGCTTTCAACTTGCAAAGAAATTTTGACTACTCTGAGAGTCACTTCCCTAGCACGGCCCCCTCCCTCATTGTTTCTCTTAGCCCTCCCCTCTTCTGGGAGTGTCCAATTACTGTCTGTGCTGGCCCAGCATCTCTGTCCCTCCCCTCACCTCCCCACATAAACTTTGATTTAGCTGCTGGGGGAGGAATGAAGAGGAATACTATAAAGTGTCATTTGAGTGAAAGCTCGGAGTCTGCTGGGGCTGATGACATCACATCCAACAGCAGTTTTGAGCTTTCGGTTTTTTACACAATGGAGATTTTTTACATTTATTGACATTCCTAAAATATGTTAAATGCACATATAATCGTCTGCATGTTTTTTAGACCTTGGCAACAGGGTGTTTTTTAAAGTCATCTCCCTTTTCTTACGTGACAGTGTTTATGATAATCATGGTGATTCAGGCAAAGACTTAAATAATTTCCCAACCAGAAGTTACTCAAATCAGGGATAGCTTTGTAGAGCTACCCTATTTTTTCATTACTTGATATTTCAATTTATAGAATGGGTTTAATATTTACAGAAAATTAAGTCACTTTTTTGGTTGCAATTATTTCACTAGATGTGCCTAATGTGTATTTTGTATACACAGCCCCAAAAAGTGAAGACTCTGAAGTGCCACAAGGGATCTTCAGCAAGATTTTGAAAGCTAATAAAGGTAATTATTCTAATCCACAGGATTCTTTACTGTATTATAAGAATGCTAAATCCAGGCAAGGGAATAGACAATAACCAATTATACTTAATAAAGTTATGAGTTTCAGGACACTTTAAATCATGCACTGATGGACTAGCCAATAGCGTGTGAGGAGAAATATGGCACTCTTGTCTTAGGTTACAAGATCTTGTCATTGCTGAATGAGTCTTTAAAATCACTATTCCATTTCTAAAAAGACTGATGGGATATTCCTATTCACTTTTACCATTGCAGTGAAACTTGTGAGATAAAGAGGTTGATTTATTAAAGGCAAATAGACTGTTCACTTTGCAAACTTTGGAAATTGCACTTTGCATGGGAATTTAGTAGAAAATCAGCATCAATATATTGCAATTTCTAGTTCTAAATCTACAATAAAGCTGAACCAAAAAAAAAAAATCATGAATTAATGCAGCTCTAAATTCTTTACTAGATCTTAATTATACTCTTTTTAATGCAAGGGATGTAAGTACCTTCATTGTAGAGCTCAGACTAGAGGTGGGAGAAGTAGCACAAGGAGTATGTTAACTGTACTGTAGTGAATACTTCATTGTAATAGGAGGAGAGAGCAGAGTGACAGACACATGAGATTATCAGACTTGTAAGTGTTACTTCACTGCAGCAGAGCAAAACCAGGTCTCCTCCCCTGCCAAACAGGGCCGTGTGTAATCAGGTGCTTACATATTACCTAGATAGTTTCTTTTGGTTTCCCAGGTGGGAAGGAGGTTAAGCTAGGCTTAGCATCTTCCCAGGCATTTCTAAGTTCTGCCCTCCATAGTGGGAAGGCTCTGCTCAGTGGCTCGCTCTCTTCTGTGTCCTGCATGGGAAGATTCAAGAAGCCAACTTCACTGCAGCAGAGCAAAACCAGGTCTCCTCTCCTGCCAAACAGGGCTGTGCTGTGTCACGGAACTGAGTAAAGCTGGGCCTTTGGACTGCATTAAAATATTTAACAGGTTTCTCCAGATGCACAGATTCCCAATGTGCCTATTATATTATTTTTTATACCCCAACACCCTACTGCATCTGATTAGATGCAGCCACTGTTAGTTCTAAAATTTTCTGTTTGGACCTGTCCATATTTCAATCAAAGGATGTCAGGTGAGAGTGGACTGACAGAGACACCCACATTGCAAACGTCAGCCAGTTAACAGTGTATGGGAAGCTTAAATCCAATGCATTTTAGTGTATTAACTATAACCATTTTCTGTATTTTCAGATAGCAAAACACCCATGTATGGAGGCGATGTGCTGGTACAGAATGACCGCAGCGCCATGAACTGTCCTTCTTGCCTTTGGCCTAAAAGGGATAATGGTACTGTTCCTGTTCCCTACACCATAGATTCCCGCTACAGTGAGTTCCCTATTTTTTCTCTTGCATCAAAGTATTCATTGCTATTTGTTATTTGTAGAAACCCAACCTTCTATCTCTGTTTTCAGGTCCCAGTGACCAGAACAGTATTGTGCTCGCCATGGCCGAGTTTGAGTCATTGACTTGTGTGAGGTTTGTGCCTCTTACAACAGAAGGCGATTATCTCAGCATCGCTCCTGATGATGGGTAAGGTTGTCTGTTGTCGATCATAGTTCTTCACAGTAGGGAGCATCTAAAACATAAACACCTTAGACTTTACAGCACCTATTTGTGCATGATGGCTTCTCTTTTAAATTTCCTCCTAAAGAAAATGTAGAACTCCTCTGTACATTTGCAAATACATGTGAAAGTCACAAGCCATCAACAAGGTGCTTCTTGGTTGTCTCCTTTTTTTGTGTACCTAGCAGAAAAAGCACAGGGACATAAGATATTTATCCCAGTGCTGCTAACATTGAGATTAAAGTAGAAAAATGGAAGTGACTGAGAGGGAGCGTGGCTTAGTGACAACAGACTCAATGGATTCCACTTAAAATTTTACAATGAAAATAAAACCAAATATGTCTGTCCAAAAGTGAGCAGTGATCCAATGCTTGGAGCCACCACAACGGTCCCAAACTCCATACCTCTTATTAGAACTGTGCACATACATAGGGATACACCTGCTGATATGAGTTAGAAAGTTTAAAAGCTTAGCAAAAACAGATATTGATTGTTTTCTTTCTGTAGCTCAAATTCAATCATTGTTGCTATTAAAACTGTTGTCTTAGGCTCCCAAATGGTATTAAAGCATAACTCATTTGAGCTGTATATTTACAATTTCTAGCTGTTACTCATATATTGGAAGAACTGGTGGAAGCCAGACAGTTTCATTGGGTGGAGGCTGCATCTACAGGGGGATTATACAACATGAACTAGAACATGCCCTGGGCTTCTACCATGAGCATGTAAGAAGTGATCGTGACAAATACGTTGACATCAATTTCCAGTATATCTCTAAAGGTACTGCAGACATTTACACAAAGCAAATTTAGGCATGTTTTCAAAAAAGAGACATTACCACTGCTTTTGTCTTGTTACAGGATACTTGGGTAATTTTGCTAAAGCGGACACTAATAACCTGGGCAGTCCATATGATTACGGTTCAGTGATGCACTATGATCGGTAAGTCATGACTTTTGTGTTAGCTGGTAAATTACCGATCAATTATAAAATATTTTTAAGGTAATATATCGATCTTATCTCCAATCAACATTTTCCAGCTATGCATTCACCAACACCTCAAACAAACCCACAATTGTCCCCAAGCCTGACCCCAATGTGCCTATTGGGCAGACAGTTGGACTGAGCATCTTGGATGTCACTAAAATTAACCGACTTTATCAATGCAGTAAGTTTCTGAACATACCAGTTTTATGGGTTTGAAACATTAGAAATATACTTTTTTGATGATTGCATTTTAAGTGTATTTTTACAGTTTTGAAAAAAAAATGTTTTGACAAAAAAAAAAAAAATTGCAGTTTTGTCGCTGGGCCCTACTATGGGTGTACAATAAATAATGTACACATATATGGAATCCCCATGCATCTCAAATTCAATTTTGGTTATTTATTTATTTTCATTTAAGAACGATATAGCTATATTTAACAAAATGATATTGCTTATAATTTGGCCAGTTTTCATTGAAAAAAAATATATCAGGAAATGTCATTTTTACCATGAAATGAAGGCTCAATTTGCCCTGAACAAACAAAGTATAGTTCACCTGGATACACAAAGTAGTTGTAAAGATACGTGCCGTTTCACTTACATATGTGAAAGTTGTGACACTGCATTGAGGCATTAGGGATTTTTTATCTTCAACATAAAGGGGTTAAACTCAAGGTTCATTTGAATTTTTTTATTTTTTTTTAAAACAAATTTTATTGAGTTTGAAAACAAAGTATACAACCATTCACATAGTTGCGGACGCAGCCGCCAAATAAGGTAGCGGACGCAGCCGTCAAGTATGGCGAATATAGTAAATAAATGCAACAACACCTAAGCCTGTACCGCTACTACTCAACAGTTAAATGTAATAGGTAATAGGGTATTCTAGAAATAGGAACAGATATCTGAACTCAACTCTAAGGAGGTAGCATAGTAATCCAATGTAAGTTTATATATTATAAAAGGTGGGGTTATGTTGCGTCATGGTAGTACATGGTGAGTCTGGGGTCTAAAGGGCGGGTGTACAAATTCCAGGGATTGGGGAGGGAATTACAAATAGGGTATATACAGACATACATACATAGTGGGAGACGGGTATCAGGAGAGGTTGAACATTATTTCAGCAGTTTTAATTTAATAGAAGGTTAACACCCCTCCTCTGTTTCCCACCAATTAATTATTAATATTATTATCAGTCTACTTCTCCAGTGACTAAATACAATTTATATGTCTATTTCTCACTTCTCAGGTGTCTGTGCTACTTTGCTTAATAATAACACAGGAATTTTCACTTCTGACAACTATCCCTCTGCTTATCCTAATAATGGTGACTGCGTTTGGTTGATCAGAGTTCCATCAGGACAGGTAAGGAGACAGAAATGTAGACATGCAAAATGTGACCCTGAGTGTCTACCAACCTAGCTGTGAAAATGAACTGCCATATTGAAGATTGTTTTGTACACCACCTACATACTCCCTACCTGAACATCACACTTTTGTACATTGAAGTGGAGCCATTGCGGTGATTTGACTTTATGGCTGAGACAGAGATATAGAGTAGGTCTTTTAAGATGTAAATGCCTCTGGGCCTCATACTCTGCTTCAACCACCAATTGCTCCATATCTTGGAATAATACTTCCCTTCATTATGGCCCACTTTATAGTCTTCAGTCTTCAGTCTTCAGTCTTCAGACTGTCATTACCACTTCATTGCTGGGAGCCTACTTTGGCAACTCTGATGTGCCAGATTTCTTTTACCCCAAATGTGTCTTGTTTAACCACTTAAGACCCAGGCCATTATGCAGCTTAAAGACCTGGTCACTTTTTGCGATTTGGCACTGCGTCGCTTTAGCTGACAATTGCGTGGTCGTGCAACGTGGCTCCCAAACAAAATTGGCGTCCTTTTTTTTCCCACAAATAGAGCTTTCTTTTGGTGGTATTTGATCACCTTTGCGGTTTTTAGTTTTTGCGCTATAAACAAAAATAAAGCGTAAATTTTGAAAAAAATTCAATATTTTTTTACTTTTTGCTATAATAAATATGCCCAAAAAATATATAAAAAAAAGTTTTTTCTCCTCAGTTTAGGCCGATACGTATTCTTCTACATATTTTTGGTAAAACAAATTGCAATAAGCGTTTATTGATTGGTTTGCGCAAAATTTATAGCTTCTTCCAAATAGGGGATAGTTTTATTGCATTTTTATTAATATTTCTCCTTTTCTAGTAATAGCGGCGATCAGCGATTTTTTATCGTGACTGCGACATTATGGTGGACACATCAGACACTTTCATACTATTTTGGGACCATTGTCATTTGTACAGCGAACAGTGCTATAAAAATGCACTGGTTACTGTAAAAATGACACTGGCAGTGAAGGGGTTAACCAGGAGGGGGCGCTGTAGGGGTTAAGTGTGCCCTGATGTGTGTTTCTTACTGTGGGGGGGGGGGGCGTGGCTTAGCGTGTGACATCATTGATCATCGTTCCCTATGACAGGGAACAGACGATCAATGACAGGCTCACTAGGAAGCACGGGGAGAGGTTTGTTTACTCTTACCTCTCCTCGTTCTTCCTCTCTGTGACCCGATCACGGGACACGGGCGGCGATCAGGTCCGCTGTTCCCGCGGGGACGGTCACGGAAAAGAGGACCGGGTCGCGAGCGCGCCACTGGTGGTGCGCTCGCGATTCATGGATGGGCTCTTAAAGGGGACGTACCTGTACGCCCTTGTGCCCAGCCGTGCCATTCTGCCGACGTACAACGGAGTGCGGCGGTCCTTAAGTGGTTAAGCTTATTTGTTTCCCTGAAGAAACCACAAGCAACAAATAATCAGAGGGAGCAGAAGAGTTCTGTCAACTGGAAAATCAATGGAAAATACACACATGTTTTAAGAGACATCTTAGCTAGAAATGTCTATAGCCGGAAGATCTTTTAACAGAAATTAGAATCCTACATATTCTTTTTTTTTTTTTTTTCTGAAGGACTGTTCAAGCATTAATATAGTAATCGATTGCATCATATTGCAATTACATATTAACTCAGTTTGCAGTTACAAGTATGGGAAGTTTGGGGTTTACTGTAGATAATACATTTTCCTTGTGTCACTTTTTAGGCTTCATTGAAGTTCAGTAGCTTTAATATCCAATCCACTCCTAACTGTGACTCAGACTACATGAGGATCTATGACGGTCCCTCTAAGAACTCCCCTGTGTTGTTGGATAAAACGTGCGAAAGTCAAACTCTCCCTCCAATCATCGCTTCCACAAGCCAGATGCTGGTCCAGATCGTCAGTGACGGAGCTGTTGCTGGGGTCGGCTTCCAAGCTTCATATAGCTCAGGTATGCTGATTTATTTTTAATAGTAAAAAAAGTATTCAGAGAAAGACACTGAAGAATCATGGATACAGAGGAGATCCCTCCCAAGGAGGGACTATTGTCACAACAGTTTATTGTCCTCTAACCTCTGTTTGCAACCTTTGAGGAAATCCATGAAGCTTCTTAGTATATACACTTAGAATTACCAGTCAGTCAGGCCCTCACTCTATAAAGTTGTTGATAGATTGTTCAATGTGTATGTTGGTCAACTTCAACTTCTATGGCTTATGTTGGATCATATATTGTAAAGATTCATCTTTCTTGCGGTATATCCCTGCTGTCTGCCCTTCTGCAAAACTAAGAGTATGTTAAATTCCCTATGGACTTATTTGCGGTTGACAATGTCAACCAAAATTCTCCAGGGTGGAGTGCAGTGACCAGACTCCCTTTTCCCCAGCACTGCATTGGTTAAATGCTTGCTTTGCTTAGGGCAGATTGGGAAAGTTCAAAAACTTACCCTGGCAGCCCGTGGTCATCTATGCTCTCCAATGTCCCAGTATGTGGGCGAGCCCTCAACATGTTCATGTACAATGCATGACTACTGATCCTTTGTTGTATTTGATGACATCTGAGAGTCTACAGCCAGGGGAATGGCAAAAAGAAGCAGCTTCAGGGACCAGAAGTACAGCATGGAGGAAGCCTGTGGGAGGGATAAATAAGGTAAGCATTTCAACTTATTTATCACCTTCTAGACTAAAGAATTGTTTAGCCCAAGCAGTGCAGTGGGGCAAACAAGATGGATATATTTTACAGCATCTGCACTTACCCCATTTAGGACAAAATAATAGGTTTGTATGGTAGCCCACCCACCTCCACTACAGTTATTTATTTTCATAGGACACTCCTGTTTTCTCACTAGTGCTCTGTGAAACACTTCTGGGTAATGCAAAACATGTGAATCTCTCCCATTCCTGCCCTGAAGCAGCATTTGGCGCCTGTGTAGGCCATCTCTACATCTGAGCTCTTCATTGAGGGTTGGAGAGTGGGGTTCTAGCCTAAGATCAACCTGGAACTCCGAAAAGGGAGGATGAACTATGTATATACAGTATACACATTAACATAAAATGATGTCATATACTATTATATTCCTTACTATATTGATTATATCTATATTCTTACAGTTCAGTGTGGAGGATCCTTCTTTAACTCTCAAGGCAGCTTTACATCTCCGGGATACCCAGGGAACTACAGTCCAAACATGAATTGTAACTACGAAATCACAGCTCCTGTTGGATATAAGGTAAAACAAGATGCCTTCAAAATTCTCCCCAATTACTTGACTTCCTCATTCTCTAAGATTGTCACACAAACAAAAGTGAATGTTGGACAAACACATTACAATCTGAATGTACAACCCCCTTTGAATTTACCAGTGTTCACCAGGGCCTACCTGATTGAATGGAAACTGAATGTATTGTTTAGGGCATTACAATACATGGCTGATGGCAAATCTAAAGTAGATTGTTCTAAGACTATCTACCACCAAGACGTTCTGGATGTTTTCCCAGTGATGACAGGAAGTGTTGGTGGTAATTTGTGAAGCTGGCTGAAAACTGGTGGTGTGACATTTGTAAGCTGTTCCTAAGATTCCTAAGCACTGCCTTTTATGTGCAGTATCATCCCTAAAGTGACATAAAACACCTAAAACAAACAATTTATTTTTTTCACATTAGCAATCATTGGATGTGGTGGCTGCATCCGTTTTCTTTGGCATTTCCCCGTTTTCACCTGGTGATCTGGCCACTAACACACGTCCTGTATTAGTGAGACTTTACTCTGGATGGATAAGAACAAGAGGCACAGCAATCAGCAGCACTGTCAGTTTGGGGAGAGGGGAGCTCTAAATGTATTAGCAGATTTAAATACACTAACAGGTTGAATCCAAATTCAAGGTCACATTTTATAATCAGTTACAGCAGTTTTTTTCCTTTTGGCATAAAGGATTTACATGAATAAATAAAGCTGATCATTTTAAGCATCCCTGCCAGTGTTGACTGATTTGGCTTATCCATGTAAACTGATACATTCTGCTGGATAGCTTGTGCTTTTGAAAAACAACAGACTTGCTGGTTGGATGACTAAATGAACATAGAAGAAAGCCTAAAAATAAAATGAAAGCAGCCATCACGTGTAAGAATAGATAAACTGCAATATAATAAATGTTTGCTCTTGGTTTCAATGTGGCTTTAATGTCAAATATTATTTTGGGTAGACTGTAACATCAATGAATTGTAAGAAACAAAATATTCACTCAATTTTATACTATGTAGCGATACCCTCAGATTAAGAGGGCATCTGGTTTGTTTGGGCCCTGTAATGCAAAAACGATCGTCTGTGGGCTTTATGTCGTTTTTCTCGTTGAGAAAAACGGCATAAAAAACGACGAGAAAAATTAGAACATGTTCTAAATTTTCTCATCGTTTTTTCCAGCATTTTTTTCCGCTGCAGTTTTCCCATAGGGAGACACTGCCGCGGAGCCCACAGACGGTCGTTTTTCTCGTCAAGAGAAAAAATGACGGGAAAAACGACCGTGTGTAGGGAACCAAGCGGTTCCCTCGTTTTTCCTGTCATTATTCACGGCGGTTTTTTAACCGCCGTGAATAATGATCGTGTGTACGCGGCATAAGAATAGATAAACTGCAATATAATAAATGTTTGCTCTTGGGTTCAATGTGGCTTTAATGTCAAATATTATTTTGGGTAGACTGTAACATCAATGAGTTGTAAGAAACAAAATATTCACTCAATTTTATGCTATGTAGCGATACCCTCAGATTAAGAGGGCATCTGGTTTGTTTGGGCCCTGTAATGCACTGCTATCAAGCCCTGGCAATCGGCTCTGACTTCTCTCGTGACACAGTTAGATAAAAGAGGGAAAGTAGTGGTATAACTGTACTATCTCTATACACATATTATACAGTACAACCCCCCCCTTGTATACCAGCACAATAATTGACACTCACAACTAGGGATGAGCTTCGAGTTCGAGTCGAACTCATGTTCGACTCGAACATTGCCTGTTCGCCCATTCGCCGAACAGCGAACAAATTGGGGTGTTCGCGGCAAATTCGAAAAATCTATGGGAGAAATCTAAAGTGCTAATTATAAAGGCTTATATGCAAGTTATTGTCCTAAAAAGTGTTTGGGGACCTGGGTCCTGCCCCAGGGGACATGTATCAATGCAAAAAGAAGTTTTAAAAACTGCCGTTTTTTCGGGAGCAGTGATTTTAATAATGCTTAAAATGAAAAAATAAAAGTGAAATATTCCTTTAAATTTCGTACCTGGGGGGTGTGTATGATATGCATGTAAAGTGGCGCATGTTTCCCGTGCTTAGAACTGTCCCTGCAAAAAATGTAATTTTTGAAAGAAAAAAAGTCATTTAAAACTCACTCACGGCTATTAATGAATTGTCGGCTTTTATCAATACATACAAAAGTCATTGATAATAAAAAAAAAAAAGCGTGGGGGTCCCCCAGAATTCAATTACCAGGCCCTTCAGGTCTGGAATGGATATTAAGGGGAACCCCGCCGCAAACTTAAAAAAAAATTGACGTGGGGTTCCCCCAAATATCCATTCCAGGCCCTTCAGATCTGGCATGGATTTTAAGGGAAACTCCACCCCAAATTTTAAAAAAAATGGCGTGGAGTCCCCCTAAAAATCCATACCAGACCCTTATCCGAGCACGCAACCTGGCCGGCCGCAGGGGAAAAGGGGGGGATGAGAGAGCGGCCCCCCTCCCTCCTGAACCGTACCAGGCCACATGCCCTCAACATGGGGAGGATGTCCCCATGTTGATGGGGACAAGGGCCTCAACCCCACAACCCTTGCCCGGTGGTTGTGGGGGTCTGCGGGCGGGGGGCTTATCGGAATCTGGAAGACCCCTTTAACAAAGGGGACCCCCAGATCCCGCCCCCCCCCTATGTGAATTGGTAAGGGGTATATTGTACCCCTACCATTTCACGAAGAAAGCGTAAAAAAATGTTTAAAAAAACACACAAACACCTTGAAAAAGTCCTTTATTAAAAAAAAAAAATATTCCAGCGATGGAATCCAGTGTCCCACGGCGATCCCGATGTCCAGCGCTGTCCGTCATTGGTTGTGCCTGAGCAGACCTGATGGGGAACGTCCTCCTCAGTATTTTAAATGTATAGACCCGCCCCTTCTAAAGTTCCCCATCAGGTCCGCTCAGCGGACCAGATGCGGGACATGAGAAGGGGCAGGTCTATACATGTATTACCAAAGTGAGAGCAGTTCCCCATCAGGTCCGCCCCCTCGGTATGTCCGACCCCGCCTACGTCATTGGCTTGAGCGGGGAACTTCCTTCACTGTGTAATTTAAATTTACATAGTGAAGGAAGTTCCCCACTCAAGCCAATGACGTAGGCGGGTCCGACATACTGAGGGGGCGGGAGGAAGGGAGCCGCTCAGGTGTGGAAGTCCCTGGAATTACCTCCTCCCAGCAACCAAGGGTGCAGGCAAATGCAAATGCAATTGAAGAAAGAAAAAAAGGTCTTCTGGACGCAGCACTCCGGTTAAAAGGCCTTTATTCCAAAAAAAAAGGGTTTCAGGAAACCAAAAACACTCTGCACAACACAACAAACTGATCTAGTTTAGCTGAGCGGACCTGATGGGGAACTTTAGAAGGGGCGGGTCTATACATTTAAAACACTGAAAGGGAGTTCCCCATCAGGTCCGCTCAGGCAAAACCAATGAAGGACAGCGCTGGACATCGGGATCGCCGTGGGACACTGGATTTCACCGCTGGAATGTTTTGTTTTTTTTTTTAAATAAAGGACTTTTTCAAGGTGTTTGTGTGTTTTTTTTAAACATTTTTTTACGCTTTCTTCGTGAAATGGTAGGGGTACAATGTACCCCTTACCAATTTACATAGGGGGGGCCGGGATCTGGGGGTCCCCCGCCCTCAGACCCCCACAACCACCGGGCAAGGGTTGTGGGGATGAGGCCCTTGTCCCCATCAACATGGGGACATCCTCCCCATGTTGAGGGCATGTGGCCTGGTATGGTTCAGGAGGGAGGGGGGGCCGCTCTCTCGTCCCCCCCTTTTCCCCTGCGGCCGGCCAGGTTGCGTGCTCGGATAAGGGGTCTGGTATGGATTTTTAGGGGGACTCCACGCCATTTTTTAAAAAATTTGGGGTGGAGTTCCCCTTAAAATCCATGCCAGATCTGAAGGGCCTGGAATGGATATTTGGGGGAACCCCACGTCAATTTTTTTTTAAATTTGCGGCGGGGTTCCCCTTAATATCCATTCCAGACCTGAAGGGCCTGGTAATTGAATTCTGGGGAACCCCCACGCTTTTTTTTTTTTTTTTATCAATGACTTTTGTATGTATTGCCGGGAGCCGACAATTCATTAATAGCCGCGAGTGACTTTTTTTCCTTCAAAAATGACACTTTGTGCAAGGACAGTTCTAAGCACGGGAAACATGCGCCACTTCACATGCATATCATACACATCCCCCAGGTACGAAATTTAAAGGAATATTTCACTTTTATTGTTTCATTTTAAGCATTATTAAAATCACTGCTCCCGAAAAAACGGCCGTTTTTAAAACTTTTTTTTGCATTGATACATGTCCCCTGGGGCAGGACCCGGGTCCCAAACACTTTTTAGGACAATAAATTGCATATTAGCCTTTATAATTAACACTTTAGATTTCGAACGTTCGAGTCCATTGTATTTAATAGGGTTCTAAAGTTCACACGAACATTTTGTCTGTTTGCAGGTTCTGGTGCGACCCGAACAGGGGGGTGTTCGGCTCATCCCTGCTCACAACCAAGTTACTTAGCTATAACGGTTTACTGTAAGCAACATTATAAAAGGGTAATTTGAGTACAATATCTTATGCAGATCCCTGCAATAAAGGTGTACACATTATATGCATATGACATTCAGTTAGGGAATGAAATGTATTTACTCCGCTGCAGCTATCCTCCCTCGTGAGCAAAGAAATGGCGCCCAGCAATGTCCTAACTACCCAGTCAGGCCTGAATATAACTGTGGGTATAGTTTGTTGAGGAATCTTCACTAGCAACTGTCGGTGGTGCACATAGAGAAACAAATTATAATCCAATAAGGGGGTTGTAGATAACCGCTAACTTGGCAACTGGAGAGGCTGGCAAACTCAGTTCAGGACAACAGTCTCTCCAAAGTATAACTATGTTCTATAGAAGGCCTAGGCAAAGTTATTGATTTAAGATTCCGAGCTGGCGCTCTCTCACCCAAACCAGACCGACTCCTGTCCGGTTCCTCCGCTACCGTGAATGGCGTCACAGTGGCCCGCGATGCACCGATTCATTGGTCCTTCAGAAGATGATGGCACCTCAGGTGGATCGGATGCTCTGCAGACTCCCCAGTGGAACGGAAAGCTCTCTGGAACAAAGAACGCAAGAGCCAGGCTTCAGGCCTAGCGCGCGCAGCAGGTGAGTGCAGGAGATCCTCTTGCAAGGAGGGTGGCGTTCCAAGAGGAAGAGGCGAGCCCCGCCTCTCCCTTTTAAAGTCCACCCCAGCAGTCCCTGCGCAGGAAATGGCACCCTGGGTGCTGCAAAGCATGCCGGGAAATGTAGTCCTGTGGGTAAAACGACACCCCGCTACAACTATAAAAATGATTTGTTTGTTGTATGCACACAACACTGTCATGTTAGTCATAATTTTATTTCTTTTTCAGATTGCTCTGACCATAAGTGACTTCCATGTAGAGAATTCCAGTCTCTGTATGTACGACTATCTAACACTCTTCATGGATGGTACACAAAGGGGTCCATTCTGTGGTGATCGCACCATCCCTGTGTATTACTCCAAAGGCAATTCTATGGTTCTCGGTTTCCACAGTGACAAGTCTACCCAGGCAAAGGGCTTCCAAGTCTCTTACACCTTCTGTGAGTAGCTCAGTTCTATCTGTGTACATCTAATATCAGAAATGGACGTTATCAGATAATAGAGGTCACTTTTTTTTTGTAAAAAGCAGTGAGCTTAATGAAAAAACATTTTGCATAAAGAAATGTAACACTGCTGTGGTGTAAATGCAGATTTAATAGCAGGATCTCTGGTTAGACACAAAGCTGAATCATCTTCAATTACAACTAAAGCCCTGTACACACGATCGGTTTTACCAATGAAAACAGTCCGATGGACTTTTTTCATCGGACAAACCGATCGTGTATGGGCCCCATTGGTCTTTTTTCCAAAAACGATAGCAAATTACTATCGTCTGTAGAGAACTCCATCGGATAAAAAACCCACGCATGCTCAGAATCAAGTCGACGCATGCTCAGAAGCATAGAACTTAATTTTTCTTGGCTCGTCGGAGTGTTTTACGTCACAGCGTTTGGGACGATCGGTTTTTTGACTGATGGTGTGTAGGCAAGACTGATGGAAGTCAGCTTCATCGGATTTCCGATGGAAAAATCCATCGGTTTAAAATCCATAGGAAATCTGATCGTGTGTACAGGGCTTAAGAAGTACAGAACTGTTGCTAGACTTTCCCATTAGATGACCCAGCAAGCACTGCACATACTGAAAACAAGAAACAGCATACAGTATATTGAATGTTTATATGTAAAATAAAGATTTCCTACAATTAAAAAAAAATACAAAAGAAACTAAAATACAATTATCCAACACCCTCTATAGTTCCCCTTTAAGAAGACATGATATTCACATGACCTCTAGTGAAATTAAAATCTGTTAATGATATACAGCATATCAAAATAAAGACCAACAAGAATGCAACCAACAATGTTCACATAATCATTGTTTAATGTATGGGCAGGTTCTTTTTGAGTATACACCACTGATACTGGATATACAAATCCATGTAAATGTATTTGTGGTATTTTTTTTTTGTTATAGATCAATGAGGAAGTATGAAAGAATAAGGTCTAGGTAATATTTAAATATGGTTTTAATATTTGCTGACATTGACCTCTCTATGATTGCAGTTCAATAGATGAGCAACAGATGGGACTAAGAGAAAATCTACCGGTTCTGGAAGGAAGGCGGCATCACTATAGGACACAATGTGAATTTGATGGAACACGTATAGAAAAGTTCACACATTTGTGCATACATATAATGAATAAATGTACATCGGATCATGCTAGTGTTTGCAATTACATTTAAAAATACAAAATAACATTTCGTAATTGTTTTCCCATTTGATTGGTATTTTGATTGCCTTGGTTGGGAATAGGGGAGCTAATTTTGGCGTCCTCTGGTTTCAATGTGGTTTACATTTATTCTATAGTGATAATTCGTATTTCTTTATCTTTCCCTACTTATTATATTGAGGGGGTGGCCATTTCTTTTGTGATATATATGACAGTCTGATCTGATGTTTTCCTTTCCTTTTTAACAATAAAATATATTAAAGCATTAATCCATTTCTGTTATTATTTTCGAGTGACGTAGTTCCTGATTCCTCAATGTGAATTAAAGTGAGCATTGCAGTAAAATGAAGTCCATTTATTAGTTTCAGCCCCTTCCCCTGTGAAATGCACTGCCCAGGGGCGTACCTACAGAGGTCACAAGGGTAGCCATTGTGACCTGGCCCCTTGGAGGTCACAGGGGGTCCATGCGGCCTCCCTGTATGCCTGGATAGGAGAGCGGGGGGGCATTGGCATGTAGAGGAGCCAATCCTCCATGTAGCTGCTGAATTCCCACTTCTCCTCCCCTCCCTCCTGCATACATTCAGCAGCTACAGAAGGGAAATGGAGGACATTGGTTCCTCCACATGCTGCTCCCGCCACCTCCCTATTGCTGTCCAGCTGTCCTGGGCTCCTCTGTGCTCTCTCCATCCCCCACCCTGCAGTTCTGCTGGGTTTCCCCCTTCCACCTCCTGCTGGCTGCTGCAGGGGATCTGTCAGGATGGAGTCTTGCCTTGATGAATAGAGTAAGTGAGTCGTAACAATCTCACCCTTTTTTTTTTTTATTCATTGATAGATGAGTCATAGCAGACTGTGTTTACTATGCCTTCTGTGCTATATATGACAGTCTGATCTGATGTTTCCTCTTCCTTATTAAAAATAAAATATATTAAAGCATTAATCCATCTGTGTTTTTTATCTTAAGTGACATAGTTACTGATTCCTCAATGTGAACATTGCAGTAAAATGAAGTCCATTTATTAATTTGAGCCCCCTCCCTGTAAAAGGCACTGCCTACTCATAGTTAAAAAATGGAACTGTAAAGAAAAAAAAGTAGATTGTGTACTTACCGTATCTTACTTAGATGAGGGTGACGTTACATTCCTTCTTGCAAGATCCCAAGCACACTGCAGGAAGGTATCTACACTGGAGGTCTGTTGGTTCTTTTTAAATGATTGGATTATACCAGCCACCAGTGGAGGAAACAGTACAATGAGAGGCAGAGGGAATATAATGACTCTGGAGTCGTGACACCCCCAGAATCAGTACCAATACCCCGCAGAGGGTGATATCTGCAGGCTCTTCTGACCTTGCCACAGTGGAGGTCCACCTTTTGTGGTAAGGTACCCATCTTGATTCCCTACACACCGGGGTGGATGCAGTTCTTCTATGCTTTCTGTGGATTCATCTTGGGCTCTATCTTTTTCCAAACATCTCCTCACAACCCCCTGTTTTTTCATCTGAAGCAACTGTTTGTCGCATTGGAACTGTTTGCTATATTGGACCTCATTTGAACTATCAAGGAATAGACTATTCCCTCTTCTGTCTTTTCAATATTTAGAGCACTATTGCAGTAATACTTGACAACAGTATTGTGCCTTATATGTTTCATTTTAATATCACATATTAAGTTGATCACTATTTTAGTATTCTGAGTAGGGGTTGAGTCCCTGTTTTGCTTATTTATTTTTTGGTGTTTATATACATATTAATTTATTCACCTTCACTCATATATATTTTTCACTTTTTTAGAGGAACTCTCATCAGTGTTTTACTCTTTTCACGCGTCTGTGCGCGACATTTTCTAATTCCTATAACATGTTACATGTTACACCCAGACTCAGCGGGTAACAAGTATCATGTTATCAATGAACCACCCCCCCAGATCCCTGCTGTGACAGCAGACCGGGCATCTTCTCCCCGTGTCTGCTGTCACAATTTGAAAAAGACAAGGCCATGCAGCCACGTCACTTATTCACAGTCCTCTGTGAATGGAAAACTACAAGGCCCGACAGCCTTTGCGGCTGTTGGCTTGTAGTTTTCAATGAACTACCATGGCGTTGTGGTAGTTCATTGAGTCTTCCTGTCAGAATGCATTGGTTTCCTCGTACAAGCCGATACACTGGCAGATCTGCAGGAGACCTGCATGGCATCAGAGATCAGCTGATCGCTGGTGCAATGCAATACAGGCTCCCAAAACAAAAAATAATAAAGGCACTTTTCTTTACCTTAAAAAAAATGTGCCTTTTTTATTTTTTGTCAATAGGTGAATTTATCCTTAAATTTTTAGGTCAAATTTCGATTTAGGTTTAGTCATAGTCTTTTGACTAAAATGTAATTTTTAGCTTTAGTCGTTCTTTAATCATCTGAATTGTTTTAATTTTATTCATATTTTACTCATCTGAATTGTTTTAGTATTAGTCGTATTTTAGTCAACTACAATCTTATGGATTCAGGTAAAAACCATTTGCGGACCGCTCATCATTATACGGCGGCTGTTTGAAGTGGAATACCGTTGTTGTGACGGACGGTCCTCTTTCAGATAAAAGTGGTTTGTGCAGCGGATTCGCCGCAAGAACACTTTTATTGTGGTGGGAGAGGCCCCCCCTCCACGCTTCGGTCGTCTCCGCCGCTTACCGTAGCCGTCGGTAGTGGCGGAGACGATCGCGTCCCTTCCCCTGTCAGGCTGGATGCTGAGTGAGGAAATGATGGCCCCCTACGTTATTGTTTTTATTTCTACCTCTCTCAACCCTTCAAGCAACCGATGATCCAATAAGATGTGATCTATTCTAGAGTAGGACCTATGTGCTAATGAGTAGTATGTATAGTCCTTAGCCCTTGGATGCATGACTCTCCACGCCTCTACTAACTTCATTTGATATAGTTTGTTTAATTGCTCTTAGATATTTTCCCTCACACCTTAATGACATAGGTTGCATATCTAATGCTGGTTCAAAAACAAAATTTAAGTCACCTGCTAATACTACCATCCCCTCTCTAACGGCCTCCAGCCTATTCAGGATATTTATCAGATACACTACTGGTCGTTTATTGGGACAATATATATTTCCCAAAGTAAATTTCTTGGTAAATAAAAAGCCCTTAATAAAGAGATATCTTCCCTCAGGATCTGGTTCCATAGCTTCTAGTGTAAATCGTGTATTCCTGTCAAACCCAATCGCTGTTCCTTTTGATCTTTTATTGGGAGAATAGCAGTGTATCCAAGTAGGAAAATCTTTAGAGATTAATCTAGTCTTGGATGTCAGCTTTAAATGGGTTTCTTGCAAGAACACTATATTTGCCGACAGTCCCTTCATCTCCTGCAGTATCTGGTATCGCTTATTAGGGCTATTCAGTCCACTCACATTATATGTGACTATTTTCAAAGCTGCCATGTTCTATGGTTCAATTCCCTTCTCTTACATGTGTAGCGGCCTCACCCCCTCTGTCTGGTCTGGTATATCATACGTGAGGGTGAGATGCGCTACGGCCCATGTCCTCTCCATTGCTGCGGGTGAGGTGAAGGCCAGTACCTGTTATTCTCCTCGGGCCTGTGTGTCTCTTTAAGAACCAAGTCCTGTTGTACTGACACTCCCCTTTGCTCCCATTAACCAGAGTTCCGCACACCGATAGAGGGTCCAACTCTTGTTTATTAACACACTCCAATAAGCAGTCCTTTTCCAGCCGACTGGTTGAGACCCAATAAACAATTCAATACGGTGGGGTGAGCAGGTTGAGGCACTGTCCTGATAAATAAACTAAACCACTGTGGATTCACCAGCGGTTGCTAAAGCCCATAGCTTGTGAAAGAACTTAAACCTTCAGGGTCTCTACCAGCAACCCCAGAGAACAGAAACAGGAGTACCTTCGCTGCGTTGTGGCCCCTGTCAGGGGGAAGATGTCCCTCCAAGGGAGTTACCAGAGGCCCCTCTGTCACCGGGTTGATGCTGCTCCGTTTCTTCAGAGGGGTGACCTCTCCGGCCTCCTCGCCTCAGACACGAGCCCCATCCACTTCAGGGACCCTCGGACAAATCCGCCCTTGCGGAGCCCAGTCAAAGTCACTGGGCTCCAGGCCTCCGATGTAGTACCTCACCCCAGGCTTAAGGTGCCTGGGATGGACTCCAACACCGCTCCGGCCAGGCCATGGGCACCTAGGCCGGAACTCCGAACCGCCAGCACCCAGGCCTAAGGTGCCTGGGCGCGGGATGCCGAAGAAGAAGACCTTGTGTCAAGGGCGTCTCTCCCACTTATATCCTCCCATGACGCCACAGCAGGTTCCCCGCCCCACTGTACCACCGCCGGAATGGGACAAAAAGGAGACAGCACTGTGGCAGCGATTCTACCTCGACCCACGGGAACATCGCCACCCACAGGCCAAGGAGAACAGCACACCACCAAACTCCTCCACAATTTGAATGGTGTAAATCCCTTCATAATTAGCACATCCTGGGTCATACTGCCACCCAGGTGTACCCCCTAAATTTAGACCCGCTACACATGCATAACAGTATATCAGACATAAGAGGGAGATTAGGGATCTTAGATATTTTTCTGCTTTCAGGGAGGACTCGTCAAACCTTACATTTAAGGAGAGTTTCTTTTCTAGACCAAACTTTAATTTAAAACATAGGGTAAATTGAGACCACATATACCCCCCTCACCCTCCCCTCCCCCACCCCAATCACATTGCCATTCAATGTTAGAGCTCCCTCGGTCCGCGCTCCTCCTGGCGCTATGCCGAGCTGACCCTACCTCAGGGTACACTGTATGTCCCCCTATACTCTGTGATACCGTCCTCAATTTTAGGATCAGTCCCCGGGGCACAGGTGGGCATCAGTGCTCCCTGACCCCCCCTCCAGGTGAACTCATTCCCCTACCCGCTTCTATCAATTCTCTCCTTCCAATGAGAAGGAAAATACAGAAAGAAAGAACATGAAGAAAAACAGAAACCAAAAAGAGGAAGAAGATACAAAAGGGTAAGGAGGAGGAGAAAACAAAAAAAAAAGCTCCTCCATCATATTCAACCCCACAATCTAAACTCTAAACTCCATTCCCATCATGCTCCTTCCTCCTTCTCCATGCTGGGGGACTCTTTTCCCGATTATCCTCTTCCCTTCCCTCCCTTAAAATATTCAACCCAACAATTTAAGCTCTATTCCAGTCATGCTCTTTCCACCTTCTCCATACTGTGGGTCTCTTTTCCCAGTTATCTACTTGTATAAATTGAATATTCAGTCTATTACAGAATTCCTTGATATCTTCTGGGAACCGTACAAATGCTGAGACCCCCTGGTTTTTAACCATTAAACATGCAGGAAACCCCCATCTATAGGGGATATCCTTTGCCTGTAGGTGGCTTGTTAATGGCTTCAATGCCCTTTTTCATGCCAGCGTTTCTGGTGCCAAATCTGAAAAGATAGATAGTTTAATTCCTTTATATTCCATTGAAGTAGAGTTCCTTGTACATTGGGAGACTATCTTTTTGCTCTTAGTCCTGGAATCTTACTATGGTATCTCTTGGTGTATCTTTATGTGCATTATATGATTTTTGGATTCTGTGTACCCTTTCAAAGCGCATTGGTGCAGTTGTTTCCCGCTTTAAAGCTGTATTAAATATTTCTCAATAGTACATCTCCTAGCTCTATATCTTTAACCTCTTCAGGGAGTCCTCTTATCCGTAGGTTTTTCCTTCTTCTGTGATTCTCTTGGTCCTCAAGTTTATACCGGGAATTTCTTATCTCTATCCAATCCATATCGGCTCTTTCTCTTAATTCCTGTATTGCATTTTTCTGTTCTTCCAACTGTTCTTCTATTCCTTCAACCCTTTGTAATACACTTTGTATATCTTTTCTAATTGCGCTCATTTCACCCCTTATTGTTCGCTCTAGGCGTGATATCATTTCCATCATATCTGACATATCCTGCTTTGTTGGAGGGGCTTGCATGTCCTCCCCTGATATTTCTGGTTGTTGTTGTCTCTCAGATGTCTTCTTACCTATTGTTTCTGGGGTTTTAACCTTATTGGTTTTACTTTTCGCTGGGGTCGTTTGTTCTCTCTGAGCTGTCTCTGGATCCCCCTTTTTTTTTGCTGGTGTCGTTGGTGTTGACACTACTTTTTTACCTGAGTTCTCCATTTGTTCTGATCCTTCCGCAACCAGATAGGACTTTATTGTATTACGGTTTGTGCTCTCCCCCTGATTAACTTTGTGGCCCTTTTTTCCCATTCTATCCCTGCAAAACGACCGTAGCTCCAGCTGACGCTGTAGTGCAAGGACAGGTCCTTCTAAACGGGTAAGGATATAGTTAAATAAGTTCTTCTATGGTTTATATTCCAGAAGACAATTTATACGAGTTCAGTACCTAATAATACAAACTTATAGAGCCCTCTCAGTCCTGTTAAAGGTAATTTCCTTGTTGACCAGTCAACCGAACAACCGAAGAATTAACTATTTAGAATATTTGAGGAGATCTTGAATATTACTTATATAGAAAGTTCATGTATATAGATGTATATAGATGTTCTGGGCATAGTGTGGACAGGTGTATATATAAATAATTTTAAGTCCAGCTATTGCCAAAAAAATATATACACCCGATCTCAGTACTTCCAATGTCTTTTTATGCCCCTAGATATTTTCATTCCACCTGTATTTTATCCATCACAGATTTATATAGGGATAGGAGAGCCAGAAGCCAAAACAAACTCAGCACAAAAAAGTGGGTACTTT
This sequence comes from Rana muscosa, assembly GCA_029206835.1. Taxonomy (NCBI): domain Eukaryota; kingdom Metazoa; phylum Chordata; class Amphibia; order Anura; family Ranidae; genus Rana; species Rana muscosa. The sequence continues at coordinate 26,161,653 of CM055126.1, forward strand.
AAAAGAGAGAAAAAAGAGCATTGCATTTCTATAATAACTATCAGGTACCAATCTCCATTGCCTGCACACCGCGACCCTTTTCTTTCAATCTGTTAGATGTCTCAGGTTTCTATTAGTTATACATCTTTATCCTTCCACTTGTTATCAATGGCAACCACTGGACATTTTCACACAGTTCAATAGAAGTTCAATAGAAGAGCTAGGGAGGTAGATGGACAAACTCTCAAGCACCTTACCCCTCTGCAGTCTAAGTCTTTCCAGCTCTTTCCAGCTCTCTCTTATCTCTTATCTCAATAGCTTTTTGGGACCCTTCCATGGGCACTGCCGTACAGTCAACCAATCATTGGGTAGGGTAAGAAAGATATACCTCATCATATGTCTTACCCTCCATATGTCCAATCTTCACCTGCGGATTTGGTTAAGCACCTTACAGTACCTTATAGCATTGGATGTGGAGCATGGAACGTGAGGCGTGGGGCTGCACCTGCCGCTTCTCCTCCCAGACCTTTGCGGGGAGCTCTCTCACTTTCTCCATAGATGGTCTCCATAGAATCCCGAACGCCGCCGGTCACGTGGGCTACGCTCGGATCCCCCTCCGCCTACTCAGATGTTCTGGCTCTCCGTCTCAGCTTGGCTGCGGCTGCGGCTACGGCTGCGCTCTCTTCTCCTCTCTGACACGCGCACACGCTCTGCACCCGGCCACACTCCTCCAGCCTCGAGCCAGGGCCTTCAGCCGAAGAAACAAGGCACCGCCGTACTACCGCACCAACCAGCATCCAGTGCCACCGCCACGCCCGCCAAAATGTCAGAAACGTCAGGAGAAGGCCACTCACATGCCGGCATCCAATTCTCTGAAAGGTATCGTCAATATAGATAGTTCACCTGGAGGTATTCATGAAGCAACCCACATCACACTGTGCTACGGCGACATGTTGTTTGGCCCCACCCCCTGCTTTGTTCGAATTTGGCGCAAACTGCCCATAATGTTTGATCTTCGTCGAACGATCGAACAGCCGATGTTCAAGTCGAACTCATGTTCGACTTGAACAGATAGCTCATCCCTAATGGTGACCTTTTGTGGACTATAATTTTCAAGTCATTCCATCGATTTTCAATGTCTGGGCAATTTTAAGTCTGCGCTCTGACTAGGCCATGCAAGGACAGTAACCTCTTTCTCCTTCAACCACTGTGTGGTCATTTTTGCTGTGTGCTTTGAGTCATCTTCATGTTGGAAGGTAAACCTTCTTCCCATTGACAACTTTCTTGCAGAGGGCAGCAGATTTTCCTCAAGAATTTGATGGTATTTTGTCCTATCCATTTTTCTTTCTATGCTGACAAGTGCTCCAGTCCCTGTTGCAGAGAAACACCCCCATACCAGGATATTACCACCTTCATACTTTACTGTAGGAATGGTGTTATTTGGATGGTGAGTTGTATTGGATTTATGTCAGACATATCGTTTGGTGTTGACGCCAAACAATTACATTTTAATCTCACCTGATTATAACACCTTTTTCCATGTTGCCTCAGAATCCTCAAGGTGCGTTTTGAAAAAGCTCAGTGGTGACTTCATGTGGCCTTTCTTGAGGAATGGCTTTTTTCTTGTAACCCTCCAATACAAGCCACATTGTGGAGAATTTGTGATATTGTTGTCACATGCACACAATGACCAAACTTTGTTATAAATTCCTGCAACAGCTTCAGAGTTGCTGTAGGCATCTTGGTAGCCTCTCTGACCAGATTCTTCCTGTCTCTTTTATCCAGTTTGGAGCGATGTCCTGATCCAGGGAGGGTCTGTGTTGTACTAAATACCTTACACTTCTTAATAATAGACTTCACTGTGCTTCTAGGTATTTATAAAGCCTTTTAATTTTTTTGGATCCATCTCCTGACTTGTGCCTGTCCACAATTTTATCCCACAGATCTTTTGACAGTGCCTTGGCACAGATAGTTGGCTGTTTGCTTCAGTTGCACTACCAGAGACTGAAATGCTCCAACCAAGCTCTTTTCATAATGAGCTAATCAAAATGACCAAAGCTGATCACAGTTGAAAGTCAAATGGCTTTGCGTTCCATTGAAAAGGTGATTACCTACACCTGATTGAAATGTCCATGTAATTTTTGGAGGGGGTGATCTTTTTTTTTTTACTGTTTTTTTTTCTGACATGTTGGTGTTTTTAATTTTTTTACACTTTTTTGGTGAATGGATAGGGGTACAATGTACCCAATACCCATTCACATGGGGCCGGGACCTTAGGGCCCCTTGTTAAAAGGGAGCTTCCAGATTCCGATAAGCCCCCCGCTCACAGACCCCCCACAACCACCAGGCAAGGCTTGTGGGGATAAGGCCCTTTTCCCCATCAACATGGGGACAAGGTGATTTGGGGGGCAACCCCAAGCACTCTCCCCATGTTGAGGGCATGTGGCCTGGTATGGTTCAGGAGGGGGGCGCTCTCTTTTCCCCCCTTTTCCTGCGGCCTACCAGGTTGCATGCTCAGGTAAGGGTCTGGTATGGATTTTGGGGGGACCCCCACACCATTTAAAAAAAAATTGGTGTGGGGTTCCACTTAAAATCCATACCAGACCTAAAGGACCCGGTATGGATTTTTTTTGGGGGGGGGGGGCTCCATGCAAAAAAAATTAAAACACAGTTTTTTCAATTATTTTTTATGTATATTGCTGGCATTCGGCAATACATTACAGCCACGAGCAATTTTAAATAACATTTATTCCTTTAGAAATGTCATTTTGCTGCAGTACTGTTATAAAGAAAGATGCGCTACTTTACAGGCAGACTAAGTGGACCCTTCATGCACGATATTTAAGCATTATTAAAATCACTGCTTCTGAAAAAATGGTTGTTTTAAAAAACATTTTTTTGCATTGATACATGTCACTTGGGGCTGTACCCGAGTCCGCATACACCTTTTATGGCAATAACTTGCATAAAAGCCTTGCAAATTAACACTTTTGATTTTTCATGCTCGTGTTCCATAGACTTTAACGGTGTTCACATGTTCGCACAAATTTTTTGTCTGTTCGCATGTTTTGGTGCGAACCAAACCAGGGGTTGTTCGGCTCATCCCTAGTCAGTAGATGCCAATATTTGGTTAGTATGTGTTTTACCTGCTTGTGTTGCAATGAATAAGTGGTGATGATGATCTCAAGAGTATCATTTTTTTTTAGTTCTCTTTGGGAGAACAGGAGATCCTGACGTGATTGACTACATGCTCGTTTGTAGGCTCATTTGAGGGAGGTTTTAGAATAGACTCGGTCAGGGAGTCTTGTCCTCAAAATGTTAGCTTCTTTTTGGAACTGGGCATCTTCGTAACAATTCTGCCTTGCCCTCAAATACTGGCTGTAGGGAATAGAGGCCAGTAGGGGTTTAGGGTGGAAACTTGAGGCATGAAGTAGCGAATTGCCTGCTATCGGTTTGCAGAATCATTCACTAGAAAGGTGACTATCAGTTTGTTTTTGGATGAGAACAAACAAAAAAGTAATTTCAGTAGTCGGGTCGCACCGATACCAATATTAGTATTGGAATCGGTGCCGAAACTGAGAATTTGCAGGAGTACTTGCAAATGCTCACGATGCCTAGTCCAATACCTGGACACTCACGGATGATCGGTGCTGCGGCGAGGGAATTTATAATCATGGAGCCCCCTGTGTGGCTTTCAATGAAGCAACTAGCAGCCGCTTCTCCTCCTCTCCCCTCATTTCAGCTGCTTTATTGAAAGCCACACAGGGAGATTGGTGATTTTAACTTCCCCAACCACCACACCAATCATTCCTGAGTGTCCCCTGTATCTACCTCTGGCTCCCCTCTGTTTCCTCCTCTGTGCTCCTCAGTGGGCTCCTCCGGCCCCCTGTTCTCCTCTGGCTTTCCTCTGTGTCCTCCTCTGTGCTCCTCCATGGGCTTCTCTGATCCCCCATGTCCTCCTCTGGTTCCCCTCTGTGTGTCCCCCTCCGGTCCCCCCATCCTCTTCCAGTCCCCCTCCATGTGCTCCTCCGTTTCAGGATCGAGAGTGGAGGAAGGAGCGGGTAAATCTGTGATTTACCGGCTCCTCCTTTTTCTAAATGGACAGAGTCAGTGATCACTGGCTCAGTCCATTCATAACTGAGCATCGTAAACTGTGTTTACGATGTCTACGTTTTTGAATGAAGAGGAGCCTCTGTCTCCTGTCCATTCATGTTCAGTGCAGCTGAGGCTGGTGAGAAAGGGAATGGGGAATCTCTATGCTCAATCCCTTTCCATGTCTCAAAGGGGAGATGTCATGGGTCTATTTAGACCCCTGATATCTCACCAAAGCTCCCCTACCCCCCAACAGGGTTGAATAAAAAAAAATTACAAAAAAGGAAACATTGTAATAAATAAATATTTTAAAGTAAATTTTTAAAAATAATAAAAAATAAAATAAAAAAAAAACACTGACACTGGCTGTCCACTCCCCCCCCCCAAAAAAATGTGAAAAAAACACTGACACAGTCCAAGCCTCATCAGTGCCACCTATCAGTGCTCATCAGTGCTACATATTAGTGCCATTGTCACATGACATTAAAAAAGTATTGTAATCGGTATCAGCGAGTTCTTGAAAAAGTATCGGTACTTGTACTTGGTCTTAAAAAAGTGGTATCGGTGCAACCATATTTGGTAGTACTCAATGACACCGTAAATTTTAGATTGAAATCATTTGTATTGATCCGTGTAATTAATTTATTAAGAAAAATGTCTGATCCATCCCATAATACGAATATATCATCTATATATCGGTACCATGCTAAAACATGTTCTGCATATATAGAGAAAGATTCATCATATAACAATGTACGTTCCCACTCCTCAGGTACAAGTTGGCATAGGCCAGGGCACAACACGTCCCCATGGCCAAGAACTGTATCTGGATGAAGTGTCCACTGTTAAATGAGAACACAATGTTTCTAAGGCCTGTTCTGAGTGCAAGCTGTCCTGTTAAACCGTTGCATGGTCTTGGCCACCATGCTGCAGCTCAGTTTGAGGGTCTTGGTAATCTTTTTATAGCCTAGGCCATCTTTATGTAGCCCAAAAATTCTTTTTTTCAGATCCTCAGAGAGTTCTTTGCCATGAGGTGCTGAACTTCCAGTGACCAGTATGAGAGTGAGAGCGATAACACCAAATTTAACACACCTGCTCCCCATTCACACCTCAGACCTTTTAACACTAACGAGTCACGCGACACTGGGGAGGGAAAATGGCTAATTGGGCCCAATTTGGATATTTTCACTTAGGGGTGTACTCACTTTTGTTGCCAGCGGTTTAGACATTAATGGCTGTGTGTTGAGTCATTTTGAGGGGGCAACAAACTGTACACTCACTATTTACATTGTAGCAAAGTGTCATATCTTCAGTGTTGTCACATGAAAACACATAATAAAATATTTACAAAATTGTGAGGGGTGTAGTCACTTTTGTGAGATACTGTATGTATACTATCTCTGGGCGTATCCGGCCCTTGCTCTTATCTTTTTTTTGAACTGATATGAATAAAATCAGCGTCGTTGCCTTTTAACCTATCTATGTTCCTACTTGATTTCTGCCTATAAAGTCCAAGGAGGTTATATCCTGCTGCACTTTTGTGCATCATACATATATCAGGATCTGTAGGAGGATTTCTGTCCCCCTTTCTGCTGCAGACCGCTGAGACAAGATAAGGGTGAAGGTGAAGGGTGTGACGCAGCTGTAGAAAATGGCCTGGTGGACCTTGTGTTGGACACATGTGATTTAGGGAGTCATCGATACATGTGGGACATTATCTGTGATTTTCCTGGCTGTTTTTGAGCTGATTGGTGAAATAATGACTAATGAATTTTTGATTGTTTTAACATATGTACTCTGTTTATACTATCTCTGAAAAGTCAGAAGACATCATAAGTGAGCTGATTTACCTTGGATAGGTTTTTGGCATATTTTTGGAAGAAGCTATTGTCAGTCCCTGTCTCTGGCAATCGTGTTTTTCTTATGCTGGCTTCAAAAAGGAAAACATGTAACCCTTGTGGCCAAAAACTCAAGTCATGAAGCTACATGACCAAAGTGGAAAGAGCAAGGAAAGAGCTCTCTTCTAGAAGAAATCCTGTGCGCTTGCCTGTGTGACAAACTGCTGTATTTCGAAGACTCATACCATTGTGGTAATCTTTCAACCACCTCCCATCTAGAGCAATGAATTGAAAGTAAACACACCTGTGGTTTGGTTGTGCATGGCTGTGGAACATTCACTGATACTGGATTGCAGATGCAACCACAAGAAAGTCTGGCCGAGTCTACCTTGGGTGAGTATCAGTTGCTGGAGAATGCATGTGGAAAGTGTAGGAAGATTTTGACTTCCATCAGACTTTGGAGCTGGTGCAACCATTGTGGTGACTTTCTCCTTACATTGGTACAGACTGATCTGACACCCAGCATAATGAAAGTCAACCAGACAGATGGAAACTTTACAGAAGAGCTATTGTTGTTGAAAATAATTTGAATTTAATGACAAATTAAAATAAATCAGCAGACTGTATTCTATTACCAGATTATAATTCCTTCAGAGGTTATCTGAATATCATGTACTGTATGCTTAAAGGTGAACTATAGTGGATTTTGGTCTATGATATTCCAATTACCTTTATATCAATATTTTTTTCATTTGTATGAAATCTTTATCCTCATTTCTCAGAAATAGGGGACACAAAGCCTGTGCTGATCCTGTATAACATTACAGTGACCCTGCATTTTACCCACATTTGGAAAAGTAAGAAATATAGCAGACATAGTATGCATTATGTATTCACCTCTCCAGTACACTCCACTGCATGATCCTATAGCAGTGTCAATAAAAGACTCCTCCAGGCATGAGATAACAAGTTGCAATCCCCTTGTCTCACCCAATAGGTTATTCAGAAACTGAAGGACCAGTGGACTAGTAAAATGCAATGTCAGCTTAGCAAGTCCGGGGATGACCCCCTCTTCCTGTAAAAACCACTGACTAATAGTTCTTCATGATGTATGTATGTTTGTAGGCAGGTGCTGTTTACTCTCTCCTCTGTAAGTGGTGCTGCGTTGCTGATCGCTGTACAGAGGGAATGGAGGATGAGAGGAACTTCGTTCCGCTGAGCCTCCTTAGGTGTCACGAAGGGAGCAGTGCTCTAATTGGGCACTGCAACACTAGTTGACCTCTGTGGCCATCTTTGGTGAGGACAGTGCTAATAAATTGCACTTCCCCTCTACAGTTGGCATGTATTTGCAAAATGCAAAGGCAAGGGACAGGATCTATGTTTGCTAGGGACAAAGCATCCAGTCCTGGAGAAAGGTTCCTGAGAAGGACTTCAGAGCTGGTGATGAGGATCGGTCATTGGTCTGCTTAGTGCAGCCAATACCGCACCCTGCCAAACAGCCACCCCTCTTCAACCAAAAGCTGTTCTGGTAATGTCAATCTCATCAAGGTGACACTATATACACTGGGACTATTCCGCTGTGACAATAACACGCCTGAGAATTTTTGTACCTATGACGCCTTCGTCACTGAGATGCTGTTACCAACTTTCTTGAGACTGTTCTCTACCTTTTATTTATTACTTCCACTAAACCAAATAATAACTGTGCCATTCTGTAAATCAAAAAGTTAGATTACATGCTTTCCTGATCCCTGTGTTCCACTTTGCATGGTGTGACATCCCTATCCTTCTTGTGAGATTGCTGGGGAGTGATAAGTACCCTAGATCTTGCAAGAAGACACTCCATTCCAAAGCAGAAACATCTTCTTGCAATATTTTGGCTGCTCTGCATTCCCCAGGATCTTGCTAGGAGAAATATGACACCACCCTTGCCTAGGTAAAGTAAGTACATAATCCGCCTTTTTTTCTTTACAGGTCCATTTTTTAACTACTATTAGGCAGTGGCAGAAGCGCAACTAGAACTTTCAAGGCACCGGTGCAAGAAACCATGAATGGGCCCCCCTGGCCACTGACTGGGGTCCTTCTTACTGATCCTGGTGCCCTTTACTCCAATAATGGGACCCTTTATTATGGTCCCGCAGCTAGCCACCCCCCCTTGGGGTCTCCCCATGGTGGCAGAACGCCAGAGCTCAGTTGCAAGTATAACCTTTGCGACCCTGGTATTTCTGCCACTGGTGCCATCGTTTTTTGTTTTTTCCATTTTACTTTATTTTTTTTATTTTTTTACAATTTTATTTTAATTTTTTTTTTTTTTTTTTAGGACCCCCATTGGGGAGCTTTGGTGAAATATCTCATTTTTGAGACAGAAAAATGGACTGAGGATAAATTCATCAACCCCTTTCTCTGCAACCTCAGCTGCACAGAATGAACAGGAATAGCTCATACAGAGCTTCCCGTTCATTCATAAACTGAGCCATAGTAAACACAGTTTACTATGGCTCAGCTATGAATGAATGAAAGAGAAAAAAAGAAAAAAACTGCAGCAGCCAGTGAGAGGTTGAAGGGGGAGATGCGATAGCGCTGCGTGGGGGACCAGGAGAAAGCACACAGGAGCCTGGGCCAGCTGGATAGCAACAGGGAGGTGGCAGGAGCAGTATGTGGAGGAACCAATGTCCTCTATTTCCCTTCTGCAGCTGCTAAATGTATGCGGGAGGGAGATGAGGAGAAGCTGAAATTCAGTAGCTACATGGAGGACTGCTTGCCACTGCCCCTGCCGCTCTCCTATCCAGGCATACAGGGAGGCTGCATGGACCCCTGGGATCCCAAAGGAGCCGGGTCGCAATGGCTACCCCTGCAACCCCTGTAGGTACACCCCTGGGCAGTGCATTTCACAGGGTTTGTGGATAAAACTAACAAATGGACTTCATTTTACTGCAATGCTCACTTTAAGTCACATTGAGGAATTAGGAACTATGTCACTCAAAAATAAAAACAGAGATGGATTAATGCTTTTATATATTTTATTTTTAAAAAGGAAAGGAAAACATCAGATCAGACTGTCATACATAGCACAAAAGAAATGGCCAACCACCCCCTCAATATAAGAAGTAGGGAAAGGGAAAGATAAAGAAATTAGAATTATCACTACAGACAAAATGTAAACCACGTTGAAACCAGAGGACGCCAAAATTAGCTCCCCTATTTCTAACCAAGCCAATCAAAATACCAATCAAATAGGAAAACAATTCGGAAATGTTATTTTGTATTTTTAAATGTAATTGCAAACACTAGCATGATCCGATTTTTTCATTATATATGTATGCACAAATGTGTGATCTTTTCTATACGTGCTCCATCAAATTCACATTGTGTCCTATAGTGATGCCGCCTTCCTTCCAGAACCGGTAGATTTTCTCTTAGTCCCATCTGTTGCTCATCTATTGAACTGCAATCATAGAGAGGTCAATGTCAGCAAATATTAAAACCATATTTAAATAATACCTACACCTTATTCTTTCATACTTCCTCATTGATGTATAACAAAAAACATAACATAAATACATTTACATGGATTTGTATATCCAGTATCAGTGGTGTATACTCAAAAAGAATCTGCCCATACATTAAACAATGATTATGTGAACATTATTGGTTGCATTCTTGTTGGTCTTTATTTTGATATGCTGTATATCATTAACATATTTTTTATTTCACTAGAGGTTATGTGAATATCATGTCTGCTTAAAGGGGAACTATAGAGGGTTTTGGTCAATTGTATTTTAGTTTCTTTTGTATTTTTTTTAATTGTAGGAAATCTTTATTATACATATAAACATTCAATATACTGTATGCTGTTTCTTATTTTCAGTATGTGCCGTGCTTGCTGGGTCATCTAATGGGAAAGTCTAGCACCAGTTCTGTACTTCTTAGATGTAATTGAAGATGATTCAGCTTTGTATCTAACCTGAGATCCTGCTATTAAATCTGCATTTACACCACAGCAGTGTTACATTTCTTTATGCAAAATGTTTTTTTCATTAAGCTCGCTGCTTTTGCTTTAGAAAAAAAAATGTGACCTATTATCTTGTAACGTCCATTTCTGATATTAGATATACGCAGATAGAACTGAGCTACTCACAGAAGGTGTAAGAGACTTGGAAGCCCTTTGCCTGGGTAGACTTGTCACTTTGGAATACGAGAACCATAGAATTGCCTTTAGAGTAATACACAGGGATGGTGCGATCACCACAGAATGGACCCCTTTGTGTACCATCCATGAATAGTGTTAGATAGTCGTACATACAGAAACTGGAATTCTCTACATGGAAGTCACTTATGGTCAGAGCAATCTGAAAAAGAAATACAATTATGACTAACATGACAGTGGTGTGTTCATACAACAAACAAACCATTTTTATTGTATAAAATTGAGTGAATATTTTGTTTCTTACAATTCATTGATGTTACAGTCTACCCAAAATAATATTTTACATTAAAGCCACATTGAACCCAAGAGCAAACATTTATTATATTGCAGTTTATCTATTCTTACACGTGATGGCTGCTTTTGTTTTATTTTTTAGGCTTTCTTCTATGTTCATTTAGTCATCCAACCAGCAAGTCTGTTGTTTTTCAAAGGCACAAGCTATCCAGCAGAATGTATCAGTTTACATGGATAAGCCAAATCATTCAACACTGGCAGGGATCCTTAAAATGATCAGCATTATTTATTCATGTAAAACCTTTATGCCAAAAAAAAAAAAAAAAACTGCTGTAACTGATTATAAAATGTGAGCTTGAAATTGGATTCAACTCATTAGTGTATTTAAATCTGCTAATACATTTAGCGCTCCCCTCCCCACAAACTGACAGTGTTGCTGATTGCTGTGCCTCTTGTTCTCATCCATCCAGAGTAAAGTCTCACTAATACAGGACGTGTGTTACCGGCCAGATCACCAGGTGAAAACGGGGAAATGCCAAAGAAAACAGATGCAGCCACCACATCCAATGATTGCTAATGTGAAAAAAATAAATTGTTTGTTTTAGGTGTTTTATGTCACTTTAGGGATGATACTGCACATAAAAGGCAGTGCTTAGGAATCTTGTTGGAAAAGGAAGTCCTTTCTATTCCTATGGTGTAATGGTCACCAATCTACAATTGCCAGACAAGGAAGGAAACGTCCAGAGCTGGGAGATCTGCTGAGCTCCTCCTACATTACTGGCTGATTTCTTTGTCATTCACCGGTCTACAATAGACTCAAGAAACTGATCAGCCCCCTCCCTTCCTCTCCCCTGTGCTCCTGTTACTCTCAATCAGGATGGCAGAAATGAGTCCAGTGCTGCAAAGTCAAGTAAATCTTTATAAACAGCTTACAAATGTCACACCACCAGTTTTCAACCAGCTTCACAAATTACCACCAACACTTCCTGTCATCACTGGGAAAACATCCAGAACGTCTTGGTGGTAGATAGTCTTAGAACAATCTACTTTAGATTTGCCATCAGCCATGTATTGTAATGCCCTAAACAATACATTCAGTTTCCATTCAATCAGGTAGGCCCTGGTGAACACTGGTAAATTTAAAGGGGGTTGTACATTCAGATTGTAATGTGTTTGTCCAACATTCAATTTTGTTTGTGTGACAATTTTAGAGAATGAGGAAGTCAAGTAATTAGGGAGAATTTTGAAGGCATCTTGTTTTACCTTATATCCAACAGGAGCTGTGATTTTGTAGTTACAATTCATGTTTGGACTGTAGTTCCCTGGGTATCCCGGAGATGTAAAGCTGCCTTGAGAGTTAAAGAAGGATCCTCCACACTGAACTGTAAGAATATAGATATAATCAATATAGTAAGGAATATAATAGTATATGACATCATTTTATGTTAATATGTATACTGTATATACATAGTTCATCCTCCCTTTTCGGAGTTCCAGGTTGATCTTAGGCTAGAACCCCACTCTCCAAGCCTCAATGAAGAGCTCAGATGTAGAGATGGTCTACACAGGCACGAAATGCTGCTTCAGGGCAGGAATGGGAGAGATTCACATGTTTTGCATTACCCAGAAGTGTTTCACAGAGCACTAGTGAGAAAACAGGAGTGTCCAGTGAAAATAAATAACTGTAGTGGAGGTGGGTGGGCTACCATACAAACCTATTATTTTGTCCTAAATGGGGTAAGTGCAGATGCTGTAAAATATATCCATCTTGTTTGCCCCACTGCACTGCTTGGGATAAATGCTTCTTTAGTCTAGAAGGTGATAAATAAGTTGAAATGCTTACCTTATTTATCCCTCCCACAGGCTTCCTCCATGCTGTACTACTGGTCCCTGAAGCTGCTTCTTTTTGCCATTCCCCTGGCTGTAGACTCTCAGATGTCATCAAATACAACAAAGGATCAGCAGTCATGCATTGTACATGAACATGTTGAGGGCTCGCCCACATACTGGGACATTGGAGAGCATAGATGACCACTGGCTGCCAGGGTAAGTTTATGAACTAAGCAAAGCAAGCATTTAACCAATGCAGTGCTGGGGAAAAGGGAGTCTGGTCACTGCACTCCACCCTGGAGAATTTTGGATGACATTGTCAACCGCAAAGAAGTCCATAGGAATACTCTTAGTTTTGCAGAAGGGCAGACAGCAGGGATATACCGCAAGAAAGATGAATCTATACATAATATGATCCAACATAAGCCATAGAGGTAATTGTTATCACTCTTAAAGTTGACCAACATACACATTGAACAATCTATCAACAACTTTATAGAGTGAGGGCCTGACTGACTGGTAATTCTAATTGTATATACTAAGAAGCTTCATGGATTTCCTCAAAGGTTGCAAACAGAGGTTAGAGGACAATAAACTGTTGTGACAATAGTCCCTCCTTTGGAGGGATCTCCTCTGTATCTATGATTCTTCAGTGTCTTTCTCTGAACACTTTCTTTACACTTAAAAAAAATCAGCATACCTGAGCTATATGAAGCTTGGAAGCCGACCCCAGCAACAGCCCCGTCACTGACGATCTGGATCAGCATCTGGCTTGTGGAAGCGATGATTGGAGGGAGAGTTTGACTTCCGCACGTTTTATCCAACAACACAGGGGAGTTCTTAGAGGGACCGTCATAGATCCTCATGTAGTCTGAGTCACAGTTAGAAGTGGATTGGATATTAAAGCTACTGAACTTCAATGAAGCCTAAAAAGTGACACAAGGAAAATGTATTATCTACAGTAAACCCCAAACTTCCCATACTTGTAACTGCAAACTGGGTTAATATGTAATTGCAATATGATGCAATCGATTACTATATTAATGCTTGAACAGTCCTTCAGAAAAAAAACCCACATAAGAATATGTAGGATTCTAATTTCTGTTAAAAGATCTTGCAGCTATAGACATTTCTAGCTAAGATGTCTCTTGAAACATGTGTGTATTTTCAATTGATTTTCCAGTTGACAGAACTCTTCTGCTCCCTCTGATTATTTGTTGCTTGTGGTTTCTTCAGGGAAAAAAATAAGCTTAACCACTTAAGGACCGCCGCACTCCATTGTACGTCCGCAGAATGTCACGGCTGGGCACAAGGGCGTACAGGTACATCCCCTTTAAGAGCCCATCCGTGGATCGCGAGCGCACCACCAGCGGCGCGCTCGCGACTCGTTCCTCTTCTCCGTGACCATCCCCCGCGGGAACAGCGGACCTGATCGCAGCCCGTGTCCCGCGATCGGGTCACAGAGAGGAAGAACGGGGAGAGGTAAGAGTAAACAAACCTCTTCCTGTGCTTCCTAGTGAGCCTGTCACTGATCGTCTGTTCCCTTTCATAGGGAACGATGATCAATGATGTCACACGCTAAGCCACGCCCCCCCCACAGTAAGAAACACACATCAGGGCACACTTAACCCCTACAGCGCCCCCTCCTGGTTAACCCCATTCACTACCAGTGTCATTTTTACAGTAACCAGTGCATTTGTATAGCACTGTTCGCTGTAAAAATGACAATGGTCCCAAAATAGTGTCAAAAGTATCTGATGTGTCCGCCATAATGTCGCAGTCACGATAAAAATCGCTGATCGCCGCCATTACTAGAAAAAAATATTAATAAAAATGCAATAAAACTATCCCCTATTTGGTAGACGCTATAAATTTTGCGCAAGCCAATCAATAAACGCTTATTGCAATTTGTTTTACCAAAAATATGTAGAAGAATACGTAGCGGCCTAAACTGAAGGAAAAAAATGTTTTTTTATATATTTTTTGGGCATATTTATTATAGCAAAAAGTAAAAAAATACTGCATTTTTTTCAAAATTGTCGCTCTATTTTTGTTTATAGCGCAAAAACTAAAAACCGCAAAGGTGATCAAATACCACCAAAAGAAAGCTCTATTTGTGGTAAAAAAAGGATGCCAATTTTGTTTGGGAGCAACGTCGCACGACCTTTAAGCTGCATAATGGTCCGGATCTTAAGTGGTTAAACAAGACACATTTGGGGGGAGAAACTTTTACCAGAAGTCTTTAGTTTAATGCTATATTGAATTAAATCAAAGAAACCTGTGACTGTGGATATTGCAATACTGTTACTATTGGGAACATACTTGTAAGAACCAGAGCCACAAATTAATCCAAGACCCATTTTGTTCCTGCTAAACCCCTACTCCTACAATGACCTCACCATCAGATGTGGGGTAAAAGAAATCTGGCACATGAGAGTTGCCAAAATAGGCTCCCAGCAATGAAGTGGTAATGATAGTCTGAAGACTATAAAGTGGGCCATAATGAAGGGAAGTATTATTCCAAGATATGGAGCAATTGGTGGTTGAAGCAGAGTATGAGGCCCAGAGGCAATTACATCTTAAAAGACCTACTCTATATCTCTGTCTCAGCCATAAAGTCAAACCACCGCAATGGCTCCACTTCAATGTACAAAAGTGTGATGTTCAGGTAGGGAGTATTTGGACCTATTGCTTGGCTCTATACTAGTCAAGTCTCTTTTTTTTTATGAATGTAAAATGTAGGTGGTTTACAAAACAATCTTCAATATGGCAGTTCATTTTCACAGCTAGGTTGCTAGACACTCAGGGTCACATTTTGCATGTCTACATTTCTGTCTCCTTACCTGTCCTGATGGAACTCTGATCAACCAAACGCAGTCACCATTATTAGGATAAGCAGAGGGATAGTTGTCAGAAGTGAAAATTCCTGTGTTATTATTAAGCAAAGTAGCACAGACACCTAAGAAGTGAGAAATAGACATAAAAATTGTATTTAGTCACTGGAGGAGTAGACTGATAATAATATTAATAATGAATTGGTGGGAAACAGGGGAGGGGGTATTAACCTTCTATTAAATTAAAACTGCTGAAATTTTTACCTTAAATTCAAATGAACCTTGCGTTTAACCCCTTTATGTTGAAGATAAAAGATCCCTAATGCCTCAATGCAGTGTCACAACTTTCACATATGTTAGTGAAACGGCACGTATCTTTACAACTACTTTGTGTATCCAGGTGAACTATACTTTGTTTGTTCAGGGCAAATTGAGCCTTCATTTCATGGTAAAAACAACATTTTTTGATATTTTTTTTTTCAATGAAAACTGGCCAAATTGTAAGCCATATCAATTTGTTAAATATAGCTATATCGTTCTTAAATTAAAATAAATAAATAACCAAAATTGAATTTGAGATGCATGGGGATTCCACATGTGTGTACATTATTTATTGTACACCCAAAGTAGGGCCCAGAAACAAAAGTGCTAATTTTTTTTTTTGTCAAAACTGTAAAAATTCACTTTAAATGCAATCATAAAAAATGGATATTTCTAATGTTTCAAACCCATAAAACTGGTATGTACAGAAACTTACTGCATTGATAAAGTTGGTTAATTTTAGTGACATCCAAGACGCTCAGTCCAACTGTCTGCCCAATAGGCACATTGGGGTCAGGCTTGGGGACAATTGTGGGTTTGTTTGAAGTGTTGGTGAATGCATAGCTGTAAAATGTTGAATGGAGATCAGATCGATATATTACCTTAAAAATATTTTATAATTGATCGGTAATTTACCAGCTAACACAAAAGTCATGACTTACCGATCATAGTGCATCACTGAACCGTAATCATATGGACTGCCCAGGTTATTAGTGTCCGCTTTAGCAAAATTACCCAAGTATCCTGTAACAAGACAAAAGCAGTGGTAATGTCTCTTTTTTGAAAACATGGCTAAATTTGCTTTGTGTAAATGTCTGCAGTACCTTTAGAGATATACTGGAAATTGATGTCAACGTATTTGTCACGATCACTTCTTACATGTTCATGGTAGAAGCCCAGGGCATGTTCTAGTTCATGTTGTATAATCCCCCTGTAGATGCAGCCTCCACCCAATGAAACTGTCTGGCTTCCACCAGTTCTTCCAATATATGAGTAACAGCTAGAAATTGTAAAAATACAGTTCAAAAGAGTTATGCTTTAATACCATTTGGGAGCCTAAGACAACAGTTTTAATAGCAACAATGATTGAATTTGAGCTACAGAAAGAAAACAATCAATATCTGTTTTTGCTAAGCTTTTAAACTTTCTAACTAATATCAGCAGGTGTATCCCTATGTATGTGCACAGTTCTAATAAGAGGTATGGATTTTGGGACCGTTGTGCTGGCTCCAAGCATTGGATCACTGCTCACTTTTGGACAGACATATTTGGTTTTATTTTCATTGTAAAGTTTTAAGTGGAATCCATTGAGTCTGTTGTCACTAAGCCCCACTCAGAGACGATATCATGCCCCAAGAGAAGCCATCATGCACAAATAGGTGCAGTAAAGTCTAAGGTGTTTATGTTTTAGATGCTCCCTACTGTGAAGAACTATGATAGGCAACAGACAACCTTACCCATCATCAGGAGCGATGCTGAGATAATCGCCTTCTGTTGTAAGAGGCACAAACCTCACACAAGTCAATGACTCAAACTCGGCCATGGCGAGCACAATACTGTTCTGGTCACTGGGACCTGAAAACAGAGATAGAAGGTTGGGTTTCTACAAATAACAAATAGCAATGAATACTTTGATGCAACAGAAAAAAGAGGGAACTCACTGTAGCGGGAATCTATGATGTAGGGAACAGGAACAGTACCATTATCCCTTTTTGGCCAAAGGCAAGAAGGACAGTTCATGGCGCTGCGGTCATTCTGTACCAGCACATCGCCTCCATACATGGGTGTTTTGCTATCTGAAAATACAGAAAATGGTTATAGTTAATACACTAAAATGCATTGGATTTAAGCTTCCCATACACTGTGAACTGGCTGACGTTTGCTATGTGGGTGTCTCTGTCAGTCCACTCTCACCTGACATCCTTTGATTGAAATATGGACGGGTCCAAACAGAAAATTTTAGAACTAATAGCGGCTGCATCTAATCAGATGCAGTACAGTAGGGTGTTTGGTATAAAAAAGAATAGAATAGGCACAGTGGGAATCTTTACATCCGGAGAAACCTGTTATATATTTTAATGCAGTCCAAAGGCCCAGCTTTACTCAGTTCCGTGACACAGCACAGCCCTATTTGCTAGGAGAGGAGACCTGATTTTGCTCTGCTGCAGTGAAGTTGGCCTCTTGAATCTTCCCATGCAGGACACAGAAGAGAGCGAGCCACTGAGCAGAGCCTTCCCACTATGGAGGGCAGAACTTAGAAATGCCTGGGAAGATGCTAAGCCTAGCTTAACCTCCTTCCCACCTGGGAAACCAAAAGAAACTATCTAGGTAATATGTAAGCACCTGATT
Source organism: Rana muscosa (assembly GCA_029206835.1). NCBI lineage: Eukaryota > Metazoa > Chordata > Amphibia > Anura > Ranidae > Rana > Rana muscosa. The sequence continues at coordinate 26,179,337 of CM055126.1, forward strand.
ACACACGGCCCTGTTTGGCTGGGGAGGAGTCCTGATTTTGCTCTGCTGCAGTGAAGTAACACTTACAGGTCTGATAGTCTCATGTGTCTGTCACTCTGCTCTCTCCTCCTATTACAATGAAGCATTCACTACAGTACAGTTAACATACTCCTTGTGCTACTTCTCCCACCTCTAGTCTGAGCTCTACAATGAAGGGACTTACATCCCTTGCTTTTAAAAGAGTACAATTAAGATCTAGTAAAGAATTTAGAGCTGCATTAATTCATGATTTTTTTAATTTTTTTTGGAGTTCAGCTTTATTATAGATTTAGAACTTTAAATTGCAACATATTGATGCTGATTTTCTACTAAATTCCCATGCAAAGTGCAATTTCCAAAGTTTGCAAAGTGAACAGTCTATTTGCCTTTAATAAATTAACCTCTTTATCTCACAAGTTACACTGCAATGGTAGAAGTGAATAGGAATATCCCATCAGTCTTTTTAGAAATGGAATAGTGATTTTAAAGACTCATTCAGCAATGACAAGATCTTGTAACCTAAGACAAGAGTGCCATATTTCTCCTCACACGCTATTGGCTAGTCCATCAGTGCATGATTTAAAGTGTCCTGAAACTCATAACTTTATTAAGTATAATTAGTTATTGTCTATTCCCTTGCCTGGATTTAGCATTCTTATAATACAGTAAAGAATCCTGTGGATTAGAATAATTACCTTTATTAGCTTTCAAAATCTTGCTGAAGATCCCTTGTGGCACTTCAGAGTCTTCACTTTTTGGGGCTGTGTATACAAAATACACATTAGGCACATCTAGTGAAATAATTGCAACCAAAAAAGTGACTTAATTTTCTGTAAATATTAAACCCATTCTATAAATTGAAATATCAAGTAATGAAAAAATAGGGTGGCTCTACAAAGCTATCCCTGATTTGAGTAACTTCTGGTTGGGAAATTATTTAAGTCTTTGCCTGAATCACCATGACTATCATAAACACTGTCACGTAAGAAAAGGGAGATGACTTTAAAAAACACCCTGTTGCCAAGGTCTAAAAAACATGCAGACGATTATATGTGCAATTAACATATTTTAGGAATGTCATTAAATGTAAAAAATCTCCCTTGTGTAAAAAACCGAAAGCTTAAAACTGCTGCTTGGATGTGATGTCATCAGCCCCAGCAGACTCCGAGCTTTCACTCAAATGACACTTTATAGTATTCCTCTTCATTCCTCCCCCAGCAGCTAAATCAAAGTTTATGTGGGGAGGTGAGGGGAGGGACAGAGATGCTGGGCCAGCACAGACAGTAATTGGACACTCCCAGAAAAGGGGAGGGCTAAGAGAAACAATGAGGGAGGGGGCCGTGCTAGGGAAGTGACTCTCAGAGTAGTCAAAATTTCTTTGCAAGTTGAAAGCCAGATTGGAGGTGAATAATTAATCATTTATGGAAAGGAAAATACTGCAAGCAAGCATTTAAAATAAATAATTTTTTCTAGGGGTTTTATCTAAATTTAAACTGGTGAAAGGGTCTCTTTAAAATAAGGGGTTTTTACCATAAGACCCCTTTCACACTGGAGAGGTTTGCAGGCACTATTGCGCTAAAAATAGCGCATGCAAACCGACCCTAAACAGCGGCTGTCGTTTCCCTGGGCTTTCACACTGGAGCGGTGCCCTAGCAGGACCGCTCCAAAAGTCCTGCTAGGAGCATCTTTGGAGCGGTGAGAGGAGCGGTGTGTTTACCGATCCTCCACTGCTCCTTACCATTGAAAGCAATTGGAAACCGCGGCTATACCGCCGGCAATGCGCCTCTACAGAGGCGCATTGCCGGCGGTATTAACCCTTTTTCGGCCGCTAGCGGGGGTTAAAACCGCACCGCTAGTGGCCAAATACCACCGCAATTCCGACGGTATAGCGCCGCTAAAAATAGCGGCACTATACCGCCAACACACCTCCCGCCCCAGTCTGAAAGGGGCCTAAGAGCTATAAAAATGTTGAATGGTCTATCTTAGAAGCTGGTTGTAGATGGAGAAGGAAAATAATTGTATAGATTATCTGGCCAGGCTGATAAGGGACAATGGAGCAGTGCAAACAATTTTTGATTTAGGAATTAGGATTTAGGATTAGGAATGTTATAAAAAAAGGCTAATGAACTGGGGGAAAAGCAGAACAAACAAATCAGCTGAGAGAGAACAGAAAGAAAGCAAAAATGATTCCTTAAATAAGAATGTTAAAAAGCTTACCATCTTTGTTCACTCCAAGTAGATGGTACTGAAAAGTAAATGGTTTGTATTAATATCCTTTTTCAAATGGAATACAATAATAAGAATAATAATGGAATACAATAATAAGAGATAACAAGTCTTGATCCCAACTTATCCCCATCCAGCAGAGTCCTCCTCAGCCCTACTGGAAAGCTCTCAAAACTGAGGTAAAATCCTTTCTTAGACAGATGTTGGAAGATTGTACCATATTTCCCCTCACTTTCTGTCCTAATGGCAATGGCCAGGACAATGGTCAAATCTCCCTACATGGGACCCAGGCAGTAATAAGGAAGTGTTAAAATCTGACAGGATTCCAAACCCCCCATCACTTTATCCAAAACTAAGGGGATAACTATTTTGGCTAGAATTACACTTCACTACGAACTAATATTGTCAGTAACTTCTTGGAATATACTTTCCTAAATATAGTTGTCACCTGTCCCCTGTACTGTACATGTCAGCTCATCATCTCACCTGTATTTCTGCAGATAGCGGTAGACTGGTCACCAGCCCCGTAACACAGCCCAGAAACAGGAGGAAGACTGTTTCATTCATCTTGTTCAGAATTCTCCTTCACTCTAATGTGAAATATCTTCTCTCTGAAGCTTGGTGTGACACTCATCTTCTGGATCACCTTTTATACAGGTACCAGAGAAGATCTGACCAATCATAAGACAGGAAACCAAATTTCAAGAATGACCTAAATTAACGTGTATGGAAATTAGAAATGTATAATTATTTCATGTGTGACACCATGGTCATTATTATCTTATTATTATCTTGTTGTTCTGCTGTCTAACTTTTAATTGATTGTCATGGTCTCCTGACAATTGTCTATAATGACACAAAAAGTTCTTGTGTAAGCAATATCATCATCAACTGATTTTTTTATTTTAATGCATACAGATAAAAAACCTTCTGACTTAAGAACCACTTTAATTTGGGTAAACCTGGTCTTCATCCTAGTGCTGCCAGGCCTAAGCACTAACCACTTTGCCAATGTGCCGCCTTGGAGGTGTAGCTGGTTGTTAAACACTGAATACTATCTATGACTATTGGCCATGATGCTGCCTTCTTTGGGAACTCAAAACTGCAAAAAAACAAAGGTAGAGAGGAGACCCAAACAGTCTCATAGTGTAGTAATATTTTTTCTCAGTAAAGCAATCTTTAAACCAATAAATATTGCACTATCAAGTCAAGAAGGAGACACTGATAGTACTGGCTGGAAAATGTGCCTTTGGTTTATAACATATTTTCTTGTTTGATTATGAGTTTTCTGTTCCAGATGTGCTGATATTGGATCAATAATCAAACTCGAAATTTAATTTTACTTGTGTAGATATATTAAATTAAATTCTATATCTAGCTAAAAAATAATAATTTATGTATTACGTTTTTTTTTTATTATTATCCACATTATGGATATGATTTTGTTTATACCTTACTCTCTTACCCGTGAACTTTCCCATCAGTTCTATCTTTGAACTACCTATGAAACAGGCCAGCCAACCATGCAATTCCTTTTCTTGTATCTCATCTATTGCTGATACAAAAGGGTTTTTATATATGAAATGTACCTATTCACATATATATTTTGACTTGCAAATTACATCTGAAATAGGCCAGCTCATCTCGTTCCTATAAAATTAAGCTGATACAAAATTGTGATACTCAGGGCTGCTCCAAAATATACAAATAAATAATTTATATACAGTATTTAAAGTGCTGTGCAAACACATAAAGTGCAATCAAAGTGCAATCAAAATAAAGTTCTTCAGTGCAAATTAACGTATTCACTTCTGCCTGTGAGGATACATGTGCCACGCCATGCTCCCCCCCTGGTCCCCACTCCCCAACAGTAAGCTTTAAAAATGCAAGGTCTTTGTCCTACATCAATGGTTGGGATGTCTCCTTCCAACAACACACTTTAAAGGACTCCAAGATCTTTAATCTACATCTATGGCTAGGTCTCCATTACAATGCTATGGATATATAGTGTACCAATGAAGAGAGAGATATGCACATAGCGTAATATTGCTAATAATTATTGGTAAAATCACTAAAGAAATGCACTTACATCAAAGAAAGGCATACAAGCAAAAATTGCCGCCTTGGCGTGCTGCCAACTGTCACTGGACCTCATGTATCTGGTCCCTGCTTGACGCGTTTCAACCCCCCCCCCCCCCACTGGGCATCTTCAGAAGCTCTACACATTCCAAAACGAGAAAAAACAATTAAGCTTACATCCACATAGATATCCAAAGGCAGTAATTATGCCGTGGTTTATATGAATATTGTTTTTCCCTTTTTTTAAAAATACTCTTGTAACGGCACCCCGAATACGAACGGGGGTAACAAACGTCGTTTAGATATCTTCCCTCTCCTGGACACAGATTCTCTGCCGATCCTCCACAGCCATACGACCCCTTCCCATAAGAATTAATCCTTCTGAAAGAACGAGACGCAATCTGTATCTTTCCAAGGATAGACTGATTTTATTGCTAAAAACATTGTAACCTTTATACACATTCAATACTGCATTAATCTAAAATGAACAATGGTCCAGCTCCACCCACAACATAACAAGACCCAATACACATTTGACAGTAGGCTAGCTTTTGTCTCCCACTACCCATCTCTTAGACGGCAACAGCTAATCCCTTTATGTTTAAATAACTATGCATGACATTTATATTCACCAGACTGCCTGTTACTTTACAATACACACAAGGACAGACTTAGTTTCCCCAATCCACATCACCACAAACAATGGTCTTTTAGAAGCTGGGATTAGCATTACACTAGGCAGACAGGTGATTGAGGCTGAACACCTCAGTATCTCTCAATTAACCTGTTGAGTTCAGAATCAGTAAATAGTCCTTTACAGATATCCTTGGAAATATGGTGGATAAATATTACAGACCCATTTTAGGTAGTCCAAGATATATTTCTTAATGTCCATTATTTCCTGGCTCACCCTGTGTCCAAAGTGACCCCCATGTCACAACTCTATTGCTAAATTCAGTTATACTAATTGTTGCATTTCCCATGCTAAAATTCATGTACAAATGTTAGTACAAATGTCATCATGTTAGTATGATTGTACAACTGTTAAATTTGATTACTAATAAAATCTTATTGTTTCAAAGGCAGTAATTACAGAAACATTGACACTGACAGATACCTGTGCCCACATACCCATATCAAATACAATGCTGGTATTGTGCATCCTTGACTCCATCCCACCCAAAGTGCAACAAGGGTCCTTATAATCATCCTAATTTAAATGAACAACAGAACTCTATTTGGACACAGAGACAACCTCTGATAAACAAGTTCCCGAGGGCTGAAACCAGGGCTGTCTAACCACAGTCCCCAACCTTTTCTACCTTACCGGGGCAACCACGTTATGTCAAAATATTTTGTTCTAGAAGCAGAGCATTACCCACAGCGGACACCCAGGCCTTGTGTGTAGGGGGATCAAGGGACTTCCACAGTATTAGAATTAATCTGCAGGCATGGAAAAGTGCCCTTTCCACTGCTATCCTAGGGTGTGCATCCTCAATGGCTTTCTCTAAAACATTTAAGAGACAGCATTTGGGGTCTAATGGGATGTTTACCTTAAATACCATGTTTATTGTATCTACAACCTGCCCCCAATAGTGATGAAGTTTGGGGCAACGTCATAATAGATGGATTAGGTCCCTGTGGTCCGTTCTGCATCTTTGGAAATATGGCTCCGTAGTGTATCCCATCTTATAAAGCTTCAGGGGAGTGTAGTGAGAGCGTAAGAGAATGTAGAGTTGAGAAAGTTTCTGGGCCACGTTTAGAGAGTAGGTTACCACAGCCTGATATGTCTCTTTCCATTGATCACCCAACATCGTACCTAGGTCTCTCTCCCAAAGCAAAGTCACGTTGCTAGGATGGCCTTTGTGGAACTCAGACAACAACACATTGTGACAGCAGGAAGGTAAAGTCACCTGGTTGCATCCAGGGGGGTAGATATATTTCTCCCAGATTCAGGCTTTATGCTGACTTATACAACTAGGGTGGAGAGTTGTATAAGCCCAGCTGAGGCTAGTAGGCTCATGGATGACTCATACCTCTAGGGAGAGGGCTGGGCGTCGTACAGACAGGGAGTTGATGAGGCCAGCTGAAGCTTGTCAGCTCATTTAGGCCTCTATAAGAACTCCCAGCTTCATTAGATGTTAGCTCATGCCTGGACCCAGACCTGTGTGGACTGTCTAGGGAGAGTGAACCCCTGTGCGGTGAGGCAAAGCCTGTGTGGCTATTTGTTTGGACTTTTACTAAACCAGGGACTTAGGGACTAGGACAGCACCAGGCTGATCCCAGTTGTTAGTTTAGGAAACCTGCATGTTTAGTCAGAGGTCAAACTGACCAGGATTTATTTTGTTTATGTTTCTTTTTGGCTTTGCTGTGTTTTTGTCACTGTACATAGAGAAATAAACCGCACCTTTTGATTTTGAAAACCACAACCTCCGTCTGCTGGCCCTGTTTTTGTGTGGGGAGCCCAACCAGGGGGTCACACACACCCGCTACTGAGTTAACCCCCTCACAGTTGGTGGAGAACCAGTGGCAGTTTTTTTTAAGCCAGCATGGAGGAGATACTGAAACAGCTGGCTCTAGCAAATGCCAATCAACAGCAGACAAATGCAGGTTTGCAAAGGAGCCTTGCAGCCCAGCAGCAAGCTCATCAACAAGCCCAGCAGCAATCTGAGGCCCGCTTCATAGACCTGTTACAGAAGCAAGAGCAGAGACTACAACAAATGGAAGCAGTAATGCAGCAACGTCCGCAGACCAGTGAGGAAAGCCGTCCCACTAATACCGCGTCCTTTGGGGTGAGTCGTTTATTGACAAAAATGACTGGAGAGGATGATCCAGAGGTATTTTTGACCACATTTGAAAGGACTGCTGAAAGAGAAAAGTGGCCTGAGGAGCAGTGGGCTGGACTGGTGGCTCCTCTGTTAACTGGTGAATCGCAGAAGGCTTACTATGACCTAGAGCCTGACCAAGCAAAAGACTATGTGATGCTAAAAGCTGAAATATTGGCAAGGCTGGGTGTCACCCTGGCTGTCCGGGCTCAGCGTGTGCATAACTGGACTTTCCAGCTTGGAAAACCCCCCAGGTCTCAAATGTATGATCTCATTCACCTGAGCAGGAAGTGGCTACAGCCAGAGACTTTGTCCGCACCAGAGATTGTGGAACGTGTTGTAATGGATCGGTTTTTGAGAGCTCTTCCTACTGCCATCCAAAAGTGGGTAAGCCATGGAGACCCAGAGACGGCCGGTGGTCTTGTGGATCGTGTAGAGAAATACTTGGCTACAGAGAACCTGACGGCCTCTTCCAGAGACTCTCGGACTTTCCACCCTAAGACCAGACCATCCCCAGGGGCGGATAAGAGGATTCCAAGGGGTGAGGGTGGAGAGAGTGAGAGGGTGGGAGCTCTACCCAAAGTTTGGCGAGAACAGCCTGGGAAGTCAGGGGCTCAAGAGGCAGCCAAAAGGATTGTTTGCTACCGCTGCCGGCAAGCGGGACATATTGCAGCAAATTGCCCGGTTGTGGAGGAACCCATGCAATGTGACTTTCTGACGGACAGACGTCAGTCGCTGTGTGCGACAGTCGCATGCACTGCCATTCGGGGAACTGAGAAACATTTATGCAAAATGTGTATTAATGGTAGAAATGTTGTGGTATTACTGGATTCAGGTAGCCTTGTGACCCTGATAAAGGCTGAATTAGTTAAAACAGAGGTCTCTGGGAATAGCAAGGTAGCTGTTATTTGTGTGCATGGGGACACCCGAGAGTATCCAGTGACTACAGTGTGTTTCGAGACCCCCAAAGGTACCCTCTCTCATCCAGTGGGGTTAGTATCTCAATTACCGCATGATGCCATTGTGGGAAGAGATTTTCCGAAGTTCTGGGAACTGTGGGATGATCCTGAGCCCCCCACTGGTGCCCCTATGTACCAGGAATGTGATAGCCAGAACTCCTCTGAGAGTGGTGAGGACTCTCCAGAATTTCCCTCGTCAGTATTGGCAGGGGAGACTCAAGAAACTGGAGAGGAGCCCACCTCCTCAGACGAAAACCTACCGTCTGTGGAGTTTTCTGATCTGGAGGTTCACAGGGAAAATTTTGCCACAGAACAGTTAAAAGACCCCGCCCTAATAAAGGCACGGGAAAACGTAGTGGAAATAGATGGCGAGTTAGTGAACCCAGATAATACCTGCACTTACCCATACTTCAGCGTAGAGAAGGACCTACTGTATCGGGTGGCAAAAAGGGCAGAAGAAACCGTTGAGCAGCTTGTGGTGCCCAAACCTTACAGGAAGTTGGTGTTGGAGTTGGCCCATGGGCACATTCTTGGAGGTCATCTGGGGACAGAGAAAACCCGAGAGAGGGTATTACAGAGATTCTATTGGCCTGGGGTGATGAAGGACATAGAAAATTATTGTTCCTCCTGCCCTGTGTGTCAGAGGTCGGCCCCGATGCCACATTTCCGTAGCCCGCTGGTCCCTCTACCCATCATTGAGGTCCCGTTTGAGAGAATCGCAATGGATTTGGTAGGTCCTATAATCAAGTCCGCTAGGGGGCACCAGTACATATTGGTTATAATGGACTATGCCACCCGTTATCCAGAAGCGATCCCTCTCAGAAATACCTCGGCCAAAACCATAGCCAAAGAGCTATCTCTTGTTTTTAGCCGGGTGGGTATTTGTAAAGAACTGCTTACGGACCAAGGTACACCCTTTATGTCCCGGGTTATGAAAGAGCTGTGTAAATTGTTCAAAGTGACGCAATTGCGTACATCTGTGTATCACCCCCAAACCGATGGGCTGGTTGAAAGATTCAACAAAACCCTAAAACAAATGTTGAAGAAAGTGGTGGATAGAGATGGAAAGGATTGGGACTGTCTACTTCCTTATTTGATGTTTGCTATTAGGGAGGTGCCCCAATCCTCTACGGGATTCTCCCCCTTTGAGTTACTGTATGGGAGACACCCAAGAGGGCTGTTGGATATTGCCAAGGAAACTTGGGAAAGTGAGAGTTCTCCCCACAGGAGTGTGATTGAGCATGTCGCCCTGATGCAAGATCGAATTGCACAGGTAATGCCCATCGTGAAGGAACATTTGGCCCAAGCGCAGTTGGCACAGCAGAGAGTGTACAACCGTGGAGCAAAGACCCGTACCTTTTCCCCGGGGGATAGGATATTGGTACTTGTCCCTACGGTTGAAAGTAAATTCCTTGCCAAATGGCAAGGCCCCTACGAGATAATGGAAAAAGTGAGCGAAGTGAATTACAAGGTCAGACAACCAGGAAGGCGAAAGCCCGAACAGATATATCACGTTAATCTGTTGAAAGCCTGGAGGGATAGAGAGTCCCTAGTCGCAGAAACTTGGTCACCAGCTCAAACTGGTTGCGTGATTCCGGAGGTTGGAATAGCAGCCACCTTGTCACAACCCCAACAACAGGAGGTTAAGGAGTTTGTGCTTCGCAACAAGGAGGTGTTCTCTGAGCTGCCGGGACAAACATCTGGGGTAGAGCATGATATTATTACCCCGCCCGGTGAAAGGGTGAAGTTAAAACCCTATCGGATCCCAGAGGCCCGACGGGAGGCAATACGGGAGGAAGTACAGAAAATGCTGAACTTAGGGGTGATAGAGGAGTCCCAAAGTGATTGGTCTAGTCCCATTGTGTTGGTGCCTAAACCGGATGGGAGCTGGCGATTTTGTAACGATTTTCGTCAGTTGAACAAAGTTACAAAATTTGACACCTACCCCATGCCACGTATAGATGAGTTGATCGACCGGCTGGGAACAGCCCGATACATGACGACTCTTGACCTCACAAAAGGGTATTGGCAAATTCCCCTGGCCAAGTCGGCCAAAGAGAAAACCGCATTTGTAACCCCAGACGGGGCGTTCCAATATAAGAGAATGCCAATCGGGTTACAGAATGCGCCGGCCACATTCCAGCGGAAAATGGACCAGATACTGAGGCCCCATCGGAAGTATGCTGCGGCTTACCTGGATGACGTAATTGTCCATAGCACAGATTGGGCCTCACATCTGCCAAAAGTGCAAGCAGTCCTAGACTCTATCCGGGAAGCGGGGTTTACGGCTAACCCCAAGAAGTGTACCATTGGGCAGGAGGAGGCCAAATATCTTGGGTACACCATTGGCAGGGGAGTGATAAAACCCCAACTCAACAAAGTCGAGGCCATCCAGAGTTGGCCACGTCCCAACAGCAAGAAGCAGGTACGGGCCTTTCTGGGAATCGCGGGTTATTATCGGCGCTTCATTCCCCACTTTGCTTCTAAGGCTGTGCCCCTAACCAACCTGACGAAAGGGAAAGGGTCGGTCATGATTAAATGGACCCCCGAGGCTGAGGCAGCATTCCAATTCTTGAAACAAGCCTTATGTAGCCAGCCAGTGTTGTACTCACCCGACTTCTCTAAAGACTTTGTCGTACAAAGTGATGCATCAGATGTGGGGTTAGGAGCAGTATTGTCCCAGGTCTGGAACGGGGAAGAGCACCCAGTCATTTACCTCAGCAGGAAGTTGAAGTCCCATGAGGTAAATTACGCCACGGTTGAAAAGGAGTGTTTAGCGGTGAAGTGGGCTCTAGATTCCCTTCGGTACTATCTGCTAGGTAGGCACTTTGACATGGTTACGGATCACGCTCCGTTAAAGTGGATGGCTCAAAACAAGGAGACAAATAGAAGAGTGAATAGGTGGTTCCTGGCCCTACAGGAATTCAACTTCACAGTAAAGCATCGCCCTGGCGTTCAAATGGGGAATGTGGATGCTTTGTCTCGAGTACATGAATGCCTGATTGCTGGTGTTCCAACCCCAAGGTTAAAACAAGAGGGGGGGGTATGTGACAGCAGGAAGGTAAAGTCACCTGGTTGCATCCAGGGGGGTAGATATATTTCTCCCAGATTCAGGCTTTATGCTGACTTATACAACTAGGGTGGAGAGTTGTATAAGCCCAGCTGAGGCTAGTAGGCTCATGGATGACTCATACCTCTAGGGAGAGGGCTGGGCGTCGTACAGACAGGGAGTTGATGAGGCCAGCTGAAGCTTGTCAGCTCATTTAGGCCTCTATAAGAACTCCCAGCTTCATTAGATGTTAGCTCATGCCTGGACCCAGACCTGTGTGGACTGTCTAGGGAGAGTGAACCCCTGTGCGGTGAGGCAAAGCCTGTGTGGCTATTTGTTTGGACTTTTACTAAACCAGGGACTTAGGGACTAGGACAGCACCAGGCTGATCCCAGTTGTTAGTTTAGGAAACCTGCATGTTTAGTCAGAGGTCAAACTGACCAGGATTTATTTTGTTTATGTTTCTTTTTGGCTTTGCTGTGTTTTTGTCACTGTACATAGAGAAATAAACCGCACCTTTTGATTTTGAAAACCACAACCTCCGTCTGCTGGCCCTGTTTTTGTGTGGGGAGCCCAACCAGGGGGTCACACACACCCGCTACTGAGTTAACCCCCTCACAACATGTTATAACATTTTAAAATAAAGCCTTTAGAGCTTTCAGCCAAGTTGAAAATAGGGGTGGGAGATAGATACCATTCCTGCATGTCCCCTGTTCCCTGACTGCATGTCAAAAATTGTAGGTAGAAAAACTGCATATGGGTGGGTAGCGAGTATACGGCTTGCAGGGAAGCAAAAGGTAACAGAAAACCATCCTTAAAAACTTGAGACATAGTAACTATCCCATATGCCTTCCACTGAGTGCCATGCACTAACTTGGCTAGTTCTGAATAGTTATCGTTACACCATATCGGGCTATACTTTGTATACCCAGTGACATGTTTTTATTTAGCCTTGTTCCATGTTTTTTGAACAAGACTGTATGTCGGTAGGAGCTTATTTGGTTTAGCAAATCTAAGGGCCTCAAGACCCTCTGAGATTGAGTCTCTCTGGATAAGGGCCAGCATAATAACGGGTCGTGGAGGTAATGTGATCTTCAACAGATTGTGTAGAGGCAAACCCAGGGCCAATTAAATTCTGCAGTTGCACAGCTATATAAAAGAGCCAGGGGTTGGGAAGGTCTAGGCTCCCCATCCTTGGGCCGTTGTAAATGTTCCAATTTGATCCGTGGTGTGCGTTTTCCCCACAGCAGAGTTGTAAAGATGGAATTCACTATTGTAAACGTTTTTAAGGGGACAACCGTAGGGGAGTTGTTCATTTGGACATTCCCAGTCTTTGGAAGGCAGTGAGGTGTGCATTATCCACATATACTAACATGTCAAGATGAGAGTCTGATAACATGTTGGGACTTATCGCACAGCACAGGAGCGTGAATATTGTGATATGCTCCGTAGGGGAGTTGTGTTATGGGTAGAGAAGCTGGGGCATCAGAATCAATTTATTGAGATTCATTTTACCTGCAATTGACAATGGCAATTTTTTCCAAATCAAAATGTTATCACGGAATTTGTTTAGCAGGGGGGAGATGTTAACCAGTTAACCATATTCTAAGGGAGAGTAGGTCACATATACTTACATTTATCTGTTGTAAGTATGGGACAAGCGGGGGCAATTGGTTGTGTAGAATCACCGTCCAGTAGGAGCAGTGCTGATTTGGTCCAATTGATTGTCAGTTTGAAATATTGGCCAAAGTCCTGAACAGTGGATATGACTGTTTGCAGAGACAGAGTCGTATCCCCTAGCAATAGTAACATGTCATCTGCATGCAACATGATTTTGTCCTGAATTGTGCTGTAGCGAAGTCACGTAATCAGGGGGTTGACGCTTATGAGGACAGCTAATGGCTCAATGGTGAGCGCAGAGAGCAGTAGAGATAGGTGTCAGCCCTGCCTAGTGCCTCTGCCAAGAGCGAATGAAGGTAAAACCCTAGCTAGAACTCTTATGGATGCAGTTGGCGCACTGTAGAGGAGACAAACCCAGGATATAAACTGTGTACCAAAACCAAATTTGGACAGAACCAGCCAGAGATAGTCCCATTAAACATTATAAAATGCTTTATGAGCATCAAGGGATAGGAACGCTCTGCTACCCATATTATCTGTGGGCAGTGCCACTGATAAGGCAGCACAGCCATCCCCCCTGTACTGGGCCCAGGCCTCATCAGTTTCAAAGTGGGGCCCATGCACCTGCCGAGCAGAAGGACCAGTAGTACTGCCTTATTGCTGATGCTTGTGACTCTTGTGCTTTGCGGACAGTTTTAAATTTTCTTCTGACTGCACTGCAGTTGGCTCTAGTATCTGTGCCTCCTTCCCCCTGCTGCCTGGGACCCCTCTGTGCTAGCTGTACTGCTATTTTCCCTCCTCCCCTCTTCCTCCGGCTGCTGCTAAGAGCACACAGGCGGGCTATTTCAGGATGGTGAGCGGGGGGGGGGGGGGGCTCACCTTCGTGAATGAAAACAAAGGAAGTTGGGACTTTAAATGAAACAGTGGTCTGATGGGGATGAAATAATGAAATAAATCATTGAATATTGCATACATGTTTTAACCACTTAAGCCCCGGACCAATACGCAGCATAAAGACCAGAAGTATTTTTACAATTTGGCACTGCGCTGCTTTAACTGGTAATTGCGCTGTCATGCAATGTTGTACCCAAACGAAATTTGCATCCTTTTCTTCCCACAAATAGAGCTTTCTTTTAATCATATTTGATTGTCTCTGCTATTTTAATTTTTTGTGATATAAACGGAAAAGATCGAAAATTTAGAAAAAAAATTATATTTTCTACTTTTTGTTATATGAAAAATCTAATAAACTCAATTTTAGCTATACATTTAGGCCAAAATTTATTCAGCCACATGTCTTTAGTAAAAAAAATGTCAATAAGCGTATATATTTATTGCTTTGCGCAAAAGTTATAGCGTCTACAAACTAGGGTACATTTTCTGGAATTTACACAGCTTTTAATTTATGACTGCCTATCTCATTTCTTGAGGTGCTAAAATGACAGGGCAGTACAAACCCCCCCAAATCACCCCATTTTGGAAAGTAGACACCCCAAGGAAATTGCTGAGAGGCATGTTGAGCCCATTGAATATTTTTTTCTTTTTCGTACATCACGGGACACAGAGCGACTTAGTCATTACTAATGGGTTATATAGTTTACCTTCAGGTGCTGGCACCTATCAACTTCCAAACCGGAAGTACCCTCCCCTATATAAGCCCCTCCCATCCGGGAGCACCTCAGTTTTTTGCCAGTGTCTAAGGTGTTGGCCAAAGAGTAACATGTGTTTTCCTGGGCTTGCGTACAGGTTCTTTTACGAGCCTTAGTAAGCTGTTCCGGATCCCACCAAAAAAGCTTCATAGCTAAACGGTCGGTACCCGGGCCTTGCAACAGAAGAGCAAGGTTTTGCCTGTAATGCCTCTCTTAGGAGGGCTGGACCCTGGGATCCAGAGCTCTGGTCATACCCACGACCAAGATGTTTTCTGTGCAGGGTGCTATACAGGTCCAGGGGAGTGGAATCCTTGGGAACCCAGTCCCTGAAGGTTTAATTACAATGCCTGCCGTGATAGGTGAAGTTTGGGCTTCTGTGGACCAAACAGAGTCCTGCGGCGGGGAACAGGTAAGTGGGGGCCCCCAGGAACTTGGTTCTATTGGGGGACCCCCAAGCCTAATTTGTCTTTCTGTCTGTTACCTAATGGTATTCCCGCTAATATCTGTGTATGCCTGTAACTACTGGAAAATGTAAAATTTTAATAGTAGTCAAGAAAAAAAAAAAAAAGAGAGGACCGCGGTACCTGTGTTAAACCACTAGAGGCCGCTGTGGTCCATTTTTTCTTGTCATGTGGATCTTTAGTTTTCTCAAGTCAAAAGATCCAGGCAGTTGGTAAGTTCTCTGTGGGAATCCACTTCCTCTGCCCTGTTGCTGCGCTCATCCACCGCACAGGCCCTCCGGCAAAAGGGCCCTGGCTCCTAGTCCCTGCTTGGTTTCGAAAAGGGCGCCAATGGCGCACGGGCACGCGCCTCCTATGAAAAAAAAGGGGCGGGGCGGGTGGATGACGCTCGATGCGCGCCGCGGCGCTTCTGCGCATGTGCAGGCGTCCCAGCATGTGTAAAAGACACAGTACAAGTGTCAGCTGGATGCAAGCAGAGCTAGCAACAAAACGGTGGCACACAGAGGCGGTTGATGCAGGCATCCCCATAGAAAGACACTTTAGTGGACACCAGCTGGTATATAGCAGCAACTGTGTTAGACTATTACCAGCAAAATTGGTGTATGACGACGGGAATACCTCAGCTTTGTGCTTATAGGATATGTCGTCCAGACGCTCTGGAAATAAATCTTCCAAGAAGCGAAAGGGGTCTCCATCGGGCTCTGAGGATTTTGGGCATGCTGTACTGCGCCAATCTCCCCTGAAATTTCAGAGGTCAGTAGCCGTAGGAACCCCGCAGGAGTACCTGGTACTGCGGCTGTCCCCAGTCCACCTGCTCCTGTATATATAACAGAGGAGGTTTTATCCTCAACTCTGGGAGGATTGGAAGAGAGATTAACAGCATTGATCGCTGCTTCCCTGTCACAGGAAAAGCGCGTCCGATCTCCGTCTCCTCCTGCAGAGTGCCTGTTAGTGGAGGAACAGTCCCAGAGATCGACCTACCTGAAGGGGATCAGGTGAGGTTGATAAAGTTATAGAGGAATCAACAGTGGAAGAACCTTTCTCAGCATCTCAGGCTGAAGGATTATGGGTTCAGTCTCTGACTAACATGGTCCGAGCAGCATTTTAAATGCCTCTGGCGGAACCATCAACCACTACTGTCTCCTCGCTGGGGTCGCTGAAAGCTCCCCAGACTGTCTGTTCCTTCCCAATCCACCCTTTATTGGAAGGGCTTATTTACCAGGATTGGGAGCATCCTGTTAAAATATTTACTCCCCCCAAGAGATTTCCAGTGATCTATCCCATGGAGGATAAGTTCATTAAAAAAAAAAAAAAAAAATGGAGGGTCCCTACAGTGGACACAGCCATCTCTTGTGTAAATAACTCACTGACATGTCCAGTAGATAATGTTCCAATGTTCAAAGACCCAATAGATAAAAAATTGGAGTCTTTACTAAAATCTGCTTTCTCTACAGCAAGCATGGTGACACAACCTGCAGTAGCAGCGATTGGAGTCTGCCAAGCAATGAAAGATCAGTTGAAACAAGTCTTAAGGGACTTACCAGATCAGCAGGCTCTTGCCCTAGCTGACCTACCTAGAGCCTTGTGTTGCGGTGGACGCCAAAAAGGATACAATCCAACAGGCCTCCCGCTTTACGCTGTCTGTAAACATATGCGTAGGCTTCTATGGCTCAAAAACTGGTCTGCTAAAGCTCCCTGTAAGAAATTGCTGATTAGCTTCCCATTTCATGGAGAACGCTTATTTGGAGAAGATCTGGACAAATATATCCAGAAAACTTCTGCCGGTAAAAGTACACTCTTGCCGGTTAAGAACAAGGGTAGAAGTCCTTCTTTTAAGAGGCCTACTTCTCCAGTCCCTGGCACATCGGCTGTGAAACAGTTCCGACGGCCTCCGCGGTCAAATCCAGGGGGCAGAAATCAGGGACAATCACAGGGTAACAAGAAACCCTGGGTCAAGAGAGATACAAAACCTCCCCCCAAGTCATGAAGGGTTGCCCCCACTCAATCGGGTGAGGGGAAGACTTCAGTTGTTCACAGAGACCATGGCGGGACACCATCAGAGACAGATGGGTGATCTCCGCAGTAAGTCTGGGATACAGGCTGGAGTTAAAAGACATTCCTCCTGCCCATTTTATGAGGTCAAATGTGCCAAGCGATCCCCAGAAGAGAGGATCCCTCCTTCTGGCACTAGAACAACTATTGCTCCAAGGGTAATCATGAGGTTCCCTTGGAAGAAAGCGGGTTCGGGTTTTACTCGAACCTTGTCACAGTCCCCAAACCAAATGGGGACGTGAGGCCCATATTAAATATAAAAGGGCTAAACAAGTTCCTACATATCAGGACTTTTTCGGATGGAGTCGATCCGATCGGTGGCCACCGCCCTACAAGGGCAGGAATGGTTAGCCTCGATCGACATAAGGGATGCTTATTTGCATATTCCCATCTGTCCGGCCCACCAGAAATTTCTACGCTTTGCAGTAGAAGGGCGCCATTTTCAGTTCAGAGCCTTACCTTTCGGTCTGGCCACAGCACCACGAGTGTTCACAAAAATTCTGGCCCTACGATTGGCCAAACTAGGAACACAAGGTGTAACGATAATGGCATATCTAGACGACTTGTTGCTGATAGACCACTCAGAGGAAAAAAACAGAAGTGGTCGTTCACAAGACAATCAAGTATCTGGAATCTCACGGTTGCATTATCAACCGAGACAAGTCAGCCCCAAAAACCAGTCAAAAGTCTGGAATACTTGGGGGCTAAGACTGGATTCAAATCAGAGAAAGATGTTCTTACCTCCAGAGAAGGTGTCGTCTTTGAAAAATTTGACCCACTTAGTGGGTACAAAAAAGAAAACCATCCATACGCCTGTGCATGAGGCTGCTGGGAAAAATGGTGGCTTCATTCGAAGCAGTACCCTATGGTCAATTCCATTCAAGGAACTTGCAGAGGGCCATACTGTCAGCCTGGAACAAAAAAGTTCAGGCTTTAGACTTACCAATGTCCCTGTCCCCTTCCGTTCGCAAGAGCCTCCATTGGTGGTTGGTGCCCCAGAATCTGGAAAAAGGGAAACCCTTCAGTCCGGTTTCTTGGAAGGTGGTCACTACAGATGCCAGCCTCATAGGCTGGGGGGCAGTACTGGAGCAATGGTCTCTCCAGGGCAAGTGGTCAGAAGCAGAGAAGGCCCTGCCCATCAATCTCTTAGAGATACGAGCAGCCCGGTATGCCCTAGTAGCATGGACATCCAAACTCCAAGGGTCCCCTGTCAGAATTCAATCAGACAATGCCACAGCAGTGGCATATATCAATCACCAGGGTGGCACCAGGAGTCGTGCAGCCCAGAGGGAAGCGAATTGCATCCTGGAATGGGCAGAAAGATATGTCCCAGCCATATCCGCGGTTTTCATCCCAGGAGTGGAAAATTGGAGAGCGGACTTTTTAAGTCGCCAGCAATTATGCCCGGGGGAATGGTCTCTTCACCCCGAGGTTTTCCAGGCAATATGCCAGCGGTGGGGAACACCAGATGTAGATCTGCTAGCATCCAGATTCAACGCAAAGGTGGACAGATTTGTGTCTCGCACAAGGGATCCCCTAGCTTGCGGTTCGGATGCCCGAGTGTTCCCTTGGGATCAGTTCAAGCTGATATATGCATTCCCACCGCGATTAATCCGCAGAATCAGGGTAGAAAAGAAACCAGTGATTCTGGTGGCTCCAGCGTGGCCCCGAAGGGTATGGTACGCGGAGATTGTAAAAATGTCAGTGGGAAGTCCTGGGACCCTCCCACATCGTCCGGACCTGCTTTCGCAAGGACCGATATACTACCCTTCCTTACCAGCCCTAGGTTTGACGGCCTGGCTATTGAAGCCCACATTCTAAAAAAGAGAGGGCTCTCTAATCCTGTGGTATCTACCATGATCAATGCCAGGAAGCCGGTATCCAGGCAGATCTATTATAGGATCTAGAAGGCGTACATCACGTGGTGTGAGGCCAAGAAATGGCATCCACGTAAGTACGTAATAGGTAGGATTCTGGACTTCCTACAGTGGGCTGTACATAGGAAGCTTGCCTTGAGTACTATCAAGGGTCAGACGGCCTTGTCAATATTTTTTCAAAGGCCCTTGGCTTTGCATTCATTAGTCAAAGCTTTCATACAAGGAGTGATGCGTATTAGCCCTCCGGTTAGTATTCCCATATGTCCATGGGACTTAAACCTGGTTCTGTCGGTTCTACAGAAACAACCATTTGAACCATTGCGGCACATTTCCTTGGTTCTTCTCACCAGGAAATTGATTTTCTTAGTAGCCATTTGTTCGGCTAAAAGAGTATCGGAATTAGCCGCCTTGTCCTGTAAGGAGCCATATCTGGTTGTCCATAAGGACAGAGTAGTATTACGTCCTCATCCAGCCTTTCTTCCTAAGGTGGTATCGAGGTTCCATTTGAACCAAGATGTGGTTCTTTCTTCCTTCCTTTTTCCCCAAACCTAGCTCGGTAGAGGAAAAGTTATTGCATTCTTTGGATGTAGTAAGAGCAGTTAAAGCTTATCTAAAAGCCACTGCTCAGATTCGCAGAACGGATACTTTGTTTATTCTGCCGGAAGGCCCCAGAAAGGGTCAGGCAGCATCAAAATCTACTTTAGCCAAGTGGATTCGACAGGTCATAATACAAGCCTATGGCTTGAGAAAGAGACCGCCTCCATTCAAAGTTAGGGCGCACTCCACAAGAGCAGTTGGAACTTCATGGGCAGTGCATCACCAGGCCTCCCTGGCTCAAGTCTGTAAGGCCGCAACATGGTCTTCAGTACACACGTTTACTAGATTCTACCAGGTAGACGTTAGAAGTCAGGAGGATGTCGCCTTTGGGCGCAGTGTGTTGCAGGCCGCAAAAGAGCCTCATGCATGATGGCGCCCAGCTTATGTATAGTGTATCCCTCCCCTCATTTGGCATTGCTTTGGGACGTCCCATTAGTAATGACTAAGTCGCTCTGTGTCCCGTGATGTATGAAAAAGAAAAAGGGATTTTTATAACAGCTTACCTGTAAAATCCTTTTCTTGGAGTACATCACGGGACACAGAGCTCCCACCCCTCTTTTTGGGACACTTATTGCTTTGCTACAAAACTGAGGTGCTCCCGGATGGGAGGGGCTTATATAGGGGAGGGTACTTCCGGTTTGGAAGTTGCCAGTGCCAGCACCTGAAGGTAAACTATATAACCCATTAGTAATGACTAAGTCGCTCTGTGTCCCGTGATGTACTCCAAGAAAAGGATTTTACAGGTAAGCTGTTATAAAAATCCCTTTTTTTTGTCCCAAGTGATTGAATAATGACAAAAAAATAAAAAAATTACAAAAAGTTGTCACTAAATGATATATTGTTCACACATGCCATGGGCATATGTGGAATTACACCCCAAAATACAATTTTCTGCTTCTTCTGAGTACGGGGATACCACATGTGTGGGACTTTTTGGGAGCCTAGCCGTGTACGGGGCCCCGAAAACCAATCACCGCCTTCAGGATTCCTAAGGGCGCAAATTTTTGATTTCACTCTTCACTACCCATCACAGTTTTGAAGGCTATAAAATGCCAAGATATCATGAAACCCCCCCAAATGACCCCATTTTGGAAAGTAGACACCCCAAGCTATTTTCTGAGAGGCATAGTGAGTATTTTACAGCTCTCATTTGTTTTTGAAAATGAAGAAAGAAAAGAAAAAAACTTTTTTTTTTCTTTTTTTAATTTTCAAAACTTTGTGACAAAAAGTGAGATCTGCAAAATACTCACCATACCTCTCAGCAAATAGCTTGGGGTGTCTACTTTACAAAATGGGGTCATTTGGGGGGGTTTGTGCCATCTGGGCATTTCATGGCCTCCGAAACTGTGATAGGCAGTAAGGAGTGAAATCAAAAATTTACACCCTTAGGAAGCCTGAAGGCGGTGATTGATTTTCGGGGTCCCGTACGCGGCTAGGCTCCCAAAAAGTCTCACACATGTGGTATCCCCGTACTCAGGAGAAGCAACAGAATGTATTTTGGGGTGTAATTCCACATATTCCCATAGCATGTTTGAGCAATATATCATTTAATGACAACTTTGTGCAAAAAAAAATAAAAAATTGTCTTTTTCCCGCAACTTGTGTCAAAATATGAAATGTTCCATGGACTCAACATGCCTCTCAGCAAATAGCTTGGGGTGTCTACTTTCCAAAATGAGGTCATTTGGGGGGGTTTTGTGCCATCTTGGCATTTTATGCACAATATTAGGAAGCTTATGTCACACATCATCCACTCTTCTAACCACTTGAAGACAAAGCCCTTTCTGACACTTTTTGTTTACATGAAAACATATTTTTTTTGCAAGAAAATTACGTTGAACCCCCAAACATTATATATTTTTTTAAAGCAAAGGCCCTACAGATTAAAATGGTGGGTGTTGCATTTTTTTTCCACACAGTATTTGCGCAGCAATTTTTCAAACGCATTTTTTGGGGAAAACACTTTTTTTAATTTTAATGCACTAAAGCACACTATATTGCCCAAATGTTTGACGAAATAAAAAAGATGATCTTAGGCCGAGTACATGGAAACCAAACACTTTAAAATTTCGCACAAATGTGCAGTGGCGACAAACTACATTCATTTTTAAAAGCCTTTAAAAGCCTTTACAGGTTACCACATTAGATTTACCTAGGAGGTCTAATGCTAAAATTACTGCCCTCGATCTGACCTTTGCGGTGATACCTCACATGCATGATGCAATTGCTGTTTACATATGACGCCAGACCGATGCTTGCGTTTGCCTTTGTGCAGGGCGGGACAGGGGTGTTTTTTTTTAAATTATTATTTATTTTGCTTTTTTATTTTATTTTTAAACTGTTCCTTCCATTTTTTTTTTTTTTTTATCATTTTTATTGTTATCTCAGGGAATGTAAATATCCACTATGATAGCAATAGGTAGTGACAGGTACTCTTTTTTTGAAAAAAATTGGGGCTATTAGACCCTAGATCTTTCCTCTGCCCTCAAAGCATCTGACCACACCAAGATCGGTGTGATAAAATGCTTTCCCAATTTCCCAATGGCGCTTTTTATATATGGGGGGGGGGACATTCCATCCCACTGCTTGTAAAAGCAGTCCAGAGGCTAATTAGCCGCTAGGATTTCTTTTACATGAAAGCCGGCCGCTGGCTGAAAAGAATGATACCAAGATGATTCCTAAACCCGCAGGCATCATTCTGGTATAACCATTCAAAGTGCAGCAACATACCAGTACGTTGCTGGTCCTTGTTGGACATGTATTGTAATCTTTTTTTTCATGCAGCCTGTTGGCTGAATGAAAAAAGAGATTGATCAGTGGGTATGCCCACCATTAGAATACCTCCCTTCATCCACCCACTTCTAATGATGGGCATACATGCACCATTTATATATGCCGAAGCATGGGGGCATCCTCCCGCAAAAGTTATGCCACGTACACACGGTCAGACTTTTCCACGGGCAAGCCTCCGTCGGAATCTTGACCGTATGTACGCGGCATTAGGAGCAAAATCGCTCCTCCGCCCCTGCTGCCCCCATGCTTTCGCATATATGCTCTTTCTTTTAACTGTGGTGGTGAAATCACCTCCTACAACACTAGAGTCGCAGGGATCAGGCCTGTCTCTGCGAACGCTGCAGTTATGTGTGTTGTGTTTTGTAAGTGACAGTGATCGATCGATACTGCACTTGGGTGGGCTGGGCTGGACGGAGGGGCAAAACGCAGGTGCTAGCAGGTATCTGGGCTGATTCCGCTAACACTGCATTTTTGGGAACAGTAAACTGCTGGGGACGCTAGTATAGATCTGATCAGATATTGATCTGTTCAGATACTATACCACTAAGGGAGGTGTATGCTTCGCGCGTGGGTGTTAGCGTTAGTGGCACTAACCTGAAGCTGCCTGGGGCGACGCAGACCCTATCTGACGCTAAAACCTAATTGATATCACCTGGGCGATCAGGGGGTTAAACCTTTATTGGGTTATATACGTCGGGTGCCCTGATGCTATAAAAAGCAAACTAACTAACCAGCATCACCCGTAACACTTATACGGTGATCATTGGTGAAAGGGTTAACTAGGGGCAATCAGGGGGTTAAAACCTTTATTAGGTAATATATGGGGGTACCTGATGCTATAAAAACCTGACGGAGAACCTAAATAACGAAATAACTAACTGGCTAACCAGTGTCACCAGTGACACTTATACGGTGATCACTGGTGAAAGGTTTAACTATAGGGGCAATCAGGGGGTTAAAACCTTTATTAGGTTGTATATGGGGGTACCTGATGCTATAAAAACCTGGCGGCGAACCTAAAAAAATAACTGGTTACCTAGCGGCACCAGCGACACTAATACAGCGATCAGAAAAACTATTGCTTAGTGACACTGGTGATAGGGGGTGAAAGGGTTACCTGGGGGGCGATCAAGGGGTTAAACCTTTATTAGATAATATATGGGGGTACCTGATGCTATAAAAACCTGGCGGCGAACCTAAAAAATAAACTGGCTACCTAGCGGCACCAGCGACACTAATACAGCGATCAGAAAAACAATTGCTTAGTGACACTGGTGATAGGGGGTGAAAGGGTTACCTGGGGGGTGATCAAGGGGTTAAACCTTCATTAGGTAATATATGGGGGTACCTGATGCTATATAAAAACCTGATGGGGAACCTAAATAACTAAATAACTAACTGGCTAACCAGTGTCACCAGTGACACTTATACGGTGATCACTGGTGAAAGGGTTAACTCTAGGGGCAATACGGGGGTTAATACCTTTATTAGATAATATATGGGGGTACCCGACGCTATAAAAACCTGGCGGCGAACCTAAAAAAATAACTGGCTACCTAGCGGCACTAGCTACACTAATACAGCGATCAGAAAAACGATCGCTTAGTGACACTGGCGATAGGGGGTGAAAGGGTTACCTGGGGGGCGATCAAGGGGTTAAACCTTTAATAGAGAGGGGTTAGGGGGCTACCCTGGACCTAAAGGGACCTAACTCTAACTGCCCTGACACTTTTACTATCACAAATATCACTGATTGCAGTGATCAGTAAATAAATGATCACTGCAATCAGTGACACTGTGAATGGGGGCTGGGGGGTGATCTTGGGGGCGATCTGGGGGTGACTGGGGGGGGGGTGGAAAGTGTACCTATGTGTCCTAGTGTCAGTGGGCTGTTGGTGCACTAACCTGATGTCTTCTCTCCTCGGCGCTCTGGACGAATAGAGCGCCGCATGGAGAGATGACATCACTTCCTCCTGCCTGTGTATACATTACACAGGCAGGGGAAGCATCTCATTACCCGGGAGCAACTGCGAGGGGGTGGCCAGAAACCAATGGCCGCCCCCTCGTCACGGATCGCTCCTAAAGTGATACCGACCGCCCCATGTACTGGGAGGGGGTCCAATCGGACCCCCCACCCGCACGAAGGCAGGCATGTACAGGTATGTGATTGTGCCTGTCCGTGCCATTCTGCCGACGTATATGTAAATGGGGCGGTCGTTAAATGGTAAATAGGTAAAAAAATATACAGTAAAAAAGGGGACAGTATGTAAAAAAGCACATAGCATGACCAAAATTTCATACATATACAAATATGGACATAATGATACATGGCAATAAGTAGTAGAAATAAATCAATGAGGGTGTATGTGGACACATATGAGCTGAGCAGCACACAACAATTTGTGATGAATTATAAAATAAAAACGAGTCATAAAAACTGGTTGATCAAAATGAAGTCCCATTAGCGCATATAGCTACATCATTGTAAGCCCGACGCAGCGTTTCGTGCATATAGAAAACACTCCTCAGGGGCAGATGTAATGGGTTATCTGGAAATACAGAATAAATAATGATCAGAGTATTGAACTCAATTCCACCAGAGAGGACAAGAAGTCAATTCTGGTTACTTACAGGGTGTGCCACATTGTGATGTATGTGAAAGAAAGGGCCAGGAGGCTGCCCGTCCTGGGAGCTGAGGTGGCAGGGAGTCAAACACATATCGGGGCGCAAAGGCATCATCCCTAGGCAGCAGGTAGCCATCAGTTTCATGGAGTCAGGTGTTTCCTCATGGTGCAGTATAAGTATCTGAAATGAATGGGTAAATCCATCAGGAACGACCCACATAGTAAAAGGAGTAGTGGAATAAGGGCTGCATGAGAGGTGACCAATGTTACCTTGTAAGTGTGCTGGATGGCAGCGACTGGTAAAGGCTGTGGTGTCTGCATACAGATGGCAATAGGATGAATGACCGGGGAGACACCTATATTGCGTCCCGCACGTGCGTGAGACTGCCACCAATGTCACGCTGGCTCGACAGTGTGGGAGGCGGGGCCCCAACCAGGCGGCATGACAGCCTGCCCTGGAGTGACGCCGCACAAACCAGCTGAGTCGGCCAAGGTAGATAATGCACGCTCAACAGTGCAACGCCCCAAAGGACGTCACCCGGATGGGCGGTGCGTGACGCTGATGCGCTTACAGCATCCGCCCAAACTCCCCACAGAAGTCCCGCCCAGTTACGGGCGGAAGAAGGGGGGAAAGGGGGGCACCATGAACGCATCACAGTCCCATGTAACGGACAGGAAGTGGCCCAAAGGATCCACAGTGATACATCAATGCTCAATGGTGTCCCATTTGTGTGAACCGAAGGTGCACAGCTCAACAAGACAAACCCCATGTAAAAAGCTGGCAGGGGAACACTGCCAGCTATAGACCACTGTTTCTATCCCTGGTGCAAGTAGGAAAAGAAGGGGGGGACGCCGGTTGTGGTTTTGGGACTTTGAGTGAGATTACATATGAAATGTATCTCCATCCCGTATTCAAAATGAAAACAAAGGAAGTTGGGACTTTAAATGAAACAGTGGGCTGATGGGGATGAAAGAATGAAATAAACCATTGAATATTGCACACATGTATTAAATAGGTAAAAAAATATACAGTAAAAAAGGGGACAGCATGTAAAAAAGCACATAGCATGACCAAAATTTCATACATATACAAATATGGACATAATGATACATGGCAATAAGTAGTAGAAATAGATCAATGAGGGCGTATGTGGACACATATGAGCTGAGCAGCACACAACAATTTGTGAGAAATTATAAAATAAAAACGAGTCATAAAAACTGGTTGATCAAAATGAGTCATCAAATTTTCATCTATATTGCCGGGACCCAACATTACATTAAAGCCGCAAGCAGTTTTAAATGACTTTTATTCCTTTAGAAATGTCATTTTGTGCAAGGACTGTTCTAAACATGGGAAACACGTGGCACTTCACAGGCATACTGTAGACACCCCACAGGTACGATATTTAAAGGAATATTTCACTTTTATTTTTTCACTTTAACCGACTGCCGACCGCAGATATACTGATCACTGCTGTGTCACACACAGCCAATCCCCCCTACAGTAAGAATTATTCCCTAGGGCACACTTAACCCCTACAGTGCCATCTAGTGGTTAACCCCTTCATTGCCAGTGTCATTTCACAGTAATCAGTGCATTTTTATAGCACTGATCGCTGTAAAAATGACAATGGTCCCAAAAATGTGTCCGATGTGTCCGCCATAATGTCACAGTCAAGATAAAAATTGCTGATCGCCGCCATTACTAGTAAAAAAAAAATTATCCATAAAAATGCCATAAAACTGTCCCCTATTTTGTAGACACTATAACTTTTGCGCAAACCGATCAATAAACGCTTATTGCGTTTTTTTTTACCAAAAATATGAAGAAGAATATGTATCGGCCTAAAAACGTTTTTTTTTATATATTTTTGGGGGATATTTATTATAGCAAAAAGTAAAAAATATTGCATTTTTTTCAAAATTGTCACTCTATTTTTGTTTATAGCGCAAAAAATAAAAACCGCAAAGGTGATCAAATACCACCAAAAGAAAGCTCTATTTGTGGGAAAAAAAGGACATCAATTTTGTTTGGGAGCCACGTCGCACAACTGCGCAAATGTCAGTAAAAGCGACGCAGTGCCAAATCGCAAAAAGTGGCCCGGTCTTTGACCAGCAAAATGGTCTGGGGCTTAAGTGGTTAAGCATCATTAAAATCACTGCTCCCGAAAAAACGGCCGTTTTTAAAACTTTTTTTTGCATTGATACATGTCCTCCGGGGCAGGACCCGGGTCCCAAAACCCTTTTTAGGACAATAACTTGCATATTAGCCTTTAAAATTCGCACTTTTGATTTCTCACGTTCGAGTCCCACGGTGTTCGAATGTTCGCGCAAACTTTCGGTCCGTTCGCATGTTCTGGATGCGAACCGAACCGGGGGGTGTTTGGCTCATGCCTAGTCACAATCAAATTTAACTGAACTTGAGCAGTTCTGCAAAGAAGAGTGGGCAAAGTTAGTAGAGATATATCCCAACAGACTAAGGGCTATAATTAAAGCAAAATGTGGTGATCCTTTTTCCAACTCAGTGATTCTGTTTTTGATTTTGTTTATTTTTTTCTGTCATGTTGGTGGCGATTCTTTTTTTTACCCACTGTATATATGTGTAGCACATACGACCATTTACCTGCCGTTGTTTGGGCCTTGCAGCAATTACCTCTCTCAAATTGACCCCTTTTGCTCCGTTGTCTAGGTAGAATAAGGCCAATGTCCACACAGGAGTAAAACCTAAGCAGTAAGGTTTTATTCTTTATCTTTTCAGTGAACTTGAAGAGAGAGTAGGAAAACTGAGAGAAGCAGGGGAAGGTTCAGGTACACAACACTTAAGACACAGTGCAACTCTTTCATCGCCACTCAAGCCTTAGTGGGTATTGCTCACCCGGATAGTCCCTTTGTGATCGGCCCTAGCAGCCGGGATGGAGCACGGATAAATTGTGAACTTTCTTGGGGATGCGATCAGGAATCCTCTGCCACAGGATTGTTAGTCCCAAACCTCCCAGCCAAGCAATATTAAAGAACCTTTAAGCCGGATTGGCGTATTGCAGGGCTTGTAATGACAGATCCCTCCTTAGATGAGCTCCAGGCCTCCTCCCGAGACAGCAGTACCGTCACTAGTCTCCTCCGGGGCAGATCCTCCCCTGGTCTCCTTCCCCAAGCATGACTCACCTGACGTGGGTAGCCGAGGATCCCTCTGAAAAGTATAGGCCTCAGCCAGCAGAGCTGGGCCTATCATACAGCGATGCAGCTAGGGTTGCCACCTCATCCCTTTAAACCCGAACACATATGAATTACACAGGTTCTGAGGCTAATTTATTTCAGGTAAGGCACCAAGTGTGTTTAATTACCACATTAATCAGCCACAGAGCCTGTGTAATTAATATGTGTTCGGTTTTAAAGGGATGAGGTGGCAACTCTAGCTGCATCGCTGTATGATAGGCCCAGCTCTGCTGGCTGAGGCCTATACTTTTCAGAGGGATCCTCGGCTACCCACATCAGGTGAGTCATGCTTGGGGAAGGAGACCAGGGGAGGATCTGCCCCGGAGGAGACTAGTGACGGTACTGCTGTCTCGGGAGGAGGCCTGGAGCTCATCTAAGGAGGGATCTGTCATTACAAGCCCTGCAATACGCCAATCCGGCTTAAAGGTTCTTTAATATTGCTTGGCTGGGAGGTTTGGGACTAACAATCCTGTGGCAGAGGATTCCTGATCGCATCCCCAAGAAAGTTCACAATTTATCCGTGCTCCATCCCGGCTGCTAGGGCCGATCACAAAGGGACTATCCGGGTGAGCAATACCCACTTAGGCTTGAGTGGCGACGAAAGAGTTGCACTGTGTCTTAAGTGTTGTGTACCTGAACCTTCCCCTGCTTCTCTCAGTTTTCCTACTCTCTCTTCAAGTTCACTGAAAAGATAAAGAATAAAACCTTACTGCTTAGGTTTTACTCCTGTGTGGACATTGGCCTTATTCTACCTAGACAACGGAGCAAAAGGGATCAATTTGAGAGAGGTAATTGCTGCAAGGCCCAAACAACGGCAGGTAAATGGTCGTATGTGTTCGGTTTTAAAGGGATGAGGTGGCAACTCTAGATGCAGCCTCAGGCTAAAGGTGCCCGGGACTATTCCACACACGTGCACCCCCTGGCCTGGAGGGCCATAAGGCGCACAAGAACCCCACACTAATGGCGTCTGCCCATTTTGTACCCTCTCCCAGCATGCACAGCGGGTAGACCACGCCCACTGCATGGCTGCCGAGAATGGACACCCAAGGTGTTGTGATACCCCCTGTAGTTCAACCTATGCCGGTGGTGACAGTGCCACCTACAGGCAAATAGGGAACACTACGGCCAGGCAGTATCACACCCAGAGCAGAAGAAAAATCCAGAACAATCTATTGGTCTGAGCCCAAATACTGGCTCAGACTACCTCTAAATTTACACATAGCGCCCCCAAATATTGGGGGGGTGCTACATATGGAAATGCATTAATGTAGGGAATTGTATTTCAGTTATGATTTACATTACAGATATCTACCTCTGTGTTTTTCCTGAAGAAGGGGACCATATGGCGAGAGGGGATGGGCCAATGAAATCTACCTGTTTCTTTGGCGTGAATGGAGAATTCAAAGGTTTATTTTAGTTCACAGCTATTACAGGTATGTAATCATGTTACATGTGGTCACATGGCCATTATTATGGTAAGGTTGTGCGTAACTGAGTTAATCTACTTCTAAGCAAATATCCAGTTGTATTTTATATGCAGTACAATTGATTTTAAGCTGACATATAATGGCATGTTTTTCCAGAAGGCTATGGATTACATCTCCAAGCTTCAAGTAAAAAAAAAAAAAAGAAATTTTAGACATGGGAGATAAAATTATATGTAAATCTTAAAAGGGATAGTTCACCTGTCCCCAATGTACTTACCTTCCACAAACCTGAGCTGTCAGGGCTCCCGCAAGCCGATCCACCGTTGCAGGGATTTGAAATCCTCGTTGCTTTCTTTCCTCTTCATCCAGCACTATAAGGATGGACCAGGTGGATTCTGAGTGGTCGCTGTCACATGGACAGTGCACATCCTGTGATGTACGATAGGGCAAACTGGATTTTTATACATACCTGTAAAATCCATTTTCTTTGGAGTATATCACAGGACACAGAGGTCTTTCCCCTCAATGTTGAGGTGTATGGCGTGTCTTTTTTGCCAGTGTCCAATTATTTTCAGTAAAAAACAAAGGGATAGAAGGGTGTCAAACAGCCTCATAATGTAGTAACACACTATATTACCAAAAGTATTGGAACGCCTGCTTTAACATGCATATGAATTTTAATGGCATCCCAGTCTTAGTCTGTAAGGTTCAATATTGAGTTGGCCCACCCTTTGCAGCTATAGCAGCTTCAACTCTTCTGGGAAGTCTGTCCACAAGGTTTCGGAGTGTCTATGGGAATGTTTGACCATTCTTCCAGAAGCGCGTTTGTGAGGTCAGGCACTGATGTTGGAGAGGACCTCCATTCAGGCTGGTGTGTTCATTCAGGAAGGTGTCTTCATCCCGTATTCAAATTGAAAACAAAGGATGTTGGGACTTTAACCACTTCCCGCCCAGTCAATAGTGAATTGACGTCCGGGAAGTGGTTGCAATATCGATACTGGACGTCATATGACGTCCTGCAGGATAATGCCTTGCGCGCGCCCGCAGGGGCGCGCAGCGCGGTGATCGGGGACGGCATGTGTCCCTCGGACACAGCGCTTCCCCGATCACGGTAAACAGCCAATTTCATTGGCTGTTTACCATGTGATCGGCTGTGTCAAAGTCACAGCCGATCACCTGTCAAAACAAACTCGGCGGCGCGCTCCGTGCGCGCCGCCACAGGCTTGCAGAGCGGGGATCGGGGAAGGCGAGTGTCCCTTGGACACAGCGCGTCCCCGATCAGAGTAAACAGCCAATGAATTGGCTGTTTACCACGTGACCGGCTGTGTCCAATCACAGCCGGTCACAAATGTAAACAAACTCCACAGGAGTTACTACCTGATCCCTGCTCTCTCCTCACACACCCATCTGTGAGGAGAGAGAAGAGATCAGTAAGTTAGCTCAGTGTAGTTTGTCTACATAAGTTTACAGTGCACAACACGCCCCCCCCCATAAAGAGGACCTGTCACACAGCCCAGCACATCAATCAGCCCAGCCAATCAGCCCATCTGTCAATCAGCCCATCTGTCAATCAGCCCATCTGTCAATCAATCAGCCCATCTGTCAATCAATCAGCCCATCTGTCAATCAATCAGCCGATCTGTCAATCAATCAGCCGATCTGTCAATCAATCACCCCACCTGTCAATCAATCACCCCATCTGTCAATCAATCAACCCATCTGTCAATCAATCAATCAGCCCATCTGTCAATCAATCAGCCCATCTGTCAGTCATCTGTCACAGGCCCACCTCCATCGGTACCGCCATTGGCACCGCCACACAGGCTACCAGTACCGCCATCGGTACCAGTACCACCACCAGTACCGCCACCAGGCCCAGCATCTATACTGCCACACAGGCCCGCTACCAGTATCACCACTAGTGCCGCCATCGGTACCACCACCAGTACCACCACCCGTACCACCGTCGGTAGTGCCACCACCACCTGTACCACCACCTGTACCGCCATCGGTACCATCACCACCCGTACCGCCATTGGTACCACCACCACCTGTACCGCCATCGGTACCACCACCACCTGTACCGCCATCGGTACCACCACCACCCATACCGCCATCGCTACCACCACCACCCGTACCGCCACCTGTACCGCCATCGGTACTGCCGCCACCACCACCACCCGTACCGCCATCGGTACCACCACCACCTGTACCGCCATTGGTACCACCACCACCCATACCGCCATCGGTACCACCACACAGGCCCACCACTAATACCTCCATCGGTACTACCACACAGACCGCCACCACTACCACCAGCAGTACCATTACACAGGCCCACCAATAAGCACTGCCATAATGTCCCAAAGGGTTTACACACCTGAGGAGGCATATGCCATTCTTGCCATGTCGGATGATGAGAGCAGCGGGGAGCTCCCATTATCCGATTCTGGTTCGGAATACGAGCCAGTGGAGGATAGTGGCTCAGAGTCCGAGTCCCCGGAGGAAACCGTCCCTCCCAAAAGAATGCGATCGGCACCAAGATCAGCACCAAGATCAGCACCAAGATCAGGAGAACTGCCCACCACCAGCAGCGCCATACCCCAGGAAGAGGAGCCCAGTACAAGCAATGGAAATGCACGCCCAACCCGAAGAATCCAGCCCCAATCCTACCTTCCCGATGCCCTGGCAAACCCCTTATGGTTGCCTGCCAACTCAGGATCCGCTATCATCCCCCCTTTCACCGCACAGCCAGGTGTGCAGCCCGACACTACAAATTTTTCTAAATTTGATTATTTTTGTTTATTTTTCCCACAAGATTTGCTGCAGAATATAGTGGAAACGAATCTGTATGCATCCCAATTTATTGCTGCCAACCCCGATTCTTCCTACGCCCGCATGTTCCAGTGGCGGCGTCTAACATTGGAGGAATTTAAATTATTTTTGGGCCTTATGTTCAATATGGGGCTTACAAAAAAGAACGAAGTCCATTCATATTGGTCCAAACGCCCCATCCAACACATGCCCATATATTCCACTGTCATGTCCAGGAAAAGATACGACATGATTATGCGCTTTCTCCACTTCAATGACAATTCACAGTGCCCTCCCCGAGATCATCCCAACTACGACAAATTGTACAAGATACGCCCCCTAATCAATGCCTTTTCCCAGCGATTTGAAGAAGTTTTCATCCCAGACCAAAAAATTTGTGTGGACAAGTCCCTCGTACATTTCACCGGCCGACTGCAGTTCAAGCAGTACATACCAAGCAAGAGAGCCAAGTATGTGTTAAAATTAAATAAATTATGTGATCGAGCCACTGGATACGTCTGCAAATTCAGGATCTATGAAGGCAAAGACTCCCAGCTCCAGCCCCGTGATTGCCCCACATATATTGGAACCAGTGGGAAAATTGTCTGGGAGTTGGCATACCCCCTGTTCGGAAAAGGTTACCATTTATATGTTGATAATTATTATACCAGCCTGCCCCTTTTTCGCCACCTTTACAGTAAACAAACTCCGGCCTGCAGTACCTTAAAAAAAAACGGAAGGGATTCCCACAAAATTTATTGACAAAAAAATTGCGACCTGGAGAATCGGCATCCATGAGGAACGAGGAGGTGTTGGCCATGAAGTGGAGGGACAAGAAAGATGTCCACATCCTCTCTACGATCCACAATGACACCATGGTGGAGATCCCAAGAAGACGCGGCTCCATTGTAAAGCCTGAATGTGTCCACGACTACAATTTGTACATGGGGGGGGTGGATTTAAACGACCAGATGCTACAGCCCTACTTATCAACCAGAAAGTCCCATTATTGGCACAAAAAAGTTGCGTTTCACATGGCCCTTTTTAATTCGTTTGTCTGCTACCAAAAAGCAACTCAAAATCACCGACTCCACTACCTCCAATATATCGAAGATATCATCGATGCCCTCATTTACCAACAAGATCCCGCCCCAGGAAGCATTCGCTCTGATAGTGTGAGTCGGCTTCACGAGCGACACTATCCCTTTAGCATCCCCCCCACAGAATCTGGAAGAAGACGCCAAAAGAAATGCCGTGTATGCAGCAGAGGAGGAGTAAGAAGAGACACCAGCTATTATTGTCCCGATTGTCCCTCCCAACCTGGCCTGTGCATCGGAAATTGCTTCAAAAATTATCATACATCCATTAGTTCCCCTTATTATTAACAGACTGCCATTTCCCTATTTGCCTGCTACCATGTTACTAACTACCTTCCATGTTAATTAACTTCCATGTTAGTTTACCGACGATGTCTTTGCTTGCCGATTTAAACCACGTTTCTGACCTCCACGTGCACCAACCTCAGCCTGTTTACCGACGATGCCTCTGCCTGCCGATTTAAACCACGTTTCTGACTTCCACGTGTACCGACCTTGGCCTGTTAATCGACCATGTTTTTGCCTGCCACTTGGACTGATCTTTTGGCCATCTACTTTTAGTACACAGGGGTCTCACATATGTGAGGGGCTTCAGAATAGCGTTCTGAGTAGAGAAAACCAGTTTTTCGTTTTCTGTGCTCCAAGAACAGGGTCTGGTTGCCCGGAGGCTTCAAAGCGATTTGGGTGGGAGAAGCCTCTACCCCTGTCCCCCTGGCCCTAAGCTTGATGGTCCTTCCTGCTGCCTGGACCAATAATTTGGCTGTGCTGACCATATTACTGCCTGTAATGACCCATGACATTATGGACCATGTTTCTTCCTGCTGCTTGGACCAATACTTTGGCTGTGTTGACCATATATCTGCCTGCTGCCTCTACTGACTTTGGACAGCATTTCTGCCGGGACACCTCTGCCTGCTACCTGGACCTGTGCTTTGGCTGTGCTCTGGCTGTGCTGACAGTATCTCTGCCTGTGCAAACTATGGACAGTATTCCTGCCTGCTGCCTGGATGATTGCTTTTGCTGTCCCTGACCTCATCCCTGCCTGCTGCCTGGACCGATGCTCTCCTCTGTGGACCACTGCACTTCTAAAACCACAGGTAATCTTTTGTTATTTGGTATGTACCTGCTATGTGTTAGATATATGGAGGGCCTTCAAAAATGTGATCGTAGTCAGAAAATGATATGTGCAATTAATGCTGCTAGAATGCCTGGAGGTGCTACTTGGATGTTGGGCCTCTGTATGTGGCCAGGCTGTGTAAAAGTCTCAAACATGTGGTATCGCCATACTCGGGAGGAGTAGCAAAATGCATTTTGGGGTGTAATTTTTGCTATGTACATATTATGTGTTAGAAATATCTTATAAATTGACAACTTTTGTGTAAAAAAAAATGCATTTTAATTTTTTCTCCACATTTTCCAAAACCTTCTGGAAAAAAATGAACCGTTCAAATGACTCATAATGCTTCATAGATTATACGTTGGGGTGTGTGCTTTCAAAAATGGGGTCATTTTGTGGAAAATTCTATTGTCCTGGTGCTCCAGGGCCTTCAAAATTGTAATAGGTGGTTGAGAAAGGATATGTGTGATTTATGCTTGTAGAACGCCTGAAAGTGCTACTTCAATGTTGGGCCTCTGTATATGGCCAGGCTGTGTAAAAGTCTCACACATGTGGTATCGCTATACTCAGGAGGAGTAACAGAATGCATTTTGGGGTGTTATTTTTGCTATGTATATGCTATGCGTTAGAAATATCTTATAAATGGACAACTTTGTGTAAAAAAAATGCATTTTCATTTTTTCTCCACATTTTCCAAAACCTTCTGGAAAAAAATGAACCGTTCAAAAGACTCATAATGCTTCATAGATTATACGTTGGGGTGTGTGCTTTCCAAAATGGGGTCATTTTGTGGAAAATTCTATTGTCCTGGTGCTCCAGGGCCTTCAAAATTGTAATAGGTGGTTGAGAAAGGATATGTGCGATTTATGCTTGTAGAACGCCTGAAAGTGCTACTTCAATGTTGGGCCTCTGTATATGGCCAGGCTGTGTAAAAGTCTCACACATGTGGTATCGCTATACTCAGGAGGAGTAGCAGAATGCATTTTGGGGTGTTATTTTTGCTATGTATATGCTATGCGTTAGAAATATCTTATAAATGGACAACTTTGTGTAAAAAAAATGCATTTTCATTTTTTCTCCACATTTTCCAAAACCTTCTGGAAAAAAATGAACCGTTTAAAAGACTCATAATGCTTCATAGATTATACGTTGGGGTGTGTGCTTTCCAAAATGGGGTCATTTTGTGGAAAATTCCATTGTCCTGGTGCTCCAGGGCCTTCAAAATTGTAATAGGTGGTTGAGAAAGGATATGTGCGATTAATGCTTGTAGAACGCCTGAAAGTGCTACTTGAATGTTGGGCCTCTGTATATGGCCAGGCTGTGTAAAAGTCTCACACATGTGGTATCGCTATACTCAGGAGGAGTAGAAGAATGCATTTTGGGGTGTTATTTTTGCTATGTATATGCTATGCGTTAGAAATATCTTATAAATGGACAACTTTGTGTAAAAAAAAATGCATTTTCATTTTTTCTCCACATTTTCCAAAACCTTCTGGAAAAAAATGAACCGTTCAAAAGACTCATAATGCTTCATAGATTATACGTTGGGGTGTGTGCTTTCCAAAATGGGGTCATTTTGTGGAAAATTCTATTGTCCTGGTGTTCCAGAGCCTTCAAAATTGTAATAGGTGGTTGAGAAAGGATATGTGCGATTTATGCTTGTAGAACGCCTGAAAGTGCTACTTCAATGTTGGGCCTCTGTATATGGTCAGGCTGTGTAAAAGTCTCACACATGTGGTATCGCTATACTCAGGAGGAGTAGCAGAATGCATTTTGGGGTGTCATTTTTGCTATGTATATGCTATGCGTTAGAAATATCTTATAAATGGACAACTTTGTGTAAAAAAAATGCATTTTCATTTTTTCTCCACATTTTCCAAAACCTTCTGGAAAAAAATGAACCGTTCAAAAGACTCATAATGCTTCATAGATTATACGTTGGGGTGTGTGCTTTCCAAAATGGGGTCATTTTGTGGAAAATTCCATTGTCCTGGTGCTCCAGGGCCTTCAAAAGTGTAATAGGTGGTTGAGAAAGGATATGTGCGATTTATGCTTGTAGAACGCCTGAAAGTGCTACTTCAATGTTGGGCCTCTGTATGTGGCCAGGCTGTGTAAAAGTCTCACACGTGTGGTATCGCTACACTCAGGAGGAGTAGCAGAATGTATTTTGGGGTGTAGTTGCAATTATGCATATGCTGGGTGAGAGAAAAAAACTGTTAATATGACCAGTTTGAGTAAAAAAAAAATTACATTTTCCCAAGAATTGTGGGAAAAAAATACAACTTCAAAAAACTCACCACGCCTCTTAGTAAATACCTTGGACTGTCTACTTTCCAAAAAGGGGTAATTTTGGGGTATTTGTACTTTCCTCGCTTGTTAGTGTCTCAAGAAATGAGATATCCCTTCAGTACATCAGGCGTGATCAGATGTGATAAATTTTCAGTGATTGCCACCATAGTTTGTAGACTCTATAACTTTTACAAAGACCAAATAATATACACTAATTTGGGTTCATTTTACCAAAGATATGTAGCAGTATACATTTTGGCACAAATTTATGAAGAAAAAGTACTTATTTGCAAAATTTTACAATAGAAACTAAAAAAAAGTGTTTTTTTTTAAAAAAAATTGCTGTTTTTTTGCTTATATCGCAAAAAATAAAAAACCCAGTGGCGATTAAATACCACCAAAAGAAAGCTCTATTTGTGAGAAGAAAATGATAAAAATGTGTTTGGATACAGTGTAGCATGACTAAGTAATTGTCATTCAAAGTGTGAGAGTACTGAAAGCTGAAAATTGGTCTGGGCGGGAAGGTGCATAAGTGCATGGTATTGAAGTGGTTAAACACTTAACGACCGCTCACTGTATATATACGTCGGCAGAATGGCACGGACAGGCACAATCACGTACCTGTACGTGACTGCCTTCGTATAGTTAGGGGGTCCCATCGGACCCCCTTTCTATACAGTGAGCGGTGGTTCTCGGTGCGGGAGTGATCTGGGATGAGGGGACGGCCATTCGTTTCCGGCCACCCCCTCGCGATCGCTCCCGGCGAATGAAAAGCTTGCTCTGCTGTGTAAATGTAAACACAGGCAGAGGAAGTGATGTCATCTCCCCTCGTGGCGGTCTTTTCGTCCGCAGCGCCGAGGAGAGAAGACATCAGGTTAGTGCACCAACAGCCCACTGACACGTAGGTACACATAGGCACACATTTCACCCCCCAGTCACCCCCAGGTCACCCCCCCCAGCCCCCAGTCACAGTGTCACTGATTGCAGTGATCATTTATTTTACTAATCACTGCATTTAGTGTCATCTGTGACAGTAAAAAGTTGCAGGGCAGTTAGGTTTAGGCCCCTTTAGGTCCAGGGTAGCCCCCTAACCCCCCCTAATAAAGGTTTAACCCCTTGATTGCCCCCCAGGTAACCCTTTCACCCCCTAACTCCAGCGTCACTAAGCGATCATTTTTCCGATCGCTGTATTCGTGTTGCTGGTGCCCTAGATAGCCAGTTATTTATTTTTAGGTTCGTCGCAGGTTTTTATAGTGTCAGGTACCCCCATATATTATTTTAACCCCCTGATTGCCCCTAGAGTTAACCATTTCACCAGTGATCACCGTATAAGTGTCACTGGTGACACTGGTTAGCCAGTTAGTTATTTAGGTTACCCGTCAGGTTTTTATATAGCGTCAGGTACCCCCATATTTAACCTAATAAAGGTTTTAACCCCCCTGATTGCCCCTAGTTAACCCTTTCACCAGTGATCACCATATAAAGGTTACGGGTGACGCTGGTTGGTTAGTTTGCTTTTTATAGCATCAGGGCACCCACCGTATATAACCCAATAAAGATTTAACCCACTGATCGCCCGGCGGGTGATATTAATTAGGTTTTAGCGCCAGAGAGGGTCTGCATCGCCCCAGGCAACGTTAGGTTAGTGCCAGTAACGCTAACACCCACACGCAAAGCATACACCTCCCTTAGTGGTATAGTATCTGATCAGATCTATACTAGCGTCCCCAGCGGTTTAGGGTTCCCAAAAACACAGTGTTAGCGGGATCAGCCCAGATACCTGCTAGCACCTGCGTTTAGCCCCTCCGCCCAGCCCAGCCCACCCAAGTGCAGTATCGATCGATCACTGTCACTTACCAAACACAAAACACATAACTGCAGCGTTCGCAGAGACAGTCCTGATCCCTGCGATCGCTAACAGTTTTTTTTTAAGCGTTTGATACATTTGCTGACAGTCAGGTGCTTTTTTTACCTTACTTACCTTACTTTATTCTTACTAGTGTACCCCTAAATTTAGAGCCCAAAATGGCAAATCGAAGGTACACTAGTAAAGAGGCCTACGAGATTCTAAGCATGACAGATAGTGAAGAGGAGGTCACGTATCTGTCAGATTCAGGCTCAGAATATCTTCCCGTAGAAGACAGTGAAGTCAGCAGCTCCACGTCAGATAGCTCTGACGACGAAGATGAGGTCCCTGCTAAGGTCAGGCGTACCCGATCCCGATCTTCTGCTGTTGTTGAGGAGCAAGAACCGCAGGGCTCTCGTATCATGGAGCAGAGTAGTACTAGCGCCGCTATTCCTTCTGGTGAATTGGCAAGCACCAGCGGCCTAGTACAGCCTGGGCGTACATCCAGCACTGCAGTATCACGTGGTCACGTGGCGAGTCCCATAAGTGCAGTTCAAGCTGGCGAGGTGGCAAGCACAAGTAGTGTCCCGCTGCCACCAAGAAGAAGACAAAGGCAGGCCCGTCGTGCCCATAGTGCCCTTCCTGCAGAATTCGCCTATCCTGATTGGGTCCCCACCACTTCTGCAGAACCCGTACTTCCCCCATTCACTGCCCAACCCGGTATTCAGGTGGAAACAGCTGATTTTAAGCCAATTGATTTTTATTCACTGTTTTTCACGGAAGATCTCTATAGATCTATTGTGGACCAGAGTAATTTATATGCTGGTCAATTCATCGCCGCTAATCCCCAGTTGCCTTCCATTGCCAAAGATTGGAAACCAATTACGGTTTCCGAATTTAAGACCTTTCTGGGCCTATCCCTCAACATGGGCACACATAAATTCCCGTCATTGCGTGTTTATTGGTCCACACACCCAATTGACCACATGGCCTTGTTCTCTGCCTCCATGCCCAGGAAACGATACGAGCAGATCTTGCGGTTCATGCACTTCAACGACAATGAATTTTGTCGTCCACGTGGAGACCCTGAATACGACCGGCTCTACAAAATTCGGCCCGCATAAACCACTTCAACGAACGTGTTGCAGCCTTGTTTATTCCCAATCAAGTTGTCTGCATTGATGAGTCCCTGATTACATTTTCTGGCCGCTTGTCTTTCAAGCAGTACCTTCCCAGCAAGCGTGCCAGATACGGGGTCAAGCTCTATAAGTTCTGTGACAGGGCAACAGGCTATGTATGGAGCTTTACGGTTTATGAGGGAAAAGATAGTCAGGTTGAGCCGGTCAACTGCCCAGATTACATAGGGAGCGCTGGCAAGATAGTGTGGAACTTGGTGTCACCCTTATTTGGAAAGGGGTACCACTTGTATGTGGACAATTATTACACGAGCGTGCCACTGTTTAGTCACTTGTTTGATCATCAGATTGGAGCATGTGGCACCGTGCGACCTAATCGCCGGGGCTTTCCCCAGAGGCTTGTAGATTCCCGTCTTAGGCTGGGGGAGAGAGCCTGCTTGAAGTGTAATTGCTTGCTCGCTATGAAGTGGAGGGACAATAATAATGTTTTCCTTCTTACCTCCCTTCATGCAGACACGACAGTCCAAATTCCTACGGCGACTGGTGTTGTGAAGAAACCCCTCTGTGTCCACGAATATAACAAAAATATGGGAGGGGTGGACCTCAACGACCAGATGTTGGCGCCGTATCTAATTGACCGTAAGGCGAGACGCCTTATTCCAATTGGCTTTGCTGAACGCTCATGTGCTATACAGAGCTTCAGGCGGGACTTTATCTGTCCTAAAATTCCAGGATGAGATAGTCACAGAACTCCTGTATCC
Source organism: Rana muscosa (assembly GCA_029206835.1). Lineage (NCBI taxonomy): Eukaryota > Metazoa > Chordata > Amphibia > Anura > Ranidae > Rana > Rana muscosa. The sequence goes on from CM055126.1 coordinate 26,219,869, forward strand.
AGGCGGTTTTGCATCTCACCATCCCCTACCAAATACAGTAATCCGGCTGCATGAGAGGCATTATCCGTATGTCCTCGAGAGTACCCCTACCCAACGAGCCCCCCAAAAAAGATGTCGTGTCTGTAGCAAGCGCGGATTTAGGCGTGACACCCGTTATTATTGTCCACGCTGTCCTGACAATCCTGGTCTTTGCATTGGTGAATGTTTTGAACGCTTCCACTCAAAACTGAAGTTTTAGCGTAGGGTACAGCATTTCACAGACTAGGACACACTTACACAGGGTCTCCCAAGATGCCATCGCATTTTGAGAGACCTGAACCATTACAGTTGTTAAAGTTACAAAAAAAAGTGTAAAAAAAAAAAAAAAACGTAAAAACCAAAAACACAAAAAAATATATAAAATAATAAAAAAAAATAGTTGTTGTTTTATTGTTCTCTCTCTCTCTCTCTCTATTTTCTCTCTATTGTTCTGCTCTTTTTTACTGTATTCTATTCTGCAATGTTTTATCACGCTTGCTTTTCAGGTATGTAATTTTTTGTTTTCAGGTGCGCCATTCAACTGCAGTGTGGAATTATTTATCTTGACAGCAACAGCGTTTGCTCCCACGATACATAAAGCCGTGACTCCAGTGCTGTAGGAGGTGATTTCACCACCACAGTTAAAAAAAAAGAGCATATATGCCGAAGCATGGGGGCAGCAGGGGCGGAGGAGCGATTTTGCTCCTAATGCCGCGTACATACGGTCGAAATTCCGACGGAGGCTTGCCCGTGGAAAAGTCCGACCGTGTGTACGCGGCATAACTTTTTTGCGGGAGGATGCCCCCATGCTTCGGCATATATATATTTTAGGCACAGGTTGCGTTAAAAAATGTTTTTATTTTTTTACTAGGTTTTGTTTTGGTATTTGCTTTGCAGGTATGGTATGGTAAGGTCTTACTGTTGTACTGTAATGTTACTTTGTTTTAATGTTAACCATAATTTGCTTAGCAGGTACGCCATTCAGTTGCAGCGCGGATCTATTTATCTTGATAGCAACAGCGTTTGCTCCCACGATACATAAAGCTGTGACTCCAACGCTGTAGGAGGTGATTTCACCTCCACAGTTAAAAAAAGAGCATATATGCCGAAGCATGCGGGCAGCAGGGGCGGAGGAGCGATTTTGCTCCTAATGCCGCGTACATACGGTTGAAATTCCGACGGAAGCTTGCCCGTGGAAAAGTCTGACCGCGTGTACGCAGCATAACCTTTTATGCCACGTACATACGGTCGAAATTCCGACGGAGGCTTGCCCGTGAAAAGGTCCGACCATGTGTAAGCGGCATAACTTTTTTGCGGGAGGATGCCCCCATGCTTCGGCATATATATATTTTAGGCACAGGTTGTGTTAAAAAAATGTTTTATTTTATAATAGTTTTTTTTTTTTTGGTATTTGCTTTGCAGGTATGGTAGGGTAAGGTCTTACTGTTATACTGTAATGTTACTTTGTTTTAATGTTAACCATCATTTGCTTAGCAGGTACGCCATTCAGTTGCAGCACGGATTTATTTATCTTGATAGCAACAGCGTTTGCTCCCACGATACGTAAAGCCGTGACTCCAACACTGTAGGAGGTGATTTCACCACCACAGTTAAAAAAAAAGAGCATATATGCCGAAGCATGGGGGCAGCAGGGGGCGGAGGGTGCGATTTTGCTCCTAATGCCGCGTACATGCGGTCGAAATTCCGACGGAGGCTTGCCCGTGGAAAAGTCCGACCGTGTGTACGTGGCATAACCTTTTATGCTGCGTACATACGGTTGAAATTCCGACGGAGGCTTGCCCGTGGAAAAGTCAGACCGTGTGTACGCGGCATAACTTTTTTGCGGGAGGATGCCCCCATGCTTCGGCATATATAAATGGTGCATGTATGCCCATCATTAGAAGTGGGTGGATGAAGGGAGGTATTCTAATGGTGGGCATACCCACCGATCAATCTCTTTTTTTCGTTCAGCCAACAGGCTGCATGAAAAAAAAGATTACAATACATGTCCAACAAGGACCAGCAACGTACTGGTATGTTGGTGGACTTTGAATGTTTATACCAGAATGATGCCTGCAGGTTTAGGTATCCTCTTGGTATCATTCTTTTCAGCCAGCGGCCGGCTTTCATGTAAAAGCAATCCTAGCAAATAATTAGCCTCTAGACTGCTTTTACAAGCAGTGGGAGGGAATGCCCCCCCCCCGGATATAAACAGCGCCATTGGGAAATTGGGAAAGCATTTTATCACACCGATCTTGCTGTGGTCAGATGCTTTGAGGGCAGAGGAAAGATCTAGGGTCTAACCCCCCAATTTTTTTTCAAAAAAAGAGTACCTGTCACTACCTATTGCTATCATAGGGGATATTTACATTCCCTGAGATAACAATAAAAATGGTAAAAAAAAAAAATATGGAAGAAACAGTTTAAAAATAAAATAAAAAGCAAAATAAAAATAAAAAATAAAAAAAGCACCGCTCTCCACCCCTGCTCTTGTGCAAGGCGAATGCAAGCGTCGGTCTGGCGTCATATGTAAACAGCAATTGCACCATGCATGTGAGGTATCACCACGAAGGTCAGATCGAGGGCAGTAATTTTAGCAGTAGACCTCCTCTGTAAATCTAGCGTGGTAACCTGTAAAGGCTTTTAAAAATGAATGTAGTTTGTCGCCGCTGCGCGTTTGTGCGCAAATCTAAAGCATGTCATGTTTGGTATCCATGTACTCGGCCTAAGATCATCTTTTTTATTTCATCAAACATTTGGGCAATATAGTGTGTTTTAGTGCATTAAAAATAAAAAAAGTGTGTTTTACCCCCACAAAATGCATTTGAAAAATCGCTGCGCAAAAACTGTGTGGAAAAAAAATGCAACACCCACTATTTTAATCTGTAGGGCCTTTGCTTTAAAAAAATATATAATGTTTGGGGGTTCAACATAATTTTCTTGCAAAAAATATATGTTTTCATGTAAACAAAAAGTGTCAGAAAGGGCTTTGTCTTCAAGTGGTTAGAAGAGTGGATGATGTGTGACATAAGCTTCCTAATGTTGTGCATAAAATGCCAGGACAGTTCAAAACCCCCCAAATGACCCCATTTTGGAAAGTAGACACCCCAAGCTATTTGCTGAGAGGCATGTTGAGCCCATTGAATATTTTTTTTTGTCCCAAGTGATTGAATAATGACAAAAAGAAAAAAAAATGTACAAAAAGTACAAAGTTGTCACTAAATGATATATTGCTCAAACATGCCATGGTTATATGTGGAATTGCACCCCAAAATACATTCTGTTGCTTCTCCTGAGTACGGGGATACCACATGTGTGAGACATTTTGGGAGCCTAGCCGCGTACAGGACCCCGAAACCCAAGCACAGCCTTCAGAATTTCTAAGGGTGTAAATTTTTGATTTCACTCCTTACTGCCTATCACAGTTTCGGAGGCCATGGAATGCCCAGATGGCACAAACCCCCCCAAATGACCCAATTTTGGAAAGTAGACACCCCTAGCTATTTGCTGAGAGGTATGGTGAGTATTTTGCAGATCTCGCTTTTTGTCACAAAGTTTTGAAAATTGAAAAAATAAATAAAAATTCTTTCTTAATTTTCAAAAACAAATGAGAGCTGTAAAATACTCGCCATGCCTCTCAGCAAATAGCTTGGGGTGTCTACTTTCCAAAATGGGTTAATTCGTGGGGGTTTTGGGCTATCTTGGCATTTTATGGCCTTCAAAACTGTGATAGGTAGTGAGGAGTGAAATCAAAAATTTACGCCCTTAGAAATCCTGAAGGCGGTGCTTGGTTTTTGGGGCCCCGTACGCGGCTAGGCTCTCAAAAAGTCCCACACATGTGGTATCCCCGTACTCAGGAGAAGCAGCAAAATTTATTTTGGGGTGTAATTCCACATACAACCATGGCATGTGTGAGCAATATATCATTTAGTGACAACTTTTTGTAATTTTTTTTTTCTTTTTGTCATTATTCAATCACTTGGGACAAAAAAAAATATTCAATGGGCTCAACATGCCTCTCAACAATTTCCTTGGGGTGTCTACTTTCCAAAATGGGGTCATTTTGGGGGGTTTTGTGTTATCTTGGCATTTTATGGCCTTCAAAACTGTGATAGGTAGTGAGGACTGAAATCAAAAATTTATGCCCTTAGAAACCTTGAAGGCGGTGCTTGGTTTTTGGGGTCCCGTACGCGGCTAGGCTCCCAAAAAGTCCCACACATGTGGTATCCCCGTACTCAAGAGAAGCAGCAGAATGTATTTTGGGGTGTAATTTCACATATGCCCATGGCATGTGTGAGCAATATATCATTTAGTGACAACTTTGTGCAAAAAAAAAAAGTTTGTCATATTCCCGCAACTTGTGGCAAAATATAAAATATTCCATGGACTCAACATGCCTCTCAGTAAATAGCTTTGGGGGTCTATTTTCCAAAATTGGGTCATTTGGGGGGGGTTTTGTGCTATTTTGGCATTTTATGGCCTTCGTAACTGTGATAGGTAGTGATAGGTAGTGAGGAGTGAAATCAAAAATTTACGCCCTTAGAAATCCTGAAGGCGGTGCTTGGTTTTTGGGGACCCGTACGCGGCTAGGCTCTCAAAAAGTCCCACACATGTGGTATCCCCATACTCAGGAGAAGCAGCAGAATGTATTTTGGGGTTCAATTCCACATATAACCATGGTATGTGTGAGCAATATATCATTTAGTGACAACTTTTTGTACATTTTTTTTTTCTTTTTGTCATTATTCAATCACTTGGGACAAAAAAAATATTCAATGGGCGCAACATGCCTCTCAGCAAATAGCTTGGGGTGTCTACTTTCCAAAATGGGGTCATTTGGGGGGGGGTGTTTGTGCCATCTTGGCATTTTATGGCCTTCAAAACTGTGATAGGTAGTGATAGGTAGTTAGGAGTGAAATCAAAAATTTATGCCCTTAGAAATCTTGAAGGCGGTGTTTGGTTTTTGGGGTCATGTACGCGGCTAGGCTCCCAAAAATTCCCACACATGTGGTATCCCCGTACTCAGGAGAAGCAGCAGAATGTATTTTGGGGTGTAATTTCACATATGCCCATGGCATGTGTGAGCAATATATCATTTAGTGACAACTTTGTGCAAAAAAAAAAAAAAAAGTTTGTCATATTCCCACAACTTGTGGCAAAATATAAAATATTCCATGGACTCAACATGCTTCTCAGCAAATAGCTTGGGGGGTCTACTTTCCAAAATGGGGTCATTTGGGGGGGGGGTTTGTGCTATTTTGGCATTTTGCCATTTTATGGCCTTCGAAACTGTGATAGGTAGTGAGGAGTGAAATCAAAAATTTGCGCCCTTAGAAATCCTGAAGGCGGTGCTTAGTTTTCGGGGTCCCGTGCGCGGCTAGGCTCCTAAAAAGTCCCACACATGTGGTATCCCCGTACTCAGGAGAAGCAGCAAAATGTATTTTGGGGTGCAATTCCACATATAACCATGGCATGTGTGAGCAATATATAATTTAGTGACAACTTTTTGTATTTTTTTTTGTTTTTGTCATTATTCAATCACTCTCAGCAATTTCCTTGGGGTGTCTACTTTCCAAAATGGGGTTATTTGGGGGGGTTTTGTACTGCCCTGCCATTTTAGCACCTCAAGAAATGAGATAGGCAGTCATAAATTTAAAGCTTTGTAAATTCCAGAAAATGTACCCTAGTTTGTAAACGCTATAACTTTTGCGCAAAGCAATAAATATACGCTTATTGACATTTTTTTTACTAAAGACATGTGGCTGAATACATTTTGGCCTAAATGTATGACTAAAATTGAGTTTATTCGATTTTTCTTATAACAAAAAGTAGAAAATATCATTATTTTTAAAAATTTTCGGTCTTTTTCCGTTTATATCGCAAAAAATAAAAATCGCAGAGGCAATCAAATACCATTAAAAGAAAGCTCTATTTATGGGAAGAAAAGGATGCAAATTTCATTTGGGTACAACATTGCATGTCCGCACAATTTACAGTTAAAGCAGCGCAGTGCAAAATTCTGAAAACACCTCTGGTCCTTTAGCTACAAAATGGTCTGGGGCTTAAGTGGTTAAATGAAACAGTGGGCTGATGGAGATGAAAGAATGAAATAAACCATTGAATATTACATACATGTATTCAATAGGTAAAAAATTTACAGTAAAAAAGGGGGCAGCAAGTACAAAACCACATAGCATGACCAAAATTTCATACATATACAAATATGGACATAATGATATATGGCAATAAGTAGTAGAAATAAATCAATGAGGGCGTATGTGGACACATATGAGCTGAGCAGCACACAACAATTTGTGATAAATTATAAAATAATAATGAGTCATAAAAACTGGTTGACCAAAATGAAGTCCCATTAGCGCATATAGCTACATCATTGTAAGCCCGAAGCGCCCTGCTATGTGTTTGACTCCCTGCCACCTCAGCTCCCGAGACGGGCAGCCTCCTGGCCCTTTCTTTCACATACATCACAATGTGGCACACCCTATAAGTAACCAGAATTGACTTCTTATCCTCTCTGGTGGAATTGAGTTCAATACACTGATCATTATTTATTCTGTATTTCCAGATAACCCATTACATCTGCCCCTGAGGAGTGTTTTCTATATACATGAAACGCTGCTTCGGCCTTACAATGATGTAGCTATATGCGCTAATGGGACTTCATTTTGATCAACCAGTTTTTATGACTCGTTTTTATTTTATAATTTATCACAAATTGTTGTGTGCTGCTCAGCTCATATGTGTCCACATACGCCCTCATTGATTTATTTCTACTACTTATTGCCATGTATCATTATGTCCATATTTGTATATGTATGAAATTTTGGTCATGCTATGTGCTTTTGTACATGCTGCCCCCTTTTTTACTGTATATTTTTTACCTATTTAATACATGTGTGCAATATTCAATGGTTTATTTCATTCTTTCATCCCCATCAGCCCACTGTTTCATTTAAAGTCCCAACTTCCTTTGTTTTCATTTTGAATACGGGATGGAGATACATTTCATATGTAATCTCACTCAAAGTCCCAAAACCACAACCGGCGCCCCCCCCTTCTTTTCCTACGTGCACCAGGGATAGAAACAGTGGTCTATAGATGACAGTGTTCCCCTGCCAGCTTCTTACATGGGGTTTGTCTTTTTGAGCTGTGCACCTTTGGTTCACACAAACGGGACACCATTGAGCATTGATGTATCACTGTGGATCCTTTGGGCCACTTCCTGTCCGTTACATGGGACTGTGATGTGCTCATGGTGCCCCCTTTCCCCCCTGCTTCCGCCCGTCACTGGGCGGGACTCCTGCGGGGAGTTTGGGCGGATGCTGTCAGCGCATCAGCGTCACGCACCATCCATCCGGTTGACGTCCTTTGGGGCGTCGCGCTGTTGAGCGTGCATTATCTACCTTGGCCGACTCAGCTGGTTTGTGCGGCGTCACTCCAGGGCAGGCTGTCATGCCGCCTGGTTGGGGCCCCGCCTCCCACACTGTCGAGCCAGCGTGACATTGGTGGCAGTCTCACGCACGTGCGGGACGCAATATGGGTGTCTCCCCGGTCATTCATCCTATTGCCATCTGTATGCAGACGCCACAGCCTTTACCAGTCGTTACCATGCAGCACACGTACAAGGTAACATTGGTCACCTCTCATGCAGCGCTTATTCCACTACTCCTTTTACTATGTGGGTCGTTCCTGATGGATTTACCCATTCATTTCAGATACTTATACTGCACCATGAGGAAACACCTGACTCCATGAAACTGATGGCTACCTGCTGCCTAGGGATGATGCCTTTGTGCCCCGCTATGTGTTTGACTCCCTGCCACCTCAGCTCCCAGGACGGGCAGCCTCCTGGCCCTTTCTTTCACATACATCACAATGTGGCACACCCTGTAAGTAACCAGAATTGACTTCTTGTCCTCTCTGGTGGAATTGAGTTCAATACTCTGATCATTATTTATTCTGTATTTCCAGATAACCCATTACATCTGCCCCTGAGGAGTGTTTTCTATATGCACGAAATGCTGCGTCGGGCTTACAATGATGTAGCTATATGCGCTAATGGGACTTAATTTTGATCAACCAGTTTTTATGACTCGTTTTTATTTTATAATTTATCACAAATTGTTGTGTGCTGCTCAGCTCATATGTGTCCACATACACCCTCATTGATTTATTTCTACTACTTATTGCCATGTATCATTATGTCCATATACAATATATATGAAATTTTGGTCATGCTATGTGCTTTTTTACATGCTGTCCCCTTTTTTACTGTATATTTTTTACCTATTTAACCACTTAACGATCGCCCCATGTACATACACGTCGGCAGAATGGCAAGGACAGGCACAATCATGTACCTGTACGTGCCTGCCTTCGTGCGGGTGGGGGGTTCCATTGGACCCCCTCCCAGTACATGAGGTGATCGGTATCGCTTCAGGAGCGATCCGTGATGAGGGGGCGGCCATTGGTTTCTGGCCACCCCCTCGCGATCGCTCCCGGCTAATGAGATGCTTCCCCTGCCTGTATAATGTATGCACAGGCACGAGGAAGTGATGTCATCTCTCCATGCGGCACTCTATTCGTCCAGAGCGCCGAGAAGAGAAGACATCAGGTTAGTGCACCAACAGCCCACTGACACCAGGACACATAGGTACACTTTCCACCCCCCCAGTCACCCCCAGATCGCCCCCCAGATCATCCCCCAGCCCCCATTCACAGTGTCACTGATTGCAGTGATCATTTATTTACTGATCACTGCAATCAGTGACATTTGTGATAGTAAAAGTGTCAGGGCAGTTAGTGTTAGGTCCCTTTAGGTCCAGGGTAGCCCCCTAACCCCTCTCTATTAAAGGTTTAACGCCTTGATTGCCCCCCAGGTAACCCTTTCACCCCCTATCGCCAGTGTCACTAAGCGATTGTTTTTCTGATCGCTGTATTAGTGTCGCTCGTGCCGCTAGGTAGCCAGTTATTTTTTTAGGTTCGCCGCCAGGTTTTTATAGCATTGGGTACCCCCATATATTATCTAATAAAGGTATTAACCCCCTGATTGCCCCTAGAGTTAACCCTTTCACCAGTGATCACTGAATAAGTGTCACTGGTGACACTGGTTAGCCAGTTAGTTATTTAGGTTCCCCGTCATGTTTTTATATAGCATCAGGTACCCCCATATATTAACTAATAAAGGTTTAACCCCTTGATCACCCCCCAGTTAACCCTTTCACCCCTATCACCAGTGTCACTAAGCAATTGTTTTTCTGAACGCTGTATTAGTGTCGCTGGTGCCACTAGGTAGCCAGTTATTTTTTTAGGTTGGCCGCCAGGTTTTTATAGCATCAGGTACCCCCATATATTATCTAATAAAGGTTTAACCCCTTGATCGGCCCCCAGGTAACCCTTTCACCCCCTATCACCAGTGTCACTAAGCAATAGTTTTTCTGATCGCTGTACTAGTGTCGCTGGTGCCGCTAGGTAGCCAGTTATTTCTTTAGGTTCGCCACCAGGTTTTTATAGCATCGGGTACCCCCATATACAACCTACTAACGTTTTTAACCCCCTGATTGCCCCTAGAGTTAAACCTTTAACCAGTGATCACCGTATAAGTGTCACTGGTAACACTGGTTAGCCAGTTAGTTATTTCGTTATTTAGGTTCCCCGTCAGGTTTTTATAGTGTCAGGTACCCCCATATATTACCTAATAAAGGTTTTAACCCCCTGATTGCCCCTAGTTAACCCTTTCACCAGTAATCACTGTATAAGTGTTACGGGTGACGCTGGTTAGTTAGTTTGCTTTTTATAGCATCAGGGAACCCGGCGTATATAACCCAATAAAGGTTTAACCCCCTGGTCGCCCGGGTGATATCAATTAGGTTTTAGCGTCAGATAGGGTCTGCGTCGCCCCAGGCAGCGTCAGGTTAGTGCCAGTAACGCTAACACCCATGCGCAAAGCATAAACCTCCCTTAGTGGTATAGTATCTGATCAGATCTATACTAGCGTCCCCAGCAGTTTAGGGTTCCCAAAAACGCAGTGTTAGCGGGATTAGCCCAGATACCTGCTAGCACCTGCGTTTTGCCCCTCCGTCCAGCCAAGCCCACATAAGTGCAGTATCGATTGATCACTGTCACTTACAAAACACAACACACATAGGGCAGAGGAGAGATCTAGGGTCTAATAGACCCCAATTTTTTCAAAAAAAGAGTACCTGCCACTACCTATTGCTATCATAGGGGATATTTACATTCCCTGAGATAACAATAAAAATGATTAAAAAAAATAAAAATGGAAGGAACAGTTTAAAAAAACACCCCTGTCCCGCCCTGCTCTTGCGCAAAGGCGAACGCAAACGTCGGTCTGGCGTCATATGTAAACAGCAATTGCACCATGCATGTGAGGTATCACCGCAAAGGTCAGATCGAGGGCAGTAATTTTAGCATTAGACCTCCTAGGTAAATCTAATGTGGTAACCTGTAAAGGCTTTTAAAGGGTTTTAGAAATGTATGTAGTTTGTCGCCACTGCGTGTTTGTGCGAAATTTTAAAGCATGTCGTGTTTGGTTTCCATGTACTCGGCCTAAGATCATCTTTTATATTTCATCAAACATTTGGGCAATATAGTGTGTTTTAGTGCATTAAAGTTAAAAAAAGTGTATTTTTTCCCCAAAAAATGCATTTGAAAAATCGCTGTGCAAATACTGCGTGGAAAAAAAAATGCAACACCCACCATTTTAATCTGTAGGGCCTTTGCTTTAAAAAAAATATATAATGTTTGGGGGTTCAACATAATTTTCTTGCAAAAAAAAATATGTTTTCATGTAAACAAAAAGTGTCAGAAAGGGCTTTGTCTTCAAGTGGTTAGAAGAGTGGACAATGTGTGACATAAGCTTCCTAATGATGTGCATAAAATGCCAGGACAGTTCAAAACCCCCCAAATGACCCCATTTTGGAAAGTAGACACCCCAAGATATTTGCTGAGAGGCATGTTGAGTCCATGGAATATTTTATATATATTATAAGTTGCGGGAAAAAGACAATTTTTTATTTTTTTTTGCACAAAGTTGTCACTAAATGATATATTGCTCAAACATGCCATTGGCATATGTGGAAATTACACCCCAAAATACATTCTGTTGCTTCTCCTGAGTATGGGGATACCACATGTGTGAGACTTTTTGGGAGCCTAGCCGCGTACAGGACCCCGAAAACAAATCACCGCCTTCAGGATTTCTAAGGGTGTAAATTTTTGATTTCACTTCTCACTGCCTATCACAGTTTCGGAGGCCATGGAAGCCCAGATGGCACAAACCCCCCCAAATGACCCCATTTTGGAAAGTAGACACCCCAAGCTATTTGCTGAGAGGTATGGTGAGTATTTTGCAAATCTCGCTTTTTGTCACAAAGTTTTGAAAATTTAAAAAAAAAAAAAAAAAAAGTTTTTTTCTTTTCTATCTTCATTTTCAAAAACAGATGAGAGCTGTAAAATACTCACCATGCCTCTCAGAAAATAGCTTGGGGTGTCTACTTTCCAAAATGGGGTCATTTGGGGGGGGGGGGTTTCGTGATATCTTGGCATTTTATGGCCTTCAAAACTGTGATGGGTAGTAAGGAGTGAAATCAAAAATTTATGCCCTTAGAAACCTTGAAGGCGGTGCTTGGTTTTTGGGGTCCCGTACGCGGCTAGGCTCCCAAAAAGTCCCACACATGTGGTATCCCCTTACTCAAGAGAAGCAGCAGAATGTATTTTGGGGTGTAATTCCACATATGCCCATGGCATGTGTGAGCAATATATCATTTAGTGACAACTTTTTTTAATTTTATTTATTTTTTTGTCATTATTCAATCACTTGGGACAAAAAAAAAATATTCAATGGGCTCAACATGCCTCTCAGCAATTTCCTTGGGGTGCCTACTTTCCAAGATGGGGTCATTGGGGGGGGGGGGTTTGTACTGCCCTGCCATTTTAGCACCTCAAGAAATGAGATAGGCAGTCATAAATTAAAAGCTGTGTAAATTCCAGAAAATGTACCCTAGTTTGTAGACGTTATAACTTTTGCGCAAAGCAATATATATACGCTTATTGACATTTTTTTTACTAAAGACATGTGGCTGAATACATTTTGGCCTAAATGTATGACTAAAATTGAGTTTATTAGATTTTTATTATAACAAAAAGTAGAAAATATCATTTTCTTTTTTAATTTTCGATTTTTTCCGTTTATATCGCAAAAAATAAAAATAGCAGAGACAATCAAATATGATTAAAAGAAAGCTCTATTTGTGGGAAGAAAAGGATGCAAGCTTCGTTTGGGTACAACATTTCATGACCGCGCAATTGCCAGTTAAAGCAGCGCAGTGCCAAATTGTAAAAACACCCCTGATCTTTATGCTGCGTATTGGTCCAGGGCTTAAGTGGTTAAAACATGTGTAGCGGCCTCACCCTCTGTCCCCTTTGTAAATAAAGTAGCTTGCTTGTCTAGGGGTATGCGGGAGGAGGATGAGGTTCACTACGGCCCCTGTCCTCTAGGGTGTAGAGGTGAAGGCCAACACTATGTTACCTTCGGGTCTGTGTTTTGGATGGAGCCTCTGGCCCTCCTGCAGAGGGGAAGTTTGACTGTCAGTAACAGAGTCCCACACCATAAAAAGTCCCAGACTCCTTTATTCACATATGAACAATATCAGTTGAACTTTCAAAAGAACAAACAGGGTGTGGATACGAGTAGGTCCAGGCACAGTGAACGCTCCTATTCCTTCTTTTGCGAATAGGCTTGGCGCACAGTCGCTGCTACCGACCGTGAGTTTGGTCGCTGCCATCGACCGGGTGAACTGTTGAGGCCCTTGCCACAGGCCTAATAGCAGGTCCCTGCCACCGACCTAAATTGACTAGATATACCGCTGCCACCGGTCACAGAACATGAATTACCTTCCTTTATGAATAGGCCCTTGTCGGAGAAAGACATCCATCCAAGCGGTCTCCGGAGGTCCACCCGACACTGGCAATATGCTGCACCAGCAGGGTCACCTCTCCGGTCCTTTACGCCCTGGATTCAGATGCCCAACACCAGGGGCACCTTAGGACGATCCCTCCCTCGCGGGACCCAGCGGAAGATACTGGGCCCCAGGCCTCCGGTTAAGTACACTCACCCCAGACTAAAGGTGTCTGGGATGGAACACGAACTCTACGTGTACAGGCCAAGGGCGCCTGAACACCGACCACGGAGAGAAGCCCTCAGACTGAAGGTGCCTGGGACTCCGACCTCTTGGTGAAGATGTCCGCCCCCTTTATACCCTCTCCCAGCAAGCACAGCAGGTTCCCCGCCCCCCGACTGGAGAGGTGACCCTTTGTGAAGCTGGTGCAGCATATTGCTAGTGTCGGGTGGACCTCCAGAGACCGCTTGGATGGATATCTTTCTCCGACTAGGGCCTATTCGTAAAGGAAGGTAATTCATGTTCTGTGACCGGTGGCAGCGGTACATCTAGTCAATTCAGGTCGGTGGCAGAGACCTGCTATTAGGCCTGTGGCAGGGGCCTCAACAGTTCACCCGGTCGGTGGCAGCGACCAAACTCACGGTCGGTGGCAGCGACTGTGCGCCAAGCCTATTCGCAAAAGAAGGAATAGGAGCGTTCACTATGCCTGGACCTACTCGTATCCACACCCTGTTTGTTCGTTTGAAAGTTCAACTGATATTGTTCATATGTGAAGAAGAATAAAGGAGTGTTGGACTTTTTATGGTGTGGGGCTCTGTTACTGACAGTCAAACTTCCCCTCTGCAGGAGGGCCAGAGGCTCCATCCAAAAAACAGACCCAAAGGTAACATAGTGTTGGCCTTCACCTCTACACCCTAGAGGACAGGGGCCGTAGTGAACCTCATCCTCCTCCCGCATACCCCTAGACAAGCAAGCTACTTTATTTACAAAGGGGACGGAGGGTGAGGCAGCTACACGTGGGGTCTCGGTGCCAGGATTGTGTTATGGAGCCGAAGCTAACGGAGTTTGAGTGTGTCTGCCCAATGGAGTTCCGAGTAGGTCGGCCATATTGGCCAACACGCCACGAGGCACACCTTCCTTGCAGAGTTCATGGGCGTGACTCGGAGAAAGCCCGCGAACTGAAGCGCCAAAGGGGAGGAGTCTGGCCATGTGAGGAGGATCATCTGGGGGCTGTGGCAAGAACTACGCAGTGCGCGATGGAGCAACAAGCCGTGACCATGTTTGAAAATGCCTTGTGGTTTCCAGTTTCTACCACCACGAGGATGTCTTTGACTAATGCTCCGGTTACGGATAACGGGATCCGGCTCAAGCCCCGGGGAAGATTCGCCCTGTACTCCTGCAGAGACGTTGAGGCCCTGGGTATGATTTTTCCCAGCTGTTCGGGACTAGTGGTGCAGTTGAAGCAATTCGGGCGCTGCGAAGGTGGAACCGTCCTTTGAAAAGCCAAGAGCTATCTACCTCGTCCGCACAGGCGCCTCTACTCAAGGAGGAGGAATCACCGCTTGGACAGCCATCCCCACGCGCACTGCCGGGACCTTGGAGGAGGTCTCCATCAAAGAAGAGAAATCCGAGGATGCTGCTTCGGTCACCACAGGGTCCCTGCTCCCACCGTCAAAACAGAAGGTCGGCCTGGTAAAGGCTTCCTGTGGCCTTGGAGGAGCTTCGCCCCGCTGCTTGCCTGGCCTGGATGGATCCAGAGGGAAGAGCCCTGGACATCGTGACACTACTGCAGGCCCAGGTGAGCCAGGGTTTGGGACTGATGGTGTGGTTGGAGGTGTCGGGAGTCCACAGTCGGTGGAGCCCGCTGAGGGGGGTGACTCCGAGTCTACAAGGGGTTACCTGCCTGCCGAAATGTATGACACCTCCGACCTTGACTCGCTCTCCGACATTGGAGACGATGCAGAGATGGACAAGATTTTCTGCCAGAAAGGCTGGGACAAGATACCTCTGTCCTTGTCCCGTGCAAAAAGGGACTCACCCATGTCTACAGGGGATAGTACACCCCGGGTGGAGGCACCAGCGCCTGAGGAGGAGCCCCGTTCCCAGTCTGCCCTTCGATCACCGGTGTCACCTGCATCTAACACCGGGGGTCAGAGACTGTCGCTGCGGGCGCCTATGCCCAATTTGGAAGTGATCAAGGCCCCTCGCCATCCAGATTGTATTGTTTTACCAGGTGTGGGGAACAAAGCTACTATGCCTCCCTTGGCCAGGCTTCAACGCTTGTTTGGTCAGAAGGTTGCTCATGAGTACGGGTGGGAATACCCATACTTGTCAAAGGAACTGCTATATGAGGTCGAAGTCTATCGGGAGCGTTGGTACAATTACTTCATATGGACACATATTGGAGTGCCACACACCCGTAGGTACCTTGCTTGCTCTCCCAAGGCATCACAAAGGTTCAAGGACTGCAAGGCAGAATGGATGCTGGGTCGGCACATCCACGCGGATAAGGTGCTGATACGTCGGAAAGATAAGGAGGATGCTGAGTATCAGATTGAGACCATGGATCAACATTTGAAGCCCCTTGTCCTGCCGCATCCCAGATTCTATCTGTAGGAGAAAAAGACTCTTTTCCCTTGTCCTTTTTCCCAAGTTGATGGAACTTTCTGGAGTTTGTGTTTGCTTTTCTCCAGGAAAATCAGTGACTGTGCCCTAGTTAAAGGGGTGTTTGTGCTCTTCGGAGAAATGGAGACTGTTTCCGTTGTTTGTTCTCCTTTCTTCCGTCCAACAAAGTAATCATGAACTTTGGGGTAGTTAGAGCCAGGGCACAGAGAAGTTCCGTCTCAGGATTCGACAAGTGCTATGACCGTGCCAAGGGCGCCTGAACACCAACCACGGACAGCAGCCCTCAGGCTGAAGGTGCCTGGGACTCCGACCTCGTGGTGAAGATGTCCGCCCCCTTTATACCCTCTCCCAGCAAGCACAGCGGGTTACCCGCCCCACAGTACAGCTGCCGCGAGAGGTCACAAAGGGTACGGCACTGCAGTAGTGGTTCAAGCCCGGCTCAGAGTAACAGCACCACCTACTGAGCCACAGGGAACTGTGCACCACTGATGTCCTCACCCGAACAGAATACAGCCCTATTCTTCCAATTAGTGCATCTGGGTCATGCTACCACCCAGATGCTCCCCTTTAAATAGTACATACCCACTACACATGTATGTAATATTTAATGGTTTATTTCATTATTTCATATACATCAGCCCACTGTTTCATTTAAAGTCCCAACTTCCTTTTTTTTCATTCACGAAGGTGAGCCTCCCCGCTCACCATCCTGAAATAGCCCGCCTGTGTGCCCTTAGCAGCAGCCGGAGGAAGAGGGGAGGAGGGAAAATGGCAGTACAGCTAGCACAGAGGGGTCCCAGGCAGCAGGGGGAAGGAGGCACAGATACTAGAGCCAACTGCAGTGCAGTTAGAAGAAAAGAAAATGAAAAACTGGCCGCAATGCACAAGAGTCACAAGCATCAGCAATAAGGCAGTACTACTGGCCCTTCTGCTCGGCAGGTGCATGGGCCCCACTTTGAAACTGATGAGGCCTGGGCCCAGTACAGGGGGGGTGGCTGTGCTGCCTTATCAGTGGCACTGCCCACAAGTAATATGGGTAGCAGAGCGTTCCTATCCCTTGATGCTCATAAAGCATTTTATAGTGTTTAATGGGACTATCTCTGGCTGGTTCTGTTCAAATTTGGTTTTGGTACACAGTTTATATCCTGGGTTTGTCTCCTCTACAGTGCGCCAACTGCATCCATAAGAGTTCTAGATAGGGTTTCACCTTCATTCACTCTTGGCAGAGGCACTAGGCAGGGCTGACACCTTTCTCTACTGCTCTTTTCGCTCACCATTGAGCCATTAGCTGTCCTCATATGCGTCAACCCCCTGATTACGTGACATTCGCTACATCGCAATTCAGGAAAAAATCATGTTGCATGCAGATGACATGTTACTATTGCTAGGGGATACGACTCTGTCTCTGCAAACAGTCATATCCACTGTTCAGGACTTTGGCCAATATTTCGCGAACTGACAATCAATTGGACCAAATCAGCACTGCTCCTACTGGACGGTGATTCTACACAACCAATTGCCCCCGCTTGTCCCATACTTACAACAGATAAATGTAAGTATTTGAGAATATATGTGACCTCCTCTCCCTTAGAATATAGTTAACTGGTTAACATCTCCCCCCTGCTAAACAAATTCCGTGATAACATTTTGATTTGGAATAAATTGCCATTGTCAATTGCAGGTAAGATGAATCTCAATAAATTGATTCTGATGCCAAAGCTTCTCTACCCATAACAAAAACTCCCCTATGGAGCATATCACAATGTTCACGCTCCTGTGCTGTGCGGTAAGTCCCAACATGTTATCAGACTCTCATCTTGACATGTTAGTATATGTGGATAATGCACACCTCACTGCCTTCCAAAGACTGGGGAAGTCCGAATGAACAATTCCCCTACGGTTGTCCCCTTAAAAACGTTTACAATAGTGAATTCCATCTTTAGAACTCTGCTGTGGGGAAAACGCACACCACGGATCAAATTGGAACATTTACAACGGCCCAAGGATGGGGGGCCTAGACCTTCCCAACCCCTGGCTCTTTTATATAGCTGCGCAACTGCAGAATTTAATTGGCCCTGGGTATACCTCTACACAATCTGTTGAAGATCACATTACCTCCACGACCCGTTATTATGCTGGCCCATATTCAGAGAGACTCAATCACAGAGGGTCTTGAGGCCCTTAGTTTTGCTAAACCAAATAAGCTCCTACCGACATACAGTCTCGTTCAAAAAACATGGAACAAGGCTAAATAACAACATGTCACTGGGTATACAAAGTATAGCCCGATATGGTGTAACGATAACTATTCAGAACTAGCCAAGTTAGTGCATGGCACTCAGTGGAAGGCATATGGAATAGTTACTATGTCTTAAGTTTTTAAGGATGGTTTTCTGTTACCTTTTGCTTCCCTGCAAGCCGTATACTCGCTACCCACCCATATGCAGTTTTTCTACCTACAATTTTTGACATGCAGTCAGGGAACAGGGGGACATGCAGGAATGGTATCTATCTCCCACCCCTATTTTCAACTTGGCTGAAAGCTCTAAAGGCTTTATTTTAAAATGTTAAAGCATGTGTTGTTGTCTGAGTTCCACAAAGGCCATCCTAGCAACGTGACTTTGCTTTGGGAGAGAGACCTAGGTACGATGTTGGGTGATCAATGGGAAGAGACATATCAGGCTGTGGTAACCTGCTCTCTAAACGTGGCCCAGAAGCTTTCTCAACTCTACATTCTCTTACGCTCTCACTACAATCCCCTGAAGCTTTATAAGATGGGATACACTATGGAGCCATATTGCCAAAGATGCAGAACGGACCACAGGGACCTAATCCATCTATTATGATGTTGCCCCAAACTTCATCACTATTGGGGGCAGGTTGTAGATACAATAAACATGGTATTTAAGACAAACATCCCATTGGACCCCAAATGCTGTCTCTTAAATGTTTTAGAGAAAGTCATTGAGGATGAACACCCTAGGATAGCAGTGGGAAGGGCCCTTTTCCATGCTCTAGATTAATTCTAATACTGTGGAAGTCCCTTGATCCCCCTACACACAAGGCCTGGGTGTCCGCTGTGGGTAATGCTCTGCTTCTAGAACAAAATATTTTGACATAACGTGGTTGCCCCGTAAGGTAGAAAAGGCTGGGGACTGTGGTTAGACAGCCCTGGTTTCAGCCCTCGAGAATTTTTTTATCAGAGGTTGTTTCTGTGTCCAAATAGGGTTCTGTTGTTCATTTAAATTAGGATGATTATAAGGACCCTTGCTGCACTTTGGGTGGGATGGAGTCAAGGATGCACAATACCAGCATTGTATTTGATATGGGTATGTGGGCACAGGTATCTGTCAGTGTCAATGTTTCTGTAATTACTGCCTTTGAAACAATAAGATTTTATTAGTAGTAGTCAAATTTAACAGTTGTACAATCATACTAACATTTGTATATGAATTTTAGCATGGGAAATGCAACAATTAGTATAATTGAATTTAGCAGTAGAGTAGAGTATTTTTAAAAAAAAGGGAAAAACAATATTCATATAAACCACGGCATAATTACTGCCTTTGGATATCTATGTGGATGTAAGCTTTATTGATTTGTCTCGTTTTGGAATGTGTAGAGCTTCTGAAGATGCCCAGTGGGAGGGGTGAAACGCGTCAAGCAGGGACCAGATACATGAGGTCCAGTGACAGCTGGCAGCACGCCAAGGCGGCAATTTTTGCTTGTATGCCTTTCTTTGATGTAAGTGCATTTCTTTAGTGATTTTACCAATAATTATTAGCAATATTACGCTATGTGCATATCTCTCTCTTCATTGGTACACTATATATCCACAGCATTGTAATGGAGACCTAGCCATAGATGTAGATTAAAGATCTTGGAGTCCTTTAAAGCATGTTGTTGGAAGGAGACATCCCAACCATTGATGTAGGCCAAAGACCTTACATTTTTAAAGCTTACTGTTGGAGAGTGGGGACCAGGGGGGGGGGGAGCACGGAGTGGCACATGTATCCTCACAGGCAGAAGTGAATACGTTAATTTGCACTGAAGAACTTTATTTTGATTGCACTTTGATTGTACTTTATGTGTTTGCACAGCACTTGAAATACTGTATATAAAGTATGTATTTGTATATTTTGGCGCAGCCCTGAGTATCGCAATTTTGTATCAGCTTAATTTTATAGGAACGAGATGAGCTGGCCTATTTCAGATGTAATTTGCAAGCCAAAATATATATGTGAATAAGTACAATTCATATATAAAAACCCTTTTGTATCAGCAATAGATGAGATACAAGAAAAGGAATTGCATGGTTGGCTGGCCTGTTTCATAGGTAGTTTAAAGATAGAACTGATGGGGAAGTTCATGGGGAAGAGAGCAAGGTAAAAACAAAATCATATCCATAATTTGGATAATAATAAAAAAAGAACATAATACATAAATTATTATTTTTTAGCTAGATATAGAATTTAAGGGGGCGTGGCCTGACGCAGCATGTGAGCAGACGTTCCTCTCTGCAGCTCCAAGATCCCTCTGCACAATCCTTCGCAATCCTGCTAACCTGCCAAACCAATCGGCCCAAAACTTTCTCCAGACACCCAAGAGGGACCCTGCTACTCATCCACGGAAGAATTTTGGTGGATGGGAGGAAGAAAAGGGAGAAAACAGCCCCCGGTCAGGATGAATATTACCACTCGGTCCTCCCAAGATGGCCGCCGCTCCACCATGCTACATGTGCCTCTCTCATCTACACCGGAACTCTTCGGTGACGATCTGGACCCCTCACTACCACCATCCCCTGGGGCTTCAGCCCCTTCAATACCCATGGCCCACCCCGCTCCGAGTGATGACGGTCTCGAGGAGGGGCCGGAACCGGAGCCCACCTTGCTGGATGTTCTCAAAATCCTGAAGGTAAATCATTCTGATATTATGGGGAAGGTGGAGGAACTAAAGCTGGACATTACTATAATGCGCCAGGACATGCATAAGGTCAGGGACCGGGTCGCTGAGACAGAAAGCCGCATTAGTGACCTGGAAGACACTGTAGGCCCGGCCCTGCCTGTGCTGAAAACCCATGGCAACAGAATTCAATCGTTGGCAGATAAGATCGACGATTTGGAAAATCGTTTACGTAGGAATAACCTGCGCCTGGTGGGCCTCCCAGAACGGGTCGAGGGTGCAGACCCGGTATCCTTCCTTGAATGCTGGTTTACCCAGGAATTTGGCAAAGACTGCCTGTCGCCATGTTTTGTGATCGAACGGGCCCACAGGGTCCCTGGGAGACCGCTCCCTGCTGGAAACCCCCCTCGCACCATGGTTATCCGTCTCCTAAATTATAGGGACAGGGACGCTATCCTGAGGGCTGCCCGCATAAAGGGAAGCCTGAAAATCAACAACGCATCGGTCTCCCTCTACCCAGATTACTCCCCAGCAGTTCGTGCTGCGAGAGCCAAGTATCAACATGTTAAACAGAAGTTGAGAGAACAGACCATACAATACTCCATGCAATTTCCCGCGACGCTGAGAGTCGTCCACCAGGACCAAGTGCACTTTTTTCAGAACCCTGCTACTGCGCTTTCCTGGTATGAATCCCTGTCCAAACCCGGCCGCGCATCTGACCGACCACCTGCAACCTGATCGGGGTATCCCCCCCGCACAGGCTACAAAGCCACTTCATTTTCTTTTTCTCGCCCCAATCGGGGGCTCTTTGTGCCTATGGCAGGTACCTTATTCTACAGCTCGACAAGAGGCTATGGATCTTTAAGGGGAAGATTGGGATGCTGCAGTTGTTTTCCTTTTTCTTTCCCCTTTGGTTTTCTTTTTTTTTTTTTCTTTTTTTGTTCTCTGATCATTGACTGATCAAAATAGTTTGCTGACTTGCCTGTATTGGCCATGTTCCTAGTGTCTACTAGCAGTTTTGGGACAAAGCCGGCCCCTTGTTCTTGGGGTACGGCAGGGGTAGTAACGAAATCAATGTGGATTTCAACTGGTAATGTATGTGTAATGGTTTGTGTGTTTGCATGGATGGTGGTTGTGTGGATGTGTTCATGGGTACTCCTTTTCTCCTGCTCCCCCCCAGTGTTGGATTGCAGCCGCGCCGGTGACAAGTGTCTGATTTGTATTACCATATATGGGCCCCTTTTTAACCCCCCGCCATGTCTATAATCACATGCATCTCCTGGAATGTCCGGGGGTTAAATTCTAAATTTAAAAGAGCATCCTTATTTGAATTTCTCAAGCCACATAGGCCACAGATACTATGCCTACAGGAGACACATCTCCTAGGCTCCAAAATACTTGCTTTGAAAAAACACTGGGTGTCACAGGGGTATCATTCCACGTACTCAAATTATGCTAGGGGAGTCTCTGTCCTCATAAGGAAGGGACTCCCTTTCTCCTGTGACCAGGTAGTTATTGACCCAATGGGTCGGTACGTTTTTTTACTGTGTAAAATCCACGCCACCCCATTGGTCTTGGTGGTGGTGTATGCCCCCCCCCCCCGTCACGGCTGCAATCTTCACTGACTTAAGTTTACAGTTTTCTAAATTGCCGGGTCTGCCTACCCTTGTGCTGGGGGATTTCAATTCTGTCCTGGACCCAGGTCTGGACAGGTTGAGGCCCCTCCAATATGAATCCAAGCTATTTAGCCACTGGTGTGCCTCCTTTGGTTACGTCGACCTTTGGCGGCGTGGCCATCCACTGATAAAAGAATACTCCTGTCAATCCAGAACATATGGTACTCTTTCCAGGCTGGATTATGCCCTGGGAACCTCTGATATGGTCCCTTATGTTAAGTCGGTCGCATACATCTCGCAGACAATCTCAGACCATTCGGCCCTTAAGATAGAGTTGGTGATGGGTCACCGACCCTCTTTTCGGCAGTGGAGGCTCAGCCCTTGCTGGATCTCCACCCCCGAAATACAGGGCCCGGTGGGACAGGACATGTCCCACTTTTGGGCGGATAATGAAGGATCTGCCTCCCCTGGCCCCACATGGGACGCCTTTAAGGCGACTGTGCGGGGTTCATACATCTCTAACACTACCAGACATAAAAAAAACCTCCAGGCCACTCTTTTAGCCCTAGAGTCCTCCTTGGAGATTGCGAGGGCCCAGTATTCTGCGTCCCCCACCCCGGACTCCCACGGGGTCCTGGTGGGGGCGCATAGGGCCCTGGACCTCCACAGGGTGGATGTAACGCAGAAACAACAGAGATATCTGACGGCCAGGCTGCTTGAACACAGTGGGAAAAATGGCAAGATGTTGGCATATCTCTCCCGCATGGACTGTGTTGATAGGACTATTCCGCAAATCCAGGTGCCGGATGGCTCCATCGCTTCAGACCCTAGGACCATTAATCTAACTTTTAAATCCTTCTATGAGGACCTATATTCGTCCCAGCCCTCTCCACCTGAATGGGAAACTATGGGTTTCTTCGAGTCTCTCCGGTTCCCTGTACTGGAGGACTCACACAGATCCATCTTAAATGAACCTTTGACGGTAGAAGAAATTACCACTGCCATATACTCACTCCCCCCGAACAAAACTCCTGGATTGGACGGTTTGCCCGCTGAATGGTACAAACACTATGCTGGGGACTTGGCACAGAGGTTGCACTCTCAGTTTGGGCAGGCAATGGAGGAGGGCGTTCTCCCCTCCTCCATGTGTGAGGCCCTGATTGTGGTGATCCCCAAGCCTGATAAAGATCCAACGCTATGTGGCTCATACCGTCCAATCTCCTTACTCAATAGCGATGTTAAGATACTGGCCAAGGTACTGGCAGTGAGACTACAAAAGATTATCCTACACCTTATCCATAGGGACCAAACTGGATTCATGCCTGGAAAGAGTACATATGACAACATTAGACGATTGTTCATACATATCCATAGAGCTGACACTGAGCATAAAAGTGGCCTGGTGTTGTCCCTGGATGTGATGAAGGCCTTTGATACTGTGAAATGGACCTTTTTGTGGGAAGTCATGCACCGAATGGGTTTTAGTCACCAATTTATAAAATGGGTTCGCCTGCTATATATCAATCCCAGGGCAAGAATATGTACTAACAAGGATGTATCGGATGTCTTTTCTTTACACAGGGGAACACGGCAGGGCTGCCCGCTCTCGCCACTCCTGTTCGCACTTGCCATAGAGCCTTTGGCTCTGGCGGTGCGACAGACGGCGTCGGTGGGCGGCATATGTTATGGTAATCTTACAGAGAAGATCTCATTATATGCTGATGACGCATTAATATACCTTGATGGCACAGAACAGTCCTTTAAATCTTTAATGGAAGTGGTGGAGGAGTTCGGGAGGGTCTCGGGACTAAAGGTGGGCTGGGACAAGTCTGTTGCTTTTCCCATAGGCCCCAAACAGGATTATACTTACTTATCTCACTCTAACCTGTCAGTCAGATCCACATTTAAATATTTGGGCATTCACATTAATGCAGACCTGGCCCTCTTTGAATCTCTTAACATTGCCCCAGTTGTTACACATATGGAGACCAGGTTGCAAACTTGGGCCTCATTACCTTTGAATTTGATAGGGCGGGTGAACATATTTAAAATGATATACCTACCTACATTTTTATATGCCTTTAGGGCATCCCCTATTTTTCTCTACAAAAAGCTCTTCAAAAGAATAGACTCGTTATTATCCTCCTTCCTATGGCAGGGGACCAATCCCAGAATAGCGAAGGCTTCCCTCCAGGCCTCTAAGGGTGATGGGGGACTGGCCTGCCCCAACTTGCGACACTATTTTATAGCAGCCCAATTAACCTATGTCTATGAATGGTTCCAGGGGGCCTCCGCATCCTGCTCTACCTATCTACTGCAGGCACTTGCTGGCCTAGAGACCCCATTGGTAGATATTATGCATAGATCTTTACCAAAACGATGCTCCCGCGGCTCCCCGATAGAAGTGAGTTGGTTGGCCTGGCATGAAGGGAATAAGACGATTTCAGAATGGGGGGGGTCTCACCGAAAACCCCCCTATGGCATAACCCCAATCTTCTGGAGCTCATGGGTCACCCCGATGCATTGTGGTGGACACGGCTGGGCATTACCCACGCTGCCCACATTTTTCTCAATGGTGAATTTATCTCTTTTGAAGTCCTAAAAGCTACAAGTGGATTATCAAATAAATTCTATTTTAAATATCTTCTCATACGACACGCTGTCCGTGCGCAGTTTCATGGCCTGACTCTTGAGCTCGCTGAATCCCCGCTTGAGGCATTGATGTCGTGTTCTGGCATTACGAAATTAGCCACGACCATTTACTCCCGACTGCAGACGGGTGGGAGTTCTCCCTTCCGTGCTGCACAGCGGAAGTGGATGGTCGACATCCCTGGGCTTTCAGAGGAGGGGTGGGAGGAGGCCTCTGGGGCCTGTTTCTTGGATATTGTTGGGTCTAACGACCAATATATACAGTTCAAATTTATTCATCAACTGCATTACACGCCGGCCCGTCTGGCTCGCATGGGTTATGTTTCAGGGGCCCTCTGCCCTAGATGTAAGTGCACCAATGCTGGTTATGTACACATGTTTTGGTCCTGCCCGGCCCTCTTGGGGTTCTGGGTGGACCTATTCTCTTTTTTTGAAAACAATCTATGCCTAGTGACCCCCCACACTGTTGAAGTGGGGCTCCTGGGCATCCTTAATGACCACATACCCAGAACCCACGAACGGACCCTAGTCCGCTTGATACTCTTTTATGCCAGAAAACTGATATTACTACAATGGAAGTGTGAATCTGCTCCCAACATCCAACTGCTGTACCGCATGATAAACAAAGTCGTACCAACCTTTAAACTAATCTATAAAGGAAGGGCCTGTATACAGAAATTCTACAAGATCTGGCAACCTTGGCTGGATATAGACAGCTCCTTTTGGAAGGATACCCCTCTGTCTCAGCAGTAGTGGGCCCTGATTCAGCCCCTCCTGTTTGATGGGGGGGGGGAGAACTACCTCCTATCCTAAATAAAGAAGCTGGGGACATGAAACATATCCCACATAAATGTGGGGGGGGAGTAGGAGGAGTGCCCCCACCCAGCTGTAGTTTCGGCTGGGGAAATGGGTGGAAGTGCTGGGTGAATGGGTATGAGTGTTGTGTGAGTGAATGCAAGCACTTAAGTATTACTGAATAAGAATAACCGAATGAGTCCTGTGAAAATCACAGTTAAATACTCTCGATACACCTTTGGTATTAGGGTTTTGTGTTTCTTTTTTTTTTTTTTCTTCTCCTCCGTTGAGGAACTGGGACACCTATGTGGCCATGTGGCCACAAGCTGTAGGCCTTATTAGGCTTGAATGTTATTTCGAGACTATATTGTTTATGCTCCCGCTTCACGGTGTAATACTGGTATATTGCTACTGAATACAAGAAAATAATGTGTAAGCGTGTATGTTGATATGCTCTGTAATTTTTCTCTGTTCAATGGAAAAATCAATAAACATAAATTAAAAAAAAAAAAGATATAGAATTTAATTGAATATATCTACACAAGTAAAATTAAATTTCGAGTATGATTATTGATCCAATATCAGCACATCTGGAACAGAAAGCTCATAATCAAACAAGAAAATATGTTATAAACCAAAGACACATTTTCCAGCCAGTACTATCAGTGTCTCCCCTGCAGTGGTGGTTGCTGGTATATTAGCGGCAACATTAGCCACTGTCTTGGATCCACTGGTTATGGGACTTTCTCTGCTTGGCTATATGCCAATTCTCCTTCTTGACTTGATAGTGCAATATTTATTGGTTTTAAGATTGGTTTACTGAGAAAAAATATTACTACACTATGAGACTGTTTGGGTCTCCTCTCTACCTTTGTTTTTTTGCAGTTTTGAGTTCCCAAAGAAGGCAGCAGCATGGCCAATAGTCATAGATAGTATTCAGTGTTTAGCAACCAGCCACACCTCCAAGGCGGCACATTGGCAAAGTGGTTAGTGCTTAGGCATGGCAGCACTAGGATGAAGACCAGGTTTACCCAAATTAAAGTGGTTCTTAAGTCAGAAGGTTTTTTATCTGTATGCATTAAAATAAAAAAATCAGTTGATGATGATATTGCTTACACAACTTTTTGTGTCATTATAGACAATTGTCAGGAGACCATGACAATCGATTAAAAGTTAGACAGCAAAACAACAAGATAATAATAAGATAATAATGACCATAGTGTCACACATGAAATAATTATACATTTCTAATTTCCATACACGTTAATTTAGGTCATTCTTGAAATTTGGTTTCCTGTCTTATGATTGGTCAGATCTTCTCTGGTACCTGTATAAAAGGTGATCCAGAAGATGAGTGCCACACCAAGCTTCAGAGAGAAGATATTTCACATTAGAGTGAAGGAGAATTCTGAACAAGATGAATGAAAAAGTCTTCCTTCTGTTTCTGGGCTGTGTTACGGGGCTGGTGACCAGTCTACCTCTATCTGCAGAAATACAGGTGAGATGATGAGCTGACATGTACAGTACAGGGGACAGGTGACAACTATATTTAGGAAAGTATATTCCAAGAAGTTACTGACAATATTAGTTCGTAGTGAAGTGTAAATCTAGCCAAAATAGTTATCCCCTTAGTTTTGGATAAAGTGATGGGGTGTTTGGAATCCTGTCAGATTTGAACACTTCCTTATTACTGCCTGGGTCCCATGTAGGGAGATTTGACCATTGTCCTGGCCATTGCCATTAGGACAGAAAGTGAGGGGAAATATGGTACAATCTTCCAATGAAGACTTTTACCTCAGTTTTGAGAGCTTTACAGTAGGGCTGAGGAGGACTCTGCTGGATGGGGATAAGTTGGGGTCAAGACTTGTTATCTCTTATTATTGTATTCCATTTGAAAAAGGATATTAATACAAAACATTTACTTTTCAGTACCATCTACTTGGAGTGAGCAAAGATGGTAAGCTTTTTAACATTCTTATTTAATAAATCATTTTTGCTTTCTTTCTGTTCTCTCTCAGCTGTTTTGTTTGTTCTGCTTTTCCCCCAGTTCATTAGCCTTTTTTTATAACATTCCTAATCCTAAATCCTAATTCCTAAATCAAAAATTGTTTGCACTGCTCCATTGTCCCTAATCAGCCTGGCCAGATAATCTATACAATTACTTTCCTTCTCCATCTAGAACCAGCTTCTAAGAAAGACCATTCCACATTTTTATAGCTCTTGGGCCCCTTTCACACTGGGGCGGGAGGTGCGCTGGCGGTATAGCGCCGCTATTTTTAGCGGCGCCATACCGTCGGAATTGCGGCGGAATTACGGCGGTATTCGGGCTTTTGGAGCGGTCCTGCTAGGGCACCGCTCCAGTGTGAAAGCCCGGAGAAACAGCAGCCGCTGTTTAGGGTCGGTTTGTAGGCGCTATTTTTAGCGCAAACCGCTCCAGTGTGAAAGGGGCCTTATGGTAAAAATCCCTAACTTTAAAGAGACCTTTCACCAATTTAAATTTAAATTTAGATAAAACACCTAGAAAAAAATATTATTTTAAATGCTTGCTTGCAGTATTTTCCTTTCCATAAATTATTAATTATTCACCTCCAATCTGGCTTTCAACTTGCAAAGAAATTTTGACTACTCTGAGAGTCACTTCCCTAGCACGGCCCCCTCCCTCATTGTTTCTCTTAGCCCTCCCCTTTTCTGGGAGTGTCCAATTACTGTCTGTGCTGGCCCAGCATCTCTGTCCCTCCCCTCACCTCCTCACATAAACTTTGATTTAGCTGCTGGGGGAGGAATGAAGAGGAATACTATAAAGTGTCATTTGAGTGAAAGCTCGGAGTCTGCTGGGGCTGATGACATCACATCCAACAGCAGTTTTGAGCTTTCGGTTTTTTACACAATGGAGAGTTTTTACATTTATTGACATTCCTAAAATATGTTAAATGCACATATAATCGTCTGCATGTTTTTTAGACCTTGGCAACAGGGTGTTTTTTAAAGTCATCTCCCTTTTCTTACGTGACAGTGTTTATGATAGTCATGGTGATTCAGGCAAAGACTTAAATAATTTCCCAACCAGAAGTTACTCAAATCAGGGATAGCTTTGTAGAGCTACCCTATTTTTTCATTACTTGATATTTCAATTTATAGAATGGGTTTAATATTTACAGAAAATTAAGTCACTTTTTTGGTTGCAATTATTTCACTAGATGTGCCTAATGTGTATTTTGTATACACAGCCCCAAAAAGTGAAGACTCTGAAGTGCCACAAGGGATCTTCAGCAAGATTTTGAAAGCTAATAAAGGTAATTATTCTAATCCACAGGATTCTTTACTGTATTATAAGAATGCTAAATCCAGGCAAGGGAATATACAATAACCAATTATACTTAATAAAGTTATGAGTTTCAGGACACTTTAAATCATGCACTGATGGACTAGCCAATAGCGTGTGAGGAGAAATATGGCACTCTTGTCTTAGGTTACAAGATCTTGTCATTGCTGAATGAGTCTTTAAAATCACTATTCCATTTCTAAAAAGACTGATGGGATATTCCTATTCACTTCTACCATTGCAGTGAAACTTGTGAGATAAAGAGGTTGATTTATTAAAGGCAAATAGACTGTTCACTTTGCAAACTTTGGAAATTGCACTTTGCATGGGAATTTAGTAGAAAATCAGCATCAATATATTGCAATTTCTAGTTCTAAATCTACAATAAAGCTGAACCAAAAAAAAAAATCATGAATTAATGCAGCTCTAAATTCTTTACTAGATCTTAATTATACTCTTTTTAATGCAAGGGATGTAAGTACCTTCATTGTAGAGCTCAGACTAGAGGTGGGAGAAGTAGCACAAGGAGTATGTTAACTGTACTGTAGTGAATACTTCATTGTAATAGGAGGAGAGAGCAGAGTGACAGACACATGAGATTATCAGACTTGTAAGTGTTACTTCACTGCAGCAGAGCAAAACCAGGTCTCCTCCCCTGCCAAACAGGGCCGTGTGTAATCAGGTGCTTACATATTACCTAGATAGTTTCTTTTGGTTTCCCAGGTGGGAAGGAGGTTAAGCTAGGCTTAGCATCTTCCCAGGCATTTCTAAGTTCTGCCCTCCATAGTGGGAAGGCTCTGCTCAGTGGCTCGCTCTCTTCTGTGTCCTGCATGGGAAGATTCAAGAAGCCAACTTCACTGCAGCAGAGCAAAATCAGGTCTCCTCTCCTGCCAAACAGGGCTGTGCTGTGTCACGGAACTGAGTAAAGCTGGGCCTTTGGACTGCATTAAAATATTTAACATGTTTCTCCAGATGCACAGATTCCCAATGTGCCTATTATATTATTTTTTATACCCCAACACCCTACTGCATCTGATTAGATGCAGCCACTGTTAGTTCTAAAATTTTCTGTTTGGACCTGTCCATATTTCAATCAAAGGATGTCAGGTGAGAGTGGACTGACAGAGACACCCACATAGCAAATGTCAGCCAGTTAACAGTGTATGGGAAGCTTAAATCCAATGCATTTTAGTGTATTAACTATAACCATTTTCTGTATTTTCAGATAGCAAAACACCCATGTATGGAGGCGATGTGCTGGTACAGAATGACCGCAGCGCCATGAACTGTCCTTCTTGCCTTTGGCCTAAAAGGGATAATGGTACTGTTCCTGTTCCCTACACCATAGATTCCCGCTACAGTGAGTTCCCTATTTTTTCTCTTGCATCAAAGTATTCATTGCTATTTGTTATTTGTAGAAACCCAACCTTCTATCTCTGTTTTCAGGTCCCAGTGACCAGAACAGTATTGTGCTCGCCATGGCCGAGTTTGAGTCATTGACTTGTGTGAGGTTTGTGCCTCTTACAACAGAAGGCGATTATCTCAGCATCGCTCCTGATGATGGGTAAGGTTGTCTGTTGTCGATCATAGTTCTTCACAGTAGGGAGCATCTAAAACATAAACACCTTAGACTTTACAGCACCTATTTGTGCATGATGGCTTCTCTTTTAAATTTCCTCCTAAAGAAAATATAGAACTCCTCTGTACATTTGCAAATACATGTGAAAGTCACAAGCCATCAACAAGGTGCTTCTTGGTTGTCTCCTTTTTTTGTGTACCTAGCAGAAAAAGCACAGGGACATAAGATATTTATCCCAGTGCTGCTAACATTGAGATTAAAGTAGAAAAATGGAAGTGACTGAGAGGGAGCGTGGCTTAGTGACAACAGACTTAATGGATTCCACTTAAAATTTTACAATGAAAATAAAACCAAATATGTCTGTCCAAAAGTGAGCAGTGATCCAATGCTTGGAGCCAGCACAACGGTCCCAAACTCCATACCTCTTATTAGAACTGTGCACATACATAGGGATACACCTGCTGATATGAGTTACAAAGTTTAAAAGCTTAGCAAAAACAGATATTGATTGTTTTCTTTCTGTAGCTCAAATTCAATCATTGTTGCTATTAAAACTGTTGTCTTAGGCTCCCAAATGGTATTAAAGCATAACTCATTTGAGCTGTATATTTACAATTTCTAGCTGTTACTCATATATTGGAAGAACTGGTGGAAGCCAGACAGTTTCATTGGGTGGAGGCTGCATCTACAGGGGGATTATACAACATGAACTAGAACATGCCCTGGGCTTCTACCATGAGCATGTAAGAAGTGATCGTGACAAATACGTTGACATCAATTTCCAGTATATCTCTAAAGGTACTGCAGACATTTACACAAAGCAAATTTAGGCATGTTTTCAAAAAAGAGACATTACCACTGCTTTTGTCTTGTTACAGGATACTTGGGTAATTTTGCTAAAGCGGACACTAATAACCTGGGCAGTCCATATGATTACGGTTCAGTGATGCACTATGATCGGTAAGTCATGACTTTTGTGTTAGCTGGTAAATTACCGATCAATTATAAAATATTTTTAAGGTACTATATCGATCTTATCTCCAATCAACATTTTCCAGCTATGCATTCACCAACACTTCAAACAAACCCACAATTGTCCCCAAGCCTGACCCCAATGTGCCTATTGGGCAGACAGTTGGACTGAGCATCTTGGATGTCACTAAAATTAACCAACTTTATCAATGCAGTAAGTTTCTGTACATACCAGTTTTATGGGTTTGAAACATTAGAAATATACTTTTTTGATGATTGCATTTTAAGTGAATTTTTACAGTTTTGAAAAAAAAATGTTTTGACAAAAAAAATAAAAATTGCAGTTTTGTCGCTGGGCCCTACTATGGGTGTACAATAAATAATGTACACATATATGGAATCCCCATGCATCTCAAATTCAATTTTGGTTATTTATTTATTTTCATTTAAGAACGATATAGCTATATTTAACAAAATGATATTGCTTATAATTTGGCCAGTTTTCATTGAAAAAAAATATATCAGGAAATGTAATTTTTACCATGAAATGAAGGCTCAATTTGCCCTGAACAAACAAAGTATAGCTCACCTGGATACACAAAGTAGTTGTAAAGATACGTGCCATTTCACTTACATATGTGAAAGTTGTGACACTGCATTGAGGCATTAGGGATTTTTTATCTTCAACATAAAGGGGTTAAACTCAAGGTTCATTTGAATTTTTTTATTTTTTTTAAAAACAAATTTTATTGAGTTTGAAAACAAAGTATACAACCATTCACATAGTTGCGGACGCAGCCGCCAAATAAGGTAGCGGACGCAGCCGTCAAGTATGGCGAATATAGTAAATAAATGCAACAACACCTAAGCCTGTACCGCTACTACTCAACAGTTAAATGTAATAGGTAATAGGGTATTCTAGAAATAGGAACAGATATCTGAACTCAACTTTAAGGAGGTAGCATAGTAATCCAATGTAAGTTTATATATTATAAAAGGTGGGGTTATGTTGCATCATGGTAGTACATGGTGAGTCTGGGGTCTAAAGGGCGGGTGTACAAATTCCAGGGATTGGGGAGGGAATTACAAATAGGGTATATACAGACATACATACATAGTGGGAGACGGGTATCAGGAGAGGTTGAACATTATTTCAGCAGTTTTAATTTAATAGAAGGTTAACACCCCTCCTCTGTTTCCCACCAATTAATTATTAATATTATTATCAGTCTACTTCTCCAGTGACTAAATACAATTTATATGTCTATTTCTCACTTCTCAGGTGTCTGTGCTACTTTGCTTAATAATAACACAGGAATTTTCACTTCTGACAACTATCCCTCTGCTTATCCTAATAATGGTGACTGCGTTTGGTTGATCAGAGTTCCATCAGGACAGGTAAGGAGACAGAAATGTAGACATGCAAAATGTGACCCTGAGTGTCTAGCAACCTAGCTGTGAAAATGAACTGCCATATTGAAGATTGTTTTGTACACCACCTACATACTCCCTACCTGAACATCACACTTTTGTACATTGAAGTGGAGCCATTGCGGTGGTTTGACTTTATGGCTGAGACAGAGATATAGAGTAGGTCTTTTAAGATGTAATTGCCTCTGGGCCTCATACTCTGCTTCAACCACCAATTGCTCCATATCTTGGAATAATACTTCCCTTCATTATGGCCCACTTTATAGTCTTCAGTCTTCAGTCTTCAGTCTTCAGACTGTCATTACCACTTCATTGCTGGGAGCCTACTTTGGCAACTCTGATGTGCCAGATTTCTTTTACCCCAAATGTGTCTTGTTTAACCACTTAAGACCCGGACCATTATGCAGCTTAAAGACCTGGTCACTTTTTGCGATTTAGCACTGCGTCGCTTTAGCTGACAATTGCGTGGTCGTGCAACGTGGCTCCTAAACAAAATTGGCATCCTTTTTTTTTCCCACAAATAGAGCTTTCTTTTGGTGGTATTTGATCACCTTTGCGGTTTTTAGTTTTTGCGCTATAAACAAAAATAAAGCGTAAATTTTGAAAAAAATTCAATATTTTTTAACTTTTTGCTATAATAAATATGCCCAAAAAATATATAAAAAAAAGTTTTTTCTCCTCAGTTTAGGCCGATACGTATTCTTCTACATATTTTTGGTAAAACAAATTGCAATAAGCGTTTATTCATTGGTTTGCGCAAAATTTATAGCGTCTTCCAAATAGGGGATAGTTTTATTGCATTTTTATTAATATTTCTCCTTTTCTAGTAATAGCGGTGATCAGCGATTTTTTATCGTGACTGCGACATTATGGCGGACACATCGGACACTTTTCATACTATTTTGGGACCATTGTCATTTGTACAGCGAACAGTGCTATAAAAATGCACTGGTTACTGTAAAAATGACACTGGCAGTGAAGGGGTTAACCAGGAGGGGGCGCTGTAGGGGTTAAGTGTGCCCTGATGTGTGTTTCTTACTGTGGGGGGGGCGTGGCTTAGCGTGTGACTTCACTGATCATCGTTCCCTATGACAGGGAACAGACGATCAATGACAGGCTCACTAGGAAGCACGGGGAGAGGTTTGTTTACTCTTTCCTCTCCCCGTTCTTCCTCTCTGTGACCCGATCACGGGACACGGGCGGCGATCGGGTCCGCTGTTCCCGCGGGGACGGTCACGGAGAAGAGGACCGGGTCGCGAGCGCGCCACTGGTGGTGCGCTCGCGATCCATGGATGGGCTCTTAAAGGGGACGTACCTGTACGCCCTTGTGCCCAGCCGTGCCATTCTGCCGACGTACAACGGAGTGCGGCGGTCCTTAAGTGGTTAAGCTTATTTGTTTCCCTGAAGAAACCACAAGCAACAAATAATCAGAGGGAGCAGAAGAGTTCTGTCAACTGGAAAATCAATGGAAAATACACACATGTTTTAAGAGACATCTTAGCTAGAAATGTCTATAGCCGGAAGATCTTTTAACAGAAATTAGAATCCTACATATTCTTTTTTTTTTTTTTTTTTCTGAAGGACTGTTCAAGCATTAATATAGTAATCGATTGCATCATATTGCAATTACATATTAACCCAGTTTGCAGTTACAAGTATGGGAAGTTTGGGGTTTACTGTAGATAATACATTTTTCTTGTGTCACTTTTTAGGCTTCATTGAAGTTCAGTAGCTTTAATATCCAATCCACTCCTAACTGTGACTCAGACTACATGAGGATCTATGACGGTCCCTCTAAGAACTCCCCTGTGTTGTTGGATAAAACGTGCGGAAGTCAAACTCTCCCTCCAATCATCGCTTCCACAAGCCAGATGCTGGTCCAGATCGTCAGTGACGGAGCTGTTGCTGGGGTCGGCTTCCAAGCTTCATATAGCTCAGGTATGCTGATTTATTTTTAATAGTAAAAAAAGTATTCAGAGAAAGACACTGAAGAATCATAGATACAGAGGAGATCCCTCCCAAGGAGGGACTATTGTCACAACAGTTTATTGTCCTCTAACCTCTGTTTGCAACCTTTGAGGAAATCCATGAAGCTTCTTAGTATATACACTTAGAATTACCAGTCAGTCAGGCCCTCACTCTATAAAGTTGTTGATAGATTGTTCAATGTGTATGTTGGTCAACTTCAACTTCTATGGCTTATGTTGGATCATATATTGTAAAGATTCATCTTTCTTGCGGTATATCCCTGCTGTCTGCCCTTCTGCAAAACTAAGAGTATGTTAAATTCCTATGGACTTATTTGCGGTTGACAATGTCATCCAAAATTCTCCAGGGTGGAGTGCAGTGACCAGACTCCCTTTTCCCCAGCACTTCATTGGTTAAATGCTTGCTTTGCTTAGGGCAGATTGGGAAAGTTCAAAAACTTACCCTGGCAGCCAGTGGTCATCTATGCTCTCCAATGTCCCAGTATGTGGGCGAGCCCTCAACATGTTCATGTACAATGCATGACTGCTGATCCTTTGTTGTATTTGATGACATCTGAGAGTCTACAGCCAGGGGAATGGCAAAAAGAAGCAGCTTCAGGGACCAGAAGTACAGCATGGAGGAAGCCTGTGGGAGGGATAAATAAGGTAAGCATTTCAACTTATTTATCACCTTCTAGACTAAAGAAGTATTTAGCCCAAGCAGTGCAGTGGGGCAAACAAGATGGATATATTTTACAGCATCTGCACTTACCCCATTTAGGACAAAATAATAGGTTTGTATGGTAGCCCACCCACCTCCACTACAGTTATTTATTTTCATAGGACACTCCTGTTTTCTCACTAGTGCTCTGTGAAACACTTCTGGGTAATGCAAAACATGTGAATCTCTCCCATTCCTGCCCTGAAGCAGCATTTGGTGCCTGTGTAGGCCATCTCTACATCTGAGCTCTTCATTGAGGGTTGGAGAGTGGGGTTCTAGCCTAAGATCAACCTGGAACTCTGAAAAGGGAGGATGAACTATGTATATACAGTATACACATTAACATAAAATGATGTCATATACTATTATATTCCTTACTATATTGATTATATCTATATTCTTACAGTTCAGTGTGGAGGATCCTTCTTTAACTCTCAAGGCAGCTTTACATCTCCGGGATACCCAGGGAACTACAGTCCAAACATGAATTGTAACTACGAAATCACAGCTCCTGTTGGATATAAGGTAAAACAAGATGCCTTCAAAATTCTCCCCAATTACTTGACTTCCTCATTCTCTAAGATTGTCACACAAACAAAATTGAATGTTGGACAAACACATTACAATCTGAATGTACAACCCCCTTTGAATTTACCAGTGTTCACCAGGGCCTACCTGATTGAATGGAAACTGAATGTATTGTTTAGGGCATTACAATACATGGCTGATGGCAAATCTAAAGTAGATTGTTCTAAGACTATTACCACCAAGACGTTCTGGATGTTTTCCCAGTGATGACAGGAAGTGTTGGTGGTAATTTGTGAAGCTGGCTGAAAACTGGTGGTGTGACATTTGTAAGCTGTTTATAAAGATTTTCTTGGATTTGCAGCACTGGACTCATTTCTGCCATCCTGATTGAGAGTAACAGGAGCACAGGGGAGAGGAAGGGAGGGGGCTGATCAGTTTCTTGAGTCTATTGTAGACCGGTGAATGACAAAGAAATTGGCCAGTAATGTAGGAGGAGCTCAGCAGATCTCCCAGCTCTGGATGTTTCCTTCCTTGTCTGGCAATTGCAGATTGGTGACCATTACACCATAGGAATAGAAAGGACTTCCTTTTCCAACAAGATTCCTAAGCACTGCCTTTTATGTGCAGTATCATCCCTAAAGTGACATAAAACACCTAAAACAAACAATTTATTTTTTTCACATTAGCAATCATTGGATGTGGTGGCTGCATCCGTTTTCTTTGGCGTTTCCCCGTTTTCACCTGGTGATCTGGCCGGTAACACACGTCCTGTATTAGTGAGACTTTACTCTGGATGGATGAGAACAAGAGGCACAGCAATCAGCAGCACTGTCAGTTTGGGGAGAGGGGAGCGCTAAATGTATTAGCAGATTTAAATACACTAACAAGTTAAATCCAAATTCAAGGTCACATTTTATAATCAGTTACAGCAGTTTTTTTCCTTTTGGCATAAAAGGATTTACATGAATAAATAAAGCTGATCATTTTAAGGATCCCTGCCAGTGTTGAATGATTTGGCTTATCCATGTAAACTGATACATTCTGCTGGATAGCTTGTGCTTTTGAAAAACAACAGACTTGCTGGTTGGATGACTAAATGAACATAGAAGAAAGCCTAAAAATAAAACGAAAGCAGCCATCACGTGTAAGAATAGATAAACTGCAATATAATAAATGTTTGCTCTTGGGTTCAATGTGGCTTTAATGTCAAATATTATTTTGGGTAGACTGTAACATCAATGAATTGTAAGAAACAAAATATTCACTCAATTTTATACTATGTAGCGATACCCTCAGATTAAGAGGGCATCTGGTTTGTTTGGGCCCTGTAATGCACTGCTATCAAGCCCTGGCAATCGGCTCTGACTTCTCTCGTGGACACAGTTAGATAAAAGAGGGAAAGTAGTGGTATAACTGTACTATCTCTATGCACATATTATACAGTACAACCCCCCCTTGTATACCAGCACAATAATTGACACTCACAACCAAGTTACTTAACTATAACGGTTTACTGTAAGCAAGATTATAAAAGGGTAATTTGAGTACAATATCTTATGCAGATCCCTGCAATAAAGGTGTACACATTATATGCATATGACATTCAGTTAGGCAATGAAATGTATTTACCCCGCTGCAGCTATCCTGCCTCGTGAGCAAAGAAATGGCGCCCAGCAATGTCCTAACTACCCAGTCAGGCCTGAATATAACTGTGGGTATAGTTTGTTGAGGAATCTTCACTAGCAACTGTCGGTGGTGCACATAGAGAAACAAATTATAATCCAATAAGGGGGTTGTAGATAACCGCTAACTTGGCAACTGGAGAGGCTGGCAAACTCAGTTCAGGACAACAGTCTCTCCAAAGTATAACTATGTTCTATAGAAGGCCTAGGCAAAGTTATTGATTTAAGATTCCGAGCTGGCGCTCTCTCACCCAAACCAGACCGACTCCTGTCCGGTTCCTCCGCTACTGTGAATGGCGTCACAGTGGCCCGCGATGCACCAATTCTTTGGTCCTTCAGAAGATGATGGCACCTCAGGTGGATCGGATGCTCTGCAGACTCCCCAGCGGAACGGAAAGCTCTCTGGAACAAAGAATGTGAGAGCCAGGCTTCAGGCCTAGCGCGCGCAGCAGGTGAGTGCAGGAGATCCTCTTGCAAAGAGGGCGGCATTCCAAGAGGAAGAGGCGAGCCCCGCCTCTCCCTTTTAAAGTCCACCCCAGCAGTCCCTGCGCGGGGAATGGCACCCTGGGTGCTGCAAAGCATGCCGAGAAATGTAGTCCTGCGGGTAAAACGACACCCCGCTACAACTATAAAAATGATTTGTTTGTTGTATGAACACAACACTGTCATGTTAGTCATAATTGTATTTCTTTTTCAGATTGCTCTGACCATAAGTGACTTCCATGTAGAGAATTCCAGTCTCTGTATGTACGACTATCTAACACTATTCATGGATGGTACACAAAGGGGTCCATTCTGTGGTGATCGCACCATCCCTGTGTATTACTCCAAAGGCAATTCTATGGTTCTCGGTTTCCACAGTGACAAGTCTACCCAGGCAAAGGGCTTCCAAGTCTCTTACACCTTCTGTGAGTAGCTCAGATCTATCTGTGTACATCTAATATCAGAAATGGACGTTATCAGATAATAGAGGTCACTTTTTTTTGTAAAAAGCAGTGAGCTTAATGAAAAAACATTTTGCATAAAGAAATGTAACACTGCTGTGGTGTAAATGCAGATTTAATAGCAGGATCTCTGGTTAGACACAAAGCTGAATCATCTTCAATTACAACTAAAGCCCTGTACACACGATCGGTTTTACCAATGAAAACAGTCCGATGGACTTTTTTCATCGGACAAACCGATCGTGTATGGGCCTCATTGGTCTTTTTTCCAAAAACGATAGCAAATTACTATCGTCTGTGGAGAACTCCATCGGATAAAAAACCCACGCATGCTCAGAATCAAGTCGACGCATGCTCAGAAGCATAGAACTTAATTTTTCTTGGCTCGTCGGAGTGTTTTACGTCACAGCGTTTGGGACGATCGGTTTTTTGACTGATGGTGTGTAGGCAAGACTGATGGAAGTCAGCTTCATCGGATTTCCGATGGAAAAATCCATCAGTTTAAAATCCATAGGAAATCTGATCGTGTGTACAGGGCTTAACCACTTAACGACCGCTCACTGTATATATACGTCGGCAGAATGGCACCGACAGGCACAATCACGTAGAGTGTACGTGATTGCCTTTGTACAGTTGGGGGGTCCAATCGGACCCCCCTTCTGTACAGTGAGCGGTGGCTAAGTGTCCGGGAGCGTTCCGGGATGAGGGGGCAGCCATTCGTTTCTGGCCACCCCCCCGCGATCGCTCCCGGCGAATGGAAATGCCCCCTCTGTCTGTGTCAGACAGAGGGAGCAGGAGGAAGTGATGTCATCTCTGGTGCGGCGCTCACATATACCGAGCGCCGTACAAGAGAAGATATCAGGTCAGTGCACACAACACTACACTGACACCAGGACACATAGGGACATAAATCGCCCCCCCCCAGGCCCCCCCAGACACCCCAGATCACCCCCCAGATTACCCCCCAGCCCCCAGTCACAGTGTCACTGATTGCAGTGACCATTTATTTAGTGATCACTGCAATCAGTGACATTTTTGACTGTAAAAGTGTCACCAAAGTTTAGTCTTAGGTCCAGTGTAGCCCCCTAACCCCCCCTAATAAAGGTTTAACCCCCTGATCACCCCCCAGATAACCCTTTCACCCCCTATCACCACTGTCGCTTAGCGATCATTTTTCTGATCGCTGTCTTAGCGTCAGTGATGCCGATCGGCAGCCAGTAATTTTTTTTAGGTTCGCCGCAGGTTTTTATAGCGTCAGGTACCCCAATATATTATCTAATAAAGGTTTAACCCCCTTGATCGCCCCCCAGGTAACCCTTTCACCCCCTATCACCACTATCACTAAGCGATCGTTTTTCTAAACGCTGTCTTAGTGTCTGTGATGCAGATCGGTAGCCGGTAATTTTTTTTAGGTTCGCCGCAGGTTTTTATAGCGTCAGGTACCCCAATATATTATCTAATAAAGGTTTAACCCCCTTGATCGCCCCCCAGGTAACCCTTTCACCCCCTATCATCACTGTCGCTAAGCAATTGTTTTTCTAAACGCTGTCTTAGTGTCAGTGATGCAGATCGGTAGCCAGTATTTTTTTTAGGTTCACCGCATGTTTTTATAGCGTCAGGTACCCCAATATATTATCTAATAAAGGTTTAACCCCCTTGATCGCCCCCCCAGGTAAGCCTTTCACCCCCATCACCACTGTCGCTAAGCAATCGTTTTTCTAAACGCTGTCTTAGTGTCGGTGATGCAGATCGGTAGCTGGTAATTTTTTTAGGTTCGCCGCAGGTTTTTATAGCGTCAGGTACCCCCATATATTATCTAATAAAGGTTTTAACCCCCTGATTGCCCCTAGTTAACCCTTTCACCAGTGATCACCATATAAGTGTTACGGTTGACGCTGGTTAGTTAGTTTGCTTTTTATAGTGTCAGGGCACCCGCCGTGTATATAACCCAATAAAGGTTTAACCCCCTGATCGCCCGACGGGTGATATCAATTAGGTTTTAGCGTCAGAGAGGGTCTGAGTCACACCCCAGGCAGCGTCAGGTTAGTGCCAGTAACGCTAACACCCACGCGTGAAGCATACACCCCCCTTAGTGGTATAGTATCTGAACAGATCAATATCTGATCTGATCAGATCTATACTAGCGTCCCCAGCAGTTTAGGGTTCCCAAAAACGCAGTGTTAGCGGGATCAGCCCAGATACCTGCTGGCACCTGCGTTTTGCCCCTCCGTCCAGCCCAGGCCACCCAAGTGCAGTATCGATCGATCACTGTCACTTACAAAACAAAAACACACATAACTGCAGCGTTCGCAGAGACAGGCCTGATCCCTGCAACTCCAGTGCTGTAGGAGGTGATTTCACCACCACAGTTAAAAAAAAAAAGCAAAT
This sequence comes from Rana muscosa, assembly GCA_029206835.1. Lineage (NCBI taxonomy): Eukaryota > Metazoa > Chordata > Amphibia > Anura > Ranidae > Rana > Rana muscosa. Next base: position 26,260,949 of record CM055126.1, read on the forward strand.
ATGCCGAAGCATTGGGGCAGCAGGGGCGGAGGAGCGATTTTGCTCCTAATGCCGCGTACATACGGTCGAAATTCCGATGGAGGCTTGCCCGTGGAAAAGTCCGACCATGTGTGTGCGGCATAACTTTTTTGCGGGAGGATGCCCCCATGCTTCGGCATATATAAATGGTGCGTGTATGCCCATCATTGGAAGTGGGTGGATGAAGGGCGGTATTCTAATGGTGGGCATACCCACTGATCAATCTCTTTTTTCGTTCAGCCAACTGGCTGCATGAAATAAAAAGATTACAATACATGTCCAACAAGGACCAGCAACGTACTGGTATGTTGCTGGACTTTGAATGTTTATACCAGAATGATGCCTGCGGGTTTAGGTATCATCTTGGTATCATTCTTTTCAGCCTGCGGCCGGCTTTCATGTAAAAGCAATCCTAGCGGCTAATTAGCCTCTGGACTGCTTTTACAAGCAGTGGGAGGGAATGCCCCCCCCCGGATATAAAAAGCGCCATTGGGAAATTGGGAAAGCATTTTATCACACCGATCTTGGTGTGGTCAGATGCTTTGAGGGCAGAGGAAAAATCTAGGGTCTAGAAGACCCCAGTTTTTTCAAAAAAAGAGTACCTGTCACTACCTATTGCTATCATAGGGGATATTTACATTCCCTGAGATAACAATAAAAATGATAAAAAAAAAAAATACTTGGAAGGAACAATTTAAAAATAAAATAAAAAAGCAAAATTAATAATAAAAAAAAAAATAAAAAAATAAAAAGCACCCCTGTCCTGCCCTGCTCTTGCCCAATGGCGAACGCAAGCGTCGGTCTGGCGTCATATGTAAACAGCAATTGCACCATGCATGTGAGGTATCACCGCAAAGGTCAGATCGAGGGCAATCATTTTAGCAGTAGACCTCCTCTGTAAATCTACTGGGGTAACCTGTAAAGGCTTTTAAAAATGTATGTAGTTTGTCGCCAATGCGCGTTTGTGCGAAATTTTAAAGCATGTCGTGTTTGGTATCTATGTACTCGGCCTAAGATCATCTTTTTTATTTCATCAAACATTTGGGCAATATAGTGTGTTTTAGTGCATTAAAATTAAAAAAGTGTATTTTTTAACCCAAAAAATGCGTTTGAAAAATCGCTGCGCAAATACTGTGTAGAAAAAAAAATGCAACACCCACCATTTTAATCTGTAGGGCCTTTGCTTTAAAAATATATATAATGTTTGGTGGTTCAACATAATTTTCTTGCAAAAAAAAAAAATGTTTTCATGTAAACAAAAAGTGTCAAAAAGGGCTTTGTCTTCAAGTGGTTAGAAGAGTGGATGTAAGCTTCCTAATGTTGTGTATAAAATGCCAGAACAATTCAAAACCCCCCCAAATGACCCCATTTTGGAAAGTAGACACCCCAAGCTATATACTGAGAGGCATGTCGAGTCCATGGAATATTTTATATGTTGACACAAGTTGCGGAAAAACTACAATTTTTTTTTTTTTTTTGCACAAAGTTGTCACTAAATGATATATTGCTCAAACATGCCATGGTTATATGTGGAATTACACCCCAAAATACATTCTGTTGCTTCTCCTGAGTACGGGGATACCACATGTGTGAGACTTTTTGGGAGCCTAGCCATGTACGGGACCCCAAAAACCAAGCACCGCCTTCAGGCTTTCTAAGGGTGTAAATTTTTGATTTCACTTCTCACTGCCTATCACAGTTTCGGAGGCCATGGAATGCCCAGATAGCACAAAACCCCCCCAAATGACCCCATTTTGGAAAGTAGACACCCCAAGCTATTTGCTGAGAGGTATTGTGAGTATTTTGCCGATCTCGCTTTTTGTCATAAAGTTTTGAAAATTGAAAAAAAATAAAAAAATATATATATATTTTCTTTCTTCATTTTCAAAAACAAATGAGAGCTGTAAAATACTCGCCATTCCTCTCAGCAAATAGCTTGGGGTGTCTATATTCCAAAATGGGGTCATTTGGGGGGGGTTTTGTGCGATTTTGGCATTTTATGGCCTTCGAAACTGTGATAGGTAGTGAGGAGTGAAATCAAAAATTTGTGCCTAGAAATCCTGAAGGCGGTGCTTGGTTTTCGGGGTCCCGTACGCGGCTAGGCTCCTAAAAAGTCCCACACATGTGGTATCCCCGTACTCAGGAGAAGCAGAAAAATGTATTTTGGGGTGTAATTCCACATATAACCATGGCATGTGTGAGCAATATATCATTTAGTGCCAACTTTTTGTAATTTTTTTTTTTTTTTTTAGTCATTATTCAATCACTTGGGACAAAAAAATAAAAAATTCAATGGGCTCAACATGCCTCTCAGCAATTTCCTTGGAGTGTCTACTTTCCAAAATGGGGTCATTTGGGGGGGTTTTGTACTGCCCTGTCATTTTAGCACCTCAAGAAATGAGATAGGCAGTCATAAATTTAAAGCTGTGTAAATTTCAGAAAATGTACCCTAGTTTGTAAACGCTATAACTTTTGCGCAAACCAATAAATATACGCTTATTGACATTTTTTTTACTAAAAACATGTGGCTGAATACATTTTGGCCTAAATGTATGACTACAATTGAGTTTATTCGATTTTTCTTATAACAAAAAGTAGAAAATATCATTTTTTTTCAAAATTTTCGGTCTTTTTCCGTTTATATCGCAAAAAAAAAAAATCGCAGAGGCAATCAAATACCATTAAAAGAAAGCTCTATTTGTGGGAAGAAAAGGACGCAAATTTCGTTTGGGTACAACATTGCATGTCCGCACAATTTACAGTTTAAGCAGCGCAGTGCAAAATTCTGAATTCACCTCTGGTCCTCTAGCTACCAAATGGTCCGGGGCTTAAGTGGTTAAGAAGTACAGAACTGGTGCTAGACTTTCCCATTAGATGACCCAGCAAGCACGGCACATACTGAAAACAAGAAACAGCATACAGTATATTGAATGTTTATATGTAAAATAAAGATTTCCTACAATTAAAAAAAAATACAAAAGAAACTAAAATACAATTATCCAAAACCCTCTATAGTTCCCCTTTAAGAAGACATGATATTCACATGACCTCTAGTGAAATAAAAATATGTTAATGATATACAGCATATCAAAATAAAGACCAACAAGAATGCAACCAACAATGTTCACATAATCATTGTTTAATGTATGGGCAGATTCTTTTTGAGTATACACCACTGATACTGGATATACAAATCCATGTAAATGTATTTGTGGTATTTTTTTTTTGTTATAGATCAATGAGAAAGTATGAAAGAATAAGGTCTAGGTAATATTTAAATATGGTTTTAATATTTGCTGACATTGACCTCTCTATGATTGCAGTTCAATAGATGAGCAACAGATGGGACTAAGAGAAAATCTACCGGTTCTGGAAGGAAGGCGGCATCACTATAGGACACAATGTGAATTTGATGGAACACGTATAGAAAAGTTCACACATTTGTGCATACATATAATGAATAAATGTACATCGGATCATGCTAGTGTTTGCAATTACATTTAAAAATACAAAATAACATTTCGTAATTGTTTTCCCATTTGATTGGTATTTTGATTGCCTTAGTTGGGAATAGGGGAGCTAATTTTGGCATCCTCTGGTTTCAATGTGGTTTACATTTATTCTATAGTGATAATTCGTATTTCTTTATCTTTCCCTACTTATTATATTGAGGGGGTGGCCATTTCTTTTGTGATATATATGACAGTCTGATCTGATGTTTTCCTTTCCTTTTTAACAATAAAATATATTAAAGCATTAATCCATCTCTGTTATTATTTTCGAGTGACGTAGTTCCTGATTCCTCAATGTGAATTAAAGTGAGCATTGCAGTAAAATGAAGTCCATTTATTAGTTTCAGCCCCTTCCCCTGTGAAATGCACTGCCCAGGGGCGTACCTACAGAGGTCGCAAGGGTAGCCATTGTGACCTGGCCCCATGGAGGTCACAGGGGGTCCATGCGGCCTCCCTGTATGCCTGGATGCCTGGATAGGAGAGCGGCGGGGGCATTGGCATGTAGAGGAGCCAATCCTCCATGTAGCTGCTGAATTCCCACTTCTCCTCCCCTCCCTCCTGCATACATTCAGCAGCTACAGAAGGGAAATGGAGGACATTGGTTTCTCCACATGCTGCTCCCGCCACCTCCCTATTGCTGTCCAGCTGTCCTGGGCTCCTCTGTGCTCTCTCAATCCCCCACCCCGCAGCGCTGCCGGGTTTCCCCCTTCCACCTCCTGCTGGCTGCTGCAGGGGATCTGTCAAGATGGAATCTTGCCTTAATGAATAGAGTAAGTGAGTGGTAACGATCTCACACTTTATTTTTATTTATTTTTATTCATTTATAGATGAGTCATAGCAGACTGTGTTTACTATGCCTTCTGTGCTATATATGACAGTCTGATCTGATGTTTCCTCTTCCTTATTAAAAATAAAATATATTAAAGCATTAATCCATCTGTGTTTTTTATCTTAAGTGACATAGTTACTGATTCCTCAATGTGAACATTGCAGTAAAATGAAGTCCATTTATTAATTTGAGCCCCCTCCCTGTAAAAGGCACTGCCTACTCATAGTTCAAAAATGGAACTGTAAAGAAAAAAAAGTAGATTGTGTACTTACTGTATCTTACTTAGATGAGGGTGACGTTACATTCCTTCTTGCAAGATCCCAAGGAATGCAGAGCAGCCAAAATCCTTACAAGAAGATGTTTCTGTACTGGTATGGAGTGTCTTCTTGCATGATTTAGGGAACTACTCACTCCCCAGCAATCCTGCAGGCAATGTTAACCACTTGCCGACCGCCTTACGGCGATGTACGTTGGCAGAATGGCACGAGTGTGCAAATGGGCGTACCCGTACGGAGAGGCAGAACGGGTAAACAAGGCATTTCCCTGTTCTGCCTAGCAACATGACAGGGATCTACTGCTCCCAGTGATCGGGAGCAGTGATCCCTGTCATGTTCTAGTGAGCCCACCCCCCTACGGTTAGAACGCACGGTAGGGAACACATTAAACCCCTTGATCGCCCCCTAGTGTTTAACCCCTTCCCTGCCAGTGACATTTACACAGTAATCACTGCATTTTTATAGCACTGATCGCTGTATAAATGTCAATGGTCCCAAAGTAGTGTCAAAAGTGTCTGATCTGTCCGCCACAATGTCGCAGTCATGATACAAACTGCAGATCGCCGCCATTACTAATAAAAAAAATAATAATAAAAATGCCATACATCTATCCCCAATTTTGTAGACGCTATAACTTTTGGGCAAGCCAGTCAATATATGCTTATTGTGATTTTTTTTTACTAAAAATATGTAGAAGAATACATATCGGCCTAAACTGAGGAAGAAATTAGTTTTTTATACCTTTTTTGGGGATATTTATTATAGCAAAAAGTAAAAAATATTGCTTTTTTAAAAAAAATTGTCGCTCATTTGTTGTTTATAGCACAAAAAATAAAAACCGCAGAGGTGATCATATACCATCAAAAGAAAGCTCTATTTGTGGGGAAAAAAGGATGTCAATTTTGTTTCGCACGACCACGCAATTGTCAGTTAAAGTGACGCAGTGCCGTATTGCAAAACATACTCTAGTCAGGAAGGGGGTAAAAGCGTCCAGGGCTGAAGTGGTTAAAGGATAACTTCACCTTTCATAACATGTTACATGTTACACCCAGACTCAGCGGGTAACAAGTATCATGTTATCAATGAACCGCCCCCCCAGATCCCTGCTGTGACAGCAGACCGGTGATCTTCTCCCTGTGTCTGCTGTCACAATTTGAAAAAGACAAGGCCATGCAGCCACGTCACTTATTCACAGTCCTCTGTGAATGGAAAACTACAAGGCCCGACAGCCTTTGCGGCTGTTGGCTTGTAGTTTTCAATGAACTACCATGGCGTTGTGGTAGTTCATTGAGTCTTCCTGTCAGAATGCATTGGTTTCCTCGTACAAGCCGATACACTGGCAGATCTGCAGGAGACCTGCATGGCATCAGAGATCAGCTGATCGCTGGTGCAATGCAATACAGGCTCCCAAAACAAAAAATAATAAAGGCACTTTTCTTTACCTTAAAAAAAAATTTGCCTTTTTTATTTTTTGTCAATAGGTGAACTTATCCTTAAATTTTTAAGTCAAATTTCGATTTAGGTTTAGTCATAGTCTTTTGACTAAAATGTAATTTTTAGCTTTAGTCGTTCTTTAATCATCTGAATTGTTTTAATTTTATTCATATTTTACTCATCTGAATTGTTTTAGTATTAGTCGTATTTTAGTCAACTACAATCTTATGGATTTAGGTAAAAACCATTTGCGGACCGCTCATCATTATACGGCGGCTGTTTGAAGTGGAATACCGTTGTTGTGACGGACGGTCCTCTTTCAGATAAAAGTGGTTTGTGCAGCGGATTCGCCGCAAGAACACTTTTATTGTGGTGGGAGAGGCCCCCCCTCCACGCTTCGGTCGTTTCCGCCGCTTACCGTAGCCGTCGGTAGCGGCGGAGACGATCGCGTCCTTTCCCCTGTAAGGCTGGATGCTGAGTGAGGAAATGATGGCCCCCTGCGTTATTGTTTTTATTTCTACCTCTCTCAACCCTTCAAGCAACCGATGATCCAATAAGATGTGATCTATTCTAGAGTAGGACCTATGTGCTAATGAGTAGTATGTATAGTCCTTAGCCCTTGGATGCATGACTCTCCACGCCTCTACTAACTTCATTTGATATAGTTTATGTTTAATTGCTCTTAGATATTTTCCCTCACACCTTAATGACATAGGTTGCGTATCTAATGCTGGTTCAAAAACAAAATTTAAGTCACCTGCTAATACTACCATCCCCTCTCTAAAGGCCTCCAGCCTATTCAGGATATTTCTCAGATACACTACTGGTCGTTTATTGGGACAATATATATTTCCCAAAGTAAATTTCTTGTTAAATAAAAAGCCCTTAATAAAGAGATATCTTCCCTCAGGATCTGGTTCCATAGCTTCTAGTGTAAATCGTGTATTCCTGTCAAACCCAATCGCTGTTCCTTTTGATCTTTTATTGGGAGAATAGCAGTGTATCCAAGTAGGAAAATCTTTAGAGATTAATCTAGTCTTGGATGTCAGCTTTAAATGGGTTTCTTGCAAGAACACTATATTTGCTGACAGTCCCTTCATCTCCTGCAGTATCTGGTATCGCTTATTAGGGCTATTCAGTCCACTCACATTATATGTGACTATTTTCAAAGCTGCCATGTTCTATGGTTCAATTCCCTTCTCTTACATGTGTAGCGGCCTGGTCTGGTATATCATACGTGAGGGTGAGATGCGCTACGGCCCATGTTCTCCCCATTGCTGCGAGTGAGGTGAAGGCCAGTACCTGTTATTCTCCTCGGGCCTGTGTGTCTCTTTAAGAACCAAGTCCTGTTGTACTGACACTCCCCTTTGCTCCCATTAACCAGAGTTCCACACACCGATAGAGGGTCCAACTCTTGTTTATTAACACACTCCAATAAACAGTCCTTTTCCAGCCGACTGGTTGAGACCCAATAAACAATTCAATACGGTGGGGTGAGCAGGTTGAGGCACTGTCCTGATAAATAAACTAAACCACTGTGGATTCACCAGCGGTTGCTAAAGCCCATAGCTTGTGAAAGAACTTAAACCTTCAGGGTCTCTACCAGCGACCCCAGAGAACAGAAACAGGAGTACCTTTGCTGCGTTGTGGCCCCTGTCAGGGGGAAGATGTCCCTCCAAGGGAGTTACCAGAGGCCCCTCTGTCACCGGGTTGATGCTGCTCCGTTTCTTCAGAGGGGTGACCTCTCCGGCCTCCTCGCCTCAGACACGAGCCCCATCCACTTCAGGGACCCTCGGACAAATCCGCCCTTGCGGAGCCCAGTCAAAGTCACTGGGCTCCAGGCCTCCGATGTAGTACCTCACCCCAGGCTTAAGGTGCCTGGGATGGACTCCAACACCACTCCGGCCAGGCCATGGGCTCCTAGGCCGGAACTCCGAACCGCCAGCACCCAGGCCTAAGGTGTCTGGGCGCGGGATGCCGAAGAAGAAGACCTCGTGGCGAGGGCGTCTCTCCCACTTATATCCTCCCATGACGCCACAGCAGGTTCCCCGCCCCACTGTACCACCGCCGGAATGGGACAAAAAGGAGACAGCACTGTGGCAGCGATTCTACCTCGACCCACGGGAACATCGCCACCCACAGGCCAAGGAGAACAGCACACCACCAAACTCCTCCACAATTTGAATGGTGTAAATCCCTTCATAATTAGCACATCCTGGGTCATACTACCACCCAGGTGTACCCCCTAAATTTAGACATCCCGCTACACATGCAGTAATTCAGACATAAGAGGGAGATTAGGGATCTTAGATATTCTTCTGCTTTCAGGGAGGACTCGTCAAACCTTACATTTAAGAAGAGTTTCTTTTCTTTTTTTTTTTTTTTGAGAAAAAAGTTTTTTATTGAACAATTTACATTTGGAACATAATTCTGCAAGTTACAAGGCAATACTGGAGAAATGCATAAAACAAGAAATGTGGCTTATACATATATAGGCACAGTAGATCAAAAAACTTGTTCAGATTGAACACTGGATTCAGTGACTATCAATAAGTGGAAAACCCTATGTCCACGCTATTCATGGAATTGCACGCTAGAAGGATGTATAGTATTACGGACCATCAGTGCATGTGTCTGCGGACTCAAGCCATCGATCCCAGATTTTGTAGTACTTATCTGGACAACCTCTGTTGATGTATATGAACTTTTTGTAGGGAAGAGTGTTATTTATATCTAGTTTCCAATCGTTGAAGCTGGGGGGAGTGGGTCTCATCCACTGTCTGGCTATAATTTTTCTAGCATTAAACAATGTTTCATGCAAGAATGTTTTAGTGAATTTGTCCATCTCAGAGTCGGGGAATATCCCCAGTAAGCATTGTTTGGGGTCCAGGGTCAATGGGGATCCCATGTCATCATGGAGGAAGTCAACAATCTGCTTCCACAGACCCTGAAGGACCGGGCACGCCCAGAGTAGATGGAAGAATGTGCCCGTCGTTTGGTTACACATTGTGCACAAGGTAGAAAACTGTCGTCTAAAGCGGGCGATTCTTAGGGGGGTGAGATACGCTCGGTGCACCACGTATAACTGGGTCAGCCTGTCAGAGAGCTTGGGGGATACAGTCTTGCACGAGTCTAGTGCTTCACTCCACTCCTCATCCTCCAGTGGGCCCACCTCTCTTTCCCATCTTGGTTTAAGGCTGTAAGCTAGCGTGGTAGATGATGGGGTGAGAAGCATGACATAAAAATCAGAGATCAGCTTTCGCGGGTCCACACCCTTAACCACTGCCATAATAACATTGGGCGTAGATTGTGGCAAAGGCTGTGGAAACTGAGCTTGGGCTGCGTGACGCACCTGGAAGAATCTAAAAAGCATAGAATTGGGCAGCAGGAACTCATTTTGGAGGTCCTCAAAGTTTTTAAGTGTGCTATCGGAAATTATGTGGTGCAAATAATATATTCCATATTCGCACCATATCTCTGTGTCAGGGATCAAGAGAAACTCTGAGAGTAGTCTATTGTGCCATAAGGGGGTATAATTGTTGTGTTTAGGGGTCGTTAATGTTTTAGTGGTGATGTCCCATACGCGCCTATATTGGTATAATAGGGACCCACGGTCTCTATTGGAGTTATTCCCACTATGTCCCACTGCAATTGCAGTGAGTGGGTCAGTGGTCAGTTGTGCCCACCGTGGACAGAGGAGGGTGAGGAATCTGAGTCTGTCGGTTTTATCTATGTGGTATAGTTGAGACAGTTGGGACGCAAGGTAATAAAGATTTAAGTCAGGGAGGGCTGTTCCACCTAGGTCAGTAGGGTTCTTAAGGACTCTCCAGGCCAGCTTGTGTCTGTTGTTACCCCAAATAAATGTCTTGAGTATGGCCTCCATTGACTTGAAAAATTTCAAGGGTAAGTATACGGGTGTGTGCCAGAGTATATACAATATTTTAGGAAATAATATCATTTTAACAATGTTAATACGGCCCCACACGCCGAGCGGCAGTCTCGCCCATACCTGGGTTCTAGACTTGATGAGATCGAAAAGGGGTTCTATGTTCAGGGATATATAGTCAGCCGGTGTTCTATTCACCAATACTCCAAGATATTTGATAGTGTTCACTCGCTGGAGTGGTAACTGTGCCTGTAGCTTGGGAGAGGGGAAACTATCCATAGGCAGTATTTGAGATTTCTCCCAATTAATTTTAAGGCCAGAGAACTGACCAAAGTGTTCAATTGTATGCAACGCCTTCCGAAGCGATGTGGCAGAGTCGGCCAGGTATAGTAGCGTGTCGTCTGCGTATAAGCTAATTTTTTCAGTCAGGGAACCAAGGCAGAGACCCTGAATCTCGGGGTCCTCTCTAATGGAGATTGCAAGGGGCTCCGCCGCCAAGGCATAGAGGAGCGGAGACAGTGGGCAGCCCTGTCTAGTGCCCCTGGATAAGTCAAATGTCTGGGAGGCCCTCCCGTTGGCCACTACTTTACCCCTGGGTGCCAGATATAATAATTGAACCCACTTAATAAATTTAGGTCCAAAACCAAAGCCACGGAGGCATCCCCAAAGGTACCGCCACTCCACTGAGTCAAAGGCCTTGGCAGTATCCAAAGCCACCACCACCCGGGACCCAACATTAGTATGTGTCGCTTGTAAGTTAATATACAATTTTCTGAGGTTGAAGGAGGTGTTACGCCCCGGCATAAATCCAGCTTGGTCAGCATGGATCAGGGTTAGAATCACTTGGTTAAGGCGTAGGGCAAGTACTTTAGCCAGAATCTTTATGTCTACCTGGAGTAGCGATATTGGTCTATAAGATTCCGGGAGGCCTGGGTCCTTGCCTGGCTTAGGTATGAGGATAATTACCGCCTCGCCCATCGATGGGGGTAAGGTGAAATTGTCAAATAGATGGTTGAAGAGGGACAATAACTTGGGGGCAAGTATCTCGATGTATTGGGCGTAAAATTCTATGGGCAACCCATCTGAACCCGGGGCCTTGGATCTGGCGAAGCTCCCAATCGCTGTGGTTATTTCGTCGAGTGTAAGAGGTGCGTCTAGCATAGCCATTTGGGCATCGTCTAGCTGTGGAAAGATGATTTCCGCCAGTAGATCTTCCAATTGAGAGTCAGTGGTAGAAACCTGGGACGTATATAGTTGAGAAAAGAAGTCCCTAAATTCAGAAGTGACAGCCTGGGGTTCCGTAATCTTTTCCCCATTAGGACCAGTGAGGGAAATGACAGTAGGGGGTCTATCCTCACTATGTGCCAAGTAGGCCAACAGTTTACCCGCTCTCTCCCCATGTTCATACAATTTTTGTCTGGCAAAGAAAAGTTTTTTCCTGGCCGTCTCGTGTTGTAGCTGATTAACCACCCTGGTTTGTAACCTGAGTCGGGCAGCTCCATCAGGAGAGGGGTTCGACATGTACCCCTGTTCAGAGGAGGACAGATCCCGCATTGCCCCGTCCAGTATGGCTGATGAATTAGCCTTCAGCCTGTTGATAAAGGAGGTCAGAGTCAGACGTGCATGCAGTTTGAAGGCTTCCCATACTACGTCTGGGGATGCAGATCCGTCAAGAAGAGTTTCTTTTCTAGACCAAACTTTAATTTAAAACATAGGGTAAATTGAGACCACATATACCCCCCTCCCCCTCCCCTCCCCCACCCCAATCACATTGCCATTCAATGTTAGAGCTCCCTCGGTCCGCGCTCCTCCTGGCGCTATGCCGAGCTGACCCTACCTCAGGGTACACTGTATGTCCCCCCATACTCCGTGATACCGTCCTCAATTTTAGGATCAGTCCCCGGGGCACAGGTGGGCATCAGTGCTCCCTGACCCCCCCTCCAGGTGAACTCATTCCCCTACCCGCTTCTATCAATTCTCTCCTTCCAATGAGAAGGAAAAAACAGAAAGAAAGAACATCAGGAAAAACAGAAACCAAAAAGAGGAAGAAGATACAAAAGGGTAAGGAGGAGGAGAAAACAAAAAAAAAAGCTCCTCCATCATATTCAACCCCACAATCTAAACTCCATTCCCATCATGCTCCTTCCTCCTTCTCCATGCTGGGGGACTCTTTTCCCGATTATCCTCTTCCCTTCCCTCCCTTAAAATATTCAACCCAACAATTTAAGCTCTATTCCAGTCATGCTCTTTCCACCTTCTCCATACTGTGGGTCTCTTTTCCCAGTTATCTACTTGTATAAATTGAATATTCAGTCTATTACAGAATTCCTTGATATCTTCTGGGAACCGTACAGACCCCCTGGTTTTTAACCATTAAACATGCAGGAAACCCCCATCTATAGGGGATATCCTTTGCCTGTAGGTGGCTTGTTAATGGCTTCAATGCCCTTTTTCATGCCAGCGTTTCTGGTGCCAAATCTGAAAAGATAGACAGTTTAATTCCTTTATATTCCATTGAAGTTCCTTGTACATTGGGAGAGGATCTTTTTGCTCTTAGTCCTGGAATCTTACTATGGTATCTCTTGGTGTATCTTTATGTGCATTATATGATTTTTGGATTCTGTGTACCCTTTCAAAGCGCATTGGTGCAGTTGTTTCCCGCTTTAAAGCTGTATTAAATATTTCTCACAGTACATCTCCTAGCTCTATATCTTTAACCTCTTCAGGGAGTCCTCTTATCCGTAGGTTTTTCCTTCTTCTGTGATTCTCTTGGTCCTCGAGTTTATACCGGGAATTTCTTATCTCTATCCAATCCATATCGGCTCTTTCTCTTAATTCCTGTATTGCATTTTTCTGTTCTTCCAACTGTTCTTCTATTCCTTCAACCCTTTGTAATACACTTTGTATATCTTTTCTAGTTGCGCTCATTTCACCCCTTATTGTTCGCTCTAGGCGTGATATCATTTCCATCATATCTGACATATCCTGCTTTGTTGGAGGGGCTTGCATGTCCTCCCCTGATGTTTCTGGTTGTTGTTGTCTCTCAGATGTCTTCTTACCTATTGTTTCTGGGGTTTTAACCTTATTGGTTTTACTTTTCGCTGGGGTCGTTTGTTCTCTCTGAGCTGTCTCTGGATCCCTCTTATTTTTTGCCGGTGTCGTTGGTGTTGACACTACTTTTTTACCTGAGCTCTCCATTTGTTCTGATCCTTCCGCAACCAGATAGGACTTTATTGTATTACGGTTTGTGCTCTCCCCCTGATTAACTTTGGGGCCCTTTTTTCCCATTCTATCCCTGCAAAACGACCGTAGCTCCAGCTGACGCTGTAGTGCAAGGACAGGTCCTTCTAAACCGGTAAGGATATAGTTAAATAAGTTCTTCTATGGTTTATATTCCAGAAGACAATTTATATGAGTTCAGTACCTAATAATACAAACTTATAGAGCCCCCTCAGTCCTGTTAAAGGTAATTTCCTTGTTGACCAGTCAACCGAACAACCGAAAAATTAACTATTTAGAATATTTGAGGAGATCTTGAATATTACTTATATAGAAAGTTCATGTATATAGATGTATATAGATGTTCTGGGCATAGTGTGGACAGGTGTATATATAAATAATTTTAAGTCCAGCTATTGCCAAAAAAATATATACACCCGATCTCAGTACTTCCAATGTCTTTTTATGCCCCTAGATATTTTCATTCCACCTGTATTTTATCCATCACAGATTTATATAGGGATAGGAGAACCAGAAGCCAAAACAAACTCAGCACAAAAAAGTGGGTACTTTAAAAGAGAGAAAAAAGAGCATTGCATTTCTATAATAACTATCAGGTACCAATCTCCATTGCCTGCACACCGCGACCCTTTTCTTTCAATCTGTTAGATGTCTCAGGTTTCTATTAGTTATACATCTTTATCCTTCCACTTGTTATCAATGGCAACCACTGGACATTTTCACACAGTTCAATAGAAGTTCAATAGAAGAGCTAGGGAGGTAGATGGACAAACTCTCAAGCACCTTACCCCTCTGCAGTCTAAGTCTTTCCAGCTCTTTCCAGCTCTCTCTTATCTCTTATCTCAATAGCTTTTTGGGACCCTTCCAAGCTATCAAAAAATGCGTCACTGCCGTACAGTCAACCAATCATTGGGTAGGGTAAGAAAGATATACCTCATCATATGTCTTACCCTCCATATGTCCAATCTTCACCTGCGGATTTGGTTAAGTACCTTACAGTACCTTATAGCATGGGATGTGGAGCATGGAACGTGAGGCGTGGGGCTGCACCTGCCGCTTCTCCTCCCGGATCTTTGCGGGGAGCTCTCTCACTTTCTCCATAGATGGTCTCCATAGAATCCCGAATGCCGCCGGTCACGTGGGCTACGCTCGGATCCCCCTCCGCCTACTCAGATGTTCTGGCTCTCCGTCTCAGCTTGGCTGCGGCTGCGGCTATGGCTGCGCTCTCCTCTCCTCTCCGACACGAGCACACACTCTGCACCCGGCCACACTCCTCCAGCCTCGAGCCAGGGCCTTCAGCCGAAGAAACAAGGCACCGCCGTACTACCGCACCGACCAGCATCCAGTGCCACCGCCACGCCCGCCGAAACGTCAGAAACATCAGGAGAAGGCCACTCACATGCCGGCATCCAATTCTCTGAAAGGTATCGTCAATATAGATAGTTCACCTGGAGGTATTCATGAAGCAACCCACATCACACTGTGCTACGGCGCCATGTTGTTTGGCCCCACCCCCTGCTTTGTTCGAATTTGGCGCAAACTGCCCATAATGTTTGATCTTCGTCGAACGATCGAACAGCCGATGTTCAAGTCGAACTCATGTTCGACTTGAACAGATAGCTCATCCCTAATGGTGACCTTTTGTGGACTATAATTTTCAAGTCATTCCATAGATTTTCAATGTCTGGGCAATTTTAAGTCTGCGCTCTGACTAGGCCATGCAAGGACAGTAACCTCTTTCTCCTTCAACCACTGTGTGGTCATTTTTGCTGTGTGCTTTGAGACATCTTCGTGTTGGAAGGTAAACCTTCTTCCCATTGACAACTTTCTTGCAGAGGGCAGCAGATTTTCCTCAAGAATTTGATGGTATTTTGTCCTATCCATTTTTCTTTCTATGCTGACAAGTGCTCCAGTCCCTGTTGCAGAGAAACACACCCATACCAGGATATTACCACCTTCATACTTTACTGTAGGAATGGTGTTATTTGGATGGTGAGTTGTATTGGATTTATGTCAGACATATCGTTTGGTGTTGACGCCAAACAATTACATTTTAATCTCACCTGATTATAACACCTTTTTCCATGTTGCCTCAGAATCCTCAAGGTGCGTTTTGAAAAAGCTCAGTGGTGACTTCATGTGGCCTTTCTTGAGGAATGGCTTTTTTCTTGTAACCCTCCAATACAAGCCACATTGTGGAGAATTTGTGATATTGTTGTCACATGCACACAATGACCAAACTTTGTTATAAATTCCTGCAACAGCTTCAGAGTTGCTGTAGGCATCTTGGTAGCCTCTCTGACCAGATTCTTCCTGTCTCTTTTATCCAGTTTGGAGCGATGTCCTGATCCAGGGAGGGTCTGTGTTGTACCAAATACCTTACTTAATAATAGACTTCACTGTGCTTCTAGGTATTTATAAAGCCTTTTAATTTTTTTGGATCCATCTCCTGACTTGTGCCTGTCCACAAATTTATCCCACAGATCTTTTGACAGTGCCTTGGCACAGATAGTTGACTGTTTGCTTCAGTTGCACTACCAGAGACTGAAATGCTCCAACCAAGCTCTTTTCATAATGAGCTAATCAAAATGACCAAAGCTGATCACAGTTGAAAGTCAAATGGCTTTGCGTTCCATTGAAAAGGTGATTACCTACACCTGATTGAAATGTCCATGTAATTTTTGGAGGGGGTGATCATTTTTTTTTACTGTTTTTTTTTCTGACATGTTGGTGTTTTAATTTTTTTTACACTTTTTTGGTGAATGGATAGGGGTACAATGTACCCAATACCCATTCACATGGGGCCGGGACCTTAGGGCCCCTTGTTAAAAGGGAGCTTCCAGATTCTGATAAGCCCCCCGCCCACAGACCCCCCACAACCACCAGGCAAGGCTTGTGGGGATAAGGCCCTTTTCCCCATCAACATGGGGACAAGGCGATTTGGGGGGAACCCCAAGCACTCTCCCCATGTTGAGGGCATGTGGCCTGGTATGGTTCAGGAGGGGGCGCTCTCTTTTCCCCCCTTTTCCTGCGGCCTACCAGGTTGCATGCTCAGGTAAGGGTCTGGTATGGATTTTGGGGGGACCCCCACGCCATTTAAAAAAAAAATTGGTGTGGGGTTCCACTTAAAATCCATACCAGACCTAAAGGACCTGGTATGGATTTTTTGGGGGGGGGACTCCATGCAAAAAAATTTAAAACACAGTTTTGTCAATTATTTTTTATGTATATTGCCGGCATTCGGCAATACATTACAGCCACGAGCAATTTTAAATAACATTTATTCCTTTAGAAATGTCATTTTGCTGCAGTACTGTTATAAAGAAAGATGCGCTACTTTACAGGCAGACTAAGTGGACCCTTCATGCACGATATTTAAGCATTATTAAAATCACTGCTTCTGAAAAAACGGTTGTTTTAAAAAACATTTTTTTGCATTGATACATGTCACTTGGGGCTGTACCTGAGTCCCCATACACCTTTTATGGCAATAACTTGCATAAAAGCCTTGCAAATTAACACTTTTGATTTTTCATGTTCGTGTTCCATAGACTTTAACGGTGTTCACATGTTCGCACAAATTTTTTGTCCGTTTGCATGTTTTGGTGCGAACCAAACCAGGGGTTGTTCGGCTCATCCCTAGTCAGTAGATGCCAATATTTGGTTAGTATGTGTTTTACCTGCTTGTGTTGCAATGAATAAGTGGTGATGATGATCTCAAGAGTATCATTTTTTTTTTGTTCTCTTTGGGAGAACAGGAGATCCTGACGTGATTGACTACATGCTCGTTTGTAGGCTCATTTGAGGGAGGTTTTAGAATAGCCTCGGTCAGGGAGTCTTGTCCTCAAAATGTTAGCTTCTTTTTGGAACTGGGCATCTTCAGAACAATTCCGCCTTGCCCTCAAATACTGGCTGTAGGGAATAGAGGCCAGTAGGGGTTTAGGGTGGAAACTTGAGGCATGAAGTAGCGAATTGCCTGCTATCGGTTTGCGGAATCATTCACTAGAAAGGTGACTATCAGTTTGTTTTTGGATGAGAACAAACAAAAAAGTAATTTCAGTAGTCGGGTCGCACCGATACCAATATTAGTATTGGAATCGGTGCCGAAACTGAGAATTTGCAGGAGTACTTGCAAATGCTCACAATGCCTAGTCCAATAACCTGGACACTCACGGATGATCGGTGCTGCGGCGAGGGAATTTATAATCATGGAGCCCCCTGTGTGGCTTTCAATGAAGCAACTAGCAGCCGCTTCTCCTCCTCTCCCCTCATTTCAGCTGCTTTATTGAAAGCCACACAGGGAGATTGGTGATTTTAACTTCCCCCACCGCCACACCAATCGTTCCTGAGTGTCCCCTGTATCTACCTCTGGCTCCCCTCTGTTTCCTCCTCTGTGCTCCTCAGTGGGCTCCTCCGGCCTCCTGTTCTCCTCTGGCTCCCCTCTGTGTCCTCCTCTGTGCTCCTCAGTAGGCTCCTCTGGTCCCCACTTTCCTACTCCAGCTCCCCTCTGTGTCCTCCTCTGTGCTCCTCCATGGGCTCCTCTGATCCCCCATGTCCTCCTCTGGTTCCCCTCTGTGTTTCCCTTTCGGTCCCCCCATCCTCTTCCAGTCCCCCTCCATGTGCTCCTCCGTTTCAGGATCGAGAGCGGAGGAAGGAGCGGGTAAATCTGTGATTTACCGGCTCCTCCTTTTTCTAAATGGACAGAGTCAGTGATCACTGGCTCAGTCCATTCATAACTGAGCATCGTAAACTGTGTTTATGATGTCTAAGTTTTTGAATGAAGAGGAGCCTCTGTCTCCTGTCCATTCATGTTCAGTGCAGCTGAGGCTGGTGAGAAAGGGAATGGGGAATCTCTATGCTCAATCCCTTTCCATGTCTCAAAGGGGAGATGTCATGGGTCTATTTAGACCCCTGATATCTCACCAAAGCTCCCCTACCCCCCAACAGGGTTGAATAAAAAAATTGACAAAAAAGGAAACATTGTAATAAATAAATATTTTAAAGTAAATTTTTAAAAATAATAAAAAATAAAATAAAAAAAACACTGACACTGGCTGTCCACTCCCCCCCCCCCCTAAAAAAATGTGAAAAAAAACACTGACACAGTCCACGCCTCATCAGTGCCACCTATCAGTGCTCATCAGTGCTACATATTAGTGCCATTGTCACATGACATTAAAAAAAAGTATTGGTAATCGGTATCAGCGAGTTCTTGAAAAAGTATGGGTACTTGTACTTGGTCTTAAAAAAGTGGTATCGGTGCAACCATATTTGGTAGTACTCAATGACACCGTAAATTTTAGATTGAAATCATTTGTATTGATCCGTGTAATTAATTTATTAAGAAAAAGGTCTGATCCATCCCATAATATGAATATATCATCTATATATCGGTACCATGCTAAAACATGTTCTGCATATATAGAGAAAGATTCATCATATAACAATGTACGTTCCCACTCCTCAGGTACAAGTTGGCATAGGCCAAGGCACAACACGTCCCCATGGCCAAGAACTGTATTTGGATGAAGTGTCCACTGTTAAATGAGAACACAATGTTTCTAAGGCCTGTTCTGAGTGCAACCTGTCCTGTTAAACCGTTGCATGGTCTTGGCCACCGTGCTGCAGCTCAGTTTGAGGGTCTTGGTAATCTTCTTATAGCCTAGGCCATCTTTATGTAGCCCAAAAATTCATTTTTTCAGATCCTCAGAGAGTTCTTTGCCATGAGGTGCCATGTTGAACTTCCAGTGACCAGTATGAGAGTGAGAGCGATAACACCAAATTTAACACACCTGCTCCCCATTCACACCTCAGACCTTTTAACACTAACGAGTCACATGACACTGGGGAGGGAAAATGGCTAATTGGGCCCAATTTGGATATTTTCACTTAGGGGTGTACTCACTTTTGTTGCCAGCGGTTTAGACATTAATGGCTGTGTGTTGAGTCATTTTGAGGGGGCAGCAAGCTGTACACTCACTATTTACATTGTAGCAAAGTGTCATATCTTCAGTGTTGTCACATGAAAACATATAATAAAATATTTACAAAATTGTGAGGGGTGTAGTCACTTTTGTGAGATACTGTATGTATACTATCTCTGGGCATATCCGGCCCTTGCTCTTATCTTTTTTTTGAACTGATATGAATAAAAGCAGCGTTGTTGCCTTTTAACCTATCTACGTTCCTACTTGATTTCTGCCTATAAAGTCCAAGGGGGTTATATCCTGCTGCACTTTTGTGCATCATACATATATCAGGATCTGTAGGAGGATTTCTGTCCCCCTTTCTGCTGCAGACCGCTGAGACAAGATAAGGGTGAAGGTGAAGGGTGTGACGCAGCTGCAGAAAATGGCCTGGTGGACCTTGTGTTGGACACATGTGATTTAGGGAGTCATCGATACACGTGGGACATTATCTGTGATTTTCCTGGCTGTTTTTGAGCTGATTGGTGAAATAATGACTAATGAATTTTTGATTGTTTTAACATATGTACTCTGTTTATACTATCTCTGAAAAGTCAGAAGACATCATAAGTGAGCTGATTTACCTTGGATAGGTTTTTGGCATATTTTTGGAAGAAGCTATTGTCAGTCCCTGTCTCTGGCAATCGTGTTTTTCTTATGCTGGCTTCAAAAAGGAAAACATGTGACCCTTGTGGCCAAAAACTCAAGTCATGAATCTACATGACCAAAGTGGAAAGAGCAAGGAAAGAGCTCTCTTCTAGAAGAAATCCTGTGTGCTTGCCTGGGTGACAAACTGCTGTATTTCGAAGACTCATACCATTGTGGTAATCTTTCAACCACCTCCCATCTAGAGCAATGAAATGAAGGTAAACACACCTGTGGTTTGGTTGTGCATGGCTGTGGAACATTCACTGATACTGGATTGCAGATGCAACCACAAGAAAGTCTGGCCGAGTCTACCTTGGGTGAGTATCAGTTGCTGGAGAATGCATGTGGAAAGTGTAGGAAGATTTTGACTTCCATCAGACTTTGGAGCTGGTGCAACCATTTTGGTGACTTTCTCCTTACATTGCTACAGACCGATCTGACACCCAGCATAATGAAAGTCAACCAGACAGATGGAAACTTTAAAGAAGAGCTATTGTTGTTGAAAATAATTTGAATTCAATGACAAATTAAAATAAATCAGCAGACTGTATTCTTTTACCAGATTATAATTCCTTCAGAGGTTATCTGAATATCATGTACGCTTAAAGGTGAACTATAGTGGATTTTGGTCTATGATATTCCAATTATCTTTATATCAATATTTTTTTCATTTGTATGAAATCTTTATCCTCATTTCTCAGAAATAGGGGACACAAAAGCCTATGCTGATCCTGTATAACATTACAGTGACCCTGCATTTTACCCACATTTGGAAAAGTAAGAAATATAGCAGACATAGTATGCATTATGTATTCACCTCTCCAGTACACTCCACTGCATGATCCTATAGCAGTGTCAATAAAAGACTCCTCCAGGCATGAGATAACAAGTTGCAATCCCCTTGTCTCACCCAATAGGTTATTCAGAAACTGAAGGACCAGTGGACTAGTAAAATGCAATGTCAGCTTAGCAAGTCCGGAGATGACCCCCTCTTCCTGTAAAAACCACTGACTAATAGTTCTTCATGATGTATGTATGTTTGTAGGCAGGTGCTGTTTACTCTCTCCTCTGTAGGTGGTGCTGCGTTGCTGATCGCTGTACAGAGGGAATGGAGGATGAGAGGAACTTCGTTCCGCTGAGCCTCCTTAGGTGTCACGAAGGGAGCAGTGCCCTAATTGGGCACTGCAACACTAGTTGACCTCTGTGGCCATCTTTGGTGAGGACAGTGCTAATAAATTGCACTTCCCCTCTACAGTTGGCATGTATTTGCAAAATGCAAAGGAAAGGGACAGGATCTATGTTGGCTAGGGACAAAGCATCCAGTCCTAGAGAAAGGTTCCTGAGAAGGACTTCAGAGCTGGTGATGAGGATCGGTCATTGGTCTGCTCAGTGCAGCCAATACCGCACCCTGCCAAACAGCCACCCCTCTTCAACCAGAAGCTGTTCTGGTAATGTCAATCTCATCAAGGTGACACTATATACACTGGGACTATTCCGCTGTGACAATAACACGCCTGAGAATTTTTGTACCTATGACGCCTTCGTCAGTGAGATGCTGTTACCAACTTTCTTGAGACTGTTCTCTACCTTTTATTTATTACTTCCACTAAACCAAATAATAACTGTGCCATTCTGTAAATCAAAAAGTTAGATTACATGCTTTCCTGATCCCTGTGTTCCACTTTGCATGGTGTGACATCCCTATCCTTCTTGTGAGATTGCTGGGGAGTGATAAGTACCCTAGATCTTGCAAGAAGACACTCCATTCCAAAGCAGAAACATCTTCTTGCAATATTTTGGCTGCTCTGCATTCCCCAGGATCTTGCTAGGAGAAATATGACACCACCCTTGCCTAGGTAAAGTAAGTACATAATCCGCCTTTTTTTCTTTACAGGTCCATTTTTTAACTTCTATTAGGCAGTGGCAGAAGCGCAACTAGAACTTTCAAGGCACTGGTGCAAGAAACCATGAATGGGCCCCCCTGGCCACTGACTGGGGTCCTTCTTACTGATCCTGGTGCCCTTTACTCCAATAATAGGACCCTTTATTATGGTCCCGCAGCTAGCCACCCCCCTTGGGGTCTCCCCATGGTGGCAGAACGCCAGAGCTCAGTTGCAAGTATAACCTTTGCGACCCTGGTAGTTCTGCCACTGGTGCCATTGTTTTTTCCATTTTACTTTATTTTTTTTATTTTTTTACAATTTTATTTTTAATTTTTTACATTTTTTTAGGACCCCCCCATTGGGGAGCTTTGGTGAAATATCTCATTTTTGAGACAGAAAAATGGACTGAGGATAAATTCATCAACCCCTTTCTCTGCAACCTCAGCTGCACAGAATGAACAGGAATAGCTCATACAGAGCTTCCCGTTCATTCATAAACTGAGCCATAGTAAACACTGTTTACTATGGCTCAGCTATGAATGAATGAATGAATGAAAGAGAAAAAAATTAAAAAACTGCAGCAGCCAGTGAGAGGTTGAAGGGGGAGACGCGATAGCGCTGCGGGGGGGGGACCAGGAGAAAGCACACAGGAGCCTGGGGCAGCTGGATAGCAACAGGGAGGTGGCAGAAGCAGCATGTGGAGGAACCAATGTCCTCTATTTCCCTTCTGCAGCTGCTAAATGTATGCGGGAGGGAGATGAGGAGAAGCTGAAATTCAGTAGCTACATGGAGGACTGCTTGCCACTGCCCCTGCCGCTCTCCTATCCAGGCATACAGGGAGGCTGCATGGACCCCTGGGATCCCAATGGAGCCGGGTCGCAATGGCTAGCCCTGCAACCCCTGTAGGTACACCCCTGGGCAGTGCATTTCACAGGGTTTGTGGATAAAACTAATAAATGGACTTCATTTTACTGCAATGCTCACTTTAAGTCACATTGAGGAATTAGGAACTACGTCACTCAAAAATAAAAACAGAGATGGATTAATGCTTTTATATATTTTATTTTTAAAAAGGAAAGGAAAATATCAGATCAGACTGTCATACATAGCACAAAAGAAATGGCCAACCACCCCCTCAATATAAGAAGTAGGGAAAGGGAAAGATAAAGAAATTTGAATTATCACTACAGACAAAATGTAAACCACATTGAAACCAGAGGACGCCAAAATTAGCTCCCCAATTTCTAACCAAGCCAATCAAAATACCAATTAAATGGGAAAACAATTCCAATATGTTATTTTGTATTTTTAAATGTAATTGCAAACACTAGCATGATCCGATTTTTATCATTATATATGTATGCACAAATGTGTGATCTTTTCTATACGTGCTCCATCAAATTCACATTGTGTCCTGTAGTGATGCTGCCTTCCTTCCAGAACCGGTAGATTTTCTCTTAGTCCCATCTGTTGCTCATCTATTGAACTGCAATCAAAGAGAGGTCAATGTCAGCAAATATTAAAACCATATTTAAATAATACCTACACCTTATTCTTTCAATCTTTCTCATTTATGTATAACAAAAAACATAACATAAATACATTTACATGGATTTGTATATAAAGTATCAGTGGTGTATACTCAAAAAGAATCTGCCCATACATTAAACAATTATTATGTGAACATTGTTGGTTGCATTTTTGTTGGTCTTTATTTTGATACGCTGTATATCATTAACATATTTTTATTTCACTAGAGGTTATGTGAATATCATGTCTGCTTAAAGGGGAACTATAGAGGGTTTTGGTCAATTGTATTTTAGTTTCTTTTGTATTTTTTTTAATTGTAGGAAATCTTTATTTTACATATAAACATTCAATATACTGTATGCTGTTTCTTATTTTCAGTATGTGCCGTGCTTGCTGGGTCATCTAATGGGAAAGTCTAGCACCAGTTCTGTACTTCTTAGATGTAATTGAAGATGATTCAGCTTTGTATCTAACCTGAGATCCTGCTATTAAATCTGCATTTACACCACAGCAGTGTTACATTTTTTTATGCAAAATGTTTTTTTCATTAAGCTCACTGCTTTTGCTTTAGAAAAAAAAAAGTGACCTTTATTATCTGATAACGTCCATTTTTGATATTAGATATACACAGATAGAACTGAGCTACTCACAGAATGTGTAAGAGACTTGGAAGCCCTTTGCCTGGGTAGACTTGTCACTTTGGAATACGAGAACCATAGAATTGCCTTTGGAGTAATACACAGGGATGGTGCGATCACCACAGAATGGACCCTTTTGTGTACCATCCATGAATAGTGTTAGATAGTCGTACATACAGAAACTGGAATTCTCTACATGGAAGTCACTTATGGTCAGAGCAATCTGAAAAAGAAATACAATTATGACTAACATGACAGTGGTGTGTTCATACAACAAACAAATCATTTTTATTGTATAAAATTGAGTGAATATTTTGTTTCTTACAACTCATTGATGTTACAGTCTACCCAAAATAATATTTGACATTAAAGCCACATTGAAACCAAGAGCAAACATTTATTATATTGCAGTTTATCTATTCTTACACGTGATGGCTGCTTTCGTTTTATTTTTTAGGCTTTCTTCTATGTTCATTTAGTCATCCAACCATCAAGTCTGTTGTTTTTCAAAAGCACAAGCTATCCAGCAGAATGTATCAGTTTACATGGATAAGCCAAATCATTCAACACTGGCAGGGATCCTTAAAATGATCAGCTTTATTTATTCATGTAAATCCTTTATGCCAAAAAAAAAAAAAAAAACTGCTGTAACTGATTATAAAATGTGAGCTTGAAATTGGATTCAACTCATTAGTGTATTTAAATCTGCTAATACATTTAGTGCTCCCCTCCCCACAAACTGACAGTGCTGCTGATTGCTGTGCCTCTTGTTCTTATCCATCCAGAGTAAAGTCTCACTAATACAGGACGTGTGTTACTGGCCAGATCACCAGGTGAAAATGGGGAAACGCCAAAGAAAACGGATGCAGCCACTACATCCAATGATTGCTAATGTGAAAAAAATAAATTGTTTGTTTTAAGAGTTTTATGTCACTTTAGGGATGATACTGCACATAAAAGGCAGTGCTTAGGAATCTTGTTGGAAAAGGAAGTCCTTTCTATTCCTATGGTTTGATGGTCACCAATCTACAATTGCCAGAAAAGGAAGGAAACGTCCAGAGCTGGGAGATCTGCTGAGCTCCTCCTACATTACTGGCTGATTTCTTTGTCATTCACCGGTCTACAATAGACTCAAGAAACTGATCAGCCCCCTCCCTTCTTCTCCCCTGTGCTCCTGTTACTCTCAATCAGGATGGCAGAAATGAGTCCAGTGCTGCAAATCCAAGAAAATCTTTATAAACAGCTTACAAATGTCACACCACCAGTTTTCAATCAGCTTCACAAATTACCACCAACACTTCCTGTCATCACTGGGAAAACATCCAGAACGTCTTGGTGGTAATAGTCTTAGAACAATCTACTTTAGATTTGCCATCAGCCATGTATTGTAATGCCCTAAACAATACATTCAGTTTCCATTCAATCAGGTAGGCCCTGGTGAACACTGGTAAATTCAAAGGGGGTTGTACATTCAGATTGTAATGTGTTTGTCCAACATTCAATTTTGTTTGTGTGACAATTTTAAAGAATGAGGAAGTCAAGTAATTAGGGAGAATTTTGAAGGCATCTTGTTTTACCTTATATCCAACAGGAGCTGTGATGGCGTAGTTACAATTCATGTTTGGACTGTAGTTCCCTGGGTATCCCGGAGATGTAAAGCTGCCTTGAGAGTTAAAGAAGGATCCTCCACACTGAACTGTAAGAATATAGATATAATCAATATAGTAAGGAATATAATAGTATATGACATAATTTTATGTTAATGTGTATACTTTATATACATAGTTTATCCTCCCTTTTCGGAGTTCCAGGTTGATCTTAGGCTACACAGGCGCCAAATGCTGCTTCAGGGCAGGAATGGGAGAGATTCACATGTTTTGCATTACCCAGAAGTGTTTCACAGAGCACTAGTGAGAAAACAGGAGTGTCCTATGAAAATAAATAACTGTAGTGGAGGTGGGTGGGCTACCATACAAACCTATTATTTTGTCCTAAATGGGGTAAGTGCAGATGCTGTAAAATATATCCATCTTGTTTGCCCCACTGCACTGCTTGGGCTAAATACTTCTTTAGTCTAGAAGGTGATAAATAAGTTGAAATGCTTACCTTATTTATCCCTCCCACAGGCTTCCTCCATGCTGTACTTCTGGTCCCTGAAGCTGCTTCTTTTTGCCATTCCCCTGGCTGTAGACTCTCAGATGTCATCAAATACAACAAAGGATCAGCAGTCATGCATTGTACATGAACATGTTGAGGGCTCGCCCACATACTGGGACATTGGAGAGCATAGATGACCACTGGCTGCCAGGGTACGTTTTTGAACTTTCCCAATCGGCCCTAAGCAAAGCAAGCATTTAACCAATGCAGTGCTGGGGAAAAGGGAGTCTGGTCACTGCACTCCACCCTGGAGAATTTTGGATGACATTGTCAACCGCAAAGAAGTCCATTTAACAACCTCTTAGTTTTGCAGAAGGGCAGACAGCAGGGATATACCGCAAGAAAGATGAATCTTTACAATATATGATCCAACATAAGCCATAGAGGTACCGGTAATTGTTATCACTCTTAAAGTTGACCAACTTACACATTGAACAATCTATCAACAACTTTATAGAGTGAGGGCCTGTCTTACTGGTAATTCTAATTGTATATACTAAGAAGCTTCATGGATTTCCTCAAAGGTTGCAAACAGAGGTTAGAGGACAATAAACTGTTGTGACAATAGTCCCTCCTTTGGAAGGATCTCCTCTGTATCTATGATTCTTCAGTGTCTTTCTCTGAACACTTTCTTTACACTTAAAAAAAAATCAGCATACCTGAGCTATATGAAGCTTGGAAGCCGACCCCAGCAACAGCCCCATCACTGACGAACTGGACCAGCATCTGGCTTGTGGAAGCGATGATTGGAGGGAGAGTTTGACTTCCGCACGTTTTATCCAACAACACAGGGGAGTTCTTAGAGGGACCGTCATAGATCCTCATGTAGTCTGAGTCACAGTTAGGAGTGGATTGGATATTAAAGCTACTGAACTTCAATGAAGCCTAAAAAGTGACACAAGGAAAATGTATTATCTACAGTAAACCCCAAACTTCCCATACTTGTAACTGCAAACTGGGTTAATATGTAATTGCAATATGATGCAATCGATTACTATATTAATGCTTGAACAGTCCTTCAGAAAAAAAAACCACATAAGAATATGTAGGATTCTAATTTCTGTTAAAAGATCTTGCAGCTATAGACATTTCTAGCTAAGATGTCTCTTGAAACATGTGTGTTTCTTGTTCATACATCACGGGACACAGAGCGGCATAGTCATTACTATGTGGGTTATATAGAATTACCTTCAGGTGCTGGCACTGGCAACTTCCAAAACAGGAAGTACCCTCCCCTATATAAGCCCCTCCCATCCGGGAGCACCTCAGTTTTTTTGCCAGTGTCTAAGGTGTTGGCCAAGGTTAACATGTATTCATCTCGGCTTGTGTACAGGTTCTCTGGGCCTTAGCAAGCTATTCCGGATCCGACCAAAAAAGCTTCATAGCTAAACGGTCGGTACCCGGGCCTTGCAGAGAAGAGCAAGGTTTTGCCTGTAATGCCTCTCTTAGGAGGGCTGGACCCTGGGATCCAGAGCTCTGGTCATACCCAAAACCAAGAGGCTATCTGTGCAGGGTGCTATACAGGTCCAGGGGAGTGGAATCCTTGGGAACCCGGTCCCTGAAGGTCTAGTACAATGCCTGCCGTGAGAGGTGAAGTTTGGGCTTCTGTGGACCAAACAAAGTGATGCGGCGGGGAAAAGGTAAGTGGGGGCCCCTCAGGAACTTGGTTCTATTGAGGGGACCCCCAAGCCTAATATGTCTTTCTGCCTGTTACCTAAAGGTATTCCCGCTAATAGCTGTATATGCCTAAGAAATCCTAGAAATGTCTTTTCATAAAGGAAGTTTTAAAAACTGTAAACCTAGAAATGTTTTTCATAAAGGAGGTTTTAAAAAAAAAAAAGACAAAAGTGCGGTACCTGTGTTTGTCCACTAGAGGCCGCTGTGGAACGTCTTTTTTTCTTGGGACTATTCCTTCCATGGTGAAAGTCCAGGCAGATGAGTGAGCTCTCTATCAGGGAAGCTGCATTCCTCTGTCATGCTGCCAAGTAGTTTCCTTCCATCCCCGAGTCCTGGTGAAACAGGGACCCTGGCTCCTCTCCCTACATGGCGCCAAGAGCGCACACGTGCACGCGCGCGCGCGCGCACACACGCTTTCTTTTTATAAGATTTAGCTTCAAAAAAGGGGGCGGAGCCTGGCGGATGACGCGCTCTGCGCGCCCAGCGCTTCTGCGCATGTGCGGGCGTCCCAGCAAGATAAAAGGACTCAGTCCACGCTGCTTTCTATGGACACAGAGCATGAAAAGGAGCTGGTAGCATGGTATAGGGGCTTACAGCGGGCGGTTGATACAGGCATCCCCAGAAAGACGCATTAGTAGACACCCACTGATGTACATAGCAGCAAATTGCATTAGACTATTTCAGTAAAGGGGTGTATTGCGGCTGGAATACCTCAGCTTTGAACTAAGGAATATGCCGCCTAAAAAACTCCGAGATATACCTCTCAGGAAGTGTAGGGGGTCTCCATCGGGCTCTGAGGATCTGGAGCAGTCATCTGCACCTTCCTCCCCTGAGAAATCAGAGGTTAATACCCATAAGGAACCCCCGGGAGTGCCAGGTACTGCGGCTGTCCTCAGTCCACCTGCTCCTGCATATATAACAGAGGAGGTTTTTTCCTCAACTCTGGAGGGATTGGAGCAGAGATTGGCAGCATTGATCGCTTCTTCTCTACAGGAAAGAAAGCGCGCCAGATCTCCATCCCCTCCATTAGAGTGCCTGTTGGCAGAGCAACAGTCCCAGGAAGGGACTGACCTTCCTGAAGGGGATCAGGAGGAGGTTAACTCTGTTTTTGAGGAATCGACAGTAGATGAACCATTTTCAGCATCACAGACTGAAAGATTGTGGGTCCAGACCCTAACTGACATGGTTCGATCTGCATTTAAAATGCCTCTTGTTGAACCATCAACTACTGCTGTCTCCTCGTTGGGGTCGCTAAAAGCTCCCCAGATTAATTGCTCCTTTCCAATTCATCCATTATTGGAAGGACTTATATACCAGGACTGGGAACATCCTGATAAACTATTTGTTCCACCTAAGACATTTCAGGTGATCTATCCCATGGAGGAAAAATTCACCCAGAGATGGAATGTTCCTACGGTGGACGCAGCCATTTCTTCTGTGAACAAATCACTGACATGTCCAGTAGATAATGTTCAAATGTTCAAAGATCCAGTAGATAAAAAATTGGAATCTTTATTAAAATCTGCTTTTTCCACAGCAGGGGCTGTTACACAGCCAGCAGTGGCAGCTATTGGGGTCTGCCAAGCTTTAAAGGATCAAATGAAAATGGTCCTGAGGGATTTGCCAGACCAGCAGGCCCAGGCTCTGGCTGATCTGCCTAGAGCATTATGCTTTGCGGTTGACGCCATCAAGGATTCTATCCATCAGGCCTCCCGCCTCACGCTGTCTTTGGTACATATGCGTAGGCTTCTGTGGCTCAAGAACTGGTCTGCTGAGGCTCCCTGTAAGAAGCTCTTAGTTAGCTTCCCATTTCATGGAGAACGCCTTTTTTGGCGAAGACCTGGATAAATATATCCAGAAGATTTCCAGTGGTAAAAGTACTCTCTTACCAATTAAAAAGAGGTCTAGGGGTCCGTCTTTTAAGAGGACTACCTCTCCTATCCCTGGGACGTCTGCTACTAAGCAGTTCCGAAGGCCTCCTCGGTCAAACTCAGGAGGTAAAAATCAGGGACAGTCACAGGGTAATAAAAAGCCCTGGATCCGAAGAGGTACTAAACCAGCCTCCAAGTCAAGCCTATGAAGGGCTGCCCCCACTCAAACGGGTGGGGGGAAGACTTCAGTTGTTCACAGAGACCTGGCGGGAGACGATCAAAGACAGATGGGTGCTCTCCACAGTAACTCGGGGATACAAGTTGGAGTTAAAAGAGTCTCCTCCTTCCCATTTTATGTGGTCAGGCATGCCAAAAGACCCTCTGAAAAGAAGGTGTCTCCTAGTGGCGTTAGAACAACTATTGCTCCACGGAGTAATTATGGAGGTTCCTATGGAAGAGTGGGGGTTGAGTTTCTACTCAAACCTTTTCACAGTCCCGAAACCAAACGGGGACATAAGACCCATATTGGACCTAAAGAGTCTAAACAAATTTCTAAACGTCCGGTCCTTCCGGATGGAGTCGATCCGATCGGTCACCGCTGCCCTACAGGGGGAGGAATGGTTAGCCTCGATCGACATCAAAGATGCTTACTTGCATGTTCCCATCTTTCCAGGTCATCAAAAATTTCTACGCTTTGCAGTAGAAGGGCGCCATTTTCAGTTCAGAGCCTTACCATTCGGTCTGGCCACAGCACCACGAGTGTTCACAAAAATTCTGGCCCCACTGTTGGCCGATCTAAGAACACGAGGTGTAACGATAATGGCATACCTACACGACCTGTTGTTGATGGACCACTCAGTTGCCAAGCTAGAAGTGGTAATTGTCAATACAATCAAGTATCTAGAATCTCACGGTTGGGTCATCAACCTGGACAAGTCAGCCCTACAGCCAGTGAAAAACCTGGTATATCTAGGGCTACGGCTGGATTCAGACCAGAGGAAGATTTTCTTACCTCTAGACAAGGTATCCTCTTTGAGGGGCTTGGTCCGTCTGCTTTGTGCAGAAAGACAGCCGTCCATACGCCTGTGCATGAGGCTGCTAGGAAAGATGGTAGCATCATTCGAAGCTGTGCCATACGCCCAATTCCACTCAAGGAATTTACAGAGGGCCATATTGTCAGCCTGGAACGGAAAAATTCAGGCTCTAGACTTCCCGATGGCTTTGTCCCCTTCCGTTCGGAAGAGTCTCTGCTGGTGGTTGATCCCCCAGAATCTCCAGAAGGGAAAACCCTTCAGTCCGATATCCTGGAAGGTGGTCACTACAGATGCCAGCCTTATAGGCTGGGGGGCAGTACTGGAGCAATGGTCTCTCCAGGGCAGATGGTCAAATGTAGTAAAAACCCTGCCCATCAATCTCTTAGAGATACGAGCAGCCCGGTATGCCCTAGTAGCCTGGGCATCCAGACTCCAAGGGTCCCCTGTCAGAATTCAATCAGGCAATGCCACAGCAGTGGCATATATCAATCATCAGGGAGGCACCAGGAGTCGTGCAGTCCAGAGGGAAGTAAGTCACATCCTGGAATGGGCAGAAAAGCATGTCCCATGTATGTCAGCTGTCTTCATTCCAGGGGTGGAGAATTGGAAGGCGGACTTTCTGAGTCGCCAACAGTTATGCCCAGGGGAATGGTCCCTTCATCCCGAGGTCTTCCGAGCAATATGTCAGCGGTGGGGAACACCGGATGTAGATCTGCTAGCATCCAGATTCAACGCAAAGGTGGACAGATTTGTCTCCCGGACAAGGGATCCCCTCGCTTGCGGCTCGGATGCTCTGGTGTTCCCTTGGGATCAGTTCAGACTGATATATGCATTCCCTCCGCTACAATTGTTGCCTCGACTCCTTCGCAGAGTCAGGTTGGAAAAGAAGCCGGTGATCCTGGTGGCTCCAGCGTGGCCCCGAAGGGCCTGGTACGCGGAGATCATCAAAATGTCTGTGGGGAGTCCTTGGACCCTTCCACGTCGTCCGGACCTGCTTTCGCAAGGACCGATATACCACCCTTCCTTACTAACTCTAAGTTTAACGGCCTGGCTATTGAATCCCACATCCTAAAGAAGAGAGGTCTCTCTAACTCTGTGGTATCAACTATAATCAATGCCAGGAAGCCTGTATCCAGGCAGATCTACTATAGAGTTTGGAAGGCGTACATCACTTGGTGCGAGGCCAGAAAATGGCATCCACGTAAGTACGTTATAGGCAGAATTCTGGACTTCCTGCAGTGGGCTGTAGACAGGAAGTTTGCCTTAAGTACTATCAAGGGCCAGGTTTCGGCCTTATTAATACTATTTCAAAGGCCCCTGGCTATGCATTCACTTGTCAAATCCTTTATGCAAGGTGTGACTCGTATTATTCCACCGATTAAAGCTCCCATATGCCCATGGGATCTAAATTTGGTTCTGTCGGTTCTGCAGAAGCAGCCATTTGAACCTTTGCGGCACATTTCCTTGGTTCTACTCACCAGAAAATTGATATTTTTAGTAGCCATATGCTCGGCTAGAAGAGTGTCGGAATTAGCCGCCATGTCCTGTAAAGAGCCATATCTGGTTATTCATGAGGACAGAGTAGTATTACGTCCTCACCCAGCCTTTCTTCCTAAGGTGGTATCGAGGTTTCACTTGAACCAGGATGTGGTTCTTCCTTCTTTTTCCCCAAACCGAGCTCGGTAGAGGAAAAGTTATTGCATTCTTTGAATGTAGTAAGAGCAGTTAAAGCTTATCTAAAAGCCACTGCTCAGATTCGTAGAACGGATTCTTTGTTTGTTCTGCCGGAAGGCCCCAGAAAGGGTCAGGCAGCATCAAAATCTACTTTAGCCAAGTGGATTCGACAGGTCATAATACAAGCCTATGGCTTGAGAAGTAGACCGCCTCCGTTCAAAGTTAGGGCGCACTCCACGAGAGCAGTTGGAACTTCATGGGCAGTGCATCACCAGGCCTCCCTGGCTCAAATTTGTAAGGCCGCAACATGGTCTTCAGTACACACGTTTACTAGGTTCTACCAGGTGGACGTTAGAAGTCAGGAGGATGTCGCCTTTGGGCGCAGTGTGTTGCAGGCCGCAAAAGATCCTCATGCCTGATGGCGCCCAGCTTATGTATGGTATATCCCCCCCTCATTTGGCATTGCTTTGGGACGTCCCACATAGTAATGACTATGCCGCTCTGTGTCCCGTGATATATGAACAAGAAAGTAGGATTTTTAAAACAGCTTACCTGTAAAATCCTTTTCTTGGAGTACATCACGGGACACAGAGCTCCCACCCCTCTTTTGGGGACACGTATTGCTTTGCTACAAAACTGAGGTGCTCCCGGATGGGTGGGGCTTATATAGGGGAGGGTACTTCCTGTTTTGGAAGTTGCCAGTGCCAGCACCTGAAGGTAATTCTATATAACCCACATAGTAATGACTATGCCGCTCTGTGTCCCGTGATGTACTCCAAGAAAAGGATTTTACAGGTAAGCTGTTTTAAAAATCCTACTATTTTCAATTGATTTTCCAGTTGACAGAACTCTTCTGCTCCCTCTGATTATTTGTTGCTTGTGGTTTCTTCAGGGAAAAAAATAAGCTTAACCACTTAAGGACCGCCGCACTCCATTGTACGTCCGCAGAATGTCACGGCTGGGCACAAGGGCGTACAGGTACATCCCCTTTAAGAGCCCATCCGTGGATCGCGAGCGCACCACCAGCGGCGCGCTCGCGACTCATCCTCTTCTCCGTGACCATCCCCCGCGGGAACAGCGGACCTGATCGCAGCCCGTGTCCCGCGATCGGGTCACAGAGAGGAAGAACGGGGAGAGGTAAGAGTAAACAAACCTCTTCCTGTGCTTCCTAGTGAGCCTGTCACTGATCGTCTGTTCCCTTTCATAGGGAACGATGATCAATGATGTCACACGCTAAGCCACGCCCCCCCCACAGTAAGAAACACACATCAGGGCACACTTAACCCCTACAGCGCCCCCTCATGGTTAACCCCATTCACTACCAGTGTCATTTTTACAGTAACCAGTGCATTTGTATAGCACTGTTCGCTGTAAAAATGACAATGGTCCCAAAATAGTGTCAAAAGTATCTGATGTGTCCGCCATAATGTCGCAGTCACGATAAAAATCGCTGATCGCCGCCATTACTAGAAAAAAAATATTAATAAAAATGCAATAAAACTATCCCCTATTTGGTAGACGCTATAAATTTTGCGCAAGCCAATCAATAAACGCTTATTGCAATTTGTTTTACCAAAAATATGTAGAAGAATACGTAGCGGCCTAAACTGAAGGAAAAAAATGTTTTTTTATATATTTTTTGGGCATATTTATTATAGCAAAAAGTAAAAAAATACTGCATTTTTTTCAAAATTGTCGCTCTATTTTTGTTTATAGCGCAAAAACTAAAAACCGCAAAGGTGATCAAATACCACCAAAAGAAAGCTCTATTTGTGGTAAAAAAAGGATGCCAATTTTGTTTGGGAGCAACGTCGCACGACCTTTAAGCTGCATAATGGTCCGGATCTTAAGTGGTTAAACAAGACACATTTGGGGGGAGAAACTTTTACCAGAAGTCTTTAGTTTAATGCTATATTGAATTAAATCAAAGAAACCTGTGACTGTTGTGACAGCAGGAAGGTAAAGTCACCTGGTTGCATCCAGGGGGGTAGATATATTTCGCCCAGATTCAGGCTTTACGCCGACTTATACAACTAGGTGGAGAGTTGTATAAGCCCAGCTAAGGCTAGTGGGCTCATGGATGACTCATACCTCTAGGGAGAGGGCTGGGCGTCGTGCAGGCAGGGAGTTGATGAGGCCAGCTGAAGCTTGTCAGCTCATTTAGGCCTCTATAAGAACTCCCAGCTTCATTAGATGTTAGCTCATGCCTGGAACCAGACCTGTGTGGACTGTCTAGGGAGAGTGAACCCCTGTGCGGTGAGAAAAAGCCTGTGTGGCTATTTGCTTGGACATTTAAAACCAGGGACTTAGGGACTAGGACAGCACTAGGCTGATCCCAGTTGTTAGTTAGGAAACCTGTATGTTTAGTCAGAGGTCAAGTTGACCAGGATTTATTTTGTTTATATGTTTCTTTTGGCTTTGCTGTGTTTTGTCACTGTAAATAGAAAATAAACCGCACCTTTTTTTTGATTTTGAAAACCACAACCTCCGTTTGCTGGGCCTGTTTTTGTGTGGGGAGACCATCCCGGGGGTCACACACACCCGCTGCCGAGCTAACCCCCTCACAGTTGGTGGAGAATGCGGGCAGTTTTTTTTAAGCCAGCATGGAGGAGATACTGAAGCAGCTGGCTCTAGCAAATGCCAATCAACAGCAGACAAATGCAGGTTTGCAAAAGAGCCTTGCAGCTCAACAACAGAACTTCGCAGCCCAGCAGCAAGCTCATCAACAGAGCCTTGCAGCCCAGCAGCAAGCTCACCAACAGAGTCTGGAAGCTCAGCAACAAGCCCAGCAGCAATCTGAGGCCCGCTTCATAGACCTGTTACAGAAGCAAGAGCAGAGACTACAACAAATGGAAGCAGTAATGCAGCAACGTCCGCAGACCAGTGAGGAAAGCCGTCCCACTAATACCGCGTCCTTTGGGGTGAGTCGTTTATTGACAAAAATGACTGGAGAGGATGATCCAGAGGTATTTTTGACCACATTTGAAAGGACTGCTGAAAGAGAAAAGTGGCCTGAGGAGCAGTGGGCTGGACTGGTGGCTCCTCTGTTAACTGGTGAATCGCAGAAGGCTTACTATGACCTAGAGCCTGACCAAGCAAAAGACTATGTGATGCTAAAAGCTGAGATATTGGCAAGGCTGGGTGTCACCCAGGCTGTCCGGGCTCAGCGTGTGCATAACTGGACTTTCCAGCTTGGAAAACCCCCCAGGTCTCAAATGTATGATCTCATTCACCTGAGCAGAAAGTGGCTACAGCCAGAGACTTTGTCCGCACCAAAGATTGTGGAACGTGTTGTAATGGATCGGTTTTTGAGAGCTCTTCCTACTGCCATCCAAAACTGGGTAAGCCATGGAGACCCAGAGACGGCCGATGGTCTTGTGGATCGTGTGGAGAAATACTTGGCTACAGAGAACCTGACGGCCTCTTCCAGAGACACTCGGACTTTCCACCCTAAGACCAGACCATCCCCAGGGGCGGATAAGAGGATTCCAAGGGGTAAGGGTGGAGAGAGTGAGAGGGTGGGAGCTCTACCCCAAGTTTGGCGAGAACAGCCTGGGAAATCAGCGGCTCAAGAGGCGGCAAGAAGGATCGTTTGCTACCGCTGCCGGCAAGCGGGACATATTGCAGCCAATTGCCCGGTTGTGGAGGAACCCATGCAGTGTGACTTTCTGACGGGCAGACGTCAGTCGCTGTGTGCGACAGTCGCATGCACTGCCATTCGAGGAATTGAGAAACATTTATGCAAAATGTGTGTTAATGGTAGAAATGTTGTGGTATTGCTGGATTCAGGTAGCCTTGTGACCCTGATAAAGGCTGAGTTAGTTAAAACAGAGGTCTCTGGGAATAGCAAGGTAGCTGTTATTTGTGTGCATGGGGACACCCGAGAGTATCCAGTGACTACAGTGTGTTTCGAGACCCCCAAAGGTACCCTCTCTCATCCAGTGGGCTTAGTATCTCAGTTACCGTATGACGCCATTGTGGGAAGGGATTTTCCGAAGTTCTGGGAACTGTGGGATGATCCTGAGCCCCCCACTGGTGCCCCTATGTACCAGGAATGTGATAGCCAGAACTCCCCTGAGAGTGGTGAGGACTCTCCGGAATTTCCCTTATCAGTATTGGCAGGGGAGACTCAAGAAACTGGAGAGGAGCCCACCTCCTCAGACGAAAACCTACCGTCTGTGGAGTTTTCTGATCTTGAGGTTCACAGGGAAAACTTTGCCACAGAACAGTTGAAAGACCCCGCCCTAATAAAGGCACGCGAAAACGTAGTGAAAATAGATGGCGAGTTAGTGAACCCAGATAATACCTGCACTTACCCATACTTCAGCGTAGAGAAGGACCTACTGTATCGGGTGGCAAAAAGGGCAGAAGAAACCGTTGAGCAGCTTGTGGTGCCCAAACCTTACAGGAAGTTGGTGTTGGAGTTGGCCCATGGGCACATTCTTGGAGGTCATCTGGGGACAGAGAAAACCCGAGAGAGGGTATTACAGAGATTCTATTGGCCGGGGGTGATGAAGGACATAGAAAATTATTGTTCCTCCTGCCCTGTGTGTCAGAGGTCGGCCCCGATGCCACATTTCCGTAGCCCGCTGGTCCCTCTACCCATCATTGAGGTCCCGTTTGAGAGGATCGCCATGGATTTGGTAGGTCCTATAATCAAGTCCGCTAGGGGGCACCAGTACATATTAGTTATAATGGACTATGCCACCCGTTATCCAGAAGCGATCCCTCTCCGAAATACCTCGGCCAAAACCATAGCCAAAGAGCTATCTCTTGTGTTTAGCCGGGTGGGTATTTGTAAAGAACTGCTTACGGACCAAGGTACACCCTTTATGTCCCGGGTTATGAAGGAGCTGTGTAAATTGTTCAAAGTGACGCAATTACGTACATCTGTGTATCACCCCCAAACCGATGGGCTGGTTGAAAGATTCAACAAAACCCTAAAACAAATGTTGAAGAAAGTGGTGGATAGAGATGGAAAGGATTGGGACTGTCTACTTCCTTATCTGATGTTTGCTATTAGGGAGGTGCCCCAATCCTCTACGGGATTCTCCCCCTTTGAGTTACTGTATGGGAGACACCCAAGAGGGCTGTTGGATATTGCCAAGGAAACTTGGGAAAGTGAGAGTTCTCCCCACAGGAGTGTGATTGAGCATGTCGCCCTGATGCAAGACCGAATTGCACAGGTAATGCCCATCGTGAAGGAACATTTGGCCCAAGCGCAGTTAGCACAGCAGAGAGTGTACAACCGTGGAGCCAAGACCCGTACCTTTTCCCCGGGGGATAGGATACTGGTACTTGTCCCTACGGTTGAAAGTAAATTCCTTGCCAAATGGCAAGGCCCCTACGAGATAATGGAAAAAGTGAGTGAAGTGAATTACAAGGTCAGACAACCAGGAAGGCGAAAGCCCGAACAGATATATCACGTTAATCTGTTGAAAGCCTGGAGGGATAGAGAGTCCCTAGTCGCAGACACTTGGTCACCAGCTCAAACTGGTTGCGTGATTCCTGAGGTTGGAATAGCAGCCACCTTGTCACAACCCCAACAACAGGAGGTTAAGGAGTTTGTGCTTCGCAACAAGGAGGTATTCTCTGAGCTGCCGGGACAAACATTTGGGGTAGAGCATGACATCATTACCCCGCCCGGTGAAAGGGTGAAGTTAAAACCCTATCGGATCCCAGAGGCCCGACGGGAGGCAATACGGGAGGAAGTACAGAAAATGCTGAACTTAGGGGTGATAGAGGAGTCCCAAAGTGATTGGTCTAGTCCCATTGTGTTGGTGCCTAAACCGGATGGGAGCTGGCGATTTTGTAACGATTTTCGTCAGTTGAACAAAGTTACAAAATTTGACACCTACCCCATGCCACGTATAGATGAGTTGATCGACCGGCTGGGAACAGCCCGATACATGACGACTCTTGACCTCACAAAAGGGTATTGGCAAATCCCCCTGGCCAAATTGGCCAAAGAGAAAACCGCATTTGTAACCCCAGACGGGGCGTTCCAATATAAAAGAATGCCGTTCGGGTTACAGAATGCGCCGGCCACATTCCAGCGGAAAATGGACCAGATGCTGAGGCCCCATCGGAAGTATGCTGCGGCTTACCTGGATGACGTAATTGTCCATAGCACAGATTGGGCCTCACATCTGCCAAAAGTGCAAGCAGTCCTGGACTCTGTTCGGGAAGCGGGGTTTACGGCTAACCCCAAGAAGTGTACCATTGGGCAGGAGGAGGCCAAATATCTTGGGTACACCATTGGGAGGGGAGTAATAAAACCCCAACTCAACAAAGTCGAGGCCATCCAGAGTTGGCCACGTCCCAACAGCAAGAAGCAGGTACGAGCCTTTCTGGGAATCGCTGGGTATTATCGGCGATTCATTCCCCACTTTGCTTCTAAGGCTGTGCCCCTAACCAACCTAACGAAGGGGAAAGGGTCGGTCATGATTAAATGGACCCCCGAGGCTGAGGCAGCATTCCAATTCTTGAAACAAGCCTTATGTAGCCAGCCAGTGTTGTACTCACCCGACTTCTCTAAAGACTTTGTCGTACAAAGTGATGCGTCAGATGTGGGGTTAGGAGCAGTATTGTCCCAGGTCTGGAACGGGGAAGAGCACCCAGTCATTTACCTCAGCAGGAAGTTGAAGTCCCATGAGGTAAATTACGCCACCGTTGAAAAGGAGTGTTTAGCGGTGAAGTGGGCTCTAGATTCCCTTCGGTACTAACTGCTAGGTAGGCACTTTGACATGGTTACGGATCACGCTCCGTTAAAGTGGATGGCTCAAAACAAGGAAACAAATAGAAGAGTGAATAGGTGGTTCCTGGCCCTCCAGGAATTCAACTTCACAGTAAAGCATCGCCCTGGCGTTCAAATGGGGAATGTGGATGCTTTGTCTCGAGTACATGAATGCCTGATTGCTGGTGTTCCAACCCCGAGGTTAAAACAAGAGGGGGGGGTATGTGACAGCAGGAAGGTAAAGTCACCTGGTTGCATCCAGGGGGGTAGATATATTTCGCCCAGATTCAGGCTTTACGCCGACTTATACAACTAGGTGGAGAGTTGTATAAGCCCAGCTAAGGCTAGTGGGCTCATGGATGACTCATACCTCTAGGGAGAGGGCTGGGCGTCGTGCAGACAGGGAGTTGATGAGGCCAGCTGAAGCTTGTCAGCTCATTTAGGCCTCTATAAGAACTCCCAGCTTCATTAGATGTTAGCTCATGCCTGGAACCAGACCTGTGTGGACTGTCTAGGGAGAGTGAACCCCTGTGCGGTGAGAAAAAGCCTGTGTGGCTATTTGCTTGGACATTTAAAACCAGGGACTTAGGGACTAGGACAGCACTAGGCTGATCCCAGTTGTTAGTTAGGAAACCTGTATGTTTAGTCAGAGGTCAAGTTGACCAGGATTTATTTTGTTTATATGTTTCTTTTGGCTTTGCTATGTTTTGTCACTGTAAATAGAAAATAAACCGCACCTTTTTTTTGATTTTGAAAACCACAACCTCCGTTTGCTGGGCCTGTTTTTGTGTGGGGAGCCCATCCCGGGGGTCACACACACCCGCTGCCGAGCTAACCCCCTCACACTGTGGATATTGCAATACTGTTACTATTGGGAACATACTTGTAAGAACCAGAGCCACAAATTAATCCAAGACCCATTTTGTTCCTGCTAAACCCCTACTCCTACAATGACCTCACCATCAGATGTGGGGTAAAAGAAATCTGGCACATGAGAGTTGCCAAAATAGGCTCCCAGCAATGAAGTGGTAATGATAGTCTGAAGACTATAAAGTGGGCCATAATGAAGGGAAGTATTATTCCAAGATATGGAGCAATTGGTGGTTGAAGCAGAGTATGAGGCCCAGAGGCAATTACATCTTAAAAGACCTACTCTATATCTCTGTCTCAGCCATAAAGTCAAACCACCGCAATGGCTCCACTTCAATGTACAAAAGTGTGATGTTCAGGTAGGGAGTATTTGGACCTATTGCTTGGCTCTATACTAGTCAAGTCTCTTTTTTTTATGAATGTAAAATGTAGGTGGTTTACAAAACAATCTTCAATATGGCAGTTCATTTTCACAGCTAGGTTGCTAGACACTCAGGGTCACATTTTGCATGTCTACATTTCTGTCTCCTTACCTGTCCTGATGGAACTCTGATCAACCAAACGCAGTCACCATTATTAGGATAAGCAGAGGGATAGTTGTCAGAAGTGAAAATTCCTGTGTTATTATTAAGCAAAGTAGCACAGACACCTAAGAAGTGAGAAATAGACATAAAAATTGTATTTAGTCACTGGAGGAGTAGACTGATAATAATATTAATAATGAATTGGTGGGAAACAGGGGAGGGGGTATTAACCTTCTATTAAATTAAAACTGCTGAAATTTTTACCTTAAATTCAAATGAACCTTGCGTTTAACCCCTTTATGTTGAAGATAAAAGATCCCTAATGCCTCAATGCAGTGTCACAACTTTCACATATGTTAGTGAAATGGCACGTATCTTTACAACTACTTTGTGTATCCAGGTGAACTATACTTTGTTTGTTCAGGGCAAATTGAGCCTTCATTTCATGGTAAAAACAACATTTTTTGATATTTTTTTTTTCAATGAAAACTGGCCAAATTGTAAGCCATATCATTTTGTTAAATATAGCTATATCGTTCTTAAATTAAAATAAATAAATAACCAAAATTGAATTTGAGATGCATGGGGATTCCATATATGTGTACATTATTTATTGTACACCCAAAGTAGGGCCCAGAAACAAAAGTGCTAATTTTTTTTTTTTTTGTCAAAACTGTAAAAATTCACTTTAAATGCAATCATAAAAAATGGATATTTCTAATGTTTCAAACCCATAAAACTGGTATGTACAGAAACTTACTGCATTGATAAAGTTGGTTAATTTTAGTGACATCCAAGACGCTCAGTCCAACTGTCTGCCCAATAGGCACATTGGGGTCAGGCTTGGGGACAATTGTGGGTTTGTTTGAAGTGTTGGTGAATGCATAGCTGTAAAATGTTGAATGGAGATCAGATCGATATATTACCTTAAAAATATTTTATAATTGATCGGTAATTTACCAGCTAACACAAAAGTCATGACTTACCGATCATAGTGCATCACTGAACCGTAATCATATGGACTGCCCAGGTTATTAGTGTCCGCTTTAGCAAAATTACCCAAGTATCCTGTAACAAGACAAAAGCAGTGGTAATGTCTCTTTTTTGAAAACATGGCTAAATTTGCTTTGTGTAAATGTCTGCAGTACCTTTAGAGATATACTGGAAATTGATGTCAACGTATTTGTCACGATCACTTCTTACATGTTCATGGTAGAAGCCCAGGGCATGTTCTAGTTCATGTTGTATAATCCCCCTGTAGATGCAGCCTCCACCCAATGAAACTGTCTGGCTTCCACCAGTTCTTCCAATATATGAGTAACAGCTAGAAATTGTAAAAATACAGTTCAAAAGAGTTATGCTTTAATACCATTTGGGAGCCTAAGACAACAGTTTTAATAGCAACAATGATTGAATTTGAGCTACAGAAAGAAAACAATCAATATCTGTTTTTGCTAAGCTTTTAAACTTTCTAACTAATATCAGCAGGTGTATCCCTATGTATGTGCACAGTTCTAATAAGAGGTATGGATTTTGGGACCGTTGTGCTGGCTCCAAGCATTGGATCACTGCTCACTTTTGGACAGACATATTTGGTTTTATTTTCATTGTAAAGTTTTAAGTGGAATCCATTGAGTCTGTTGTCACTAAGCCCCACTCAGAGACGATATCATTCCCCAAGAGAAGCCATCATGCACAAATAGGTGCAGTAAAGTCTAAGGTGTTTATGTTTTAGATGCTCCCTACTGTGAAGAACTATGATAGGCAACAGACAACCTTACCCATCATCAGGAGCGATGCTGAGATAATCGCCTTCTGTTGTAAGAGGCACAAACCTCACACAAGTCAATGACTCAAACTCGGCCATGGCGAGCACAATACTGTTCTGGTCACTGGGACCTGAAAACAGAGATAGAAGGTTGGGTTTCTACAAATAACAAATAGCAATGAATACTTTGATGCAACAGAAAAAAGAGGGAACTCACTGTAGCGGGAATCTATGATGTAGGGAACAGGAACAGTACCATTATCCCTTTTTGGCCAAAGGCAAGAAGGACAGTTAATGGCGCTGCGGTCATTCTGTACCAGCACATCGCCTCCATACATGGGTGTTTTGCTATCTGAAAATACAGAAAATGGTTATAGTTAATACACTAAAATGCATTGGATTTAAGCTTCCCATACACTGTGAACTGGCTGACGTTTGCTATGTGGGTGTCTCTGTCAGTCCACTCTCACCTGACATCCTTTGATTGAAATATGGACGGGTCCAAACAGAAAATTTTAGAACTAATAGCGGCTGCATCTAATCAGATGCAGTACAGTAGGGTGTTTGGTATAAAAAAGAATAGAATAGGCACAGTGGGAATCTTTACATCCGGAGAAACCTGTTATATATTTTAATGCAGTCCAAAGGCCCAGCTTTACTCAGTTCCGTGACACAGCACAGCCCTATTTGCTAGGAGAGGAGACCTGATTTTGCTCTGCTGCAGTGAAGTTGGCCTCTTGAATCTTCCCATGCAGGACACAGAAGAAAGCGAGCCACTGAGCAGAGCCTTCCCACTATAGAGGGCAGAACTTAGAAATGCCTGGGAAGATGCTAAGCCTAGCTTAACCTCCTTCCCACCTGGGAAACCAAAAGAAACTATCTAGGTAATATGTAAGCACCTGATTACACACGGCCCTGTTTGGCTGGGGAGGAGTCCTGATTTTGCTCTGCTGCAGTGAAGTAACACTTACAGGTCTGATAATCTCATGTGTCTGTCACTCTGCTCTCTCCTCCTATTACAATGAAGCATTCACTACAGTACAGTTAACATACTCCTTGTGCTACTTCTCCCACCTCTAGTCTGAGCTCTACAATGAAGGTACTTACATCCCTTGCTTTTAAAAGAGTACAATTAAGATCTAGTAAAGAATTTAGAGCTGCATTAATTCATGATTTTTTTAATTTTTTTTGGAGTTCAGCTTTATT
This sequence comes from Rana muscosa, assembly GCA_029206835.1. NCBI lineage: Eukaryota > Metazoa > Chordata > Amphibia > Anura > Ranidae > Rana > Rana muscosa. Next base: position 26,304,325 of record CM055126.1, read on the forward strand.
ATAGATTTAGAACTTTAAATTGCAACATATTGATGCTGATTTTCTACTAAATTCCCATGCAAAGTGCAATTTCCAAAGTTTGCAAAGTGAACAGTCTATTTGCCTTTAATAAATTAACCTCTTTATCTCACAAGTTACACTGCAATGGTAGAAGTGAATAGGAATATCCCATCAGTCTTTTTAGAAATGGAATAGTGATTTTAAAGACTCATTCAGCAATAACAAGATCTTGTAACCTAAGACAAGAGTGCCATATTTCTCCTCACACGCTATTGGCTAGTCCATCAGTGCATGATTTAAAGTGTCCTGAAACTCATAACTTTATTAAGTATAATTAGTTATTGTCTATTCCCTTGCCTGGATTTAGCATTCTTATAATACAGTAAAGAATCCTGTGGATTAGAATAATTACCGTACCTTTATTAGCTTTCAAAATCTTGCTGAAGATCCCTTGTGGCACTTCAGAGTCTTCACTTTTTGGGGCTGTGTATACAAAATACACATTAGGCACATCTAGTGAAATAATTGCAACCAAAAAAGTGACTTAATTTTCTGTAAATATTGAACCCATTCTAGAAATTGAAATATCAAGTAATGAAAAAATAGGGTAGCTCTACAAAGCTATCCCTGATTTGAGTAACTTCTGGTTGGGAAATTATTTAAGTCTTTGCCTGAATCACCATGATTATCATAAACACTGTCACGTAAGAAAAGGGAGATGACTTTAAAAAACACCCTGTTGCCAAGGTCTAAAAAACATGCAGACGATTATATGTGCATTTAACATATTTTAGGAATGTCATTAAATGTAAAAAATCTCCCTTGTGTAAAAAACCGAAAGCTTAAAACTGCTGCTTGGATGTGATGTCATCAGCCCCAGCAGACTCCGAGCTTTCACTCAAATGACACTTTATAGTATTCCTCTTCATTCCTCCCCCAGCAGCTAAATCAAAGCTTATGTGGGGAGGTGAGGGGAGGGACAGAGATGCTGGGCCAGCACAGACAGTAATTGGACACTCCCAGAAGAGGGGAGGGCTAAGAGAAACAATGAGGGAGGGGGCTGTGCTAGGGAAGTGACTCTCAGAGTAGTCAAAATTTCTTTGCAAGTTCAAAGCCAGATTGGAGGTGAAAAATTAATCATTTATGGAAAGGAAAATACTGCAAGCAAGCATTTAAAATAAATAATTTTTTCTAGGGGTTTTATCTAAATTTAAACTGGTGAAAGGGTCTCTTTAAAATAAGGGGTTTTTACCATAAGACCCCTTTCACACTGGAGAGGTTTGCAGGCACTATTGCGCTAAAAATAGCGCATGCAAACCGACCCTAAACAGCGGCTGTCGTTTCCCTGGGCTTTCACACTGGAGCGGTGCCCTAGCAGGACCGCTCCAAAAGTCCTGCTAGGAGCATCTTTGGAGCGGTGAGAGGACCGTTGTGTTTACCGATCCTCCACCGCTCCTTACCATTGAAAGCAATGGGAAACCGCGGCTATACCGCCGGCAATGCGCCTCTACAGAGGCGCATTGCCGGCGGTATTAACCCTTTTTCGGCCACTAGCGGGGGTTAAAACCGCACCGCTAGTGGCCGAATACCGCCGCAATTCCGACGGTATAGCGCCGCTAAAAATAGCGGCACTATACCGCCAGCACACCTCCCGCCCCAGTCTGAAAGGGGCCTAAGAGATATAAAAATGTTGAATGGTCTATCTTAGAAGCTGGTTGTAGATGGAGAAGGAAAATAATTGTATAGATTATCTGGCCAGGCTGATAAGGGCCAATGGAGCAATGCAAAAAAAAATTATTTAGGAATTAGGATTTAGGATTAGGAATGTTATCAAAAAAAAGGCTAATGAATTGGGGGAAAAGCAGAACAAACAAATCAGCTGAGAGAGAACAGAAAGAAAGCAAAAATGATTCCTTAAATAAGAATGTTAAAAAGCTTACCATCTTTGTTCACTCCAAGTAGATGGTACTGAAAAGTAAATGGTTTGTATTAATATCCTTTTTCAAATGGAATACAATAATAAGAATAATAATGGAATACAATAATAAGAGATAACAAGTCTTGATCCCAACTTATCCCCATCCAGCAGAGTCCTCCTCAGCCCTACTGGAAAGCTCTCAAAACTGAGGTAAAATCCTTTCTTAGACAGATGTTGGAAGATTGTACCATATTTCCCCTCACTTTCTGTCCTAATGCCAATGGCCAGGACAATGGTCAAATCTCCCTATATGGGACCCAGGCAGTAATAAGGAAGTGTTAAAATCTGACAGGATTCCAAACCCCCCATCACTTTATCCAAAACTAAGGGGATAACTATTTTGGCTAGATTTACACTTCACTACGAACTAATATTGTCAGTAACTTCTTGGAATATACTTTCCTAAATATAGTTGTCACCTGTCCCCTGTACTGTACATGTCAGCTCATCATCTCACCTGTATTTCTGCAGATAGAGGTAGACTGGTCACCAGCCCCGTAACACAGCCCAGAAACAGGAGGAAGACTGTTTCATTCATCTTGTTCAGAATTCTCCTTCACTCTAATGTGAAATATCTTCTCTCTGAAGCTTGGTGTGACACTCATCTTCTGGATCACCTTTTATACAGGTACCAGAGAAGATCTGACCAATCATAAGACAGGAAACCAAATTTCAAGAATGACCTAAATTAACGTGTATGGAAATTAGAAATCTATAATTATTTCATGTGTGACACTATGGTCATTATTATCTTATTATTATCTTGTTGTTCTGCTGTCTAACTTTTAATTGATTGTCATGGTCTCCTGACAATTGTCTATAATGACACAAAAAGTTCTTGTGTAAGCAATATCGTCATCAACTGATTTTTTTATTTTAATGCATACAGATAAAAAACCTTTTGACTTAAGAACCACTTTAATTTGGGTAAACCTGGTCTTCATCCTAGTGCTGCCAGGCCTAAGCACTAACCACTTTGCCAATGTGCCGCCTTGGAGGTGTAGCTGGTTGTTAAACACTGAATACTATCTATGACTATTGGCCATGATGCTGCCTTCTTTGGGAACTCAAAACTGCAAAAAAACAAAGGTAGAGAGGAGACCCAAACAGTCTCATAGTGTAGTAATATTTTTTCTCAGTAAAGCAATCTTAAAACCAATAAATATTGCACTATCAAGTCAAGAAGGAGACACTGATAGTACTGGCTGGAAAATGTGCCTTTGGTTTATAACATATTTTCTTGTTTGATTATGAGTTTTCTGTTCCAGATGTGCTGATATTGGATCAATAATCAAACTCGAAATTTAATTTTACTTGTGTAGATATATTAAATTAAATTCTATATCTAGCTAAAAAATAATAATTTATGTATTACGTTTTTTTTTTATTATTATCCACATTATGGATATGATTTTGTTTATACCTTACTCTCTTACCCGTGAACTTTCCCATCAGTTCTATCTTTGAACTACCTATGAAACAGGCCAGCCAACCATGCAATTCCTTTTCTTGTATCTCATCTATTGCTGATACAAAAGGGTTTTTATATATGAAATGTACCTATTCACATATATATTTTGACTTGCAAATTACATCTGAAATAGGCCAGCTCATCTCGTTCCTATAAAATTAAGCTGATACAAAATTGTGATACTCAGGGCTGCTCCAAATTATACAAATAAATAATTTATATACAGTATTTAAAGTGCTGTGCAAACACATAAAGTGCAATCAAAGTGCAATCAAAATAAAGTTCTTCAGTGCAAATTAACGTATTCACTTCTGCCTGTGAGAATACATGTGCCACGCCATGCTCCCCCCCTGGTCCCCACTCACCAACAGTAAGCTTTAAAAATGCAAGGTCTTTGTCCTACATCAATGGTTGGGATGTCTCCTTCCAACAACACACTTTAAAGGACTCCAAGATCTTTAATCTACATCTATGGCTAGGTCTCCATTACAATGCTATGGATATATAGTGTACCAATGAAGAGAGAGATATGCACATAGCGTAATATTGCTAATAATTATTGGTAAAATCACTAAAGAAATGCACTTACATCAAAGAAAGGCATACAAGCAGCAAAAATTGCCGCCTTGGCGTGCTGCCAGCTGTCACTGGACCTCATGTATCTGGTCCCTGCTTGACGCGTTTCACCCCCCCCCCCCCTGGGCATCTTCAGAAGCTCTACACATTCCAAAACGAGAAAAAACAATTAAGCTTACATCCACATAGATATCCAAAGGCAGTAATTATGCCGTGGTTTATATGAATATTGTTTTTCCCTTTTTTTAAAAATACTCTTGTAACGGCACCCCAAATACGAAAGGGGGTAACAAACACCGTTTAGATATCTTCCCTCTCCTGGACACAGATTCACTGTCGATCCTCCACAGCCAGACGACCCCTTCCCATAAGAATTAATCCTTCTGAAAGAACGAGACGCAATCTGTATCTTTCCAAGGATAGACTGATTTTATTGCTAAAAACATTGTAACCTTTATACACATTCAATACTGCATTAATCTAAAATGAACAATGGTCCAGCTCCACCCACAACATAACAAGACCCAATACACATTTGACAGTAGGCTAGCTTTTGTCTCCCACTACCCATCTCTTAGACGGCAACAGCTAATCCCTTTATGTTTAAATAACTATGCATGACATTTATATTCACCAGACTGCCTGTTACTTTACAATACACACAAGGACAGACTTAGTTTCCCCAATCCACATCACCACAAACAATGGTCTTTTAGAAGCTGGGATTAGCATTACACTAGGCAGACAGGTGATTGAGGCTGAACACCTCAGTATCTCTCAATTAACCTGTTGAGTTCAGAATCAGTAAATAGTCCTTTACAGATATCCTTGGAAATATGGTGGATAAATATTACAGACCCATTTTAGGTAGTCCAAGATATATTTCTTAATGTCCATTATTTCCTGGCTCACCCTGTGTCCAAAGTGACCCCCATGTCACAACTCTATTGCTAAATTCAGTTATACTAATTGTTGCATTTCCCATGCTAAAATTCATGTACAAATGTTAGTACAAATGTCATCAAGTTAGTATGATTGTACAACTGTTAAATTTGATTACTAATAAAATCTTATTGTTTCAAAGGCAGTAATAACAGAAACATTGACACTGACAGATACCTGTGCCCACATACCCATATCAAATACAATGCTGGTATTGTGCATCCTTGACTCCATCCCACCCAAAGTGCAACAAGGGTCCTTATAATCATCCTAATTTAAATGAACAACAGAACTCTATTTGGACACAGAGACAACCTCTGATAAACAAGTTCCCGAGGGCTGAAACCAGGGCTGTCTAACCACAGTCCCCAACCTTTTCTACCTTACCGGGGCAACCACGTTATGTCAAAATATTTTGTTCTAGAAGCAGAGCATTACCCACAGCGGACACCCAGGCCTTGTGTGTAGGGGGATCAAGGGACTTCCACAGTATTAGAATTAATCTGCAGGCATGGAAAAGGGCCCTTTCCACTGCTATCCTAGGGTGTGCATCCTCAATGGCTTTCTCTAAAACATTTAAGAGACAGCATTTGGGGTCCAATGGGATGTTTACCTTAAATACCATGTTTATTGTATCTACAACCTGCCCCCAATAGTGATGAAGTTTGGGGCAACGTCATAATAGATGGATTAGGTCCCTGTGGTCCGTTCTGTATCTTTGGAAATATGGCTCCGTAGTGTATCCCATCTTATAAAGCTTCAGGGGAGTGTAGTGAGAGCGTAAGAGAATGTAGAGTTGAGAAAGTTTCTGGGCCACGTTTAGAGAGTAGGTTACCACAGCCTGATATGTCTCTTTCCATTGATCACCCAACATCGTACCTAGGTCTCTCTCCCAAAGCAAAGTCACGTTGCTAGGATGGCCTTTGTGGAACTCAGACAACAACACATGTTATAACATTTTAAAATAAAGCCTTTAGAGCTTTCAGCCAAGTTGAAAATAGGGGTGGGAGATAGATACCATTCCTGCATGTCCCCCTGTTCCCTGACTGCATGTCAAAAATTGTAGGTAGAAAAACTGCATATGGGTGGGTAGCGAGTATATGGCTTGCAGGGAAGCAAAAGGTAACAGAAAACCATCCTTAAAAACTTGAGACATAGTAACTATCCCATATGCCTTCCACTGAGTGCCATGCACTAACTTGGCTAGTTCTGAATAGTTATCGTTACACCATATCGGGCTATACTTTGTATACCCAGTGACATGTTTTTATTTAGCCTTGTTCCATGTTTTTTGAACAAGACTGTATGTCGGTAGGAGCTTATTTGGTTTAGCAAATCTAAGGGCCTCAAGACCCTCTGAGATTGAGTCTCTCTGGATAAGGGCCAGCATAATAACGGGTCGTGGAGGTAATGTGATCTTCAACAGATTGTGTAGAGGCAAACCCAGGGCCAATTAAATTCTGCAGTTGCACAGCTATATAAAAGAGCCAGGGGTTGGGAAGGTCTAGGCTCCCCATCCTTGGGCCATTGTAAATGTTTCAATTTGATCCGTGGTGTGCGTTTTCCCCACAGCAGAGTTGTAAAGATGGAATTCACTATTGTAAACGTTTTTAAGGGGACAACCGTAGGGGAGTTGTTCATTTGGACATTCCCAGTCTTTGGAAGGCAGTGAGGTGTGCATTATCCACATATACTAACATGTCAAGATGAGAGTCTGATAACATGTTGGGACTTATCGCACAGCACAGGAGCGTGAATATTGTGATATGCTCCGTAGGGGAGTTGTGTTATGGGTAGAGAAGCTGGGGCATCAGAATCAATTTATTGAGATTCATTTTACCTGCAATTGACAATGGCAATTTTTTCCAAATCAAAATGTTATCACGGAATTTGTTTAGCAGGGGGGAGATGTTAACCAGTTAACCATATTCTAAGGGAGAGTAGGTCACATATACTTACATTTATCTGTTGTAAGTATGGGACAAGCGGGGCAATTGGTTGTGTAGAATCACCGTCCAGTAGGAGCAGTGCTGATTTGGTCCAATTGATTGTCAGTTGGAAATATTGGCCAAAGTCCTGAACAGTGGATATGACTGTTTGCAGAGACAGAGTCGTATCCCCTAGCAATAGTAACATGTCATCTGCATGCAACATGATTTTGTCCTGAATTGTGCTGTAGCGAAGTCACATAATCAGGGGGTTGACGCTTATGAGGACAGCTAATGGCTCAATGGTGAGCGCAGAGAGCAGTAGAGATAGGTGTCAGCCCTGCCTAGTGCCTCTGCCAAGAGCGAATGAAGGTAAAACCCTATCTAGAACTCTTATGGATGCAGTTGGCGCACTGTAGAGGAGACAAACCCAGGATATATACTGTGTACCAAAACCAAATTTGGACAGAACCAGCCAGAGATAGTCCCATTAAACATTATAAAATGCTTTATGAGCATCAAGGGATAGGAACGCTCTGCTACCCATATTACTTGTGGGCAGTGCCACTGATAAGGCAGCACAGCCACCCCCACTGTACTGGGCCCAGGCCTCATCAGTTTCAAAGTGGGGCCCATGCACCTGCCGAGCAGAAGGGCCAGTAGTACTGCCTTATTGCTGATGCTTGTGACTCTTGTGCTTTGCGGCCAGTTTTAAATTTTCTTTTCTTCTGACTGCACTGCAGTTGGCTCTAGTATCTGTGCCTCCTTCCCCATGCTGCCTGGGACCCCTCTGTGCTAGCTGTACTGCTATTTTCCCTCCTCCCCTCTTCCTCCGGCTGCTGCTAAGAGCACACAGGCGGGCTATTTCAGGATGGTGAGCGGGGATGGGGGGGGGCTCACCTTCGTGAGTGAAAACAAAGGAAGTTGGGACTTTAAATGAAACAGTGGTCTGATGGGGATGAAATAATGAAATAAATCATTGAATATTGCATACATGTTTTAACCACTTAAGCCCCGGACCAATACACAGCATAAAGACCAGAAGTATTTTTACAATTTGGCACTGCGCTGCTTTAACTGGTAATTGCGCTGTCATGCAATGTTGTACCCAAACGAAATTTGCATCCTTTTCTTCCCACAAATAGAGCTTTCTTTTAATCATATTTGATTGTCTCTGCTATTTTTATTTTTTGTGATATAAACGGAAAAGATCGAAAATTTAGAAAAAAAATGATATTTTCTACTTTTTGTTATATGAAAAATCTAATAAACTCAATTTTAGTTATACATTTAGGCCAAAATGTATTCAGCCACATGTCTTTAGTAAAAAAATATCAATAAGCGTATATATTTATTGCTTTGCGCAAAAGTTATAGCGTCTACAAACTAGGGTACATTTTCTGGAATTTACACAGCTTTTAATTTATGACTGCCTATCTCATTTCTTGAGGTGCTAAAATGACAGGGCAGTACAAAACCCCCCCAAATCACCCCATTTTGGAAAGTAGACACCCCAAGGAAATTGCTGAGAGGCATGTTGAGCCCATTGAATATTTTTTTTTTGTCCCAAGTGATTGAATAATGACAAAAAAAAAATTAAATTTCAAAAAGTTGTCACTAAATGATATATTGTTCACACATGCCATGGGCATATGTGGAATTACACCCCAAAATAAAATTTTCTGCTTCTTCTGAGTACGGGGATACCACATGTGTGGGACTTTTTGGGAGCCTAGCCGTGTACGGGGCCCCCGAAAACCAATCACCGCCTTCAGGATTCCTAAGGGCGCAAATTTTTGATTTCACTCTTCACTACCCATCACAGTTTTGAAGGCTATAAAATGCCAAGATATCACGAAACCCCCCCAAATGACTCCATTTTGGAAAGTAGACACCCCAAGCTATTTTCTGAGAGGCATGGTGAGTATTTTACAGCTCTCATTTGTTTTTGAAAATGAAGAAAGAAAAGAAAAAAACTTTTTTTTTTCTTTTTTTAATTTTCAAAACTTTGTGACAAAAAGTGAGATCTGCAAAATACTCACCATACCTCTCAGCAAATAGCTTGGGGTGTCTACTTTACAAAATGGGGTCATTTGGGGGGGTTTGTGCCATCTGGGCATTTCATGGCCTCCAAAACTGTGATAGGCAGTAAGGAGTACAGAATGTATTTTGGGGTGTAATTCCACATATTCCCATGGCATGTTTGAGCAATATATCATTTAGTGACAACTTTGTGCAAAAAAAAATAAAAAATTGTCTTTTTCCCGCAACTTGTGTCAAAATATAAAATGTTCCATGGACTCAACATGCCTCTCAGCAAATAGCTTGGGGTGTCTACTTTCCAAAATGGGGTCATTTGGGGGGGTTTTGTGCCATCTTGGCATTTTATGCACAATATTAGGAAGCTTATGTCACACATCATCCACTCTTCTAACCACTTGAAGACAAAGCCCTTTCTGACAGTTTTTGTTTACATGAAAACATATTTTTTTTGCAGGAAAATTACGTTGAACCCCCAAACATTATATATTTTTTTAAAGCAAAGGCCCTACAGATTAAAATGGTGGGTGTTGCATTTTTTTTCCACACAGTATTTGCGCAGCAATTTTTCAAACGCATTTTTTGGGGAAAACACTTTTTTTTAATTTTAATGCACTAAAGCACACTATATTGCCCAAATGTTTGACGAAATAAAAAAGATGATCTTATGCCGAGTACATGGAAACCAAACACTTTAAAATTTCGCACAAATGTGCAGTGGCGACAAACTACATTCATTTTTAAAAGCCTTTAAAAGCCTTTACAGGTTACCACATTAGATTTACCTAAGAGGTCTAATGCTAAAATTACTGCCCTCGATCTGACCTTTGCGGTGATACCTCACATGCATGATGCAATTGCTGTTTACATATGACGCCAGACCGATGCTTGCGTTTGCCTTTGTGCAGGGCGGGACAGGGGTGTTTTTTTTTTATTATTATTTATTTTGCTTTTTTATTTTATTTTTAAACTGTTCCTTCCATTTTTTTTTTTTTTTTTATCATTTTTATTGTTATCTCAGGGAATGTAAATATCCACTATGATAGCAATAGGTAGTGACAGGTACTCTTTTTTTGAAAAAAATTGGGGTCTATTAGACCCTAGATCTTTCCTCTGCCCTCAAAGCATCTGACCACACCAAGATCGGTGTGATAAAATGCTTTCCCAATTTCCCAATGGCGCTTTTTATATATGGGGGGGGGGACATTCCATCCCACTGCTTGTAAAAGCAGTCCAGAGGCTAATTAGCCGCTAGGATTTCTTTTACATGAAAGCCGGCGGGAGCAGGCCTGTCTCTGCGAACGCTGCAGTTATGTGTGTTGTGTTTTGTAAGTGACAGTGATCGATCGATACTGCACTTGGGTGGGCTGGGCTGGACAGAGGGGCAAAACGCAGGTGCTAGCAGGTATCTGGGCTGATTCCGCTAACACTGCATTTTTGGGAACAGTAAACTGCTGGGGACGCTAGTATAGATCTGATCAGATATTGATCTGTTCAGATACTATACCACTAAGGGAGGTGTATGCTTCGCGCGTGGGTGTTAGCGTTAGTGGCACTAACCTGAAGCTGCCTGGGGCGACGCAGACCCTATCTGACGCTAAAACCTAATTGATATCACCCGGGCGATCAGGGGGTTAAACCTTTATTGGGTTATATACGTTGGGTGCCCTGATGCTATAAAAAGCAAACTAACTAACCAGCGTCACCCGTAACACTTATACGGTGATCATTGGTGAAAGGGTTAACTAGGGGCAATCAGGGGGTTAAAACCTTTATTAGGTAATATATGGGGGTACCTGATGCTATAAAAACCTGACGGAGAACCTAAATAACGAAATAACTAACTGGCTAACCAGTGTCACCAGTGACACTTATACGGTGATCACTGGTGAAAGGTTTAACTATAGGGGCAATCAGGGGGTTAAAACCTTTATTAGGTTGTATATGGGGGTACCTGATGCTATAAAAACCTGGCGGCGAACCTAAAAAAATAACTGGTTACCTAGCGGCACCAGCGACACTAATACAGCGATCAGAAAAACTATTGCTTAGTGACACTGGTGATAGGGGGTGAAAGGGTTACCTGGGGGGCGATCAAGGGGTTAAACCTTTATTAGATAATATATGGGGGTACCTGATGCTATAAAAACCTGGCGGCGAACCTAAAAAATAAACTGGCTACCTAGCGGCACCAGCGACACTAATACAGCGATCAGAAAAACGATTGCTTAGTGACACTGGTGATAGGGGCTGAAAGGGTTACCTGGGGGGTGATCAAGGGGTTAAACCTTTATTAGGTAATATATGGGGGTACCTGATGCTATATAAAAACCTGACGGGGAACCTAAATAACTAAATAACTAACTGGCTAACCAGTGTCACCAGTGACACTTATACGGTGATCACTGGTGAAAGGTTTAACTCTAGGGGCAATCAGGGGGTTAAAACCTTTATTAGGTTGTATATGGGGGTACCTGATGCTATAGAAACCTGGCGGCGAACCTAAAAAATAAACTGGCTACCTAGCGGCACCAGCGACACTAATACAGTGATCAGAAAAACGATTGCTTAGTGACACTGGTGATAGGGGGTGAAAGGGTTACCTGGGGGGGGATCAAGGGGTTAAACCTTCATTAGGCAATATATGGGGGTACCTGATGCTATATAAAAACCTGATGGGGAACCTAAATAACTAAATAACTAACTGGCTAACCAGTGTCACCAGTGACACTTATACGGTGATCACTGGTGAAAGGGTTAACTCTAGGGGCAATACTGGGGTTAATACCTTTATTAGATAATATATGGGGGTACCCGACGCTATAAAAACCTGGCGGCGAACCTAAAAAAATAACTGGCTACCTAGCGGCACTAGCTACACTAATACAGCGATCAGAAAAACGATCGCTTAGTGACACTGGCGATAGGGGGTGAAAGGGTTACCTGGGGGGCGATCAAGGGGTTAAACCTTTAATAGAGAGGGGTTAGGGGGCTACCCTGGACCTAAAGGGACCTAACACTAACGGCCCTGACACTTTTACTATCACAAATATCACTGATTGCAGTGATCAGTAAATAAATGATCACTGCAATCAGTGACACTGTGAATGGGGGCTGGGGGGTGATCTGGGGGGCGATCTGGGGGTGACTGGGGGGGTGGAAAGTGTACCTATGTGTCCTAGTGTCAGTGGGCTGTTGGTGCACTAACCTGATGTCTTCTCTCCTCGGCGCTCTGGACGAATAGAGCGCCGCATGGAGAGATGACATCACTTCCTCCTGCCTGTGTATACATTACACAGGCTGGGGAAGCATCTCATTACCCGGGAGCAACTGCGAGGGGGTGGCCAGAAACCAATGGCCGCCCCCTCGTCACGGATCGCTCCTAAAGTGATACCGACCGCCCCATGTACTGGGAGGGGGTCCAATCGGACCCCCCACCCGCACGAAGGCAGGCATGTACAGGTATGTGATTGTGCCTGTCCGTGCCATTCTACCGACGTATATGTAAATGGGGCGGTCGTTAAATGGTTAAATAGGTAAAAAAATATACAGTAAAAAAGGGAACAGCATGTAAAAAATCACATAGCATGACCAAAATTTCATACATATACAAATATGGACATAATGATACATGGCAATAAGTAGTAGAAATAAATCAATGAGGGTGTATGTGGACACATATGAGCTGAGCAGCACACAACAATTTGTGATAAATTATAAAATAAAAATGAGTCATAAAAACTGGTTGATCAAAATTAAGTCCCATTAGCGCATATAGCTACATCATTGTAAGCCCGGCGCAGCGTTTCGTGCATATAGAAAACACTCCTCAGGGGCAGATGTAATGGGTTATCTGGAAATACAGAATAAATAATGATCAGAGTATTGAACTCAATTCCACCAGAGAGGACAAGAAGTCAATTTTGGTTACTTACAGGGTGTGCCACATTGTGATGTATGTGAAAGAAAGGGCCAGGAGGCTGCCCGTCCTGGGAGCTGAGGTGGCAGGGAGTCAAACACATAGGGGCACAAAGGCATCATCCCTAGGCAGCAGGTAGCCATCATTTTCATGGAGTCAGGTGTTTCCTCATGGTGCAGTATAAGTATCTGAAATGAATGGGTAAATCCATCAGGAACGACCCACATAGTAAAAGGAGTAGTGGAATAAGGGCTGCATGAGAGGTGACCAATGTTACCTTGTAAGTGTGCTGGATGGCAGCGACTGGTAAAGGCTGTGGTGTCTGCATACAGATGGCAATAGGATGAATGACCGGGGAGACACCTATATTGCGTCCCGCACGTGCGTGAGACTGCCACCAATGTCACGCTGGCTCGACAGTGTGGGAGGCGGGGCCCCAACCAGGCGGCATGACAGCCTGCCCTGGAGTGACGCCGCACAAACCAGCTGAGTCGGCCAAGGTAGATAATGCACGCTCAACAGCGCAACGCCCCAAAGGACGTCACCCGGATGGGCGGTGCGTGATGCTGATGCGCTTACAGCATCCACCCAAACTCCCCACAGGAGTCCCACCCAGTTACGGGCGGAAGAAGGGGGGAAAGGGGGGCACCATGAACGCATCACAGTCCCATGTAACGGACAGGAAGTGGCCCAAAGGATCCACAGTGATACATCAATGCTCAATGGTGTCCCGTTTGTGTGAACCAAAGGTGCACAGCTCTACAAGACAAACCCCATGTAAAAAGCTGGCAGGGGAACACTGCCAGCTATAGACCACTGTTTCTATCCCTGGTGCAAGTAGGAAAAGAAGGGGGGGACGCCGGTTGTGGTTTTGGGACTTTGAGTGAGATTACATATGAAATGTATCTCCATCCCGTATTCAAAATGAAAACAAAGGAAGTTGGGACTTTAAATGAAACAGTGGGCTGATGGGGATGAAAGAATGAAATAAACCATTGAATATTGCACACATGTATTAAATAGGTAAAAAATTTACAGTAAAAAAGGGGACAGCATGTAAAAAAGCACATAGCATGACCAAAATTTCATACATATACAAATATGGACATAATGATACATGGCAATAAGTAGTAGAAATAGATCAATGAGGGTGTATGTGGACACATATGAGCTGAGCAGCACACAACAATTTGTGAGAAATTATAAAATAAAAACGAGTCATAAAAACTGGTTGATCAAAATGAGTCATCAAATTTTCATCTATATTGCCGGGACCCAAGATTACATTAAAGCCGCAAGCAGTTTTAAATGACTTTTATTCCTTTAGAAATGTCATTTTGTGCAAGGACTGTTCTAAACATGGGAAACACGTGGCACTTCACAGGCATACTGTAGACACCCCACAGGTACGATATTTAAAGGAATATTTCACTTTTATTTTTTCACTTTAACCGATTGCCGACCGCAGATATACTGATCACTGCTGTGTCACACACAGCCAATCCCCCCTACAGTAAGAATTATTCCCTAGGGCACACTTAACCCCTACAGTGCCATCTAGTGGTTAACCCCTTCATTGCCAGTGTCATTTCACAGTAATCAGTGCATTTTTATAGCACTGATCGCTGTAAAAATGACAATGGTCCCAAAAATGTGTCCGATGTGTCCGCCATAATGTCGCAGTCAAGATAAAAATTGCTGATCGCCGCCATTACTAGTAAAAAAAAAATTATCCATAAAAATGCCATAAAACTATCCCCTATTTTGTAGACACTATAACTTTTGCGCAAACCGATCAATAAACGCTTATTGCGTTTTTTTTTTACCAAAAATATGAAGAAGAATATGTATCGGCCTAAAAACATTTTTTTTTATATATTTTTGGGGGATATTTATTATAGCAAAAAGTAAAAAATATTGAATTTTTTTCAAAATTGTCGCTCTATTTTTGTTTATAGCGCAAAAAATAAAAACCGCAAAGGTGATCAAATACCACCAAAAGAAAGCTCTATTTGTGGGAAAAAAAGGACATCAATTTTGTTTGGGAGCCACGTCGCACAACTGCGCAAATGTCAGTAAAAGCGACACAGTGCCAAATCGCAAAAAGTGGCCCGGTCTTTGACCAGCAAAATGGTCTGGGGCTTAAGTGGTTAAGCATCATTAAAATCACTGCTCCCGAAAAAACGGCCGTTTTTAAAACTTTTTTTGCATTGATACATGTCCTCCGGGGCAGGACCCGGGTCCCAAAACCCTTTTTAGGACAATAACTTGCATATTAGCCTTTAAAATTCGCACTTTTGATTTCTCACGTTCGAGTCCCATAGACTTTAACGGTGTTCGAATGTTCGCGCGAACTTTCGGTCCGTTCGCATGTTCTGGATGCGAACCGAACCGGGGGGTGTTCGGCTCATGCCTAGTCACAATCAAATTTAACTGAACTTGAGCAGTTCTGCAGAGAAGAGTGGGCAAAGTTAGTAGAGATATATCCCAACAGACTGAGGGCTATAATTAAAGCAAAATGTGGTGATCCTTTTTCCAACTCAGTGATTCTGTTTTTGATTTTGTTTATTTTTTTCTGTCATGTTGGTGGCGATTCTTTTTTTTACCCACTGTATATATGTGTAGCACATACGACCATTTACCTGCCGTTGTTTGGGCCTTGCAGCAATTACCTCTCTCAAATTGACCCCTTTTGCTCCGTTGTCTAGGTAGAATAAGGCCAATGTCCACACAGGAGTAAAACCTAAGCAGTAAGGTTTTATTCTTTATCTTTTCAGTGAACTTGAAGAGAGAGTAGGAAAACTGAGAGAAGCAGGGGAAGGTTCAGGTACACAACACTTAAGACACAGTGCAACTTTTTCGTCGCCACTCAAGCCTAAGTGGGTATTGCTCACCCGGATAGTCCCTTTGTGATCGGCCCTAGCAGCCGGGATGGAGCACGGATAAATTGTGAACTTTCTTGGGGATGCGATCAGGAATCCTCTGCCACAGGATTGTTAGTCCCAACCCTCCCGGCCAAGCAATATTAAAGAACCTTTAAGCCAGATTGGCGTATTGCAGGGCTTGTAATGACAGATCCCTCCTTAGGTGAGCTCCAGGCCTCCTCCCGAGACAGCAGTACCGTCACTAGTCTCCTCCGGGGCAGATCCTCCCCTGGTCTCCTTCCCCAAGCATGACTCACCTGACGTGGGTAGCCGAGGATCCCTCTGAAAAGTATAGGCCTCAGCCAGCAGAGCTGGGCCTATCATACAGCGATGCAGCTAGGGTTGCCACCTCATCCCTTTAAACCCGAACACATATGAATTACACAGGTTCTGAGGCTAATTTATTTCAAGTAAGGCACCAAGTGTGTTTAATTACCACATTAATCAGCCACAGAGCCTGTGTAATTAATATGTGTTCGGGTTTAAAGGGATGAGGTGGCAACCCTAGCTGCATCGCTGTATGATAGGCCCAGCTCTGCTGGCTGAGGCCTATACTTTTCAGAGGGATCCTCGGCTACCCACATCAGGTGAGTCATGCTTGGGGAAGGAGACCAGGGGAGGATCTGCCCCGGAGGAGACTAGTGACGGTACTGCTGTCTCGGGAGGAGGCCTGGAGCTCATCTAAGGAGGGATCTGTCATTACAAGCCCTGCAATACGCCAATCCGGCTTAAAGGTTCTTTAATATTGCTTGGCTGGGAGGTTTGGGACTAACAATCCTGTGGCAGAGGATTCCTGATCGCATCCCCAAGAAAGTTCACAATTTATCCGTGCTCCATCCCGGCTGCTAGGGCCGATCACAAAGGGACTATCCGGGTGAGCAATACCCACTTAGGCTTGAGTGGCGACGAAAAAGTTGCACTGTGTCTTAAGTGTTGTGTACCTGAACCTTCCCCTGCTTCTCTCAGTTTTCCTACTCTCTCTTCAAGTTCACTGAAAAGATAAAGAATAAAACCTTACTGCTTAGGTTTTACTCCTGTGTGGACATTGGCCTTATTCTACCTAGACAACGGAGCAAAAGGGATCAATTTGAGAGAGGTAATTGCTGCAAGGCCCAAACAACGGCAGGTAAATGGTCGTATGTGTTCGGTTTTAAAGGGATGAGGTGGCAACTCTAGATGCAGCCTCAGGCTAAAGGTGCCCGGGACTATTCCATACACGCGCACCCCCTGGCCTGGAGGGCCATAAGGCGCACAAGAACCCCACACTAATGGCGTCTGGCCATTTTGTACCCTCTCCCAGCATGCACAGTGGGTAGACCACGCCCACTGCATGGCTGCCGAGAATGGACACCCAAGGTGTTGTGATACCCCCTGTAGTTCAACCTATGCCGGTGGTGACAGTGCCACCTACAGGCAAATAGGGAACACTACGGCCAGGCAGTATCACACCCAGAGCAGAAGCAAAATCCAGAACAATCTATTGGTCTGAGCCCAACTACTGGCTCAGACTACCTCTAAATTTACACATAGCGCCCCCAAATATTGGGGGGGCGCTACATATGGAAATGCATTAATGTAGGGAATTGTATTTCAGTTATGATTTACATTACAGATATCTACCTCTGTGTTTTTCCTGAAGAAGGGGACCATATGGCGAGAGGGGATGGGCCAATGAAATCTACCTGTTTCTTTGGCGTGAATGGAGAATTCAAAGGTTTATTTTAGTTCACATCTATTACAGGTATGTAATCATGTTACATGTGGTCACATGGCCATTATTATGGTAAGGTTGTGAGTAACTGAGTTAATCTACTTCTAAGCAAATATCCAGTTGTATTTTATATGCAGTACAATTGATTTTAAGCTGACATATAATGGCATGTTTTTCCAGAAGGCTATGGATTACATCTCCAAGCTTCAAGTAAAAAAATAAAATACATTTTAGACATGGGAGATAGAATTATATGTAAATCTTAAAAGGGATAGTTCACCTGTCCCCGATGTACTTACCTTCCACAAACCTGAGCTGTCAGGGCTCCCGCAAGCCGATCCACCGTTGCAGGGATTTGAAATCCTCGTTGCTTTCTTTCCTCTTCATCCAGCACTATAAGGATGGACCAGGTGGATTCTGAGTGGTCGCTGTCACATGGACAGTGCACATCCTGTGATGTACGATAGGGCAAACTGGATTTTTATACATACCTGTAAAATCCATTTTCTTTGGAGTATATCACAGGACACAGAGGTCTTTCCCCTCAATGTTGAGGTGTATGGCGTGTCTTTTTTGCCAGTGTCCAATTATTTTCAGTAAAAAACAAAGGGATAGAAGGGTGCCAAACAGCCTCATAATGTAGTAACACACCATATTACCAAAAGTATTGGAACGCCTGCTTTAACATGCATATGAACTTTAATGGCATCCCAGTCTTAGTCTGTAAGGTTCAATATTGAGTTGGCCCACCCTTTGCAGCTATAGCAGCTTCAACTCTTCTGGGAAGTCACTCCGAAACCTTGTGGACAGTCTATGGGAATGTTTGACCATTCTTCCAGAAGCGTGTTTGTGAGGTCAGGCACTGATGTTGGAGAGGACCTTCATTCAGGCTGGTGTGTTCATTCAGGAAGGTGTCTTCATCCCGTATTCAAATTGAAAACAAAGGAAGTTGGGACTTTAACCACTTCCCGCCCAGTCAATAGTGAATTGACGTCCGGGAAGTGGTTGCAATATCGATACTGGACGTCATATGACGTCCTGCAGGATAATGCCTTGCGCGCGCCCGCGGGGGCGCGCAGCGCGGTGAGCGGGGACGGCATGTGTCCCTCGGACACAGCGCTTCCCCGATCACGGTAAACAGCCAATTTCATTGGCTGTTTACCATGTGATCGGCTGTGTCAAAGTCACAGCCGATCACCTGTCAAAACAAACTCGGCGGCGCGCTCCGTGCGCGCCGCCACAGGCTTGCAGAGCGGGGATCGGGGAAGGCGAGTGTCCCTTGGACACAGCGCGTCCCCGATCAGAGTAAACAGCCAATGAATTGGCTGTTTACCACGTGACCGGCTGTGTCCAATCACAGCCGGTCACAAATGTAAACAAACTCCACAGGAGTTACTACCTGATCCCTGCTCTCTCCTCACACACCGATCTGTGAGGAGAGAGAAGAGATCAGTAAGTTAGCTCAGTGTAGTTTGTCTACATAAGTTTACAGTGCACAACACGCCCCCCCCCCATAAAGAGGACCTGTCACACAGCCCAGCCCAGCCAATCAGCCCATCTGTCAATCAGCCCATCTGTCAATCAGCCCATCTGTCAATCAATCAGCCCATCTGTCAATCAATCAGCCGATCTGTCAATCAATCAGCCGATCTGTCAATCAATCACCCCACCTGTCAATCAATCACCCCATCTGTCAATCAATCAACCCATCTGTCAATCAATCAATCAGCCCATCTGTCAATCAATCAGCCCATCTGTCAATCATCTGTCACAGGCCCACCTCCATCGGTACCGCCATTGGCACCGCCACACAGGCTACCAGTACCGCCATCGGTACCAGTACCACCACCAGTACCGCCACCAGGCCCAGCATCTATACTGCCACACAGGTCCGCTACCAGTATCACCACTAGTGCCGCCATCAGTACCACCACCAGTACCACCGTCGGTAGTGCCACCACCACCTGTACCACCACCTGTACCGCCATCGGTACCATCACCACCCGTACCGCCATTGGTACCACCACCACCTGTACCGCCATCGGTACCACCACCACCTGTACCGCCATCGGTACCACCACCACCCATACCGCCATCGCTACCACCACCACCCGTACCGCCACCTGTACCGCCATCGGTACCGCCGCCACCACCACCACCCGTACCGCCATCGGTACCACCACCACCTGTACCGCCATTGGTACCACCACCACCCATACCGCCATCGGTACCACCACACAGGCCCACCACTAATACCTCCATCGGTACTACCACACAGACCGCCACCACTACCACCAGCAGTACCATTACACAGGCCCACCAATAAGCACTGCCATAATGTCCCAAAGGGTTTACACACCTGAGGAGGCATATGCCATTCTTGCCATGTCGGATGATGAGAGCAGCGGGGAGCTCCCATTATCCAATTCTGGTTCGGAATACGAGCCAGTGGAGGATAGTGGCTCAGAGTCCGAGTCCCCGGAGGAAACCGTCCCTCCCAAAAGAATGCGATCGGCACCAAGATCAGCACCAAGATCAGCACCAAGATCAGGAGAACTGCCCACCACCAGCAGCGCCATACCCCAGGAAGAGGAGCCCAGTACAAGCAATGGAAATGCACGCCCAACCCGAAGAATCCAGCCCCAATCCTACCTTCCCGATGCCCTGGCAAACCCCTTATGGTTGCCTGCCAACTCAGGATCCGCTATCATCCCCCCTTTCACCGCACAGCCAGGTGTGCAGCCCGACACTACAAATTTTTCTAAATTTGATTATTTTTGTTTATTTTTCCCACAAGATTTGCTGCAGAATATAGTGGATCAAACAAATCTGTATGCATCCCAATTTATTGCTGCCAACCCCGATTCTTCCTACGCCCGCATGTTCCAGTGGCGGCGTCTAACATTGGAGGAATTTAAATTATTTTTGGGCCTTATGTTCAATATGGGGCTTACAAAAAAGAACGAAGTCCATTCATATTGGTCCAAACGCCCCATCCAACACATGCCCCTATATTCCGCTGTCATGTCCAGGAAAAGATACAACATGATTATGCGCTTTCTCCACTTCAATGACAATTCACAGTGCCCTCCCCGAGATCATCCCAACTACGACAAATTGTACAAGATACGCCCCCTAATCAATGCCTTTTCCCAGCGATTTGAAGAAGTTTTCATCCCAGACCAAAAAATTTGTGTGGACGAGTCCCTCGTACATTTCACCGGCCGACTGCAGTTCAAGCAGTACATACCAAGCAAGAGAGCCAGGTATGGGTTAAAATTAAATAAATTATGTGATCGAGCCACTGGATACGTCTGCAAATTCAGGATCTACGAAGGCAAAGACTCCCAGCTCCAGCCCCGTGATTGCCCCACATATATTGGAACCAGTGGGAAAATTGTCTGGGAGTTGGCATACCCCCTGTTCGGAAAAGGTTACCATTTATATGTTGATAATTAATCTACCAGCCTGCCCCTTTTTCGCCACCTTTACAGTAAACAAACCCCGGCCTGCGGTACCTTAAAAAAAAACCGGAAGGGATTCCCACAAAATTTATTGACAAAAAAATTGCGACCTGGAGAATCGGCATCCATGAGGAACGAGGAGGTGTTGGCCATGAAGTGGAGGGACAAGAAAGATGTCCACATCCTCTCTACGATCCACAATGACACCATGGTGGAGATCCCAAGAAGATGCGGCTCCATTGTAAAGCCTGAATGTGTCCACGACTACAATTTGTACATGGGGGGGGTGGATTTAAATGACCAGATGCTACAGCCCTACTTATCAACCAGAAAGTCCCATTATTGGCACAAAAAAGTTGCGTTTCACCTGTTTCACATGGCCCTTTTTAATTCGTTTGTCTGCTACCAAAAAGCAACTCAAAATCACCGACTCCACTACCTCCAATATATCGAAGATATCATCGATGCCCTCATTTACCAACAAGATCCCGCCCCAGGAAGCATTCGCTCTGATAGTGTGAGTCGGCTTCACGAGCGACACTATCCCTTTAGCATCCCCCCCACAGAATCTGGAAGAAGACGCCAAAAGAAATGCCGTGTATGCAGCAGAGGAGGAGTAAGAAGAGACACCAGCTATTATTGTCCCGATTGTCCCTCCCAACCTGGCCTGTGCATCGGAAATTGCTTCAAAAATTATCATACATCCATTAGTTCCCCTTATTATTAACAGACTGCCATTTCCCTATTTGCCTGCTACCATGTTACTAACTACCTTCCATGTTAATTAACTGACCCTGGCCTGTTTACCGACGATGTCTTTGCTTGCCGATTTAAACCACGTTTCTGACCTCCACGTGCACCAACCTCAGCCTGTTTACCGACGATGCCTCTGCCTGCCGATTTAAACCACGTTTCTGACTTCCACGTGTACCGACCTTGGCCTGTTAATCAACCATGTTTTTGCCTGCCACTTGGACTGATCTTTTGGCCATCTATTTTTAGTACACAGGGGTCTCACATATGTGAGGGGCTTCAGAATAGCGTTCTGAGTAGAGAAAAACAGTTTTTCGTTTTCTGTGCTCCAAGAACAGGGTCTGGTTGCCCGGAGGCTTCAAAGCGATTTGGGTGGGAGAAGCCTCTACCCCTGTCCCCCTGGCCCTAAGCTTGATGGTCCTTCCTGCTGCCTGGACCAATAATTTGGCTGTGCTGACCATATTACTGCCTGTAATGACCCATGACATTATGGACCATGTTTCTTCCTGCTGCTTGGACCAATACTTTGGCTGTGTTGACCATATATCTGCCTGCTGCCTCTACTGACTTTGGACAGCATTTCTGCCGGGACACCTCTGCCTGCTACCTGGACCTGTGCTTTGGCTGTGCTCTGGCTGTGCTGACAGTATCTCTGCCTGTGCGAACTATGGACAGTATTCCTGCCTGCTGCCTGGATGATTGCTTTTGCTGTCGCTGACCTCATCCCTGCCTGCTGCCTGGACCGATGCTCTCCTCTGTGGACCACTGCACTTCTAAAACCACAGGTAATCTTTTGTTATTTGGTATGTACCTGCTATGTGTTAGATATATGAAGGGCCTTCAAAAATGTGATTGGTAGTCAGAAAATGATATGTGCAATTAATGCTGCTAGAATGCCTGGAGGTGCTACTTGGATGTTGGGCCTCTGTATGTGGCCAGGCTGTGTAAAAGTCTCAAACATGTGGTATCGCCATACTCGGGAGGAGTAGCAGAATGCATT
The DNA here is from genome assembly GCA_029206835.1 of Rana muscosa. Taxonomy (NCBI): domain Eukaryota; kingdom Metazoa; phylum Chordata; class Amphibia; order Anura; family Ranidae; genus Rana; species Rana muscosa. The sequence continues at coordinate 26,327,031 of CM055126.1, forward strand.
TTGGGGTGTAATTTTTGCTATGTACATATTATGTGTTAGAAATATCTTATAAATTGACAACTTTGTGTAAAAAAAATGCATTTTAATTTTTTCTCCACATTTTCCAAAACCTTCTGGAAAAAAATGAACCGTTCAAAAGACTCATAATGCCTCATAGATTATACGTTGGGGTGTGTGCTTTCAAAAATGGGGTCATTTTGTGGAAAATTCTATTGTCCTGGTGCTCCAGGGCCTTCAAAATTGTAATAGGTGGTTGAGAAAGGATATGTGTGATTTATGCTTGTAGAACGCCTGAAAGTGCTACTTCAATGTTGGGCCTCTGTATATGGCCAGGCTCTGTAAAAGTCTCACACATGTGGTATCGCTATACTCAGGAGGAGTAGCAGAATGCATTTTGGGGTGTTATTTTTGCTATGTATATGCTATGCGTTAGAAATATCTTATAAATGGACAACTTTGTGTAAAAAAGATGCATTTTCATTTTTTCTCCACATTTTCCAAAACCTTCTGGAAAAAAATGAACCGTTCAAAAGACTCATAATGCTTCATAGATTATACGTTGGGGTGTGTGCTTTCCAAAATGGGGTCATTTTGTGGAAAATTCCATTGTCCTGGTGCTCCAGGGCCTTCAAAAGTGTAATAGGTGGTTGAGAAAGGATATGTGCGATTTATGCTTGTAGAACGCCTGAAAGTGCTACTTCAATGTTGGGCCTCTGTATGTGGCCAGGCTGTGTAAAAGTCTCACACATGTGGTATCGCTACACTCAGGAGGAGTAGCAGAATGTATTTTGGGGTGTAGTTGCAATTATGCATATGCTGGGTGAGAGAAAAAAACTGTTAATATGACCAGTTTGTGTAAAAAAAAATAAAAAAAAATTAAATTTTCCCAAGAATTGTGGGAAAAAAATACAACTTCAAAAAACTCACCACGCCTCTTAGTAAATACCTTGGACTGTCTACTTTCCAAAAAGGGGTAATTTTGGGGTATTTGTACTTTCCTCGCTTGTTAGTGTCTCAAGAAATGAGATATCCCTTCAGTACATCAGGCGTGATCAGATGTGATAAATTTTCAGTGATTGCCACCATAGTTTGTAGACTCTATAACTTTCACAAAGACCAAATAATATACACTAATTTGGGCTCATTTTACCAAAGATATGTAGCAGTATACATTTTGGCACAAATTTATGAAGAAAAATTACTTATTTGCAAAATTTTACAATAGAAACTAAAAAAAAGTGTTTTTTTTTTTTAAAATTGCTGTTTTTTTGCTTATATCGCAAAAAATAAAAAACCCAGTGGCGATTAAATACCACCAAAAGAAAGCTCTATTTGTGAGAAGAAAATGATAAAAATTTTGTTTGGATACAGTGTAGCATGACTAAGTAATTGTCATTCAAAGTGTGAGAGTACTGAAAGCTGAAAATTGGTCTGGGCGGGAAGGTGCATAAGTGCATGGTATTGAAGTGGTTAAACGGTCACTGTATATATACGTCGGCAGAATGGCACGGACAGGCACAATCACGTACCTGTATGTGACTGCCTTTGTATAGTTAGGGGGTCCCATCGGACCCCCTTTCTATACAGTGAGCGGTGGTTCTCGGTGCGGGAGTGATCTGGGATGAGGGGACGGCCATTCATTTCCGGCCACCCCCTCGCGATCGCTCCCGGCGAATGAAAAGCTTGCTCTGCTGTGTAAATGTAAACACAGGCAGAGGAAGTGATGTCATCTCCCCTCGTGGCGGTCTTTTCGTCCGCAGCGCCGAGGAGAGAAGACATCAGGTTAGTGCACCAACAGCCCACTGACACGTAGGTACACATAGGCACACATTTCACCCCCCAGTCACCCCCAGGTCACCCCCCCAGCCCCCAGTCACAGTGTCACTGATTGCAGTGATCATTTATTTTACTGATCACTGCATTTAGTGTCATCTGTGACAGTAAAAAGTTGCAGGGCAGTTAGGTTTAGGCCCCTTTAGGTCCAGGGTAGCCCCCTAACCCCCCTAATAAAGGTTTAACCCCTTGATTGCCCCCCAGGTAACCCTTTCACCCCCTAACTCCAGCGTCACTAAGCGATCGTTTTTCCGATCGCTGTATTCGTGTTGCTGGTGCCCTAGATAGCCAGTTATTTATTTTTAGGTTCGTCGCAGGTTTTTATAGTGTCAGGTACCCCCATATATTATTTTAACCCCCTGATTGCCCCTAGAGTTAACCATTTCACCAGTGATCACCGTATAAGTGTCACTGGTGACACTGGTTAGCCAGTTAGTTATTTAGGTTACCCTTCAGGTTTTTATATAGCGTCAGGTACCCCCATATTTAACCTAATAAAGGTTTTAACCCCCTGATTGCCCCTAGTTAACCCTTTCACCAGTGATCACCATATAAAGGTTACGGGTGACGCTGGTTGGTTAGTTTGCTTTTTATAGCATCAGGGCACCCACCGTATATAACCCAATAAAGATTTAACCCACTGATCGCCCGGTGGGTGATATTAATTAGGTTTTAGCGCCAGAGAGGGTCTGCATCGCCCCAGGCAGCGTTAGGTTAGTGCCAGTAACGCTAACACCCACACGCAAAGCATACACCTCCCTTAGTGGTATAGTATCTGATCAGATCTATACTAGCGTCCCCAGCGGTTTAGGGTTCCCAAAAACACAGTGTTAGCGGGATCAGCCCAGATACCTGCTAGCACCTGCGTTTAGCCCCTCCGCCCAGCCCAGCCCACCCAAGTGCAGTATCGATCGATCACTGTCACTTACCAAACACAAAACACATAACTGCAGCGTTCGTAGAGACAGTCCTGATCCCTGCGATCACTAACAGTTTTTTTTAAGCGTTTGATACATTTGCTGACAGTCAGGTGCTTTTTTTACCTGTGAATCTTACTAGTGTACCCCTAAATTTAGAGCCCAAAATGGCAAATCGAAGGTACACTAGTAAAGAGGCCTACGAGATTCTAAGCATGACAGATAGTGAAGAGGAGGTCACGTATCTGTCAGATTCAGGCTCAGAATATCTTCCCGTAGAAGACAGTGAAGTCAGCGGCTCCACGTCAGATAGCTCTGACGACGAAGATGAGGTCCCTGCTAAGGTCAGGCGTACCCGATCCCGATCTTCTGCTGTTGTTGAGGAGCAAGAACCGCAGGGCTCTCGTATCATGGAGCAGAGTAGTACTAGCGCCGCTATTCCTTCTGGTGAATTGGCAAGCACCAGCGGCCTAGTACAGCCTGGGCGTACATCCAGCACTGCAGTATCACGTGGTGACGTGGCGAGTCCCATAAGTGCAGTTCAAGCTGGCGAGGTGGCAAGCACAAGTAGTGTCCCGCTGCCACCAAGAAGAAGACAAAGGCAGGCCCGTCGTGCCCATAGTGCCCTTCCTGCAGAATTCGCCTATCCTGATTGGGTCCCCACCACTTCTGCAGAACCCGTACTTCCCCCATTCACTGCCCAACCCGGTATTCAGGTGGAAACAGCTGATTTTAAGCCAATTGATTTTTATTCCCTGTTTTTCACGGAAGATCTCTATAGATCTATTGTGGACCAGAGTAATTTATATGCTGGTCAATTCATCGCCGCTAATCCCCAGTTGCCTTCCATTGCCAAAGATTGGAAACCAATTACGGTTTCCGAATTTAAGACCTTTCTGGGCCTATCCCTCAACATGGGCACACATAAATTCCCGTCATTGCGTGTTTATTGGTCCACACACCCAATTGACCACATGGCCTTGTTCTCTGCCTCCATGCCCAGGAAACGATACGAGCAGATCTTGCGGTTCATGCACTTCAACGACAATGAATTTTGTCGTCCACGTGGAGACCCTGAATACGACGGGCTCTACAAAATTCGGCCTGCATAAACCACTTCAATGAACGTGTTGCAGCCTTGTTTATTCCCAATTAAGTTGTCTGCGTTGATGAGTCCCTGATTAAATTTTCTGGCCGCTTGTCTTTCAAGCAGTACCTTCCCAGCAAGCGTGCCAGGTACGGGGTCAAGCTCTATAAGTTCTGTGACAGGGCAACAGGCTATGTATGGAGCTTTACGGTTTATGAGGGAAAAGATAGTCAGGTTGAGCCGGTCAACTGCCCAGATTACATAGGGAGCGCTGGCAAGATAGTGTGGAACTTGGTGTCACCCTTATTCGGAAAGGGGTACCACTTGTATGTGGACAATTATTACATGAGCGTGCCACTGTTTAGTCACTTGTTTGATCATCAGATTGGAGCATGTGGCACCGTGCGACCTAATCGCCGGGGGCTTTCCCCAGCGGCTTGTAGATGCCCGTCTTAGGCTGGGGGAGAGAGCCTGCGTGAAGTGTAATAACTTGCTCGCTATGAAGTGGAGGGACAATAAGAATGTTTTCCTTCTTACCTCCCTTCATGCAGACACGACAGTCCAAATTCCTACGGCGACTGGTGTTGTGAAGAAACCCCTCTGTGTCCACGAATATAACAAAAATATGGGAGGGGTGGACCTCAACGACCAGATGTTGGCGCCGTATCTAATTGACCGTAAGGCGAGACGCCTTATTCCAATTGGCTTTGCTGAACGCTCATGTGCTATACAGAGCTTCAGGAGGGACTTTATTTGTCCTAAAATTCCAGGATGAGATAGTCACAGAACTCCTGTATCCAGGCGGTTTTGCATCTCACCATCCCCTACCAAATACAGTAATCCGGCTGCATGAGAGGCATTATCCGTATGTCCTCGAGAGTACCCCTACCCAACGAGCCCCCCAAAAAAGATGTCGTGTCTGTAGCAAGCGCGGATTTAGGCGTGACACCCGTTATTATTGTCCACGCTGTCCTGACAATCCTGGTCTTTGCATTGGTGAATGTTTTGAACGCTTCCACTCAAAAGTGAAGTTTTAGCGTAGGGTACAGCATTTCACAGACTAGGGCACACTTACACAGGGTCTCCCAAGATGCCATCGCATTTTGAGAGACCCGAACCATTACAGTTGTTAAAGTTACAAAAAAAAGTGTAAAAAAAAAAAAAAAAAACGTAAAAACCAAAAACACAAAAAAATATATAAAAAAAAAAAAAAAAAATAGTTGTTGTTTTATTGTTCTCTCTCTCTCTCTCTCTCTCTCTCTCTCTCTCTCTATTTTCTCTCTATTGTTCTGCTCTTTTTTACTGTATTCTATTCTGCAATGTTTTATCACGCTTGCTTTTCAGGTATGTAATTTTTTGTTTTCAGGTGCGCCATTCAACTGCAGTGTGGAATTATTTATCTTGACAGCAACAGCGTTTACTCCCATGATACATAAAGCCGTGACTCCAGTGCTGTAGGAGGTGATTTCACCACCACAGTTAAAAAAAAAGAGCATATATGCCGAAGCATGGGGGCAGCAGGGGCGGAGGAGCGATTTTGCTCCTAATGCCGCGTATATACGGTCGAAATTCCAACGGAGGCTTGCCCGTGGAAAAGTCCGACCGTGTGTACGCGGCATAACTTTTTTGCGGGAGGATGCCCCCATGCTTCGGCATATATATATTTTAGGCACAGGTTGCGTTAAAAAATGTTTTTATTTTTTTACTAGGTTTTGTTTTGGTATTTGCTTTGCAGGTATGGTATGGTAAGGTCTTACTGTTGTACTGTAATGTTACTTTGTTTTAATGTTAACCATAATTTGCTTAGCAGGTACGCCATTCAGTTGCAGCGCGGATCTATTTATCTTGATAGCAACAGCGTTTGCTCCCACGATACATAAAGCTGTGACTCCAACGCTGTAGGAGGTGATTTCACCACCACAGTTAAAAAAAAGAGCATATATGCCAATGCATGCGGGCAGCAGGGGCGGAGGAGCGATTTTGCTCCTAATGCCGCGTACATACGGTTGAAATTCCGACGGAGGCTTGCCCGTGGAAAAGTCTGACCGCTTGTACGCAGCGTAACCTTTTATGCCACGTACATACGGTCGAAATTCCGACGGAGGCTTGCCCGTGAAAAGGTCCGACCATGTGTAAGCGGCATAACTTTTTTGCGGGAGGATGCCCCCATGCTTCGGCATATATATATTTTAGGCACAGGTTGTGTTAAAAAAAAATTTTCTTTTATAATAGTTTTTTTTTTTTTGTATTTGCTTTGCAGGTATGGTAGGGTAAGGTCTTACTGTTATACTGTAATGTTACTTTGTTTTAATGTTAACCATCATTTGCTTAGCAGGTACGCCATTCAGTTGCAGCACGGATTTATTTATCTTGATAGCAACAGCGTTTGCTCCCACGATACGTAAAGCCGTGACTCCAACACTGTAGGAGGTGATTTCACCACCACAGTTAAAAAAAAAAGAGCATATATGCCGAAGCATGGGGGCAGCAGGGGGCGGAGGGTGCGATTTTGCTCCTAATGCCGCGTACATGCGGTCGAAATTCCGACGGAGGCTTGCCCTTGGAAAAGTCCGACCGTGTGTACGTGGCATAACCTTTTATGCTGCGTACATACGGTTGAAATTCCGACGGAGGCTTGCCCGTGGAAAAGTCAGACCGTGTGTACGCGGCATAACTTTTTTGCGGGAGGATGCCCCCATGCTTCGGCATATATAAATGGTGCATGTATGCCCATCATTAGAAGTGGGTGGATGAAGGGAGGTATTCTAATGGTGGGCATACCCACCGATCAATCTCTTTTTTTCGTTCAGCCAACAGGCTGCATGAAAAAAAAGATTACAATACATGTCCAACAAGGACCAGCAACGTACTGGTATGTTGGTGGACTTTGAATGTTTATACCAGAATGATGCCTGCAGGTTTAGGTATCCTCTTGGTATCATTCTTTTCAGCCAGCGGCCGGCTTTCATGTAAAAGCAATCCTAGCAAATAATTAGCCTCTAGACTGCTTTTACAAGCAGTGGGAGGGAATGCCCCTCCCCGGATATAAACAGCGCCATTGGGAAATTGGGAAAGCATTTTATCACAGCGATCTTGGTGTGGTCAGATGCTTTGAGGGCAGAGGAAAGATCTAGGGTCTAACCCCCAAATTTTTTTTCAAAAAAAGAGTACCTGTCACTACCTATTGCTATCATAGGGGATATTTACATTCCCTGAGATAACAATAAAAATGGTAAAAAAAATAAATATGGAAGGAACAGTTTAAAAATAAAATAAAAAAGCAAAATAAAAAAAATAAAAAAAAAAAATCACCGCTCTCCACCCCTGCTCTTGTGCAAGGCGAATGCAAGCGTCGGTCTGGCGTCATATGTAAACAGCAATTGCACCATGCATGTGAGGTATCACCGCGAAGGTCAGATCGAGGGCAGTAATTTTAGCAGTAGACCTCCTCTGTAAATCTAGCGTGGTAACCTGTAAAGGCTTTTAAAGGCTTTTAAAAATGAATGTAGTTTGTCGCCGCTGCGCGTTTGTGCGCAAATCTAAAGCATGTCATGTTTGGTATCCATGTACTCGGCCTAAGATCATCTTTTTTATTTCATCAAACATTTGGGCAATATAGTGTGTTTTAGTGCATTAAAAATAAAAAAAGTGTGTTTTTCCCCCACAAAATGCATTTGAAAAATCGCTGCGCAAAAACTGTGTGGAAAAAAAATGCAACACCCATTATTTTAATCTGTAGGGCCTTTGCTTTAAAAAAATATATAATGTTTGGGGGTTCAACATAATTTTCTTGCAAAAAATATATGTTTTCATGTAAACAAAAAGTGTCAGAAAGGGCTTTGTCTTCAAGTGGTTAGAAGAGTGGATGATGTGTGACATAAGCTTCCTAATGTTGTGCATAAAATGCCAGGACAGTTCAAAACCCCCCAAATGACCCCATTTTGGAAAGTAGACACCCCAAGCTATTTGCTGAGAGGCATGTTGAGCCCATTGAATATTTTTTTTTGTCCCAAGTGATTGAATAATGACAAAAAGAAAAAAAAAATGTACAAAAAGTACAAAGTTGTCACTAAATGATATATTGCTCAAACATGCCATGGTTATATGTGGAATTGCACCCCAAAATACATTCTATTGCTTCTCCTGAGTACGGGGATACCACATGTGTGAGACATTTTGGGAGTCTAGCCGCGTACAGGACCCCAAAACCCAAGCACAGCCTTCAGAATTTCTAAGGGTGTAAATTTTTGATTTCACTCCTTACTGCCTATCACAGTTTCGGAGGCCATGGAATGCCCAGATGGCACAAAACCCCCCCAAATGACCCAATTTTGGAAAGTAGACACCCCTAGCTATTTGCTGAGAGGTATGGTGAGTATTTTGCAGATCTCGCTTTTTGTCACAAAGTTTTGAAAATTGAAAAAATAAATAAAAATTCTTTCTTCATTTTCAAAAACAAATGAGAGATGTAAAATACTCGCCATGCCTCTCAGCAAATAGCTTGGGGTGTCTACTTTCCAAAATGGGTTAATTCGTGGGGGTTTTGGGCTATCTTGGCATTTTATGGCCTTCAAAACTGTGATAGGTAGTGAGGAGTGAAATCAAAAATTTACGCCCTTAGAAATCCTGAAGGCGGTGCTTGGTTTTTGGGGCCCCGTACGCGGCTAGGCTCTCAAAAAGTCCCACACATGTGGTATCCCTGTACTCAGGAGAAGCAGCAAAATTTATTTTGGGGTGTAATTCCACATATAACCATGGCATGTGTGAGCAATATATCATTTAGTGACAACTTTTTGTACATTTTTTTTTCTTTTTGTCATTATTCAATCACTTGGGACAAAAAAAAAATATTCAATGGGCTCAACATGCCTCTCAACAATTTCCTTGGGGTGTCTACTTTCCAAAATGGGGTCATTTTGGGGGGTTTTGTGTTATCTTGGCATTTTATGGCCTTCAAAACTGTGATAGGTAGTGAGGAGTGAAATCAAAAATTTATGCCCTTAGAAACCTTGAAGGCGGTGCTTGGTTTTTGGGGTCCCGTACACGGCTAGGCTCCCAAAAAGTCCCACACATGTGGTATCCCCTTACTCAAGAGAAGCAGCAGAATGTATTTTGGGGTGTAATTTCACATATGCCCATGGCATGTGTGAGCAATATATCATTTAGTGACAACTTTGTGCAAAAAAAAAAAAGTTTGTCATATTCCCGCAACTTGTGGCAAAATATAAAATATTCCATGGACTCAACATGCCTCTCAGTAAATAGCTTTGGGGGTCTATTTTCCAAAATTGGGTCATTTGGGGGTTTTTTGTGCTATTTTGGCATTTTATGGCCTTCGTAACTGTGATAGGTAGTGATAGGTAGTGAGGAGTGAAATCAAAAATTTACGCCCTTAGAAATCCTGAAGGCGGTGCTTGGTTTTTGGGGACCCGTACGCGGCTAGGCTCTCAAAAAGTCCCACACATGTGGTATCCCCATACTCAGGAGAAGCAGCAGAATGTATTTTGGGGTTCAATTCCACATATAACCATGGCATGTGTGAGCAATATATCATTTAGTGACAACTTTTTGTACATTTTTTTTTCTTTTTGTCATTATTCAATCACTTGGGACAAAAAAAAATATTCAATGGGCGCAACATGCCTCTCAGCAAATAGCTTGGGGTGTCTACTTTCCAAAATGGGGTCATTTGGGGGGGGGGGTTTGTGCCATCTTGGCATTTTATGGCCTTCAAAACTGTGATAGGTAGTGATAGGTAGTTAGGAGTGAAATCAAAAATTTATGCCCTTAGAAATCTTGAAGGCGGTGTTTGGTTTTTGGGGTCATGTACGCGGCTAGGCTCCCAAAAAGTCCCACACATGTGGTATCCCCGTACTCAGGAGAAGCAGCAGAATGTATTTTGGGGTGTAATTTCACATATGCCCATGGCATGTGTGAGCAATATATCATTTAGTGACAACTTTGTGCAAAAAAAAAAAAAAAGTTTTTCATATTCCCACAACTTGTGGCAAAATATAAAATATTCCATGGACTCAACATGCTTCTCAGCAAATAGCTTGGGGTGTCTACTTTCCAAAATGGGGTCATTTGGGGGGGGGGGTTGTGCTATTTTGGCATTTTGGCATTTTATGGCCTTCGAAACTGTGATAGGTAGTGAGGAGTGCAATCAAAAATTTGCGCCCTTAGAAATCCTGAAGGTGGTGCTTAGTTTTCGGGGTCCCGTGCGCGGCTAGGCTCCTAAAAAGTCCCACACATGTGGTATCCCCGTACTCAGGAGAAGCAGCAAAATGTATTTTGGGGTGCAATTCCACATATAACCATGGCATGTGTGAGCAATATATAATTTAGTGACAACTTTTTGTATTTTTTTTTGTTTTTGTCATTATTCAATCACTCTCAGCAATTTCCTTGGGGTGTCTACTTTCCAAAATGGGGTCATTTGGGGGGGTTTTGTACTGCCCTGCCATTTTAGCACCTCAAGAAATGAGATAGGCAGTCATAAATTTAAAGCTTTGTAAATTCCAGAAAATGTACCCTAGTTTGTAAACGCTATAACTTTTGCGCAAAGCAATAAATATACGCTTATTGACATTTTTTTTACTAAAGACATGTGGCTGAATACATTTTGGCATAAATGTATGACTAAAATTGAGTTTATTCGATTTTTCTTATAACAAAAAGTAGAAAATATCATTCTTTTTCAAAATTTTCGGTCTTTTTCCGTTTATATCGCAAAAAATAAAAATCGCAGAGGCAATCAAATACCATTAAAAGAAAGCTCTATTTATGGGAAGAAAAGGATGCAAATTTCGTTGGGGTACAACATTGCATGTCCGCACAATTTACAGTTAAAGCAGCGCAGTGCAAAATTCTGAAAACACCTCTGGTCCTTTAGCTACAAAATGGTCTGGGGCTTAAGTGGTTAAATGAAACAGTGGGCTGATGGAGATGAAAGAATGAAATAAACCATTGAATATTACATACATGTATTCAATAGGTAAAAAATTTACAGTAAAAAATGGGGCAGCAAGTACAAAACCACATAGCATGACCAAAATTTCATACATATACAAATATGGACATAATGATACATGGCAATAAGTAGTAGAAATAAATCAATGAGGGCGTATGTGGACACATATGAGCTGAGCAGCACACAACAATTTGTGATAAATTATAAAATAAAAACGAGTCATAAAAACTGGTTGACCAAAATGATGTCCCATTAGCGCATATAGCTACATCATTGTAAGCCCGAAGCGCCCTGCTATGTGTTTGACTCCCTGCCACCTCAGCTCCCGAGACGGGCAGCCTCCTGGCCCTTTCTTTCACATACATCACAATGTGGCACACCCTATAAGTAACCAGAATTGACTTCTTATCCTCTCTGGTGGAATTGAGTTCAATACACTGATCATTATTTATTCTGTTTTTTCAGATAACCCATTACATCTGCCCCTGAGGAGTGTTTTCTATATACACGAAACGCCGCGTCGGCCTTACAATGATGTAGCTATATGCGCTAATGGGACTTCATTTTGATCAACCAGTTTTTATGACTCGTTTTTATTTTATAATTTATCACAAATTGTTGTGTGCTGCTCAGCTCATATGTGTCCACATACGCCCTCATTGATTTATTTCTACTACTTATTGCCATGTATCATTATGTCCATATTTGTATATGTATGAAATTTTGGTCATGCTATGTGCTTTTGTACATGCTGCCCCCTTTTTTACTGTATATTTTTTACCTATTTAATACATGTGTGCAATATTCAATGGTTTATTTCATTCTTTCATCCCCATCAGCCCACTGTTTCATTTAAAGTCCCAACTTCCTTTGTTTTCATTTTGAATACGGGATGGAGATACATTTCATATGTAATCTCACTCAAAGTCCCAAAACCACAACCGGCATCCCCCCTTTTTTTCCTACTTTCACCAGGGATGGAAAAAGTGGTCTATAGATGACAGTGTTCCCCTGCCAGCTTCTTACATGGGGTTTGTCTTTTTGAGCTGTGCACCTTTGGTTCACACAAACGGGACACCATTGAGCATTGATGTATCACTGTGGATCCTTTGGGCCACTTCCTGTCCGTTACATGGGACTGTGATGTGCTCATGGTGCCCCCTTTCCCCCCTGCTTCCGCCCGTCACTGGGCGGGACTCCTGCGGGGAGTTTGGGCGGATGCTGTCAGCGCATCAGCGTCACGCACCATCCATCCGGTTGACGTCCTTTGGGGCGTCGCGCTGTTGAGCGTGCATTATCTACCTTGGCCGACTCAGCTGGTTTGTGCGGCGTCACTCCAGGGCAGGCTGTCATGCCGCCTGGTTGGGGCCCCGCCTCCCACACTGTCGAGCCAGCGTGACATTGGTGGCAGTCTCACGCACGTGCGGGACGCAATATGGGTGTCTCCCCGGTCATTCATCCTATTGCCATCTGTATGCAGACGCCACAGCCTTTACCAGTCGTTACCATGCAGCACACGTACAAGGTAACATTGGTCACCTCTCATGCAGCGCTTATTCCACTACTCCTTTTACTATGTGGGTCTTTCCTGATGGATTTACCCATTCATTTCAGATACTTATACTGCACCATGAGGAAACACCTGACTCCATGAAACTGATGGCTACCTGCTGCCTAGGGATGATGCCTTTGTGCCCCGCTATGTGTTTGACTCCCTGCCACCTCAGCTCCCAGGACGGGCAGCCTCCTGGCCCTTTCTTTCACATACATCACAATGTGGCACACCCTGTAAGTAACCAGAATTGACTTCTTGTCCTCTCTGGTGGAATTGAGTTCAATACTCTGATCATTATTTATTCTGTATTTCCAGATAACCCATTACATCTGCCCCTGAGGAGTGTTTTCTATATGCACGAAACGCTGCGTCGGGCTTACAATGATGTAGCTATATGCGCTAATGGGACTTCATTTTGATCAACCAGTTTTTATGACTCATTTTTATTTTATAATTTATCACAAATTGTTGTGTGCTGCTCAGCTCATATGTGTCCACATACACCCTCATTGATTTATTTCTACTACTTATTGCTATGTATCATTATGTCCATATACAATATATATGAAATTTTGGTCATGCTATGTGCTTTTTTACATGCTGTCCCCTTTTTTACTGTATATTTTTTACCTATTTAACCACTTAACGATCGCCCCATGTACATACACGTCGGCAGAATGGCAAGGACAGGCACAATCATGTACCTGTACGTGCCTGCCTTCGTGCGGGTGGGGGGTTCCATTGGACCCCCTCCCAGTACATGAGGTGATCGGTATCACTTCAGGAGCGATCCGTGATGAGGGGGCGGCTATTGGTTTCTGGCCACCCCCTCGCGATCGCTCCCGGCTAATGAGATGCTTCCCCTGCCTGTATAATGTATGCACAGGCACGAGGAAGTGATGTCATCTCTCCATGCGGCACTCTATTCGTCCAGAGCGCCGAGGAGAGAAGACATCAGGTTAGTGCACCAACAGCCCACTGACACCAGGACACATAGGTACACTTTCCACCCCCCCCCAGTCACCCCCAGATCGCCCCCCAAATCATCCCCCAGCCCCCATTCACAGTGTCACTGATTGCAGTGATCATTTATTTACTGATCACTGCAATCAGTGACATTTGTGATGGTAAAAGTGTCAGGGCAGTTAGTGTTAGGTCCCTTTAGGTTCAGGGTAGCCCCCTAACCCCTCTCTATTAAAGGTTTAACCCCTTGATCGCCCCCCAGGTAACCCTTTCACCCCCTATCGCCAGTGTCACTAAGCGATTGTTTTTCTGATCGCTGTATTAGTGTCGCTGGTGCCGCTAGGTAGCCAGTTATTTTTTTAGGTTCGCCGCCAGGTTTTTATAGCATTGGGTACCCCCATATATTATCTAATAAAGGTATTAACCCCCTGATTGCCCCTAGAGTTAACCCTTTCACCAGTGATCACTGAATAAGTGTCACTGGTGACACTGGTTAGCCAGTTAGTTATTTAGGTTCCCCGTCATGTTTTTATATAGCATCAGGTACCCCCATATATTAACTAATAAAGGTTTAACCCCTTGATCACCCCCCAGTTAACCCTTTCACCCCTATCACCAGTGTCACTAAGCAATTGTTTTTCTGAACGCTGTATTAGTGTCGCTGGTGCCACTAGGTAGCCAGTTATTTTTTTAGGTTGGCCGCCAGGTTTTTATAGCATCAGGTACCCCCATATATTATCTAATAAAGGTTTAACCCCTTGATCGGCCCCCAGGTAACCCTTTCACCCCCTATCACCAGTGTCACTAAGCAATAGTTTTTCTGATCGCTGTACTAGTGTCGCTGGTGCCGCTAGGTAGCCAGTTATTTCTTTAGGTTCGCCACCAGGTTTTTATAGCATCGGGTACCCCCATATACAACCTACTAACGTTTTTAACCCCTGATTGCCCCTAGAGTTAAACCTTTCACCAGTGATCACCGTATAAGTGTCACTGGTAACACTGGTTAGCCAGTTAGTTATTTCGTTATTTAGGTTCCCCGTCAGGTTTTTATAGTGTCAGGTACCCCCATATATTACCTAATAAAGGTTTTAACCCCCTGATTGCCCCTAGTTAACCCTTTCACCAGTGATCACTGTATAAGTGTTACGGGTGACGCTGGTTAGTTAGTTTGCTTTTTATAGCATCAGGGAACCCGGCGTATATAACCCAATAAAGGTTTAACCCCCTGATCGCCCGGGTGATATCAATTAGGTTTTAGCGTCAGATAGGGTCTGCGTCGCCCCAGGCAGCGTCAGGTTAGTGCCAGTAACGCTAACACCCATGCGCAAAGCTTAAACCTCCCTTAGTGGTTTAGTATCTGAACAGATCAATATCTGATCAGATCTATACTAGCGTCCCCAGCAGTTTAGGGTTCCCAAAAACGCAGTGTTAGCGGGATTAGCCCAGATACCTGCTAGCACCTGCGTTTTGCCCCTCCGTCCAGCCCAGCCCACATAAGTGCAGTATCGATTGATCACTGTCACTTACAAAACACAACACACATAGGGCAGAGAAGAGATCTAGGGTCTAATAGACCCCAATTTTTTCAAAAAAAGAGTACCTGCCACTACCTATTGCTATCATAGGGGATATTTACATTCCCTGAGATAACAATAAAAATGATTAAAAAAAAATAAAAATGGAAGGAACAGTTTAAAAAAACACCCCTGTCCCGCCCTGCTCTTGCGCAAAGGCGAACGCAAACGTCGGTCTGGCGTCATATGTAAACAGCAATTGCACCATGCATGTGAGGTATCACCGCAAAGGTCAGATCGAGGGCAGTAATTTTAGCATTAGACCTCCTAGATCTAATGTGGTAACCTGTAAAGGCTTTTAAAGGGTTTTAGAAATGTATGTAGTTTGTCGCCACTGCGTGTTTGTGCGAAATTATAAAGCATGTCGTGTTTGGTTTCCATGTACTCGGCCTAAGATCATCTTTTATATTTCATCAAACATTTGGGCAATATAGTGTGTTTTAGTGAATTAAAGTTAAAAAAGTGTATTTTTTCCCAAAAAAATGCATTTGAAAAATCGCTGTGCAAATACTGCTTGGAAAAAAAATGCAACACCCACCATTTTAATCTGTAGGGCCTTTGCTTTAAAAAAAATATATAATGTTTGGGGGTTCAACATAATTTTCTTGCAAAAAAAAATATGTTTTCATGTAAACAAAAAGTGTCAGAAAGGGCTTTGTCTTCAAGTGGTTAGAAGAGTGGACGATGTGTGACATAAGCTTCCTAATGATGTGCATAAAATGCCAGGACAGTTCAAAACCCCCCAAATGACCCCATTTTGGAAAGTAGACACCCCAAGCTAATTGCTGAGAGGCATGTTGAGTCCATGGAATATTTTATATATATTATAAGTTGCGGGAAAAAGACAATTTTTTTTTTTTTTTTTGCACAAAGTTGTCACTAAATGATATATTGCTCAAACATTCCATGGGCATATGTGGAAATTACACCCCAAAATACATTCTGTTGCTTCTCCTGAGTATGGGGATACCACATGTGTGAGACTTTTTGGGAGCCTAGCCGCGTACAGGACCCCGAAAACCAATCACCGCCTTCAGGATTTCTAAGGGTGTAAATTTTTGATTTCACTCCTCACTGCCTATCACAGTTTCGGAGGCCATGGAATGCCCAGATGGCACAAACCCCCCCAAATGACCCCATTTTGGAAAGTAGACACCCCAAGCTATTTGCTGAGAGGTATGGTGAGTATTTTGCAAATCTCGCTTTTTGTCACAAAGTTTTGAAAATTTAAAAAAGAAAAAAAATAGTTTTTTTCTTTTCTTTCTTCATTTTCAAAAACAGATGAGAGCTGTAAAATACTCACCATGGCTCTCAGAAAATAGCTTGGGGTGTCTACTTTCCAAAATGGGGTCATTTGGGGGGGGGGGGTTTCGTGATATCTTGGCATTTTATGGCCTTCAAAACTGTGATGGGTAGTAAGGAGTGAAATCAAAAATTTGCGCCCTTAGAAATCCTGAAGGCGGTGATTGGTTTTCGGGGCCCAGTACGCGGCTAGGCTCCCAAACAGTCCCACACATGTGGTATCCCCTTACTCAGGAGAAGCAGCAAAATGTATTTTTTTTTTAATTTTATTTATTTTTTTGTCATTATTCAATCACTTGGGACAAAAAAAAATATTCAATGGGCTCAACATGCCTCTCAGCAATTTCCTTGGGGTGCCTACTTTCCAAGATGGGGTCATTTGGGGGGGGGGGGTTGTACTGCCCTGCCATTTTAGCACCTCAAGAAATGAGATAGGCAGTCATAAATTAAAAGCTGTGTAAATTCCAGAAAATGTACCCTAGTTTGTAGACGTTATAACTTTTGCGCAAAGCAATAAATATACGCTTATTGACATTTTTTTTACTAAAGACATGTGGCTGAATACATTTTGGCCTAAATGTATGACTAAAATTGAGTTTATTAGATTTTTCTCATAACAAAAAGTAGAAAATATCATTTTCTTTTTTAATTTTCGATTTTTTCCGTTTATATCGCAAAAAAAATAAATAGCAGAGACAATCAAATATGATTAAAAGAAAGCTCTATTTGTGGGAAGAAAAGGATGCAAGCTTCGTTTGGGTACAACATGACCGCGCAATTGCCAGTTAAAGCAGCGCAGTGCCAAATTGTAAAAACACCCCTGATCTTTATGCTGCGTATTGGTCCGGGGCTTAAGTGGTTAAAACATGTGTAGCGGCCTCACCCTCCGTCCCCTTTGTAAATAAAGTAGCTTGCTTGTCTAGGGGTATGCGGGAGGAGGATGAGGTTCACTACGGCCCCTGTCCTCTAGGGTGTAGAGGTGAAGGCCAACACTATGTTACCTTCGGGTCTGTGTTTTGGATGGAGCCTCTGGCCCTCCTGCAGAGGGGAAGTTTGACTGTCAGTAACAGAGTCCCACACCATAAAAAGTCCCAGACTCCTTTATTCACATATGAACAATATCAGTTGAACTTTCAAAAGAACAAACAGAGTGTGGATACGAGTAGGTCCAGGCACAGTGAACGCTCCTATTCCTTCTTTTGCGAATAGGCTTGGCGCACAGTCGCTGCCACCGACCGTGAGTTTGGTCGCTGCCATCGACCGGGTGAACTGTTGAGGCCCTTGCCACAGGCCTAATAGCAGGTCCCTGCCACCGACCTGAATTGACTAGATGTACCGCTGCCACCGGTCACAGAACATGAATTACCTTCCTTTATGAATAGGCCCTTGTCGGAGAAAGACATCCATCCAAGCGGTCTCCGGAGGTCCACCCGACACTGGCAATATGCTGCACCAGCAGGGTCACCTCTCCGGTCCTTTACGCCCTGGATTCAGATGCCCAACACCAGGGGCACCTTAGGACGATCCCTCCCTCGCGGGACCCAGCGGAAGATACTGGGCCCCAGGCCTCCGGTTAAGTACACTCACCCCAGACTGAAGGTGTCTGGGATGGAACACGAACTCTACGTGTACAGGCCAAGGGCGCCTGAACACCGACCACGGAGAGAAGCCCTCAGGCTGAAGGTGCCTGGGACTCCGACCTCATGGTGAAGATGTCCGCCCCCTTTATACCCTCTCCCAGCAAGCACAGCAGGTTCCCCGCCCCCCGACCGGAGAGGTGACCCTTTGTGAAGCTGGTGCAGCATATTGCTAGTGTCGGGTGGACCTCCAGAGACCGCTTGGATGGATATCTTTCTCCGACTAGGGCCTATTCATAAAGGAAGGTAATTCATGTTCTGTGACCGGTGGCAGCGGTACATCTAGTCAATTCAGGTTGGTGGCAGAGACCTGCTATTAGGCCTGTGGCAGGGGCCTCAACAGTTCACCCGGTCGGTGGCAGCGACCAAACTCACGGTCGGTGGCAGCGACTGTGCGCCAAGCCTATTCGCAAAAGAAGGAATAGGAGCGTTCACTATGCCTGGACCTACTCGTATCCACACCCTGTTTGTTCGTTTGAAAGTTCAACTGATATTGTTCATATGTGAAGAAGAATAAAGGAGTGTTGGACTTTTTATGGTGTGGGGCTCTGTTACTGACAGTCAAACTTCCCCTCTGCAGGAGGGCCAGAGGCTCCATCCAAAAAAAAGACCCAAAGGTAACATAGTGTTGGCCTTCACCTCTACACCCTAGAGGACAGGGGCCGTAGTGAACCTCATCCTCCTCCCGCATACCCCTAGACAAGCAAGCTACTTTATTTACAAAGGGGACGGAGGGTGAGGCAGCTACACGTGGGGTCTCGGTGCCGGGATTGTTTTATGGAGCCGAAGCTAACGGAGTTTGAGTGTGTCTGCCCAATGGAGTTCCGAGTAGGTCGGCCATATTGGCCAACACGCCACGAGGCACACCTTCCTTGCAGAGTTCATGGGTGTGACTCGGAGAAAGCCCGCGAACTGAAGCGCCAAAGGGGAGGAGTCTGGCCATGTGAGGAGGATCATCTGGGGGCTGTGGCAAGAACTACGCAGTGCGCGATGGAGCAACAAGCCGTGACCATGTTTGAAAATGCCTCGTGGTTTCCAGTTTCTACCACCACGAGGATGTCTTTGACTAATGCTCCGGTTACGGATAATGGGATCCGGCTCAAGCCCCGGGGAAGATTCGCCCTGTACTCCTGCAGAGACGTTGAGGCCCTGGGTATGATTTTTCCCAGCTGTTCGGGACTAGTGGTGCAGTTGAAGCAATTCGGGCGCTGCGAAGGTGGAACCGTCCTTTGTAAAGCCAAGAGCTATCTACCTCGTCCGCACAGGTGCCTCTACTCAAGGAGGAGGAATCACCGCTTGGACAGCCATCCCCACGCGCACTGCCGGGACCTTGGAGGAGGTCTCCATCAAAGAAGAGAAATCCGAGGATGCTGCTTCGGTCACCACAGGGTCCCTGCTCCCACCGTCAAAACAGAAGGTCGGCCTGGTAAAGGCTTCCTGTGGCCTTGGAGGAGCTTCGCCCCGCTGCTTGCCTGGCCTGGATGGATCTGGAGGGAAGAGCCCTGGACATCGTGACACTACTGCAGGCCCAGGTGAGCCAGGGGTTGGGACTGATGGTGTGGTTGGAGGTGTCGGGAGTCCACAGTCGGTGGAGCCCCGCTGAGGGGGGTGACTCCGAGTCTACAAGGGGTTACCTGCCTGCCGAAATGTATGACACCTCCGACCTTGACTCGCTCTCCGACATTGGAGACGATGCAGAGATGGACAAGATTTTCTGCCAGAAAGGCTGGGACAAGATACCTCTGTCCTTGTCCCGTGCAAAAAGGGACTCACCCATGTCTACAGGGGATAGTACACCCCGGGTGGAGGCACCAGCGCCTGAGGAGGAGCCCCGTTCCCAGTCTGCCCTTCGATCACCGGTGTCACCTGCATCTAACACCGGGGGTCAGAGACTGTCGCTGCGGGCACCTATGCCCAATTTGGAAGTGATCAAGGCCCCTCGCCATCCAGATTGTATTGTCTTACCAGGTGTGGGGAACAAAGCTACTATGCCTCCCTTGGCCAGGCTTCAACGCTTGTTTGGTCAGAAGGTTGCTCATGAGTACGGGTGGGAATACCCATACTTGTCAAAGGAACTGCTATATGAGGTCGAAGTCTATCGGGAGCGTTGGTACAATTACTTCATATGGACACATATTGGAGTGCCACACACCCGTAGGTACCTTGCTTGCTCTCCCAAGGCATCACAAAGGTTCAAGGACTGCAAGGCAGAATGGATGCTGGGTCGGCACATCCACGCAGATAAGGTGCTGATACGTCGGAAAGATAAGGAGGATGCCGAGTATCAGATTGAGACCATGGATCAACATTTGAAGCCCCTTGTCCTGCCGCATCCCAGATTCTATCTGTAGGAGAAAAAGACTCTTTTCCCTTGTCCTTTTTCCCAAGTTGATGGAACTTTCTGGAGTTTGTGTTTGCTTTTCTCCAGGAAAATCAGTGACTGTGCCCTAGTTAAAGGGGTGTTTGTGCTCTTCGGAGAAATGGAGACTGTTTCCGTTGTTTGTTCTCCTTTCTTCCGTCCAACAAAGTAATCATGAACTTTGGGGTAGTTAGAGCCAGGGCACAGAGAAGTTCCGTCTCAGGATTCGACAAGTGCTATGACCGTGCCAAGGGCGCCTGAACACCGACCACGGACAGCAGCCCTCAGGCTGAAGGTGCCTGGGACTCCGACCTCGTGGTGAAGATGTCCGCCCCCTTTATACCCTCTCCCAGCAAGCACAGCGGGTTACCCGCCCCACAGTACAGCTGCCGCGAGAGGTCACAAAGGGTACGGCACTGCAGTAGTGGTTCAAGCCCGGCTCAGAGTAACAGCACCACCTACTGAGCCACAGGGAACTGTGCACCACTGATGTCCTCACCCGAACAGAATACAGCCCTATTCTTCCAATTAGTGCATCTGGGTCATGCTACCACCCAGATGCTCCCCTTTAAATAGTACATACCCACTACACATGTATGTAATATTTAATGGTTTATTTCATTATTTCATATACATCAGCCCACTGTTTCATTTAAAGTCCCAACTTCCTTTTTTTTCATTCACGAAGGTGAGCCTCCCCGCTCACCATCCTGAAATAGCCCGCCTGTGTGCCCTTAGCAGCAGCCGGAGGAAGAGGGGAGGAGGGAAAATGGCAGTACAGCTAGCACAGAGGGGTCCCAGGCAGCAGGGGGAAGGAGGCACAGATACTAGAGCCAACTGCAGTGCAGTCAGAAGAAAAGAAAATGAAAAACTGGCCGCAATGCACAAGAGTCACAAGCATCAGCAATAAGGCAGTACTACTGGCCCTTCTGCTCGGCAGGTGCATGGGCCCCACTTTGAAACTGATGAGGCCTGGGCCCAGTACAGTGGGGGTGGCTGTGCTGCCTTATCAGTGGCACTGCCCACAAGTAATATGGGTAGCAGAGCGTTCCTATCCCTTGATGCTCATAAAGCATTTTATAGTGTTTAATGGGACTATCTCTGTCTGGTTCTGTTCAAATTTGGTTTTGGTACACAGTTTATATCCTGGGTTTGTCTCCTCTACAGTGCGCCAACTGCATCCATAAGAGTTCTAGATAGGGTTTCACCTTCATTCGCTCTTGGCAGAGGCACTAGGCAGGGCTGACACCTTTCTCTACTGCTCTTTTCGCTCACCATTGAGCCATTAGCTGTCCTCATATGCGTCAACCCCCTGATTACGTGACATTCGCTACATCGCAATTCAGGAAAAAATCATGTTGCATGCAGATGACATGTTACTATTGCTAGGGGATACGACTCTGTCTCTGCAAACAGTCATATCCACTGTTCAGGACTTTGGCCAATATTTCGCGAACTGACAATCAATTGGACCAAATCAGCACTGCTCCTACTGGACGGTGATTCTACACAACCAATTGCCCCCGCTTGTCCCATACTTACAACAGATAAATGTAAGTATTTGAGAATATATGTGACCTCCTCTCCCTTAGAATATAGTTAACTGGTTAACATCTCCCCCCTGCTAAACAAATTCCGTGATAACATTTTGATTTGGAAAAAATTGCCATTGTCAATTGCAGGTAAGATGAATCTCAATAAAATGATTCTGATGCCAAAGCTTCTCTACCCATAACAAAAACTCCCCTATGGAGCATATCACATTGTTCACGCTCCGGTGCTGTGCGGTAAGTCCCAACATGTTATCAGACTCTCATCTTGACATGTTAGTATATGTGGATAATGCACACCTCACTGCCTTCCAAAGACTGGGGAAGTCCGAATGAACAATTCCCCTACGGTTGTCCCCTTAAAAACGTTTACAATAGTGAATTCCATCTTTAGAACTCTGCTGTGGGGAAAACGCACACCACGGATCAAATTGGAACATTTACAACGGCCCAAGGATGGGGGGCCTAGACCTTCCCAACCCCTGGCTCTTTTATATAGCTGCGCAACTGCAGAATTTAATTGGCCCTGGGTATACCTCTACACAATCTGTTGAAGATCACATTACCTCCACGACCCGTTATTATGCTGGCCCATATTCAGAGAGACTCAATCACAGAGGGTCTTGAGGCCCTTAGTTTTGCTAAACCAAATAAGCTCCTACCGACATACGGTCTCGTTCAAAAAACATGGAACAAGGCTAAATAACAACATGTCACAGGGTATACAAAGTATAGCCCGATATGGTGTAACGATAACTATTCAGAACTAGCCAAGTTAGTGCATGGCACTCAGTGGAAGGCATATGGAATAGTTACTATGTCTTAAGTTTTTAAGGATGGTTTTCTGTTACCTTTTTCTTCCCTGCAAGCCGTATACTCGCTACCCACCCATATGCAGTTTTTCTACCTACAATTTTTGACATGCAGTCAGGGAACAGGGGGACATGCAGGAATGGTATCTATCTCCCACCCCTATTTTCAACTTGGCTGAAAGCTCTAAAGGCTTTATTTTAAAATGTTAAACCATGTGTTGTTGTCTGAGTTCCACAAAGGCCATCCTAGCAACGTGACTTTGCTTTGGGAGAGAGACCTAGGTACGATGTTGGGTGATCAATGGGAAGAGACATATCAGGCTGTGGTAACCTGCTCTCTAAACGTGGCCCAGAAGCTTTCTCAACTCTACATTCTCTTACGCTCTCACTACACTCCCCTGAAGCTTTATAAGATGGGAGACACTATGGAGCCATATTGCCAAAGATGCAGAACGGACCACAGGGACCTAATCCATCTATTATGATGTTGCCCCAAACTTCATCACTATTGGGGGCAGGTTGTAGATACAATAAACATGGTATTTAAGACAAACATCCCATTGGACCCCAAATGCTGTCTCTTAAATGTTTTAGAGAAAGTCATTGAGGATGAACACCCTAGGATAGCAGTGGGAAGGGCCCTTTTCCATGCCTGCAGATTAATTCTAATACTGTGGAAGTCCCTTGATCCCCCTACACACAAGGCCTGGGTGTCCACTGTGGGTAATGCTCTGCTTCTAGAACAAAATATTTTGACATAACGTGGTTGCCCCGTAAGGGAGAAAAGGCTGGGGACTGTGGTTAGACAGCCCTGGTTTCAGCCCTCGAGAATTTTTTTATCAGAGGTTGTTTCTGTGTCCAAATAGGGTTCTGTTGTTCATTTAAATTAGGATGATTATAAGGACCCTTGTTGCACTTTGGGTGGGATGGAGTCAAGGATGCACAATACCAGCATTGTATTTGATATGGGTATGTGGGCACAGGTATCTGTCAGTGTCAATGTTTCTGTAATTACTGCCTTTGAAACAATAAGATTTTATTAGTAGTAGTCAAATTTAACAGTTGTACAATCATACTAACTAGGGATGAGCTTCGTGTTCGAGTCGAACATACGTTCGACTCGAACATCGGCTGTTCGATCGTTCGACGAAGATCGAACGATTTGGGCCGTTCGCGCCAAATTCGAGTGACGCGAACGGCCCACAATGCACTACGCCATCGCAGTGTCATCCAGGCGCTGTGATTGGCCAAGCATGCACTGTGACCCCGCATGCTTGGCCAATCACAGCGCCGGCAGCGAGGAGAGCAATGATTGGCCACAGGCAGGATGCCTGTGGCCAATTATTGCTGAGGGTGTTTAGTACACGCCCCACACTATAAAAGGCCGCCAGCACGGCGGCCTAGTGTAGTGTGTTCCGGAGCAGGGATAGAGCAGCATAGGCAGGGACAGTGACTGTTATTTCTTTCTTGCTTAACCTGGATTCCTTTAGTTTAGGGAAAGAGAAGGATAGGTAGGGAGAGTGTCAGTGTGTTTTGTGCTTGTGCTATAGTGTGCTTAAAAAAAACATTTATTCTAGGGACAGAAAACTGTAGGTAGGGACAGTGTCAGTTTCTTTCACTCTGCAAGTCCTTGTTTCCAGGGACCTGGAAGGACAGTGAGTGAATTGTCCTTGTGCTATATTGTGCTTAAAAAAACATTTATTCTAGGGACAGAAAACTGTAGGTAGGGAGAGTGTCAGTTTCTTTCACTCTGCAAGTCCTTGTTTCCAGGGACCTGGAAGGACAGTGACTGAATTGTCCTTGTGCTATATTGTGATAAAAAAAAACATTTATTCTAGGGACAGAAAACTGTAGGTAGGGAGAGTGTCAGTTTATTTCACTCTGCAAGTCCTTGTTTCCAGGGACCTGGAAGGACAGTGACTGAATTGTCCTTGTGCTATATTGTGATTAAAAAAAACATTTATTCTAGGGACAGAAAACTGTAGGTAGGGAGAGTGTCAGTTTATTTCACTCTGCAAGTCCTTGTTTCCAGGGACCTGGAAGGACAGTGACTGAATTGTCCTTGTGCTATATTGTGATTAAAAAAAACATTTATTCTAGGGACAGAAAACTGTAGGTAGGGAGAGTGTCAGTTTATTTCACTCTGCAAGTCCTTGTTTCCAGGGACCTGGAAGGACAGTGACTGAATTGTCCTTGTGCTATATTGTGATTAAAAAAAACATTTATTCTAGGGACAGAAAACTGTAGGTAGGGAGAGTGTCAGTTTATTTCACTCTGCAAGTCCTTGTTTCCAGGGACCTGGAAGGACAGTGACTGAATTGTCCTTGTGCTATATTGTGATTAAAAAAAACATTTATTCTAGGGACAGAAAACTGTAGGTAGGGAGAGTGTCAGTTTATTTCACTCTGCAAGTCCTTGTTTCCAGGGACCTGGAAGGACAGTGACTGAATTGTCCTTGTGCTATATTGTGATTAAAAAAAACATTTATTCTAGGGACAGAAAACTGTAGGTAGGGAGAGTGTCAGTTTATTTCACTCTGCAAGTCCTTGTTTCCAGGGACCTGGAAGGACAGTGACTGAATTGTCCTTGTGCTATATTGTGATTAAAAAAAACATTTATTCTAGGGACAGAAAACTGTAGGTAGGGAGAGTGTCAGTTTATTTCACTCTGCAAGTCCTTGTTTCCAGGGACCTGGAAGGACAGTGACTGAATTGTCCTTGTGCTATATTGTGATTAAAAAAAACATTTATTCTAGGGACAGAAAACTGTAGGTAGGGAGAGTGTCAGTTTATTTCACTCTGCAAGTCCTTGTTTCCAGGGACCTGGAAGGACAGTGACTGAATTGTCCTTGTGCTATATTGTGATTAAAAAAAACATTTATTCTAGGGACAGAAAACTGTAGGTAGGGAGAGTGTCAGTTTATTTCACTCTGCAAGTCCTTGTTTCCAGGGACCTGGAAGGACAGTGACTGAATTGTCCTTGTGCTATATTGTGCTTAAAAAAAACATTTATTCTAAGGACAGAAAACTGTAGGTAGGGAGAGTGTCAGTTTATTTCACTCTGCAAGTCCTTGTTTCCAGGGACCTGGAAGGACAGTGACTGAATTGTCCTTGTGCTATATTGTGATTAAAAAAAACATTTATTCTAGGGACAGAAAACTGTAGGTAGGGAGAGTGTCAGTTTATTTCACTCTGCAAGTCCTTGTTTCCAGGGACCTGGAAGGACAGTGACTGAATTGTCCTTGTGCTATATTGTGCTTAAAAAAAACATTTATTCTAGGGACAGAAAACTGTAGGTAGGGAGAGTGTCAGTTTATTTCACTCTGCAAGTCCTTGTTTCCAGGGACCTGGAAGGACAGTGACTGAATTGTCCTTGTGCTATATTGTGCTTAAAAAAAACATTTATTCTAGGGACAGAAAACTGTAGGTAGGGAGAGTTTTTTTTTATTTCACTCTGCAAGTCCTTGTTTCCAGGGACCTGGAAGGACAGTGACTGAATTGTCCTTGTGCTATATTGTGATTAAAAAAAACATTTATTCTAGGGACAGAAAACTGTAGGTAGGGAGAGTGTCAGTTTATTTCACTCTGCAAGTCCTTGTTTCCAGGGACCTGGAAGGACAGTGACTGAATTGTCCTTGTGCTATATTGTGATTAAAAAAAACATTTATTCTAGGTACAGAAAACTGTAGGTAGGGAGAGTGTCAGTTTATTTCACTCTGCAAGTCCTTGTTTCCAGGGACCTGGAAGGACAGTGACTGAATTGTCCTTGTGCTATATTGTGATTAAAAAAAACATTTATTCTAGGGACAGAAAACTGTAGGTAGGGAGAGTGTCAGTTTATTTCACTCTGCAAGTCCTTGTTTCCAGGGACCTGGAAGGACAGTGACTGAATTGTCCTTGTGCTATATTGTGATTAAAAAAAACATTTATTCTAGGGACAGAAAACTGTAGGTAGGGAGAGTGTCAGTTTATTTCACTCTGCAAGTCCTTGTTTCCAGGGACCTGGAAGGACAGTGACTGAATTGTCCTTGTGCTATATTGTGATTAAAAAAAACATTTATTCTAGGGACAGAAAACTGTAGGTAGGGAGAGTGTCAGTTTATTTCACTCTGCAAGTCCTTGTTTCCAGGGACCTGGAAGGACAGTGACTGAATTGTCCTTGTGCTATATTGTGCTTAAAAAAAACATTTATTCTAGGGACAGAAAACTGTAGGTAGGGAGAGTGTCAGTTTATTTCACTCTGCAAGTCCTTGTTTCCAGGGACCTGGAAGGACAGTGACTGAATTGTCCTTGTGCTATATTGTGATTAAAAAAAACATTTATTCTAGGGACAGAAAACTGTAGGTAGGGAGAGTGTCAGTTTATTTCACTCTGCAAGTCCTTGTTTCCAGGGACCTGGAAGGACAGTGACTGAATTGTCCTTGTGCTATATTGTGATTAAAAAAAACATTTATTCTAGGGACAGAAAACTGTAGGTAGGGAGAGTGTCAGTTTATTTCACTCTGCAAGTCCTTGTTTCCAGGGACCTGGAAGGACAGTGACTGAATTGTCCTTGTGCTATATTGTGATTAAAAAAAACATTTATTCTAGGGACAGAAAACTGTAGGTAGGGAGAGTGTCAGTTTATTTCACTCTGCAAGTCCTTGTTTCCAGGGACCTGGAAGGACAGTGACTGAATTGTCCTTGTGCTATATTGTGATTAAAAAAAACATTTATTCTAGGGACAGAAAACTGTAGGTAGGGAGAGTGTCAGTTTATTTCACTCTGCAAGTCCTTGTTTCAAGGGACAGAGAAGGACACCTGAAGGTAGCCCTTATTGCTTTTTTCCCATCTCCCTGCAGGCCATCTATTAGAATGTCTGGAAGGCAAACAAGGAGAGGCAGACAGTCAGTCACTCCTTCCCTAGACCCACCATGTCCTCCTCCTGAGGAGTCCCCCGAACTGTTTCAGCACAGTGTTGGGTACATGCTCCAGGAGGATGCCCAGCGTTTCGAAGGGTCTGATGATGAAACCCAGCTAGAGGAAGGCAGTAGCGTGAGAGCAGACAGAGGGGATGCTCAAGAAGGACACCAATCTGGCAGTCATGTTCCAGCAGCTGCAGCATACTGCCAGATTGGCTCCAGTGATGAGGAGGGAGGGGATGATGAGGTCACTGACTCCACGTGGGTGCCTAATAGGAGAGAGGAGGAGGAGGAGGATGAGGAGGAGGCACATCTCCAACGAGGCAGGATGCCCTTTGGTGGCCAGCGTAAGGGCAGTACACCGACGGAATCACACCGCAGAGCTCCGCCTGTGCAGGGCGCTGCCTCTGCCCGTCATTCAAAAAGTTCTTTGGTGTGGGCCTTTTTTGAGGCTAGTGCATCAGATCGCACAGCTGCTGTTTGCAACATATGTCTCAAGCGTATATCGCGTGGCCAAAACATCAGCCGCTTGGGTACCACATGCCTGACCAGACATATGTTGACCTGCCATGCAGCTCGTTGGCAAGCCTACCTCAAAGACCCACACCAAAGAACAAAGCGGACCTCTCCTTGCACCGCATCAGCTGGGATCTCCAACCCCACTATAACTTCAGTCCTCTCTGAAACATGCACTGAGAGGAATGAAGGTGTAGAATTAGGTGTGTCACAGCCAAGTACTTGCGCCCACTCTGCTAGCAGTACACCGACGTCCGATTCTAGCAGGCAAATTTCCCTGCCCCAGCTGCTGGACCGTCGAAAGAAGTTCACTCCCAGCCATCCACATGCCCAGCGGTTGAATGCTAGCTTGGCTAAATTGCTAGCGCTTCAACTGCTGCCTTTTCAGTTGGTAGACTCGGCCCCCTTCCGTGAGTTTGTGCAATGTGCAGTTCCTCAGTGGCAGGTTCCCAAACGCCACTTTTTCTCACGGAAGGCTATTCCGGCTCTCTACCGGCATGTGGAAGGCAATGTCTTGGCCTCGCTGGACAGGGCGGTCAGCGGTAAGGTGCATATTACCGCTGACTCATGGTCCAGCAGGCATGGACAGGGACGTTACCTTTCTTTCACGGCCCATTGGGTCACTCTTTTGGCAGCTGGGAAGGATTCAGGACAAGGTGCAGTAGTGTTGGAGGTTGTCCCACCGCCACGCCTCCAAAATGCTACTACTGGTTGTGACACACCTCTCTCCTCCACCCCCTCCTCTTCTTCTTCCTCCATGGCCTCTTCCTGTGGTTTGTCCTATGAACCAGCGGTGCTCCGTAGCCGTTCACGGGGCTACGCAAGTACGCAGGCAAAAAGATGCCATGCCGTGCTTGCGCTGGTGTGTTTGGGGGACAGAAGCCACACTGGGGCAGAGGTCCTGTCTGCTCTGCAGGGCCAGGCCGAGAGGTGGTTGACGCCACGCCAGCTTAAGCCAGGAATGGTGGTTTGCGACAATGGCACCAACCTCCTCTCCGCCCTCCGACAGGGACAACTGACCCATGTGCCCTGTGTGGCTCACGTCCTTAACCTGGTGGTGCAGCGCTTCTTGGGCAGGTACCCGGGCTTACAGGATGTCCTGAGGCAGGCCAGGAAAGTCTGTGTGCATTTCCGCAGATCTTATAATGCCAGTGCTCGCCTGGCTGAGCTGCAAAAGGAGTTGAACCTGCCCAAGAACCGCCTTATATGTGACATGCCCACCAGGTGGAACTCAACGTTGGCCATGCTGCAGCGGCTGCACACGCAGCAGAGGGCCATCAATGAGTACCTGTGCGACTACGGCACCAGGACAGGGTCAGGGGAGCTTGGTTTTTTTTCTCCACGCCAGTGGGGCATGATCAGGGATGCATGCACTGTCCTGGCACCATTTGAGGAGGCCACGAGGATGGTGAGCAGTGACAGTGCATGCATCAGTGACACTGTACCTCTTGTCCACCTGTTGGAGCACACGCTGCGTGGAATAATGGACAGGGCACTTGAGGCAGAACAGAGGCAGGAAGAGGAGGACTTCCTTGCCTCTCAAGGCCCCCTTTACCCAGACAGTGTTCCTTCTGTCCCACCCATCGCACAGGAAGAGGAGGAGGAGGAGGAGGAGGAGGAGGATTGTGTCAGCATGGAGGTGGAGGCTGGCACTCAGCATCATCAGCAGCAGTCTTTTAGGGATGATTTACAGTCCCAAGAAACCAGTGGACTTGTACGTGGCTGGGAGGAGGTGGCTGCGGATCATGTCGTCCTTAGTGACCCAGAGGACTCCGGAGCGAATGCCTCAGCAAACCTACGCTGCATGGCCTCCCTGATCCTGCAAAGTCTGCGGAAGGATCCTCGTATTCTTCGGATCAAGGAGAGGGACCATTACTGGCTGGCCACTCTCCTTGATCCACGGTACAAGGGTAAGGTTGCGGACCTTATGTTACCGTCGCAGAGGGAGCAGAGGATGAGACAACTCCGGGAGGCCTTGCAGAAAGGTCTGTGCAACGCGTTCCCAGAGACTGGGAGGTTGCAAACTCCTGGTCCTGGACAACGAGTTGCTGAGGCTTCGGCCAGTCAAAGAAGGAGCGGTGGGGAAGGTGGCCGTCTGACCGATGCGTTCAGACAATTCTTTAGTCCGCAGCCCCAAAGTATGATCGGTTCCAGCAACCATCGCCAGCGTCTGATAAACATGGTGCAGGAATATCTAGGGGCAAGGTCAGACTTGGACACCTTCCCCACCGAAAATCCTCTGGCTTACTGGGTCTTGAGGATGGATCACTGGCCAGAGCTTGCACAGTATGCAATTGAGCTACTGGCCTGTCCTGCATCCAGCGTTCTTTCGGAACGCACATTCAGTGCTGCTGGAGGATTTGTCACGGATCACAGGGTGCGCCTGTCCACCGACTCGGTTGATCGACTGACTTTCATCAAGATGAACCAGTCTTGGATCACCACCAGCTACCACACACCTGATGCTGATATAACAGACTAATTGATTTTAACATGTCACATCCCTTCAAGACTGATGCTGATGCTGAGTGCCTGTGCTGTTATGTTGACTGGCTATCCTCCTCCTCCGAGTCCTCAATGATACGATTGATGATGATAGCTTGTAAGATCATTTTTGTTTATGGGTGCCGCCACCAGTGCCTAACGCCCAATTTTTCAGCCCCTGTTTAACAGGGGCGTGTAATTACAATTTTTGAAGCAATACTTTGCAACAGGGCTCATTGCTGTGCTCCAAGTACAGTATCTGTGAGGAGTTGCAGTGTTGTGCCACCAGTGCCTAACGCCCAATTTTTCAGCCCCTGTTTAACAGGGGCGTGTAATTACAATTTTTGAAGCAATACTTTGCAACAGGGCTCATTGCTGTGCTCCAAGTACAGTATCTGTGAGGAGTTGCAGTGTTGTGCCACCAGTGCCTAAGGCCCAATTTTTCAGCCCCTGTTTAACAGGGGCGTGTCATTACAATTTTTGAAGCAATACTTTGCAACAGGGCTCATTGGTGTGCTCCAAGTACAGTATCTGTGAGGAGTTGCAGTGTTGTGCCACCAGTGCCTAAGGCCCAATTTTTCAGCCCCTGTTTAACAGGGGCGTGTCATTACAATTTTTGAAGCAATACTTTGCAACAGGGCTCATTGCTGTGCTCCAAGTACAGTTGCTGTGAGGGGTTGCAGTGTTGTGCCACCAGTGCCTAAGGCCCAATTTTTCAGCCCCTGTTCAACAGGGGCATGTAATTACAATTCTTGATCTAATAATTCACAGCAGGGCCCATTGCTGCACCCACCAAGAGTAACTGTCAGGGCTTACAGTGTTGTGGCACCAGCACCACCATCAAAGGCCCAATTTTTACTACCACTGTTCAACAATTATATGTAATTAAAATTCCTGATATAATAGTTGACAGCAGGGCGTTCCAGCACCAACCAAGAGTAACTGTGAGTGCTTACAGTGTTGTGCCAACACCAACAACTAAGGGGCCTATTTCTGCAGAGTATATACGGCAGGTCCCTACTTTCAAACATCCAACTTACAAACGACTCCTACTTGCAAACGCAAGAAGACAACAGGAAGTGAGAGGAAATCTACCACTAGGAAGGAAAATTCTCTCCTGTAAGAATAAATATGGGAGAAAGGTGTCTCCTCTGTACTGATGCTTTATCAGCAATCCTTGTTTCAAGAAAAACACCACATTTCAAAAACAGTTGTCATTGGGACGGAAAGTGAGGTGAAATGTTCTGAACAGGGGCACAGACAGCAAAACAAATGTTACAGGGGTGATAACCCTTACCTATGTTTTCCAAAAAGTTTAAAAATAGATTTTTGGTCTGGAGCTACACTTCAACAATGTACCTGTTCAAAATTACAAACAGACTCTACATAAGAACAAACCTACAGTCCCTGTCTTGTATGCACCGCCTGTATAGGGCTGTTCAGAGTATATAGGGCCTTTTTTATTTTATGTGCGGGGTTCCCCTTAATATCCATACAAGACCCAAAGGGGCTGGTAATGGGCTGGGGTAGGGGGGGGGTCATGGGGTAGCTATGCCATTTTTCTTAAAGAATTTCATCCATATTACCGGGACCAGACATTACATTAAAGCCGCAAGCAGTTTTAAATGGCTTTTTTTTCCTTTAGAAGTGTCATTTTGTGCAGGGACAGTTCTAAACACGGGAAACACGTGGCACTTCACAGGCATACTTTAGACACCCCCCAGGTACGATATTTAAAGGAATATTTGACTTTTTTTTTTTCACTTTATGCATCATTAAAATGACTGCTCCCGAAAAACGACCGTTTTTAAAACTTCTTTTTGCATTGATACATGTCCCCTGGTGCAGAACCCGGGTTCCCAAACCCTTTTTAGGACAATAACATGCATAATAGTTGTTATAATTAGCACTTTAGAATTCGAACGTTCGCATCCATTGTATTTAATAGGGTTCTAATGTTCGTTCGAACTTTCGGTCCGTTCGCGGGTTCTGGTGCGAACCGAACCCGGGGGTGTTCGGCTCATCACTAATACTAACATTTGTATATGAATTTTAGCATGGGAAATGCAACAATTAGTATAATTGAATTTAGCAGTAGAGTAGAGTATTTTTAAAAAAAGGGAAAAACAATATTCATATAAACCACGGCATAATTACTGCCTTTGGATATCTATGTGGATGTAAGCTTTATTGATTTGTCTCGTTTTGGAATGTGTAGAGCTTCTGAAGATGCCCAGTGGGAGGGGTGAAACGCGTCAAGCAGGGACCAGATACATGAGGTCCAGTGACAGCTGGCAGCACGCCAAGGCGGCAATTTTTGCTTGTATGCCTTTCTTTGATGTAAGTGCATTTCTTTAGTGATTTTACCAATAATTATTAGCAATATTACGCTATGTGCATATCTCTCTCTTCATTGGTACACTATATATCCACAGCATTGTAATGGAGACCTAGCCATAGATGTAGATTAAAGATCTTGGAGTCCTTTAAAGCATGTTGTTGGAAGGAGACATCCCAACCATTGATGTAGGCAAAAGACCTTACATTTTTAAAGCTTACTGTTGGAGAGTGGGGACCAGGGGGGGGGGAGCACGGAGTGGCACATGTATCCTCACAGGCAGAAGTGAATACGTTAATTTGCACTGAAGAACTTTATTTTGATTGCACTTTGATTGTACTTTATGTGTTTGCACAGCACTTGAAATACTGTATATAAAGTATGTATTTGTATATTTTGGCGCAGCCCTGAGTATCGCAATTTTGTATCAGCTTAATTTTATAGGAACGAGATGAGCTGGCCTATTTCAGATGTAATTTGCAAGTCAAAATATATATGTGAATAAGTACAATTCATATATAAAAACCCTTTTGTATCAGCAATAGATGAGATACAAGAAAAGGAATTGAATGGTTGGCTGGCCTGTTTCATAGGTAGTTCAAAGATAGAACTGATGGGAAAGTTCATGGGGAAGAGAGCAAGGTAAAAACAAAATCATATCCATAATTTGGATAATAATAAAAAAAAAAAACATAATACATAAATTATTATTTTTTAGCTAGATATAGAATTTAATTGAATATATCTACACAAGTAAAATTACATTTTGAGTATGATTATTGATCCAATATCAGCACATCTGGAACAGAAAACTCATAATCAAACAAGAAAATATGTTATAAACCAAAGACACATTTTCCAGCCAGTACTATCAGTGTCTCCCCTGCAGTGGTGGTTGCTGGTATATTAGCGGCAACATTAGTCACTGTCTTGGATCCACTGGTTATGGGACTTTCTCTGCTTGGCTATATGCCAATTCTCCTTCTTGACTTGATAGTGCAATATTTATTGGTTTTAAGGTTGGTTTACTGAGAAAAAATATTACTACACTATGAGACTGTTTGGGTCTCCTCTCTACCTTTGTTTTTTTGCAGTTTTGAGTTCCCAAAGAAGGCAGCATCATGGCCAATAGTCATAGATAGTATTCAGTGTTTAGCAACCAGCCACACCTTCAAGGCGGCACATTGGCAAAGTGGTTAGTGCTTAGGCATGGCAGCACTAGGATGAAGACCAGGTTTACCCAAATTAAAGTGGTTCTTAAGTCAGAAGGTTTTTTATCTGTATGCATTAAAATAAAAAAATCAGTTGATAATGATATTGCTTACACAACTTTTTGTGTCATTATAGACAATTGTCAGGAGACCATGACAATCGATTAAAAGTTAGACAGCAGAACAACAAGATAATAATAAGATAATAATGACCATAGTGTCACACATGAAATAATTATACATTTCTAATTTCCATACACGTTAATTTAGGTCATTCTTGAAATTTGGTTTCCTGTCTTATGATTGGTCAGATCTTCTCTGGTACCTGTATAAAAGATGATCCAGAAGATGAGTGTCATACCAAGCTTCAGAGAGAAGATATTTCACATTAGAGTGAAGGAGAATTCTGAACAAGATGAATGAAAAAGTCTTCCTTCTGTTTCTGGGCTGTGTTACGGGGCTGGTGACCAGTCTACCTCTATCTGCAGAAATACAGGTGAGATGATGAGCTGACATGTACAGTACAGGGGACAGGTGACAACTATATTTAGTAAAGTATATTCCAAGAAGTTACTGACAATATTAGTTCGTAGTGAAGTGTAAATCTAGCCAAAATAGTTATCCCCTTAGTTTTGGATAAAGTGATGGGGGGTTTGGAATCCTGTCAGATTTTAACACTTCCTTATTACTGCCTGGGTCCCATGTAGGGAGATTTGACCATTGTCCTGGCCATTGCCATTAGGACAGAAAGTGAGGGGAAATATGGTACAATCTTCCAACATCTGTCTAAGAAAGGATTTTACCTCAGTTTTGAGAGCTTTACAGTAGGGCTGAGGAGGACTCTGCTGGATGGGGATAAGTTGGGGTCAAGACTTGTTATCTCTTATTATTGTATTCCATTTGAAAAAGGATATTAATACAAAACATTTACTTTTCAGTACCATCTACTTGGAGTGAGCAAAGATGGTAAGCTTTTTAACATTCTTATTTAATAAATCATTTTTGCTTTCTTTCTGTTCTCTCTCAGCTGTTTTGTTTGTTCTGCTTTTCCCCCAGTTCATTAGCCTTTTTTTTATAACATTCCTAATCCTAAATCCTAATTCCTAAATCAAAAATTGTTTGCACTGCTCCATTGTCCCTAATCAGCCTGGCCAGATAATCTATACAATTATTTTCCTTCTCCATCTAGAACCAGCTTCTAAGAAAGACCATTCCACATTTTTATAGCTCTTGGGCCCCTTTCACACTGGGGCGGGAGGTGCGCTGGCGGTATAGCGCCGCTATTTTTAGCAGCGCCATACCGTCGGAATTGCGGCGGAATTAAGGCGGTATTCTGACTTTTGGAGCGGTCCTGCTAGGGCACCGCTCCAGTGTGAAAGCCCGGAGAAACAGCAGCCGCTGTTTAGGGTCAGTTTGTAGGCGCTATTTTTAGCGCAATAGCGCCTGCAAACCGCTCCAGTGTGAAAGGGGCCTTATGGTAAAAACCCCTAACTTTAAAGAGACCTTTCACCAATTTAAATTTAAATTTAGATAAAACCCCTAGAAAAAAATATTATTTTAAATGCTTGCTTGCAGTATTTTCCTTTCCATAAATTATTAATTATTCACCTCCAATCTGGCTTTCAACTTGCAAAGAAATTTTGACTACTCTGAGAGTCACTTCCCTAGCACGGCCCCCTCCCTCATTGTTTCTCTTAGCCCTCCCCTCTTCTGGGAGTGTCCAATTACTGTCTGTGCTGGCCCAGCATCTCTGTCCCTCCCCTCACCTCCCCACATAAACTTTGATTTAGCTGCTGGGGGAGGAATGAAGAGGAATACTATAAAGTGTCATTTGAGTGAAAGCTCGGAGTCTGCTGGGGCTGATGACATCACATCCAACAGCAGTTTTGAGCTTTCGGTTTTTTACACAATGGAGATTTTTTACATTTATTGACATTCCTAAAATATGTTAATTGCACATATAATCGTCTGCATGTTTTTTAGACCTTGGCAACAGGGTGTTTTTTAAAGTCATCTCCCTTTTCTTACGTGACAGTGTTTATGATAATCATGGTGATTCAGGCAAAGACTTAAATAATTTCCCAACCAGAAGTTACTCAAATCAGGGATAGCTTTGTAGAGCTACCCTATTTTTTCATTACTTGATATTTCAATTTATAGAATGGGTTCAATATTTACAGAAAATTAAGTCACTTTTTTGGTTGCAATTATTTCACTAGATGTGCCTAATGTGTATTTTGTATACACAGCCCCAAAAAGTGAAGACTCTGAAGTGCCACAAGGGATCTTCAGCAAGATTTTGAAAGCTAATAAAGGTAATTATTCTAATCCACAGGATTCTTTACTGTATTATAAGAATGCTAAATCCAGGCAAGGGAATAGACAATAACCAATTATACTTAATAAAGTTATGAGTTTCAGGACACTTTAAATCATGCACTGATGGACTAGCCAATAGCGTGTGAGGAGAAATATGGCACTCTTATCTTAGGTTACAAGATCTTGTCATTGCTGAATGAGTCTTTAAAATCACTATTCCATTTCTAAAAAGACTGATGGGATATTCCTATTCACTTCTACCATTGCAGTGAAACTTGTGAGATAAAGAGGTTGATTTATTAAAGGCAAATAGACTGTTCACTTTGCAAACTTTGGAAATTGCACTTTGCATGGGAATTTAGTAGAAAATCAGCATCAATATATTGCAATTTCTAGTAATAAATCTACAATAAAGCTGAACCAAAAAAAAAAAATCATGAATTAACGCAGCTCTAAATTCTTTACTAGATCTTAATTATACTCTTTTTAATGCAAGGGATGTAAGTACCTTCATTGTAGAGCTCAGACTAGAGGTGGGGGAAGTAGCACAAGGAGTATGTTAACTGTACTGTAGTGAATGCTTCATTGTAATAGGAGGAGAGAGCAGAGTGACAGACACATGAGATTATCAGACCTGTAAGTGTTACTTCACTGCAGCAGAGCAAAACCAGGTCTCCTCCCCTGCCAAACAGGGCCGTGTGTAATCAGGTGCTTACATATTACCTACATAGTTTCTTTTGGTTTCCCAGGTGGGAAGGAGGTTAAGCTAGGCTTAGCATCTTCCCAGGCATTTCTAAGTTCTGCCCTCCATAGTGGGAAGGCTCTGCTCAGTGGCTCGCTTTCTTCTGTGTCCTGCATGGGAAGATTCAAGAAGCCAACTTCACTGCAGCAGAGCAAAACCAGGTCTCCTCTCCTGCCAAACAGGGCTGTGCTGTGTCACGGAACTGAGTAAAGCTGGGCCTTTGGACTGCATTAAAATATTTAACAGGTTTCTCCAGATGCACAGATTCCCAATGTGCCTATTATATTCTTTTTTATACCCCAACACCCTACTGCATCTGATTAGATGCAGCCACTGTTAGTTCTAAAATTTTCTGTTTGGACCTGTCCATATTTCAATCAAAGGATGTCAGGTGAGAGTGGACTGACAGAGACACCCACATAGCAAACGTCAGCCAGTTAACAGTGTATGGGAAGCTT
Organism: Rana muscosa; assembly: GCA_029206835.1. NCBI lineage: Eukaryota > Metazoa > Chordata > Amphibia > Anura > Ranidae > Rana > Rana muscosa. The sequence goes on from CM055126.1 coordinate 26,364,561, forward strand.
AAATCCAATGCATTTTAGTGTATTAACTATAACCATTTTCTGTATTTTCAGATAGCAAAACACCCATGTATGGAGGCGATGTGCTGGTACAGAATGACCGCAGCGCCATGAACTGTCCTTCTTGCCTTTGGCCTAAAAGGGATAATGGCACTGTTCCTGTTCCCTACACCATAGATTCCCGCTACAGTGAGTTCCCTATTTTTTCTCTTGCATCAAAGTATTCATTGCTATTTGTTATTTGTAGAAACCCAACCTTCTATCTCTGTTTTCAGGTCCCAGTGACCAGAACAGTATTGTGCTCGCCATGGCCGAGTTTGAGTCATTGACTTGTGTGAGGTTTGTGCCTCTTACAACAGAAGGCGATTATCTCGGCATCGCTCCTGATGATGGGTAAGGTTGTCTGTTGTCGATCATAGTTCTTCACAGTAGGGAGCATCTAAAACATAAACACCTTAGACTTTACAGCACCTATTTGTGCATGATGGCTTCTCTTTTAAATTTCCTCCTAAAGAAAATATAGAACTCCTCTGTACATTTGCAAATACATGTGAAAGTCACAAGCCATCAACAAGGTGCTTCTTGGTTGTCTCCTTTTTTTGTGTACCTAGCAGAAAAAGCACAGGGACATAAGATATTTATCCCAGTGCTGCTAACATTGAGATTAAAGTAGAAAAATGGAAGTGACTGAGAGGGAGCGTGGCTTAGTGACAACAGACTCAATGGATTCCACTTAAAACTTTACAATGAAAATAAAACCAAATATGTCTGTCCAAAAGTGAGCAGTGATCCAATGCTTGGAGCCAGCACAACGGTCCCAAACTCCATACCTCTTATTAGAACTGTGCACATACATAGGGATACACCTGCTGATATGAGTTAGAAAGTTTAAAAGCTTAGCAAAAACAGATATTGATTGTTTTCTTTCTGTAGCTCAAATTCAATCATTGTTGCTATTAAAACTGTTGTCTTAGGCTCCCAAATGGTATTAAAGCATAACTCATTTGAGCTGTATATTTACAATTTCTAGCTGTTACTCATATATTGGAAGAACTGGTGGAAGCCAGACAGTTTCATTGGGTGGAGGCTGCATCTACAGGGGGATTATACAACATGAACTAGAACATGCCCTGGGCTTCTACCATGAGCATGTAAGAAGTGATCGTGACAAATACGTTGACATCAATTTCCAGTATATCTCTAAAGGTACTGCAGACATTTACACAAAGCAAATTTAGGCATGTTTTCAAAAAAGAGACATTACCACTGCTTTTGTCTTGTTACAGGATACTTGGGTAATTTTGCTAAAGCGGACACTAATAACCTGGGCAGTCCATATGATTACGGTTCAGTGATGCACTATGATCGGTAAGTCATGACTTTTGTGTTAGCTGGTAAATTACCGATCAATTATAAAATATTTTTAAGGTAATATATCGATCTTATCTCCAATCAACATTTTCCAGCTATGCATTCACCAACACTTCAAACAAACCCACAATTGTCCCCAAGCCTGACCCCAATGTGCCTATTGGGCAGACAGTTGGACTGAGCATCTTGGATGTCACTAAAATTAACCGACTTTATCAATGCAGTAAGTTTCTGAACATACCAGTTTTATGGGTTTGAAACATTAGAAATATACTTTTTTGATGATTGCATTTTAAGTGAATTTTTACAGTTTTGAAAAAAAAATGTTTTGACAAAAAAATAAAAATTGCAGTTTTGTCGCTGGGCCCTACTATGGGTGTACAATAAATAATGTACACATATATGGAATCCCCATGCATCTCAAATTCAATTTTGGTTATTTATTTATTTTCATTTAAGAACGATATAGCTATATTTAACAAAATGATATTGCTTATAATTTGGCCAGTTTTCATTGAAAAAAAATATATCAGGAAATGTCATTTTTACCATGAAATGAAGGCTCAATTTGCTCTGAACAAACAAAGTATAGTTCACCTGGATACACAAAGTAGTTGTAAAGATACGTGCCATTTCACTTACATATGTGAAAGTTGTGACACTGCATTGAGGCATTAGGGATTTTTTATCTTCAACATAAAGGGGTTAAACTCAAGGTTCATTTGAATTTTTTTATTTTTTTTTAAAACAAATTTTATTGAGTTTGAAAACAAAGTATACAACCATTCACATAGTTGCGGACGCAGCCGCCAAATAAGGTAGCGGACGCAGCCGTCAAGTATGGCGAATATAGTAAATAAATGCAACAACACCTAAGCCTGTACCGCTACTACTCAACAGTTAAATGTAATAGGTAATAGGGTATTCTAGAAATAGGAACAGATATCTGAACTCAACTCTAAGGAGGTAGCATAGTAATCCAATGTAAGTTTATATATTATAAAAGGTGGGGTTATGTTGCGTCATGGTAGTACATGGTGAGTCTGGGGTCTAAAGGGCGGGTGTACAAATTCCAGGGATTGGGGAGGGAATTACAAATAGGGTATATACAGTAGGCTTGTGCAATTCGTTTCGTAACGAATTGAAATTCGTCCGAATTTAGCAACTTTCGGACATTCGGAAGCATTCGAATTTCCGAACAAAGCAATTACGAATAAGACCGAATCCGAAATAAATTATACCGCAAATAGCGAATGCCCGAATGTCTTCGGCATAATTCGTTATGAAAAAGTTACGAATGTACGAATCCATACGAAGCACAATAACACTCACTCTGCTCTGCTCTCTGCTTCTCCCACACCGTGCTGAACTCCCTCTCAAAATGGTGTACAGGGGCGGAGGTTATAGCCGCATGTAAAAAACGAAAGTAAAATACGAGATTTCGAATCCATTCGAAGCACAATAACACTCTGCTCTGCTCTCTGCTTCTCCCTCACCGTGCTGAACCCTCTCAAAATGGTGTACAGGGGCGGAGGCTATAGCCGCATGTAAAAAACGAAAGTAAAATACGAGATTTCGAATCGTTACAAATAACCGCAATGTATTTAGAAAAGTACAAATCCATTCGAAGCACATTATGCATAATAGGCAGCGTCGTTGTGAGAGAGACACGGAAAATTACGAATCAACGAACCCAAAAAAAGTTACGAAAGTAGGAGTTGTGTCCAGAATCAACGAAAAACAACGTACTCTACCGAAAGTACGAACCCAAAAAAAGTTACGAAAGTAGGAGTTGTGTCCAGAATCAACGAAAAACAACGTACTCTACCGAAAGTACGAATTATAAAGCAACAAAAAATTCAACGAAAAATGTCGCTTGCAAAAATACGAATGAGTCCGAACACAAAAAATCCCGTCTAGCAAAATTACGAATGATTACGAATCAACAGGACCGGAAAGAAACGAACCGAAACGGAACGAATTTTTCCGTTGTGCACAAGTCTAATATACAGACATACATACATAGTGGGAGACGGGTATCAGGAGAGGTTGAACATTATTTCAGCAGTTTTAATTTAATAGAAGGTTAACACCCCTCCTCTGTTTCCCACCAATTAATTATTAATATTATTATCAGTCTACTTCTCCAGTGACTAAATACAATTTATATGTCTATTTCTCACTTCTCAGGTGTCTGTGCTACTTTGCTTAATAATAACACAGGAATTTTCACTTCTGACAACTATCCCTCTGCTTATCCTAATAATGGTGACTGCGTTTGGTTGATCAGAGTTCCATCAGGACAGGTAAGGAGACAGAAATGTAGACATGCAAAATGTGACCCTGAGTGTCTAGCAACCTAGCTGTGAAAATGAACTGCCATATTGAAGATTGTTTTGTACACCACCTACATACTCCCTACCTGAACATCACACTTTTGTACATTGAAGTGGAGCCATTGCGGTGGTTTGACTTTATGGCTGAGACAGAGATATAGAGTAGGTCTTTTAAGATGTAATTGCCTCTGGGCCTCATACTCTGCTTCAACCACCAATTGCTCCATATCTTGGAATAATACTTCCCTTCATTATGGCCCACTTTATAGTCTTCAGTCTTCAGTCTTCAGTCTTCAGACTATCATTACCACTTCATTGCTGGGAGCCTACTTTGGCAACTCTGATGTGCCAGATTTCTTTTACCCCAAATGTGTCTTGTTTAACCACTTAAGACCCAGGCCATTATGCAGCTTAAAGACCTGGTCACTTTTTGCGAATTGGCACTGCGTCGCTTTAGCTGACAATTGCGTGGTCGTGCAACGTGGCTCCCAAACAAAATTGGCGTCCTTTTTTTTCCCACAAATAGAGCTTTCTTTTTGGTGGTATTTGATCACCTTTGCGGTTTTTAGTTTTTGCGCTATAAACAAAAATAAAGCGTAAATTTTGAAAAAAATTCAATATTTTTTTACTTTTTGCTATAATAAATATGCCCAAAAAATATATAAAAAAAAGTTTTTTCTCCTCAGTTTAGGCCGATACGTATTCTTCTACATATTTTTGGTAAAACAAATTGCAATAAGCGTTTATTGATTGGTTTGCGCAAAATTTATAGCGTCTTCCAAATAGGGGATAGTTTTATTGCATTTTTATTAATATTTCTCCTTTTCTAGTAATAGCGGCGATCAGCGATTTTTTATCGTGACTGCGACATTATGGCGGACACATCGGACACTTTTCATACTATTTTGGGACCATTGTCATTTGTACAGCGAACAGTGCTATAAAAATGCACTGGTTACTGTAAAAATGACACTGGCAGTGAAGGGGTTAACCAGGAGGGGGCGCTGTAGGGGTTAAGTGTGCCCTGATGTGTGTTTCTTACTGTGGGGGGCGTGGCTTAGCGTGTGACTTCACTGATCATCGTTCCCTATGACAGGGAACAGACGATCAATGACAGGCTCACTAGGAAGCACGGGGAGAGGTTTGTTTACTCTTACCTCTCCCCGTTCTTCCTCTCTGTGACCCAAACACGGGACACGGGCGGCGATCGGGTCCGCTGTTCCCGCGGGGACGATCACGGAGAAGAGGACCGGGTCGCGAGCGCGCCACTGGTGGTGCGCTCGCGATCCATGGATGGGCTCTTAAAGGGGACATACCTGTACGCCCTTGTGCCCAGCCGTGCCATTCTGCCGACGTACAACGGCGTGTGGCGGTCCTTAAGTGGTTAAGCTTATTTGTTTCCCTGAAGAAACCACAAGCAACAAATAATCAGAGGGAGCAGAAGAGTTCTGTCAACTGGAAAATCAATGGAAAATACACACATGTTTTAAGAGACATCTTAGCTAGAAATGTCTATAGCCGGAAGATCTTTTAACAGAAATTAGAATCCTACATATTCTTTTTTTTTTTTTTTTTCTGAAGGACTGTTCAAGCATTAATATAGTAATCGATTGCATCATATTGCAATTACATATTAACCCAGTTTGCAGTTACAAGTATGGGAAGTTTGGGGTTTACTGTAGATAATACATTTTTCTTGTGTCACTTTTTAGGCTTCATTGAAGTTCAGTAGCTTTAATATCCAATCCACTCCTAACTGTGACTCAGACTACATGAGGATCTATGACGGTCCCTCTAAGAACTCCCCTGTGTTGTTGGATAAAACGTGCGGAAGTCAAACTCTCCCTCCAATCATCGCTTCCACAAGCCAGATGCTGGTCCAGATCGTCAGTGACGGAGCTGTTGCTGGGGTCGGCTTCCAAGCTTCATATAGCTCAGGTATGCTGATTTATTTTTAATAGTAAAAAAAGTATTCAGAGAAAGACACTGAAGAATCATAGATACAGAGGAGATCTCTCCCAAGGAGGGACTATTGTCACAACAGTTTATTGTCCTCTAACCTCTGTTTGCAACCTTTGAGGAAATCCATGAAGCTTCTTAGTATATACACTTAGAATTACCAGTCAGTCAGGCCCTCACTCTATAAAGTTGTTGATAGATTGTTCAATGTGTATGTTGGTCAACTTCAACTTCTATGGCTTATTTTGGATCATATATTGTAAAGATTCATCTTTCTTGCGGTATATCCCTGCTGTCTGCCCTTCTGCAAAACTAAGAGTATGTTAAATTTCTATGGACTTATTTGCGGTTGACAATGTCAACCAAAATTCTCCAGGGTGGAGTGCAGTGACCAGACTCCCTTTTCCCCAGCACTGCATTGGTTAAATGCTTGCTTTGCTTAGGGCAGATTGGGAAAGTTCAAAAACTTACCCTGGCAGCCCGTGGTCATCTATGCTCTCCAATGTCCCAGTATGTGGGCGAGCCCTCAACATGTTCATGTACAATGCATGACTGCTGATCCTTTGTTGTATTTGATGACATCTGAGAGTCTACAGCCAGGGGAATGGCAAAAAGAAGCAGCTTCAGGGACCAGAAGTACAGCATGGAGGAAGCCTGTGGGAGGGATAAATAAGGTAAGCATTTCAACTTATTTATCACCTTCTAGACTAAAGAAGTATTTAGCCCAAGCAGTGCAGTGGGGCAAACAAGATGGATATATTTTACAGCATCTGCACTTACCCCATTTAGGACAAAATAATAGGTTTGTATGGTAGCCCACCCACCTCCACTACAGTTATTTATTTTCATAGGACACTCCTGTTTTCTCACTAGTGCTCTGTGAAACACTTCTGGGTAATGCAAAACATGTGAATCTCTCCCATTCCTGCCCTGAAGCAGCATTTGGCGCCTGTGTAGGCCATCTCTACATCTGAGCTCTTCATTGAGGGTTGGAGAGTGGGGTTCTAGCCTAAGATCAACCTGGAACTCCGAAAAGGGAGGATGAACTATGTATATACAGTATACACATTAACATAAAATGATGTCATATACTATTATATTCCTTACTATATTGATTATATCTACATTCTTACAGTTCAGTGTGGAGGATCCTTCTTTAACTCTCAAGGCAGCTTTACATCTCCGGGATACCCAGGGAACTACAGTCCAAACATGAATTGTAACTACGCCATCACAGCTCCTGTTGGATATAAGGTAAAACAAGATGCCTTCAAAATTCTCCCTAATTACTTGACTTCCTCATTCTCTAAGATTGTCACACAAACAAAATTGAATGTTGGACAAACACATTACAATCTGAATGTACAACCCCCTTTGAATTTACCAGTGTTCACCAGGGCCTACCTGATTGAATGGAAACTGAATGTATTGTTTAGGGCATTACAATACATGGCTGATGGCAAATCTAAAGTAGATTGTTCTAAGACTATCTACCACCAAGACGTTCTGGATCTTTTCCCAGTGATGACAGGAAGTGTTGGTGGTAATTTGTGAAGCTGGCTGAAAACTGGTGGTGTGACATTTGTAAGCTGTTTATAAAGATTTTCTTGGATTTGCAGCACTGGACTCATTTCTGCCATCCTGATTGAGAGTAACAGGAGCACAGGGGAGAGGAAGGGAGGGGGCTGATCAGTTTCTTGAGTCTATTGTAGACCGGTGAATGACAAAGAAATCGGCCAGTAATGTAGGAGGAGCTCAGCAGATCTCCCAGCTCTGGATGTTTCCTTCCTTGTCTGGCAATTGTAGATTGGTGACCATTACACCATAGGAATAGAAAGGACTTCCTTTTCCAACAAGATTCCTAAGCACTGCCTTTTATGTGCAGTATCATCCCTAAAGTGATATAAAACTCTTAAAACAAACAATTCCTTTTTTTCACATTAGCAATCATTGGATGTGGTGGCTGCATCCGTTTTCTTTGGCGTTTCCCTGTTTTCACCTGGTGATCTGGCCGGTAACACACGTCCTGTATTAGTGAGACTTTACTCTGGATGGATAAGAACAAGAGGCACAGCAATCAGCAGCAATGTCAGTTTGGGGAGAGGGGAGCTCTAAATGTATTAGCAGATTTAAATACACTAACAAGTTGAATCCAAATTCAAGGTCACATTTTATAATCAGTTACAGCAGTTTTTTTCCTTTTGGCATAAAGGATTTACATGAATAAATAAAGCTGATCATTTTAAGCATCCCTGCCAGTGTTGAATGATTTGGCTTATCCATGTAAACTGATACATTCTGCTGGATAGCTTGTGCTTTTGAAAAACAACAGACTTGCTGGTTGGATGACTAAATGAACATAGAAGAAAGCCTAAAAATAAAACGAAAGCAGCCATCACGTGTAAGAATAGATAAACTGCAATATAATAAATGTTGGGTTCAATGTGGCTTTAATGTCAAATATTATTTTGGGTAGACTGTAACATCAATGAGTTGTAAGAAACAAAATATTCACTCAATTTTATACTATGTAGCGATACCCTCAGATTAAGAGGGCATCTGGTTTGTTTGGGCCCTGTAATGCACTGCTATCAAGCCCTGGCAATCGGCTCTGACTTCTCTCGTGACACAGTTAGATAAAAGAGGGAAAGTAGTGGTATAACTGTACTATCTCTATGCACATATTATACAGTACAACCCCCCCTTGTATACCAGCACAATAATTGACACTCACAACTAGGGATGAGCTTCGAGTTCGAGTCAAACTCATGTTCGACTCGAACATTGCCTGTTCGCCCGTTCGCCGAACAGCGAACAAATTGGGGTGTTCGCGGCAAATTCGAAAAATCTATGGGAGAAATCTAAAGTGCTAATTATAAAGGCTTATATGCAAGTTATTGTCCTAAAAAGTGTTTGGGGACCTGGGTCCTGCCCCAGGGGACATGTATCAATGCAAAAAGAAGTTTTAAAAACTGCCGTTTTTTCGGGAGCAGTGATTTTAATAATGCTTAAAATGAAAAAATAAAAGTGAAATATTCCTTTAAATTTCGTACCTGGGGGGTGTGTATGATATGCATTTAAAGTGGCGCATGTTTCCCGTGCTTAGAACTGTCCCTGCAAAAAATTTCATTTTTGAAAGAAAAAAAGTCATTTAAAACTGACTCGCGGCTATTAATGAATTGTCGGCTTTTATCAATACATACAAAAGTCATTGATAATAATAAAAAAAAAAAGCGTGGGGGTCCCCCAGAATTCAATTACCAGGCCCTTCAGGTCTGGAATGGATATTAAGGGGAACCCCGCCGCAAATTTTAAAAAAAATTGACGTGGGGTTCCCCCAAATATCCATTCCAGGCCCTTCAGATCTGGCATGGATTTTAAGGGAAACTCCACCCCAAATTTTTTAAAAAATGGCGTGGTGTCCCCCTAAAAATCCATACCAGACCCTTATCCGAGCACGCAACCTGGCCGGCCGCAGGGGAAAAGGGGGGGATGAGAGAGCGCCCCCCCCTCCCTCCTGAACCGTACCAGGCCACATGCCCTCAACATGGGGAGGATGTCCCCATGTTGATGGGGACAAGGGCCTCAACCCCACAACCCTTGCCCGGTGGTTGTGGGGGTCTGCGGGCGGGGGGCTTATCAGAATCTGGAAGACCCCTTTAACAAAGGGGACCCCCAGATCCCGGCCCCCCTATGTGAATTGGTAAGGGGTACATTGTACTCCTACCATTTCACGAAGAAAGCGTAAAAAAATGTTTAAAAAAACACACAAACACCTTGAAAAAGTCCTTTATTAAAAAAAAAAAACATTCCAGCGATGGAATCCAGTGTCCCGCGGCGATCCCGATGTCCAGCGCTGTCCGTCATTGGTTGTGCCTGAGCAGACCTGATGGGGAACGTCCTCCTCAGTATTTTAAATGTATAGACCCGCCCCTTCTAAAGTTCCCCATCAGGTCCGCTCAGCGGACCAGATGGGGAACATGAGAAGGGGCGGGTCTATACATGTATTACCAAAGTGAGAGCAGTTCCCCATCAGGTCCGCCCCCTCGGTATGTCGGACCCGCCTACGTCATTGGCTTGAGCGGGGAACTTCCTTCACTGTGTAATTTAAATTTACATAGTGAAGGAAGTTCCCCGCTCAAGCCAATGACGTAGGCGGGTCCGACATACCGAGGGGGCGGACCTGATGGGGAACTGCTCTCACTTTGGTAATACATGTATAGACCCGCCCCTTCTCATGTTCCGCATCTGGTCCGCTGAGCGGACCTGATGGGGAACTTTAGAAGGGGCGGGTCTATACATTTAAAACACTGAGAGGGAGTTCCCCATCAGGTCCGCTCAGGCACAACCAATGAAGGACAGCGCTGGACATCGGGATCGCCGCGGGACACTGGATTTCACCGCTGGAATGTTTTTTTTTTTTTTTTAAATAAAGGACTTTTTCAAGGTGTTTGTGTGTTTTTTTTAAACATTTTTTTACGCTTTCTTCGTGAAATGGTAGGGGTACAATGTACCCCTTACCAATTTACATAGGGGGGGGGCCGGGATCTGGGGGTCCCCTTTGTTAAAGGGGTCTTCCAGATTCCGATAAGCCCCCCGCCTTCAGACCCCCACAACCACCGGGCAAGGGTTGTGGGGATGAGGCCCTTGTCCCCATCAACATGGGGACATCCTCCCCATGTTGAGGGCATGTGGCCTGGTACGGTTCAGGAGGGAGGGGGGGCCGCTCTCTCGTCCCCCCCTTTTCCCCTGCGGCCGGCCAGGTTGCGTGCTCGGATAAGGGGTCTGGTATGGATTTTTAGGGGGACTCCACGCCATTTTTTTTTAAATTTGGGGTGGAGTTCCCCTTAAAATCCATGCCAGATCTGAAGGGCCTGGAATGGATATTTGGGGGAACCCCACGTCAATTTTTTTTTAAATTTGCGGCGGGGTTCCCCTTAATATCCATTCCAGACCTGAAGGGCCTGGTAATTGAATTCTGGGGAACCCCCACGCTTTTTTTTTTTTTTTTATCAATGACTTTTGTATGTATTGCCGGGAGCCGACAATTCATTAATAGCCGCGAGTCAGTTTTAAATGACTTTTTTTCCTTCAAAAATGACACTTTGTGCAGGGACAGTTCTAAGCAAGGGAAACATGCGCCACTTCACATGCATATCATACACACCCCCCAGGTACGAAATTTAAAGGAATATTTCACTTTTATTGTTTCATTTTAAGCATTATTAAAATCACTGCTCCCGAAAAAACGGCCGTTTTTAAAACTTTTTTTGCATTGATTCATGTCCCCTGGGGCAGGACCCGGGTCCCCAAACACTTTTTAGGACAATAAATTGCATATTAGCCTTTATAATTAACACTTTAGATTTCGAACGTTCGAGTCCATTGTATTTAATAGGGTTCTAAAGTTCACACGAACATTTTGTCTGTTCGCAGGTTCTGGTGCGAACCGAACAAGGGGGTGTTCGGCTCATCCCTGCTCACAACCAAGTTACTTAACTATAACGGTTTACTGTAAGCAACATTATAAAAGGGTAATTTGAGTACAATATCTTATGCAGATCCCTGCAATAAAGGTGTACACATTATATGCATATGACATTCAGTTAGGGAATGAAATGTATTTACTCCGCTGCAGCTATCCTCCCTCGTGAGCAAAGAAATGGCGCCCAGCAATGTCCTAACTACCCAGTCAGGCCCGACTATAACTGTGGGTATAGTTTGTTGAGGAATCTTCACTAGCAACTGTCGGTGGTGCACATAGAGAAACAAATTATAATCCAATAAGGGGGTTGTAGATAACCGCTAACTTGGCAACTGGAGAGGCTGGCAAACTCAGTTCAGGACAACAGTCTCTCCAAAGTATAACTATGTTCTATAGAAGGCCTAGGCAAAGTTATTGATTTAAGATTCCGAGCTGGCGCTCTCTCGCCCAAACCAGACCGACTCCTGTCCGGTTCCTCCGCTACTGTGAATGGCGTCACAGTGGCCCGCGATGCACCGATTCTTTGGTCCTTCAGAAGATGATGGCACCTCAGGTGGATCGGATGCTCTGCAGACTCCCCAGCGGAACGGAAAGCTCTCTGGAACAAAGAACGCAAGAGCCAGGCTTCAGGCCTAGCGCGCGCAGCAGGTGAGTGCAGGAGATCCTCTTGCAAGGAGGGTGGCGTTCCAAGAGGAAGAGGCGAGCCCCGCCTCTCCCTTTTAAAGTCCACCCCAGCAGTCCCTGCGCAGGAAATGGCACCCTGGGTGCTGCAAAGCATGCCGGGAAATGTAGTCCTGTGGGTAAAACGACACCCCGCTACAACTATAAAAATGATTTGTTTGTTGTATGCACACAACACTGTCATGTTAGTCATAATTTTATTTCTTTTTCAGATTGCTCTGACCATAAGTGACTTCCATGTAGAGAATTCCAGTCTCTGTATGTACGACTATCTAACACTCTTCATGGATGGTACACAAAGGGGTCCATTCTGTGGTGATCGCACCATCCCTGTGTATTACTCCAAAGGCAATTCTATGGTTCTCGGTTTCCACAGTGACAAGTCTACCCAGGCAAAGGGCTTCCAAGTCTCTTACACCTTCTGTGAGTAGCTCAGTTCTATCTGTGTATATCTAATATCAGAAATGGATGTTATCAGATAATAGAGGTCACTTTTTTTTTTGTAAAAAGCAGTGAGCTTAATGAAAAAACATTTTGCATAAAGAAATGTAACACTGCTGTGGTGTAAATGCAGATTTAATAGCAGGATCTCTGGTTAGACACAAAGCTGAATCATCTTCAATTACAACTAAAGCCCTGTACACACGATCGGTTTTACCAATGAAAACAGTCCGATGGACTTTTTTCATCGGACAAACCGATCGTGTATGGGCCCCATTGGTCTTTTTTCCAAAAACGATAGCAAATTACTATCGTCTGTGGAGAACTCCATCGGATAAAAAACCCACGCATGCTCAGAATCAAGTCGACGCATGCTCAGAAGCATAGAACTTAATTTTTCTTAGCTCGTCTGAGTGTTTTACGTCACAGCGTTTGGGACGATCGGTTTTTTGACTGATGGTGTGTAGGCAAGACTGATGGAAGTCAGCTTCATCGGATTTCCGATGGAAAAATCCATCGGTTTAAAATCCATAGGAAATCTGATCGTGTGTACAGGGCTTAAGAAGTACAGAACTGTTGCTAGACTTTCCCATTAGATGACCCAGCAAGCACTGCACATACTGAAAACAAGAAACAGCTTACAGTATATTGAATGTTTATATGTAAAATAAAGATTTCCTACAATTAAAAAAAAATACAAAAGAAACTAAAATACAATTATCCAAAACCCTCTATAGTTCCCCTTTAAGAAGACATGATATTCACATGACCTCTAGTGAAATTAAAATATGTTAATGATATACAGTGTATCAAAATAAAGACCAACAAGAATGCAACCAACAATGTTCACATAATCATTGTTTAATGTATGGGCAGGTTCTTTTTGAGTATACACCACTGATACTGGATATACAAATCCATGTAAATGTATTTGTGGTATTTTTTTTTTTTTATAGATCAATGAGGAAGTATGAAAGAATAAGGTCTCGGTAATATTTAAATATGGTTTTAATATTTGCTGACATTGACCTCTCTATGATTGCAGTTCAATAGATGAGCAACAGATGGGACAAAGAGAAAATCTACCTGTTCTGGAAGGAAGGCGGCATCACTACAGGACACAATGTGAATTTGATGGAACACGTATAGAAAAGTTCACACATTTGTGCATACATATAATGAATAAATGTACATCGGATCATGCTAGTGTTTGCAATTACATTTAAAAATACAAAATAACATTTCGTAATTGTTTTCCCATTTGATTGGTATTTTGATTGCCTTGGTTGGGAATAGGGGAGCTAATTTTGGCGTCCTCTGGTTTCAATGTGGTTTACATTTATTCTATAGTGATAATTCATATTTCTTTATCTTTCCCTACTTATTATATTGAGGGGGTGGCCATTTCTTTTGTGATATATATGACAGTCTGATCTGATGTTTTCCTTTCCTTTTTAACAATAAAATATATTAAAGCATTAATCCATTTCTGTTATTATTTTCGAGTGACGTAGTTCCTGATTCCTCAATGTGAATTAAAGTGAGCATTGCAGTAAAATGAAGTCCATTTATTAGTTTCAGCCCCTTCCCCTGTGAAATGCACTGCCCAGGGGCGTACCTACAGAGGTCACAAGGGTAGCCATTGTGACCTGGCCCCTTGGAGGTCACAGGGGGTCCATGCGGCCTCCCTGTATGCCTGGATAGGAGAGCGGGGGGGCATTGGCATGTAGAGGAGCCAATCCTCCATGTAGCTGCTGAATTCCCACTTCTCCTCCCCTCCCTCCTGCATACATTCAGCAGCTACAGAAGGGAAATGGAGGACATTGGTTCCTCCACATGCTGCTCCCGCCACCTCCCTATTGCTGTCCAGCTGTCCTGGGCTCCTCTGTGCTCTCTCCATCCCCCACCCTGCAGTTCTGCTGGGTTTCCCCCTTCCACCTCCTGCTGGCTGCTGCAGGGGATCTGTCAGGATGGAGTCTTGCCTTGATGAATAGAGTAAGTGAGTCGTAACAATCTCACCCTTTTTTTTTTTATTCATTTATAGATGAGTCATAGCAGACTGTGTTTACTATGCCTTCTGTGCTATATATGACAGTCTGATCTGATGTTTCCTCTTCCTTATTAAAAATAAAATATATTAAAGCATTAATCCATCTGTGTTTTTTATCTTAAGTGACATAGTTACTGATTCTTCAATGTGACCTAAAGTGAACATTGCAGTAAAATGAAGTCCATTTATTAATTTGAGCCCCCTCCCTGTAAAAGGCACTGCCTACTCATAGTTCAAAAATGGAACTGTAAAGAAAAAAAAGTAGATTGTGTACTTACCGTATCTTACTTAGATGAGGGTGACGTTACATTCCTTCTTGCAAGATCCCAAGGAATGCAGAGCAGCCAAAATCCTTACAAGAAGATGTTTCTGTACTGGTATGGAGTGTCTTCTTGCATGATTTAGGGAACTACTCACTCCCCAGCAATCCTGCAGGCAATGTTAACCACTTGCCGACCGCCTTACGGCGATGTACGTCAGCAGAATGGCACGAGTGTCCAAATGGGCGTACCCGTACGGAGAGGCAGAACGGGTAAACAAGGCATTTCCCTGTTCTGCCTAGCAACATGACAGGGATCTACTGCTCCCAGTGATCGGGAGCAGTGATCTCTGTCATGTTCTGGTGAGCCCACACCCCTACGGTTAGAACGCATGGTAGGGAACACATTAAACCCTTTGATCGCCCCCTAGTGTTTAACCCCTTCCCTGCCAGTAACATTTACACAGTAATCAGTGCATTTTTATAGCACTGATCGCTGTATACATGTCAATGGTCCCAAAGTAGTGTCAAAAGTGTCTGATCTGTCCGCCGCAATGTTGCAGTCATGATACAAATTGCAGATCGCCGCCATTACTAATAAAAAAATTAATAATAAAAATGCCATACATCTATCCCCTATTTTGTAGACGCTATAACTTTTGGGCAAGCCAGTCAATATATGCTTATTGTGATTTTTTTTTACTAAAAATATGTAGAAGAATACATATCGGCCTAAACTGAGGAAGAAATTCGTTTTTTATACCTTTTTTGGGGATATATATTATAGCAAAAAGTAAAAAATATTGCTTTTTAAAAAAAAATTGTTGCTCTTTTGTTGTTTATAGCACAAAAAATAAAAACCGCAGAGGTGATCATATACCATCAAAAGAAAGCTCTATTTGTGGGGAAAAAAGGACGTCAATTTTGTTTCGCACGACCACGCAATTGTCAGTTAAAGTGACGCAGTGCCGTATTGCAAAACATACTCTAGTCAGGAAGGGGGTAAAAGGGCTGAAGTGGTTAAAGGATAACTTCACCTTTCATAACATGTTACATCAATAATAAAAGGTAATACTGCGCTAATGTGAACAGATGAAAATATCGTGCTTATTAGCAGCTAGGCTGCGACATAAAAAATATGTGAAACCATATCAAGTAAATAGGAATTAGAAAATGTCGCGCACAGACATGTGAAAAGAGTAAAACACTGATGAGAGTTCCTCTAAAAAAGTGAAAAATATATATGAGTGAAGGTGAATAAATTAATATGTATATAAACACCAAAAAATAAATAAGCAAAACAGGGACTCAACCCCTACTCAGAATACTAAAATAGTGATCAACTTAATATGTGATATTAAAATGAAACATATAAGGCACAATACTGTTGTCAAGTATTACTGCAATAGTGCTCTAAATATTGAAAAGACAGAAGAGGGAATAGTCTATTCCTTGATAGTTCAAATGAGGTCCAATATAGCAAACAGTTCCAATGCGACAAACAGTTGCTTCAGATGAAAAAACAGGGGGTTGTGAGGAGATGTTTGGAAAAAGATAGAGCCCAAGATGAATCCACAGAAAGCATAGAAGAACTGCATCCACCACGGTGTGTAGGGAATCAAGATGGGTACCTTACCACAAAAGGTGGACCTCCACTGTGGCAAGGTCAGAAGAGCCTGCAGATATCACCCTCTGCGGGGTATTGGTACTGATCCTGGGGGTGTCACGACTCCGGAGTCATTATATTCCCTCTGCCTCTCATTGTACTGTTTCCTCCACTGGTGGCTGGTATAATCCAATCATTTAAAAAGAACCAACAGACCTCCAGTGTAGATACCTTCCTGCAGTGTGCGCACAATTTGCCTTTT